>OX243910.1:22705000-23955000 GCA_945859665.1 Anorthoa munda
TTTAATCTTGACAGAATGGTGCCATCGTCAGCATCCTTCGTCCATATCACAATTCATTTGGGGTTCATAATCTAACCCAGGCATGGGCCTTATTATTACCCGACTACGGCAAAGGAAAAGGGAGGGTTATGTTTTTGACCGGTATGTGTGTATGTATATATATAACAACATATTATGTTCATCTGTTCCCTCATAACTTCTAAACTACTGATCATAATTTGACAAACGAAGTGTTGTTGAAAGCGTGTTGTTTGTCCGCTGGTTATAGGCTACGCAACGTCATATTAAATTGAATATGGCTCCCTTTAGGGAGCACGAAGACAAGAACAAAACAAAATTTATCGCCCCACCCCATCATATGTGGTATCATTGAACAGGGATTTTAAAATGAAGGTACAAAATATTTTTGTCTGTTTGCGAGGTAGGTATATCCCGTTATAGTCATGAAAACTAACTTTTTACCCGACTACGTGATACATATCGAATAGTTCGTACATAACAATTTCAGATGAGAATATTTTCTTTTTTCATACTTTTTAGAGCGTGATTTTCCAGTAGTCGGGTTTGAGTTTTTGAACTTATTTTTTGGGTAAGTTATTTCATCACCACTGCTCTCAAAACGGTGAACGAAAACATCGGACGGAAACCGGTATGTTCTAGAACCAAAAATTCGAGGACAAATAACATCTACCAATCCGCACTGGATCCGCGTGATAGATTATAGCCCATTCCCTCTATGAGAGGAGGCCTGAGTCCAAGCAGTGGGCACATTAATAGGCTGATTATGCTATGATATGCATGCTATATAATGTACTAGTCACCGTCATCTCAATAGACACTTTTTTTTCTACCATAACGGGCAAACAATCCGTCCACTTTGGTATTCCTCTTTTGACGAAATAATATAGTATTGACTTTCATATAAGTTCTCAACTTACTTCATATCCAAGTTTCTTGAGGAAAAGCCTCATGAGGGGAGGTTCGTCTCCGAAGAACTTGGTGAGTCTCTTGACGCGGTCAGGGTTGCTGAAGGAGTACGGGTCAAGGTGGCGCCCGTGGCTGCCGGACCGGATGTACTGCTGCGATCTGGAAATTAAAGATATTGTGTTAAAATACAAGATAGGAATTAGATCAATTAGTACATAATATACCCTTTTCCTACCCCCTTTATTTCAGGCAAACATAAAACGAATAGAGCTAACATAATGAACTCGATACTGCGTTCCAAAACTCAAAATACTGTTGTGGAGCAAACGGTTAAAATAAAATTGGGCTGTTCAAAGACGCATCCCGGAGGTGCTAAGACACACACACACAGTTGATCCCAAATAAAAGCAAATTGCAATACAGTATGCACAGTAGAAAACGGCGAAAGGAACTCTGCGCTATTCTAAAAGAACAAAAATGAAATTGAGGGAAAAGTGGAAGGAATGGGAGTAGAACACGAATCAGTAAGTAGCTCACCAAAATATAAGGAGAGATATTCAACTTATTCTAAAAGCTACCCTATAGCTTGAGAATGAAACCAATAAAACTCACTTGTACATATGCCTGAGTGCGGCTATCTCGGCGCGGATGTTGTCCATCTCCTGCATGACGAGGTGCTGCGTCCTCATCTCGCTGGAGAGGTGCGCCACCGAGCGCGCCAGCGTCACCACGTGCGACTCCAGCCGCTGGAAGCGCTTGTTGATGCCCTGGGGAGGGGGTGGGTTTATACAATGAATCATCAAAGTATTTAAGTTTCTAAAGGCGACCAGCGGTGCCAGACAAAGACAAAATTCTATGACTATACGAAGGCCAAAAAGTTCCAAATGTTTGGGATTGACATGAGGTACGGAAATATAAGGTGGTCACGTGGTTAAATCTAACTAATATTATAAATGTGCAAGTTTGGATGGATGTATGTTTGTTATGCAATCACGAATGGCTCAACAGATCTGGATTGCGGTGGTCGACGATGAAGCACTCTTGCCTAGAAGTAACCTAATCACTCTTGACATAAAGACCCCGAAGTTTTAGCTATCAGGATACAAAGACTCCGGTAGGGAATTCCACTCCTTAGCTGTACGCACAATGAAAGTACACTCTGTGGGATGTCCACTATGTTGCCGTACGTCAAAGCGTGTTCATGATCATCATCTACCAGCCTTGCCCAACTTTCTAAGGGTCAGATTTTAATCTAACTCTATGCAGTCGAATACCAACTTTCTTACCTCCAAAACTCAGTTGCTAGGGTTACACGATAAACCTCGGGATGGTTGATCAGACTTTTGGGACTATTGCCTGATTGATCCAAATTTATTTAGATATCATTCTTAACCTGCTGCGATACTTCATCATGTCTAAAGTTCTACTCAGAGCAAACATTTTACCTTCAGATCATGCTTCTTTCTGTGTTCGTTGGAACTTCGTCTCTTTTCTCTCACGGGTCTACTGCTGACGGAACTGGACGGAAGCGAAGACATACTGCCGTACCGACGCTTTGATGATAACCTGAAAAAATATTCATACAAGGTTTAGAGAAAGACAAGAAGAGTAGAACTGATATATAGAACAAGGATAGAAGTCGAAAATAAGTGCCACTGTCACTGCAAACCGGCAGCACAAGGATTCTATGATAAATAGGCTTTGTATATACTAAACTTGTCTTACTATTGTACTCCCTTATATAGAAATAGAAGTTCTTGAAACTTATTAGAAACAGGCCCAGTTCGATATGATCGCAACATTTATGTCACAAAGTATCAAAAGCGATTTGCTGTTAACATGGGTAAATAATTACTCATAACAGCCAATCGCATCATTTGATTTGAGTTTGGTTTGTGGCGCATCGATAAATACTAGAAACCGGCGGAGAGACGATTAGATGGGGCGTTTCTCGTCACTTCTTCTTCCTACCTCAACCAAGAAGTCTCCTCAGCCTAATTTGATTAAATTAACTAGATTTTCATTACTCACCTAGACTCCCAAGTAGGCTGCTTGGCGAGGCTGGAGGGCTTCCTCACACCGAGCAGCTGCAGCACCTCAGCGTACATGTTCTCTAGCCCGCGCAGCTGGCGGCGGATGGCGCGCGCGTCGCCTGACGAGGAGCTGTCAGAGCGGCCCTCCAGCAGGGACGACAGGTCCAGGCTGCGGGTGGTGGTTGACGTCATGTCGGTTGTGTCTAGACCGAACACTGTAAAAGTGAAATGTGTTTGACTACTTTGCATCCTTATAATTTAGAAGCGAGATATGCCTTTGCGTTATATTTATGAGAACCGAGATCTGTTATCCTTTGCCTGCAGTGGGTCAAGAGCCTGGTGTTATTATTTACACGAAGGACTTTATAAATGGTAGATTGTTAAGAACATAAAAAATCTGCTGTACATGATATTCTGCAACGAATCTATATTATCACAGATCAATAACGAGCCTTTCCAAAATGGTTCAAAGAAATGATGTAGAACTTACGGTGTTTCTTGTAATGGTGGTCTCTCTTCGAAGAGTGTTTTTTATGTGAATGCCACCGCGGAGATTCGCGACCTCGACGGCGTTCCTCCGGGTACTCCGACGAACGACCCGGTAGACTGGAATCAGACATGAATAGATTAGAGAAAATCTGATATCTTTTAGTTAAAGGGGTTGTATTACCATCATCATAATGTTAGATGCTACTGTACTTCTCCTTAAACAGGTTTGTTTTACCCTGAACCTGTTCATCATCTTCTTCAGCCTATTAATGTTCCCACTGCTGGGACACAGGCTTCCTCTCTGTGAGAGGGAATGGGCCGTAATCGTTGTTGGTGGATGTCACATGTCTTCGAATTTATGGTTCTAGGACATGCCGGTTTCCTCCCGATGTTTTCCTTCACCGTTTTGAGAGCAGTCGTGATGAAATAATTTACACAAAGTAAAGCGCCTTGCCTGGGCTCGAACCATCGTACCATCATACCTACAACTTGTAAGTCGCGGCCGATACCACTGGGCCACCACTGCTCAACGAATGAACTACTGTTACTTGCCGGCAATAGAAGACGACTCTCGATTAATTGCAGATGGTAGGCTTGCCATCTTTTTAGTCCAGCGTCCATAACAGACTCGTCCGTTCATGGCAGACTGTGTCACAGGATATAAAAACTTTGTGGGTGTGCACTTCGTAACTATTTCATATGATTTTATCTTATTGCATTGTTCATCTAGAAATAAGCCTGAAGTGATCTGCTATTTACCTGTTTCTCTTGTGCATGTCCGAGGATGGTGACAGCGGTGGAAGCGGCGGTGTGACCGAGGTGTCTGATGTGGCTGACGAGTCCAGGCGCATGCTGGCTAGCTTTGGTTCCAAGATGTGGCGCAGCTCGCACTCTACCCAGTCGTTTTCTACACCTGCAAAATTAGTAAAGACTGAAATATTGACTTTACCCAGATCAACTAATTCTAAACAATCTAACCTAACCTAACTGCTTTTGTTATACATTTAAGAATATGGGAAAAGCTTTTAAATGTATGTGCTAGTTGGCGACTGTTCAATTGCGTGCTGCAGTTTTAAAATTTCGTTTGCATGACAAAGGTGAGCAGAAAATGATGAAATATATTTGTTTATCCTGATCTAAAAAACGCCAGCGTGGCGATTTGGATTCGTTTTGGGCGGGCCGGAGAAGACAAAATTCAAAGATCGATGAAAAACTATATTATAACTTTGCACGGCAGTGGGATAACATAGGTTAACTAAAACATAATCCTGAGCTCAAATATAGTAAAGTGTTAAAATCTTAATAAACTCCTACTTTGTCCCTGCGGCTGCTGGCTAGTCCCAGGCTGCGGCGGCCTTGTCCCCACCGCGTCGGAGTCCACAGAGGTGTCATGCAGAGGCTCCGGTCGCCGGCCACTCGAGTACGCCACGCTACCTCGACCGGAGTCCACGTTGGACGACTGGCCTCCGTTCTTGTCATAGTCTGGAATGTTTGGGGAAACATTGTTAATACAGAGGAACAACGTGAACAACATGATGATGAAATCAGGCACTAGCAGTATCGAGGTGGACCGACGACCTGAAGAAGAGTATTTGAGGGGACCTATCGAGAAAAATACTAGATCCAAAGTCATATTGAAAGGAGAGAGCAACTAAGCTATCTTAGCTGATCGGTTTGAGACAGAACAACTGTAACCTAACTTGATGAAACTTTAGAAGTGTGACACTAAATCACATAAGATAATCATATAAAACATATAAGTAACCTTTTATGTATATGCGGAAGCAAAAGAGTAGGACCACTTTTTCATTATTTTGATAAAATTAAGAACTAAGTTCTATCGATAAAGCTTAAATGTCAATAGTTCCATAAAAGATTTATTGTGCCACCTTGTAGCCAAATAATTATACAAACGTGTTTTTAACGACTGTATAATTTGTTTCTCTCTATTTTTGTCAACTCAGGGATTACTTTATAAGATTTATGATAGGCATAAATCTTTACGAGGTGTCAAAGATTTAAGGTATAGAAAGAGAGCAGAAAACAAGTTTTGTAATATGATAGTCATTGGGTTATAAAAAATATATTTTACAAACGTGTCATTTTGTTCAAACATCTGTTTAACATCAGTAACTTGTACATACTTTCTGTGCAAATAAAGAACTATTCTATTCTATTCTAATTCAGCTTTTATCATTAAAATAATTTATTACCTACTTCTTTATGTAGTTGTTAAAAATTAGCAATATTAGACGAGCTACGGGAAACTTTTCAGATATACTTTCATACAATACAAACCTGAACTAGCACCTGAGCCTGCTCCTTTCTTCCCATGTGCCTTGAGATCTTCTATTCTATTCGGCGTCTGTCTCGACGAAGATGGCTGAGGATTATAGGCTTCAGCCTTCCCGCTCGAGTGATAAACACTGTCAGCTGATTTCTGGCTGGCACTCTCATCATTCCTCTCCTGTGACGCCGAAGGTTCTTCTCTGTCCTTCTTATGTCCTATCGAATCTGGAGTTCTACGTTCTTTGTGAATTTCTGGAGTCCTACGTTCTTTATGGCTGTCCGGTGTTCTTCTTTCCTTTTGGCTATCAGGAGTTCTTCTTTCTTTATGACTATCCGGTGTTCTTCTGTACACGTTTTCTTGCATCCTTTCCTGTCTTTGAGATTCTACGGAGCGTCCACTTGTTCGGATTCTTTCTTCGTAGCTTGATCTGCCTTGGGCTGCTAGTCTTGCTCTGAATCCTCCATCATCAGATTCTCGTTCCTCGCAATTTCGAGGCAGCTCATTTGGTGAATGATCCAGAAGATTTCCATGTGAATTGCGCCGCCCAGGATCGTGTATCTGAGGAGTTGTGACCTCTGGTCTGTGTTGTGGTTCGTCAAGAAGGTGAGGATGTGAGGTCGCTCTTCTCCCTTCCACAAAGCCTCTCTGCCGCACTATTTCTCTCTCTAATTGCTGTGGACTTCTGAGATCCGGCCTTGAATGTGAATTGTCAAACTGGAATAAAATATTTTATGAGTTAAATAAGGGTAAAAGGTACATTTTGTTGTTTAACTAACAACTAGATCATAAAAATGTAAATGACGCGAATGATGAAGGTGAAGTCGATGACCGGCATTATTAATAAAAGCACAATAATAAATGTAAATATGTTCATACTCTGTTGAAAGGAAACGGTTGTAAAAGCAGACGATATTCCTGATAGTTAATGAGTTTTAAAACAAGTTATTTTATAATCGCCAAAGGAAGTGCGAAGTTGTTTGGTTTCCTTAACGCTTGCAGATGTGGAGATGTCTATAAAATATTATGCCTAGATAATTCAAAATAGCTTTGATTTTGTAAAATACTTGTAGCGGAGAATGATGATTCTATGCTGGATAGTAGGTTGATGACCTATTCCTTTGCTTCATGTGATTACGATGATATCTTCCTGTTTTTGAAAATACCGTCAATAGAATGTGGAATGGCTTGAATGGCTGATAGCGACCAATCAAGCCATTCTACATGTTTGAATCCAATATATTAACAATGGAAGAAATACATGAGGCTAGTATTTGCAAAGTGGACACTAACCTTTTCGGTGTTGCAAAATTTACAAGCCCTAATACAATTAACAATGTAAATAAAGAAACACTGGACGAATGCAAGTACTAAGACAAAGAGAACAATGCTCTAATAAAGCTAGTTTCTTGTAAAAATCTTTTGCTTCGTCGTGTCGGCGAAGGCGCCTATACACAGTTTATAATTGGCGCGTACTCGTGGGAACAAGTCGTTAATTGTTGAGAACCTTTGTTTAATAGAAAAGAACATGGGAGTAGGTGGAGCAAGTGTTACGACAGTTGGACTTACTGTTTGAAGAATGTACTCAATTTGAAATTCATTGGAACGATTTTTTATTGTAATTGGTAGACGGTATTAGCATTGGTTTTGAAAAGTGAATTGATTGCGCTTGTTAGTTGCTTTAGATTTTGAAACTGGTGCTTTGTTTTCTGTTTTGAGTTTCACAAGTGGTTCAAAATTGAAGACTATGAAAGAATTTCACACGTTTATTGATTAGGATTTCAACAGTCTATGGGTCAAAACTGAACCTTTCATCATTTCCATTTTCCAATTCTAATTGGGTTATTTCTGTTGTCTGCCCATTATCTTCTAAGTTTGGTAACACGTTGAGAAATATCAATAAATCAACTTTTATATCGGTTGCCACTTCAACTTTTGTTAATGAATCATTAATATCAGCTTTCCAAACATTCATTATGTCTGAAAAACCTCCGCCTATGTTTTTATAGTCTCTACAGACTATTGTTTCAACAAATGAGTTTGTTGTACTCTTGTATACAAACACATTCTTATCTACTTGTCAATCTAGTAGAGGTATCTTAATTGTAGGTTTCTGATTTCATTACTGAAAGTCTGATGAGATGGATCTATGACTTCCAAATCTGCATTTACAACGATTTTAGCAAAACTATTTATTTTTTCCTTTAGTCCAGTTTATGACTGAGTGGGTACTACTTTAGGATTCTTTATCACGTTAAAGCTCTTGCCTCCTTGTTTATCTTATTTTATTTTTTGCCAGATTTAGTAATATTGAATTATTGATTTCAGTATCAACTAGCCTATGATTATGAACTTCCTTACCTGTGATTGCGGCCCAGTCTTCAACGACGTAAAATTCGCCATTGATCTAACATCCATATCTCTCTGGTACAACGCACTCCTTCGTCCAGGAGGTCCATACTGTTGGTACAAGGCATCAGCTCCTAAGGCTTGAGGCTGTCGGTGGGGTGTGCTAGCCAGCATCTCCTGGGACCTGGCTTGGGGACTCATCATCATGTGGGACTGGACCATCTGCTGCTGTTGTATTAGTTGTCTGTGGAAAATTATATAGAGTTAATGATGTTCTTGGGTCATTAATCAAAGTTTGCCTGTCTTGTGTTGAAGGCGCAACTATGGGGTTACAGTGCCTATACGTGAGATTCATGTCATTGATTGAAAATGATAAATGGTTTTTCATTCAGTTTTAATTGATTTTATATCAGGTTGAAATATCTTCTAAATGTTACGTTCCCACATAGATAGCTGCTGAATACTTTTGCCATTATAGCTTCTAACTAGTCCATTACCCACGCTGTATGGTGTTATTAGATGCAGGTGAATATACTGGTAAATCTCTGAATTTACGATGGCCGAAATAGGCTTTATGGTGGTTAATAGTCAACACCAGGATGCAACACGATTCTATCTGCATTTAAAATGCAGTCAGCGGAAGTCTTGAAAATAAATTAAACATTATGTCATAATAGCTAACGGGACTTCGTTACACATTAATGGAAGGAGTGGGTTTATAGCTCTATTAATACTAGGTGTGTTACCTGTGAGGCGATGGACTAGGATACGCCATGTTATTCGCGATGCCGTGGCTGTACTGCATTTCCGGTCTCGCCTGCGTCATCGGCCTTCCATAGATCCCTTGGTCCACCTTCCTCGGTCCACTCTCTCTAGGCGTCACTTGTTCAGGCTCAGGCCTCTCTGGTCTCTTCCTCTCTTCACTGTTATTTAAACTAGGTTCTTGTTCATTGTTCTTCTCGCCATCATTGGCATCTTTACTCTTAAACCTGCTTGAGATCATATCTTTGAGCGTGTGGTAAGTTTTACTGACAGACTTCGCACTTTTGGGGGCGTCTCTTGTGTTATCCTTCCCAGTTTCGACTGTCACTGTGATGAGTTGGGAATTGTTCGGTGTGTCAACTTTTCCGTACGTTTTGGCTGGTATGGGTGGTTTGGGCGAGTCGTAGTTTTGCATGTTTCTGGCCACAGCTCCTTGGTTCTGGTTCATGTAGCCGTACTGCTCGTGGTACTGTCTGAAGCCATCTCCAGACGTGCCAGCTTGCTGGTTCTGCGTGAGAAACAGTATGTATTAAGTATCGTATGTTATTGTTGGTCGTGCCATGGGAAGCGCACACAATGGGTTGTTAGGGGCTCGGATTGTTAGGAGCCGTGTTTGGCGTAGCTGTAAATGTGGTAACTTTGGTGAAAGGCGCATTATTAAAGATGGAAATTAAGAAAATAGTGGCTTGTATGCTATCGAAAGTTTTGTTATTAAATGTTCTTTGAATTTTTTATATATGTATTTTCGTATAAATTAATAAATATGCGATTAATGATCAAGTTTGAAATACTCGTACTCGTAGTATTCTTATTTAATTTAAATAACTATTTACATTGTTTAATGGGCAATAAAATATACCTACATTTTGTACATTTTTTTACCATATCTCTTAAGATCTAACGAAATTATGAATTTGTGTTAAACTTTTTTATTTATTCAAAGTCACATTACTACATATGAGGAACATTACTTCCTCTGACAACCAACACCAGACCAGGAGCCCAGAAAATACACTGTAGATATTAAACACTGCCTACTCTCCTAAACAACCGGATACAGCTGACATAACAAAATCTTTACACAAAACTCAAATTCACACCATTTTTCATAAATCAAAAAACTATCAATACTAACATTTTCCAGCGCGAATTCCACCATTTTTGGTAAACACACTCACTTCACATGACAACACGACTTTGGTTCTTAAAGATCTAAATAATACTGGTGTCGTGCGCCGGCGCAACACCGGATGCGCGTGCGGCGCGATCGGATCCGACCGCTGCCGACGATAAGTGCGGCCTACCTGTGACGAATCGAGTGATGTGCTAGGGGGAGTGAGGAATGAGTAATGGTACGTCTAGTGAGAATTTTTCACATTGTTATTGGTACAGGCTATTGTTTTTGTTAAGTGCGTTACGTATTTTAATGTTCTATATAATTGCCCACCCCGACTTCTGAATTAAGAATTTGATGATAATTTATTTTTCTAGTTACCTATTTGTCAAAATCTTCTTTAGCCTGAAAACCAATCAAACTTTGGCTTATAAGTAGGATCTGACAGAACTACAAATACTCAGAAACCGGCAATTAATAACTTAATTCTAGGAATTCAGCTGCCATATTGCGTAATGAATTCGGCAACGCAAAAGGTAAAGAGTATGAGAAATTTATCGATTTTTCATCTTTGCCTTGAATTCATTACTCAATAACGCTGCAGGTAACTTCAGTGCCAAACTTTTCGAAGACATCATCACTAACCAATCAAAATCTATCAGAAACTCTAGCACAGAAACCGTCTGTTGTTATGGTTGTTTTAAGCGAGGAACAAACTGCATCAGCGTTTTGTTTGCAATTGACATGTGTTTGCCACTAAAAGGTAAATATTGGCACGATAGCACAAAAAACTCGACTCTGGCTTGCCCAGAACCATGCAACCTTTAGCAGCCGCATGTGTTGCTTATGAGTGTGACCTCCGGGGCAAAAAAAATCTCAGGGTAGGCCAGAGTTTACTGCAGCTGTTTTACGCACTTATGTTTATTTAACAGAATTGTCATTTACTATACTAATAATATTATAAAGAGGAAAGATTTTTTTGTTTGTTTGTTTGTACCGAATAGGCTCCGAAACTACTGGAACGATTTAAATTCTTTCACCAATAGAAAGCTACATTATTTCTGAGTGACATAGGCTATTTTTATCCCGAAAACGGGCACTGTGTCCACGGGAGCGACGCCGCGGGGAACAGCTAGTGTTTAATAAATTTAAAGACAATGAAACTTTGTGAGTATGTTTGTTACTTCTTCACGCTCAAACGGCTGGACGGATCTGGATAAAATTTGGCACAGAGATAGATTATAGTCTGGAATAGCTCATAGGATGTTTTATCCCGGGAATATGTTCCCTTGGGATAATTTTCGACATTCACACGGGCAAAGCTGCTGGCAGAAGCTAATGATTTTAATAAAACCACTTTAAATAATATTATTAACATCTAAGGTGGCTATCCTACCACGCGAATCAAATAATTCGGAGCGTCAAATATTGTATTAAAGGTACTATTTTTATCTATAATTATGATTTATGTGTGTATTTGTATGAATATTACACATTTGTACTTCAGTTTATATCAGTACCTGGGTGACCGAGCTCTTTTCGGGTGAAAATAGAGAAAATGACGATTTCTAAAAATGAATCCTAGCTAGATCAATTTATCGCCCTCGAAATCCCCTGCATACTAAATTTCATAAAAATCGTTGGAGCCGTTTCCGAGATTCAGATTATATAAATATTTTTCTAGCCTGCCACTTTTTCACACACAATTTAAAAACAAATTTACGTACCAATGACAGAAAACATTTCCAATGCCTCGACCAAGTTTTTCTATACAGTTTTTACATCTCAATATGGCATAAAACGTATTTTTCTAGATCTCTGTGGGTTTCCGGTGCCGATAATGCTAAGTGAAAAGCTCAAATTACGATAATTGATCGTATTTTTATTCTGCTTTTTGACACGCGAAGTAGTATGTACTTCGCGTGTCAAAAAGCAGAGTGTCATCTAGTTAGATTTATGTCTGTAGTTATTACCTTTCATGGCCGTGACCGTATACCGTCATTTATAAACTTCGGTGTTATAGTCCAAAACACTTTTATACGCCCTTTAGTTTCTTTTTGATGGGGTTTAAAAGCTTTTTAAATATTTCCCAACGGTGAAAGAATTTTTGAAATCAGTCCAGCCTTCTCGGAGTCTATAAGGCACATACAAACATAATTTATCTTTTATATAATAGATCAAATTAGTTATATAACTACCCACAGTACACATAGAGCACGCACAACACACATTCACACATATTTTCACATAGTTATTTTATCTTTAGTAATCTTTCAACATGCGGTTTTTCAAAGGCGTAGGTTTTCCTTAAACCTGAAAATAGCTTTGTCCAATATTATAATTATTTTAACTAAAACACGCTTAACTCATGCAAACAGTTTTACCAAGCTATGTTCATCAACGTCTAACCGAACCCCACTTACAAACATTAATCTATACCCCTATTACCCTATTACTAAGACTTCGCGATCTGTCTGTCTGTCTGTCCGTCTGTCACCAGGCTGTATCTCATGAACCGTGATAGCTAGACAGTTGAAATTTTCACAGATAATTTATTTCTGTTGCCGCTGTAACAAAAAATACTAAGAAAAGTTAATTAAAAAAATCAAAAAACCCGACTGCTTAAAAAGCAAACTAAAAAGACGTAAACAAGAAGAAAATCATGCTGTGCAGTCGGAGGATACATATTCGCGAGCTGGCCGACCAAAACCAGATGTATCCTCCGACTGCACAGCATGATTTTCTTCTTGTTTACGTCTTTTTAGTTTGCTTTTTAAGCAGTCGGGTTTTTTGATTTTTTTAATTAACTTTTTTTATTTACAAGTTTTTAGTTATTTTTTTTTAGAATTAGGTAAATTCAAACATATAAGTGTTATATATTTTTGAAATCTCCTCTAGAAACCCTTCATTTTGATACCCCACTCGATGGGTAAGGAAGAAAAAAAAAATTTTTTTCCCCACAAAATGGCGCCCAAAATCCGCCATTTTTGTATTTTCCAATTTTAATGTAGCCAGTGACACTCGCAGGATTAAGACGAATCGATTGACGAAAGAATCATCAAAATCGGCCAACGCGTTTGGTCTCTAGAACGCCACATAGGAACAAATATACATACATACATACATACATACTTACATACATAGACTGATAGACACATTACCCTCCTTCGGCAGTCGGGTAAAAAACAGTATAAAATAAATATTTAATACAACAAACGTGATATTTTTGCCGTTTTTTGCTCGATATTAACAACGGCAACAGGTAGACGCTTGAAATATTCACAGAATGTTTAGTTGTACATTCACTTCAAAAAATAATAATTATTAAATTAAAATTAAATAAATTAAGGGGGGCTCCCATACAACAAACGTGACTTTTTTGCAGTGTTTTGCGATAATGATACGGAACCCTTCGTGTGCGAGTCCGACTCGCACTTGGCCGGTTTTTAGTGGACATTTGCATGTATATTTTGATAGTGCATATAATCCGATGTCTACACATGATATTTTATATACATGTATGATGGCCAGCGGTTGACGATAATAACCGACCTATGATGGAAGTTGACGGAACCGAACGTCTCGAGAGGCTTCATTACATGATAGTTTCTACTTGGCAATACGTAGGAGTTGTCAAGTCGAAATTGCCGCGTTACGTCGTTAAAATAAATCTATGAAGAGCCCATGTACGCTCGTCATAGCGAGTCGGCACTTATCGAGTACTGCTCGGCTCACAACCGTTGTTTCTCCGTACGCACCTCACTGTGGCGCGCGCGCACCATGAATTTTTATGGGTTATTTCGTACCACTGCCTCCTATACAGTTTCATAACATTTACTAACACTGCCAGTGTTTGAGCTGTTCTAATACAAGCGGCGGTAGTTGAAGAACACCCTAATACTTCCTGTTGAAGAGATATTACTATTCTAATAACAAAAGAAAGTGATCAGTGACGTCAAGTTTAAGAACCTATGATTACGTCCGTGGAAGTTCAGTATACCTTAATTATAAATCTTAATACCTTTGGTAATTACAAAGATAAATGCTCAAATGCCGAGAGGATTCCTTAGAACACCGTCGAGTGTCGAGCATTCGCGGTAACGTAATTTTTTTTTTTTTTTTTTGATTTTGCCCCACACTAGGAATTTCTTCCTGTATCGTGGGTGCGTTTACAAACATATAAACTCACATACACAAACACCCAGAGCCGGAAAATCTGTAGGTCATACAAATTTTTGGTCCGTGCGGGAATCGAACCCGCAACACGTAGCGCAGCAGTCAATTGCTCAACCACTGCGCCAACCGTGCGCCCGAATTTACATTACATGGTAACCATGGAAAAAATGCTCTAGTGTCGCTCACCTCCATAATTAGAATAACGATAATATGCACTCTACCTAGGTGATTTGGGGATAAAGTAACTGTTCCAATCCCTTTATACCTTTAGGTGTTATAGTTACAGAAGACAATAAGTGAAGCTCATATTTGAAGACAGAGACCTCCACAAATTCGGATTTAATCCTTGAGGTGATTATTGCAATAACTGAAGGAGTGTCTTCTATTAGAGAGAAGGCCAGTGTCCCAGCTGGAGATTGTTTAAGGTCGAATGCATGTTAGAAATGAAAACGGTTCCTCACATTTAGCCACGAGTACCTACCTAGTTAAAAATAATAGCAGCCTGTTACTGGCCCACTGCAGAGCAAAGGTCTCTTCTCATACACAGAAGGCACGAGTAGTTAGTTTCAAGCAAAACTAGGGCCACATATTTTTCTAATAACATTCAGGTAAGCGCTTCAGTCTAGTCAGACTAATTGGCGTTCCAGGCTGGATTCTAGACACGATTGTGCCATTTCTGCTAACTTGTGTGGACCTGTTTGGAGGCTGGGCCATCGTTTATTTACGTGGGCTCACTTGGAAAGTTGGAATACTTAAACTTTTTTTATAAGTTAAATGCTAAGCTATGCAGTGGGCAGGGCACCATTGCTCGCAGAACGGATATGATGAACCTAAATTACCTAGTTCACAGACAAAAAATTAGGGACTAGCGAATTTTTTTCTTACTATCAAGCAACATATATATATAGGTGTAAATCAATTAAAGAAATAGTTCGGTAATATAAGATTCAGGGTGGGTATTCAGGGCCCTGAATACCGTGCAGTGTAATAAGCCCTTTAGTAAAGCTGATTGCTGCTGAGTGTTGTTACACTATAACATAGGTGCTTATTCCCAATTGTCACAGATTTTATAATAAAGTGTCGTAATTACACAATTATTTAATAGTTCGAAGGCACTGAGCACTCGCTAAGAGGTCTCTCCGCGACTGCCTTTTTCTATGATTACATATAACTTCCTCCCGAACCCCTTTCCTATCCTTATACATTATTTTGGGCCACCTAAGCTCATTATTACATTGTAGAGCCCTATTTTGCAACTAAGCTAGACTACAATGTAAAACAAGTCCTCTGGTGTAATGATATATTTTGACACTACACGGTATTCAGGGCCCTATACCCTGATTTAGGGTGGTGTAATAACTGTTCGGGAGTTAGGGTTCCCAAAATATCGACCTTAATAACTCGGAATGGTGGAGTGACCCGGTATTCAGGGCCCTGAATACCGTATAGTGTAATAAGCCCTTTAGTTAAGCTGAGTGCTGCTGAGTGTTGTTACACTGTAACATAGGTGCTAGTTCTTGGGCGACAACATAGGTGAAAAAACCTGACAGATTGCCAGAACAAAGTATTGATCTTCCATGCTTGTCATAACGTGGGTCCTCCACCAATTGTGTAGAGATTGAGATAATTGATCATGTATGATCAATTATCTGATTTCAACATTATTTTAGTTCGAACTTTCGAAGGTAACAGATAGAGCTTGGCAGAAACAGGATATCAGCTAACCGGATGTACCCTTTACGATAAGCTTTATTGTATAACCTTAACAAATACAAAAACATGAACAAAAAGATAACAATAAAATTGTATAAGACTGACTCGTGAAGGATTTGAACCTCCGCCCTCCGATGGTCAAGATTCATATTATATTGGCGCTCTTACCTACTGAGCTAACGAGTTTTGTTGCTTTCAGGCAAAAACACGGACCACTAGTCTAGCTAGACGTGACGTCGACGTCGTGATTATTCATGCACTGAAATTAAAAGTGTAGATATATCTAATGCAAGATATTTGTGATGATTTTCAAGAAAACTGTTTGGCTCAGTACCAACATGATAGGTGTTACGTCTCATAGCACAAATGCTCAGTATATAAAGAAAGAAAGAAAAAATATTTAAATGAGACCCGCACAGGACACGAGAAAAAGCATAAAATTAAACAATAATTAAAATAAAAACCCCTTGCGAGACCAAAAAGGCTCCTTTCTCAGCATATGCACGCAGTATTTATATTGATACCAAATTTTTCTGAATACTGCGACTGACGGATGAATTTGACTGCGAGTGAAAAGACTGACCCGCTATAACAGAGTATAGACGTGGATAGAAAAGGAAGGGCCAAAACACAAAACTGCGAATCAAAGCGATGCGAATTCACAACGCAGAAAACAGCAACATGTCGTAGATTTTTACGATGCAATGTCACACCGCAGTTTTGTGTTTGGGCCCGAAGAAGGGACCTGTGCTCAGCTGGCAGTGAGACATAATAGCACAATTATTTAAGTAGACAGAACCAGATTTGCCACACTATAATGTGGCAGTCAGTAACCTTCTCTGGCATCTGGGTTAGGATTCTCTTTGTGACAATACTCTTACAAACTCGCGTGAAATGACAAGAAGGATTAAGTAAGTCATGTTGATAGATGGATTTGCAGAGGAATGATGAGAGAGAATGAAAGCGTAGCGGTTGACAGAGGACAGAAAGGAAACGTGTTTAACCGTATAGTTCGGACGGGGTACATTTTGGGGCTTGACAAGCATACCTCCGCTGGCTCAGCCGCGGTTCATTTTGGACCCCAGATTTACGTCATACGACATCCTAATTAATAACTTAATTATTGATTAAGATACCTAACGAATCTTATGTGGGGGCTTTAATTAAAATAGTTGGATAAAAAGCTTACATGTGCATGCAAATATTTTTTTTAGATTAAGTGCGCAAGTTTATTAATTTACATTTGTTAAAAACAAGTGTAATAATACGATAATCGCCATTTTGATGACAGTGGTGGTCGAAGCTAAAAAACATAAAAATGCAGATTTTGGACACCCTAACTTCACGACAGGGGTAAAGGTTTGCTAATTGTTTAATTATTGGTCGAATTCATCCATATTTCAAAATAAATAATTAGTGGTAATGAAGTTATTTGTTATTCAAAGTCGAAGTTAGGCGCCAATCGTGTTTGTTTACATTTTTATTTTACACAAATGTCACCCTTCCACATGTAAAATTGATTACAAATATGACAATTATGTCTCTAAATATAATAAACAACAAGAAGAAGCCCTGATTTTAACGTAATTAACAAACACCAGTCCAATAATACGTAAAATTCATTACCACTACATTATTTTTGTTAAATTTCCAATTCGTCAAGTAGATTGTTTTTTTTTTAATGTAATAGTTGTGTGGCAAATCGATTTTAGCAATCGATTTTATTTATGCTATCCACTCGATTAATGAGCGATTATCCCAAATCGATTCTTAAAAATAAAAAAATCCTGTTTTAGGCATAAAATACAATTAGTACTTAAATTATTACTATTAATTATTTCTTAAAGTAATCTTAATAGATTTTTGGACATTATTTGACTACAACCAACTAAACAATTTCATCGAACCGTGGATAATTTCGCGCCGAATTATCTATCCGATTCAAAATTCAAATTCGGAATGCGTTCGCTATTCAAAACTATTTTGTATAAAAATAATAATGATTGAGTCTTTATGTTTGATAGTCTCAGAAGTATACAGAGTGCCTAGTATATTTTTATGTAAGTTTGTAACGCAAGTGTAGATAAATTTAGTTTCGGGGAACCAACGATTTTGTGATTATTCGTTATATTGCAATGAGTGTCGTACTGGCCCAGTAGCTAAAGGCCTCGCCTTGCCTGTGGTCATGGGTTCAAATCTGGACAAATACCAATGATTTCCATTTTCAAATTCATTAATGTACTTTCTAAGTATATTTTAGAAATCGTTGACAACGGTGAATGAAAACATCATGAAGAAACCTGGTCTTATAGTCTCAAATCGCCAACCCGCATTGAGCAAGCGTAGTGATGAATGTTCGTGCCTTCTCTGTATGAGAAGAGGCCTTTGCCTTGCAGTGGGACAATTATAGGCTGGTATTATTATTATAATTATATATTGAATAATGAGTTGAGAGTATGGTATGGTTAGGTTTTGAATTCGGTCGAGTTTATTGTAATGTTATGAAAATTGGTTA
This sequence comes from Anorthoa munda, assembly GCA_945859665.1. Lineage (NCBI taxonomy): Eukaryota > Metazoa > Arthropoda > Insecta > Lepidoptera > Noctuidae > Anorthoa > Anorthoa munda. The sequence goes on from OX243910.1 coordinate 22,723,366, forward strand.
TTCTATACATACTTTTAAAATTTTATTTTTATTCATTTTAAGAACATAAGTTTGGTTTGTATTTACATCTGCATTCCCCGAAAACTATTAATATCAATAACCTTGTGCGTATCTTCTTGCGCGGTTCCTTTCCAAGCGAGTTATGGCATGGTTGTCAACCAACTAAGCTGAAAATCATCTAGAAGCATGAAATTTGGCAGAAAGGTTCCTCAAGTGACGTAATTGTGCAGTAAGAAAGGATTTTTGGAAATTGCATCCCTAAGGGGGTAAAAAGGGGTTTGAAAGTTTGTATGAAAAATCTAATTCCTTCGGCCAAAAGCTAAGTTTCAAGAATTATGGCCGATATTATTCTTATTCTAAGTAAACAATATAGGTTGCCATTATTAGTTTTTCGAAACTCCCAAATGACGATTTGGGGGATGTTGAAGTTTGTATGGAAGAATCTGATTTCTTGGGTCAATCAACATGAAACTTGGCACAAATACCAACCTAAATAAACAATAAAGGATTTCATTATTAGTTTTTCGAAACTACCCCCAAAAGATGATTTAGGGGGTGTAAAAAATATTTTTGAAATATAGTATATTAAAAAAATAATTTAACACCCCATAAATCACATTAAATATTTCTTTGGTTAATAAATTTGAAAATTTACATAAATACCCATCCTAAGTGAACCATAAAGGTTTTCATTATTAGTTTTACTTATCTAGTCCCAAAATACGATTTTTGGGAAGTTAAAGTGCTTTGAAGAATTTTATTTCCCGGGTTAATAAATTTGAAATTTGGCACAAATACCAACCTAAGGAAACAATAAAGGTGGTCATTATACATTTTTCGAAACTAACTCAAGCTAAGAATCTTACTGGACAGGGTTTCGTTTTTGATGTGGTTTTCTTGGGAAGCACTAAGGCACGATTTTGCGGCAATTCAACCTTTAAGGAAGTGAAAAGGGTAAAAATTAGTTTGTATGTAAAATCAAATTCTTTGGGGATAAAGTTGATGATCAAAATTTACATAAAACATTTTGAAAACTCCCTCCCAGATTGGGTTTAGGGGTGTTAAAGTTTTTTTTGAAGCAACTCACTGCGCAATCTGACTAACATAAAATGATAAATAAAAAAAAATAATTCAAAAAATCTAAAAACCCGACTGCTTTGCAGTCGGAGCATACATCTGGTTTTCGTCAGCTAGCCCGCGAATATGTATCCTCCGACTGCACAGCAAGATTTTCTCCTTGTTTAAGTCTTTTTATTTCGCTTTTAAAGCAGTCGGGTTTTTAGATTTTTTGAATTAACTTTTTTTATTTATAACTTTTTAGTTATCTGTTTTTAAGATTTAGGTACATTTAAACATATATGTTTAATATTTTCGAAATCACCTCTTAAAGCCCTTTATTTTGATACCCCACACGATGGGTTTGGAAGAAAAAAAAATTATGCTCCGCAATATGGCGCCCAAAATCTGCCATTTTTCTATTTTCCAATTTTAATGTAGCCAGTGACACTCGCGGGGTTAAGACGAATCGATTGACGTATGAATCATCAAAATCGGCCAACACGTTTGGTCTCTAGAACGCCACATAGGAACAAACATACATACATACATACATACTTACATACATACATACATAGACTGATAAACACATTACCCTCCTTCGGCAGTCGAGTAAAAAGAGAAGAACAAGGTCAAGTTTTGAACAACCTAAATATGCTATTCACTCCTTGTGAATAGCATATTTAGGTTGTTCAAAACTAGACCCTCAACGGCGCAAAAAGGGTTGAAAAGTTTTTAGGGGAGGATTTTACTTTGTGGCGATAACCTAAAATGTATTATTGTTTAAGTCAAATAACGAATCGTCCCAATCCAATAAACCCACCAACCCCAAACCCAAATCCACGATACCCAGTTTTTAATAGTTTTAATAATATCTTATTTTTGGTTGCCTTTACTAACTGCATATAAGAAAATCATTTATAGGATAAACGAAATCACGCGAACATAGTCGCGGGCGGAGTGCTAGTCATACATAAACATACTCATATTTATACTGGTCATTCTGTATAAAACCATCTGAAATGATTAATGTAAAACTCTCTTTTATATTAAAATGTGCCCGATAAAATATTTTGAATACCGACTGCATTCCAAATTTGAATTTTGAATTCTTTTACGTTCGGCGAATTCGGCGCGAATTTAGCCACGAATCCTATTTTTTTTTCAATTTACTCTTCTGATAACATTATGAAAGCATTTATGTATAGTTATTACTATATATTATTACTATAAGTTGTTATTTTATTTTGTGCCTATAAACTAATTTTAATTTTAAAACAATACATTTTTGAAAATAACTTTTTTATTTAAATGAATAATTTTAAATAATCGAAATACACTTAATCGATTAGGCTGAATGCAGTTTTAATCGATTATGAGACGCGTGAATGGACAGCAAAAAAAAAACAACACCAAAGAAATGTCATGTTGCAAGGTTGCATCAAAATTTTAAGCAATTTTTTTCCAGATTTTGGCTTGTTTTTTTATGAATTTTTGTATGACAAATTAGGAACATAAGGACGCAAATAAAATAAGTATATCTTTGTGTTGTCCTTTTGCATCTTTTCAGCAAGGGAAAAGGTTGTTTATGTACATATTTTGAGCAAATCTAAATTGTCTACCATTTGGAAAGGTGTAGTAATTCGTATTTTGTACACATTTTGCAGTAGACTGACGCGGTTTAACCGAGCGCAACATGTAAATAAAGATATTTTTTTCAAATTTACTGTGTAAGATAGCTGCGTAAACTTATTTTTCTGAATAAATTCGAATGTTGAAAGTTCAAGTAAATTCCTGAATTTCATGACGTAATTTGCAACAACCTGTCGACTCAGCTGGTGTGTCATGTGTCAAAATCTTGTCGAGCAGAGTGGTTAATATACACAGTAATATTATGTACACAATAAAAAAAAACTGCAAAAGATTGACTCGTGAAGGATTTGAACCTCCGCCCTCCGATGGTCAAGGTTTGAATTATATCGGTGCTCTAACCTACTGAGTTAACGAGTCTTGTTGTTCGCAGCTGAAAACTCTGAGCAGTATCGTCGAAATTACGCCATAATTATTTAATAGCGCACTTTCCTTATTATGACACGTTTGAGTAATTTCCAATGTCAAGATAAGATTGTCCATACATTCGACTATAATATATAATATCTATCAAATGCATCACTCGTACGTATCTTTAGAAAACGACTTATGTTATACTTACGTTTTGAGCCGTTTGGGATCGAAACGCTTGGGTCATGGGGCCCGAGTGCACGTCTCCTTTTTTAACCGACTACTAAAAAAAGGAGGAGGATCTATGTTCGACATTATGTATGTTTTTTTTTTTTATATTTATGTTCACCGATATCTCCGTCATTTGTGGACCGATTTTGAAATATTTTTTTGTTTGAAAGATTATATTCCGAAATTGGTCCCATTTTAATTTGGTTAAGATCTGATAAAGAACTTCGGAGATATACAACAGAACTCTTCAATAAATAACGGCAAATCTCTCGGGATTGCTGCAATCGCATGTCTGTTTATTGTTTATACTATTTCATAACATAACATCACGCCAGTACGCTCGAAAGGGGTATGCAGATCTCTCATTTCACCCGGCCCGGGCCCGTGCTCGGACGTGTGTGAACGATGTCATATAAAATGGTCCCACCGATATTTTTTTGAGCCCCTGACGGGACCCGGCCCTGTCACGTCCCGGGCACGCCCCTGATATGTGTGGAATAGACCTTTAGAGTGTACTACTACAGTATATACATTTTTACCTAGGTAACTGAACATTATCTCTTTTTGCCAAGTACAAGATGGAGGCACCGACCGAAAGACGCGACGGTTGACTCAGGGGAAAGAAGAAAACGTGTCGACTTTAAGTAATATGGGACAAGGGCAGGCAGATAATGATGGCAAAATTAGCACCATGCTATATATACCGTGATAATATCAGACCGAAATTGCAAAAGGCTGACTCGTGAAGGATTTGAACCTCCGCCCTCCGATGGTCAAACACTGAATTATATCGGTGCTCTAACCTACTGAGCTAACGAGTCCTGTTACTCATAGCTGAAAACTGTAAACACTATCGTCTATACTACGCCATAATTATTTTATAGCACATTTTCCTCGTTACGACGTGTTGAAGGAATTTCCAATTACATGATGAGATTATCAAAAATCCATGCATTTGATTAAATATCTATCAGACGCATCGCTCATTTCTTCCTAAAATGAATTAATATTACTTGGAAACGAAAATCCTTTTAAATGTGTTTATGACCGATAAATTTACATTATCAACTAGGTACCAGCTGGCGAGAGGAGCAACTACAAACCAACATTTTCTTATTGTTAAGATACTAGATAATAAAAATAAAAAAAATATTTAATAAACAGTTGTATCTGCCTAACTGCCAGAACTAAGTATTGATCTTCCATGCTTGTCATAACGTGGCTCCTCCACCAATTGTGTAGAGATTGAGATAATTTATCATGTATCACTGATTTCAACATTATTTAAGTTCAAACTTTCGAAGGTAACAGATAGAGCTTGGTAGAAACAGAATATCAGCTAACCGGATGAACCCTTTACGATAAGCTTTAATGTATAACAAACTCCCTTAACGAATACAAAAACATGAACAAAAAGATAACAATAAAATTGCAAAAGACTGACTCGTGAAGGATTTGAACCTCCGCCCTCCGATGGTCAAGGTTTGAATTATATCGGTGCTCTAACCTACTGAGCTAACGAGTCTTGTGGAGACCTGGCGAATACTGCGACTGCTATCGTCAGAATGACGTCATGCTTACTCACCCTGCTATTACAGCAAAAAAAATAAGAAATATCAGAAGTACCAGACCCTCTTAGACCAAAATCGAGCTAAACTGAAGCATTGAATGCAGTAATAGATCAACTACAAGGTGATGATGATAATGATAAGCCTTAGACCAAAATCGAGCTAATCTGAAGCCTTAAATGCAGTAATAGACCATCTACAAGTTGATGATGATGATGATGATGATAAGCCTTGTACCAAAATTGAGCTAAACTGAAGCCTTGAATGCAGTAATAGAGACCATCTACAAGGTGATGATGATAATGATAAGCCTTGGACCAAAATCGAGCTAAACTGATGCCTTGAATGCAGTAATAGACCATCTACAAGTTGATGAAGATGATGATAAGCCTTAGACCAAAATCGAGCAAAACTGAAGCCTTGAATGCAGTAATAGACCATCTACAAGATGATGATGAAGATGATAAGCCTTAGACCAAAATCGAGCCTAACTGAAGCCTTGAATGTAGTAATAGATCATCTACCAGGTGATGATGATGAGGATTATAAGCCTTAGACCAAAATCGAGCTAAACTGAAGCCTTGAATGCAGTAATGGACTATCTACAAGGTGATGATGATAAGTAACAGATATTGAAGACATCTGAGTAGCCTTCCAGATCTCTGTTGGGGTCCACTTCCAGTCTAACCTAGTTTGACTAAATACTATTATTTTCATAGAACAAGCGCAAGAAGATGATGAAGATGGTTTTGGCAAAAACCATTATTATGAGTTGACATGATAAAAATGTATTGTCTTGATAACTCATCAATTACCTATCTCAATCATAGTCATTATCATCTTTATTGAAGCGTCGTTGTAATAAAAAATGCAAGATAATAGGTGAATCACCAAAATCATCGATAATATGGCAGTTTTCACGATAGGGAATTTTATTTGAGACAGTTTTTCAATATGTAAGCAACGATACATCACACTTCACACTAATATTATAAAGGCGAAAGTTTGTGAGTGTGTTTGTATGTGTGTTACTTCTTCACGCTCAAACGGCTGAACGGATCTGGATGAAATTTAGCACAGAGATAGGTTATAGTCTGAAATAGCAAATAGGATACTTTTTAACCCGGGAATATGTTCCTTTGGGATAATTATCGACATCCGCGCGGGCGAAGCCGCTGGCAGAAGCTAGTGCAGGTATATTTTTGTGAAGGTATGCAGAAGTGGCACACACATTTTGCCGGTTAAATTGAAGTTCCAGTTTTTTGAAGTTCTGCCTCTAGAGTCTGGATCTGAGCCCGATGAATTGCATTGCCCCTTTTTACAAAGTATTTTGGAATTCTAGATTTAAAATTATTTCCTGTTAGAAACTGTTGCCTGGCAAATAGTACGACAGTACCAGATGATTTGAAGATAATTGCCGGGAACGGGATTCTATTGAACTCTATATTGCGCTAGGCCCAATGCCAAAGTGTCTAGTACTACAGACGTAGGCATACTGTAGATAGCTCTACAAAAACCAACGAATAGATTTTTCTTTTTAAAAATTGTCAACGGTCCAGTAAACATCTACAGTTATCTTGCATATTTTTCGAATCTTTGCCAGGAATAGAAGTGCATGAATAATCCTGACGTCACTTGCACGATAGTGATCTAACAATTTCGGCTTGTGACAACAAGACTCGTTAGCTCAGTAGGTTAGAGCACCGATATAATTCAAACCTTGACCATCGGAGGGCGGAGGTTCAAATCCTTCACGAGTCAAACTTTTGCAATTATTTTATAAATTTTCGTTGTTGATTAATAGCAGCCCCTTGAAGATTATTTCAAACGAGAAGATGTTGTAAACTCTATTACCTTATAAGCTGTGCCGGTTTAAAATATGTCGCAGAAATTACAAGAGAACGAAGAAGCATCTCTAGATTACAACTGATAGTCTGTTGCGTTCGTGATTGGACGGTGTTAAAAGCCCTGACTTACTTGAGTCGTGGGTTCGAACCCGGACAGGTATTTTATTTGGTGTTATTTATTTCAACGACACAGAATTTAAATGGTAAGGAAAATTTTGTAAAGAAACTGTCATATTTGAGAACCAAAAATTAGAAGATATTACGAATTGAATTATGGTTGGTGGTTCGTGGTGGGTGTTTCGCGTAGTTCCCTTTCAAGCAGAGAGAGCCTGTGTCCCAATGTGAAAAAATATCCATAAATCATCCTAAAATAGACGGACGAAAGGATAGTGACGAGGTGAAATATATCTGACTGCTTTTTCAAACTCAAATAATAAGCTCAAGCAGTTTGATATTAAAACAATAGATACTTGCTTAATCATTGTTTCCCAACTAAAGAATTGCCACACTTATGTGGCAGTGGGTAGGTTACATTGCTCGGAAAAAGGTCGGAGCATGCACTTGGCGAAGACTTATGTCCAGCTGTGGACGTCTTTCGGCAAGTTTGATAATGAGGATTCATAACTCATTATGGCGTGGCCGCCTACTGGGCTCAGAAAATCTGATTGAATGTGCCATCGATTCGAAAAGATGAAGAAGAAGATAACTCATCATGAGCAGTGGTGCCTCAGTCCTGAGTTACGACACCTATAACAAAAAATTCGAAGACATGAAACATATACCAACCTACCCTGAGCCCGCGTGGTAGGTTATGGCACATTCCCTCTTTTAGGATGCTTATGACCCAGCAGACTCACGACACACACATAGACAATAGAAAGGATGAGGAATGTATTGCCCAAATCTTTTATCAGACTCCTATTGAATAATTTTATGTTGAAACAGTAGATGGCGCTATGTGCAGTCATAGTATCAACAACATAAAAAAACCCCAGACCGGGCCTTTCCGATACCTACCGCAAAATATTGTCAATGTTTACCCAATATTATCAACATCCTCAAATAATCAGAGAAAGATAACATAAGAAGTGGATCTAACCAAATTAAGAAATTTAAATAGAAATGTACAATAATATAAAAAAAAATACAAACATTACCAAAACAAATTTGCAAAAGGTTGACTCGTGAAGGACTCGAACCTCCGACCTCCGATGGTTGAGTGGGTATTGGTACAATTTTTTATAAATTTTCGGCGCTCTGACCAACTGAGCTAACGAGCCTAGTGATCCCCGGCTCAAAACTGCGAGCTCTATCGTGAATATGACGTCATGTTTTTGACTTTATAATACAACGCTTGACCATCGGAGGATTCCTTCACGAGTCAGTCTTATGAAAGTTTTTTGTAGAATTTTGTTGATTTCCGTTGTTGATTTAGAAACCCCTTGAAGAAGAGGTCAAAAATGAAACTGTATTAGCTCCTAAGCTCCACCGGTTCGAAGGATGTTGCAGAAATCACAAGAGGAAGAGGAAGCATCTCTAGGTGATAATTGATATGCCTTGCGTCAGTGACGAACCACCCTTACTTAATTAAGTCGTAGGATCGAACCAGGCACTTTATTTTGTGTTATTTATTTATTCGACACTGAACTCAAACCGGTGAAGAAAACATTGTGAAGAAACCGCTATGTTTGAGAACCAAAAATTCGAAGATATTATGTAATCCATCTAGCTCCACTGGGCCCCCATGATGGATTATGGTTCACTCCCTCTCGTACTGAGGATGCTGTGTCCCAGCAAGGTTAAATGCTGAATAGTATGCACCCGATATAAATAGAATCAAATGTTTATATTTACATAAATAAATCTAATCTGCCCGTTGAATTTGGAAAAACCGTATAACGTTACGAATGAGGAAAGTGTTTAACAAATTAAAATATTACGTCATATTGACAAGAGTGCTCACAGTTTTCAGGTATAACTAACAAGACTCGTTAGCTCAGTAGGTTAGAGTGCCGATATAAATAATAATTACTGATTCTTGACCATCGCAGGGCGGAGGTTCAAATCCGTCACGAGTCTGCCTTTTGCTGATTAAGGGTACACTAGTCGACGGCACGAACTATTTTGTGCGCGGGGTTAAAATGCGTGCTATATCAACCGACAACACGTGCGGAACAGATAGATGCTGTTATGAGCAGTAAGAAGCTAGTACGCGTACGAATACACACTTTTGCAAATTCGTAGCGAAATGGATGATGATTTAGAACGAAAACGAGCGCGCGAAATTTTATAAACAGGCCTTTGGGAGTCTGGATATCATGAAAAAACGACTGAATGTATTTGTTCAAAATAAAATTATTTGTATTGTTGAACTACTAATCTATCCCTGTATGGAGGCCGTTTTTCAATTTTCCTTCTTCTTATGGTACTTATTTGCGCCCAAAGATGCGTTAAAATTAGTGTTAAAATATGGAACTTTCGAAGCTCATAACTTTCAAGTAATTTATTTTTTTACTTTTTTGCTTCCATACAGGGCTAGATAATGAAGAGACAAATTGATATCATTTTTTATTTTGAACGTACATCGTCAAACAGTGAAAGAAAAGCCAGAATACGTTTGTATGGTAGAATTTTCGACTAATGTACCCTTAAGCAATGTTTTTGACCATGAGCTAGAAGTTTTCTAGATAAGAGTCTATGTTGCGGTTGTAATTTTGGGTTGCACATGAGACATTCCAGATGAAAAACTCAATCATGTTTTGCGATAATTAGGAAAGAAACCAGGATCAGGTGTCTCAGCAGACTACTGCTGAGACACGATCCTGGTCGTGCCTCATGGGTCTGGTGGCCACAAGCACTAGCTTGTGGCCACCAGACCCATGAGGCAGGACTATAAGAAATCCCAGGTTAATAACTTGAGCGTTATAAACCAATGGTGATGTGGATGTTCTGATACTTTTTTGTTTAGTAGCTCAATAGTGGGTGGATAGAGGGTGAATAAAATCGATGATACTGACATCATTAATACGATTGTGGTCGTACTTTTCGGCAATAATGAACAAGACTCGTTAGCTCAGTAGGTTAGAGCACCGATATAATTCAAAGCTTGACCATCGGAGGGCGGAGGTTCAAACCCTTCACGAGTCAGCCTTTTGCAGTTTTTTTTTGTCCTTTTGTAAGTGATGTTTTAGTACTCAGTTTTCTGGCAAGAGAGATACAGAAAAATTTTAAGACGAGTCACAGGCATTACCTCTAAATACCACAAAAGACATTTCAAAAGAAGCTCACATGTTGTGAGTCTGGGAGCGGATTAGAATCCTTGGATGTCTTTGAGCATAAAAATTAAGAGAAGTGCCCTCGGCCTGTACTAATTTGAGCAGTTCTCACTGATAGCACAACATATTGAATAATATTGCGTAATAAATAAACTAATTTCTAGTTTCCAAATTTAAGTAAGTACCTAATAATTGATGTTTGTGTTATTGCGTTGGATTTGATTTCTACGTTTGATACTACACAAAAGAGACGAAGAGTGTCTTTGACTACCTGAGAGAATTGCATACTCACAGCGGATCTTTGTGTCTCTGAATTGGCTGCAAGCCCCTGCGCAGTAGCTATTTTTTCATCAATGTTGAAGGTGAAGATAGCTTTGGATAACAGTCTCTTTCACTCGCGTACGTTTGTCTCATCGTTCTATCTCGCTTACTCTATGCAGTATACTAGATGACATGAACATGATGAACTATTTCTTGCGCAATGGTTGGCAGAGACAACTTCAGAGACACAAAGATCCGCAGTGACTACTATACCATTTTTTCAGGAAATGCAAAACAGACCCTGCAGCTTTCATCAGACATCTTCAATAGATCATAGATATTTAGATTCTCTGAGTTATGCAGTAAATATGTATAGTGGAACATACAATCACGATATTTTTTGGTAATAAGCCAAAGATTCTATCCAGCATGCATATAATAGTGCATGAGTAATCCTGACGTCATGTCTAGTCTAGTGTTCGGTGATTTTGCCTGAAAGCAACAAGACTCATTAGCTCAGTAGGTTAGAGCACCGATATAATTCAATACTTGACCATCGGAGGGCGGAGATTCAAATCCTTCACGAGTCAGCATCGTCCTTTTTTCTCGTTAGAACGAGAAAAGGGTTATGTTTTTCGCGCGTATCTTGTATGTATGTAAATAATATTCTGTTTTACGTATATGTTTAAAACCTATGGGCGGATTCATGTAATTGCATTAAGACATCGTTAGATACGTCTTAACCACACAATGGTTCTTAGATAAGTGACGTTTAAAAAAACTAACATAACGGATTTTGGGCGCCATAATAATATAGTGGGGATCCCATTTTTTTTTCTTCCATACCCATCGAGTGGGGTATCAAAATGAAGGTTTTAAGAGGTGGTTACAAAAACATATACCACTTATACGTTTAAAATTAATAAGAAAAAATTGTACTATAAAGTTGTAAATAAAAATTAATTTAAGTACAAAATCAAACACCTGACTACTTAAGAAGCGAACTAAAAAGAAGTAAACAAGAAGAAAATGGGTCTGTGCCCACTCTACCCGATTAGTTTCAACCCGAAGAATAATACCAGATGTTTTACTACCAATTCAGTGCCATTTATTTCTACAATCAGGCAAAGTGATATTTCATTTTAAATAACTTCTAATTAATTTACTATACATAGAAAATTTTGTTATGATACATAATTTATCCTGGTATTCAGTGATTTATTTTCAAAAATGTAGCTTTATATAAAGATAGCCTATACCTTGCTTTAACCGGTTTCTGGTTCTTACTTGAATGTTGATTATTAAAAGAAAATTGTTTATTTTTTAATTGTTGATTTTGTATTGCTAAAAACTTTAATGTTTTAATTGTGTTGTTCCTACGTAGTCCTGTATTCTTTATGATACCTAATTTTTATTTTTGTTTATAATGTATTAATCTTTTTTTTTCATATTTTAGGAGTTAGTACCTACTTGTTAACCTAATAATTAAAATCACGTATAAAGACTGATCTAATAAATACAACCGTGCCACTAAGAGTGTAATGATAATTCACAATAATCTGTGATTTTTACTACAAAGCATATACTAAGCTAAAAACCGGCCAAGTGCGAGTCGGACTCGCGCTGCCGTACCATTATCGCAAACCCGGCATAAAAAAAAGTTTGTTGTATGGGAAAATACAAAAATACAATACAATACTTAAATATTCATTTTATTCTGTTTTTAGTCATGTTGTTATAGTGGCAACAGATCCAGAATATATTATCTGTGAAAATCTGCGAAATTCAACTGTCTAGCTATCACGGTTCATGAGATACAGTCTGGTGACAGACAGACAGACGGATCGTGGAGTCAGTATTAAAACATTACCATTCCAATACGATCAACATACATATTATCAAATTAAATTTTTCAATAATTGAAACACACTTACCTACATTAATTAAAATTACAAATACATTATTCTCTATTATTAAGCCATGAGTAATAGAGATCTATTCTGGTAGGTCAGGTTTTTGGTCGAATAGTTGTGGGATTAGTAGGTACTGCTGATAACGTGTTTGCTTTGTTCCTAAACAATCATGACGTCATATTCACGATAGAGCTCGCGGTTTTAGGCCGGGAATAACGCGGCTCGTTAGCTCAGTTGGTCAGAGCGCCGAACTGTTGCAGAATACAAATAATATAGTCGGAGGTTCGATTCCTTCTTAAAATTTTCTGTATAGTACTTCGCTATCGGAGGTCGGAGGTTCGAATCCTTCACGAGTCAGTTTTTTGCAATTTTGTTTTGGTATGTTTTTGTTATTTTTATATATTATAGGTATTGTTGTGCAATTATCTGTAGTCTCTATTTGACTGTCTCGTTTTTTCGTGCAATTATCTGTAATCTCTATTTGACTGTCTCGTACTTTCGTGCAATTTTCTGTAATCGGTCGATCGTTCGTTTTCTGTGTCTCGTTGGTCTAGACACGGGCACCCAGCGCGAAGAAAGAAAATTTAGTTCAAATAAATTGCACTAGATGGCGTGATAAGCTTCTATTTGTTATTGGCTTTAGTAAAATATTAAGAGACGATCATAAAAAATGTATGTTCTTGTTTAATTAACTCTCCTAAGCACAAAAAAGGAATATTTGGCCTCTTAATTTTACATTTCAAAGATTACTTGAATGGATCATTTAAAATTGATTCCAATAGATGGCGCGGCTTTCATCTATTCGATTTTTTTATTTGTTTTGGTACACATTTTGATACAATTAAAACGTGCAAAAAATACTAAAAAACAAATCATGGCTGTATTTAAAAAAGAGTATCCACGATCCGAGTAAACCCTTTTACTTGCAACGGAACCGAACAAGGTCGATGTTCTTAGAAAAATAATCAGTTTAATCAGACGAAAACCGCTAGTTACGTCAGCACGGTTTCTTTTTATGGGATGAGGCATCTGTATGCTAGTATTATATTATCTGTGGTCTAGGCAAGCGCTACTACTAAATGTGAGGTCCTGGGTTTGATGCTCGGGTCGGGCAGTGTTACTGAATTATACTTTCTCGAAATTTTCAGTAGCAGCCCGGAGTCTATAATGTGATTTTTAATTTCGTGGACTAAACTGACAGCTGCTATTGACATTATTTTTTTTAAATGTTGCAAGCGTGGAGCATAGTGTTGTAGGTAAGGCTCAATCATAAGTGATTCATCGAATGACTACTGAATTTATTTTTACTAATTGGTGTGGTTGCGAGACGCACGGGACCGGTCAATGTGGCGACGCTTGGGGGAGGCCTATGTCCAGCAGTGGACGTCTTTCGGCTGATATGATGATGATGATGAATTGGTGTAAATAAATGTTTTATGAGTATAAACGTAATATATTTAAATATAACAGTATTCATATACATAGTACATGAACTTTTATTGTGTTAAATATGAAATCAACAATAAAATAAATGCAATCGATAAAATTAAGTCTGACATAAATGAGTAGAAACTAAATATGGGCCGCTAGTTTCTAAACAAATTATTTTTTTATGCCATGAAATAGTTTCATTTTCGATCTACTTCGATTTTCGATTAACTTTCGATCACTCAGGATAGTTAGGGTACGACACTATTTTAATGTAACGATAAAGTGACAACCCCCCAAATGTCAGTTTAGTCCACGGAATGGTTTTGGTCAGCCAGTTCGCGAATGTGTATCCTCCGACTGCACAGCATGATTTTCTTTTTGTTTACGTCTTTTTAGTTCGCCTTATAAGCAGTCGGGTCTTTTGATTTTTTTAATTTACTTTTTTTATTATCGTTTGAATTTCGGGGAGTGTGCTATGTAATTGCATGATTTAATTCCGCCTAGCCCGTTTCATCATCGGGCAAAAATACGTACGGCGATGTGCCATCGGTACATGGTCGACATCCCATCCACAGGCACTAAACGTTTTGGAAATACTTTAATTATGCGTACAGCTACGGAGTGGAATTCCCTGCCGGAGTCTGTGCTTCCCGATAGTTACATCCTAGGGCTCTTTAAGTCAAGAGTGAATAGGTTACTTCTAGACAAGCGTGTTTCACCGTCGACCACATCATCGCTTACCATCAGGTGAGATAGTGGTCAAGCGCAAGCCAAACTATAAGGAAAAAATAAAAAAAGCATTTGTTTTGCTCCTGTTCAACGTCAGTGAATGAATAATAAACAGTCATGAGTCATATTCACGATAGAGCTCGCAGTTTTGAGCCGGGTATTACAAGGCTCGTTAGCTCAGTTGGTCAGAGCGCCGAAAACTTATAAAAATATGTACCAATACCCAATCAACCATCGGAGGTCGGAGGTTCGAGTCCTTCACGAGTCAACCTTTTGAAATTTTGTTTTGATTATGTTTTTAGTATTTTATTTGATATTTTTGTACAATTATATATGATTTTTTCAATTTGGTTGGATCAATACTTATGTACCTTTTCTCATATTGTTGTTAAATCAAACCATATAAGTAAGTTTATTATACTCGTGACAATCTATGAAGTCCGATGACGTTTCTTACTTTACATGCCGCGATAACTTTGTAAGTAAGAAATTGAAAAATCAAATTTATAATCGTAATTAATTACCCATACACTATAACAACGTGTTTCATTCGTAAGCATCATTTATAATTATTAATAAGTATTTTTATAGCTGTCAAATCCGACTTCTTAAATTGTCATGGCTATGATAATGTGAACACAGGTACAAGTAGATGTAGATTTGTTATGTGTCTCTGCAAATATTACTCATCATCATCCTTTTGACGTTCCCATTGCTGGGACTTAGGCCTCCTCTTATAGAGAGGGAGTGGGCTATTATCCACCACGCAACACATCCCGTGTTGTAAATATTTAACTATAAGAAATTGTTATTAGCTATGTGACCTGTTTTGCTCATGATACTCAAGCACTAAAGCAGGCCCAAGTTAGTCAAGTCTTCGGTCGAATGGTTGGTCTAGAGGTTGCAAGCGTTACTGCTGAGAGGAGGTCTTGGATTCGAGTTCCAGGAGATATTCCAGAAATGAATGGAGCCTGGGCCAGCACTATGTACAATATATGTAAAAATCGCTATATAATAACCGTTTTTAGGGTTCCGAAATCAACAAGGAACCCTTATAGTTTCGCTCTGTCCGTCTGTCCGTCCGCAGCATAGCTCAGAGAATCTAAGTACTAGAAAGCTATAATTTGGCATGTATATACATATTAATAATTCCGACAAAGTGGTACCATAAAATCATGAAAAATCATTTTTTTTCGGGTACCTCCCATAGACGTAAAGTGGGGATGTATTTTTTTTTTCTCATCTATCCCATGGTGTGGGGTATCGTTGGATAGGCCATTCAAAAATATTATGGGTTTGTTAAAACCATTTTTCGATTCAGAGATCCGTTTGCGTAAAATTAAGCTTTAATTTGCAAATTTATGTTAGAGTCAAGTGTCCCCCCCCCAGCCAGCGAAATGGTTGCTCTTGGCTATGTGAAAAAATTCACGGCAGTAGTAAATATAACGAAATTAAAAGGAAAATTATCACGGTTAACAAGGCTTTATAAGTTTACGAGTAATAGTCGACCAACTTATAAAATGTACTTGGAACAGTAAAAATTTTGTACAAATGCCATTGAAAAATTAGTAAAATAAAGTTGATAGCTGTTTAAAACAGAGTAAATATAATGCTTACGAACTATGTAAAAATATACAAAAATTAAATCATAACAGGCTTTACAAGTTTACGAGTAATAGTCGACCAACTTATAAAATGTACTTGGCACAGTAAAATTTTTGTACAAATGCCATTGAAAAATTACTTAAATATCGTTGTTAGCTATGTAAAACAGATAGTAAATATATGCTTATAAACCATGTAAAAATATACAAAAATAAAATCATAACATCCTTAATAATAATGATTTCTAAATTCATAATGTTTAAGCTCGAATAACGCATTGGAGTGGCCGGAGTTGTTGGCAGTACCAGAACGTAGTACATACGGCGCATGCGCGCGGTGGAGTCTATTTTGTGTTAGTGCAGAAGTATTTTCGACGTTTTGTAATTAAAACATAAAAGTAAAGTCAAATTAGATTCGATTTCCAAGCAAATTACTTATTTTCTTTTGTCGATATCCTTCTATAAAGTTAATATTCGACCCGACTTCATCACTAATTGAGTAGCGTAAAACTTTCCAGAATGAAATAGCGAATACCGCAGATTAGAGGATTCACCTCCAATCTGCGGTATTAGAGGAGATTAGAGGTGAATACATACGATTTTTTTCTAATTCCGAAAGAGAAATAAACAAGGAGCGTGCACGCAAGGATCCAGGAACGAACTATACCATTCCCCGTGGCTCTAACGCGCGCTCGTATCGGTTCCTTTCGCAATTCGCACCCGCGGTGGTACTCAAATAAATAATATTTTTCTAACTTCAGTTGCGAAGTTGGATTTTATAACTCCTTCTTCAGTTACCAGTTAGTCCTTATTTAGTTTAAGTCAAGAGTGAATAGATTACATCTAGGCAAGCGTGCTTCACCGTAGACCACACCATCGCTTACCATCAGGCGAGATAGTGGTCAAACGCGAGAATATAGATTAAAAAATCCTATGTGGGCCCGTTTTTAGACTTTGTGAGCCGCTGAAACCGTTCTAATGTTCATGTAACAACAACAAAACCCTCTTTTCCGTCCGCATTATTATGCAACTTCGGAACCCTATTTCTGCGCATGGCCCGACACGCACTTGGCCAGTTTATTTATTGCTAATTTTCTTTAATTTCAATTCGTTTTAAACTAAATTTAAATTTTCGTCAAATTAGCTTTGTCAAGTAGAGCAACACAACTTGAAATTAAACATGGTGGATCGATCGAACGTATGCGAAAAAAATAATTTTGACAATGACATTTGATTGACGCGTCATTGTAATATCTGCGTTAAATAAACAACACGAATTCAATTGCAACAGAACAGCAATCAATCAATGTTCGTAGTAGTAAACTGGGTTGCAAAACTGAAACAATCACTAAAAACTCCAAAACATATGCAAACTGTCAAACTCGTCACACGTCATGTCAAAAACAACTGTCATGGATGTCCTAAAATTAGGGTTAACTTAATAAAAAACTATTCAAAGATCATTTTTATACGCCTATACCCTTCTTCAAATTAATTTGTTAGTATTTATATGGAATTCCCCTATTTTTTTCCTATTTATCTATGTAGTGTACTTACATAGTGATGGCCCATTATCAAACATCTCCTTTCTTAGTACCCCTCGGGGCATATTTGCGTAATGTTGTGAAATAAGTGGTAGGTACCTACTTCTGATAACGCTTTTGTTTTGTTCCTGTATAGCGTCAGCGAGTGAGTAATGAACAGTCATGACGTCATATTCACGATAGAGCTCCAGTTTTGAGCTGATGATTACAAGGCTCGTTAGCTCAGTTGGTCAGAGCGCCGAAAGAATTTAAAAAATAATATAAAACAGTCCTTCACCATCGGAGGTCGGAGGTTCGAATCCTTCACGAGTCAACCTTTTGCAATTTTGTTTCGGTACTGTTTTTATTATTTTGTTTGTTATTATTATGCAATTCAAGTCGATTTTCTCAATTTGGTTAAACTAATACTTATGTAAATTTTCTTTGATTGTTTTTAAATACTATGATTGGGTATACACTGGTATCAATAGTTTGTGGTATCGGAAAGGCCCGGTCTGGGGTTTTTATGTTGGGGAAACTGTAACTAAACATAAAGCGTCATCTATTGTTTTAACATCAAACTATCCGATACGATTTTGATAATAGATTCCTCATCAACATTAAACCTTTCATCTGACTATATCAGAGTGTGTTATCAATCCTCATTATCAATACTGCCGTAAGACGTCAACTGCTGGACCAAATTTGCCTCCGCCAAGCGTGGATGCTTGAAAATTCCAGTCTCAATGACCATGCTAACTGCAAGCAATTTGTTCTACTTCTGCACATTGCCACAAAGTGTGGCAATGTGCAGAAATGACGTCTGATGACGTTTTCTGAAATGACGTCAGGTCTAGGCACCTATCATAACGCTTTAGTTTTTTATTGGCAATCCCACCGCACTATTCCTAAAACACAGCAACTCCTGAAACCACTGCCACTGTAGGTAATGAAGCTCGACGAAGTCCTCCGGCGAATGAATTTAACTGTCTTGGATCCCGCAACGAAATTAATCAGAAAAGAATAACAGAGGAGTAGGAAACAAAACATAATTTCCACTACGCACTTTCGCTTTTGTTTGCCGACATTAGTTAAATTGACGTCAACGTCATGTTGATGTCATAAGTTTCGTTTTTTAAGAGGAGGACCTCTTGTCAAAGTGGCGCCAACTGGTGGCGTGAATATTCCTAAAAACCCTCATTCTTAAGTTGGGAAACTCTATGATTAAGCACACAGCACTATCTACTGTTCAAGAGCTGAGCTTGTCATATGAGTTTGATAAAGCAGTCAGATATATTCCTCATCGTCATTATCCTTTCGTCCGTCTATTTTATCATGAGTTTTGGATATTTTTTATCAACTGCAACACTATCAGTCGTTATCAATCGTTTTCATAGTATTTTCATCATAATCTTCATTATCCTTTTGCCACAAGACAACCACTGCTGGACTTGGCCTCCAAGCATCACCAGA
Source organism: Anorthoa munda (assembly GCA_945859665.1). Taxonomy (NCBI): domain Eukaryota; kingdom Metazoa; phylum Arthropoda; class Insecta; order Lepidoptera; family Noctuidae; genus Anorthoa; species Anorthoa munda. The sequence goes on from OX243910.1 coordinate 22,742,278, forward strand.
TTGAACGGTTCAGTGCGTCTCACATTCAGCGGATTCCCGGGCAACTGAAACAATCTACCAATCCTAGTTGTGGTTGGGCTTATTGGTTTTGTCATGAGATGTATTTTGGCTGTAACTGAAATTCATGGTAATTTGAGGTATCAAAACTAAACATAGGAAAATAAAAGTAAAAAAAAAACTTAATTTAAAAAAAAAACACTACAAAGCGAAAATTACTTTCTTTTCCGAAGTCGGTGTCGTAAAAAGGAAAAACAATAGGTACCAAAGACACCTATGACGCCGAGTTCGGAAAGTTATTTTTCGCTTTGTGGTGTTTTTTTTCTCAATTTGGTTAGACCTTTAGTTGTTTTTTGGTACTTACGTATTTTTTAAATTGTGTTTAAATGCTTTGCCACAGTAGGTGGCATAACTCCAAATATTACTATGAATAATAAACAAGGTGTTATAACTATTTAACTATAATAAATTGACATTATTAGTTACGTGACCTACCCTTTGCTCATGAGACTCAAGCAGACCCAAGTTAGTCAAGTCTTCGGTCGAATGGTTGGTCACCGGCGTCGGCGGAGGGCGGACAACGCCGTCTTCCGGCCCCCCTAAATGGGTCCAGGGGTGATGGACTCGGGGAAGTCCGTCGCTCCCCACACATCTGGACCCGAGGTGGTGGCACTTAGTGTTCCACGCGCGCCCCTCTTAGAAGTCGCGGGGGGAGTTCAACACCTCACTCCCCCCTCAACCCGAGGTCGGCGGGCCGGCACTAGCCGGGGGTTGCGGAAGTATCGTTGTTCCCGCGACCCCCAGCGTAGGTGTGAGATGAAACACCGGGGTCGTTTTTAGTCAGTACGAGTCTGACAGACCCTTCCAACATTCAATGAGGATTTTCCACTCACACTCGAGCCTCAAGCGCTATAGATCTATTAGTAAGCATGATTATTGGGTTTTTTCATTTTTTTTTTTTGTAATTTAGACTCCGGGCTGTCTCGACTTGTGCCCGGTTGGTGGCAAAAGGGTTGTCCCCTGTATTACATGGGATTAAAACATAACTGGACTAAATCATGTTGTGAAATAAGTGCTAGGTTTTGTTTTGTTCCTGTGCAGCTTCAGTGAGTGAATAATCAACAATCATGACGTTATATTCCCGATAGTGCTCGCAGTTTTGAGTCTAGAATAACACGGCTCGTTAGCTCAGTTGGTCAGAGCGCCGAAAACATACAAATATTATAAAGCAATCCCACACCATCGGAGGTCGGAGGTTCGAATCCTTCACGAGTCAACCTTTTGCAAATTTATTTCGGTATTGTTTTTATTATTTTGTTTGTTATTATTGTGTAATTCAAGTTGGTTTTCCCAATTTAGTTAGATACTATATATAATACTTATGTATTTTTTCTCAGATTGTTTTTAAATTCTTTGATAATACGGGGTAAACACTGGTATCAATAGGTAAGTGGTATCGGAAAAGCCCGGCCTGGGGTTTTTAATGTTGAGGAAACATTATGACTGTACATAACGCCATCTACTGTTTCAACATCGTTCGTTTGTCTATTTTAGGGTAAGTTATGGATGCTCATCACCATTCCTGCCGAAAGATGTCCAAAGCTGGACATATACCTATATCAAGTGTGGATGCTTGAAACTTGCAGCCTCTTCGATCATCCTTTCAGCGAGTAATGTGTCCTGCACACAGCTGCATGTGTGGCAATTCTTTTGTTGAATTCGGAAACTATGACTTAACTTATAGCGCCATCTGTTGTTTTAACATCAAACTGTTAAAGAGCTGAGCTTGGTATACGAGTTTGAAAAAGGAGTCACATTTATTCGTCGTCACCTTTCGTTCGTCTATTTTAGGATGTGTTATGGATGATTTTTATCGATTGCAACACTATCAATCGTTATCAATTCTTTTAATAGCACTACATTATCATTTTCCTTCCGTCACAAGTCGTCCACTATTGGGCATAGACTTCTATTCTAAGCATCGCCACATCGACCGATCCTGTGACACAGATTAACTAATAGTTCCTCCTGTGCGTCTTGCATCCAGCGGCCATAGCGCTTTGGTGAATCAAAGTAGTACCAATCTGCAAAAGCAAAAGATGGGAATCCACTGGATCCGAGAGGTAATAATGATCCAATTAAATTAATAATAGACTTTTCCAATATTTAGGGATTTAACAACATTTGGAAAAGGATAATATAGGATGGATTTGGTCAAACTCAATAGAGAGCCCAAATACTGCACAAGAACACCATGAAAATACCAAAAACATTACCAAAACAAAAATACAAAAGGCTGACTCGTGAAGGATTTGAACCTCCGCCCTCCGATGGTCAAGATTCATATTATATCGGCGCTCTTACCTACTGAGCTAACGAGTCTTGTTGCACACGGCTGAAAATTGCAACAACTATCGTGAAGATGACGTCATGAGCCCGTCACCAACCTGTTGGAATGCTTCGTGAATATTGATTGCGAGAGGAATATCACACCCACTTGTTATGTTCCAAGTTCTATGTGGAGGGGGACAATCCCACTGTCATCAACCTCAAAATCAGCCTCTGTAGTCCAACTAAGAATCTTTTAGGAAAAATAAAGATAGCATTTCGCCTAATCCGAGTCCCCGGGATGTTGAACCTAGGACTTCACGTTCAGTAATAGCATTTTCGACCATTTCACCAACGGATAAGGGGCATTCAGTCATGATTTAGATTATCTTCTACACAATCCTTTTCCTTTAATCTACTTTGCTTGCCAATACAAAATCAAAATAATTGACAATCAGATCGTGTCTTGTGACGTCATCGCCTCGCTCCCGACCTTGGCTGTTCGAGTGCATGACGCATCCCCACTTATCTCTACACAACTCTACGTCCAAACAAATTAGGTTGAATATCGATTGACAGTCAGATATTATTGTTTTGCTCAGAACGATGGCAGTGACCGATGCGGCATTTTCGCATAACGATGAGCAAAAAAATATTTTGTGTCAGCCTAGAATAAATGGTATCAATTATATCGAGGCTATAAATTTTTTGCGTTGAAATTATGGTTAAAATGTTATTCTGGGAGCTGTAAAAAGAAGAATGGTGAAAATTGATGGCCTTTGAAGAAAAATAAAATGTGTAGACTTGCATTGTGCCGGTGTCTGTAACACAGTTTATACTAGTACAGACATCGTCGTTCACTCTATCTTTAAAAACAAACAAACCTTATTATTTTAGTGTTTTTGTCTAGGATAGATTAATTGTACCCATTAATGATAAATAAATTTTATTTTTATTTATTTATTTTTTATTGTTATCGTCAAGCATTAACCAAGTCTTTGGTCCTCTGGAGTAGAATAGTACGAGTATAATAATGGAATGGGGGTAAATGCTATTACGGAGAAGATGAGAGAACAAGTTTGGTAACAAATAAAAGAATTTTGACAGACTACTTCGCTGCTCGTTATTACGACAGATGGACATGAAGTCTTGGGTTAAATTTCTAGACCGGTTAAAGTGTAATTGAATTTTACTTTTTCATGTCGCTGGCTCGAGAGACATTCTATTTGGCCCTAAGCTTAGCCACTGCCACTGTGTCGTCGATGGCATCGCATACATTACCCTGGTATCATGTTTCGAGGCACAGAGAACATGACAGGAAGTGGAGCATGGTTTGCGACTTGGCCCTATTTTGCGAGATTGGAGTTACACCATCCTACATGGGTTTCGAAGCGGTTCAGGGGCGGCTATTGGATTATTTTATCCGGCATTTTCCAATTTACCCGGTTCATAGGATCGCCTGTTATATTGAATTAAACTCGCATAGTGCGGTCATAAAAAACTCCGATAACTGAACGAAACTGAGATAAAGTCAGTCAATGAGAATTGTTTACAAACAGCAGGGGTTTTATCCCCACATTGTCGAGTAAACAGCTGAACTGGATACAAAAGCTAGCAACAAAGCTCAGTTAAGGTTACACTAGTCGATCATTCTTCCATACAAACGTAGTCTGGCGATTACCACTGTTTGACGATGTACGTTCAAAATAAAATAAAAAATATCAAATTGTCTCATCATTGTCGAGCCTTGTATGGAAACAAAAAAGTAAAAGACATATATATATATTTGAAAGTAATGAGCATCGAAAGTTCCACATTTCGACACAATTTTGACGCATTTTTGGGCGCAAATAAATACCATAAGAAGACGGAAAATTACAAAACAGTCACATGGTTAGTACTTCAACAATGCAAATAATTTTATTTTGACAGATACGTTTAGTCGTTTTTTCTTGTTATCCAGACTCCCAAAGGTCTGTTTATAATTCGTACGCGGACTAGCTTCATACTGCTCATCACAGCATCAGTCTCTTCCGCACGTGTTGTCGGTTGATATATTATGCATTTGAACCCCGCGCACAAAATAGTACGTGCTGTCGACTAGTGTAACCTTAAAATCTCTCGCAGCAATTTCCACAAATCTAGAACTTAGATCACAAACCTAAGTGCTAATTACATCGCAAGCACTAAAGATAAGCTCTCAGATACAAGATAACAAGTTACAGCACACATTACTTAGGGGCAAGGAACTTTATCTCTGTGGTAACTTCACGCTTGTTAGCTAACAGGAAGAGGCAGAGCCGTAAGATATTCATGGGGTTAATGGGTTCTTTTGTAGGTGTTGAGGTAATAGAAAAGGTTAGAAAGTTCAGGACGTTCAAGGGCATACTTAACTAGATAACCACATAAAGATATGACCGTGATATAATATATGCATATTTATCAAGTAGTATCCTAAAAATCAAACCTACCACGTAAAAGATGGCGGGGCGAGCTCGATAAATTAAATTAAAGTTTATATTAGTCCTGAGACTGAGACAGCTGGAGATCATGGGGAAGTCCCCTGTCCAGTCCAGTAGTGGGATGATAAGGGCTGACTGTAGCCAGTGACCTATGAACTTTGACTAATGGGAACGAAGATCGAAGATGGCGGTCTCACTAAAAATTCCATTTCCTTAAAGACCTTCCATTCAAAATCACAGAATTTCAAGTAGCTAGCAACTAACCAAAGACATATTTTTCAAACAATAACGAATCAGGCATGTCATTCCATCTTATTTAAATACTAGAATTGACCCAATTTCTCTTTAGTTTGAGGCCGAAGATAACCGTCTACGTCCACCTCTATTACATGGATTAATAAAGTACAGTTCGAGCTATTCGGCTCAATAGTGAGGTGCAGTTTATTGATAGAATCCGTTAGACCATCGATGTTTATGGATATTGTTACGGGCGGTCATTATCTTAGTAGGTTTGTGCAGGGGTGTTGGGTAAAGATGAGCGGGTGTTTTAAAGTTTTGAATTATGGTTTTCTCTTCGGACACTCTTATTTAGGCACTATTGTTTAGGCACTGATCCATCATCATCTTCCTGCCCTTATCCCATGTTACTTGGGGTCGGCGCAACACGTGTTTTTCTTCCATACCGTCCTGTCTCCTGTCACGCTATCACTGATTACAATTTCTTTTATATCACTCCTCACACAGTCCATCTTTGGCCTTCTCCTCCATCTCCGGTTATCCACATTTATATTCATATATCTTTTAGTAACATGCGTTTCATCCCTAGTCATCACATGACCATACCAGGACAAACGGTTTCCTTTCAACTTTTCTGTCACTGACGCCACTTTCAAACTTCCTCTAATATACTCATGTGGAAGCACTGATCTGATTAAGGTAATTCTTAATTATCGTAAGCTACACTATTGCTGAGTGTCAAAGGTTACTTTTTATCCCGAAAAAATGCACGGCGAGATAGCACATGAGAACAAATCCAAGGGAAAAAAAGGGTTAAAATAATTTGGAAATGGGTAGTCAAATGAGAGCTTTTAATTAACCTAGATTGAACGATTCAGATGCTTTTTAGTTTGATGTTTGGACAAATCCTTTTTGCTGTTTCGTAATTTTTGATGTAGATTAGAAAAGATTTGGATGTAAAACCTGACGGAACATCCAGGGTATTATAAACCCAGTAATATTTTCTTTAGAGGAGCTAAAGTTTACACAGATACGGTTGCGGGCAAAAGATATGATAGTATTATTTTGACAATCTCGGGAGCCTGGGGAACCGGTCCTTTGAAAGGCGTGCCAACTCGTAGAGGCCTTGTTAGGCATGTATCAGGAAATGTGACACCAACCGATGATTATCCCTTATGCACTACGCAAGTGCACCCAAGGGCATGTCCCTTTTGTTGCAGGACTATTGCAAAATATGGAGAAAAATGTATTGGGCTATGGGTTTGGTAGATTTAGTGGACCGATTGCCTAAAACTATAGGAGGACTACTGGCCTCTGCCTGACCACTGTTGAACTACATTAGTATATAAATATACTTATACTATATATAAGTAGTATAAGTAGTATTTTTATTATTTTCCATATTAGTCACTCTCAGAGATATATCAGTCAGACTCCGTCACACCTGCTTAACCCATTAGGCAACTTATGCGTAACGAAATGACGTAAAATTATAATATAAAAAACAATTTCATGGTTGGGTACCCTGAATAATTTTAACCATACCTAAGCGGAGTCTATTTAAGTTTATCATCGAACATTCTGAACATTTGATGGCTTTTTTGCCACCCCTAGGGCATTTATAGAGTACTATAGATTGTGCCTCGTCTGTACTTTAGACAACTTAGACCAATGAGCTTTGATATCCAGACGTCTAGAGTCTGTAATCAGCTAGTAGATGTCCGGGAGTTTAAAGTGTTTTGTGTTTGTTACAAGGTAAAATCTGTAAATGCTATTAAATAGGGTTGTGCTAATTTTCATTATTTTGTACAGGTAATCTTAATGGGTATTTGGGTTTTGGTATGGGTTTTTGTCTGATACGGTAGGTAAACTTTACGTTAGCGTGCAAGTTGATAAACGAAATTGTTTAGTAAAGATGTCACTTGCCACTTGTCTTGCACAAGGAATTCTCATCGTAGTCCGTATATGCAATTATCTTCTCCGCGAATAGGTAAAATGCCTAGTTACTTTAATAGAAGTAATTATTTTTAAATTAATTAAATTGCGTGCAATTTAAAGGCAGCAGGCTTCTGCTCGTGTCACCGTGTCTCGTGAGTTGTTTTGTAAGATGAAAATAACACCATGTTTAGACGTAGGTACAGACTTGTAGATCTAGGGAACCACTGAAAATCAGCGCCGTGCTGTGGGTACCCTACGGCACAGCATTATGCTGAGTGGAAGCCTTCTTGCCATAACCACGTCATGCATTTGCTTTTAGTTGTACTCACATTGTTTTTTTTTTTTATTTGTCTTTACTAACATAATTTAAGAACAACTTACACTATCTTTAAGGGTTTAGTTTAAACAAAATCTACTAATACTATTCTTGTTCTTGTAATCTACTAATGTTTGTATGTCGTTTTGTGACAGTTAAATACTTTGTCTTCTTCTTCCTTTCTAGATAATAGTTGTTGAAAGTGAACTGCTATGGTGCGAAAAATAAGTCACCACAAAGTCAACAAAAGGTTTCAACCTCTTTCTCTAGGTATTTCGAAACGTACCATCGTCCAAAGTTACCGCACTTATTATTACTAAATATTTAAAACATTTCTCTACTAAACCGCATAACAAATAAGATGTCTCTGCAAGAACACATTATTATTCTTAGATCACTTACCTCAGCATGAGTCCAAGCCGACAGCGCTTTGGGCGGTGTGTCAGGAGCGACGGCACCGAGCCTGCCTCTCTTCCGCGCCTCCTGAAGAATGGGCACCTTGGAGTTCTTGTCACCAGATGACAGGATTACTTCACGTTCTATCTGTTAGGAGAACATGGTATTAGTCGACTTCATTTAGGTATGGAATAAAAAAATATTTATTCACAAAAGTATCGCTCTTGGAGGTTCATCATCATCATCATCATCATTTCAGTCGAAAGACGTCTACTGCTGGACATAGGCCTCCCCCAGGAGTCGCCACATTGACCGATCCCGTGCGTCTCGCATCCAGCGCCTTCCCGCAACCTTAACCAGGTTATCGGTCCACCTAGCGGGAGGCCTTCCAACGTATCGTCTTCCGGTTCGCGGTCGCCATTTCAGAACTTTTCGGTCCCATCGGCCATCCGTTCTGCGAGCAATGTGCCCTGCCCACTGCCACTTAAGTTTGGCAATTCTTCGGGCTATATCGGTAACTTTGGTTCTCCTGCGGATATCATCATTTCTGTCGTGATCACGCAAGGAAATGCCGAGCATAGCCCTCTTCCAATGCCCTTTGGGTGACTTTTAGCTTTCTGATAAGGCCCATTGTGAGCGACCACGTCTCGGTCCCATAGGTGATCACACACTGGTCATAGACTTTTGTCTTGAGACATTGCGGTAAATTGGACGAGAAGATACCACGCAACTTCCCGAACGCCGCCCGCTGGAGTATGATAAAAACAAATGGAATGCAGCATTCTGGGCGTAAAGAAACAGGACGGGGTTCAAACATGAGGCTGCTTGAGCGAGACCTTCGAAGGTGAAATAATACAATATAAACTAAGAAAAGATTAAATAAGGGCTCTCTAAATTCTCTCTTTGAAATGGACGACAGTGTTATAATCGCGGGAGGAGCTGGAATCTTAAAAGAAAATAAAGGCACTTCGCCCAGCAGCAGATGAAGTCGGATTGAAGATTATGAACCTAATTAAAAAGACCGGAAGACTTTGAGAGGTAGAACTTGAAGGCTACAGTGTTATTAGAATAGATTTAGACGATTATTTTCTATTCAAATAAGATTACGACATAAAGGAAAAGGAAGTTTAACGCCATGATATATTGATATGATCATTTATAAAACTCTCTCAGTTCTCGATTATAAAAAAGCTGAAATAATAAACCACAATCTAATATTAATGAACATAAGCACAGAATATATAATAGTATTATAAAGAGTGAGCAAATATTTAGATGCAGCGGCACTTTGCTCTGAAGCTGTTTGATGATGATGACAAACATGGCGAACAAGTTTGTGTGGTGTTTTCATAATCATAAAGTCGTTATTTAAATATTTGTCTTGCTTAGGTAAGTTAAGACTAATATTTTGTAATTTTTACGTTTTCTTGTTTGGTTAGTAAGTATTAGTGAGACCATTTCCATGTGCGCATTACAAAAACGTAATTTAAATGTGTATGTTATATAGGAAAGAGCTACTGTTTTTACAAATAAACAGTAGCTCTTTCCTATATACGCGAACTTCAATTCTGCCGATAAATGCATTCAATCGAAACCTAATAATTTTCAAGCGTTTTGAAAAACTTTAATTGTGCGTACACCTAAGAATTGGTTTGCCCTACCAAAGTCTGTTACTACTGGGAGGTTTAAATCCGAGCGTGAATAGGTAACTTCACCGTAAGCGTCTCCAACGTTTAACACCTTATAATTTATCTTCTAGTAAGAGGTTCAGAGATCAAACGCGGGTCTATCAACATGCAGACTGTAGCTTCAACGGTTTAGACCCTTATGACAGAGGGACGGACAGACGAACGGATGGGCAAGAGCAAGATAGCTCTGTTACGACTCTTCTTTAATTCTTTATTGTACACAAATGACATATAACATAGAGTGATCATAAAGTTGATGCACCTACAAAGGAAATATAAAAACCAAGACCGAGAGATACCTATACATATAGGTTTTGCTGGTTAGTGCTGTAAATACTGAAGCCCACCCTAGCAGTAGCTCCTTGTAATTCAAGTAACTTGCCATAAGTGAATATACATAAGGATAGTGATCATGGACTTGTTAATGAGCTCACGACTGTTTCCTTTAAAGGCCTTGGCAATTTGTCCAGAATGCACAAGGTACTTAGTATTAACAGATGTGGAACAGTCATGTTTCTGTAAAGCGATAAATGGCTATGTCTAAAGCTACAAGAAACTGAAAGCCAGAGGAGAAATTTAGCTCGAGTTTGTTTTATGCATCTATCTTTCCCCTGCTCCAATAAATCTTTGCTTGAAACATTATCTCAATGCCAGTACATTTTTAGCCCTATGATTTCTTCAGCTTTCTTATACTCTCATTGGCCTTACAAAACTATAATAGCACATAGAGTTAAAGTTGTTATGAGACTAGAATAAAGAAGAAGTTCAATAGACTCTCAAAACCCAAAAAAAACTCACCTAGCCTTCCAAGTTTGCAGCAACGACCAATCCAAAAAAATACACAACACTATTACTCAATTCAACAAATTCTAATCAAACATTTAGATAAAGATTCTCGATTAAATCACACACGTCTCCTCAGCAGATAAACGTTGTAACAATGAAGCACTTTCACTCAGACTCCGAGAAGCAAAAACTACAGATTCACATGTATCAGAGAAATCGCGGATATACTGGGATCCAATCACGATTTGTATATCGCATGTAAATGGAGCGAATGGTACTATAACTTTTATGATCCATGAAAAAGAAAGAGTGTTTGCGATGGAACAGTTATTATTATGTAAAGTATAAATTACAATGGAGGTGGTCTTTGATGGGTTTGATATATTTTACGACCTACTTGCTGCCAATATACTGAATTATTGTTTAATCGTTCTAAGGTTTGCTGTGGATTTCATTCTGAGTAACCCTCGACGATGACGTTTCGACTGTTTTTCCATCTTTCCTTCATATTTTTCTTTTCTCACCATGTACAAAAATATAACTATAATAATTGCATGTGTATACTGCACCGCATATCATTGCAAGTTTTACCACTAATGTGCGGGTCGACTGTACCGTAAATAATAAGAAAATATCGAGGGCTTGTTCACTCATACTTGTCAAAGGCATTTCAAATTTGCAGATAGTTTAGAGAGGGTCCAGTGAATTTTTTTCAAGTCAGTATAATACCGTTGTTACCGGAAATTGCCGTCGTATATAATGACTTGCTAAAAATATAATGTAATGATCCTATGGTCTAGAAGATTATACTTAGAAATGATGTTCATTTATGATGTGTGTAATCACAGGTACGACTGCTCAGAAATTACCAATAGAGTACATTACTTTGTTTTGAGGCGAGAGGTGCGAGCGCGCCCACTTTTTGCTGCTTCGTCCTGTCGAACGAACGCTGCAGCCCGCATACACTTGCGTCGTATTTGTAATGGTTTTAATGAAGATTTTACCGAGTAGTAAATATTTGAAATGCCCACTAATAAATTTTGCAACTGCCATAATAAAGCAATAAAAAGGCTTAACATTGCTATTTTAACAGAATATAAAATAATTTGTTATAGTTTGCTCAAAACTAACATTCTACTATACAATACATAACCATTTGCTTATTTAATTAGGCTTTTAATGTGTAACTGTAAATTATTCCTGAACAAATAAGTTAAGCTGGCGGTTGGGGATGAGAAGATGGACTGAATTTGAACCCAAATTCCTTTACGATTGCTAAAGAACACAATATCTAATAAAGATTCTCCAAGGTGTTGTAGCTTTCCATAAAACATTATCGCCATTACGATGCATATTATATTTTATACACATTACGAAACATGTACGATTGTTAAAAAACACAACCTATCTATCTTCTATCTATATATATGTATATATATATATATATAATGCAATGTCCCGACTGACATATCAACGCCCATCCTAAACCATTAATGATAGAAGTTTGAAATTTTGAGAGGTTATTGATTTTATAATGTAGACGTCATTTAAGAAAGGATTTTTCGAAATTCATCCCCTGAATGTCTGAAATAGCGGTAAAGACTCTCAAACTACCAGGAAATCAGAATCAGGGCAGCTAGTATCTTAAAAGTTTATCTAAAGTATTGTAGCTTTCCATAAAAACATTGCCACCATTACGATACACAATTTATCGTACACAGGAGCTATCTAAACACACAAACATAACTTGCATGTCAGTAACCCGACTCCCCAGGCTCGAGCCAGTCCAGCCACTTAACCACCAGCCACCTGTGACAGCCGAGAATGACGGAAGGACGGACAGGGATAAATTGTTTGCATGCGAGATAGCTGATGTCGCGGGGAAAGGTCGTGTAGATGATGGGTTAACGTGTAATTCTGTTAATGGTGAGGTAGTAGATGTTTATAGAGACGGAAAAGCAGATAATGAAGGAGAATGAGAAAAGTCGCATAGATCTCTTGTGTCTTTTTAAGCCAACCTACAAATTGAAATAATCATAGCTGATGAGATGATGAGGATTTTTTTCAAGAATAACGATTATGTATAAAAAACCTAGGACAAGGGCAGGAAAATGATGATGATGAACACAGACATAAATCTAACTAGATGACGCGATTGTATGTGCTTCGCGTGTCAAAAAACGAAGTAAAGTTACGATCAGTGATCGTAATCTGAGCTTTTCATTTAGCATTATTGGCACCAGAAATCCACCGAAATCTAGAAAAAAACATTTTTATGACATATTGAGCTGAAAAGAATGTAAAGAAAAAGTTGGCCGAGGCATTGGAAATGTTTTCTTTTAGTGGTAAGTAAATTTGTTTATAAATTGTTTGTGAAAAACCCGACTGCTTAAAAAGCGAACTAAAAAGATGTAAACAAGAAGAAAATCATATTGTGCAGTCGGAGGATACATGTTCGCGAGCTGACTAACCTAAACCAGATGTATCCTCCAACTGCACAGCATGATTTTCTTCTTGTTTACATCTTTTTAGTTCGCTTTTTAAGCAGTCGGGTTTTTTGAATTTTTGAATTAACTTTTTTTATTTATAACTTTTTAGTTATCTTTTTTTTAGAATTAGGTACATTTAAACATATAAGTGTTGTATATTTTTGAAATAAGCTCTTAAAGCCCTTTATTTTGATACCCCACACGGTAGGTTTGGAAGAAAAAAATATTTTGGGCCCCCACAATATGGCGCCAAAAGCCGCCGTTTTTCTATTTTCCAATTTTAATGTAGCCCACTGGCTATACACACAGTGTCACTACACTCGCAGGGTTAAGACAAATCGATTGACGTAAGAACCATCAAAATCGGGCAACGCGTTTGTTCTCTAGAACGCCACATAGGAACAAACATACATACATACATACATAGACTGATAAACACATTACCCTCCTTCAGCAGTCGGGTAGAAAGTGCCACGCTTGGTTTTCATACAGATGGAGGGACTTGCATTATCTAGTTAGATTTATGTCTGCGATGATGAATGATTTTTGTAAGTGAAAAGTGCAAAATGAATGAGATTAACAAGTGCCACCGAATTGCATCGTAGTCCTTACCTTAAATTTTGACTTTTAAACAACCGTTATCACTGATAGAATTTCTTTTTGTCTAGATTAGAACTTTTTTACGTATACATTAGGTACTACTATTAATAACTAAAGTTCATGATTGTTTCTGTTAAAAATCATTTGAGGTCACTTGATTGGTGATTGCAATTTCTTTAGCTGTTATAAATGTAATGAAGGATAGTCATTCTCTTTTATAAGATACTGTTGAAAAATATTAAAATGATGTTCTTTATATCCACAAAAGTCATTATTCTTTTCGATATGATCAAAATCAACCAATACTTACAGGAAACTTGTTGGAATGTGTGTGAAGTGCAGCCGGCAATGAGGGTGCGGGCGCGCCGGGGAGCGCTGCCTCGGGCGCCGGAGGCATCCTGTACGGAGGCCCGCCTTCGACTGTACCTGAAAGTAAGATAAAAAGTTAAACTAAAGATGGTAGCAGAGGATGTGATGGATGCGAAAATCTCTGAACTGTTTAACAACTGATTAGTCGATTCTTAATTTAAAGAGCCGTAGATTCTTAACTTAAAATTTCAAAATGAGACTGAAATTCTTTGTATAAAATTTGGATATTTTATTTGGAAACCGTTTCAAGATTTTCACTAATACCGATTGATATGTCTAAGGGGGTATTACACTATCATTTATCTAAGATCATACCTATGAGTCATATTTATATTATAATATAAATATTACTATATTACTATACATATTTATTTTTTATAGACATATCAATCATATCGTCTTTGAAAATAGATTTTTGATATTTTTTTATAGGATCCTATGTATGATATGATATGTATGTTTTAGCTATGTATGATAAAAAGATATCTTGTGGTGACCCCATCATTGGGATAAGGGCGAGAGAAAGATAATGAGCAGGGGCTGTGTAGATGGACATTGTTTATACGTTGTTCAGAGAAAGGCACAATAGCAAGAAACAACATACACTAGGTTTGTTATTGTGAGAACAAGAAAACAACAAACACATTATTAGAACGCTACTGAATGGTGTTCTAATTACCAATAGCATTATTTTCTTATCAACACAGGAAGATTTAAATGAAGAAAAGTAAAATGAATAGAGGCGTTTAATAAACAATCGTGGTATTTAGTCCGCTTGTGTATCACTACTGCACAAGAAGATTCAATAAATAAAAATCATAATATTTTTCTTCTACTCAATAATATCCAAACTGTCGTATGTAACAATTACGGCGATTCTAAATACTAAAACCAAATTAATTATTATCATTAGAGATTAAAAAGCTTCTATCCCTTGCCTTTTTCTTAATTTCAGTCCATGGAATAAACTTTTTTTCTCTTAATGGCTAAAATGCCAAGTATAATAAACGCTTCCTACCTTTGGTGATAGTTACATACATAATATACATCAAGAAGAAACATGAGCCCATAATAATGAGAAAATATAGCCGTTGTCGACAGCTGAGTGCTTTGCAAAGGAAACCATACAAAATTGCGAAGATTGGACTCATTGAGTTAATGCGTTATGTAATGACAATAATATCAGTGATTTTAAGAGAGTCTTTCTTATGATTTGTAGTGGTACAAGTAACAAGAATATGAAGGAAATAAATATTCTGTTAAATCTGTTACCTGGTCAGGGGTATTTCAGTAGCCTGATCGCTCAAATTGGGATACAAAAATGCTTGTTACAGAGTAAAGAATATTAATTAATTTTACGCAATAAAGTGTCTTTATCCATCACTCTGACATTGGCAATATAAAAGCGAAAAAATGTCCACCGAATTAATATAAGTCAATCCATGAATATATGAGACTGATTACTATATATAACATAATAGGAAGGAACAAGAATAATTTAGACTCACGAAATAGTTTCAGATTAGAAAAAAAGATAGACCGGGAGAAGTCCAAGAAAGGTATTAAAATTCAACAAAAAATTATAGCTTCTGAAACAGGCTACAGTTTCTACCTTGTCCCAACCGTCGTGGTGATAGCTAACTTCCTGCAAGGCTCGATGGGACGATGGCATCTGACTGACAATTGAATGGCCCTGATTGGATCAAATTGTGTAGTCCTAACTCAATTGTGATCATTAAGATCTTGTAATGATGGTTCAGGCGTGTCCAGGATTTACACCACTGATTTTTAATATTAAAGGCTTTTGCAATTAAGAAGTCAAGAAAAGTTGTGTGCCTATAAATTTGTGCTAAATAAATTTAATTACTGTTTTTTCTTTTGTTCTAAGTGCAAACATGAATCGGAAAGATTCATGTTTGCACTTAGAACAAAAGATTCATACCGTTAAAATATGAATAAATTTTGATTGAGATAAATAAATTAAATTATTTTACTGTAGGTGCTATTAAAACTGTACCTAATATCAGAGATGTAAAGCCACAGGATGTCAATGATGACTTTTAAGTACTCCCAGTAAGTGTTCTGGTAAAGTGGTTTGTGGTGTAGAACATCGAAGGCAAACCGCAGTGATCTATCGATTGCTGCGGGCGTGTGAGTGGAATGGTGGAAACGACTAGGTCTTGTTAAATTGCCTGCACATGCTACTTCTGGGTTAAATAATAACTACAAATTCTGAAAGGAAATAACCAACATACTAGATTGATGTAAATTATTTACTGTGAAATGGATGATGAATAAAAATAATTTATTTACAAACATTTCCTCGTATTTTGATGGTAATATTTTTGATGATTTATGTTGAGAATTGCATAACGTATAATAAATGAAGTGAGAAAGTGACAAATACAGATTAATTGAGTTACATGTGTTCGTTTTACCTCAATACATATAATTAAGTCTATGCCCATTTTCTTTCGGTTAAAGTTATTAATATTCGAATTAGGGTCAAGCCCTACTGTACGATAACTATTTTGTAGTACACCTCAGAGTACGAGGAAATCTCAAAACGGAAAGTAAGTAATAAGTAACAATCAAGAGTACTGTAATTACTAAAAAGGGCCTATAACCTTTTACGGTATCTATCGCTATTCTGCATTTAACGATTACATCGAGGAAGAAGTAAAAAAAAAAGAAAACACTTGCCCGTTAAACCTTGATCACGGTTATCACCAGCTACGGATCGTTCGACAAATAAGCGATGCTCCAGTATTTTTTGCAACAGTCATTAAATTAAGATGAGACGTACAAAAACATGTCGGAGGTGCCAATGACCGGCGTTTCGGAGTCAGCTGTGAACCGGTCCGCGGCCGGAACGGTACCGTTTGTATTGACTTACATTGACGACATTATGTATTGTGCACCCGATTGGAGGACCCATGCATACTGTAATTAGTCATTGTTCTACGTTCTTGAAAGCTTGACAGTTTATCTACCTAATATTTTGCGCGCTACCATTAACTATGATAATGATATACCTACTTATAGAAATATGCTAAAATATTCAAAAAAATCGTGGTGTACCACTAGTAGTTTTTCAAATAATTTCATGAAATTCAAACTTTAGATTTTATTTTAAAGATATTGCCGTAGGTAGATAAGAAAGAAAAGTTTAACGTTGTACCTATTGGTAGTTGTTGTCGATAGGCTGTCTTGATAAAATATTCATAGGCACCAGTTAAAAGTAGAGCAAAACATTATGTAAACGAAGCCGGTAAAAAATTAAATCAATACATCAACTCTAATCGATTACGAAACATCAACGTGGCGGATTATACCTATTGGTTAATTAAGCACATTCTGGGTAACCCAACTTTATTATTTATAGTAAGTAGATAAGGAACGGAAGTTATTACGGTATTTTATTAAATATTGTTATGCAAGTGATTTAAATCTTTAAACAATAGTAAAGTATTTAGAGCGTGTTGTGCAGTGTTTCCGAACGTAGAAAAACAATATGGCCGGGGCTTTGGCGGCAAAATGAAACGACATGTGGCTTTATTTTTATAGCTTTGAATTTTTGCAAAAAAAAATATACCTGCAGATGTGTTTATGATATTTGCTTTCATTATATTCAAAGGGAATCTCGCTTTGTCTTTGTAGGTATATCGGGTAAATGTTTCTTGTTTTAATTATTTATTATATAATTTCATTAAAGTCAATTCAATATATACTTTGATAAATATGTATTTAAGTAGATATAATAATCTATTCTTAAATCTTTAAATGCTTTGCGTATCAAATGTAGATAAGTGCTAGATAAAGTGGCCTGATTTTTATCTAAATTCTGAGAAAAAGATCGTTAGGCATCTTAAAGAAGTAACAGTTAAGTTTACTTTAAAAATCCATGTCACGATTGCAGATTTAACGGATCCGACAAACGTTGCTAGTTGCTTTGCTAATAGACATTGAAATAATGATATAACAATAAAATATTGATGGGTTTATGCTTGAGGGTATTTTCAATGGGCAGGTGCTTTAACTTGAATTTAGCTACACGTCTGTTTTGTTTCACCTTCCAATTTCAACGGTTTTCTATGGCATACTTTCTTTATTCTGCTGTTTAACTGTTACAATCTAAATATAGGCATATATATAGTAGGTAATAGGGTCTAACACGATTACGTTTAATTTTATATATATATATATATATTTAAATACAATTAGAATAACTTTGTAAATTTGGTTTTTTTTTAAACATCGTACAAATATTTAAAATTAAAATTAAACGTAATCGTATATATATATATATAGTTCATTCATTTTAATTAAATATCCTTCGCCTCCTCGTCTTTCGTTATATATCAAAATATATAATGAATTTTATTAACGCCCCGTTATCAAATGACATTAATTTAGCAGCCATTACTTTTATATCAATATATATATATATTTTCCTTAATCTTTACGATATTATAGATGGCATAAGATATTTCACTTTACATGCTTATCTCTCATTTTAATACTTGTTGTGTTTATTTTGAACAGAATTTATCGCTTTGCATTTTTCATACCATTAAGTATAAGTATGTATTCCAAGAAGATTAAGAAATAAAATCATGTTTTCTAAAGTCTAGTCTGTCTGTATATCTTTATAATACCAGGTCATGACAAAACGATAAATTATAAGACTAAAAAGAGATACAGAAATAGTAACGAACAAATGTATTATATCCAAATGTATACAATTTCGCAACATAATGTCGTTTTGGACACTTGAATGGCACAGTGGGTGTATCAAGCGAATGCATGAGCCATGAATTAATTACACAGTTAGATTTAGTTACAACCTCGTTACAGACAGCCATATTTGGTATTAAATGCCTGTTAACTCATGTAAATGTTTGAAATATATCAATTGGTGCTTTGTACGTTCGCAGTTAATTGGGTAGATATTCACATACATATATCAAATAAACTAGGTACGTATAAAAATACATGTCGAACAGTCTAGATTGGAAAAATGTGTATAGAGTAAGTAAGAAAGCATGATGTACACGCAAAAACACATCTAAAATGTTAAAGTATCAGTTGATAAACAGAGTCACGATTTATCAACTAACACGCACAACATTTTTTTTTGTTATGTAAAAGTACTTGGAATTGTAATTTAATAAAAGACTAGACTTAACCAAGAGATTAAGATAAAATGTGGTCGCAGAGCTTCGACTGAATTGATTGCTCTTTAAAAGATATTCCATGAACTGAAAAAAATTATATATACTGTGCCCCTGTGTTTTTCTTGACAGTGCAATTTTGAAAATTTTTTGAGGGTTCTAATGCTTTTAAAGATAATGTAGCATCAAAAAGGAAAACAAAGGGGAACAATATGTATATAACTTTTTTCAGTTTATGGAATATCTTTTAAATTAGTCCAATATTGGAGGAGGAAATAGGCGAGAGCCTAACCTCGAATTATGACTTTTTGCTAAGGAAATCCATTTGGACCTTTGCGACCGCATATCCTCTTAAAAGTTCAATTTCAACTCTCATGCTTATTAGTCTTGATTCCAGACACGATCCTTTAAACCCTCTTTAATTCCATCCACCTTTCCCAAAACAAAGGCACATCGAACAAGTTTCTCAATAATTTTTATAGGAACTACTTCTATTGTCATGTGTCCTGTCAACCGTCAAATCTAGGCGCCATTGTTCCACGCACCTTGAGTCCAAGACCTGACAGGCTGACAGGTGACCTTGGTGCAGCAGGTCGGGTTCTATCGATTGTTATTAATAATTTTCTATTGTTTTGTCTACTTTTAAAATTGAGGCTATTAGATCATTGTTATATTAGTTAGCTGAGCTCTTGTCAAAATCTACTGGGTGGACCTATTTGAATTTTTATTCTTATTCGAGGATGCATTGCTTTGTTATTTTTACGCGACTGCCGAAGGAGGGTAATGTGTTTATTTAGTTCAACATTATTACAACTAAATTAACAGTATCTCTATCATTTTAGATATTCTTTCTTGATTACTTCTTCTTCAGATGCAATACTCCTAAAATATAATAGAAAGCACATTTTTTATTTAGAGTCTGATTTACAAATTACTTCCTCATATTTTGATGTAAGTACTTACATCTCCTCTTGTTACATAATTTTTGCATTCAGCCATAACTTAGCTGTGTGAATTTATCTCATCACATTAATTAATAGTACTACTTATTTGGATGCTATATCTAATTCAAAAGTCTAGATGGTTAATTTAGCTAACGTGACAACCTCATATCTCATTCCAATTATTTTCTTACATAAAACTGTTAAAGGAGACATACATTTTCTTGTCACACCACTACGTGACTAGTTATTTTATATCTACTAATGTATTCTTGATATTTACTAGGTTCTAACGAGCATTAAGTTTTGGAATCACTAAAGGTAGATTTATGAATAAGTTACTGTGAAGACACTTAAATGACCGCAATAGGAATATAAAGTAATAGATAGGCCAATTTTCGTAGTCATGGATATTCGCTTTTCAAAATAACAAGAGCAAAGGCAAATGACATTCTATCAACGTAATCTTTGCGATAGCGATTGTAAAAATTACAAAAATGAATAGGATCGTCAAGCACTGTCAAAATTACATGTCTTCATTTTGGCATTTCGTTTAATTCAAAAATTAGATGACAAATCATTGATCTTTTTTATCACAATTAGATATTTTATTTTTATATTTGACCTATTTTTATTATTGATTATTTTTAATGGGATGTAGCTTATTATTAATAAGAATTTGTTATGCTATTTGCGACATATATTTTTTAATAATATTTGTTTCTTTCTTAATTTAAGTTCTTTATCGATTGGAATTTTTTAATGGTACTGTTTTATTTTACAAAATTTCTACACAATGTGTGTTGTTCTGAAATGAATGACTTATGACTATCGTCATCGCTTATGGATGGACATTTTGTCTTTAGCCTCTAGAATAATAATGACTATGCGACTACATCTAGCTTAAAACATAAATTTAATATGCGCGAAGATTTTAATACAAAATTCTAAGTTACATAATATCTAGAAGCTATAAAGAGTTTTCAAACTAGTTTAGATGTAATTAACTGTCTCTATGATGTAAGAGTTCCGGCCAATAGAATTTATATCATGATTGTATCTTTATATCAACATACTATTATAGCAACAGGAATTAAACTTATTAAGCCTAGTGAACTAATACTGGATTACTGCTTCTCCCCCATGGGTGTATGTTAATGTCCACAACAATTTAATGCGGTCGGTAAAAGCTTTCCCGTTCTTGTCTAGAATTCACGCTTTGGAATGTTACTTCCATTACTTTCTTGCCATGAAACTTCTTTTACTAAGTAAATGGCGGTATTGAAGATGCAGTAAAGTCAGCTTTGACTATATCTGTTGAGAGAGCATTGAATGAGACTGGTGCAGAAGCGAGAATTAGAACAAGTAAAGAGAGGTCTATGCTCAGGAGGCGATGATGATCCATTTGGATATTTTTAGATAGATAGATAAATCATTTATTTAGTGCACACAAAAGACACAGCACAACACACAAAATCTTAATTAAATTAATACAATTACACACACAGCACTATTATAGCACTTTCTTTTACACAATAATATTTTCTAGAACATGTATACTCAATAATGTGTAAGCTGTGATTAGCTATAATTGAATATGCATAACAGGAAAATGTGTACCAATTTTTATATTTTCTATATAAGTTTTTATCGTTATGTAACTCGTTGGTGTTCCTAAATAAATAAATAACAAGACAACACAAAGAATTACTATCGTTGCTGGAAGTGTGGTAGACGAAGATACTTTTCTTACAGACGTCTTTATGTTCGTAATGGCGGACTTGCATAAAACCTATATGTGTTCAGTTGCAGTTACGCATATGGAAATAGCCACAGGTTATCAACCCACAGGCAACACTGCAGTGATCATTGACACTTACATCTTGAGCAGAAAGATTAACTGTCGATAAGATCCTGTTTTTCATTTCTAGATTGATATTGCAGATTGTTTTTATGACTCTTTAAAGATTCTAGGTAGTCTGCTCGTAAGTATTTAATGGGATGTTTAGCGATATTACCTATATCTATTTTTAAAACCGCATTTTTATTACGAAATAAGCTCCTCTAGCATGTGCATGCAATGGTCATTTCCCGTGACAACTTGCGTGCCGTTTCGCTTGGTGATCTTAGGATGGGCTTAACGATATAATCATCTTTACGGCTTTAATTCCTTCTTAGGTTAAGTAGAGGTTCTTAATTGAGTGTTGATTGGGTCTACTACGCTGTATTAGCTTCAGTTAGAAATAAAAATGTCAGACGCAGAAACAAACAAAGACATAGGTGTACCTATGTCTTTGTTTGTTTCTGCGTCTGTTGCTTGAAGAACTTATTCATTAAGTTCAATTTAATTCAAAGTAACATTGTTATTTAAGTATTCAACTCATCATGGTACATTTTACTTTACGATTAATGAGATACAAAGTATAACCTCTACACGAGCTTCTTCTAAGAAGTCATTATCTTCAAGCCAGTCTGTAACAGTATTAATAAAAGTTAATGTAATAGGATGTTCTTGCAGGATCTGACATAGATTTGTTCGCACACCAACCGTGACGTGAATTTTAATTATAAAGCTGGCAGTTTATGCCAAATTACTTAACACAGTCTATTTTGTGCTGAGTATTATTGTTGTTACTTGAAATTTTATAGTGTTTTATATATATTTGTTTTATAGTTTATCTTTACTGGGACTGAGTCTTTTTTAGAGAAAACAGAAATTGTAGGGCAGAATTCGAATGTTGATTTTAGTAGATTTATTATTTTAAAAGAACGGCTAATAAAAACAGAGTTGAACTTTAAGAAAACCATTCAAATTCAAAGGAAATTAAGAAAAACGGGAATGTAAATAAAAATACTCTAGTACTTGATTTACTTCATTATAATTTAAGTATTTCGAGCCATTGGGAATAATAATTTCGGGGTTACAAAGATAATTTTTAATTCTTTTGACAGCCATGCAGAAGATTAATATAAAGTAAGTGAATACTCTTGTAAATTTCATGTTAAGCCACAACAGAAAAGTTGCTCAAAAGAAATGATTTCTCCAAACGAAAGTTCTTAAAAGAATCTCGCTGATCGTAACAAAGTTGTTTTCGCACGAAAGTTGTAGCAGAAATGTATTAATGCTAATACTTTGCTTGTCCAAAAATATTTTAATTTATTAATTGAAAGCAATAGTGGTGCCATGATTTAAGAGTAGACTTCTTACATAACCTTCCACGATGTTCTTCTTACATTTTTCTGCCCTTGTGCATGTTACTTGTAGTCTGGACATCATTTATTCTTTTTCCATTATGTCCTGTCAATCGTCACAATATCCTTGATTGTACTTTAATATACCTTAATAACTTTCGTCTCAAATTCAGAATATCAATATCTCCTGTCGAATACAACCTTAATTACCCGTTTCCCAGCTCTAGCATGCGAACCTTTTTTACCTCATACCTTTTCAGGTAAAGCTGCTACTGTTGCTGCTAGAAAGTTTTGTTTTGCTCTATGAGAGACAAAGCACCACAGTTATGTGAACCTTGTGAACTTTTAGAAGTCTGGGAACCTTATTTCTCTACGAAATATTTTGTGCCACTTACATACAACAAAATTGAGGTCTAATAAGAACATAACTCATACAGACAACTTAAGCAGAAAGCATGTGCCTTAATCCCGCCATTAAGCTCCACACGTACGTTTTATAACTACTGAATAAAGCAAGGACACATACCGGACCGTCCGAAGTGCACAATGAACCACTTGATGAAATATAACGGTTACACACAATACTCCAAGTCAACGGAATCGATTCAACCGCGAACCATTCACACGATAACACAATAACAAATCTTATGAGATACAAAACAAAGATTCACTTGGAATTTAAACTTTGGAGTATAAGTAAGAAGGTTTTTGCTTAAAATTGAATACAGAATGTAGTAACAAGACATTCACCTGTCAGAGGCGCGCGCGCACTGGCGGGCAAGCGCGGCAGGCGGCCGGCTACAGAACCCGTTTCGTAGAAAAAAGCGCTCCTTCCCGCCTCCGCCGCCATCATTGCGACCCTTTGCATATTCCCCTGTTCACTATTCATCACTGCACCGCCACTATCCCCGGGTACTTCTCGCAGCCGCTCCGGCACAAGCTGCGCGTCTTGCTCGATTCTACGCTCATTCTCCGCCGCCACGCTCGTGGTCAGCCGCGGTTCCTTCAGATCCACTTGATTAGCGACGCCGTTTACTACTGCGTTAGGATTTCTCGGTACCGCGATCGGTATTCTGCCATAAACTGGTTTGTTTGTGTACTTTTGCGAGTTATCTATGTTGTTCGGTGGATTAGCAAAAGCGTTTACTTTCAATATTTCATTCGCCTGCTGCAGTAGTCGACGCTGTATCGTTTCTATCTCGCTTCTCGACGCTTTCGAGTTCTCCGACAGCTCAGCTATCAGTTGATTGACGTTGAATTCAGCCATTTTGTTAGTCATTACTTGTGACTGAGAGGTGGAGGCTTCAACGGTTTCTCGAACATTATCTTTAGCGTTATCTGATCTCTTGGCTTTGACTTTCATGTCTCGATTATCAGGTGGGGTAACCACTATCGTCGGTATGTGTTCTTTTGAGTTGGCTTCCTTTTTGTCGCGTTTCACTTTCTTTACAATTCTGCTTGCCATTACATTGTTAAACACCTATTATTGATTGTTTGAGCTTTTTCAGGTTTTTCATGCATTTTTTTTGAGTGATTCTTTAATTTTACTTAAGTAGACCTTCAAGAAATTCAAATTAATATGATTTTTGAAAATTTATTTCGAGGTTTAAAATTTTAATTTTTTATCGGACTGTTAATTTGTAATGAACAAGGTACGCATTTTGCTAATTTCAGATAGACATTAAATAAACAAATAAGATTATCTATAAGTACATCAGTGGACTGTAGTAGTTAAGATATAACATCTGATTGCGATGCACTTAATCGCGTATAATTGTATTCATAGAATTAACATCATCGAATAGTTAACATTTTATCTTTATGATTAAGAGACTAATGTGTTTATGGGTATTCCAAAATATATTCAATTAAGGTATTAATAAATACTGTGTCTCCGTTAGAACATATGGGTTCTTAGCAATCGATAAATTAAAATTAAATACCGTCTATGTAAGTAAGTTGACGATAGTTTGCGGGTTCAGAGTTCGGTTTTAGAATCAATAAAGTCGTAATAATAAATAGTGCTAGTTGTCATGATGCTGTCAGAAAATAGTAGTTTATGCAATGGTCATATAATAGGGGTTATTAAAACACGAGCGTAGGTTTATCAAATGAGGCGAAGCCGAATTTGATAATAATATTACGCGAGTGTTTTAATACCTAATTATATGCTATTGCATACACTACTTTATCTTCACTCATACAGTTGAAATAAAACAAAAGTGGAAAGGGAAAAAATATGTGGTATGGTATGGCGGGCAATTTAGATTCTCATTGCGCAGCGCGCGCATCTACAGACAACTGACAATGACATGAGCCCATACGCGCCAGAAAATTAAAAAGTAAAAGTGTGCTATAAAAATTAAAAAGTTATTTTATGATGCAGTTGTTTGAAAATCGAAGGAAAATGTTGAACTATAATGGTTTTTTTTTTTTTACCTATCCACGAATATAAAGTACGTGTTTATATAATATTTTTCGAATTCGTATTTGGAACATTACGTTGTGAGTGTAGATAATAGTACATTACTGCAGCGGCCAGCAAAATAGTCAATATACAAAATATATTGATGGACTTACGTATGTGTGCCTCGGCTTCGCCTCGGCCCACATTTACACGTTCGTCCATCAATGCCTAGTTGTGGCCAAGGCTTGTATAGTACTTTTCTCAAATAATGCGCGGAAATTAAAACTAAGTAGTACCTAGAAATCATTTTGTCAAAATCAATGACGAACAACAATAATTGTTCCCGCGTTAAAATGTTCCTTTGTTTTTATTCAATAAACAGCGTTCTATTTGCAAGCCAGTTCGAAATTTAAATAAAACCTTTGATAAGTTACCTCCTTGGTTGCCATGTTTCGGAGTTAAACATCGTTCCATTTTTAAACTACACGACAGATATGAGTTTACTATGGAATTTATTTGGCCGCTAGACACGACAGATATGGATTTTCATACAACTTTTGCCGGCCGCTGCGCGCATGTATTTGACCAGTACAGCAATTTCGATTTATCTCGAAGAAGGTTGTCAAAATAATGAACACATTTCCAAGCATGTTTGAGAAAAATATATTATAATCTTACTAATATTTTATGTGTGAAAGTTTGGCTGTATGTTTGTTACTCAATCACGCCAGAACGGCTGAACGTATCTGGATAAAATTTGGCACAGAAATAGATTATAGTCTGAAGTAGCATATGTGCCATATTTTTATCTCAGTATAATGTTTATTTATTTATTTAAACTTTATGCAGAAGTACAAAAGCGAACTTAATGACTTAGGCATTTTCTACCCGTCTACCTTAGGGTGGTGCAGATATAAAATATGGCATGTGCAACTAAATTAAAAAACAAATAGAGAAAAGAAATATAAACAAAACAATTTAATATAATATAATGTTCCCTTGGGATGATAAAACAATTTTCACGCGGGAGGAGCCTCTGGCAGAAGCTAACATATAATATGTTGCAGCTCTTAGTAAGAATAGATAAACTGACTGTCAAATATCTGCCTAGAAGTAAGTAATTCGAGAGAATAAAATAATCTGGTCCAAAAAACAAAACAAATTAGAACTCTTCCGGATTAAAACTTATCGCTACGCAGTGAAGCTAAAGGAAACAAAGAAAGCCCGTGCGCCCGTGTGTGAAACCACGCCTTTCGCGATAATATAAAGCATCGACTTAAACAAACAACTTCTTTTTTTGAAGCTTACTTAACTTCTAATCCATAAGGCAAATAGGTAATCGGAAGTAATTTTACATACAATATATGATACGCCTCTGAAATACAATTTGCAGGAGATTATTTGATCCGTTAAGGTAACATGACTCCAAATTGAAGATAAATTAAACAAGATATTTTGTCTATACAACGGTTCTCAACATGAAACAATTTTGCAGACATTAAGCCAGAATTTTCTATTATAAAATAAATTGTATCTAAGTTTCTAAACATATTGTAATCATAACAAATCAATCTGCCTAGTATTCTTCCGACTTCGAATATTTTAATCGGGTGGCCTTTCGGTCTAACCGGGTACAGGTGAATACTAGTATTTGATATGGATGAACTGTGTCTGTATCTGGCCTCCACAACGCAGTAACGAAAGATCTAATTATGACAGCCGGGACCAACAGCGTAACGTGTTTTCTAAGGCACGAAGGACTCTCAAGCTATGTTATCGATGGAGAGTCTTGATGGTCACAAGTCAACGGACCGAATTCCGCAAGCGTTGCTTAATATGATGAGCGATCCGCAGGCTTATTACGTATGAAACAGCAATCAGCAATAATTGCGCAGAGATTGTACAATCATCGCGCGATTATTGCTTTACGTCAAAAATTCGGAAGGCTTTTTTTTTTGCGAAATAATTGCTTTTCAGTCGCGAATCCGCATTATGTATGAGCGATAGCCACACCAAAATAATTTTACGACAGCACTGCTAACAATAAAAATCTGTTAAATAAAATATGCATTTATCGCAAGGTGATCGCGATCATTTCGTATTACGCATGGTTTTTGACAGCAAAGCGACAGCCATCGGCGAGCAATGTGGCTGTCAAATTGCGATTACTTTTTCCCTTGTTGTTGGTCGATTGCCAAACGCTCGCTGATGGCTGAGTAGGTACAGAAGTTTTTAAGTTTTTGGCGGCATTTTTTTGTGCGTTATTTATTTTGTGGCTACCTACTTTAATTATCCACAAATTAATTCCTAATGAATATTGTAATGACAAATTGGTGTAGTTTTATGTCCCAAATGTCTACGCAACTGGACAATTTGTTGAATCATTGAAACAGGCGTGATCTCGGTAAAGTGGAGGAGAAATTTTTATTGTAGTGTTGGCTACCTCAGCTTGCCAAAAAGTTTGACACGCTAGATAGGTTTACTGTCAAATACTTACAAACACATTAGAATGATAATAATCTTATTTCTCTATGGCAAGCACCAATGACGACTATTCCGCCAATATCCAAAGTATTTGGAAAACAAGTGTGTTTACCGACCTATTTCATAGCTCAAATACGAGATGACGATGTCCATTAAGTGATGTCCTAATGCGTTATCGATTCAATTTCTTATAACAATTGACTATTATATATTATATTATTTATTTATTTTTTGACTCGAATACTAGTCTTTTTGCCTATCATTTATTGAAAATAATTAATTCATTTATTTCTACTACACTACCTCCCTGCAAGGAACACCTACACTTAGACATAAACTGTATTGTTAATTCATTATATTATAATAAAAAATACAATAGTGATTTATTCACTACAGTCACTACATGTTACTTGACAGAATAAATGTAAGATGGCTACACTAAGGTCATGATATTTAACGATAAAATCAAGTCACTTTCATTTAAAATGTTTTTTTTTGTATACGTGGTGAACCAGTTAATGCTATTCTTTGAAAAAACGTAGACAATTAATGGAATTTCTTTCGTATATAACTCACTTGCAGACGCTCAAATTTAAGTCAGCTAAGATTTCGCCATTGTCCTTTTTCAAATTAATTATTATAATTATTATGTAAATAAAATTAAAATTTCTAATATTCACTGCCATATTTACAGTTACAAATACTTTACATCTGCAAATATTAATTAAACAGAATATTAGAGCTAAATAGTAATTAATTGAAAAAAACAACAGCGTCCACGAAGTTTTGTATTTTCATAAGCTGGTTACTCGATAAATTTTATAAATCATTGGATAGGTATAACTAAATATAAAAGTTACTGTCAAAAAATAGACTTGACTTAAAGGCCTCAGTAGCCAGCTCATTATATTGATCGCGCGATAATTGCACAATTATTGTTGCTTGCTGTTCTTACGTAATAAGCCCGCCGGTTGTTTATTATTATTATTATTATTTAGCCACGAGTTCCACCTCATGTGATCATAACATATAAGGAAGATAATGGTTCTCCAGATAAGCAAACTGTTTAAGTTATCACTCCAAATCTTGAAAGACAAGTTGTTTGTATAAGAATCTTGTAACGTCAGAACGAGTGGGTGAAAATCTAGTAAAAAAAAAGGTAAGAAATATAAATGCTCAGCAGACGTATGAATGCAAGTGCTGTATTTTACAAATGTTCTAAAATATTAATTATTTTTATAAAATGTGAAATCCGATTTTCACACGATCATTATTATCAAGACGAATCAATTCTTGATTCATTTTGTTATTTTAAAGCTTTGAAATGTTTCTTTAGAATTCGTTAAAGTAAGTTTGAGAATCTCAGCAGCACTGCCAAATTGGCTCCAACCTAATTTTGTTTACGACAAGACAAGAAAATAAACTCACTGATATAGTCTTGCGTAGGACCCGGGTTCGCCAAATGCGTTTGCAAGTACAACGCTGGCATACTTTCGAGTTTCATAACCTTTTGTTATACTTCGTTTTCGATGGGAATTATTTCACTATACTTCCCATGTTTCTGTATGTATTGTTTGCACCTTGATTTTATGTGGTTAATGGGAATGTAAAATGTGTCAACTTTACCATAAAGTGGCGTTGTGTTGTCAGATGTGGGAAGTAGATGTAGATCGTTTGTTTCTACAGCAATTTTATATTGCACTATTTTGTATTACAGTTTTCATGTCATTTTAGATTTTACTACATTGATAATAAAATTGCAGTCGTTACTTTCCTTATAATTTACTAAAATTGTTAAAAAATTGACGTCTAAATCGGGTTTATCTTAGAAACTAGAGTTCATTCTGATGAAAACTTTTGGAAATCATTAAAACAAGCTACTGCCGGTCCTTAATCCTTAGGTTCAAGTAAAGTCATGTCTTGCAATGTAAAATGAATAAGAATTTACATTTCTCACAGGGCAACCATTTGCATTTCTAAACAAGTCCGTCGACAACCGACATGCTCATGTTTTAAAATTTCAATAGGCGGAGTGATAATCCATTAGCATATAGTGTCAACCAAATGCAAATCATCGTCTATGGTAACTTTGAACTTTATAACAATAGTTTGCAAACCATGAGTGACTTCAACACCATCTGTAGATGGGTCTAGAAGAAATAATGCTAACGTAACTTCATTCGAAGTTTTATCGTCTGCAAAATCATACTTGTTGAATTGTTTATCTGAAGCTAGATCCTTGTTTCTTTGTCTGCTGTGTCAGAACAATGGGCTTTAATTCCTTATCGTTTATCATTTCGCAAATTGTAAGGGTCGATTAGGATAATGGTGGATTGCAGATTTTGTGATCATTGGGCAAGTATATTTTATTATGGCAATTTATCATTTCTGAAGGTATCTCGTTTCGAAGCCAAAATAAAGGATGTTTAAATACGTATCATCGCTATGGCCGTGGCACAATTGCACGTTTCTCAAGGTATGTTGCGTAAGCAATGCCAAATATGTCAGTTTTTAAAGACATTCCTCAAAATATGAGTCACTGGAACTGAAATCACGCAGGCAGGCAGTCTACCAGTAACGATATATAATCATATGTAGCTGTGTACATAAAAGGTACAATTTTATGTCTGTGTGTGAGTCAGTATGAGGTGATACCAGCTTTCTCTGTAGAACATACCTGAAGTAAACTTGGCATTTTATGGGTACATGTTTTTAGAAGCCTTATTATTATATTATGTAAGGT
This sequence comes from Anorthoa munda, assembly GCA_945859665.1. Classification (NCBI taxonomy): domain Eukaryota; kingdom Metazoa; phylum Arthropoda; class Insecta; order Lepidoptera; family Noctuidae; genus Anorthoa; species Anorthoa munda. Next base: position 22,772,825 of record OX243910.1, read on the forward strand.
GCAACAATGCAAGTATATTGAAGATGCAATGAGCACTGTTCATTACACAGTTAAATTTAATAAAGAGTCGAAAAATATTAAAGAATAAAAAAAACCGGCCAAGTGCGAGTCGGACTCGCGCACGAAGGGATCCGTACCAATCTCGCAAAAAACGGCAAAAAAATCACGTTTGTTGTATGGGAGCCCCACTTAAATAGGAATACATAATCTGTGAAAATTTCAACTGTCTAGCTATCACGGGTCATGAGATACAGCCTGGTAACAGACAGACAGACAGACAGACGGACCGCGGAGTCTTAGTAATAGGGCCCCGTTTTTACCCTTTGGGTACGGAACCCTAAAAAAGCTTTGAAAGTTCACTTGGCAAGGTTTTGAAAGGCAGAGCGTAGGATGGCTGATTCATCATCATCTATCTTGTAGGATGTGAGGATGTCAGTGAAAACAATCGCTACAAATTATGGTTGACATTCAAGATATTTTAGTTGTCGCATGAGGCTAATTGTACCATACTGAGGGGTAAGCATAATGTAAAAGAAAACTTAACCCTTTGAGTGCCCGAAACGTGAATACAATGGTTTTATAATTGTTTCGGTAATTACGGCATACAACCGGTTAATCCCGATCTTCATAACGGGATAATCAAAGATTTATATATTAAATTAGATATTGGTATAGCTTCCCCTATTATGTAGCTTTAGATATTATTTAGAGATCTGTTGACCTCAATGCGGATGGAGCTGGTTACTATAAACTACATATCAAAGGTTAATAAGCTTCATATTATCATCTTGGCAGTTTTATTGAATAATCCACGCCTACGTCTAGACCCCAGCAGGCTTATTAAAGGTGTCTGCAGACGACTGTGGTCCTCTACATCAAGCATAATTATTATTGTAAGTATTAAAACGGGTAGGTACTTGTCTTTGGCTAACTGCCCATGGAACTGCCGGATCTACTTGTATGTAGTCGTTTCCAACTTTTATATGGATACAGGATGTCTCGATTTGTAAGGCTTAACAGATTGGCTGTAGGGCCGTCATATCCGGATATATCGGTTAGTTATGCATTTTGTATTAACTATTGTAGTCCAAGTTTCTATGCATTGATTTTCGAAAGAGAGGTTTTACTGAAGGTGATGTTTTGGTGAGGAAAGAAAATAATAATGAAGCTTTCCGAGCTTTAAGAAAACGCGGGCGTTCACCCACTCACCGGTCAGAGCAGATCAAGATGATAACGGGACTCAATATGACAGTAGCTCTGAGAATTATTTGAAACAGAGTGGTCGGGAAACAAGTCGTTAGTGAGTTAGTCAAAACTCTCCAGAACGGCCATCAGCAATGAAGAAAACGAGTAAGAAGAGAATGTCTGAGCTATCGCGATTTTAGAGTCAGATGAGACAAAGGGCAACGACTGGGTATAGAATTTTCTTGAATTGTAGAAGATCAATTGCAAATAACTCATGACAAACAATCTTGCAAGAAACTATTCTAAGCTACGCAAGTCGTTATTCAAATGAGCCGTAAAGCTCTCAAGTCTAGACGAGTCTTTACAGCAATCGTTTAGTTAGTCAAGCTAAGCAGTTGCTCGTTTTAACGCCGCATTGTAATCCACCAAGTTAAGCTCCTATGATTCACTGGATTTGTAATTTAAATTCTACACCTACTATTCAAGCAAGATTTATTTCACGACTTTGTTTTTATTTTATTTTATTTATTTATTCATTTACACATACATTTATTTTTACAGGTAAAACCCAAGGTAATAAAAGTAGTCATACAATGCGACTGTTACATATAGTGATGACACGTTACATAGAAGACAATACACTCACTGTCACCCTCTGGAATTCCGCCAAAGAGCAGGAAAAAATGTCCAATCGCTGAGAGATGATATTAATAAACGTAATTGCCCGACACACGGGAGCAAACTTTAATATGTTTGTACGGGCTACCGGAGTTTCAAAGAGACTCTTCCTCGGCCCCAACCGTAGCCTACTGTTTGGAACGAGTAATCCCAACGATTCTAAGATTTGTGGATTGTTTAACATCCCACGAAAAACCATAAAGACATATTTGACCAGAGCAAGATTGCGCCTTACTTCCAACTTATAGTACCCAACCATCCCTATTACAAAGAGAGTTGGGTACATAAGCGGGTAAAACGGGTAGACGCCAAATTGCCTCATATATAAGTAACGTGTAAATTTGTTCTGCATCTTTTCCACCATCTGAGAATATTTAGTCTCATAAGGATTCCAGATGATAGCACTAGTTTCCAAGTTGCTTCGCACCAACGCATTATAAAGTGATTTCACTGCTGACATGTTAATAAAGTCACGGGTTTCACGCATGACAAACCCAAGATTTTTAAAGGCTTTTTTACACACTTGCACGACATGAGCTCTAAATGATAGATCATCAGAGAATATGACCCCAAGATCTCGCACCGACCCCACCCGCGCAATGACGTGACCGCCCATACTATATTCGTGACGTCGGGGTACCATGGCCCGCGTGAAGGACATTATATGACACTTCGACACATTGAAGAGTAATTTGTTTTCTACACTCCACTCTACCACCCGATCGATGTCACGCTGAAGCTTTTCACAGTGCGAATCGTTGCTTATCCGCATGAACAACTTCAGATCGTCAGCGAATAATAGGCAGCCAGCGTCTTCAATGACCTCCGGGAGATCATTAACCATGATAATGAATTCCAAGGGTCCTAAATTCGTCCCCTGGCTTACCCCCGTAAGAGTGCAATACGGTTCTGAAGTGTAACCTGCGTATTCCACCATTTGTTTGCGGTTGCCCAAGTAGCTGGAAAAGAACTTTAGAAGGGCTGGGGTAAAACCAGCCCTCGCAAATTTACTCAAAAGGATATCATTGTCCACACTATCGAATGCCTTCCTGAAGTCAAAGTAAGCGACGTCCAGTTGGGCACCTACCTCAGAGTCCAGTACTGTGGCGGCCTGGTTTAAGAAACACATTAAATTCGAATTCGTGCTGCGGCCCGCGCGGAAACCATGTTGCGCGTCGTTGAGCTGTGAGGCTACTTGCAATTGGATAGATGAGCACAACGCAGACTCAAAGACTTTAGCAAATGGTGACAGCACTGCTACTGGTCTATATATTTATATATATATTGTTGGCTTTTATAACAACGACTGAAGTCGATCCCATATATGCCAATGAGCAAATAGTCATAATTCTCAACCCGTTAGTCTGTTGTAGACTTGTAGACTATGGATCTCCCAAAGTCATTCTCTATAAACATCACCACCTACACCCACACATCATTCTCCTTTCACTGCGTTGTCATAATCACCATACATTGTTGAAAGATTATCAAAATTATTGTTATCGTAGGTCAGCATTGAGGAGATTTTAGTCACGTTCCTGTCACAATAATTCATTTGTCTGAGCCTTTTTTGCGATAGTTTGAGACTAAAATCAACCTCCTTGTTACAAAAAAAAATGGTTTATTTATTTATTAAAAGGTACACCAACAGCATTACATACATAACATTTTGTAGTTAACAAAGAAATATGGTCAGAAACACAAAATTATTTACAATTTCAAAATATAAATATTAAGCTAAAGTTAAAAATGGTTAATTTGTACTCGACTTAAAGTAAAGAAAACTAGAAAGGAGTTCAATATTGAGATGACAACAAAAAGCCATTTGAAGGAGAAGACAAACTGCACCGACCAAAAAAAAATTGGATAAAGGCATGACGGTGACTCGAGTTATACGAGTATTAGGTAGCCAAAATGTCGGTTATTCAGTCAGTACTCATTAACGGATTGACTTCCATAAACCATATGACGAGCGTCGAATCACACAATCAAATATTTTGAAAGATGGCCAGGTCAGGGTTTCCTTGATTGTCTAAGATTACTACGTTCACGCCACTTAATCCGTACGGTACCTACTATCTACAGTCTACACTATTGTATAGGTGACTAATTAACTCCTCTAACTGATCTATTGTTAGTGGGCATCCGACTATGGTTCCTTTAGCGGTCTCTAAACCTATTGTGTGGTCAACGACTTTAGAAATGTTGGCGAAAATTGATGGTGACGTCTTTTTTGTTTTGGGAGGCTTTCTAAGTTAAGTTTGGATTCCCATGAAATGTTACGTAAATTGGTGTGTAGCGTTATTTACCGATGTAGTGATGGTTTAGTGAGCTTTGCCTAACAGTGAGTGTGGTTTGGGTATAGGTTGATTTGATCTTGACAGCGATTTGTTTTTATATAATAATACTTATCTATAAGACCAACATGTGTGCCGAAAAAACAAGATTTCTATCTTTATGTTTTCTTTTGTTTCCTGGTCATATTATTATCAATAGTAATGAACAAACAGATTGCTGTTTAAGCCTATATTGGTTGTATTGCGAACAAAATATCACATGTTTGACACAAATGTATCGCTAAATCAGGTTAGTATTCAATTATGAATTTGTTTAATTAACACCAATTTACCAAAAGTCAATTGACAAACCTAGTTTCAAAATCATTACCATAAAAGTAGATCTGTAATTAAAGAAAACGACACTAAATTGATTGCAATTAAGCATTAAATAAAAACAAATGCTACCACTAGCCTTCTCTGTAAACGAATAAAAATAAATTGCTATACATTAAACAAAATTGTCGGTATTACAAGAAGCTGTGAATCACTCTGTAAGATGTAATTTTTCTATTGTGGTTACATGAAATGATGCTGTAATAAAGATAGTCTTCATAAAAAGTGATTTCCTGAACGTGATTGTACAGAGCCTTAATATGAATGTCTGTGACGTTTTGAACTGTATTGTCGTATACAAATGACAGTATATTCTTTTCAATATTTGTTTTCTTTATTGTCCTCTGAACGAGAAGAGACCTTTGCCCTTTAGTGGAAATAACAGGCTGGTATAGATTGTTCAACTCATCTGTGCGCGCGGCGCCATGTGTGGGTGCGCTGCGAGTACGCTTGTAATTATGCATTATGCATTTGTATGGTAGTGACGCTGCAGTCATCGTTCGAGCAAACAAACCACGCATGCTTACCCACACATAGCGCCGCGCGCAAAGTTGAGTTGAACTATCTATTAGAGTATTAGACTATTATTATTGAAGTCATCAGTTAAAAGATATTCTTAGGTATATCATATTAGGATATATCATCAGTACGGTATATACTGATGATATTGAAGAATTGTCTCTGAAAGCTTTCAATTGGCTCTGGTTTGAACTGTTTAATAATCTTGAGTGACACCTAAATAAACTTTTCAATAAGTTGTTGAAGAAATAATCTTTCACCTGTCAACGAATTTTTTTGGTATATTAGAGTCACCTGAATAAAATATAAATTTACTTTTTACTTATTAAATCTGACACATCCGGAATCTCAAATCTAAAAACTAGAATAAATCGTTAAAAAAATATTTTTCTACGTAAACTTTACAAATTAACAGTCCGTGGAAATTCACACGTTTGTTAAAATACTCAATTGGAAGCCGCACGCAATAAATATCGCAAGTCTTTGAATAAACAAAATGAAATGTTTGCTTTACTGAGTAACAGAACGAAAGAACGGGATCTAGTACATGTGCGGAGATTTAATTACTTATTTGAATATCTTTTGTTTGTTTAAAATGGAGGAAAAATCTAATTTTAGTTTAGTAGGCTGAATAGAGGTTTCCTTCGCGCGTTTTTGTTTTGTCAAAATCGATGGCGTTCTGCTAGTTTGCACTGGTTCCAAATTCAAAACGGTGAATATTCATTTTTATTTTATATTTTACAGTTGACAACTCTAATTGTTTTATTTCAGCATTTATTTTCTAAACTGTTCAATTTAATTTTTGCTATTGCCAGCGTCATTGAAAATTATTGTCTTCCTAGCTCGCATTTTATTTATCCTGCTTAAAATGCAACCGTAAAAAACCTGAATAATAAAACACTGACTCAAAACAAAACTCGCATTTTTTTTTCACGACAATAACCTTGGTCTCACTTCACATCACATAAACACTTAACAAAAAGGCTTAAAATATTAACTTTATTCGTACAAAATAAGTTCGCGGGTACAGTAGAGCACAGAGGTGCGCGGGCGCACAAATTACACTGAACGCCTTGCGGTTGCCTTTGCGTACATTGGGGGATCGAGATTCGCTTTCGTAGCCTCAAGTGATGTAGACTTAAGAAAAGTAAAAAAATAGACCTGGCCTTACATAGCATGGTCATAAATAGCAAATCTTCTTGGATAATTATAGCGCGAAGGTTTGAAAGTGCTAATTTGACGTTGGCTGTAAAGTGAAAATTCGATATTTGTAAGAATTTATTGCTGTTTTAGTGTGTTCAATGTGTGGGAGGAGTAATGTTTTATTTTATTATTCTGTGAAGTGATTTTGTAAGTTTGTTTATCTTAAGATTGATAATTTGCATACGTATCATCATTGTTTACGAGGTAGTCAAAGTGACAATAAATTCAGCATTGTTTTGTGGAAAACACAGGTGAACTTCATACGTATACTGAGTATAACTTAGGGTGCTTAACTAATGTAGGTACTCCTTATTTACTTTGTGCCCAAAAAAAGGCCAAGAGCTTTTTTATTACTCCTCCAAAGATAGTTACTATACTGACCAACACAACATTAATCTCTTAAAATATATTTCTTAATACTCATCTTTCTTTTATTATACCATAAACCACTCATATTCTCATTTAATAAAGTACCTAGCATTATAAAATTCGAAAGCCGTAATGAGCAAGCAATTTCTTTTAATTCACTTCTTACTGGCCAGTTACACAAACCGGCATGATTCGAGAAAATCATCTCGCTATGTCACTTCGTCCGGCGCCATCTTGGAAAATGAATTGAAAGCGAGGCGCGGAATGGCGCAAAACCAGTTTGACGTAAGAGATGTGATTCTAGTTATCTGTGAAGATATCCCGTTGAGTCTTATTAATTTGAAGTGAGTAATGCAATGGGTAATGGTGATTCATTAGATAAATCTAGTTCAATATCTCATAAACCAAGGTGTGCTACTAGAACGCTTATCGAAATTTCTTAGGGTCGGCGCAGCATGTCTTGTTGGTAAATAGTGTGATTTGACATAATCTCAATAGCCACCTCTGTTATTATAGTCGGACTCGGTACAAAGTCTGTTTGAACAACTTCATAGGGCCACTAGAATGGCATGTGCGTTAGACGCTCCTTTTTTTGGGCCATCAGAATGTTATATTTTTGATATTGTCAAAATATAGAAGGATTATCCATAATGTCATGCATTCAAATTTAAATTAAATCTTGATCTTTTTCTGGGCATCGAGTTACAAATGAAAAGCAATTCCTTTGCTTGTAATTGAAGAAATACCTCATGATTCTTACTTGACTGAAACAAACTGCAATCTCAACATTCCATAGAGCTTATTAGATGAACCTTTTAAATCTGTAATGTCATTTATATTACTTGGCATTTAAGTTGGTCCTTGTAAATAGGTCCTAACTGTCGTGTTGTAAACGTTACTTGGTAGCTGGTAACCCTTTCCTCATAGACGGGGTTTATTTTAATTAATTAATCGCCGGCTAACTGTTATCTCTTAACTCCTGTTACTGATACAGATAACACTACGTCATTAGATAAAATGTATCCGCTGAGCGCTGGTCCAACAGGATCTCAGAGATAAATAAGGTTTGCATTTCTATAAGATTATTCAGACTCTGATGAAGTTAAATATTTTGCTTATAATTTCTTCTTCTATATTTGTTTTGATGGTGGTATTGTCCATGTAATATGAAGGTTTTTAAACCAGTTATAACTAAGCTATGTATGTTCTTTTTTTTATTGGTTATGTACCTATCTCAAGGTTTTTCGTTCGCGGTGAAGAAAATGCCGAAGGGCGTATAACTTTGAGTTTGGTCTGATTAAGCTAGGATCATAAAATAACTGTGAGGAGCATGGATAATACTAGCAGTACGTAAAAATCTAAAAATATATTTAAAATACTATGATGACACGACATGACAAGACGTATTTTTTAATTAAAATTCAGTGCTACAAGTATATTTTGGCATGCTATTGTCAGGGAGAGAGAACTGTTAGTAAAATATTGTGAATATTGTATAGTTGTCTATAAGAATTGTATTGAAAAAGCAAGATGGCGGCATTAGTGCCGATTTTGGCCAAGCGTAAAAGATCCTTGTATAGCTGTTTTAATATTAAACGACTTTGGCTATAATATTACTTACAAATAATAAAGGGGATAAAATCAACCACGATTCAAATCACTGTCCTATTCTAAACAACACTAGCTCTACATACAATGGTGCGCTACCGGGGGTCACAGATGGCTGCCCCAGCTAATGTGATATGGTCTACCGCGGACCATGGCCCAAGACGCTAGGGGAAAAAACTTAGGCTGATGAACCTCCGTGCTGTATGGGAACTGCTACTCATGGTGGATAAGAAATTGTCGGTTGTTGAGGCCTAATTGTATGGTAGTATATGAGAAGCCGTTGAGTATTGTTCGAGTATGTGTAGCTTTCTTTTTGAAAGCAGGGAACATGTGAACGGCTGTAGTAGTATCAGGGCTTGAGGAAAAGTGTACAAATTTGACTTTACTTCGACAATTCTTTTAATTTAAAGCAACCTTAAAGCATTTATTACAATAAGAATGATGACAAAAGAAGTTAGATTTATACCTAAAATATTGGACACGTATTTTTCTTTTGTCAAGTAAACAGACGACGATACAGTGCGTTGAAATATCTTGTGGTGTCACGGATTTATTTTCGTTGGATCCCACTTTTAGATCCCATTTTTTAGGTATTGGCGATGGGTCCCATTTTCTATTCCCATTGAATCCCATGTTATAACAATATGTGTACTTTTTAGAAGAAAAGTGATTTACCATTATCAAACATTTAAAAAGCAGCGTGTTTTCGGCACACCGAATATTAAATGATTGAATGAATGAAAGACAGAACAATGAAACATAAAAGGTAACCACAGACCACATACATACGCTGCGGCAGGTTATACAGAAGGCCGAAGAGTACAACCTGCCTCTCTGTTTAGCGTTTGTGGACTACGAGAAAGCCTTATATTGGATCGAGACTTGGGCTGTACTGCAGTCATCGAAGGACATCGAAGTGTTGAAGTGTTTATACAAAAACGCCACCATGTCAGTTCGACTTCAGGATCAGGCCTCGGAACCCGTCCTTCTGCAGCGAGGTGTGAGTTAGGGAGATGTCATATCTCCGAAACTCTTTATCGCTGCACTGGAGGATGTCTTCAAGGTTCTCTACTGGAAACGGCTAGACATCAACGTTAATGGTGAGTACATCACTCACCTTCGGTTCGCCGACGATATAGTGGTTATGGTTGAGACCATGGAGGACCTCAGTACAATGCTCGATGATCTCAGTAGAGCTTCCGAAAGAAGGTGAAAAAAAACCAAGGTGATGTTGAATGCCCATGTTACACCCACTCCTATCAAGGTCGGAGACTCTACACTCGAAGTTGTGGGTGACTATGTCTACCTGGGACAAATGATCCAATTGGGTAGGGCCAACTTGTTCTTGTTCTAGAAAGAGGTCAACCGTCGAATCCGACTCGGCTGGGCAGCGTTCGGGCAGTTGCGCGGTATCTTCTCGTCCAACTTACCACAGTGTCTCAAGACGAAAGTCTTATGACCAGTGTGTGTTGCCATATGGCTCTGAAACGTGGTCGCTTACAATGGGCCTTATCAGACAGCTTACAGTCACTCAAAGGGCAATGGAGAGGGCTATGGGTTCTTCTCCATAGGAAACGACCAACCCGAACCGTGCGCCTTTTGTCGACGTTTTATAAGTGCCCATGTAGGCCTATGTAAAATAAAAAAATATTTATTTTGATTTTGATTTTATGCTCGGAGTTTCCTTGCGTGATCGAATCAGAAATGTAGAGATCCACAAGAGAACCAGGGTTACCGACATAGCCCGAAGAATTGCTAAACTTAAGTGGCAGTGGGCAGAGCACATTGCTCGCAGAACGGATGGCCGATGGGGCAGCAAGGTTCTGGAATGGCGACCGCGAACCAGAAGACGTTGCGTTTGAAGGCCTCTCACCAGGTGGACCGATGACCTGGTGAAGGTTGCGGGGATCCGCTGGTTACGAGACGCGCGGGACCGGTTAATGTGGCGATGCTTGGGGGAAGCCTATGTCCAGCAGTGGACGTCTTTCGGCTGATATGATGATGATGATAAAAGGTAAAAAAAAAGTAATAATAAAAAAGAAATAGAGAATACGACGTTATCTAAAAATGAAATCTAGCTAGATCGATTTATCCGTTGAGGGGTCCTGGTCCAACTATAATGTCTAACTAGTTGGACTACGGGACTTCGTTAGGGGCAGTCGTCTAACTAAAAATAATGAATGGACCACTGCCCCTACCGAAGACCCGTGGTCCAATTGATTTATTTTAATTATTTATATTAATATTCATCATCAGCCTTTTAATGTTTTGTTGTTTGCTTGAACATAGACCTCCTCTCTGTGAGAGAGAAATGGCCGTAGCCCGTAATCCACCACGCGGGCCCAGTGCGGGTTGGTGGATGTTACAATGTCTTCGAATTTTTGGTTCTAAGACATGCCGGATATGGTGGTTTTCTCACGATATCTACTTCTTTTTTCTACTTTTTTTATATTATAGTATTGACTTGTTGTTGATAGTAATTTTGATAATGATTTTTCTTAAATGTATAATTATAATTATTCAATAACATTAAGATTTTCATTAACATTACATTTTTATATAGCTGTTAATGTCCAACTGCTGGGCAAAGGCCTCTCCATATCTTTCCAAGTGCTCTTTTCGAGCGCCACTTCAATTTTAGTTATTTATATAATAATATTCTTTAATATTTATATTAATTTTAATTTATTTTATTATTTATCGGTCCAGGCGTCTTTGAGTAATCGGGTAAAATACATTTTTTAAAAAGTTTCCGACGAATTGAGAACCTCCTCCTTTTTTGAAGTCTGTTAATAAAATGTAGGAATCTCATTTTATTTAAACAATTTTGTTGTTGAAAGTACCCACATTCAGATGTTTTTAAGCATTTGGGATCCAACGGAAATAGTTTTTGGGATTCAACGACAATAAAACGTATTTATCTTGCATTTTAAAAATTTGGGATCCAACGGAAATACATAATAATGTTTTGTGGGATCCAACGCCAAAAATATTAAAATGGGATTCAAAAGTGGGATCCATCGAAAATAAATCGTGTCACGTCGTGCTACATTTTATACTGAAGAGTGACGGCACAAGCTCAACTCCTGAACTTTGTTGCGCTGTATCTTTGTCATTTTGTATTTATTTGTTATAGCAAAAAATATTATTTGATAATCTCACTGACGGATTAAATATAATTAACATTTGTCTACCCAGGAAACATCCCTATTACAAGTGCATTCACAAGCACTTTTGAATTGTCCAGGAGTCAGTGAGTCCGAAAGATGAAGCTAATTAAAAATCGGCCAAGTGCGAGTCTGACTCGCGCACGAAGGATACCGTACCATTATCGGCAAAAAAATCACGTTTGTTGTATGGGAGTGCCACTTAAATATTAATTTTATTGTTTTTATCTTATTTGTTGTTATTTTTATATATGTTTTAGCGGCAACAAAAATACATCATCTGTGATAATTTCAACTGTCGAGCTATCACGGTTTATAAGATACAGCCTGGTGACAGACAGACAGACGGACAGTGGAGTCTTAGTAATAGGGTCTCGTTTTTACCCTTTGGGTACGGATCCCTAAAAAGAAAAAACCTTATCTATTATTTTAATTGTGTGTTATTGGGTTTTTACTATCTTAGTTACACCGGGCTGCCTTGTATTACATGGGACTTCATCTTCATCATCATCATATCTGTCGAAATACGTCCACTGCTGGACATAGTCCTCTCCCAGGCGTCACTCATGGGACTTAATTTCGGGCAAATATTAGTGTGATTTAAGGATACCTCTGCTGGGTGAGTTGTTTTTGATTACAGGGCGATGTACTTTTTCATTGAGACATGTGATGTTACGACTATTGTTTTTCAGGTGTGTTGAAAGATTGCCTTTACATAAAAGACAAGTAATCAATCAAGCCTCTATAACTTGAATAGGTGCTGTTTAATAGCTGAACAAAGATACAATCTTTTGACCGGCAAATTGTTGTTAATGATAGGTGGTGAGTGATAGTATCTCTGAATCAAAACATTCGTTTTGAACATGTACGTAACGAGATAGTTTCAAAACAATAGGTTGGTACGTTTTGTTTCGAGTTGAGGTGTAATTTTATTCTGTTTCTGACTGTGATATGAGAATTACTTATTGTACGTGATGTTTGTATTTTGTTTTGCTTATATAGGTGCTAATTGATATCGGTGAAGAGAAACATCTTGAGAAATCCTGAATATTCCTAAATCTTGTCGGCACGAAATTTTTTATCCGCATTGAGCACGGATGGTGATGACACCAAGTTTCTTAGCTCAAAATTATCGCAGAATTAATGTGACAAATTGTCAAGCACGCGTTATCTGCTGTGATTGGTAGAATGAATGACTTCACTGTATGAGAAGAGGCCTAAAGTGTGATAGTTGTTATACTTATTTATATTATTTTATATACTTAAGTAAACATAGTCTGCCTAGCCTTTTGCCCGGCAATATAGAGATCGGCTTCCAGGCTCCAGTCAAACCAATTGCTGCTGAATGCATTTTACATGCTTTGCTTAAAAATTCACTTCTAGGCAGCAATTCCAAAAATCCTGTTGAAACATTGAAACTACCCAATTATTTCTTAAGCTAATAGCACTAAACTTGGTTCAGATAAGTGGTGACTTATGTTCCACTGTTCTTATTTAACAAATAGACGAGTAGAACATTTGGCATTGCACCATATTCGACGCCATTGTCACTTGAAAGGAACTTTGAGTTTACATGTAGAGTGAATTGTAACGCAGGACCTTTGTAACACTTTGCATGTACAATGTGGATGTTTAAGGGCCTGCAAACATATTTACTACAGTAAAGGAAAGCTTTTTTTAAAACTTCTGAGCTGTCCTGATACAACGTGATCATCGTGCGAATACGCGACCGTCGCGTTCATTTGTATTGCTATTGCATACACGAACGCGTCATCGCGCCGACAGAGAGCGCTTTTCAATTTCACCATACAAATGAACGCGACGACGACGGTTGTATTTGTTTGTTGTATTAGAAAGACGCATAATAGCTAAGCTTAGAATTATATTGGGGCCAGCTTCCAGAAAAACCGAAGGCACTAACCTCCACAAACCTGTCACTGGGTAATACGATAATTCATGGCAAGACTTTCAGATTGCCTGTAACGACTGCTAAATTTCAAATACTGCAAAATTGGCCGATACTCGTAAAACCAAAATTAAAATAAACGAGACTTGTAATATTTCATAACTTGTTTTCATCTAAATGAAAGACTTTCGTTTAGTTCTTACCGGATGCCATTCATAGCTGAATGAAGTTTGTTCAAAAATCATAAACATCATTAATTTCGTTTCAAACAGCGACAACGAAAGGCATGACAAGCCAGAACCATCTTTCACTAACTTATAGGAAGTGACGAATAACCCAACATGGTCCATTGTATAGACACAAGAGCATAAAGTTACTCAACCAATATAATCTCAGTGATCAAGTGAACGTAAATTTTTTCTGTAATTATATTCACGTCACTGGGATGTGTAGGAAGCGTTTCTTCACTGTATCTAGTTTGTTCACAGTCGGCTGAACATTGCGTTCCATGTGTGTTGTTAGGTATGCGTAAAAAGTGTTTTCTATCAATGTTTGAAGCTGGTCTGGTCTGCTGGAATACGGGTTTGTTGAAAATACTGGTAGGAGTAGCTTTTTTGGGGATTGTTTAATCCTTACACATAGTATAAAACAAAGTTGCTTCCCGCTGTCTGTCCGTCCCTATGTATGCTTAGATTTTTATAACTGTCCAACAGATTTTGATGCGGTTTTTTTTAATAGATACAGTGATTCAAGAGGAAGGTTTATATGTATCATATATGCGGGCGAAGCCGCTGGCAGAAGCTAGTATAAAATAAACCTGAATTTAGGACCAGAATTGTTTTAAGGTAATAGCGAATAATTCGTTGACTTGATGCTGGAAGTAGACGAGTGTGCAACTGTGATTCTTCAACGAAGGGTTCCTTGGATTTGTGGACAAACCACGCATTGTGTAAACGTCAACTCTTTCTCGGTCACGTTTAAAAAAACGATGACCGTACCAGGATTTTTTCCTGTATCGTGGGTGCTTTTAACTCAACGTTGTCACACTTCAACAGTTGTCGAACCCTCGAAAGAGTTCTTAGTAAGTATCATGCTACAGTTGGAGCATGATTAAATTTATCAAGCGATCAAAATAAGGCAACAAGTCAGACCTAAGCAAAAACTTTTCAAGATCCATACCAGACAGAAGAAGACCATGTGTGGCAGACCGACCAGACGATGCCGGTAGGTTGACATAACCCACATCTAATGCTAAGTCCCCACAATATCAGCACGCTTCTTGTCTTGCACGCAGTGATTCTGTTTACCCCACACGTTACGCCACGCCACGCTCGGCGGCGCGTGTCGCTCCGCTTGCGCCCGCGCATCGTGAGTAAGAATGCAGGACAAAAACATGGCTTCCTAGCGTAAGCTATGCGGTTCCTGAGAAGAGGATTATGAGGTAGACATAGATGGATGGAGGCGTATGCATGTGATCTAGATGTAATATTTGCTGATGATTATGGGTATCTTGGAAGGGTATAAATGATTTGTTGCGATTTCATAGCTTGTTATTTTTTCTACCATAAGAATATACCCGTGTTGATGGCAACACAAAGATTTTCATAACTAAAATTATCTATGATAATGTGTTATCTTATCTATTGTAAGGAACTAACATACGTCCCTTCCTATTTCTTGTGGTCTATGACCAACACGTATTCATGAGAGAAAAATAAAACTAGCAAATTGTATCAATTTACCAGCCTATATCATCTACAGTCCACAGAGTAACAAAAAAAAAAGGCTAAAACTATACTTAGCTTTTAACAACCTGTAGTGGCATCTGTACTGCTACCTATGAACTAATGACCTCACACAAAATCCTGCATCGTGTAAGCTGAGTTTTCGGCACGATTTAAACATATACAACAGTACGACAACAACCGTTGGACAGTTATCACCAGACACAACACCCGTCTGGGAGGATCCTCCCTTTTCAATGCAGACTTGCTGGACTTTTGTTCGATTTAGCTTTTTGGCTTCACACATACTGAAATATTTACATTTTCCACCATTCACAACACGTGAAGACGACGAGGCTGTCCCAATACAACAATGCTAAACGATGTATTTTGTTTCGCCAAAATATAGATATTATGAATATTTTACCAATCCTTAAATCTTGCTAATACGAGAGTAAAAGAACAGAGAGTAAGCTTGCGCATGCGCACACGCTTGTGCTCTATAATATCGCCCGCACCGATGTCTCCGATGAGATTCGCCGCTGTGGCCGAAATTCGGAATGCGATCAGCACTTGGGCAGCCTGCCTTCCATAACAGTTGTCATTTTATATCATACTGAACTTGAAATCAATCCAATCGTTACGTAAATCAGAAAGACACAAACAAACATATTCTACATGACCCCATGAATCACTTAAATCAGGACAGTCTGCCAAAGAGGCTCACTTGTGGCAACTGTACTTGTGAGTAGGAGCCGCAAGAAACCACCGTATCTAAACATAATCTGGAACGTGCGAGTTTGTTAACTAGACCCCTACCGGTCTGGGGCAACGGTGCTCAAAGTTTATTTCTCGTTTGACAGAATTGAATTGCCGTCTATCTTCCTAGATGTTTTTATTATGGGGACTACGAATTAAGGACTATTTTGAGGCAGAGATAGCCGTGTTTTGATAGAATTTTTGGCTCAGAACAGCACTGAATTTTACCATTAGAGCTATCTTATTGTACATCCCATAACTGCTGAGAAGATGTTTGGTAGACAGTTGTATACAGACTATCGTGGTAGTTTATGCTAATAGCCAGCAATGCTGGACTGAGTACATCAAGGTTTTGCTATCAACAAAAACAGCTTTTAGAAAGTATCATTTTAAAGACGAAAAATATGGGCCAATGTTGAGCACCACTGTCCAAATCAATAAAGACATAACACTTTATGAGCAGCCTGTGTATAGCGTAATGTCTGTTTGTTAAGTTTTTTGCTCAAAATGAAACTAGTACGAGCAAAGAAATGATTTGTGGAAAATTGACGATGTAGAAATTAATAGAATAGTTTTTTTGAGTCTTGAGAAATCTGGATTGATACTTGTATGCTTGTAATTTAATCGAGATAAAGATACCTTGATTGGTATAAGTGCATAGAATTTCTATTTAAATGCCTTTTTCAGTCGCATTGTGACACTAGATGTGTCATTAAATGGATATAGAAGCAGATATTTTCATATAGGCACTAAATTTTTTCGTTGTAAGATATAGGCTATGAAATTTCTCGTTGATGACTAAGATTAGTTGTTATTGTTTTGATGAGAAAATATGGCTCTTGTTTCTTCTTTTCTTAGATATATTTGATCCAGTCACCCACGTTAATAATAGTTTTAGTGGAATCAGTGGCAATAGGTATATATAGACACTTATTGTGCTTTTTACGTCCTTACACCTAAAACATTCAACAAAAGTTTGCCCAAAAGACACTCGGTCAACCTATAAACCATTTCAGTGAACACAGAACCTATTTCATTCATCGTGGGGACATAAAATATTGTATTTTATGCAACGGTCATATAATAGTATCACACGAGTGTTTTAATACCTAATTATATGCCGTTGCATACACTATTATATCTTCACTCATACAGTTTCTACATTAAGTCAATGAGCCCATACGTGCCAATAAATTAAAACGTAAAAGTGTGTTATTAAAAATAAAATTTATTTTATTATGCAGTTGTTTCAAATTCGAAGAAAAATGTTGCACTGTAATGGGTATTTTTTTAATTTTACCTATCCTCGAAAAAGAAGTACGTGTGTACGTGTGTACGACCTGCTATGTAATAACTGCTATTATAATATAAATGACTATCTTTTATACATTGACATGCTAATTGTAATTTTAATCTTTTATACTTTGCCATCGTAATTTAATTTTAATCTTTTATATCTTGACATCCTAAGTGAATTAATTGAATTTTAATCTTTTATACTTGGACATCCTAATTGAATTGTAACATATAATTTAATGACAATTGTAATGATACTTTGACATCTTAATTGAATTTTAATATTTTATACTTTGACATTTTAAATTTAATTGTTATAATTATGTTATAATTTGATATCTTACTCGTTGATACTCTGGCGTTAAATGATACCTTGACATCCTAAATTAATTGTGTGTGTTTGTGATGTTACTTTAAGTTTAATGTGTTGAATTGTATTGTGTATTTTTAGTTCGTAATTATGCAATTAATAATGTTAATACTAGCCTAATAATCTGTGTCCTATAATGTGATGATACCATTTATTAATCTTAAGACCATAATGTACCATATTCAGACAAATAAATGATTGATTGATTGTATACAATATTTTTTGAATTCATATTTGGTTGTGAGTGTAGAAAAACTACTTTATTATTAGTTTCAACACTAATTAACACATTCTTAATTCAAATTCTCCATAGTAAGTTAGAAGTAGGAATCTACTAATCAGTGTTTTGAACTAAAAAGTAAAGTTAAGACTACTCAAGGTTTTTATAAATAAGGCAGCTAGAATTAAGAATTGATACGCTAATTCATTTACACACTAGATCCACATTTAAATTCACCTGTCAACATACTCGCATTACGAAAGTAAATCTCTCACTCTAAGCCGTCCCAACCTGAATGATTAGCACCACACAAGTGTGTTACTTGCCATACTTGTAAGAGTTCCAATTGAATCGTTATTCCGACCACAATTACTGTAATTGTTATTAGTATTAATATTCGACTAGTCGTTGCCTCTGGCTTTGGTTGCGTGACCTATGGATCTTTTGGCCTTATGAATTGGATTGAGGTTAAATGGAGAAGGTAAAGGCTGTGAAATGTGGGAAGGGATTTTAAAGAACTAGGTATTTTTTGGGAGAAATATTTTAGGTGCACAAATTGCAGTTTTTTGCCTAGCCAGTGTATAATGATTTGACTAGCCAGATCTCTGCGCCTGAATAAGTTAACTTATAATAAAAAAGCTTGCCAATTTTGATTGTTTTTAGGGTTCCGTACCCAATTGGTAAAAACGGGACCCTATTACTGAGACTTCGCGGTCCGTCTGTCTGTCTGTCTGTCACCAGGCTGTATCTCATGAACCGTGATAGCTAGATAGTTGAAATTTTCACAGATGATGCATTTATATTGCCGCAATAACAACAAATACTAAAAACAGAATAAAATATATATTTAAGTGGGGCTCCCATACAACAAACGTGATTTTGTTGCCGTTTTTTGCGATAATTGTACGGAACCCTTCTTGCGAGAGTCCAACTCGCACTTGGCCGGTTTTAAGTATTTGTATATTTCTGACGAACATTTAAGCTATACGCTTCTAAGGAAGGGAAGGAGACGTTTTTAGTGTTTTGCTCGGACATATCTTCGTCTGGTTCATAACCTTTTTCCTTTCAAGATTGGAGGCTATATCCTTGCGTAAACATTTACCCTTTACAGTTCACGATGATATAATAATAAATTGTTGTAGGTAAGTTAAATTAAAGTCATTATGTCGGATGACCAGTTCCTGCCTGCAGCAGAACTTGCCCGATTAAGTGGTGACTATGCTGTTTGCTAAACTTAAGATGTTACTTAATCTCCATTAGATTATAACATCCACAAACTTTCTACTAGTAAATTGGTTTACTATTATTATGGTAACTTACATAATATTGTAAGAAAGGTTATGGAATGTATTTTGTAAACTTTTAGAAAAGTGTCGTTAATAAAAACCAAGATGGCGGATTTTGGGCACAATATTGTGGAGGTAATTATATTTCCTAATTATATTTTCTTCCAAAACCATCGAGTGGGGTGTCAAAATGAAGGATTTTAAGAGGTGGTTACAAAAATATATACCACTATATATATATTTAGGTTTAAAAGTAATGCGTAATTATAAAACTTAATTTATAAATCAAAATCCCGACTGTTTAAGAAGCGAACTAAAAATATGTAAACCAGAAGAAAATCATGTAGTGCAGTCGTAGGATACATATTCAGGAGCTGGCTGATCACCTGATAACTATTTTTTACTTGTAATCTTGTTAAATTGAAAACATACCATGTATGTTTGCTGTGCGATATTTATGAGGTTGGTACCAGCAATACCAACGTCAGAATTTGAATGGAGATAGGCTACATAATATTATTGCCATGTTACAAAAAATTATTTATTTAATATTAGTCCAAGGGCTACTCATCAAAGCTACGGAAAAGGAAGCCCTAAAATTAATTGGGCTCTTCTAATTGAGCACAAAAATAAAATAAAAGTAATTTTGTTACAGGGGGAAGATTGCACATAGGTAAGTATGTGAAATTGATGACCATTTATTATACAAATAGCTTATTTGAAGCTGTTTTAGATCTGTTACAATCACACTCAATATCTTATCTTACCTCTTACTAATATTGTTAATGCAAAAGTTTGGTTGGATGTATGTTTGTTACTTCTTCACGCTCAAATGGCTAGACGGATCTGGATGATATTTGGCTCAGAGATAGATTATAGTCAGGAATAGCGCTTAGAATACTTATTATTACAATACTACGGGAATATTTTCCCTTGGGATAATTTTCGACATGCACGCAGGCGAAGCCGTTGGCAAAAAGTAGATTATAATAAACGCTTCATTTGTAAACCACTAAGTTCGCAACTAATACTTTTTTAAACCAGCTGAAACAAAGCTTTTTGCAACATACGATCCTCAAATGTCTTTACACCGCTACTTCGACCAACGTCGGTTAGCACACCTGCCGATTGTGGGCTCATAGCGGTAGAGGGAGGCAGGGGTCGGCACGGGAAGGCAGTACAGTAGGGTTGTCACATCTTAAAACCAGGCAGTAAAAGACTGATAATTGGTAAAATATAAATCCAGATTGTTTTGGTATTCTTTATATGCTTAATTATCCTTGTAACTTCTAATAAAATACCCAACAGCATCACATAACGGACACCGCTTTTTTATGCCATTCTTAGTGAAAATCAAAGCAGCTGGTAAAATGTAAAAATCCCAACTCCAAAGTCAAAGTATTTACGAGTATGTCAATTAAAGTTAACTAAATCATAATCACGGACTTTTGAATTTTCAAGGATAGGTTATTCAGGAAGGTAAAGTTTATAACACGTTCGAAAGCATACATCTGTCTAACGAACGCCGTACAGGCCAGACACTGTATAATTTGGCCAGACATCTAAAACGCGTATGTCCAACTTTATCCTCCTGACTACCCTAGTCCGCAGAGATGCGCAAGGGTGCAAAATATCAAGGACCGGGAGCGGAAGTGAGGCACCTGTGCACACTCCCCACGCTCCAGGCCATGAGGTAAGCGGGCTGAGTGTGTTTTGTTTTTAGCTTCTTGCAATTTGAAAATGGAACGCTGGTTTTGTAATTGATGTGCATCATACAAGTGAATACAATATGTAGGTTTATTAGTAGGTAATTAAGATCATAGGAAACTTGCTTGTTTTTATTGCTTCCTGAAATACAGGCTCGGCCTAGCTCAGGCGCAGTTGCTCATTTTTATTTTGTGCATTTGTAATGGCTTAATTAATTATAATGTTCAATTTTATGGATATATAAATATAATTAAGTTTAATATAATTTGTAACACAATGAAATATTTGCTTGCTTACAAATCCGAACAGATGACGACTCAAAAGCTTAGTGAATTGGGTAGTCAAATGTGAAGATTTGAATTATAGAGCTGGTGCTGAAATCTCTAAGCAAAACTGTTACCCTCTTACAAATAAACGCGGTATAAAGTTATACCAGGTATAACAAAGGTAAGGTGGTGGTATACCATACATTTTCATAGGTTTATACTTGGTATAACTTTATACCGCGTTTATTTGTAAGAGGGTTATTTTATAAATAACTAGCTTCTGCCAGTGGCTTTGCCGCGTGTATTATACATATAAACCTGCCTCTTGAATCACTCTATCTATTTAAAAAAAAACTTCAAAATCCGTTGCGTAGTTTTAGCATACATAGGGACAGACAGACATCGCGAAGCGAATTTGTTTTATACTATGTAGTGACTAAGTTGCTTAAAGTTATTGGTTCCCTAAGAATATTATAAATTTTAGAAACATGAACGTCGGCTTAGGCCAATTTTGACATCTGTGGTCTTGTAAGTATGGGAATATAAACCATCCCGCTTACTTCTTGGCCGTATTATTAGAAAGTTCATTATAGAGCGACGACGGTTGAAGTTGAATGAACACTAAATGTCTGGACAGGGCGGTTTTTGCGAGAAATTCTTGTACACAACACTTTTAGCTGTTACATTATGTACACATTGTATACGTGGTGTGGTAGTTATGTGGATAAATAAATGTTAGCCAGTTATTATCACGTTTTCTATTCCCTGAAATTGTATAATACATAAGATCATAATAATTTCAGTTATCTAGAAAAGTTTGGTTTTTCAGATGTATTCATGACCTGAAACAGATGTTTTGGTCCCATCTCGGCACCCTGTTACAAATCATATAAAGTTCACATACAAAATAGAAACACAGTATTGTAGTGATTAAATTAGCTTGATTATTTATTCAATTAAT
Source organism: Anorthoa munda (assembly GCA_945859665.1). Lineage (NCBI taxonomy): Eukaryota > Metazoa > Arthropoda > Insecta > Lepidoptera > Noctuidae > Anorthoa > Anorthoa munda. The sequence goes on from OX243910.1 coordinate 22,794,721, forward strand.
TTGATATAAACAATTTTTTAATTGTTTAGATATTTTTTAACTTTTATTTGTTTTTTTTCTCAATTTATATGTAGTCTGTGTCAAATGGGAAGGTGCCGAGATGGGACTACACCCGCCGTGTGAGGGTTATCCGCTTCTATAGTAGACAGATTATACACATTGAACGAAATCCGACGACATTTAATGCACCCGGCACCTTTGGGTATGCAGACGACAGCACTGTTGCTGAGAGATACTTGTCCAGCGCTCGTGCTACCGGGCCTCAGATCCAGTCTCTCCGGGAGGCCATGGTGGAGCACTTGAACCTGTCCATGCAGGCAGTCTCCGAATGGGGCGATGCCAATCTGGTCAGGTTTAATGCTGCTAAAACCCAGGCGTGTCTTTTTTCCGCTAAAAAGAGCCAATTTCACCCGGCTCCAACTTTCCGAGATGTGACTGTGCCAATAGCTGACCATCTTGAGCTTCTTGGCGTAACGTCGACATCGACTCTCAATTTTGGGCCATATATTGAGGCGAAGGCTCAGCTGGCTGCCAAAAAGCTGGGGATCCTTGCAAAGGTGAGAAGGTACTTCACGCCAGAACAGCTGCTCAGCTTGTATCAAGCGCAAGTTCGATCATGCATGGAGTACTGTTCTCATCTCTGGGACGGATCTGCCATATACCAGCTTGATGCACTAGAGTCGATCGAAAAGCGGGCCAAGAGGCTCATCGGCGATGAGGCACTGGTTAAGTCAAAGCTCTAGAGCCTTGAACATCGTCGCCGAGTTGCTAGCTTATCGATTACATTTCGGGGAGTGTGCGATGGAATTGCATGATCTAATTCCGCCCAGCCCGTTCCATCATCGGACTACCAGACGTACGGCGATGCGCCACAGGTACATGGTGGACATCCCACCCATACGCACTAAACGTTTTGAGAATACTTTTATTATGCGTACAGCTAAGGAGTGGAATTCTCTGCCGGAGTCTGTGTTTCCCGATAGCTACAATCTAGGGGTCTTTAAGTCAAGAGTGAATAGGTTACTTCTAGGCAAGCGTGCTCCATCGTCGACCACATCATCGCTTACCATCAGGTGAGATGGTGGTCAAGCGCGAGCCTATATCAAAATAAAAAAAAAAAAACCTAATCAAGTTTGGCATTAAAAAGTTTGGTAAGTTTGGTTTGGATTAATGTTGAATTAAAATAGCTTTTGTAGTCCCATCTCGGCACCTTCTCATATCGACACCGTATCACATATAAATTGAAAATAAAAATGCTAATCATTATCACAAAATTGAAATTAAAAATATCAAATCAAAAAAAAATAATGTATTAAATCAACTTCATTGAATAAAATAATCAAGCTGATTGAGTCACTAGAATACTGTTCCTAGTTTTTATGTGAACCTTACATGATTTGTGACAGGGTGCCGAGATAGGAAGGTGCCGAGATGGGACTAAACTAAACAGATTTGGAGATTAATTAATCGTTGTGTTTATTTGGAGATGTGTGTCCACCAATCATAATTAATTATATGATATGTTATCGTGTGTGTAAGAGTAGTATGATCTGGTTCCGTACCCAAAGGATAAAAACGAGACCCTATTACTAAGACTCCACTGTCCGTTTGTCTGTCTGTCTGTCACCAGGCTGTATCTCATGAACCGTGATAGCTAGACAGTTGAAGTTTTCACAGATGATGTATTTTTATTGCCGCTATAACAAAATTAATATTTAAGTGGGGCTCCCATACAAAAGAAGTGATTTCTTTGCCTTTTTGCGATGATGGTACGGAACCCTTCGTGCGCGAGTCCGACTTGCACTTGGATGGTATTTTTTTTTAAGAATTAATGCTAGCCATTCAAATCTAATGTTTTCCTTACAGTTGTTTTCGAATGGATTTCTACGTTAACTGCAAAAATTTAGTTTAATGATTTTAGTCCCCTCATGTCAAACATCAAAAATGTTTTGGCCATGCCATTGCTCATGGCATGAAACAAGATTTAAAAGCACACAATCTTTATTCCGAAGGTTCCAAGGTCCGATAGCAACATACGATTATACGAGATTTATAAAACATTTCAACATAATTATAATGTGACCTAATTGTTTAAGTGTTAGAGAAACATTATGGCGGTTAAGATAATTATGTGTTGTAGCAAAATTGTGAGCTGTGTGCAGTTTTAAACGATTATCGTTGTTGGTAATGCAACTTTAATTTTAGGTTTAGAGTTTGAATCAGGCGCCTCTTTGCGAGGAGGTCTCGAATCGCTAATGTATCATGTCACGCCTCCCTGCAGGATTGACTAATGATGAATTGATGACCACATACAGGTACCTACCTAGGTATACAAATATAGTGATATGCGGCAAGTTGAGGACCAAGTCTAAGTGCGTGTGTCTTATATTATTAGGTTTAATTTTTTTTTAAACCTTTCCCCACACTAGGAATTTCTTCTTGTATCGTGGGTGCGTTTACAAACATATAAACCCACATACACAACACCCAGAAACAAGTATCTGTAGGTCATACAAATATTATTTCCGTGCGGGTATCGAACCCGCGACACGCAGCGCAGCAGTCAATCGCTCAACCACTACGCCCCAACCAAGCGCCCATATGTACCAGAATTATGCTGTTTAGGCTAGATAGGTGAAGCTATGATCTTTGTGGGATGGCTGGTAACAGCTGAGTTTTGAGATAAATGGAGTGTTGTTGGAACTAGTATCCCAGCAATGAAAAAAATACTGTTATTAATAGAAGGATGATAGTGATCATACAATTGCGGTATAAGTATAAGATAAGAAACTTAAAACATAGACCTTAAAATAGGAGCCATTTGAAGGACATTCAGATCACACATTTAGCGTCCCAAAAGTACGTTTAGGTACTACCATATTGTAGTATAACAAAAAATTGCAAACTAGAATCAGACTTGTCATGTCACCCAATAAGGCTAACTAAAAGAAATATTTTTATACCAGTATCGAATGTAGATTAACGACCTGTCACATTTAACACTTGCACTACTTAACGTTGTGCGTGGGTGGACGTTTAGAGTCATGTAACTTAAACGGTCCACTTACTTATCAGTTCGGTTTAAAAATAACTCTTCCTCACAGAGCACTGACACGCCTTGACGGCCATTGAAAGGATAAAGGAAAATAGTTTATTGGACTCAAACTTACAGGCACACAATGAATCCCTGAGGTCATCAGATAACTTGCGACTTAAAATGCCAATGCATTCCACAACTTCAACTGCTCAGTCGTTGCCTGTGTTTAAAAGACTCGTCAAGGAGCATTTCTTGTCGCTGTAATCGTACTCTTAGTATTTAAACAGACTTTGTCTATGATTGTCATACGTCATTTATTTTCACGTCTTATATACTAAATATGTATGTATTTATGTATCTATTATATGGCATATATATATATATATATATATAATATCTATTTGTGTTTTTATTAAGTATTATTGTATCATTACATTCATTGTTAGTATTGTTACACCCCTGACAACCCCATGTCATGTCCAGGCAATCACTGTCCATTCCAGCCCGGCGAGCACGGCCTACTGTGACGTGGTCTAAGTCACACTTTTTATCACAGTTTGGGCGATAAAGCCATTTTTTTGTCTTAAATGCTAGCACGGCGGCGTGAGATATTTTCTTGACTTGTGGCATAACTTCTTGACATTTATTTGTTTTCTTTTTCGGAAATTTGCCAACTTTATGGCAGTTTCGGTTTAACCTTGGCCATAAAAACCATTTTAGGTTCAGAGAAAAATAGTCCTACGACGCACTATTTCCGAATTATGGCCCTCCGAATTTTATTTTATTTTACATAAAACGCTCTATATCTCGAAAACGGTATGTCCTAGGCAAAAAATAACCAAAATTTAGCCCCCCCTTTAATGCCCCCATGCTAGCAGCATCCCAACATGAACTTTGCTTGGTTTTCGACTTGAACTACAAATTCGTAACAGAAAATATTTTAGGTCATGATTCGTAACAGAAAATATTTTGGGTCATGACAAGTTATGATAAAATATGTCATGTCTTACAATTTGTCTTAAATACTAGCACGGGACAACCATGTGACATAGTTTCAAGACGCGACATGCCTTTCTTGTAGCTGACTTCATAGTGCGACATAATCTGAATAGACGACCAAATAAAATAATACTTATAAAAGTGTGCCGTTCATACAGATAAAATACTTTTTAATTTTGTTGGGAACAAATTAATATTTGACCCACGACCATACTTATTCACACTTTATTTTTCTTTGTTTGTTTGATAACATATTAAGTGTTTGTTAGAAAGATATAATTATTTTGAAAAATTTTATAATTACTTAAAAAATATAATAGCTTGGACCCAGTTCCCGATACCGGTGAGCCCCTATTTTTTTATTTTAGTTGTATTTTGGGGGTTTTATTTAAGAAATAATTTAAAATGTAGAAAGTAAGAAGAATATGGAATATAAGAAAATAATTATAAAAAAGTAATAATAAAAATACTAATTAAAAATAGGTATAGCAATAAAAAAATAACAATTATAAAAAAAAATATAATTAATTAATAATCCTGTAACATTTCAATTAATTAATAAGCATTGATCACCACACACGCAAAATAAATTTATTGCCATTTGGTGCAGTAATTAGAAGGAAAATATTTTATTTTTCAACTATAAAATTTTATCACCACCTCCGAACGAAAGTGATAAATTTTTCTTAATCATCTGTCAAAATGTGAAGTTTGAGACAAAATGGGTGCGCCCGTATTAGCAACTAAGACCCGATGAGTCCCAAATAAACGTCAGGAAATTTTCTCACGCCGCCGATACTAATAATTAAGACAAAATGGCTTTATCGTCCAAACTGCGATGAAATGTGTGACTCAAGCCATGTCACAGTAGGCCGTGCTCGCCGGGAAGCAACAAGAAAGGCATGTCGCGCCTTTAAAATAAGTCACATGTTTGACCCGTGCTAGCATTTAAGACAAATTGTAAGACATGACATAATTTATCATGTCTTGTCACAAATGTCTTGGGTACGCCCATGCTCGCTCCGCAGGTTGCCTGGAAGAGATCGCGGAATGCGATAAGGCCGCTCATTGTATATTTTTAGTTTTAAGTTTCTTTTGTTACTGTATTTTCTGGTGTACAATAAAGAATACATAAATAAATAAATAATGAATCCAATAAAAAACAAAGTCAAAATATTTAATTTTAAATATTTAAAGTTCTGGAGTAGCGACCGCAAACCGGAAGACCTCCCACCGGGTGGACCGATGATCTGGTGTAGGTTGCGAGGATCCGCTGGATGCGGAACGCACGGGACCGGTCAATGTGGCGACGCTTGGGGGAGGCCTATGTCCAGCAGTGGACGTCTTTCGGCTGACATGATGATGATGATGATAGGGCACTTATGTCACAAACTGGGTGCAAGGTTCACATTAGCTGTTTCCTATGGAGAAGAACCGTCATGAAACATACGTTCAGCACAACTTACGCGGACACGAACACTTATTACCCTTGGACTCTATATTCTAAGTAATTTTCTCCGCTTGACTTAATTAAATTAACAGTTTTAAGTTATTATGTCTACACATTGTCATGCCGACTGATTTGATTGGAATGGAGGAAGTTTCCTTCAAAAAGACCAATTATATTGGCTTTAGTAATGGCACTGCCAGCAATTCCTTGCTCTATGTTCTTCCTACACATCGGAGTCTTTGATCTTTCAACAAGTTAATCTGGATACTCCTACACGGTAAGCGACGTTATTACATGGACGATTAAGTTCTGATTCGACTGCCTGATAATGTTATTGGTTTGTCAGGATTTCCGTATTGGACAAGTCAGTAAAAAACATGTTATTGACGAGAATTATCAGTTAGGAATAAATTGCTCCATAGTAATAAAGCTTTAAGTACAACTACGGCGCATATTGCAGCTTGTAAATATAGTTAAAGCAAATGCTTGGCAAGATAAAAATAATGTGTTTTTATTTGTAGACTGCATGCTACTGATTTTGAACATAAATCTTTCAGGGACAAGAGGAATATTGGTTCAAATCAAAAAGATACCGATTCAGGTATCTAAAATTATCAAGATGTGTGTGAAATCGGAATTAATAACAAGAGTTCCTACCTAAAAAAAAGTAAAACACACGCTTTAATAGAAAACCAAACTAAAAAAAGATAATAATTTCCAATAAATTTAAATTGAGAATAGTGTGATTAACAAAAAAAATATTTTGTCATGAAAAAGCGTGGGGTGCTTTTTAAGATACATTAGAAATTACTCTAGTTTTACCAATATCGGTCAATAAAATATAACAGTTAAAAAACCACACGCTTTTTTAAAATTATATATCTGTTTTTGTTAATTACACTATTCTTAATTTAACTTTGTTGAAAATCATTTTCTTCTTTTCTATTAAAGCGTGTTTTTAGTTTTTTTTAACTATAATTTATTTTGTACTTTTTAGTTCAATTTACCATTAAAGCGTTCTTTTTAGTTTCTTAAACGACAATTTATTAATGCAAGTACCTCCCTGTGATGGGAGTTGATAATTAGCGTGCCTACTGCCTTTCTTGGATGTGATAGCCGTTTCTCAAGCTCCCTCTCTGGCACATACTTGGCGCAATGCACTACTATGTCTTCGGATATAACTAAAAACTAATGCCATGCGCATGTCTTAGCATGCAACTTGGTACTTGGTACAAAGACTACCGGGTATCGGATATAAAAAAACGCTTATCCTGAAGATCCTGGTAAGGATAATGGGACAAACTATTTAAATTATTGCATTGTCATCGGTGTTTGATAAGTGTGCAATGTTTCAAATGTATTCGACGTTTTGAAGTGGAATGCGTTGCCAGACCCAATCAAACGCACCCAATCGTTGCCTGTGTTTAATAGACTCGTTTTCAGCATTACCTGTCGCTGTGATTATGAATTGATTGTCATCATATTATTTATTGCCTTTATATTTTAGTATGTATGTATCTGTATATCTTTTAAATTATATAATTATTTTTAACACTTGTATTGTCACACCAATAACAGTCCCAATTTGTATCCAGCAATTACCGTCCATACCAGGTTGCCTGGAAGAGATCGCGGAATGTGATAAGGCCGACCATTGTATGTGTTTTTAGTTTTAAGTTTCCAGTATAAATGTAACTTATGGTGTACAGTAAAGTGTATAATAAATAAATAAATAAATACCAAGCAAATAAAAACGTGTTAAAAAGACAAACGTATTCTAGAAAGGTCTGGGTATTTAACACTGGGCCTGGTGGTAACCTAACAAAGTTGAACTTTAGCATCTATCAATTATAACACAGATGTAGCAATTAGTCCCAAGCTTACACCTTTACTTTCCAAAGGCGTAAACTTCATCAAAAACAGGAATCCACAACTATTTCTCTCATTCCTCTTCCATCTGATATTTACCACAAGAATGTCAATCCTGGCATTATCTCAAGGTGTAAACAAGTATTAATTATTTTAACTAGCAGTTAAGGAGATAACATATCACGAGTGCTTAGCGATTTAATACAGTACTGTTATTAAATATGTAGTTATGATAGATCTATTGGTAGATAATCCGGCATTTGCTTGCGTAATATTTGGTAAAGTATAGTTTAGGTGGTGTCTATAAATAAAAGTAATGTGCTGTCTAAATAGGGATGTTGACAAAAAAAATCAATTTAGTTCGTCAGTTAAATCACCTAAAAAAATTGGCCACGTATTTTTTTTTTGCTACGTTTACAAAAAATTACGACGATACAGGGCGTTAAAATGTCGTGTGACGTCACGGACTCACGGTGTGCTACACTTTATACTGGCAAAGTGACGTCACAAGCCCCTACTTCTGAACTTTGATGCGCTTTATCTTTGTCAATTTTTATTTACTTGATAAAGAAAAAATACGGGTCCAATCGGGTCGTTTGTACAACGACATAATCTCATTAAAAGAAAATCAAGATTTCGATATTTTTCACCTTTCTCTACCCAAATTTAGGTTTTGCTTAAAAAATATTTTGGCATATAAATTTAAATAATATAATGTTATACAATAATATAATATTGAATTGTCACTTCTTTGTATTGTGTGAACTTCTGGTTGTACTGTAACATAGATTAATTTACGTGTATATCAATCTGTGGAAACTGTTTCTGGATTGTGTTGAACTAATTGTATGCTTATGTTTGTTATTGCATCTGTTTGTTTCCCAAATAAAAATTAAATAAAATAAATATTATTTGATAATCTTACTGACGGGCTAAATATAATTATCATTTTCTAAGACATTCACGAGGTATATAAAAACAAAACATAAGTAATTAAATACTGTTAGATAATACTGTTCATAATGGTTACTTGTCTAATGCGTTAATAACATTACCCTCCTTTTACATTCGTTGCAGTTGGCCAATAAGTTGATGGAACCGTAAACTAGACGTGAAGTTAATACTCGAAGTAATTAACATACTAACAATAGACAAACTAAATGTTATGTTATTTGTGTCTATGATTATTTACTTCCTATTTAACTTCTTTGACACAATGACACATATAAAAGGTGCAGTTTCTATCTTAGCTGATTATCTGATGATTGATTACTGTTCAAAGTAAGATGCAGAGAGATGGAACTCCATCTCTCTGCATCTGATATTTCAGTTTAGGACAAAATAAAAACTACAATGATTTCGAAAGTTATGTTTTCTCAACTTATCGTTAAAATAATACATAAGTAACTTAACCTAAAAAAATACTTTCTTTTTGGAACAAAAACCCTTTCATTTGATACCTATATCATGGCATTGCACAAAAAATAACTAGTCCGCCATCTTGGGCCGTCCGCCATATTATATTTGGAATGACGTTACTTAGCTAAACATGCATTGTCATCCAAACATAACGTGTATGTAAAATTTCATCTTAATCAGTGGAGGATAACTGGTTTAAAATTTAGTTGCAAGATTTGACCCGAATACACTTACATACATACATACATTGCAAGTTAAATAAAAGCTTGTAATAAAGCGCACATGTAAGTAAGTCGGGTTACCACTAGGCCACCAATGCTTATTATAATTTGAGTTTGTGTTATGTTATAAGTATTCTGATTTTAAGGAGCATTGGTGGAATACTTATAACATAACACAAACTCAAATTATTTTTTGAATGAAAGAATCTCATTGAACACAAAATTGTATTCATTCCATTCAGTAAAGCAGTTTCGATACCACAGCCTTTTACAGAAACAGGGCCGGCTGCCGATGCAAATGGTCATGTGCCCAAAAATGACAAATAAGCACATTCTCACTAACGAAATGGAATTAAACACCCACTTGTGGTACAATAACATTATAGTACTGACCTTATAATTTGACCCAAATATGGTCAGCTACCTAATCTTTAGTTCTGCTTATTTCCTTAATAAAATTGGCTTCCTCATTCTTCTATAACTGATCGTAATTAGCATTACAGAAATCAATTTGGTATGGCTTTTTTACATTAGGAGTAATTTTTTGCCGTATACAACTTTACAAGTAAGAAGCTTCGGATAAGACCACACACTGACTTTTATTAGCTTAAAGTAATATAAGTAGCTTATAATAGTTAACTTGGTTTAGAGCAAGATCAATTGCATATAATAAAGATATGTCATAGTTTGAATATAGATAGAATATACAGCCCTACAGCTAAGGAGTGGAATTCCCTGTCGGAGTCTGTGTTGCCCGATAGCGAAGGGTACACTAGTCGACGGCACGAACTATTTTGTGCGCGGGGTTAATATGCGTGCTATATCAACCGACAACACGTGCGGAACAGATAGATGCTGTTATGAGCAGTAAGAAGCTAGTACGCGTACGAATACACACTTTTGTAAATTTGTAGCGAAATGGATGATGATTTAGAACGAAAACGAGCGCGCGAAATTTTATAAACAGACCTTTGGGAGTCTGGATATCATGAAAAAACGACTGAATGTATCTGTTCTAAATAAAATTATTTGCATTGTTGAACTACTAATCTATCCCTGTATGGAGGCCGTTTTTCATTCCTTCTTCTTATGGTACTTATTTGTGCCCAAAGATGCGTTAAAATTAGTGTTGAAATATGGAACTATCGAAGCTCATAACTTTCAGACATTTTTTTTTTTACTTTTTTGCTTCCATACAGTGCTAGATAATGATGAGACAAATTGATATCATTTTTTTATTTTGAACGTACATCGTCAAACAGTGGAGTAAAAGCCAGACTACGTTTGTATGGAAGAATTTTCGACTAGTGTACCCAGAGTGAATAGGTTTCTTCTAGGCAAGTGTGCTTCACCGTCGTCGACCACATCATCGCTTACCATCAGGTGAGATAGTGGTCAAGCGCGAGCCTATATTAAATAAGAAAAAAAAAGCCTTTTACTTACTAGCCTTTTTTTTACTTTAACTTCTTTCTTTTGAGCTATTTTCATAGCAATAATTCTAATTTAAATTAAATTACAACTACTCTCGTTTTGTTCTTTTTATCTGCTTTTTAATTTTATTTTTTACTTTAGATAGGCTCGCGCTTGACCACTCAACACTCAGCTAAATTCACACCTATTCATCCTATTTTTATTTTTTTTATTTTAGATAGGCCACTATTTCACTTTAATTCTCACTCATCTTTATTTTTATGTCAGTTATGTAAATCAGAAGGTAAAACCTATCTTTAGATACTTTTCTACAATAATCGTGTACAATGTGGCTCATATTCCATAATGATAGTGGAAAAATAAAAAGCATCATGTTACAGACAGACTCAATAAGCGCTATTTTTGAAATAAATACCTTATTTGGTGTAAGGCCCAAGTGATAAGCAATCGAGTTACGCACCAAACGTTTTGGGAATACTTTCATTATCCGTACAGCTAAGGAGTGGAATTCCCTGCCGGAGTCTGTGTTTCCTGATAGCTACAACCTTGGAGTCTTTAAGTCAAGAGTGAATAGGTTTCTTCTAGGTAAGCGTGCTACATCGTCGACCACATCATCGTTTACCATCAGGTGAGATAGTGGTCAAGTGCGAGCCTAAAAATAATAACACAAAAAAAGAGTTTCATTTGCGGCATCTAATTCGCCGTTTTGTGCTGAATAAAATCACAGATAAAATAATACTAGCATACGTATGCCTTATCCCATACAAAGAAACTGCGCCAACGTAACTAACGTTTTTCGTCTGATTAAACTGATTATTTTTCTAAGAACATCGATCGCGATCGGTTTCGTTCCATGGATATAGATGGGACATTAGACAGGTGTTAGCAGCGACTTGTAAGTAAAAGGGTTTACTCGGTTCGTGTTCTTTTTTTTAAATGCAGTTATGATTTCACATCACATCATCAGTCTATTAATGTTCCCACTGCTGGGACACAGGCCTCCTCTCTGTGAGAGGAAATGGGCCGTAATCCACCACGCGGGCCCAGTGCGGGTTGGTGGATGTCACATGTCTTCGAATTTTTAGTTCTAGGACATGCCGGTTTCCTCACGATGTTTTCCTTCACCGATTTTGTGAGCAGTGGTAATGAAATAATTTACACAAGTAAAGCGCCTGCCTGGGTTCTAACTCACGACCTACAACTTGTAAGTCGCGACCGATACCACTGGGCCACCCCTGCTCTGTTAGTCAGTTATGATTTATTTTATAGTAATATTTTGCATGTTTTTACAGTTTCATTGTATCAAAATGTGCAACAGCACATATTTAAAAAAAACGAGTGGTTGCTTCAGAAATTTAAAACCGCGCCATCTATTGGCATAAATTGTAAATGATCCATTCAAATAATCTTTGAAATGTGAATTAAGAGCCCAATATTCCTTAATTTTGTGCTTAGGAGAGTTAATTAAACAAGAACTTACATGTTTTATGATCGTCTCTAGACAATCTTAATATTTCACTAAACTCAATAACAAATCCAAGGCGTCTAGTGCAATTTATTTAAACCAAATATTCTTTCTTCGGTTGCCCGTGCTAATATGTTCCCGAAAGACTATTTCATAGGCTTTCTTTCATCAGATTGATGCAGAAAATGTCAGTAAGAAAGTATTGGTTTAATAAGGGAGAGATGTCCAGCTATGGTTAATTTAGAACTGGTAGTACAACAGTTGTTTATAAAAATATTCTGGCATCCACCCGTATCAGGATGACTACTTCTTTCGCCAAGGATACTATAATACACTGCAATGAATTAGCTAGGAATTTTAGGACTAGCCCTCCACGGTATTCCCAGCTTCTGAAAGCTCCTTAAATTAATAGTCCTTGCTCTAGAAGCGTCTATGCCTTAGGGCGCGTTCACACGACACGCGCACGCTCAGCGCACGCCATCCGTGTCCAACTCGCATTGAAATTTGTTAAATAAGAATTTCAGTCTTATAATCCATCCGCCTCGCGCCAGCCCTGCACTCGCCCTGCCCGCGGTCTGCACCTTCCCCGTTCACACGTTGTGACACCTGGAAGCCACTAGTGATCGAAGTAGTCCAGTCACTAGTACTCGTAGTTTAAGTGGGCGCGAAGCGTGTGTGATGCGGATGTAGCGCGTGTGCGGGTTTAAGGCGGGCACAACGCGTGCGCGGGTGCTGTGCGTGATCGGCGCGTGTCATCTGAATACGCCCTTAGAAAGGCTTAGGCAGCCTTTCAAGAGAAACTCTGTCAATTTATCATAAAAGTAAGAATGTCTACTAACACTACTACAACGAAAGTAAGAAACAATCAATCAGTTCATAATTTAGACCACAGCCCACCAAGTTACCTGAGGTCTACTTAAGCACAACAAAGGATCGCATGCGTCATGCGCACTGGAGGAGGTATGCCCGAGCCCGACCTCACTTAAGCACACGCGAGCTCACTTAATTCCAACTTAATTAACTTACACAGAACTTAAATTAACAATGAATGTATGAGGATAAAAGGGTTAAAATATTTTGAAAAGAAAGATGGTTGCGGTAATTAGGAAGATATTTTCGTTTTTTGATAATTTTGGAGTTTGTGTGAGTTCTGGCAAAATAATACTTTTATATAATAGTAGTAATTGGACGAAATACACTTTGTTTGCAAGAAAACCTTCTCTGTATACCGTATAAAAGCTTAATATTGCGGATAAAGACTCCCGAAGACGAGTGTGACGTTACAATAAGACAACGCGTTTTCTAAGTCTATGAGCTCTGAAGCGATTTTGCAACTATTTCGAAAGTCCTTAGACTTTATCAAGAGACTTTCCTTGACTCCTTGTATGAAGCTTTCAATGCCTACGCTTATGAGTAATTTCTTACGAAAGCCGCAGAAAAGGTCAGACTTAAAATTAGTGACATATTATTCTGAAATCCGTGTCAGATTCACATTAAGTATGTGTTATCCGAAGCAAATTTTGGACATAATCAATTTTTCAACAGCTGACAGATAGATAGAGTTACGTCACAAAAGCTAGCAACAAACTTGAATAAGAATGTCAACAATCATCATAATATAAATAAATGCCAGCCTGTAATTGATCCTCCGCTGAGCAAAACATGTATACAAAAATTAATAAATTATCTTAATCAATAAATCAAAGATTTTTACAGCTAATACCCAGATCATCCATACAGCGCCATCTATGAAATAGATCACGAACTACACAACTAAGTAATCCACGTGTGACGTGAGCGCGCGAGCGTAGACAGAGATCTAAGTGTTTACTAAGTTGTTCTTGACACCAATGTACTGTACCGTTTTGAGGTTAGAATATTGCAAGTTGTTGTGTTTGTGTTTTATAATGGTCATGTTTATCTCGGAAAGTGCTAGCCTGATTTTGATGTGACTTACTTTGGAAGACAGTTAAAGGGACCAACTTTAAATTAAATGAAGATTAATGTTATTTTAAATACGAGAATTAAAGTTATGCTGACTTTTCCATTCGCTTATTATCCTGCCAAATTCTTATTTATAAAAAACTTACTTTCATAGTACTCATAGTTGGATGGGGACCCCAAAATCCCTCTTCTCCGAGGATCCAGCTTGAAAAATTGTTAATACACACACACACAAATCCAAAAACACCGGAAAACACAACACACTCACACTGAAAACTTAGAAAAATATTTTTCCAACACACAACCGAAACACCACACTGGCCACTTAGAAAAATAACTTTAATTTTTTTTTCGAATAATTTTGACGTTACTTATAAAAGGTTTTCCCGTTTCGAATACACGTATGTCCATTGAGGCTGTGATTTCGATCTGAGATAAGTTTTCTGATCACGCACAGTACGTCTGCCGGTGTGGACTGTTCAATGTCAACTCCTGCGCATGCACTGTGTCTCACTGTGTCAGATGGAAACCTTATGTTTGGAGTTTTTTTTGTTATTTTTTTTTGTGGTTCGAAAGTGATGTAAGTTTTTATTTGGCGTAACTGTGAATAAATGATTTGTTTTTCTGAAGGTCAGAAATATTTTATTGCAGTCGGTAAAGGAGCAATTACACTGGTTTATTTACTCGTAAATATTTAGTCATTTTCACCGCTCTTTTCATTGAGATTAGGAAAACCTATGAGGTCCTATGGGTGGGTCTAAGGGTCCATTGGCAATGCTCATAATACGCATATCTTTAAAACATAGGTAGTATAAGTTCTAAACCGATTACCACACAAAGAATCCTTACAAACTTCCAAAAATCGTCTGTGTCTGCGCAGCTGGAAAGCGTCAAAGCACTGTGATATCGCCTTCTCACTCTTACACGCATAAATTAGGTTCCTTTGCTCTGTGCATCCTGCTTGCACGTTTTTTGTTGAAGGATGCATGAATTAGTAAAAAATTAGACGGTTTCAAATGATAGGATGTGGAGTCCTGTGTTCAATGAGGTAAAAAAAGGTTGTACAAAGGGTAGGTTGAATAGGAAACCATATTGAACTATAGTCGCTAGATATTAAGGTTTAATTTGGCTTGTACTTGGATAGATTCATGTTTGCTAGCTTTTACAATGTAGACATTTATAAGTCCAGGATTATAAAAAGCTGTTAAATAAACATTTCTGTAGTGATAGGCTAGGGTTTGTCGGAAATAAACAACAAGAAAAGTTCTAGCACCATAAGTCAACTAGGGTTATTCCAAGTTTTTACGTCTTCTGGGAATCGATCGCGGGTTCTTTAGCAAAGTCAATGATCGCAAACGGTAGTAGATGTTTACCATGCTTTAGATGTCGATGAAAATTTTACTGGTTCGTAAAACAGTTTTGTATAGGTAGGCATACAGATAAATATAGAAAAAAAAAGAATTCAACTAAAATTCCTAGGGTATAAAACATAATATAAAACAAACAATACTCCCATCAAACAGAAATTAATGTAAATCAATCGAAGTTCTAATAAAGACTATTCAAAGAACCGACGGCCGTGTGAAGTGTGCTTTGTTATTTAATTTTCATGTTGCATACTGACCGAAATACGTGGAACCGATGGTCGGAGCCGTGACTTGGTTCAGGTATACCGCCTGGTCGTGCACTGACCCTTCGATTGACAGCCCCTGAGGTTCTTGGCGTCCCATTTTCTGTGAATACACGAACGAGAGTATTTATTATAGTCTTTTTATTTTTGAGTACAGCGCCATCTATTGAAGATGACGTGTACTAAGTGGAGTGGTAGTGGCGTTAATGAGAAATAGCTGATTTAGTTCGAATTCAAAAAGATAGAGGTCACAACATGTAGCTTATTAAAAGGGCGGAGTTAACTAAATTGGTAAGGTTGATGAACATAATTTGATACAGTTAATTAAAAGCGGAATTTATAAGAGTCTATTGTTCGCGTTTCTTACAAACAGATGGGAGATTCAAATTATTTATTTACCTGTATATCACTATTGTCTTTGTTTCTTTGTTCTTGGCTCAAGTTGATATTTTTTGTTTGCATTTTCTCCCATCCGGAGCTGTGAGCCCCACCTGTAAATTAAAAATAGTAATGTCTTTATATTATACTTTCTAACCAGCGTTTTGTATTAACTAGATTTATCACTTCCCACACTACTTAAATTTTATTGTTAGGTATTATCATTCTACTTATTATTTTCCTCAAAATACTTTCAAGTTCAAATATTATCGCCTTATAGGTACAAACGTGCCTATACTTAGAAATTTTATCAAAAATTTACATTAAACTGCGAATTTTTTATCATTAGTATATAATATTCATTATCTGCCTAGCCTTTTTTACCCGACTGCCGAAGGAGGGTAATGTGTTTATCAGTCTATGTATGTATGTATGTATGTTTGTTCCTATATGGCGTTCTAGAGACCAAACGCGTTGGCTAATTTTGATGATTCTTACGTCAATCGATTCGTCTTAATCTTGCGAGTGTCACTGACTACATTAAAATTGGTAAAAACAAAAATGGCAGATTTTGGGCGCCACTTTGTGGGAGACATTTTTTTTTTTTCTTCCAAACCCATCGTGTGGGGTATCAAATTAAATGATTTTAAGAGGCGATTTCAAAAATATAACACTTATATGTTTAAATGTACCTAATTCTAAAAAAAAATAACTAAAAACACAAACAGTCGGAGGATACATCTGGTTTTGGTTAGCCAGCTCGCAAATATGTATCCTCCGACTGCACAGCATGATTTTCTTCTTGTTTACGTCTTTTTAGTTTGCTTTTTAACAGTCGGGTTTTTTTTTTTTTTAACTTTTTTTTTCCAATTATTGTTGGGGTCAGCTTCCAGTCTAACCGGATTCAGCTGAGTACCAGTGTTTTACATGGAGCGACTGCCTATCTGACCTCCACAACCTAGTAACTGGGTAACACGATACCCCTTGGCAGTATTATATGATCTGTGCCCTTGGTAAGACTGGTGTCAGATATCAGGCTTCTGACTACCCATAACGACTGTCAAAGATCTTCAAATGACAGCCGGGACCGTGCGAACGTGCTTTCCGAGGCACGGAGGAAACTCGGTATGTTGAAATGGTCACCCATCCACGGACCGACCTCGTCAAGCGTTGCTTAACCTTAAAGATCGACCCGTGCGGCTGTTATTATTTAGCCACGAGCTCCCTCTTTCTCATTAATATATAATATTATAAAGAGGAAAGATTTTTTTGTTTGTTTGTTTGTACCCAATAGGCTCTGAAAATACTGAGCCGATTTAAAAAATTATTTCACCAATAGAAAGCTACAGTAATCCTGAGTGAGATGGGCTAGTCATTAATATTTTAGCAACGAAGTAGATAAGTTTTTCTAACTTAGACGGCGACTCGCAATATGGAATTATAATGGCAAAATAAAAGTTAAATAAGTCAGCAGAGTAAAACTCAGAAGAACCTGGAACCCGTTCAATATAAAGTTAAAGTTTGTATTTCTTTCAAAGTGAGGGTAGATGAGTAAACAGGGACTGCGAAACGAAAGTAACGACTTTTTTGGGACCATCTTGTGATTTGACAGCAGCGGTGGTTACAGAAGGCAAATTTTGTCCAAACAAATTCTTGACTTCTTGCCCTTGTCTCATGTTACTTGAGTTTTCTTCTTCTTCCTTTCTCTCAACATTCACTCATTGTTCCTTCATATAACTCAACACGCAATCCATCGATCTTTTCTTTGGCCTCTCTTTGCCTCGCTATCCATCCACACTTGTATTCATCAGTATTCTAATCACCATCAAATCTATAAGTCCGTGATTAGATCTGTATGGATTAGATTGTTGGGCTGTGAAAAAGATGGATGAAAAGAGATTGCATGTAGCAGAGATGAAAATGTTGAGATGGATGTGCGGCGTGACCAGAATGGATACATTTGAAATGAGTATATTAGAGGAAGTTAGGAAGCGGCGCTAAGTGACGGAAAAGTTGAAAGGAAACCGTTTGTCCTGGTGTGGTCATGTGATGAGGAGGGATGAAACGCATGTTACTAAAACCGTTATGAATATAAATGTGGATGGATGGAGAGGGAGAAGAAGGCTCTACAGGACGGTAAGGAAGAAGAAAACGTGTTGCAACGTTCCCAAGAAACATGGGATAAGAGCAGAAAGATGCATGAAAAATAAACTATATTATGTAACTTATAGGTTTTTTGGCTTTCAAGAGTTTCAAGTAGAAATTGTGGTTAGTGGGTCTTCTGGACCCTCGTTTGTTAGTACACCAATCGTAATATTTGAGGAGTTTTGAATAACTTTTGTGTTTTACGAGAACATTCAAAGATATAACCTTGGTCCGTGATTAAAAAGAAAAGTTTTATGTTATTCGGACTTTTTTGAAGAAAAAGCATTTTTTAGGTCACTGACTTTTACAATGTTCTTTTAAAAGTGTTCTGTTAATGAAAGTTTTATGAGTTTCATTTGATCAGTGGAATTTTTCAACTTCAAAGATCTAATCAAGATTTTTCCCAAGGAATTATAGAGACTATGTCAAACTGATGAGAAACTGAAAATCCAGGATTCATCCGTGAAATACTAAGACTTATATAATAGATTCGGGCAATAACGTTACGATGTGATTATTTAATATTAACAACCAGTTTAATGGAGCTTAATTAATCTTAAACTCCCTAACAACAAGCCCAAAAAACTCAAGAAAAAAGCAAAAAAACAATACGCAGAAATTATAACAAGAGATAGATTAAGGAACAGGGATAATAAAAATAATAAATGTATTCTATCTGGCCCGGGGCTGATTTATATTTTCAAGTCTCCCCGTTTTAATATCTTTAATGTAGGAAATATTTTACCTTTTAATGTAAAGACTCTCAGAGGAAGAATCTTCAGTTCGGTTGGGAAAGCGAAAGGTGATTTAATAACGCTTCTGGTGATATTTGTCTCATGGTGTGATAAATGACTGAGAACACAATGAGGGTTCCGTAGCCCGAAGGTTACTCCATTTTCAGGTGAATGAAAAGTGATATTTAAAATTTTATTCATCCTGAATTTAGGTCAGATTTAATGACGCAATATGTTTGACCTAAAATCCTGACAAGATTTGGATTTCAGAAATTTCAATCCTTTTTTATTTTGTCAAGGTCTGCCCAGGTATTTTTACTATGCCACATTATAAAAAATATTTTTCTAAAAGTGAGACTGTTCGTGCGTATTTTTTAAATTATGTTAATGTTCCATGTAGAGTAGGTATTATGATTTTCTGTATTGAAAAAGGAACTATTGTGATAATAGTTAAAAGCTGTGATTGCTCTAGGAGTCTCTATATATATTGTATTTTCTAATATATTTACCTATTATTATAAAATATATATTATAAAATATTTACCTTAACCAAGCAAGACTTCATCATTTATTCCTGATCCTTAAATTAAATTATTTATTTAAATTGTATTATTTTGTTTTTCTTGTAATTGTATTGTATACCTATCATAACATTTTATCTGCTGACGTTACTTTTAAGCTAAATGGACTTTTGATTGAGTTTCTATAGAAAAATAAATCGGGGTCTAGCGGGACGGGGTCAACTGGGAACGGGGTAATGTGGGACTAACCCAAATGTTCTAAGAGGTGGGATGGCTAAAGCTGGTATTATTATTTACGTAGTTAACTTTAACCCAAATACTAGCTTCCTGCAAGTTTAGTAGCAGTAATCTAAACCCAGATTTCCGAATTAAGAATTTAAAGTTAAATATTTGTCAAAATCTACTTTTGATAAACCCTACTTAAATGACAATGTTTTAGTCAAACGTTGTCATTTAAGTAGGGTTTGTCACGTAATTAGCGCCAATTTCTAATCAGAAATCAGCCCTAAAAATTCTACCAAGCTAACATTATAATAATGACCTGCAGGTGGAAATTTCAGGCTGGTAATATTTATTTATATCCAAAACTCTAGCACCAATACATAAATACATAATTATTATTATAAATAGCAAATGCAATACAAACCATGGAATTGTCAACATTGAAATCAGAGGTATTAAACAGTGTCATTCTACTAGCGATGGCGAAATGCCAAAATGTAAGGAATTGATCCCATGACATTTCAATCACCATCATCATCAGCCTTTTAATTTTCCCACTGCTGGGACACAGGCCTCCTCTCTTTGAACGGGAATGGGTCGTAATCCGCCACGCGCTGGTTTGGTGGATATCACATGTTTTCCAATTTTTGTTTTTTGAAGATGCCGGTTTCCTCACGATGTTTTCCTTCAACGAATACAATCATCGAGCTATCTTCACATTTCGATAGCGGTTGACAATCCCGTACATAAATGATAAATGATTTTATGTCTGTAAGTTGGTTTGTACAAACACTTTTACATATCGATCATATTTTTGAAAAATAGATTAGGTCGGTGTTTCCTATCTAACTACTCTGAGAAGAAAGGCCGAAATAAACTCAGAGGTGACAACAGAGTCTCTTTTAAAGTCCAGAAAAAACTTGTTTAGATCATGTAGATTGATGTCTGAAATGGTCTTTTGATGAAAGAACCAGCCAGATTGAGTGGCCTTGTCCAGTCAGTGCACGCATTTGTCAATAACCGTGCAGCTCTACACAGAATTTAAGATGAACAAGAAAGGACATTCGGGTAGGCCGCATAAACTACTTAAACTGCCAGACCATGAATAAAAACTAACTTAGATAAATTAATATTAAAAACAAAAAAAAGAGTGATCTACATAGTCTTCACATTCACAATAATTAAAATAAAATAATACTTTAAAAAGTAACTATTCTTGTCTTTGCAAGAAAAAAAATAAAAAAATTCAGCATGCACAAAATAAATATAAATTATTAATTGTAGCAGCTCAATCCCAAGCCTACATTTATGACATTTTATCAATCGCCATCGCAACACTTTCGTTAATAAATGTTACTTGTCTAGAGCGTCAGTATTGACAAACCGAACCAAACAGCACAAAACAATCGATAACAATGGATCATCGTCGTTCCGATAAACCTCAACCACAACATCCTGTCTAATGTTCCCGCGAGTATGATACAATTGCAGTTTTATATTTTTTGTGAGGCTATGGTATTTCCGATCAGTATTGTTTGCTTCGTGGTTGAAATATATTTATTGTCTTTTCATTCGCACCATCTCTCTAACGCTTTTCTATTTAGATCTAATCTCTTTCATCATTACTCAACCCTTTTTCTTTTTTCTCTCTTTCTATGAATTTCATGTCATATTATGTATGTATGTTTATATATAAGTTTATATTATAGTAATATAATTTTGTATATATTTATGTTTTAATGTAATAGCAGACTACACCGCAGACTACCCCCTTTTTTATTCTAAGTTTTTGTCAGTCCATCCAAAGGTTGTCTGGAAGTAAACGCTGTCAGCGATAAGACCGCCTTAAATGTGTATAACTTGTATGGTGTACCATAAAGTATATTCTATTCTATTCGCTGTATCATTTTGAAATTCATCATCTACTTGTCCTTATTCCAAAGTGAGGGCATATTTTCTTCTTTATTATATCTGTATTTACCGAAATCTCAATACGGTGACAATTGAGATAACGGCAAATTCTTTCTGGCAATATTATCTTTCACATCATTCATCGTTCATTTGGTCTTTCCCTACTCATCTAAATTCATACTCAAAACTTTTCTCACCATTTTGCTATCACCGGTGCCACTGTCAGAAAGACTTCCTCTTCTTTCTGAAATATTTCTTCATGATTTCTAATATATGGGTTTTGAATTTGGTGTTTGGCACAAAATCAAAATTCGTACGTTCTAGAAACTTTGTATTTTTCTCAGAAAACTATAAACTATCTGCTGAATCTGAAATGATCTGCACTGACGCAGTTTTCAAACTGAGACTTACCCAAGTAGCACAAAACTGCATTATAGGATGTCACAAAGGGTAACATCGGTAACTTTAGCATTTATGAAGACTTATTACAGTACACTCGAACTGCAATAGCTGAAAATTACGCTTTCGTCTGTATAATAATGCTTTTATGTGTCACGGAGATAACACTGTAATGCAGCAAGCGTTAATATAGGTATGCAGTTCAGTATTAGTACTGTAAGCTGCAATTAAGCATTTTTATGGACTTAAACTCAGCAATATTCTGAATTGAAGGCCACAAGTGTACCCTTAGACCGCTTGCATTTTAAGAAAGAACATGTGAGCTACTATAATGCAATCAGTTAGTCTGTGACTTCAAATAACAATGATATAATGCATCTTGCTGCACATAGTTGAACTTTAGTAGTGTTAATCAGCTTGTTACACGCAATCTTATAATAGAACTTATATAGCCCACATGATCACTATGGGTGAACTTATATGATGCTAAATTACAGCAAACTGCTATAAATTAGCTCACACGTTACCTATGATCCCGGTTAGAGCTGAATACGTGTACTAGCGTCGGCAATTAATCTACTAATGCAGTTAAATAAGATCTTGTAGACTTATCTTTTCAGCACCCCAGTTTGCAAAAAAATATTACGAAAATCGGAAGAGTGTTTCTTGGGATGATGTAGGTAACCAAATAACATAGAAGGATTGACACAACAGACGTATAATTTTGTAAAATAAATCCATGGATCCCTAGAATTCCTGCTGAGACTTTAGTGGTTCACTGATGATTACCAACAATATTTGCGTACATGTTACCCAATATCAAGCTTTACAGGAATCTGTGGCTGATTTGGTTCACACAAGAACTACTCGTATCAGCTCGTTGCTGATTTATGTACCAATAGTGGATACTTAAACAGCACATACTGCTTAATTGTGTTTAATACAGTGCACATTGCTTGTCTGCCATTTTTTAGGTTCTAACCTATGTAAAATAATATATTAACATTTTTTCTTTGTTAAATAACGAAAATAACAACTGGATTTCAATAGTAAATCTAATGATTTTATACGCAAACAGCTTATTGTCAAATTACAAATGCAAAATAAAATTATTTATTTTTTATAATATATCATCAACTTATTTTTATACTATAACTTACAAGTAAACAGTGATATTTTGAGAGCGCGTGAAAATTTTCACCTATATTCATATACTATTTGACAATAAACTCTCTTTCCCCTTCGAATTTCACGCACAGGAGGAAAAAGCAAAGTTTTTGTTACGGAAAACAATATTTGTCTATTTCACCACAAAATGTTTAACAGAAACAACATATCAAAATAATAAGGAGTAGGGTGAAAACTATTCACAATTTTGCCACTTGTGAATTTTCAATTCCAAAGAAGCATTATAAATATTCTGGTGTGTACCTTGTGCTGAAAAATAGGTAACCATAACTCTATTAATCGGCCATTGTGCTATATAAAAGGTAACAAATACTCTAATAATCAGTCAATATTCAGGTCTTGGGATGACTGTTACCTTTAATAATGCTCAAATAATGCTGATATAATGCAAATAGTTACAGTTATTCAGCTAACAGCTGTTTAATTTGTGCCCAAACCAGAGTTATATCAGCTGAAACAGCGCCTTTAATGCTCTTATTCAGAAGGCTTGTTCAGCTTAGGATTCTATTGTGGACAGTGATTCAGCTACTATACAGCACTTTTGTGTTAGTTGGGTATGGACCATACGATTCAGTGAATTCTAATGCGAAGAATTAATTATGGGAATTTGTAAAGTTTATTCGTGGTTTTATGTTTTTCTTATGCTTTATGTTCTATATTAGTGATCGAAGGCTATAAAGAATGGTTCATGAACAATTAAAACATGTCTTTTTCTTCAAACTTCTCTGTTAGTTGTCCTCTTAATATCGGCCCCCTTCCTGGCCATATCGTCTTTCACATAGTCTATCCAAAAATTAACATCCACGTCTTAACTCAAACTAACCTTACTTGCTGTATTATCCAGTGGAAAAATTACGTTTGGATAAAAGTTCGTTACCTTGGCACTTGAATTTCTAGTAAATATAGCTAGTTCCTAATTAGATTTTCACAGTATATTATTCCTAATTAGATTTTCATAGATAGGACTCTAAGATAATCGATCTCCAATACATTCCATTTCACTGCAAGTATCATAACTGGTTAGCATCACTAACCACCTCTAACCAGTTACCAAATACCATCTATTAAGCCCAGTGAAACCGATCATAGATGAGAGATTAATGCACATACATTTTGTGCGTTCTCTTGCACAAAGCTGAGGTACCTAGTTCCCTATATATGGAGTAAGTCGTGACTAGAGGTCCGAGTGTAAATGTTACACGTATACACTTTAGTATAGTTTGCTTTGATGGTTATTTCTGTGGGAGAATTTGGAAAGGAAAAGTACGGGATTCGTTTGATATGAATATCAATGGGATAAGAAGAAATGATTTTGATGTTGGTAATGTTCTTCAGAAAGATCAGGTGCGCAGTACTCATAACCGGCGCGTGTGTGACTTGATGCAAGAGTATGTAATTTTCTCAAACATGCTTGGAACTTTGACATTATTTTGACAACCTTCATCGAGATAAATCGAAATTGCTGTACTGGCCAAATACATGCGAGCAGCGGCCGGCAAAAGTTGTATGAAAAGCCATATCCTGTCGTGTCTAGCGGCCAAATAAATTACATAGTAAACTCATATCTGTCGTGTTATTTAAAAATGGAAAGATCTTTTACTCCGAAACATGGCAACCAAGGAGGTAACTTATCACAGGTTTTATTTAAATTTCGAACTGGCTTGCAAATAGATCGCTGTTTATAAAAAAAAAAAAAACACTAACGTGGGAACAATTATTGTTGTTCGCCATTGGGGTTATTGGACGACTCGCCCGAATTTAACTCGCCCGAATCGGGCGAATTGTCCACTATTAAAAATATTCATTTTTCTGTGTCGATTCGCCCGAAGTTATTTTATCGACGGGCGAATCGACCACTCCAATATTATTTAGTGGACGATTCGCCCGAATTTTATTTTAGAGAACAAACAATATAAAAGTACAGTCGTGCTCACCCGTCTCGGTAATAATATGAAGAATTAATCGAAGTTAATAGATATTGTACTAGAAACTAACTAGGAAATCAATTCAAACTACCAGGAGGCCAGAATCATGAAGAAGTATTTCCAGAGCTAGAATCATTAGTGGTAGAGACTAACGGAGTACGAGGGCTTCAGAATCGAACATCGCCCGGTACTCTTTTTACCGCTCATGATTCCAGCCTAGGTTCCTCATGATTATAATCTCCTGGTACTTCAGTTAGTCTTTACCGGTACCGAAATGACCTGATAGCGTATAGAGCTTTCGTTTTTTGTAGCGAATATTGCTGTCTCCCTCTTACAAAAAACGAAAGCTCTATATGCTATCAGGTCATTTCGGTACCGGTAAAGACTAACTTAAGTACCAGGAGATTATAATCATGAGGAAGCTAGGCTGAAATCATGAGCGGTAAAAAGAGTACCGGACGATTTTCGATTCTGAAGCCCTAGTACTCTGTTAGTCTCTATCGCTAATGATTCTGGCTCTGCAAATACTTCCTCATGATTCTGGCCTTCTGGTAGTTTGAATCGCTTTCCTAGTTTCTAGTACAATATCTATTAACTTCGATTAATTTTTCATATTATTACCGAGACGGGTGAGCACGACTGCACTTATATATTGTTTGTTCTCTAAAATAAAATTCGGGCGAATCGTCCACTAAATAATATTGGAGTGGTCGATTCGCCCACCGGTAAAATAACTTAGGGCGAATCGACACAGAAAAACGAATATTTTTAATAGTGGACAATTCGCCCGATTCGGGCGAGTTAAATTCGGGCGAGTCGTCCAATAACCCGCCATTGATATTGACAAAATGAGTTCTAGGTACTTCTCAGTTTTAATTTCCGCGCATTATTTAAGAAAAGTACTATACAAGCCTTGGCCACAACTAGGCATTGATGGAAATACGTATGTGTGCCTCGGCTTCGCCTCGGCCCACATTTACACGTTCGTCCATCAATGCCTCTGTTGCTGGCCGCTGCAGTAATGTACTATAAATGACGTGGAAAAAGGAGTGACTTTATGTATGTAAAAAGAATAGTCTCAAAGTAGATGAATGTTAATATGATTAGTCCAGCATTTTTCTTACTAATATAGTAAATTTGTGAAAGTCTGTCTGTTTCGATGTTTGTTAATCAATCATTCCTCAACGGCTCAACGGGTTTGAATCTAAAGATAGACCATATCCCAGATTAAGACTTAATAAATAACTTGTAATCACTATAGTTCGTTTCTGTGGTATAATTTTCGACTTTCTTATTATGAGCTGAATAATTTACTCTGATCCTTAATTTTAGTGATCGATAAACAATATAAGACAGGCTGTAAAATGTGGAAGTTATAGGTATTAAGTCGTGCCTGACCATTGACATAGATAATAATTTCATTTACAATATTTACGACATTGAATATCTTTTCCCTGTCACCAAACTAATTACATAGGTATATCGAACCGTGACTATATTGTTTGTCCTTCAATATGATCTGCAATTACTGAAGTGTCTAG
Source organism: Anorthoa munda (assembly GCA_945859665.1). Taxonomy (NCBI): domain Eukaryota; kingdom Metazoa; phylum Arthropoda; class Insecta; order Lepidoptera; family Noctuidae; genus Anorthoa; species Anorthoa munda. The sequence goes on from OX243910.1 coordinate 22,821,150, forward strand.
AGGTAATAATAATGTCTTGACAGGTTGTGACATGTGAACTGAGGAAAAGACTAAAACTTATTCCTAATCCCTGCTCTAAAGATGAATGGACTGTTTGAAAGATGTTAATCTGCCGAAGAGATGATAATATGCCGAAAAAGATGATAATTTCGAAAAAAATGACAATATGCCGAAAAAGATGACAATATGCGAAAAAGATGACAATATGCCGAGAAAGATGAGAATATGCCGAAAAGGGGAGTGAATACTGAAATGACTACTGAGTTACTACTACTAATGAGTAGCATGAAATAACGAATCAAGATACGCTGACCTCAAATAAATTGGCATAAGACCAAGATAATGACCATGACGATTTATAAACTGAAATTATCATCTAACGAAGTAATAAACGATAGACCACCAGGTAACAGGAACTGAGGACTTCACCGTAATTATCATACTAACTCAAACTGCAAAATTCAAGACCAACAACCTAATCCAACAGTCCGATCAACAGAGAGGAAATCCTAATGATCCGTATTCCTCATTATACCAATAAGGAATTAACACAAACACCATGTTGCACGGAAGTGTACTCGTCGGGCCAGCTCCGTGGTTCTGTTCCCACGCACTTTCCACCCAGTGTAGTTGAATGTTGGCTTTATTTTAATTAATTGGTTACTGGATATGGCTGATACGTAACGCTCCTGTGGCGTATTGAAATTAGGGGGCTTCTATTTTCGGTGGAGAGAGGTGAAATTATTCAGAAATGAGACTGGCGTGTTTTACCTTAGCAAATTATAATATAACGCTTCTATTACTCGAAGGATTAGAAACAAGTGTATCTATAGTGATATTCTTTGGCCAGTTATATACATTCTCATGGAATAGTGGGCGACTCATCAAACTGAAAAACGCAAATAGAAACTTTGGGCTGCTACTACGAAAATTCTAGATGGAATAACCCAAACTTACCTCGATTAAATACATAATTTGCAAACGCGGTTGTTGAATCTGGTAGTACCAAAATATGTTAAAAATAAATACCGCGCCAATTATATAGGTCTATTCAAACATTGTAAAGTGTTACCTGTTGAGCCCGCGCTTAGTACCTGATCCTCATAGACATTTTGATAACCCTGATATTCAAGTTAAAGTATGATATGATGTGAATACTCGACAAAAAAAAACAAAATATTTTCAAGTGCCATGCAATAATAACTTTTATGGTAGACGCACCGCATCTGTCATAATACCTAATTTATTAAAACAAACATAGACATTAGAGACTCAATGAACAGTAAAAATGTAAAGTGCAAACTGAAACAACACTACATCGACCTGATTACTCATTAATTTGCTAATAGCGCGTTGATCGAATTCCAGACCATGGCATACTAAGACAGACCCCAGGGGTCTGATAGTGTGCTGTGTGTAAGCCTAGGGAAAATTTGTTTATATAAATCAATAATTAAATGAAATTGAAGCCAGAACCTCAAGCTCAACATGACTTAGACACTAACTGACGAAGCAGTTGCAAATTCATACATAGATGTATATTTTTAACCCCCGACGGAAAAAGAGGGGTGTTATAAGTTTGACGAGTGTACTTGTGTGTTTTTGTATTTGTATATTTGTGTATCTGTCTGCGGCGTTATAGCTCCTAAACTGATGAACCAGTTTTGTTTGAAAGGTGACTATAACGAGAGAGTTCTTAGATATGTTTGATGTAAATCGGTTCAGGCGTTCAAAGTTATGGGTTTTTTACTCTTTAATTCGGGGTGTTTCCCTAAGATATCGTGTCATAATTACGTGTTCAATAGATTGTCGATCGAAGCGCATACTAATAGATAAATTATGTAGCATGCAATTAAAATGAGTCAAAGTGTTTTTTTAATTTTACTCGTTCTAGTGTCTTTTGTGTGTCGTTCTAGTGTTCGCAGCCGTCCGACCGGCCATGACATACGGAGCTGAATGCTGGCCACTCAAAAAGCAGCATGAAAAAATCAGTTACACTGCGCAGAGATGAAGATGCTCAGGTGGGCAGGTGGTGTAACTAGACTGGATCATGTCAGAAACACTCACATAAGAGGCACCTTTAAAGTGAGACCTATCCCAGATAAACTTCAGGAGAGCCGTCTGCGGTGGTACGGACACGTTATGAGGCGACCATCCGACCATATGACCAGAAGAGTGCTAGATATCAAAACTAAACCCCGAGGACGAGGAAGACCCCAAATCACATGGATGTCCGTAGTAAGAGAGTAAGAGATGACCCAGGACCGAGCTGCCTGGAGACGCATGATACGGAGGGCCGACCCCAAGTGAAATGGGAAAGGGCCAGGCAAAGAAGACTCGTTCTAGTGTCTCTGTATTCTAGTCCAGCGAGACCTCTGAGCTTGGGGTTTTAGGTTCGATCCCCGGATTTGCCAGTGTTAATTCGGTTTTCCACTCGCTGAGACATATCGAAAGTTTTGATAAAGCCGTAGTAGTGTATTATTGGGGGTTCTGCATCACTTGCTCTCGCTTCGCTCGAGCGCGTTATGCAGAACGCCCCAATAATACACTACTACTATGGTCTGCCTCAAATTTTGACACAATTTATGTGAAACAAATTTCATTCCCTGGCAGTATCTGGTAGCAATCAATATCTTCTAATGCAGGTAAAACTAACGCACGGGCTGTATCACTCTCCTGATGAAATAAATCTGCTGTTGCTGTCGATATACTACTCCCACTAGTCTTTGACGAACTCGCAATCGATTTTTCATTATCAACCTGTTTGTTGATAACATTAACGAATGTGCGAAGAAGCTCACCAGACTCGCTTTTGAGTATAAGATACTTAGTATTTTTCAATTTAGATTTCTCTGGATCTTCCAACTTCTGGTAAAATAAATCTTCTGTTTGTGTTTTAACATTATCCTGGTGTTTTAATTCACCTACGTCCGATATTTTTTTTTTAGGGTGCATATCTTGAATATGTATTATCTCACCCCTAGCATTCTTGAAAATCATTTTACGAATGCCATCTAAATTAGATTTCACTGAGTGAAACATTATAAATAACATCAATAAATGTAATTATTTATTTAAGAAATAAATTTAATATTGAACCTTTGCACTGTAATATTCAAAGTTAAATTGCTGTGATGCACGACGCCTATGTAATATATACCCATAAATTGACTCATTTTTAAGTGCAATGTGACATCCTATACATATACACTTTAATAGGGTAAGTATTCCAAACACTTTTTTGTAATATAGTTTGTGCCCTTCACAGCGTTTAAATAAAAACATTTAGGAAAATGTATGGCATGTTGCGTCCAAGGATCATCATAAATCTCCCAATCTTCAATAACACCTCCACATGAGAAACATGCTGCAATATCATTTATACTATTTCCATAATAAAAGAATCCTGCGTCAGCCATTTCCATCACTAATCTTTTCTTTTTATTAAGTGTCCCCCAGTAATAATTAAATGAAAATTCACGCATTTTAAATGTGTTATACATGTCATATCGAGGCTTGTATTCATTTTGAGACATGTTTTATTGACTTTCTAATTCAATTAGGTACAAATGTATAATGGTATGGTCCAGCTTTTGTCAGCAACATATAAAGACTGGACAGAAGTAGGAGGAAGGGGAAGAAAACTAAGATGCATTTCACCTAACTACAGAAATAAAAACAATAAAATATTTATTTTAGAATTTTATTGTCAACACACCACTTATTTAAACACAATACATTTTTTAAAGCACATACAGAGTCATGATAAATACAGTTATATAAATCTTGAGAATATTTATATTGATCGTATAAGCTTATCAAACTTGAACATCCTTTATCTTCTAAATTGAATATATTACAATGACTATTTCCTAAAATATGCTTTAACCACAACACTTTTTCTAAACCCTTAACGTAGATACATTTATCTCTTAAAATATCTATAACCAAATTCTGATAATTAGAATAGGGAACAAATCCTTCACGCCAGCGTATCTTTCTGTTACGTTCAATCCAACTTACTTGTTTTTTTTCTTGCTTCGTTAATTTTGAAAATGGAAATGGTGGCTTAATTAAAAATATTTGTAATGTTTTATTATACAATATGGCGATTTCTTTTATTATAAATTCATTTGTTTCTGTTTTAAAGCCTTGAATATCCACAATAGCAATCATGATAACCTGCGCACGATGTTGCTGAGAGGTTTGTATTCTACAAGTCGATCGTTTATAATCAAACAATATGCAGTCGTCTTATCTGGTATTGCTGTAGAACATTCAATTTCCAACCTCACGTCCACTGGACCAGTTTTCAGGCTATCGTTTTGTCTTGAACAGTCTAAGATAAAGAGAGGGGCTTTTTCTTTGAATTCCTTTAGGTCAAGCAACGGGTCTACTGGATAGTTGTAATACGACTGACGAAATTTCACAAACATTTCGTATAATATACTATATTTGTTCTCAGAAAACTTTAAACCTAAAGGTTCATAAGGATAATATTGTGAATTCAAAAAGAGCGTAACGTTTGTTACTTCACAATGATCGAATACTGAACTATCTTTAGTTTTATTATTTTTTCGATTAGTTTGTAAACAAAAAATTACATATCTGGGTTTTTCTAATTGTGAAGCAGTTTTAATAGACCAAGAATGCTTTGTTGTTTTAGGTAGTAATGGATACTCATATAAATCCCAATTTCTATACGCCATCTGAATAGGTTTATCTTTTTCTAAATGTTTTAAAAGTGACAGTCGTTCTCGGTCTGATACTTTTATGTGTGGCACCCTCCACTGAACTCTTTGCACATCTATTTGAAAATTAGCAATATCATCAGTAAGGATAATGCTATTTAAATTAGTGTTACTTCTGTTCAGTATAAGTTCATGTTTACAATTTATCACTATTTTATTGTAATCCTCTGCAAACCCTAAAACTTTATTTAGTGGTATCACAGCACTAAAATGCCCATCACTTTGAAATCCCTCTAAACACCAACCCCATAGGGCAGCAACTTTATTTTCTGCTTCATTTAATGAGATGTATGATTTTATTGTTGACGTTATTCCAGAATTTTTTATGCGGTCTATTTCAATACCATTCATTTCGTATCTAATGTCTTGAAACAAAAACATAACAGGGTTGTTAGTGAACGTAACATTTTTCTTGATTGGATTCCCATCTTTACCGAAGAACTTCGCCTGTCCTTCGATGTAAATTGAACTGGCTGATGGTAGCACGTATATGTCTTGCTGGTGGAGGGGAATTCTGATTTCATCGTTTTCTCTAAAGCTGCTATTGTAGGGATTGTATGAATGGACTTCATAACTTTCGATCGAAGTGTCAAAGTGCGGTAATTCAGCAATCTGTAGTATATTCATATTTTAAATCCTAGAGCTTTAAGAAAATCTTTATTTACTTTAGTCAATTTCTTAACTTTTTTCTTGCGTCTTTGCACCTTAGCAATCGCAGAAGAACTAAGACGTTTTTCATTCGCTTGAGTGTTTTTATAATATACTATCATTTTGTTTTTCTTAAATGAAGTCGTAACTGAATTTGTTTCTCTCCAAAGTTAACACAGTGGCCAAATTGATCTACAATCTTAACCGATATTGATGAAATTATATTTTTGTTTACTGGAAAGTAAATAACATTTTGCGGTATTTCAACACACTGATGGCCTGGAGTAGTATCAGACACGAATTCGTGAATAAAATGAGTTGGTAATCCGTTGCAATACGAACTGTGAACAAGATCACATTCGATTTTGATTACAGACAGACCTCTGTTAATAATGGGGTTATTTGGTGTTGATTGTAATACTGAAAAGTATATCAAACCGCACTCATATTGATCTGACAAATGCAGCGGTGGTTGAAAGTATGAAACCAATTCCGATTTATGTCCAGAGATGGTAACCGTAGTAGACATGCTTCTATACTGACTTCTTTCGGCAGATCCTGTTTATTTTATTCTTCCACTACACCAAAAATTGTTCAAAAAGTTTAAACAAAGATGTCCACAATTATAAGGGTGATCACGCTGAATATTATCATAATTATAATGAACTTTGGATCCCAAGTATTTTATAAATTCCTTTGGAGGCTTAAGATTTCCATAACTATCAAAATATTCAATATAATCATTGTATTTTGCATAGGCTACCCAATGAGAACCAAGATTTTTAGAGCTATCTAAATTTATAACACCGCATTCTTTTTTAAAAGGGTGTTTAGGGAGCTTATCTCTCATAAAGACGCCTCTGAAATAGGGAATATTATTCCCATACTTCAAAATGTCTAAATTACTCAAGGCTCGATTGGGTAGCCGATATCTTAGTTTTTTTCTTTCGATACAAAAATTCCGAGTCCACCTTTATATGGTTTAAGGTGTAGTCCTTTTCCGATGCAGAGAGCTTCCATTTTTTCATTGTGTCTCCTCGATTCTATGAATAATTTTTTTGCCATCTTGAATTCATTTATGGTTTTAGCAATACCAGCTGCACCGCCTGCTAAAGCTCCCACCGCAGATAAGCCCGCAAAAATCGGAATCAAAGGCAATACTCCACCAGTTTTTGGTATAGGAATAATACGAGGAAGTTTAACGGATGAATCATCAGCTAATTTTCTGGCAGCAGCCATAGCTAATTCTATTGCCACTTTCTTGCATTTCGGTTTTAATTTTTTGATATGTCTTTTCGTTTTTCTAATAACATTTTTAAATTTGTTTTTTAATGCTTTTTCAGGTTTAATTTTGGGAGAACACTTTTTGCTTTCTTTTTTTAGGCCAAAACCAGTTTTGATTTTTGTTGCCATAGCGCTGCTTACTAAGCGTGCTGACAGTTTTTCTCCTACAGTCGCATCTGAGGCAAGTGCTCGCTCTTTAGCCATATTTAACAAAACTAAATCTGCCTTGTGGCGATCCTTTAGGTTTGAAGACTTGTGATAGGCAATGTCGTGTTGTTTGCAATATTCGTCTAATTTATTAACACCTTTATCTCCACGCGTAAGCCTTTTAATTAATTTAGTGCCAGGCCCGCAATAATTGTATCCCGGTAAATGTAACTCAAATGGTAAATGATTTATAATCCAATTGAGAAGACTACTCTCTTCAATACCCATCATAAGACTGAAACATTTGGACTGAACACTTAATAAATATTCGATTTATCAATCCAACTGTTTTCAGAAGAAGGCAAGCCTAACCATTTTACCAAAACCCTGTTTCCTTTCCTTCTAAGAACTTTTTCAACCAAATATACATGAGGATTTTTTGTCTTTTGAAGCTCTTGTACATAAAATGCACCTAGAATGGGCTGGCCCCTGATTGCATCTTCAATTAAATAGGTGATAGGGGTTGTTTTTTGAATTTTTCGAATTTTAAATATTTCTGTCGACCAGTTGGGAGTATATCCTTTTTCAAATGTCCCCTTATACTTACTAATGCGTACATAATCACCCTCTTTAAACTTGCTTTTTATGCTATCGGTTTTTACCAGCCTGAAATATCTTTGTAATATGCGTTGTTTATTATTATTGTCCACGTTTGCGGGAATTTCATCAATTGTGCGATGATAGGTGTGATTGTATTCATAAATAACTTTATTAAGAGTATTATCGATCCAGTTATAGCTTCCTTTTAGACTAAATTCTTTATAAAGTTTAGACTTCAATGTTCTGATGAATCGCTCAACAATTGAAGCTTTTTTTGTTGAGAAGGTTGAATAATGATTAATATGATAAGATCTCACAAGTTTTTTAAATTTATCATTATAAAACTCTGCCCCATTATCAGTTTGCAGATTTTTAGGCATACGCCCTTTTTCCAATAAAATCTTGAAAGAATTGCATACAACATCTTTGGTCTTACTTTTCAAAGGAAAGATCCATGCATATTTTGAAAATGTGTCAATAACAGCAAGAATAAATCGAAAATTTTTATTGTCTTTAGAAATTGATTGCATATCAATTAAGTCCGCTTGCCATAAATCATCTATATCTTTCATAATAACATGTCTTCGCGGAAAGTTTACCCTTGCATTTTTATGAATTTCGTTTACTACGTCGGCTTTACTCATATCTTTAATTCAGTATATCAACATTTGTCTTGAACCCACCATTGATACTGAATAAAAACCATAGTATCTCCACTATTTATTATTGAATTATGTCAGCTTCTTTTAATTCTTCAACTATCGATAAAATTTCATTATCATGATTGGTATTGCCAGCATCTCTCGAAGCTACTAATAATTTTAATCTCTCAACCAATTCATTGGGATCATCCCAATATATCAAGTCGGTGTTGTTTTTGTACTTCTTTAACTTTGGCAAGTTTCCTCCAAATTTAGTGTGAACAAGTTTATCATCGTTTGACGATTCGGAAAATAGGTGTTTGATTATTTTACAATATTTTATACCTTTGTCACCTCTTATTTGACCTTTAGGATTAAAATCTCTTTTATGTGCATTTGTATAATGTAACATATCCTTATAGACAAGTTTATCTTCGCTCGATATTAACTTTAAATCAGGTTTTCTTCGGAGTAAAAGTTCTTTTAGACCAGCAGTTAAATTGTAAGCTTTGTCACCGATTTTAATTAAAATGGTACTTTCGTTATTCAAACTATCAACTTTAGAAAATGATACTGTTGAATTACCCATGAATAAAGTATTGTTTTCACTTCTGATTCCAAACGGTATACTAATACCATCATAAATACCAAAGATGTCATCACCTTCTAATGAAATTTCTAAATTATCAATCGATTCCTTTTTAGCATTTTGTTCGACTAATTGGGTAGATTTTATTTTTGGATCGTAATAGTCATTGAACTTTATAGATGAACTAGCATTATTTTCATCGGATTCGATTCCTTCGGAATTTTTTAGAGTTGTATTTTCATTTTTATTATTTTTTTCTGCAGATTTATTAGAATTAACTAAAGTCTGAAGAGGATCTGTCACCGGTTTTAGCATTTTATCAAGTGACAAGTTCATTGCATGTTCCTGATTTTTCATATGTTTTATTTTATTTTTTATGGAGTCAACAGACTTCATTAATTCCATTTTAATATTTTTCTCCATATTATGTAACCACAACTGTATTCAACTAAGAAAGGAATAACACTAGCAATGTTTTTTGTATACAATTCATTTATATGTACATGTATTTGCTTTCATTCAAATTTAAAAAAAAAATCAAAATTCTGTCTGTACCTTCCATTATTTAATGATGAGTCTTTGTTAATAAGAAGAAAGTTGTAAGGGTTACTCCAAACACTTTTACAAATATCTTTGAACTGATTCCACGGTACATCAGAGTTGACATGTTCTTCATAGATGTGCTTTAAGTTCACATCATCTTGTTTAAATATTATAAGAAAGTTAGCATTATCGCGTAACAACTGTTTCGGGATTTTTGAGTAGGTTTGCGATAAATAAAAGCAATCAATTAGCTTATGTCTACCCATACAGAAATAATTGCGGATATTTGTTTGATTTTCACATACAACATCATCAAATATAAATACAGAATTTGGTAAAGCTTCACTCGGAGATATGACATCTTTATCGTCATTGAACTCATGAAATTTTATCTGAGGCACTCTTTTTAATACTTCCCGTAAAAAACAATATTTTGGTTGAAAATTAGTCTTCGAGTAAAGGTAAAGGTTTTGAAATTTGAGCCCATTTTCATGCAGTAACAAACTGATCACAACGTTTGTTTTACCACAATTTGAGGGGCCGCAAATTATACAACGAATCGTATTTGGCAACAAAGCGCTATGTCTAATCTCTTTAGGAGACTCACCAAGATTTATATTTTTAACGTTAAGTGATATGGGTTGTTTGATCAACTTCATCTTGTCAATTAATTTAATTATTAACTAACATAAACATATATACTTTATTTGGGGCTATCTTTAGACTTGTCCCAACAGGAATGGTTCTAGTCTCATCTTACAAGATAGGTATGTATATTTAAGAGCTACGTAATGATCCATATTACTCATCGCAAATCAAATAATTTTTGCACGTGTTATAAAAATAAGCGATCACTTCACAGCTGGTGTTCTATGCATAAGGAGGTCGTTTTGTTAACGATTTTATATTTTCAAGGTAAGGTTTTTTTTTTAATTTAATTAATTAATTATTTAAACTAATAATAATAAGTATGTAATGCATCCCTTTTTTTTTACAGAATTATGTCACACTCACCATCGTACAGCCCCGTTGTAGATATGACCGCCCCGCAAAATTTAGCGGTATGTAACTAATAAGATTATCTTAAATCAAACATTAAATCCATAGTTCATGCTGTTTAGTTATAATATTCTTAGTATTCTTTCAGAATGCGATAGAAGACTCAGACCCTGTCACCAATCCGTTTTACTATGCTCAAGATGGGGAGAGCTGGTATGCGGAAGTAGCAGCTAAAACATGTGAGGAGAGTCGAAAGAAAAAAATAGAGGAACGAAGATTCAAGAAGAAAAAAAGTAAATCTTTTAAAAACTCTTCTTTTATCATGCGTAAGGAGCAAGGACGTGTTCGCCAGTTAATAAAAATTATGGTTTTTGATTTGGAAGGCCGTGATATGGAAGAAATAGACACTGAAACTGATAATGCGAGTGTGAATGTGCAGTATTTAGTGACAAGTGATTATGACGATATTGTTGACAAAACTGATCATTTAGTTAGTAAAATAGTACAAAAGTTAAGCAAATCTAATGTGTAATGTTTGTTATTGTTATTATTGTAAAAGTGAATTTAATTATTATTTGAATGTATTATTGTTAAATCAAAAAGAAATGTTTAAATTAATCGGGTTCATGTTATACCTGTATAATAAGACAGTATGAATAAATCAAACAACTGCTGTAAGATTACATAATTTATTTATTTCACATATTATATTAAAATATATAATTATTAGTACTTAAACTACAAACTAACAATTCAAGTTAGGTATTATTAATACAAGATGCTCAAATACATGCAATAAATAATATTCGAAAAAATCAATAATTTGTTTTCATTTAAAATATTGTTTTATGATGACCCCATGGTAAGGTTGTTATCTTATCAGCCATTATTTGTCGTTTATCATCGCTGTTTGACAAAATTACTTTATTTATCTTTTGAGTAAAAATTCTATGATTCTTAGATCTAATAATACACATATCATCTCTGAGTATTTCATTGTTCAGTAAAACCTTTTTATATTTTTCTATATTCAGCTTTTTTGTAACACATTTCTTAACACCTTTAGCTTTCTTTAAAGTGGAAATTTTAGAATCTATACAGTATAATTTTGCTCCCAAACCTACAAATTCTGATATAATTTCACCACCCATCTCATCTTTGAAGTAACCAGGTGTTTTAGCATTAACCATTGGTATATTAAATACATTATCTTTTTCAAAGTTGCTAGTATCAAAATATTTTAAATGTGCTTTTAAGTCTTCGTAAAAATCCTTTGTCTGTATTAAATATAGCAGACTGTCAGTGTCTGTATAGCAAAGCTTTAATTTATTTTCGTAAATTCTTTTCATGACCGAATAGTGGAATTTATATAAGTGACATTTTGCAATTTCTAAAATACTAAATCCGATATAGATTGGACGATCTAAAACTATTTTTGTTTGGTTCATTTGAATTGTTACAAGAGATTCTGAAATAACAGAAAAGTTATTGAAATTAGGTGCGCTAACATATTTTTCAGCCCCGTAAAACTTTTTAGTTCGATTAGATTTGTCTCTCCATATATTTACGAGCTTAACATCAACTTGTTTTCTTTTATTCTCTATGGTTTTTCCAAATATAGAATTATTTTGTTTTTTAAAAAAATCTCTTTCAAAATCAGAAGTTGCATTTTGCCTCAGCCCAGTATTTAAAGAAATATATGATTCTAAGAATTTACTTTGGTGAAATGCTAATATTCTATATATTTTTAACAGTTGTAAACCATTATTTAAGCATTCTTTTAAATGAATATAATGAATAACATATCTATGTTTATTGAAAAGATTAGCAATAAGTTTAGCATTTCGACTACAGAACGGAACAAATTTTTCGGGCGCAAATGGTAAATCGGAATGGTTATCATGCAAGTAGTCAGGGTAATGAAGATCTACTTCTAATATAAATCCAATATCAGAATCAGATGATAAGCTCATAACATCAAAATTTAATATTTCCTTCTGAAGGAGAAACCTAAATCCTCCTACTGGAAGCTTTTGCATCATAGCATATCCATATAAATTAACACAATCAAGATAAATTAGAAAACTATCAGGTTCTTCACTATTATAGTCGGTAAGATATTCATTATTTGCCTTAGCATATCTGAGTGAACATTGAGCAAGTCCTCCTCTTATACCCTTTTCTATCATTTGATATATTTCTAAGTCAGAGATTAGATCTAACTTGATTTTAGTATACAATAACATAGCATCCCAACTTAAGGATGGTGATGAAACGTAATAGCAAGGATCCAGACCATAATTATTTAAACTCATTTTCCTAAATTTTTCAAAAACATCGCACAGAAGTAAAACGTCACATTTAAGATACAAATCGGTATATTCACCCAAATTTTTTATATCAAAAGTTTTCCAAACATTTAAGGCATGCTCATAGTCTTTATCAGATATAGATTCAGATGTAAGTTTGTTGAAAAATTTTGATGGTTCTGGTAATTTATTCTCATCATATCGTTCCCAGGAATCTATGTAATCGTAACAATAAATGCCTTTTCTTCGAACAATATCAAATAAAGTATTATTATTAAAAAAAGATTTTAAATGTTTGAAATCTTCAGGGTTCATAGTCTTAACCAATTTGTCCATACTTGAGCTTAAAAAATTATATGAGTCAATAAATTTCAATTTTACAACATTTGTTGCATTGATGGTTATGAATTTTGTAAATGAAATATATTTCTCTTTAGTTCTCGGTATGAGATGAATTCGACCGTTTATCTTTGAAAGTTCATTAATAAATAAATGACTGTCATAACCGGATAAGTTATGAAACACTATGGGTATAAAAGTGCATTGCTTTGCATTTAAATTGCATATATCATGCGCAGGTCCTCTATATTTTCCAGTAAAGTGATCATGGTCCTTAACAATATTATCATTACACGAAAACTTATTTTTACAAATATGGCACTCAGTGCTGTTGATAAAACATCTATGTTCATCCTCAGTAAGCGGTATCATATTTTCACTCTCTAATAATACTTTATATAATCGTTTTACATCATTAGTCAAAGATTTGACAAATTTCTTAGAACAATCTGGCCCTCGGTAAGATACGAAATCATTTAATTCGGGATTTGAATTACAACAAATATAGTAAGCAAAACACGTAGCCTCATGAACTTGAATATTTTCTACATGTGTTGATTTATGTTTGTCAGAATATTCACGCAATAAACTTTCAAAATCACCATAAATCACTATTGGTACTCTTTGAGTTCTTTCATAATTTATGAAACTTATTTCAGTACCCTTCTCAGGTAATATGGTTTGTATTCCGGCACATTCGTGACAATTCAATTTCTCTTCAGTGTGAAAGTAAATAAAACATTCATCACATAAATATATTTTACTTTTATGTTGGGTCAATTGCTTGTGTACAAGTTTTTCAAAGCTTTTAATTAAACAGAAATGACTCTTTCTATTGTTGCTAATGTAAAGCAAATTGACATGGTATAAACGACGTGATTTTGTTTTATATAAGGGACCTGTAACTGTAACATTATTATCTAAACCGTATATATTGATACTGATATTAGAATTGTTTATTTCAAAGCGCTTAATGTCATTGAAACTAGGGGGAAAACTCATGTCAGAAATATTAAATAATTCGGAATAATGTGGATATGAAGAAGTTCTGTTTGGATTGGTCTTTGCCGGAAACATATCAGCTACAATACACCAAAGAAAACAATGTTGGTCTTCATTTTTTATGTTTAGGCATGATTTAGTATTGACAATACGTTTAGGCAATGGTAAATAAGAACCACCTCGCAAAGGATTATATTTTACGATATTAATTTCTAAATGACTGATAGACTCAATTGTCCAACCTGACTCAGACAGTTCAAATTCGGAACATTTACAAATAAGTTTACCACAAAATGATTTATATAAGGACAAAATATCTGTGTTTTGCACGACTACATTATACTTTGTGTTAAATGACTTTAAAGATTTTTCATAATTTTTTGGTAATATATACCAAACAAATAGTTCAAAATTAACTTTTACCGATTTATGTTTTTTCATCTGGTCTTTGATAAGGTAACAAATCGTTTCAGAAATTTGTGTTAAAAATAATTCAAGTGAAACGTTAACCATTCTAGGATTCACTCTATAACTGATTATCCGATTTCTAAAAGCTGTTGCTATTATATGAACATTATCAAAACGTGTCTGTAATAAGCAATTCGATTTGTGTACATTAGTTTTTTTGTGTGCAGAATATTTCGGAACTGAAACGTTACAGACTTCACAGAAAAACATATTTAGATAATTGTAATTGCAAAAACTATCTTAAAGTATTTAAATATTCTGGATTTCGGATATTAATTTCCTGTAAATTATTATTAAAAAACGAAATTTAAAGTGGATAAAGTTTAAATGTAAAACAAATTACAAATCGAATATTATAATTAAAATAATATCGAGTATTCTCAATGTTGAGATTTCTCAGAATCGAGTATTTTTAATATCGAGTATTCTGTTTCTTAGTATCGAGTTTTCTTAGTATCGAGTATTCTTAGTATCGAGTATTCTTAGTATCGAGTTTTCTTGGTATCGAGTATTTTTAGTATCGAGTATTTTTTGTATGAATTTTAAAGTGGATGAAAGTTTAAATGTAAAACAAATTACAAATCGAATATTATTATTAAAATAGTATCGAGTTTTCTCATTGTTGAATTTTTCTCAGATCGAGTATTCTTAGTATCGAGTATACTTAGTATCGAGTTTTCTTAGTATCGAGTATTCTTAGTATCGAGTTTTCTTAGTATCGAGTATTCTAAGTATCGAGTTTTCTTGGTATCGAGTATTTTTAGTATCGAGTATTTAGATTTTTAATATTTCATATATTTGAGCTTCCTGTAAATAAATCACAATTAATAATATAATGAAAATAATATTAATAAGTATATTATATGGATTACATTTGTTTAATAAGTAATGTTTTAGTATAAGTCAGTATCGAGTATTCTAAATATGATATTTTAAAGTGGATGAAAGTTACAAACAAATTACAAATCGAATATTATTATTGAAATAGTATCGAGTATTCTTAGTGTCGAGTATTTAGATTTTTAATGTTTCATATATTTGAGCTTCCTGTAAATAAATCACAATTTAATACCTAATGTAAATAATATTGTGGATTACATTCGTTTAATAAGTAATGTTTTAATATAAGTATAAAGAAGAGTATATGAGTAAAATAGGTATCACAATAATATTATTTTATTCCATCAAATAATATTATTTGGATACAGAACAGGCTGCACGCCCTTAAATTCTGCTTTCGCTGCAGATACAAGATTATTAGTGGCGCGCCAAGTCGCTGAATCGGAGTATACAGAGGCCCTATACGTGAGGAGCGCTTGCTTCCATCGGTCCTTTCCGAATTTTTCAGCGTCCCTATGGTTATAAATACGGAGCTCGATATAATAATCACCGCTCCGTGTTAGGTCCTGCTGATAGGAGTTTCCAGAAGCTGTTCTTCTGGACAGGGACGATCGCAGTGCAGCTGCCCTCACCGGTTCAAGATCTCCCTCTTCCTCCTGTAAACATTGTTATAAAATAGCATTAGATAAACATATTTGAGAGGAGCAGAGGAGAGCAGTGGTGACCCAGTGGTAACGACCGTGACTTACAAATTGTAGGTTGTGGGTTCGAACCCAGGCTAGCGATTTACTTTGAGTAAATTATTTCGTCACCACTGCTCTCAAAACGGTGAAGGGAAACATCGTGAGGAAACCGGCATGTCCTAGAACCAAACATTTTAAGATATGTGCACAGGGCCCATGTATCCGCCACCCGGGCCCACTCCCTCTCACGGAGAGGCCTGTGTCCCAGCAGTGGGAACAAGCCGTCAGATTGAAATCCTATAGGTAATTATAAATCTTAAACACATGTTTGATGAAATATATATTTTTTTTACTCACCGAGGAATCAGCCACACAAATCCGCTTGATTTTCTTAGGCCTCTTTGGTGAAGTATCGGTTTCGGAATCAGACTCACTGCCAAATAATTCTTTTACAGGTGGAGTTGAGGCCGCAGCTACTTTCTTCGATTTGCCTTTGCCTTTAGCCACTTTTATTTTCGGCTTTGTATTTCTTTTTGGTTTAAACGATGTAGAGGGCTCGTTGGGATGCGACTCTACATCGGATTCAAATGGATTCACAAATGTCGACCTAAAATAAAAAGAAATAGTATATAAGAAGTTATACAAATGAACGATTCCTAAAAGGATAGACAGAGTAATAGAACACTCTCTATAACAATTTTCTCTATCTGGAAATCGATCCTTGAATACTTAGAAAATTGAATAAGTCGTTATTTGGTTCTAGAACTCAGCGTCAATACTTCATGTTGTGAAATGGTAGTAACGGTTATTAAACCACTGCACGAGAAGCAAACAAAATAACTCAATAATAAATTTTAATTAGATCTGGAATCGAACCCAAAACTTTGCATTCGACGGTGACACTGATGTTGAATGGGCTACAGGGAACGTAAGAAATAAAAACAATTAACACATTAAATATTTATACCTTGGAGTCGAGCCAAAGATTTTACGTTCAGCAGTTATACTTGTAGTCTACATCATCACTGAGTTACTAGTAAGTTTAAACCCGTAAATAAACAATACTTAAAATTGGGAATCGAACCCTAGACTTAACTTTCGATTATTGCATTTACCATCACTAAATTGCAAGTGCAGTAAGTTATACAAAAAAATAATGTGATACGTACATACTTGTTGTGGAAGATATAAATTTGCACACTTAATCACTGAAGATGATGGAACTCGTCACCAACACAAGAACACCAACAATTCACAAATAACTGATTATGATTGATGGATGCGTCATTGAAGGGACTTATTTATAACACTTTTACGTAAGGTAGCGATTATATTAATATTTGCAACTATTGTTTTAATGTTTCACTAATATTTGACTTGTAAATTATATTTTCATCACTCCTTAAATAAGGTCTATAATCATTTGTTCTTTATTAGACACTATGCACACAGCCTACAATTCCATTTTTGGGGCGGTGGCGACACTCTGTCGCAGCAATCTGAGACGAAAATCTAAAAAGGAAGTTGCATGTACCTTGACCATTCAATATCGGTCTATGAAGTCTCACATTAAAATGGTAGCAAGAGGTTTTGTAAACACTTACCAAAATAAGTTAAGCCTAGACATTACATTTAGGAAAATGTATGGCATTTTACATTCAAGGATTATCGTAAATCTCCCAATCTTCAAAGCGATCCAGTATTTTGTCACATTTTTCGACGACACGTATGGCGCATTGCTTAAGAGCTCGTCTCGCTGCATCACAATGTAAATATTAGTTTATAAACGTGCTGCTACTAAATGTCCCAAGTGTCGCGGGTTCGATTCCCGCACGGAACAAATAAGTATTTGTTCCGGTCTGGATTTTGTTTTCATGTTTTATTTTTACCATTATTTAATTTAATAATAATAATACTCTGAAAAATGAGCAAGTATGAGCCTGGCTCAAAACATTCTTTAGGTACTTACTTAATGGTAAGGAGGTATGATTGGTGCAGTGGTTAGATTGACTTCTGCCCTACGTGTCGTGGGTTCAATTCCCACACAGCAAATATTTGTATGATCTACAACTAGCTCCGGGTCTGGCTGTCTGTAAAATGTATGTCTGTCAACGAAAGAAATCTTAGGATCGTATCGTTTTATTCTTGGCTTTGTGCTAATAGTCTGTTGATATCTATTATTTTTTAATAGCATAAAGTGTAACGTCGGTTCCCATGTGCCTAATGAACCTGCTGGAATTTATCGGGTGCAGATCCAAACTACTCGCTATTAAGAATTACGTTATAGAAAATAAAATAACACTGGACCTTGGAAATCAAACTGGGTTCCTCATGCTCAACAATTGCAAAATTAAAATCGCTAGACCAAAGAATAAAATAGATAAAATGCAAGTAAATTCTTGAACTACTAATTGATGCACTCTACATTGTTTTACCTAACTACTTTAAAAGCATCACACTTTCGTCAAGTAATATAAAATATAGGGACATAAGTTGATCAAACGAGTCGAACTTGATATGGTTGTTTATAAATTTTTAGTACACATCGCACCGTTGATTGAGGCATTCTGCATAACGCGCTATTATTTATTCCAATGTTCGACATCGCACCGTTGAATGAAATAAAAATATTCAGCCCGTATTGCAAATTTGAGGCAGACCATAGTAGTAGTGTATTATTGGGGCGTTCTGCATAACGCGCTCGAGCGAAGCGAGAGCAAGTGATGCAGAACCCCCAATAATACACTACTAGCCGTCTCTAGCAGTGGCAGACAAGTGTATTAATGCTCGGTTGATCTAAGTCAGAAAATATTATAACGGATAGACGGAACTAGATAGCCTCACGAACTATCCTTCGGAAGTCCTAACACCATAGTCACGTCTCTAATTCATAATTAGTTTTATGTGGTTGGTAAACTTAACGGTACCAACCTACCGACACCGGATGATCTAATGTTGATCACACAACACAGGATGTGTTCATATTTTACTGTGGTAGAGTTATTTATTTAATTAAAACGGTAGGAAAGCTGTGAATAAACGTAAGGTTACTACTGAGAATATTGTAGGTAAACTTACATATAGGATTTTTGCAAGATTACTATAACTGTTGGCTTTTATATGGGCAAAAGGATTAATTGATGATGTCACGGGTAAAATAACGCACAGAAAAACAGACAGACAGCTATTTAGGGTTCTGTACCCAAAAGTTAAAAACGGGACCCTATTACTAAGACTCCGCGATCAGTCTGTCTGTCTGTCTGTCCGTCTGTCACCGAGCTGTATCTCATGAACCGTGATAGCTAGACAGTTGAAATTTTCACAGATGATGTAATTCTGTTGCCGCTATAACAACAAAAACTAAAAACAGAATAAAATAAATATTTAAGTGGGGCTCATGGTACGGAACCCTTCGTGCTCGATTCCGACTCGCACTTGGCCGGTTTTTTTATGTGGTAAGAGTGTGTACCGTGTTACTGGGTCTGGAAAGACTTGGGGCTCACTTTACCCATGTCATCATGGTGAGATGTCTGCAGAATCGACCGGCTGGCCCTTTATGCTTATTTCTCGTGGCAGTTGTACAAAATATTTCCAACAAAAAAAAACTATATATCTCTTTCTTTCTTTTCAATATATTATTTGTTCAATAAATGACTTCTTAAAGTAAACTTGTGGGTACAAATTTGTTTCACTACACCATACAATCCTATGTTTCTTCCAACGTACTCTATTTAAAATGTATGCAAATGACAGACATCCAAGAACGAAGAAATTCAAGCCCCAAGTCTACAAGAAAGAAGTGTCATAAAACTGTAGCTTTTTACGATTTCATCGTTTTGTTCAACACAGTTTAGTTTGAAACTTTGTATTGTTTATAGGCAGGTTACAGTTTTATTTATGCAAACTGAAAAAAATATCACAAGATATACAAGATATTAGACGCACGGTTGGCGCAGTGGTTGAGCGATTGACTGATGCGCTGCGTGTCGCGGGTTCGATTCCCGCACGGAACAAATATTTGTATGACCTACAGATAGTTGTTTCGGCTCTGGGTGTTTGTGATTGTGAGTTTATATGTTTGTAAACGCACCCACGATACAGGAAGAAATTCCTAGTGTGGGGCAACGTTATTTTAAAAGAAAAAAAAAATTAAAAAAATAATTTTGCAGATGTTATTAATTATTTAAATATGCTAACAATTGGTGAAAGCTCCAAAAGTATTTTTTTTATGGAAGCCATATCGGTTGTCGTATGTGATGTAGAGGAATGAAGGACAAGACGTCAATATAGTTTAAATATGAATTTAGGAGTGCTTTTAGTAGAAAATCAAAGAAAAAATGGTTGGTTGGCTGGTGTAACAATAGAAAAACGTGGACTACTGAGATGAAGGTTGAGAGAGATGGATGAAGGTATGTGACCACTAATAAATTAAGACAAGAGTCTCCAGACAAAGTGTCATCAAAGGGGAATCCCCATCTTAGCATACAATTTTAAGGCAGATTATTGTTTGGCATACCATTTTTGAAGCGTTTATAAATTTTATTAGCATAATAATACTGTGGCATAATAATACTTTGGCATAATAATACTGTGGCATAATAATACTTTGGCATAATAATACTTTGGCATAATAATACTTTGGTATAATGCAAAGATTAGCATAACTATAATTTGGTCTAATTTGATCTGCAAAATGAAAATTAGGTTACTTACATTATTTATTATAATTTGGTAATCACTCTATTAGATTAGGTTAAATTACGGCGGGGGTGGCTCTCGAGCCACCCTTGAGCCGCGAACATGTTTGTTTTTAAATGAGATATATCGTAAATATCTATATTATGCTGAATTTCGTTATGCAAATTTAAAAATATGTCTACTACTATTTTCGAATTACCAAAATGATGATAAATCGAAAAATTATGGGTTTGTTGACAATCCCGTACATTTTTAACGCTTTTTCCATACATTTTATAGCTAGCACGACACTTTCTTTAAAAGGTTTTCACTTATCTAAAGCCTCTGGACAGGTGGACGATGATTGAAGTCTCAAATCTATTGTTATATCTTCAAAATGGTTCTTGTGTATATGTTACTGTAAAAGCCCGAAATACGGTAAAACCTAGGATTTATCGGTAAACCAAAGATTACCAATAAAAGTCCAAAATGATCTATGATAAGTATAATAGCTTATTTCGGGCAATCACAAGATAAATATTAGGCTTTCCCTCCGAGCCATGTAAATGTTGAAAAACCTCAAACATGATTAAAAAATACCTACATGAATTTAAAACATTTCTTTTAAAAATGTTCCGATTTCTTTTAAAAATAATTTAAGTATTTAACTGTTCATGAATGAATAAGTGAAGCTAATCAATCAGTCCTTAATTGTTTTGTCAAAGCCCGTAAATTAGCAATTATTATAGATAATTTCGAATTTTACCCGTAAGACTTGGTAAAACTTAGGTTTTTGCGGTAAATCCTAGGGTTTACCACAGTTCGGGCTTTTACAGTAACATATACAAATCTCTTTAAGATTTACTCTAGAAATATCTTATTAATTGAGAATAACGAGCTGTCAGAAAGTTTCAGAAACTTAAAAACAAATGTTTTCATTTTTATTCGATGTACATAAGTTATGATTGAAGTTAGGTCGTTATTCTTTTTCGCGCCACTGTTCTTGATATTTCATGAATTCATGATTTTCCATGATTGATGTTAATTCATGAAACATTCTCAAGATCTTGCAAAATATTAAAATAAGTATTTTTTACTTTTTCTTTTTTTTATTACCAACTTCAAAAAAAGGAGGTAATCAATTCGATACGTCTGTTTGTAATATTGTTGGAACTGCACAATATTCACAAATGTTACTCTGTGTGGGCTTCTAAACACGTATGCAAATTTCTTGTAAAATGTATGTATGTATCTGTTTGTGCACGCATTTATCCAAAAACTACTTAACAGATCGTGATCATTCTTTTTGTGTTGGATTGAGTATCTCTCAACTCAGGGTATTGCACTGTCCAGCAATTTTCAAGATATGGAGCACACAACTAAATTTCTTAGCGACAAACAGCACGAATGTGTAAATTGAGTTGTTATGGGTATTTTGGCAATCCTTTAGGTACCTTACTATAAACTTGCTAATTTTTGTGATTTTTTTTAATGGCAGCCCCGCGTTTGGCCACTATTTACTTTTCACTGGTTAGTAAACGATGATGTAGTCGACGGACGCTGAAGCAAGGTTGCCTCGAAGTATAAAACTCTTTGGTTGTAGTTATCAGGAAACACAGACTTCGCCTTATTTTTATTGGACCGTTTTATTATTTAATGAGATGATCTGTATGTAGATTTCTACTTAAATATAGTTGTTAAACTTTTTCTACACTAATAATATTACAACGAGGTATTTTTATAGTCTGTTCATAGAGTTTGTAAAGGTTACTAAATGTTTTTCACTGATAAGAAAGCTACACTATTTTTGAGTATCATACGAGTACCTACATAAGCTTTGCAGCTGCTCAACTTCTATAAAGCGCAAGTTCGGTCATACATGGAGTACTGCTTTCACCTCTGGGACGGATCAGCCTAATACCAGCTTGATGCACTTGAGGTGATTGACAGACGGGCCAAGAGGCTTATTGGCATCGATGCACTGGTCGCGTCAAAGCTCCAGAGCCTCGAACATCGGTGCTGAGTTGCCAGTCTGCCGGTTTTTTATCGGTTACATTCCAGGAAGTGTACGATGGAACTGCAAAATTTGATTCCACCTAGCCCTTTTCATTATCGGACTACAAGACTTTCGGCAATGCGCCATCGGTACATGGTGGACATCTCGCCTATACGCACAAAGCGTTTTGTTAATAATTTCATTGTGCGCACAGCTAAGGAGTGGAATTCCCTGCCAGAGTCTTTGTTTCCCACAACCTTGAACCTTCAAACTTTTGTAACTACACCACTTCTTGGCAAGTGTGTTTCACCATCGACCACATCATCGCATACCATCAGGCGAGATAGTGTTTAAACGCGAGCCTATAATCCCCGGCACATAAGTTGGCAAGAGTCGTTAGATGGGCAGAAGTAGTTTTTTAGTGAGGCAGGGCGCGTGGAACGTTTAGGACCGTTCCGAGCGCGCGTTTGGTTGGTCAGTTGACACAAGATCGACTGACCAATCGCGTCGCATCCACGTTCCGCTCGCTCTATATGGTGATTGGCCAGTTCGCGGAATATGCGCGAACTTACCCCCATTACGCCAAACCCTCGTCAACTTACGTGCCGGGCACTATATCGTTAAATAGTAAAAAGTAAAAAAAAACGATTCCTGTTGGTGTAGGATATGCTACGGGAGTGAAACTATGGGTAAACACTTTTCGAAAACATTCTAAAACTTTTGATATGAAATAAATTCTGGCCGGATATTGCACGCTTCAATAACCAATTTTATGACCTATTACCGTTTTTACAAGCGAACATTAAACGGGTACATTTGTACCATCAATATTTCATGGTATACTCATCAACCGATTTATAAGCAGCGGTTGAAGGGTTATCTACCTTTAGGATAATAGCCGGAGGGCCAATTAGGGGCTATTCCATTCACAAAACTACCTCGGCCACGCCACGGGTTAAGATTAGTTTAATTCGTGTTTAAGGGGTATTGTACACTGGCTGAACCTGCCATCAGTTTTGGGAGTAAAAAAAAACTTTTTAACAAAAAATTAAACCGACTTCCAAAAAAACACTGCAAAATGAAAAATAACTTTCTTTTCCGAAGTCGGTTTCTTTGGTACATTATTGTTTTCCGTGTTTCGACACCGACTTCGGAAATGAAAGTTATTTTTCATTTTGCAGTGTTTTTTGGAAGTCGGTTTAATTTTTTGTTAAAAAGTTTTTTATTTATCTCTTTTTAGTTTTGATAGGTACTTCCAATTGCAATAAACATCATATATAGCCAAAGTACATCTCATGACGATTCCAATAAGCCCATACACGACTAGGATACATTGTTTTATTTCAGAGTACCAGTGCCTACCTGCCGGCTTCATCATCAGATCAGTTCGATGGTACCATTTTCATCAGCACTATTTGCTTCATCATAGTCGTTAAACTATTCTAGATATCTTATAACCCATGACATACTTAGCATTAAGGAATTCTATTGGCCATCTGTGGTCTTCTTCACCAGTTCCACTTCTTCAAATGTTACTTTCTGAGTGCAGATGATTGCATTGTTGATAAAAATACCAAAATCGCTATATGTATGCCTATAATATTTGAGGAGTTCCCTTCCCCTTTCTCCAAGATCCCATCATCAGATCCTGACTTGATGACTATGGGACCAACTGGGAAGTATACCCTTTCAAACAAAAGAAGAATTTTCCAAATCGGTCCAGGCGTCTTACAGTAATCGGGGAACATACATAAAAAAAAAAGATTCCGACGAATTGAGAACCTCCTCCTTTTTTTGAAGTCGGTTAAAAAGCTTGTAAATACACTTTTTACAAAAAGCAACCGACTTCCAAAAGAAACCATAGCTAAGTCAGAAACAACTTTAGTTTCAGAAGTCGGTGTTTCGTCATATACGAATACTGTGCAATTCTAACAATATTGCATACATACTACGGGCCAAATTAATAATCTCTATTATTAGAAGTCGGTAAACAAGAGAGGGAATACTCAACCTTAAGAGTAATAAATATATAAATATTTAACTTTGCATAAAGATTCTGAACCCACGAGGTGGACCGATGACCTGTGGAAGGCGCTGGATGCGAGACGCGCGGGATCGGTCAATGTGGCGACGCCTGGGGGAGGCCTATGTCCAGCAGTGGACGTCTTTCGGCTGAAATGATGATGATGAAGGATTCTGTGCAATATTTACAATTTGTTAAAAAAATATCTTAGCTGTTTACCCGTTTCTTAATTAGAGAGTTTAATTTCTATGATGAAACCAGATAAGTTAATAAATTATTGATGAAATTGCTACCTATGGATGGAGGAAAGTTCGTGAGACAATTCACACGTTCACAATACAGTGTAATAACAAGGTATCATCCTAAGACGAGAAGTTGGTAATCTGTATGAAATTAATACCTGCCCAGTTGTGTGTAGGAAGGAAACATGCAGTTTATATAATTGGTAATATTACAGAGCGAGTTTTAATTAATATACAATCTTTTTACTATTGTTGATTTTCAATAGATTGAATAATACACCTGCCACGCTATTTCTTCACTGACTTTAATTGACTGGTGAAGACCTCGGTTCAACTTTCTTTGTTCCAGGAATCTAAATAATGGCGATGCGCCATCGGTACATGGTGGACATCCCACCCGTATGCACCAAACGGTTTGGGAACACTTTTATAGTGCGTACAGCTAAGGAGTGGAATTCCCTGCCGGAGTCTGTGTTTTCTGATAGCTACAATCTAGGGGTCTTTAAGTCAAGAGTGAAAAGGTTTTTCTAGGCAAGCGTGATTCACAGTCGACCACATCATCGCTTACCATCAGGTGAGATAGTGGTCAAGCACGTCAACGAGCCTATAGTGTATAAAAAAAATCTTTCAGTGAGAGAAAATCATAAATTTGATTTTGACAAAAACTAAAATCGCACGTATTGAAAAGTTACCCAAACTAAAATGAATGTACCTACTGGTCAACTGATTTGATTTTCATATTTCCGCATTCTATCCGCTAATAATTTTGTTAAACTGTCAATTAAATTGATTGAGCGTGTTACACAATTAGGCTACAGAAAAAACAAAATACCTCGGGATACAAAAAAAAAAACCCTTAGCCACAGTAATCCATCAGACAAACCCACGCAAAACCGAACACAAATTCAGATTTCCAGCGCATTTCAATCAATGTCAGACTGGCCGTACGTCATTTGACGTACTGTCATTGTATTTCAGTACAGGATTGCCTGACACATGTTCAGTAGAACATCTTCATTAGGACTCCTCAGAAGACTTGGTGCAACTGAGAGACACGCACAGCAGTTGGTGGTTCCTATTTACAAACTTTTTATTAACTTGCAATATATCTTGCAACTGAATTTTAAAGCAGTTATCCTCAACCGGTTAAGATGAAATTTTGCTTAAACGTTTGAATTGGATGACAATGCACGGTAAGCTAAAAAGCTTATTTAAAAAAAAAAAAAAAAAATTAAATATATTATATTTATTTGAACACTGTGGTATTCATTCCACATCTTTTAGTCTACTTACATTTTATAACACTATACAAACCTCAACCTATTTTGAAATAGTATCAACTCATGTTACTCATTTTTATGTATTCTTTGAGACTGTGTAGCGTTACGTATAGTTCAAATGAACTATACGTAAGCCACGTTAATAAAATTAAAGGTAATTATAAATTAAAACTAATAAAAGGATATAAATAACAAATTAAGGTCCGGCTTCGCACGACGTGGGCAGCTAGAAAGATCCGGCTTGACACGACGTGGGCAGAAACTTCTTAGCAGGCAGGCAGGCAGGCTAGGCAGCTGGACGGACAAGAAGGCGTGGAATGCCCGAGGTAGGCAGATGAGCTCGCAGATGTATCGCTTAGATAGGCAGTAGGGTAGCCAGCAGGACGAATGGGCTGGCTCACAGTTAGATGGTCAAGGCTGCTGAAATAATAGTCAGGCAGTCAGTTAGGCAGTAGAATAGGCTGGCACTGGCAGATAGAAGTGTGGAAGTCGGGCTGTGGCTTAATATGCCGATCAATCAAGCCCTTTACTATGAAGCGGTGACCGACGTAGTTTATGAACCAGTAAAATGCACACATTTAAATTCAACACTCAATAAATTATATTTATTGTTTTTCACAGAATTGGTAGATTCACAGGCCTTATATATAATAGTTTTAAAGAGATTTTCAGATTCAATAGTACAACACGTAGTACTAAGAAGTCAAACGACTTTCAGAGTTCAGTCCAGATTCAAGACTAAAAAAGTGACACCCGTTTTTCTTCGTTCCGATATGTCTTCTCAATTTTAAATTCAAATATGAATTAAGAAATCATGAACGAATAAAAACGGTTTACAGAGGCGCAGTCTGCCGCTGCCCTTATAATGAAAATATAATGTACAACGAGCTTAATAAGCTATAGAGAATGGTATCTTATGTCTATGGTTTAAGAAAATAAAATAATGACAATGTCATGTCAGGTAAAAATGTCAAGAGTTAAAAATAATATAATAGTTTTGGATGAATCAACAAATCTTAAGATTTTCAGGTTTATACCAATGTAAAGCATACATAAAAAATGGAAAACGTGAGATGATACAATTTCAAAAGTAACGGTGATGAAATTTGTAAAATATATTATAAAACGTAAGTAAACTAAAACATGTGGAATGAACACCACATTTCCCCGAAACCCCAGAAAAATTTTCAAACTTAAGGAAAATTTTGAAGGTTGAAATATTAACCTTGTTCTTTCACACAACATCTTTCATGCTTTCGTCAAACACTCTCATTCAATCACACATAGGTGATATGGTTCACATTCAATGACGCATACTCCACAAGGAAATATTTAATTAGATAACGAAGGCTTATTTATTTTTTATAGGTGTCGTTACCCGCACCTGTTTGAAAACCCGAAAAAAAAAGAAAATTAAAATATTTAAGAGAGCCCACGCATTTGGCTTATTTTTAAAGAGTTACGGGACCGCTCTTTGCACATAAGGCTTTCGGAGTTGTGCACACCGCTCTAAGAGAACACCTCATCTTTATTAAGATACAAGTGAAAAGAAGTTTAAGATAAGATAAAAGATGTGTTAGTAATAAAATAATAAAATCTAGGAGGGAACTTAAGTTTAGGAGGGGGAGGAGGGGGAGGGAACTCAAGTCTAGGAGGGGGAGGGAACTCAAGTTAAAGAGGGACTCAAGTCTAGGAGGGGGAGGAGGGGGAGGGAACTCAAGTTAAAGAGGGACTTAAGTCTAGGAGGGGGAGGGAACTCAAGTCAAAGAGGGACTCGAACTTGGAGGGGGAAGAGGGGGAGGGACATATTTACAAGAGGGAAGAATATAAATAAGGGATTAAAAAAAAATTGCCGAATAGGTTTGGTATAAATAGTGAAGATATAATAAAATAAAAAGTGCTAGCAAAAGTTAGTAAGAAATTATGAATGATGATGAAATGAGGGCCAAAATAGAAACCAAAAGTTAGTCTTCTTACTTGTGCAAGTAATGTTTTTGAATTTTGAGAAGATCGAGCCCACGTTAAAAAAAAAAAGGTGTAGTAAAAAAAGGAAGATTGTGGGTGATGGGGTGAGTTCTAGAAAAGTTGGGCGCCAAACTGTAGCGTTACGTATAGTTCAAATGAACTATACGTAAGCCACGTTAATAAAATTAAAGGTAATTATAAATTAAAACTAATAAAAGGATATAAATAACAAATTAAGGTCCGGCTTCGCACGACGTGGGCAGCTAGAAAGATCCGGCTTGACACGACGTGGGCAGAAACTTCTTAGCAGGCAGGCAGGCAGGCTAGGCAGCTGGACGGACAAGAAGGCGTGGAATGCCCGAGGTAGGCAGATGAGCTCGCAGATGTATCGCTTAGATAGGCAGTAGGGTAGCCAGCAGGACGAATGGGCTGGCTCACAGTTAG
Organism: Anorthoa munda; assembly: GCA_945859665.1. Taxonomy (NCBI): domain Eukaryota; kingdom Metazoa; phylum Arthropoda; class Insecta; order Lepidoptera; family Noctuidae; genus Anorthoa; species Anorthoa munda. The sequence continues at coordinate 22,849,620 of OX243910.1, forward strand.
ATGGTCAAGGCTGCTGAACTAATAGTCAGGCAGTCAGTTAGGCAGTAGAATAGGCTGGCACTGGCAGATAGAAGTGTGGAAGTCGGGCTGTGGCTTAATATGCCGATCAATCAAGCCCTTTACTATGAAGCGGTGACCGACGTAGTTTATGAACCAGTAAAATGCACACATTTAAATTCAACACTCAATAAATTATATTTATTGTTTTTCACAGAATTGGTAGATTCACAGGCCTTATATATAATAGTTTTAAAGAGATTTTCAGATTCAATAGTACAACACGTAGTACTAAGTAGTCAAACGACTTTCAGAGTTCAGTCCAGATTCAAGACTAAAAAAGTGACACCCGTTTTTCTTCGTTCCGATATGTCTTCTCAATTTTAAATTCAAATATGAATTAAGAAATCATGAACGAATAAAAACGGTTTACAGAGGCGCAGTCTGCCGCTGCCCTTATAATGAAAATATAATGTACAACGAGCTTAATAAGCTATAGAGAATGGTATCTTATGTCTATGGTTTAAGAAAATAAAATAATGACAATGTCATGTCAGGTAAAAATGTCAAGAGTTAAAAATAATATAATAGTTTTGGATGAATCAACAAATCTTAAGATTTTCAGGTTTATACCAATGTAAAGCATACATAAAAAATGGAAAACGTGAGATGATACAATTTCAAAAGTAACGGTGATGAAATTTGTAAAATATATTATAAAACGTAAGTAAACTAAAACATGTGGAATGAACACCACAACTGTTAACACCTGAAAAACATACTTTTAGTTATCTCTGACTGTTTTAGCATAGACAACTTATTATTACTGCTAATTTGTAAAATCATAGAATATTTTATACTCTGACATTTTTATCTGATATGTCATATGTCTGTCTATTTTATTTTCTTAAGCCATAGACATAACATAGGTACCATGGAATTCCTAGACCTTCCTTAAGCTAGTTGTAGAATAGAATAGAATATACTTTATTGTACACCAAAAAATGAAGTTACATAAATCTCTTTTACAATAATACTTCTTTCTTATTTTTTTTATTATAAGGGCAGCGACAGACTGCCCCTCCTCTGTGAACCGTTTTTAACTCGTTCTGGTCTTGATTTCTTAATTGAGATTTCAATTTGAAATTTAGAAGGGATAGCAGAACGAGGAAAAATCGGGCGTCAGCTTTTTAGTTTTGAAACTATACTGAACGCGGATAGTCGGTTGATTACCTAATACTACCAAGTGTACTATTGTATCTGAAAACTCTTTAAACTATAATATATACGGCCTTTGAATAATATTAAATCTTTGAAGTGCATTAAATATAATTTATTGTCTGTGGAACTTAAATGTGAGCATTTATACTGGTTCATTTGGCCACAGCCCGGCCTCCACACCCCTTGCTGCCTGTGCCTGCACCTGTTCTACTGCCTACATGCCCGTTAGCCTGACTATTAGTTCAGCTGCCTTGACCATCTATCTGTGTGCCTGCCTATCCGTCGTGTTGCCTACTCTACAGCCTACCTATCCGATTGCCTGCTTGTCCGTCGTGGTGCCTGCTCAAGATGCCTACCTAGGTCATAATACGTCTGCCTGCCCGACCTGCTGCCTGGTTAGCTGCCCACGTCTTGCGAAGCCGGACCTTAGTTTTTATTATCTATATCCTTTTTCTTAGTTTTAATTTATAATTACATAATTACTTTTACTTTTATTAACGTGGCTTATGTTTAGCTGTCTGTGCTAAATGTAACGTTATAACACAAGCTGCTCATTTGTCATGATCAACAAGTATACTGATAAGCAGATTCTAAATTCAAATTGTCTATAGGAAATTTAAATTAAGAATCTGCTAATTAATGCTTAAAATAATCATAATTTATTATTCAAAGTTTTATAATTAAGTACGGCCCATAGACCATAGTGAAAATTTTATTCCTTTTAATGTGTTTCTGTTCAAACGTCATTTCTAGATTTTACTTCTTATGTTGTGATGTATTTTTTTATAAATTAGGTAACTGTGTTTCATTTTCTTGCACGTTGCAACACACAAAAGCACATAAAAGTGTTATAGCTGTGTCTGTCTATCCTGTCTGCATTGTGAGCACTCTCCTTTACCGTGAAGCGCCGGAACGAACCCGTTTGGTTCATACTTTTAATTTAATGGTTGCTCCGAGATAATTGTATCATCGTGTCTGCAACGATTTGGTACTATTTGTAACGTCTCGCTCGTGTCCGACAGCTGATAATTGAGCCTGGTTATTGGGCATCTGTAACAGACTACAGTTCATCTATAATGAATATAGGTCATCTATAATGATGGGTCCATTGCAAATTGGATATACACAGTACTCTTTTCTCTTTTTTTTAAAAACGTTGCCCCACACTAGGAATTTCTTCCTGTATCGTGGGTGCGTTTACAAACATATAAACTCACATACACAAACACCCAGAGCCGGAACAATTATCTGTAGGTCATACAAACTTTTGTTCCGTGCGGGAATCGAACCCGCGACACGCAGCGCAGCAGTCAATTGCTCAACCACTGCGCCAACCGTGCGCGTACTGGATGTCTATTGAGTCTTGAAATGAGAACTGCCGGAGTCTGTTTCCTGATAGTTACAACTTAAAGTCGTCACAATTTAAGAAGTCCGTTGACGTTTCTCATTTTGCATGCCGCGATAACTTTCTACGTAAGAAATTGAAAACAAATTCATAATCCTAATTAATTACTATGTTACCCATACACTATAACAACGAGTATCATTCGCAAGCATCAAGTTTAATTATTATTAAGTATTTTTATAGCTGTCAAAACCTTTTTTTTGACAACTTTAGGGGTTTTCAAGTCAAGAGTAATTAGGTTACTTCTAGGCAAGTGTGCTTCACCGTCGACCACATCATTGCTTACCTTCAGGTGAGATAGTGGTCAAGCGCGAGCCCATCGTTGAAAGAAAATAAGAATAAAAGTAGCTCTTACCTATCGCAGTAGTTGGTTGTTAAATTCCTTGTGAAATAAAACTGACCAACTTGACTTTATAACGAAAGTCTGGAGACGTTTTTTTTAACCGATTTCAAAAAGGAGGAAGTTCTCAATTCGATTGTATCTTTTGTTTTGTGTGTCACCACGAAGCATTTTACTAGGTGAACTGACTTTGATGGTTCTTTTTATATTTGAAAGCTGGTGGTGGTTCCATGTGGTCCTATTCCAATTTGGTGAAGATCTGATGAAGAACTCTGGCGATATACGACAGAACTCTTCAATAAACAACGGCAAATCTTTCGGGATTGCTGCAATCGTATGTCTGTTTATGGTTTACGCAATTTCATAACATAACATCACGCCGGTTCCCCCTAAAGGGGTACGCAGATGTATGGTTTACCTTGGTACACTCAAGTTTTATGTATTCGGAAATAGATTATTCTGGCATAACTTTGTGCATTATAGGTACCTTACTATAGAACCACAACTAAAAAGTAAGATGTACCACAACTAAAAAGTGAAAAATTAAAAAGTTTTTACAAAAAATTAAAATCAACTTAAAAAAAGAAACACTAAAAATGAAAAATAACTTCAATTTCGGAAGTCGGTGTCAAAAAACGAAGAAACAAAAACAGGAACACCGACTTCAGAAATTAAGGTTATTTTTCTCTTTGTATTATTTTTTTTGGAAGACGATCGTCTTTTTTTGTAAAAAAAATTCTTAGTTAAATCTCTTAGTTTAGATGTTATAATTTACTATCTACTAAGTAAGGAAAGCAATATCCCTTGGGAATAGTAAAAAGTCCATCTGCATCTTATTCTTCTTCTTTTCGAGTCGATAGGGAACTCTTTATAAATTTTGGGCGCAGAATGTGGCCACGCCGATTGCGGCGTCAGAGGCGAGCATAAGGTCATCCAAAGTGCAGGTGTATGGGCACTTGGGACACACCAGCATGTGTGAGATATTTTGCAAAGGGGCACCGCACTCACACTGGGTATCAGACGGGTCTATAAAACCCCACTTCATGACTATCTGCATGAAGCTGCTATTCTCATTATCTAAAAATCTAGCTACTTGATCTACTGTGTACTTATTCCAGTTTTGATGCAGACATTGACTACACTGCTGATACTAAGCTGAATAGCGAGAGGTGTTACAAAATAGCACCGCTTATATAAAATCTTTACCACCCTTTCCAACACTCAAGATTACAACAAAGAAATCACCCTACAATGTATTTCTAATAAAAACCTCAGCTTAAACTGCAGTCAAAAGAAATAATAACTATGTTAAACCAACCTCAGATTACCATAGCCAACGACTCCTGAATCACATTAAAATAATTAACGGCTTGACTGGACTTCTAACCGGAGATTTTGAAGAACGTTTTAGTAAAACGGTAGCGGGAACTGACTGTGAAGATAGAGTTAATTACCGTTTAAACTTGGTCAATTGGACTATGAATATTATCTTTATGCTCCGTTTGAAGTTCGGTTTTCAGTTTCTGAAGATCTATACTCCATTTGCGATAATATTAGACGTTTAAATTAGCCCATTTTACAGCCCGTTTAACCGATTTTGACTTCTATTGCGTTGGTGATACGACAAATGGTGGCTGTAGTAAACAGTTGGTTTTGGTAACAGGTTTATGCTTTTTATGTCATCCTTATGTTTACGGGATAGAACTCAAAATCGGTTGAACGGACTGTTAAAAGATTTGGAAACGTGTCTTATGTTATTTCAAATGGAGTTTAGTGAATACAAAAGGAAATCAAACTGGTATTTGGGCTTAATTTCTATGAAAATTTGCTGACCTCGGCTTTTAGTGCAGCCAACAATAACAGCATTATCAATAGCCTACCATGAGCTCTTAGAGCAAGGTTATTTCCATTGTGATTAAGTGTGATTTGTATCTGTCCCTTACGCAACTTAACTTATTGGACGTTCATGAGTGCTTGCTATCGAATCTTGACAACTCTGAATTTAAGGAAGATTTTATCTGGGATTCCGCCAAATTTTTATCGCATTATTTGCTCCTTAAAACAGGGAGTGGTCTAAGCTAAAGTCTGTACAAATAAGGTAATGATAAAACTAGACTTAATAAACATTTACAGGTAACTTATAATTATATATGAAAAAAAAAATATATATATATCTACCGTTCTTCTTGAATATTTTCGAAGTACTTTTTGCTAGGGTAGAGCTGCATGTAAAAGCTAGTAAAATTGTATTGTCACGTCTCGGCAACATGGCTGAAATTTAGTTACAATGTTAGCACTGCAACTTTAGATAAGGTTATCACAAAGACTACAAACCGAAAAACAGCTTTCTTTTCCGAAGTCGGTATCGGAAAAGAAAGTTATTTTTCGCTTTTGTGTTGTTTTGGAAGTCGGTTAATTTTTTTTGTTTAAAAGTTTTAATATCTTAACTAGATTCTGATTTTGCGATCAAAAAGCCCTACCATATATCGTTTTATAGTTTCATTGTTTAATTAATTGAAGCCCGTGTGTCAGTTTCTAAATTGAGTATTTGAGTTTAAAAACGCGTTAAACCCTGCTTTAATGTCAAAGTTTGACAGATTTTTAGGATAAAGCAGAGTTTGAGATATTATCTCAACTTTAATTCCGATTTCATTAATCGGGAGTATGGCTTCTGATCACTGTTACTGTTACCTACGGCATTTTGATAGTTGATCCTTCAGATTTATTTGATGAACACAATTCCACACCTTCACTTTTAATAATTTTTATTCTCCTCATGATTTCACACCTTCCAGGCTTCCACTATACTATTGAGGTCATGAAAATTATTCCGGTTTTTTCCATCCATCGCTGGAACATCATTCATATGTCAAGGCAGCTTTCTTGCCTATATTTGTATGACAGGACTAAAAACTTGAGAATGTATCAATAGGCATCAGGAATGTATTGAGGTAGGCTTTACCGAGTGAGCTGAATTGATAAGATTTAATCTGACGCTTCTTGTGTGATATAAGTATGTGTTATTAGTACAATGTTTTAAAACACCTTCGTACGCTATGCACCTAAGAACTTTAAGGCTGCCGCAGATAAAGTCAAAGTCAAATGTATTTATTTCAACTAGACCACTAAGCGGCACTTTTGAACGTTAACAATTAAAATTTACAAGTAATAAAAATTGATTCTACCGTGCATTCGGAAAAATAGCTTGTTATGGAGAAGAACCTGAAACTTTTACCTGAACTTTAAGTTGTCTGGCTTTCAAATATGACCTAAGTAACTTAAGGGCCGTATGTCTAATCCCACAGTGCTCGAGTTTCAACAATAGTGTCTCATGGTTAACGCAATCGAACGCTTTCGAGAGGTCACTAAGATTCCAATTTGGTAAGCGTAAGCGACAATGCTACAACAATGCACATAGGAATAGATTTGTCGGTAGAACAATTTTAGAGAATTGTTATGATAAAAAATATGGTCGTCCCATACTCGTAGTTGTCGCGTTGTCGTGTCATGTCTGTCTGCAGGAGACTTTATTGGCAGATGATTCCTGATTAAATTCTCATGTCACGCAAAATCTGATAGTGTTATGTTACTATCACTATTTTTTATCTTTCTGGTATCGCTGAAATACGCATAAGTATCAGAAGATATTTTTAGCTTATTGATATCGATTTGTAACTTTATATTCAACATACATATTTCATGTTTCTTTGAACGTGTTAGTAACGTTTTGTTGTGATAGGTAAAAATATAAACAGTTGAGTGTATTTTAGTTCTAACTCTTTGATGGCTTTATTTCTTTTTCTCATTATCAATAACTTTAGTAAAGTAAATTAATAATGAGCAATGCGGTAATATACCAGCAGTGTTAATTGAATAAATTCTACAAATCGTCCAAATTTAATTTTACATACCTACAGACTTTTGCGAAACACTTCAAAATACATTTCCTACATAATTTCGCGCGACAAAATAAAGGAAGTTCCCACATTACCTTTATTTAATGTCCCAACTTCTTATGGCTTTAAAATGCGGGTAATGTGCTGGAAGTAGTGATAGTAAGTACTGGACCAGGACCGTTATTTGTGACTTAATCAACTAGTGGCGCCTTTCATGCGTGCATTAATTAAGATACGTTTAAAGCGCAGGCCACACTGGAAACGAAGCGATACAAAGCAGTATCGTTTCGCTTCGCTAATGTGGCCCAACTATGAGAATTAAGCAAAGCTAAGTGAGCTAAATGAAGTTAAATAACAACACTTTAATGCTATTCTGTAGACATGTCACCGTGATGACTCAGTTCAACTTAGAGCTTAAGATGTTGGAAAAGCAGCTCACTTCGAGCTTATTTCACATAAGTCATCATAGTGCAGAAAAATTTAAGTATCTCGGCTCTATGCTCACAACAGACGCTAACGTCGACGCGGATGTAAGTCACAGAATCAGCATCGCGTGGCAAAAATGGTAGTCACTTACTGGTGTGCTGTGTGACCCACGTAGTCCCATCAAATAAAAGGGCAAAGTGTACAAAACGGCAGCCCGTCCAGCGTTATTGTATGGGTCCGAAAGCTGGACAACAAAGAAGACGCATGAACAAAAGGTCCATACCAATGAAATGATGATGCTTAAATAGGCGGGAGGTGTGACTCGGCTTGACAGACTGCGAAATGAACACATAAGAGGAAGCTTTAAAGTGACACCTGTCAATGACCGAAAACCGCCTTCGTTGGTATGGGCACTTCAAGAGACATAATGAGGACCATGTGGTGCAAATCGCTCTACGCCTACAGGAACAAAAAAGAGGTAGAGGCCGCCCGCCTTTGACCTGGTGGTCCACTTTAGAAAGAGACCTCAAGCAAGCCCAATTGCCCGAACAGACAACCAAAGACAGAATGACTTGGCGCAGGAAAGTGAGGAGACCCGACCCCAAATAATGGGACAAGGAAAGGAAGAAGAAGAAGTAAGATGTCTGCAGAATCAACTGTCTGGATACATTTTTGAGCGCGGGGGTTTCCCATCAACCCCTCGCTCGGTGCAGCTTTTCGCTTTGCTGGTATATTTTGGTTCGCTAGTTCAGTGGCGTTTAGCTTTAGACGCGGTAACTACATAAGCGAAGCTAAACGAACTAAGCTTCGTTTCGCTTCATTCCCAGTGTGACATGCACTTAAGTGACTGTCAATGAACGTTTTGTGATCGGCTCCTATAGTACGAGTACAATACTACAATGACGGGTCGTTTTGTTTACTAACGGTATCATTTCGTTCGCTGTACTTTTCCATTGAAATAACCTGACGGTGGCTTTTTAATTACTTCTAGATAATTGAAATAAGGAACAGCAAAAAACGTTGCAGTAATTTCATCCAAGGTTTACATAATGTTTTGTTCTAAATTTAAAATTCAGAACAGTCAAGGGTCAAAAGTGTAGTTTCACTCTACCAAAACTAAATTGCCCATGCGCCACTATTTTTTATTATTGGCTCGCGCTTGACCACTATCTCACCTGATGGTAAGCGATGATGTGGTCAATGATAAAACTCGTTTGCCTAGAAGTAACCTATTCACTCTTTATTTAATTATTTGAGAGGTTGTAGCTATCAGGAAATACAGACTCCGGCAGGGAATTCTACTCCTTTGCTTTACGCATTATAAAAGTATTACCAAAACGTTTAGTGCGTATTGGTGCACCAAGTACCAATGACGCATTGCCGGTCGTCTTGTAGTCCGATGATGGAACGGGCTAGGAGCAATTAGTTCATGCAATTCCAACGCACACTCTCCGAAATGTAACCAATAAAAAACCGACACGCTGACAACTCGACGCTGATGTTCAATGCTCTGGAGCCTAGACTCGACCAGTATCTCATTGCCGATGAGCCTCTCGACTCGTTTTTTCGATATTTTGGGTCATACTTACTACAAATTAAACCAGTTGTGGATCACATCATCAGCCTATTAATGTTCCCACTGCTGGGACACAGACCTCCTCTCTGTGAGAGGGGATGGGCCGTAATCCACCACGCAGGCCCAGTGCGGATTGGTGGATGTCACATGTCTTCGAATTTTTGGTTCTAGGACATGCCGGTTTCCGGTTTCCTCACGGTGTTTTCCTTCACCGTTTTTGAGAGCAGTGGTGATGAAATAATTTACACAAAGTAAAGCGCCTGCCTGGGTTCGAACCCACGACCTACAACTTGTAAGTCGCGGCCGATACCACTGGGCCACCACTGCTCTAGTAGGTATGAGTTGTGGATCATTGAAATTATTTAGTTTTATGCTTTTTTTGGAAGACTGCGACTGCAGTTTTGACCATTGACTGCACCTAGATAAGTATAAGTAATGTTACTGTACGTGAAGGTAAAAGCAAGAACAATATTGTAAAAAAAACCTACCAAGTACCCATAAGTACAGTCAGCAACAAAAGCACCCAGTGCACCAACAACTACCCATTACGGACAAAGTTTTTATGCAATTTTTAATTCTTTCTCAGCGATGCGTGAGTTATTAGGGCGGAGAATGACTATTATAATCCGGTTTAATGCGGTTCCAACCAGAATATTGCTATTGTTTTTTTTTTTATTTCACTATAACCTACCCACTTACTCAGTTTGAAGATGGTGTACTTTTATTATAGTCTGTGCAGATTGAGGGTCGTAGTATCGATTTTCTTTAAATAATTGATATTTTTGAGTGAAAATATTTTTATCGGTGTCACGATTTCGTTTAAATGTATTGAATACTTCTAGAAAAAGCTGAAACAATTTTCTTTTTAGTAAAAAACTTATAAAATGAAAGAAAGAAAGGGTTTTCCCAACTGTGGGACAATACAGGCTCATAATAACGCTCTAGTCTTATGCAACTTTAGTTAGAGCTTGAATAAATAAATGATGTTTTTATACTTTCAACATATCGAAGTAAATGTATCTACCTAGATATAAAAATCAAAGGAAGTAAGCAAAAAACCGCGATTGCCTTTGCAACATTCCTGCTCTGCATTTCCTTCGAAACACTCTAGCTAGGCAATGTGGACGCATAATATTAAGCGCTTGAAAACAAACATGATTATGCAGTGCATAATTTGTGATCGTGTTTACATTAGGCTACAATAACTTCCAGCTGCATATATTAATTTTAAAGGTGCCTTTCGGGTATAAAATATTGGTTGGTTGATCTGTAAGAGGTTTTCAACATACCTAATAAATTTATTATTATTATATTCGTTAATTTCAGACAAAACAAGTCCATAATACGTTACATACATTCATAAACAAAAATGTATACATACAGATAGAAAACGCAAAATAACATTGATCCTACTGCCAACTAATATTATAAAGGCGAAGGTTTGAGTGTGTAAGTGTCATAGTATGTTTGTTACTTCTTCACGCTCAATCGGCTAGACCAATTTTGATAAAATTTGGCACAGAGGTAGATTATAGTCAGGAATAGCACATAGGATACTTTTATCCCGGGGATATGTTCCCTCGGGATAATTATCTACTTTCACGCGGGCGAAGACACGCTTTTATCATTTTGAACATTTATTAGGTTCCATTTACCCAACAGAGAGAGGAATAAAAGTAAATAGCATCCCCGGCTCTTGTCCAGAAGTTAGACATTTCGGGAAAATAAAAAAAAACCCTTCAAATAGTTCAAATTAGATCCTATTTAATTTGTCAAAAGCTTCTAGGTAAGCTTAATTTTTCATACAAGGCGTTGCATAGAACTAATAAATATTAACAGAATTATTAGGATTACGCTAGATGCGAAGATCACAGGAGGTCCAGCAGTGGACGTCTGTTTGCTGAGGTGATGATGAAGTATGTCATAATTCTTAGACATCATCACCATCATCAGCATGTTCCCACTGCTGGGACACAGGCCTCCTCTCTGTGAGTGGTAAAGGGCACCACGCGGGCCCAGTGCATGTTGGTGGATGTCACATGTCTTCGTATTGTTGGTTCTACCTAAGACATGCCAGTTTCCTCATTACTTCAAATTTTTGGTTCTAGGACATGCCGGTTTCGTCACGATGTTTTCCTTCACCGTTTTGTGAGCAGTGGTGATGAAATAATTTACACAAGTAAAGCGCCAGCCTGGGCTCGAACTCACGACCTACAACTTGTAAGTCGCGGCCGCTACCAATGGGCCACCACTGCTCTCAATTCTTAGACATAATGCATGAAAATATGAATGACATTTAATCACTATCAATACAACAACCTTATTGGAAGTTATATATTTAAGCCGTTTGGGGTTGAAACATTAGGTTCATGGGGTCCGAGTGCTCTTCGAGTATTTCGAAATGTAAGCAAACGGTTAGTCGACTCTTCACGTGACCAGAGGGCTGGGCTTTTCCTTGGCCAGAGAATCAGCATTGCCATCCAACGTGGCAATGCTGCCAGCGTTCTTGGCACTTTTCACGTTGACAGCGATGTGGACGAATTTTTTGACGCCCTATGACCCCTGCTCTTTTATACGCGTTCGTAGTTTTATTAAAGATAGGTAGTTATTGTTAATTAAGTATTTTATACTATAGAAATTTTAATTGCGATAATTGAATAAAGCTATATCACTATCCATGCCTATTTAATAATTATATCACCTTTCAGCTTTGTTACTGTTAAAAAACACAAAAAATATGAAATACCTACCTGATTACATTCGTGCTATGTTACAATGCAGTATACAGTAAAGTAGATATTATGTTCTGTAGTTTATTAAATAGTTATTTATTCTATAGTTCTACCTAGGCATCTAAGTTTCCTGATAACCTATTCGGCCCTCGTCCTGTTTTTACCTACCACATTAAGTCTCGTTTGAAGAAAAAATTACATAATTATGAACAAGATCATATCGCGGTAAAGGATGTGGCGACGAACCGATTAAATATTGTTATCGGAAGGGAAAGGCGATCAAGACTTCGTAAAATTGACGACCCGTAACACAGTGGAACCTGCCTTGCTTTGGTATGGAGAAATCAGAATTTATTAATCACGACGATAAATAACTTGACGATAATGTACTTTGCGGGGACTAAAAAGTCAGTGAAGAAAAATTATAAACAATAGGTAATGACAAAAACATATTTTTCAGTATTACAAACAACAAAATAGTTACTTTAAGCTCGGGGTCCCAGCGCTAACACAGAAAATTTGGTTCAAATATATGTCACTAGATGGCGCGATTTTTTATGTATGTTCAGCGATATCTCTGTCATTTGGGGACCAATTTTTTAATTCTTTTTTTGTTTAAAAGAGTATGTTCCCAAATTGGTTCCATTTTAATTTGGTGATGATCTGATTAAGGACTTCGAAGATATACAACAGAACTCTTCAATAAATAACGGCAAACCTCTCGGGATTGCTACAATCGCATGTCTGTTCATCGTTTATACTATTTCATAACATAACATCACGCCAGTATGCTCTTAAGGGGTACGCAGATCTCTCATTTCACCGGTTATTTTTAAGTTTCATGATATTCGGGTAATCTATTCTGGCGTTATAGGTACCTTACTAAACAACTTGCTTATTAGGTAGGTACAACTAAAAAGTGAAAAATAAAAAAAACTTTTTTACAAAATATAATACCGACTTCCAAATAAAAAACTACAAAGTGAAAAATAACTTTATTTTTGGAAGTCCATGTCCAAAACGCAAAAAAATGTTACCTACCAAAGACACCGACTTCCAAAAATAAAGTTATTTTTCATTTTTAGTGTTTCTTTTTTAAGTTGATTTTAATTTTTTGCACACATTATGGAATATTGGGTTCTTAATTAACATTTCAAAGATTACTTGAACGGATTATTTAAAATTGATTCCAATAGATGGCGCGGTTTTAAATATCTGAGGCATAACACTGGATTTTTTAAATTTGTATTGTAACACATTTTGGTACAATGTAACTGTAAAAGCTTGCAAAAAAAAACCATAAAACAAATCGTCACTATACTTAAAGAAAAAAATATACACGAAACGAGAAAACCCTTTTACTTGCAACTCTTGCAAGTCGCTGCTAACATCATCTATATTATATCCGTGGAACGGAACAGAACGCGATCGAAGTACTTATAAAAATAATTTTCTTAATCAGACGAAAAACGCTAGTTACGTCGGCACGGTTTCTTCAGGCATGAGGCATCTGTATGCTTATTATTTGTGCTTTTATTATAAAGTATTTCAAAATAATTCTGCATGGTTAGTATCTAAAATTCTCATCACTTACCATATCATTACTCCTATATTCGTCGAGGGGTTAGACAGAGGCTTATCTAGGTATAGAAATAAAAGAAAGAGAACCAACATTTCGCAAGTGCCATTTAATTAGGGCAACCAGATCCAACCTCGAGGAGCTTCTGAGAAATTGCAGATGGAAAACGCAATAACACTTTGTCTGACCCAGGAATCGAAACCAGAACCTACAGATATAAATCTAACTAGATGCCGCAATTGTATAATACTCACAACGGATCTTTGTGTCTCTGAATTGGCTGCAAGACCCTGCGCAGTAGTTATTTTTATGTCAATGTTTAAGGTTAACATAGCATTGTATAACTGTCTCTTTCACTCGCTTGCTTTAGTCACATCGTCCTATCTCGCTTACTGTATGCAGTATACTCGATGACAAACTGTTTCTTGCGCAATGGTTGGCAGAGACAACTTTAGAGACACAAAGAGCCGCTGTAACTATATGTACTTTGCGTGTTAAAAAACGGAGTAAAAGTACGATCAATGATCGTACTTTGAGCTTTTCATTTAGCATTATCGGCACCAGAAATCCACCGAAATCTAGAAAAATGCCTAATTATGAGAAATTGAGCTGTAAAAACTGTATAGAAAAAGTTGGCCGAGGCATTGGAAATGGTTTCTTTCATTGGTAAGTAAATTTGTTTTTAAATTGTTTGTGAAAAAGTGGCATGCTTGGTTTTCATACAGATGGAGGGACTTGCGTTACCTTGTTAGATTTATGTCTGTGCCGGAACCGCATGCATGCGCAGGAGTAGCGCTTGCGACTACTACCTCAACGAGGCAGTTCATTCATGAATTCCTACTTTAGCATCTCAGTTCAAGTAACCCATAATTCACGTTTTACAGAGGAAACATAAATTAATTGGCCGCACAAAAACCAACTAAAAAAGGAAAAAAGATAATGCCATAAATATAGTTTTATGTTTAAGAAGCCATTAGTAATTTTTTTTTTATGTTCGACTTCCTAAAAGGTGGTCTAAGACATCATAAAGTTGTAATAGAGTAGTTTACTAACGAGTTTGGACGGAAGTTTACGAATTATTGCTGAATGCTGTAGGGTCACAAACACTTGAATGGACCTGTTTAGAGAAAAACAAATATTTCTATAAAATGACCAATATTTGTTAAGTTGTTAACAGGTTTGATTTGTTTGCCGAATACTTAGGCCCACTTTTAATCCGTATTTAACTCAACCAATGGTTAAATATGCTAACCAATGGTTTGAAATATCGATAAAACGCGTTACTTATCAGTTGTTAGTCTAACAAATTATCAATTAATTAATTTTCCAACTTATTTAACAACTTGCGAGGCTAAAAATATGATGAAAACATGCATTTACTGAAATGTCAAACCATTGGTTAACATATTTAATAATTGCTTAATATATTTAACCATTGGTTAACTTTTAATAAAAATACTGGGCCTTAGTAAGCAATTTTTTTAATACATATTTAAGAATGATTGTGCCTTTTCTGTACGAAAAGTGGACTTTGCCTTGCAGGTGGAACTGTACCAGCCGGGCGAGCACGGCCTACTGTGAGAGGCTTGAGGCTTGGTCATTTTTATCACATTTTGGGAGCAAAAACCGTGATAAAATGCGTGACTTATCTTAAGGTGGAGAGAGCCTCTTTGACAGGCTCTACACAGAAGCCCTCCCCGGCTTAAGATCAAAAAAAAAATGTAAGTAAAGCATTTTTTAGCCTTGACCTATCCGTCCGAAGTATGGACTAAAGTTGGTGCAGGCTATTGTCATTAAATCTTGGAGCTGATCTTCGGTAAGGCTACTCCCGCCCTTCCCCACCACGACGATGACGCTGAAGATCTCGCGCTCCGCGCTCGTCCGTTTGAATGGACGACAGTAAAAACAAACCGCGGGCAAAATTATTAAAATACATACTCAAGTGACACTAGTAAATTATATTGTACTGTTTACTTAAGGTCCACACAAAATAGGTCCGCCATTTGGTGATCTCTGCCCTATTGCATAGGACCTCGTGTAAAGTGGTGTGCAATAGGTGCACCTCTGCTGAAGCATTCAGAGAACGCGGGCGTGATACTATGTTTATGTATTTGTACTTTGAGTATAGCAAAGTTATCATTACTAGTTACCTACATCAGTCCAAGGCCGTGGACTTGCGTTTAGCAGTGCCTTAACAAAACGAAAGTCTATGACCAGTGTGTGTTGCCAGTGATGACATTATGGCTCTGAGACGTGGTCGCTTACAATGGGCCTCATCAGAAAGCTTATAGTCACTCAAAGGGCAATGGAGAGGGCTATGCTCGGAGTTTCCTTGCGTGATCGAATCAGAAATGTAGAGATCCGCAAGTGAACCAAGGTTACCGACATAGCCCGAAGAATTGCCAAACTCAAGTGGCAGTGGGCAGGGCACATTGCTCGCAGAACGGATGGCCGATTGGGCAGAAAGGTTCTGGAGTGGCACCCGCGAACTGGAAGACGTTGCGTTGGAAGGCCTCCCACTAGGTGGACCGATGACCTGGTGAAGGTTGCGGGGATCCGCTGGTTGCGAGACGCACGGGACCGGTCAATGTGGCGACGCTTGGGGGAGGCCTATGTCCAGCAGTTGACGTCTTTTGGCTGATATGATGATGATGATGACAAACAAGAATTAAAAAAATTAGGACGTGGGACGTCCCAAGTAGAGCAGTGATCTCTGCAAGGTGGCTGAATGAACGAGATGAATGAATAGAGATTGAATTGAATGGCGAGAGTTTGAATGCAAATTAAATCAATGAATGAACATGTGCAGAAACAAAGATAAAGGATCTGTGGACAATGTGATCAAAATAAAAATATGGATCTAAGTAACTCTGACGCGAAGTTACGATACGAATATAGCATTTGTGCATAAACATCCATTGATGCATCGGTGGACTCGGCCCATCTTAATACGTTAGATATACACGGGACGGTATATCATGTGCCTATGAACTATTTTAATTTCTAGTTTAGGAATCATAGCCACTCAAAAACCACGAAGCTTTGTAAACATCCAAGTTGTTGCTGTATAGTCGAATGAGTAATTCTAATTTAATATGTTAGAACAGAGGCTAATCCCAAGGCCACACCTACTAACTCCGAATATAAATTATAATAGGGTCCTCTGGGCGTGTCAACTGTCAGGTTTCCTTTGAACTGGGTTTGTTTCTTACTAAAATAAATTTTTTAGACGTGGCTCACTTAAGCAAACAATTATTATTTATTTGGAATTTCATGCTGTATTTTAGATTTCATGCTGAAAACATCAACAGACGGTGACCAAGTCACAAAAACTATGTGAAAAAAGATCAAAACTTAAAAATAAAAAAAACTTACGGTACCAAAAAGGCTCAATCCAAAAAGTCCTAGATTCAAACTCACCCGAAAAAAATATCTACACGCACTTCCACATATATACACACACATACACAGCACTCACGTTTGGCGGTTACGCACCCAATCAGTTTTCAGATCACGACAGTGCGCGCGCGCTTCGGAGAACGCGTGTGTCTGATGCGCGCGTTCGATCCCTACTGGTTCAAACTTCGAGTCGATAGCGTTCCTAGAAATAGGTTCCATTGATTTTCGATTTTTGAAATTTGATTTTTGGAACAGTGAGCTTTGCGACTGTGTGGCCAGTTTAATAAATTTGTAAGTTTTGTGGCATTAAGTTTTCGACCTAGTGCAAAGATATTAGGACGGGTTTGTTTGAGATCTGCCATCCTACTACAAATATGTATTGCTGGAGAGTTTGTTGCACTAATTTTTAATCCCTGACTGACTAGACTGGACAGTCTAAAGTGAAATTTTGACATTCAAAAACTGGTGATTCTCAGCCTGATTGGAATAAAATAGTTTATGATTTTGTTTATGCCAAAAATGCAATCAAAAATTAACAGCGGCAGGGATAGATAAGTTCAACTATCTTTGTATAAAAAAAAGTACCAGATAGTGTTACAAACCAGATAAATAATGACCACCAGACTCTCAACAAAAAAAAGTAACACACATGTTTCTAAACTTAAAAACAAAACAGAAGCCATCCCGCCAATCACAGCGCTTATGACGCCTTTACTAACTTTTTTCTACATTTTATTATTCCGGACGGACGTTCCACTATGTGAATATCCTGAGTGCACATTGAACCGAAACGCATTATGGAGAGGATAAAAGCCGTTTTAACTTTTTAGGATTCCGTAGTCAACAAGGAACAATAAAATTATATTTATCAATAAAGTTATGCCATGTCCGTTTGTCCGTCCGTCCGCATTTAGCTCAGATACTGTACAAAAAAGCTATAATTTGGCATGGATAACACATATTATCACGCCAACAAAGTGTTTTTTTTTTAGTGTACACGTAAAGTGGGGTTATTTTTATTTGGGGACTATATTTCTTGTCACCAAAATTTATATTTGTCATCAAGTTGTATCACCATAATAAATAGATATATCGCCACGAAATATTTTCGTTCTCAGATAAACAAAAAGTGTTCCCAGGTATGAATTATCAAATTAATGTTAATATATATGTCAAATAAGAGATGGATTACCAATAAAATGCTATGACATTAGATGAATATAAACTTCGTTCTTATAATAATAGTTTTATTACTTAAATAATAGGTTTGTGCTCAGAATGGTAGATCTGTCACCAAATGTCCAAGAGCAAGCGAAGCGAGCTCGGGAGCTTAGGGCACCCCAACACGGACAGGTTAGGTTCGAAGGAGATGACGGGAGCTGAAGTGAGCGAGCAAAGCGAGCGAACTCAGCTCCCGTCATCTCCTTCGTGTTAGGTTACTTTAGACCCTGCATACAGAAATAGGAGCCCCGTCCAGCGGGGCTCCGTCGACGAGGACAAACCTATTATAATACATACAAAAACATTTATGTGGTACTAGACCCTATATCGCCATGATTTTAGGTGATTTATTGTGGAATTGATTTTATATTGTTTGGTGACTACATTTTGGTGACAAATCTACAATTTTGCGGGCAAACCCTATTATTTAAGAAACACAAAACGAATTAAATTGGCGATAGCTTAAATGACACCCTTTTTATTTCTCGTCTATCCATAGGATAGACGATCGTCTATCTCGGATAGGCCATTCAAAAATATTACGGGTCTGTAAATACTATTTTTAATTTAGGGATCCGTTAACGTAAAATTAAGCTTTAAAAGGCAAATTTTTGTAAGAGTTAAGTGTGTATCCCTTGCCAGCTAAATTAAATTTTGTATATTGATGTATGGGGACAACAATTTTCAAACGGAAATGTTAATTTTTTCCCTTGGTTAGACTTAGAGTAATATTCGGTGCTTTCATTGTTTGTGAACTTTAGTAATTTAACTTATTTATTTTGGTGAATGTTGCTGTTTATACGGAACCCTCTGACTGGCGCGAGTCAGACTCGCACTTGATCGGTTTTTAATGTTGCGGACATTGATTTTTTTGGTCAGTACGGAAATAATGTCCTAGTAGGTTGTTGGTAGCAAGAAACTGGCAACATAAATACAGATTGGAATGACCACGTTAAATAAATGTGGAAGGAAACCATAAGTCTGGTCTCGTGGTCGCAAATAGGGTAGTTCTTTTTAGTCTGTTTATTTTTAGGTAGATTAATAAAAAATATTGGACACACGGTATTGACACGTAAACATAAAGTGACAACGATATAATGCGTTGAAATATCGTGTGACGTCACGCCGCTAGTACACTTTATACTGCCTTAGTGACGTCACAAGCCCCCACTCCTGAACTTTAATGCGCTTTTGCTTTGAATTATTTTATTGTTTTGGTAAAGCATAAATAGGTGTCCAATATTATTTGATCGTCTCACTGATGGACCTAATGGAATTATGATTTTTCTACCCAGGAAACATCCCTTCTGATGCTCAGTGTAAACACACAATTGCGGCTGCTAGCGTAGGTACTGTATGTGTCTAGTCAGCGCGCGCTCGTACGTCTTCGGTTTTCTTCATGCGCCTCCGGCTCTCTCCTCGGCGTCTCACTTTTGTGCGGATCTTCGCTTGTACTATCCTGCATGTAGCACGCTGTGCCTCGCACAATTTATCACGCAAAAGAGATTATTTATATTTATAAAAAAGGGTATTTAAAAGTTAAAATAATAAATATTTTTGCATATTCTAAAAATTTACGGCAAGCTGAATCGATTTCTTTTTTTGAGCAATCCCGCCGCACTATTCCCAAACCATTGCAACTTCTGAAAGCCAGAATCAATAGTGGCGACCACCAGAAAAGCGCCGAGGCAATGAAGCTCGACGAAGTTCCGGAGAATGAATTTAACTGTACTGGATCCCGCAACGAAATTAGCTAGCAACGAAGCTGAATCGATTGAAAAAGTTTTAGTTGCCTATGTGACCGGGCAGTGCCTCAAAAATCACTACAAAAATGTCGTTTTTTCGGTCTAGCCTCTCATCCCGTCTATCTCAACGTGCGATAAAGAAGTCGGTTCCAATAACTGGTGAAAAGTGTACGTAACTACTATAGTATCTACGAGTATATCCCTGCCGAAATTTTTTTGAGAATACTTGCATGAAGCTTATCTTATGTTAGGGAACAAATCGCGTCTTTTACTGTCAGTTCTGAAACATTAAAGAGAAGCGTGAGACATGGTTTGTCTATCGCATTCTTTAACGTGATATCGCAGTTTCTACTATCCAGTATCCATACTTATCGATAAATCATCATCATTCACAGTCTATGGAACTGTTAGCATCTGTGTAAAACATTGCAATTACATTGAACGTGCGGGATAACAGTATTCCGTACAAAAACTGAGTGTTTCTCTCTAGTAATTATTTGTTTATTAAGTTTTTATTCGGTACGTCTTTGTGTTGTGAGAATGACATGAGATTTTTTGTTAATGGACTATATTTAGAGGCAGTCAAGTGCATTGTGCGTAAAAATTCTCATCTTCATTAATTTTCGAACAGCATTACCTTAAAAAACTTAGCTTCTAAGTTCCAATTCCTTCCTCCACTTATTTTATATTAGCACGCATTGATCAACTACTGAGCAAAGACTTTATTCCACTGCTGTCACTACTTCTGGCTATATTGACCCTTATATAAAAATCTCTGCACTGTTTAAAAACTGCTACGCAGATTCTAAATTAAAGTTTTAAATTTAAAAAAAAAAAAAAAAAAAAACTTATACATTCTCTCAGTGGTGGCACAGTGGTATCGGCCGCGACTTACAAGTCGTGGGTTCAAGCTCAGGTAGGCGCTTTACTTTGTGCAAATTATTTCATCACCACTGCTCTCAAAACGATGAAGCAAAACATCGTGAGAAAACTGGCATGTCCTAGAACCAAAAATTCGAAAACATGTGACATCCACCAACCCGCACTGGGCCCGCGTGGTGGATTACGGCCCATTCCCTCTCACAGAGTGGAGGCCTGTGTCCCAGCAGTGGGAACATTAATAGGCTGATGATGTGATGTGATAAAAAAATCTTATTAATAATCTTCTGCTTAAATATTATAACGGCGACAGTTTATGTTTGTGTGTCAGTTTGTAAGATACGTCACGCTAAAACTACTGAACGGATCTGGATGAAATTGGCATAGAGATAGATTATAGTCTGAAATTTCATATAGGATACTTTTTATCCCGGGATTATATTCCTATGGGATATTTTTTTACTTTCACGCGGGCGGCAGAAGCTAGTAATAAATAAAACCTATTGACTATGCTGGTACTTTTACGTTGTGTGTTTTGAGCGTGACAAATAACCTTTTCCCACACTTGACTTTCAATCTAGATAGGCCGATAAAAAGACGATACGCACAGGAGAGTGCTTTCGTTACAAAAAGTATAGTTATGTTATGCCAGATATTTCGCGATAATTTCCCTGCAAAAGCATTTTCTCCTACTGCAAATCATAATGTTTATAAAAAAAAAATCTGACTGGCACTTATAAGTTGGACACTTTGGACAGATTCGGTTCGTCATCTATAAGGATATCGTCTATCCTAAGTAATTCATTTGTAAAGGTCGGATGGTCAATACCCTTTGAAAAATACTGAAATTCTCTCTTATGAGGCAGTCTAGACGAAGATTTCAAGGACATGAACTCGATTTAAGCACAGATTTAAGGCAGCTTCTGCCGCCATTTATTTCGTTCAAAAATTCTACAAAACCCTTCGCTAATATATTGCAAAACTTCTTCTGAATAAATCCACGTAATTCCCTTACATTAATACATTTAATAGGGACTCGAGAAACTCCCGTGTAAATTGCTGTTGATATTGAAGATACTATCATTATTATTATGGCAAAACATGTCCATTGCTGGACACGGTCTTCTTGTGTCACTGCAAAGAACAGTCTTGTACTTCTCGCATCCAATGGACTCTCGTGACCTTCACTTGGATATCAGTCTATCTCGAGGGACGCCAATCAATTTTACGCATTCTGGCACGCGATCACCTCTCCAATCTTGAGATATATATGTGCAATGCCCACTATCTCTTAAGTTTGGCAATTCTTTGAGCTGTCGGTAAACTTGAAAATCTCTTCATTTCATTATCTTGCTTTGAAATTCACCAGGCTATTTTCCAAGCATTTTTTTTAGCTTGCAATGTATGTTTGTATTTATGTATGTAAGTGTGTTCGGATCAAATCTTGCAACTGAATTTTAAAGCAGTTATCCTCCACCGATTAAGATGAAATTTTGCATACACGATTAGTTTGGATGACAATGCATGGTTAGCTAAGTGACGTCATTCTAAATCCAATATGGCGGACGGCCCAAGATGGCGGACTGGTTATTTTTTGTGCACTATCATGATATGCGTATCAAATGAAAGGATTTGCTTAGAAAGATACGAAAAGAGATTGTTTTTTTTTAATTATTAATGAGCTTGCGTTTGATTATATCTCACCTGAGTGTAAACGATGATGTGGTCGACGGTGAAGAACGCTTGCCTATACTCTCCATTGCAAAGCAAGAATTTCAGTTCAGATTATTTTCTTAAAATATGCGACAGCCATCATACATATTGCGTAGTTGTCGATATATAAAAACTAAATGAACTGCTTTGTATGTGAGGTGCAACTAATCGACGCCCGCGCAGGTATGACTCATTCAGCCTCTGACGTCACTTAAAACTAAAAATAGTTAGAGGATAACTTCCGTGCGAATCAAAAAGATTTTATGCACAAAATGACCTAATGTAACCAAAGGATAGGTTAGGTTTATTCCTCTAGAATTAAGGCTATATTTTTGAGAAACCTGATTATTCCTATTTTGTAACAAATAGGAAAAGCCTTAATAGAAACTAATTATAATACAGAATTAAAATTGATTGTTTGACCCCAGAGAAGTGCACAGTTCCTTGCAGAAAAACGCAGAAAAAAGGAATAACATTAACACTTTGTTCAGACACAGATAATTCTAGCATAGTTCAGAGTAGATAATATTAAGATTTGTCTGAGGAGAGCAAACTGGAAAGTAGAACACGTACTTTTTGTCAAAAACTACATTATATTTATCCAATGTAGTATGTACGCAGAATAAAGAAAAGTGAATAAGGAACCGAAATTTTATTACTTAACTAGCTGACCCGGCAAACTTTGTTTTGCCATAAAAACACCAAAGATTCATCTACCCTACCTACCCTACCCTGCCTACCCTATCCTACCTACCCTACCCTACTTACCCAACCCTACCTACCCTACCCTACCTATCCTACCCTACCTATGTATATATACCTCATACAAACGCCTAAACTTTCGGCACTGCACTCGATCGCAGTGACGGCCAAGGACGAGGAGGAAACCAGTGAGCAAGTCCTGGACAGGATCCGAAAGGTGGTGAACGCAAAGGAAGGGGGAATTAAAGTCGACAAAGTTCGCAAGGCGAAGGATAGAAAAGTCATAATGAGTTGTCGCACGGAGGGAGAGAGACAAAAGCTGCGAGAAAGACTGAGTAAAGCACCTGAGTTGAAGACAGAGGATATTAAAAATAAGAATCCTCAAGTCGTGTTAAGGGACGTTGTGCAGCTTAACAGCAACGACGACATGATGCAAGCTCTTAAAAACCAAAACAACCACATCTTCAAAGACTTAAGTGAAGAACAGAAGATAGTGGAAGTTTTATATAGGAAACGCCACAGGAACCCGCACATGTGCCACCTAGTGCTGAGGGTCGCCACAGAAGTCTGGCGGCGCATGCTCGAGGATGGGTCGGTGCACTTGGAACTTAAGCGGGTTAGGGTCGAAGACCAGTCCCCGCTTGTCCAGTGCTCGCTCTGCCTCGGGTATGGGCATAGCCGACGCACTTGCACGGATACCGTGGCAAAGTGCAGCCACTGTGGCGGACCTCACATGAGGACGGAGTGCGCGGACTGGAGCGCCGGGCTACCACCGACCTGTTGCAATTGCATACGGGCCAAAATTGACAGCACGCATCATCACGCCTTCAGCTCAGAGTGCACAGTCAGAAGGAGATGGGATGCTATAGCCCGCTCATCCATAGCGTACTGCTAAGGGCGCCCCGGGGACTCCTGCCCAACAAACAGCAAGACCATACCGAGTGGCCCAAGCGAATCTTCAACGCAAGGAACTGGCGACCACCGAACTCTTTATAGAGGCCAGTGAACGGAAGATCTCGTGGGCACTGATTCAGGAGCCGTATGTGGGAGGAGCACGAAGTATGAAGAGCTACCGTGGAGCGAGAATCTACCAGTGTGAGGTCGATGGAAGTGGGAGGGTTAAAGCTGCGATAGCCGTCTTTGATCATGACTTGGACGTCATACCCTACCCGAAACTCACCTCAAATAACATCGTTGTGGTGGGGATCCGAACCAAAGCCTGGGAAATCGCAGTAGTCTCTTATTACTTCGAGCCAGACCAACCCATAGGGCCATACTTGGACCAGATGACCCGGATCAATGCGGAAGTGGCCAACGGTAGATTGCTGATAGGTGGCGACGCGAATGCGAAAAGTGCCTGGTGGGGCAGCATCAAAGAAGATCCCAGGGGAGAGGAAATGTCCGCTACCCTGGACGAGTTGGAGCTTCAGGTGCTAAACGCTGGTGACGCTCCCACCTTTGACACCATCAGAGGTGGTAGAGCGTATAAAAGCCACGTGGACGTCACGGCATGTTCGCTCGACCTTTTTGACCTGGTGGACGGCTGGCGGGTCGACACAGGAGCAACATCCTCGGACCACAACACGATATTTTTTAATGTCAATACGAAAAGGGAAAAAGGTGTTAACATCACTAGAACTACTAGGATGTTCAACACCAGAAAAGCAAATTGGGAAGACTTCAAGATCAAACTACAAGAATTTAAAATTAGAGATAATATCAATTTAGAAATAATAGAAGAAATAAACAGTAAAGTAAAATTAGAAGAAACAGTTGTAAATTATATAAATATTATCACAGAAGCTAGTAAGAGTGCTATCCCAAAAATAAATAAGAAAACTAAAATCACCTGTCCGTGGTGGTCCGAGGAGCTCACTGTGAAGAAGAGGGAGGTGATGACGAAGAAGAACCGCATCCGCAATGCCGCGCCGGTCCGGCGAGCGAAGGTCGTTGGCGAGTACCTGAAAGCAAAAGAAGAGTATGAGATGCAGGCGAAGAATGCCCAAATCGCCAGTTGGAAGGAGTTTTGCCGGAAGCAGGATCGTGAGGGAGTTTGGGAGAGTTTCTACAGGATCATCGGTAGGACCGCCAAAAGGCAAGAAGAACTGACCCTTTGCAGCGATGGTGCATTCCTCAATCCGAGTGAATCGGCGGATACGTTCTACCCCGAAGACAGAGTAGACCAGGACAACGCTGACCACAGGCGAATTAGAGAAGCAGCCAGCCGAGTAAATGAGTGGGCCCATGATGAACATCATGATCCCCCATTTACAACGCTGGAGCTGAAGTCCGCCGTGGCGGGTTTTAATCCCAAAAAGGCACCAGGAGGGGATGGACTGACTTCTGATATCTGCAGTCGAGCGATCCACCAGGACCCGGACGCTTTCCTTGCCCTCTACAATAAGTGCCTCGAATTGGCACACTTCCCGACCACCTGGAAGGAGGCTACAGTCGTAGTCCTCAGAAAGCCGGGCAAGGATAGCTATACCACCCCTAAGGCATATAGACCAATCGGTCTACTGCCTGTTCTGGGGAAGATCCTGGAGAGGATGGTCGTAGCGCGTCTAAAATATCAGCTTGTACCGCGGTTTAGTACTCGTCAGTTTGGCTTCATGCCCCAGAGGAGCACCGAGGATGCCCTCTATACGCTAGTGGAGCACGTACAGGACAAGTTGAGGCTGAAGAAGCTAATTGTCCTGGTGTCATTGGATATAGAGGGCGCCTTCGATAGCGCCTGGTGGCCAGCCATAAGGGTCAGACTGGCTGAGGAAAAGTGCCCGGTCAACGTCAGGAGGCTGATAGACAGCTATCTCGACGGTAGGAAGGTCAAGGTTCGGTATGCCGGGGAGGAATGCACGCGAGAGACTAGCAAGGGCTGTGTCCAGGGGTCGATCGGTGGTCCAATCCTGTGGAACCTCGTTCTCGACCCACTACTGCAGGACCTTGAGCAGCGTGGAATTTTCGTGCAGGCGTTCGCGGATGATATAGTCTTGGTCGTGGATGGGGACACGGCGACTGAAGTCTCAAGATCTGCCAATGCAGCCCTCGCCCATGTTCAGGGTTGGGGCGTCCGAAATAAGCTGAGGTTTGCACCGCACAAAACCTGTGCGATGACCATAACCAATAAGCTTAAGTACGACACTCCAATACTGAACATGGCCGGGGTCGACATCGGTATGGTCAAGAAAATGAAGTTGCTGGGTCTAACCATAGACGAAAAGCTCACTTTTAATGAGCATGCCGCGAACGTCTGCAAGAGGGCAGCTAACGTATATAAGCGACTGTCCCGAGCCGCAAAGGTGAGCTGGGGTTTAAACACGGAAGTCATACACACAATTTACACAGCAACGATTGAGCCCATAGTAACGTACGCAGCCGCAGCCTGGGCACCCGCTACAAAAAAGTTGGGTATACGGAAGAAGCTAGGCTCTGTTCAACGAGGATTTGCTCAGAAGCTCTGCAAATCTTACCGTACTGTCTCTCTGAACTCGGCGCTGGCGCTGTCTGGGATACTACCTCTAGACCTGCGCATACAAGAGGCAGCCGCCCTGTATGAAGCGAGGAGAGGGTCATCCCGGTTTGTGCCAGGAGACAGGGAGATCGAGAGTCCGGTAAGATTTGCAGAAGCCCCTCATCCAGCTACACAATTGCCCCTGGAGTTCATGTGCCTGGAAGATCAAGAGTTACTAGACAGTAACAATGTGCAGGCGGTGCGAATCTTCACCGACGGCAGCAAGATTGAGGGGAAGGTCGGAGCCGCATTATCCATTTGGGATAATGATGGCGAAATCCGGAACCTCAAACTTAGCCTTGCCGCGTACTGCACAGTCTACCAGGCGGAACTCCTGGCCATTTGCAAGGCGACAGAAGTGATCCTCGCGCGGCAAGAGGCGAGCTATGGCTTGTACAGCGACTCAATGTCCGCATTGCAGACGCTTGCAAACCATGGCTCGCTCCATCCCCTGGCAGTTCGCGCGCGCGCAAACCTGGCTCACGCCCTGTGCCAGAGCAAAGCTGTGACTTTGTTCTGGATCAAGGCCCACGCGGGCCTGCCGGGGAATGAGCGAGTGGACGAGTTGGCTAAGGAAGCAGCATTGTCGTTACGGAGGAAGCCGGACTACGACCAGTGTCCGGTTTCATTTATCAAGCGACAGATCCGTTTGGAATCGCTTGATGAATGGAATCGAAGATATGTGTCGGGCGAGACCGCTTCCGTGACGAAAATGTTTCTTCCGGATGCAATAGCGGCTTTCCGTATTGTACAACAGGTGCGGCCTGAAGGCGTCCTCACGCAAGTTTTGACGGGGCACGGCGGGTTCTCTGAATACTTGAATCGCTTCAAGTGTAAGGATAGCCCATCGTGCGTCTGCGATCCAGGCGTGGCAGAGACTGTCCAGCACATACTTGTAGAATGCCCGTTATTTATCAGGGAGCGCTACCAACTTGAATCTGAGCTGGACAGGAAAATAACGAGGGAGAGCCTGCATGGGCTCATGGACAAAAAACACAGGGAAAAGTTTTTGGAATATTGCACTAGAGTAGCCACTGCGGTTATACATCGGAATAAAACCTGAGCGCACCGTGCTTCATTAATATTTCTGTGTGATATTTAAATGCAAGCACGGAATGCAGCAAGGACATGTATAGCCGGCAGTATTTCATGCTAGTACCTAAGTTTCTAAATTGTGTAAGACTGATTGTTATGATAAACTGCACTTTTGTGTTTTTATATCCTTAGCAATAATGTACGCTTGTGATAGAAAGCACCTTTTGTATTTCCTGTGATAAACTGCACTTTTGCACAATTTGTGATACCTTGTATTCTATATTTTTCTTAATCAGCACTATTTGCACGATTGTATTTCTGAGATAAACAGAACTCTTGTATATTTTTCTTTTTGTATTTTAAGTTTACTGTGATAAATAAATAAAACATGCCCGTAGTTATTGAAATGAACCCACACAGTATACAAGAGGATGAATGCAAGATGAACCTTGGTATGAAGGATAAAAGTGCGAGAGGAATGAAAGAGGAATGGTACGGATGTGTTTGCAATTAATAGGCGCCAATTTTGTTGGTGGGGATTAGAGGTAAGAAAAAAAAAAAAAAAAAAAAAAAAAAAAAAAAAAAAAAAACCCTACCTATGTAGGTAAGGTAGCAATTTTTTTTTTCCTTATTTTATTTTTTCATAAGAACCTTCTCCTAACAATAACAAACACAACAAAAAAAGAATAAGCGAAATCGGTCCAGCCGTTCACGCGTGATGTCGTGACCAAGGGAAATAGGGATTCATTTATATATATATAGATAGATGACTTTGACTCTATCTTGACTTTTTGATTTTTATATTCTGTTTTATATAATAATTTTGATTGACATTATGATTTTGACATTTGACTTAATTTCTTTTTTAAATGGTTTTATTTATTTTAATCTAATTTTAATGTTTTCTATATTTTTTACCGAATTTAATTATTTTACTAATTTACCTTATACTTTTTAAATTTTACTAGGTACTTACGAATGTATTTGTATAATTTATCTTATAGAATATAATTAATCTTATAGAATTTATATTAAATTAATACTTGAGATTTTTTTGTTAATTCTGGGCGGCAATGTTATCACAAGCTATACGCCGTACTTGTCATTTGCATTGGTCCTAAAGTTGTCTACATTGTTCTTTTGATGTGTAAAAATGCATGTAATGTGGCTGTGCTATTTTAAATAATGTATAATAAATAACAGCAAAACGCACAAATAAGTCCATTCTCGACCAGTTAAACATCAAAACCAGACTCTCCACAATCTGCTACCAAAGAGTCCTAAATTACTTTGGTCACATCGCCCGGAGACAGCCAGATAACCTGGAAAAACTGGTTGTTGTGGGAAAAGTGGATGAGAAAAGGCCACGTGGACGCTCACCCACTCGGTGGTCAGACCAGAGGCCTTAGTGCGAGTTTTTACTCACGCTCAATCGCGTTAACGTTAACGCCAATTTGTATTGAAACTGGATAAGCGCCGTCTGGTGACGGCAAGGCAAAACCTGTTTTTTTGTATACATTTTGACATAAGAGATCGTTTACGTTAACGCGATAGCGCGTGAGTAAAAACTCGCACTAAGGGCACAGATCAGGGCGATTACGGGCCTCACGGTGACCACTGCCCTGAGAAGAGCCGAAGACAGAGTGGCTTGGAAGCAGCTCGTCAATGACTCCGTGAAAGCTGTCCAAGACGGGCACGACCTTCAGTAATGAAGACAACGAATAAGAAGAGATAATAAATAAAATAAATAACATCCTACCCATCTAACTACTTAATATATTATTATCGTCTCGGACACTGTCTCATTTAGGTTAGTAACTATAATAGTAGTATATTCCCTAGAAATTCATAATAACAGTAGAGGCATGTAGTTACAGTGGAACCAATCAAACTGAAAAAGTCAATTCCAAATAGAAAATAGATAAGAATTATTTCGTGTTAAAAACTTGTCATTTGATTTGTTGTGAAGGAGAAAAATCTTGTTATTTCCACCTCATAGATGATAACAGATACGATTTTCATTAGAAATTGAAATTGAATTTTGAACTAATTTAACTTCTTTATTTCGTTGGAGGTTTTCGAGTGCGAAATAAAACTTTTTTATAATGAAGACGGCCTGTTTACTTCGTGATATGGAAAAAAAAGAATTTGTCTAAGATGATAAAAAATATTTTGTCGCTTTTCCTCATCTCAACCGAAAATATGATTATTTTTCTTGACGAAGTGTTTGGCTCCACGAAATCTTATTAATGTCGTTTCTAATTCCATGTGGCCAAGTACTTCCTAGGATAGGAAAATGTCCTTCAGCATTTTTCAAAGTTAGTTCAGCTTTTCTGTAGGTAACCTAGATATCCTGCTATCTAGATAGGCAGCTGCTCTTGATCTCAGGATGGATTATGAAGTTCCTTGTGCATTCTTCTCCATAGCAAGCTACTTTTCCAAATGCACGGTAGAATCAATTTTTTATTACATGTAAATTTTTTAATGTTTTAACGTTCAAAAGTGCCGCTTATTGGCCTAGTTGAAATAAATACATTTGACATTTGAGCATGAGAGACAAAAGTCATTCCTTTTTTTATTGTTGCCTCACACTATGGATTTCTTCTTGTATCGTGGGTGCGTTTAAAAACATATAAAATCACATACACAACACTCAGAGCCGGCACAACTATCTGTAGGTCATACAAATATTTGTTCCGTGCTGGAATCGAACCCGTGACACGCAGCGCAGCAGTCAATCGCTCAACCACTGCGCCAATCGTGCGCCCGCCATAACGCCATTTGATATTTCGATAACGCTTGGCAAGCCTATACATTTTTTACCAATCGACACTTTCGTTGAAAGAATATCACTTCCCACAGCTGGGACACAGGCCTTCTCTCTGTGAGAGGGAATAGGTCGCAATCCACCACGCGGGCCCAGTGCGGGTTGATGTGTCACACATGTCACATGTCTTCGAATTTTGATTCTAGTACATGCCGGTTTCCTCACGATGTTTTCCTTCACCGTTTTGAGTGCAGTGGTGATGAAATAGTTTACACAACCCACAACCCGCGACTTACAAACTTGTATGTTGCGGCCCGTACCACTGGGTCACCACTGTGTGATCTGTACGAATCTGTATGACGATCATATAATAGTAGCTGCTTATTCGTCATCATCATGTTCCTGCCCATGTCCCATGTTAAAGAGAGATGCTTATCTCGTTAAAAATAACCTCCCTTCAACATGAACAACCCTTCAAACGTCAGGGAAGTTATAGTGTCACTATTTGTAGCCAAAACACATGGCCATCTTTTTACAGCCAGCCGTAAAAACCGTGGGAATAAAACATTTAACGAGCGTGAAAATATAACTTTTTGTTTGAAAATGTCCATTGAATTCTGGCTCTAACGTTTTAGACAGCACAAAAATATTAAAACAATGGACAACTGGATCTGACAGGCTACTAACTATTTTAACAAAAATTCTAGCATTGTTGTTTTTATTTAAAATGTGCTAAAAGTTTCTACGCTTTCAGAATATTTATTTCAGAGTTGTTATGCTCAACTTTGACAACAATTGTTTGTTTATCTATACTAATATTAAAAAGCTGAAGAGTTTGTTTGTTTGATCGAGCTAATCTCAGGAACTACTGGTTGGAATTGATAAATTATTTTTGTGTTGGATAGTCCATTTAACGATGAAGGTTATAGGCTATATAACATCACGCTACAACCAATAGGAGCGTAGCATAAATCAAAAATGTTGCAAAAACAGGCAAAAAATATTTCTTTTTGAGAGCATCCGTTGCGTGCGCTGCGTAATCGGTTCAAGTTACGTAATCAGATGACGGGAGCGAAGCCGCGGGGGACAGCTAGTGTATAAAATGTGTAAAAGGTATGTTTTGGAAGTATCTATTGATTCGGTTATGAAAATTATTTTATTCATTGAAAGACAAAGGACAGACACGGGAGCATTTTATTGGAGAAAATGACTTGATCAAAATATTTTAATTCGAACTCAATTACCATTTTTATTAAGTCTAGAACAGGCACGGGTTGCTTCTTAAACAAGGTTGTTGGTATCTTTAAGACCACTAAGCTTAATTACATAAAAGAGAATACATTAAGCACCAACATTCAAAAGATATTCGGAGCAAAGGATCTGTTACTGAGCTGGGAAACTGTGTCAATGAGACTCGGGTAAGATTAGAGCAAGGATTATATCTTAAAAGATCTGTCTCTTGTAAATAAATTAATTCCACTGAAATGAGATTAGACGAATGTTTCAACGGTTTGTAGGAATAACCTAACAGAGTAAAACACTTTTTTATCTAAATTAATCCGGAAAGGCATAACTCTGTCTATTAGAGATAATGGGCACTCAGTGCGTCGATGTTACATATCAAAATGTTATCGTTCACCCTATTAAGAGCGACAAGCAGGTGAGCTCATTGTATGTAGTTTTGGAGGTAGGTTGAACAGGGTGGAAAGTCCCACAAACCTCCATTGAAAAGGGAACTTCTCCGACCGTGTTGTTTACGTTCAAATCGCACCGAAAACTTTGCTTACGCGATGCAAGAATTGTGTGACGTCATGTCATTAGTTCGTAGGTGGCGGCGTTGATGCCAATACATAGTTGTTTCCTTTTGTCTCATAAAACTATGTATGAACCCTTCGTTGGTCTAGGGGTCGCAAGCGCTACTGCACATTACATTCTTTGGCAGAATGACCACAATGGAGAGGAGTTGTTTACTATACTGACCTAGTGGCAACTACAACAAATTTCCGTGCGTTCAAGCGTTTTAGCCATACCTATTATTGGAATCAAATATAACATCTCACAATGTTAGGACCCATTAATATTAATGCAAATTTTTAGCCGTGATGCTAGGCAACTGGGCTTACCTCAGTAGTAAACGACCTTTTGTCCTATTGGCCTTGTTTGTACTGTCTCCTGCTTGGTATGAAGAGAAGTGGAAATTTGTATTTTTTTCTAATTCTCCGTTATTCTTTTCTGATTAATTTCGTTGCGGGACTTCGTCGAGCTTCATTGCCTCTGCGGTTTTTTTGGTGGTCGCCACTGTTGATTCTGGCAAGAGTTGCAGTGGTTTGGGAATAGTCCAGTGGGATTATCCCAAAAAAAAGCGCACAAACAGCTGACCTTAAGGTCCTGGGTTCGATTCCCAGGTCGAGCAAAGTGTTATTGGGTTTTTCCACCTGGCATTTCTAGCAGCTTGCCATTCTAGATTTGTGGCAATAGGCTCGCCCCCTAATACATGGGCGCTAAACATACTTCGTGCACTTCTCCCTAACCTTTTGGGGGAGACAAGAGTTCATAACATTACTTTTGTTATGTTATGAACTCCTTTTATAGTCGTGACAATATAAGAAGACGGATTTGACAGCCATAAAAATCACCATCATCATTTCAGCCGAAAGAAGTCCACTGCTGGACATAGGCCTCTCCCAGGCATCGCCACATTTACCGATCCATCGGTATCGGTCATCGGTCCACCTAGTCTCCCACTAGGTGGACCGATGCCTTCCAACGCATCGTCTTACGGTTCGCGGTCGACATTCCAGAACTTTTCGGCGGCTATAAAAATACTTAACAATAATTAAACAAGTATCAAACTTGTGAACGAATGATACTCCTTTTTGTAGTGTATGGGTAACATAGTAATTAATTAGGATTAGGAATTTGATTTTTCAATTTCTTACATACAAAGTTATCACGGCATGTAAAATGAGAAATGGCATCGGACTTCTTAGATTGTCACGATTGTAGTTTAAGGATACACTAGTCGACGGCACGAACTATTTTGTGCGCGGGATTAAAATGCGTGCTATATCAACCGACAACATGTGCGGAACAGATAGATGCTGTTATGAACAGTAAAAAGCTAGTACGCGTACGAATACACACTTTTGCAAATTTGTAGCGAAATGGATGATGATTTAGAACGAAAACGAGCGCGCAAAATTTTATAAACAGGCCTTTGGGAGTCTGGATATCATGAAAAAACGACTCAATGTATCTGTTCAAAATAAAATTATTTGCATTGTTGAACTACTAATATATCCATGTATGGAGGCCGTTTTTCAATTTTCCTTCTTCTTATGGTACTTATTTGCGCCCAAAGATGCGTTAAAATGAGTGTTAAAATATGGAACTTTCGAAGCTCATAACTTTCAAGTAATTTTTTTTCTTACTTCCATACAGGGCTAGATAATGATGAGACAAATTGATATCATTTTTTATTTTGAACGTACATCTTCAAACAGTCGAGTACGCGTAAAAGCCAGACTACGTTTGTATGGAAGGATTTTCGACTAGTGTACCCTTAAACATAACTAATATCTCTGCCCCATAAACTATGTGACAGCTTCGTAGGTAGGCAATGTCTCTTGGCTATTGTTAACAATGTTACAGATATGTTAGAAGGAGCGCCTGTCAAACTGACAACTCCTTTGCAAGTTACTGGCCTAACGTGCACTAGGCTAGTGCCAAGAATGTACCACACTGACAGACACCAAACCAAGCAAAGCTTTTTCCCAGGAGAATAAAACACAGTACATAAAAATAAGTTTTTATATTCAGATTAACATGAACACAATCAAGCAATTTTATCACATTTCTATGAAAATCTGTAGATCGAAAACTGGATTGCTTATTGAATACCAAATATGACAAGTTTGAGACATCTAAATAAACATTCCTTGCAAATGAACATTGACCTTATGTTGAATATATTAAGGATCATTATTGAAGTTTGGGTTGCTTTTAATATCCAAGTTAGAGAAACTATAGGGTTTGGTACAGAAGGTAAAGTTTTGATCAATTCACGATACCAAGCATTGTGCACATGCAATATGTTCGAATCTAAATCTGAAATCCTCTAGAGGCCTTAGTAGTCTGTGGCACAGTTACAGGCTGATATTATTAGGCTCGCGCTTGACCACTATCTCACCTGATGGTAAGCGATGATGTGATCGACGATGTAGCACGCTTACCTAGAAGAATTGAAAATTACCTATTCACTCTTGACTTAAAGACTCCCAGGTTGTAGCTATCAGGAAATGCAGACTCCGGCAGGGAATTCCACTCCTTAGCTGTACGCATAATAAAAGTATTCCCAAAACGTTTTTTTGTGTATGGGTGGGATGTCCACCATGTACGTGTACATGTACGATGACGCATCGTCGTACGTCTTGTAGTCCGATGATGGAACGGGCTAGGAGGAATTAGTTTATGCAATTCCATCATCACACTCCCCGAAATGTAACCGATAAAAAACCTAGACTGACTGGCAACTTGGCGCCGATGTTCAAGGCTCTGGAGCCTACACTCGACCAGTATCTCATTGCCGATGAGCCTCTTGGCCCGTTTTTAGATCGACTCTAGTGCATCTAGCTGGTACTTGGCAGATCCGTCCCAGAGATGAGAGCAGTACTCCATGCATGACCGATATTAATAATATTATTTTCAAAATACCGAATATTTTAAATAATAATTTATTCTAACTATAGAATATAAGGGTAGGGCGTGGGTTGCTATTCATTCTAAGATAAGAATAAAATCAAACTCCGGTAAAGCATGAGAAAGAAGAAGTGTTCCTTTTTTAGGGTTCCGTACCCAAAGGGTAAAAACGGGACCCTATTACTGAGACTTCGCGGTCCGTCTGTCTGTCTGTCACCAGGCTGTATCTCATGAACCGTGATAGCTACACAGTTATAATTTTCTCAGATGATGTATTTCTGTTGCCGCTATAACAACAAATACTAAAAACAGAATAAAATAAATATTTAAGTAGGGCTCCTATACAAAAAACGTGATTTTTAGGGTTCCGTACCCAAAGGGTAAAAACGGGACCCTATTACTGAGACTTCGCGGTCCGTCTGTCTGTCTGTCTGTCACCAGGCTGTATCTCATGAACCGTGATAGGAAATTTTCACAGATGATGTATTTCTGTTGCCGCTATAACAACAAATACTAAAAACAGAATAAAATAAATATTTAAGTGTGGCTCCCATACAACAATCGTGATTTTTTTGCCGTTTTTTGCGAAAATAGTACGGAACCCTTCCTGCGCGAGTCCGACTCGCACTTGGCCGGTTTTATTGCCGTTTTTTGCTATAATGGTACGGAACCCTTCGTGCGCGAGTGCGACTCGCACTTGGCCGGTTTTCTTTCATTCTCATTCTTTTTTTTTCTGACTTTTTTGCCATAGAGTGGCAAACAAGCAGGCGGTCCACCGTTTTCGAAAAGGACTCTTTTCTATAATTAGTTGCAGCTTCAACTTATTCTTCCATGTCGTTACTTTACGTAAAGACCTACTTTAGAAGTATTTTGCTTAACCCGACGATATGTTGTCTTTCCCTGCATTGTCGGCATGCGTTGTACAGACTAAAACTTCTGTCCCTTCCCTGTGTAATCCGTCCCATATGGTACAGTGACATGAAAGGGATTCACACCCGCAAGGTCAAAGCTACCGACACTTCCTGACATAACTTCTTTATTTTATTTTTTGTGCCTGCAGCCATGTGCCAAACGATTGAAGCGCTTCTTTTGTTTTTTTTTATTTTTGTCGGATTTCAGATTTCATTGTTTGGGCTGGCCTGGTTTTAAAGGTATGTATTTAAATTGGTATAGAGCTATGTGCAAATCAGTGCAGTTAAGAAATTAGGCAAGTCCATAATGCCTTGCCTACATTTTTTTTTCAATATTTTCCTATACTGACAAAGAAAACTAAGATTGTGGTGTAAGTTGTGTTACAGTTTTAGGCCCGTATTCCAGATACTGGCAGAGTTGAATTTGAGTTGAGCATGAGCATCTAGAATATCTTATCTATCTTTTGTCCCACGGCTGGGGTAAGGTCTCCCCCTGATTTTTTCATATTGTATGTTTGCTTACTCCAGCCAATGCCTCAGAGACGAGTCCAAATCGTTACACCAGCGTTTATTATCACCACAAATGTGGTTGCATACCATGGTATAGTCGCGTCCACTTTAAGATACGGGATAATCTTTTGGGGAATCTGTACTCTACGAGAACAGGTGTTCAAGGCCCAAAAGCGATGCTTAAGGGCAATGCATAATATGAAAGTGACGGATAGTTGCGTTCCTGTGTTTAACTTCCTCAAACTATTAACTTTCCTGGCTATGTAAATTTTAGAAGTCGCTATTTTCGTTAAATGTAACATTAAACTTTTCACTGCAGTGTCAAAAGATAGAAAGAGGCCTTTAAGAAGTCAGTATAAATATCTACTACATGTTGAGAGTTGTAATACTGCTTTACAGAAAAAGAGTGTTATTAGTATGGCCCCAATAATATATAATAAAATACCTAACACAATTAAAAATTACAAAATAAGAAACTTTAAAAATAAACTGACAGAATTATTAATTGTAAAATGCTACTATTCTGTAAATGAATTTCTAAATGATACTGACATATTAATTTGTACTCAATAACTTGCTATTATATAATTGACATTCTTATCTAATTATGACATTGTTCCAATTCATTAATTCTATTCCTATTATATTGTACTAAGACATTTTTTTTTTTTTTTAAACTTTGCCCCACACTAGGAATTTCTTCCTGTATCGGGGTGCGTTTACAAACATATAAACTCACATACACAAACACCCAGAGCCCACACAACTATCTGTAGGTCATACAAATTTTTTGTTCCATGCGGGAATCGAACCTGCGACACGCAGCGCAGCAGTCAATTGCTCAACCACTGCGCCAACCGTGCGCCCTGCTCAACCACTGCGCCAACCATGCGCCCTTTTTACCAGACTGCCGAAGGAGGGTAATGTGTTTATCAGTCTATGTATATATGTATGTATGTAAGTATGTATGTATGTATGTATGTTTGTTCCTATGTGGCGTTCCAGAGACCCTTCCGTTCCGAGTCTTAACCCTGCGAGTGTCACTGGCTACATTAAAATTGGAAAATAGAAAAATGGCGGCTTTTGGGCGCCATATTGTGGGGGACAAAAAATATTTTTTCTTCTTAACCCATCGTGTCGGAGGTTACATCTAGTTTTGGTCAGCCAGCCCGCGAATATGTATCCTCCGTCTGCACAGCATGATTTTCTTCTTGTTTACGGCTTTTTAGTTCGCTTTTTAAGCAGTCGGGTTTTTGATTTTTTGAATTAACTTTTTTATGTTGTTAATTAATGTATTGTTATGTGAATGCACCTCATAATATCATTGCATCTCATTAAATAATGTTTGCATGCCTAATATATGGTAGATTGTACAAGGATCACCCATGTTTTAATTGTCACATCTTATTTAATAGTATAGTTCGAGTTAGTGTTTAGTGTTAGTGAATAGTGTAACGTACAAATGTGCTACCAAACAAACACAAGAACGAAGTGTATTCGCCTTAATAGAGACAATAAGAAAAGTGCTATTGGACACATTCTTAGTAAAGACAATGTTATAGTTTAAGTTATAATTAAATTACTTATTAGTCTATTTATAAGGCTAGATTGTAATATGATTAGGGTCCATCCTATTGATGAACCCTAAAAAAGGGAAAAAAAAAAAAAAAAAAAAAAAAAAACATCTTATTTAATGTACCTACAATCTATGCAAATAAACGTTTACTTTACTTTACTTTACATTGTGTTGAACTAATGGTATGCTTATTTTTGTTATTGCATCTGTTTGTTTCCCAAATTAAATTAAATAAATAAATATTTTACTGCTACTAACAGATGTAGTTATAGGCAATTAATTAGTCCGTTTATAACTGTGGAGTCTTGATAGTAACACGGTCATTTAAACTCTAATAGAAGATATTAGTACGTTAGGCCACTTGTACACGCTAAGAAAATTTTCCATCTCAGCTGCAGACAAGATCATGACACGGAATAGTTATTTGTGTTACAAGGGGACAAAGTAATATTTTGCTCTTCCAGGGCGTTATTTTGAATTCAGAGCTAAGCGAAGGATTCTATAGTAGAATCACGAGCGTAGCAAGGGATTCTAACATAGAATCCTGAGCTTAGCGAGGAATTCAATATACCCCGCCGAAGAATAA
This sequence comes from Anorthoa munda, assembly GCA_945859665.1. Classification (NCBI taxonomy): domain Eukaryota; kingdom Metazoa; phylum Arthropoda; class Insecta; order Lepidoptera; family Noctuidae; genus Anorthoa; species Anorthoa munda. The sequence continues at coordinate 22,888,045 of OX243910.1, forward strand.
AATAATTTGTCCCCGAGTGATACACACTATTTTTGATCACTACCTAAGAGAAATAGTTATTTTCTCTATGGCGAAGCCTAGTGTGAAAAATTGCCGAGAAAAAATACATTTAAAGAAAGAACTACAGTTTTTTTAAAGCACACTGCCGCCATAACTTAGAACCAGCCAGTAACTTATTCAAACATATGCGTTCGACCTATTTGGTTAACTTCACATATTTATCAACAAAGAGTAAGTATAATACTAACTCCTTACTAACCAATCACAAAAATGAGTTTATCACCATAGAGAATTGAATGTTAGTTGGGTCTGCAGCGACACTGTGCTAAACATGAGTGTTGAGCAGACATGATTTTTTCTAGCACCGTGGCAGTGTAAGTAAGAAAGAAGAATAAAAGGAAAAGTGTTTAATTGTCACAAAACGACATACAATATAAGTACATGGTTATGCTAAACCCTTAACAATAGTATTAGTAGTACTTAAATTAAGTTAGTAAAAACGAGAAACAAATAAAACAATAATAACATACACTACCTACATTTTGTATAAAACAGTAAAGAAATAGGGTGAAAAAGATGCCAGGCAGATGCATGTCATGATTGTGGCAAGAAGGCTTCCACTCAGCACATTGCTGTGCCGTGGCGGACCCCACAGCACGGCGTTGATTTTCAGTGGTCACCTAGTATACACGGTTACTGTGTAGAAACGTCGCGAATTCTTGCGTAGGCCTGGTGAATTTTCTTAGCGTGTACAAGCGGCCTTATTCGCCCCAGTAGGTAGAGGGGTGGTGAGCTTAAGGTGATATACGCAAAGTTAATTTGTTGGCGTGGGACGGAATGGGCTAATTAATTACTTTGTGATAAGAGGGAGACAGCAATATTCACTCCGTTAGTCTCGAGACGATTGAGATGATTTCAGCCTAGCTTCCTCATGATTATAATCTCCTGGTAGTTTGAATTACTTTCCTAGTTTCTAGTACAATATCTATTAACTTCGATTAATTCTGCATATTATTACCGAGACGGGTGAGCACGACTGTACTTTTATAATGTTTGTTCTCTAAAATAAAATTCGGGCGAATCGTCCACTAAATAATTTTGGAGTGGTCAGTTCGTCCGTCGATAAATAAACTTCGGGCGAATCGACACAGAAAAACGAATATTTTTAATAGTGGACAATTCGCCCGATTCGGGCGAGTTAAATTCGGGCGAGTCGTCGAATAACCCTAATTAATTGATAATTTCAATCGTTAATTGCAGAGGATTGGTCGAAGTGTCGACGCTTGGAAGAGGCCTTATAATATGTCCAGAAGTGGACGTCTTTCGTCTGATTTGATGATGATGATTATATTCAAGATAAGAATGCTTGGCAACATGTTGGTCCCGCTCCGTAGGGCAATCTTTGGTGTGGACAAAATCAAATTTGCTAATTTGTATTCCTATTCATAGTTTTTGTATTCTTAGGTTATTTTTTATATTTTTTCCAGAATTTGTCTCACACAAGGTTCCGTTTTTGTTGAATTAGGTATTTTACCTATGTTTGCAATATTTGTAAGTATGTGAGAACCATGTTCCTATTTATAAAACTAATGAATTTACCTGTTAGTGCTTTTATTACTTTATACCTGTACGTTGTATAGTGGGTAGTGCTATTTTTGGGTGCATCGTCCTCACATATATGAATTTATTAATGTATGTACATAAGTAAACTTTGTAAAACATATTTTTTTAAAAAAGAGTAAGTATGGAGTTTCTTGTGCGTTCTTCTCCATAACAAGCTACTTTCCGAATGCACGGTAGAGTCAATTTTTATTACTTGTACATTTTTTATTAACATTTAATTTTTGACGTTCAAAAGTGCCGCTTATTGGCCTAATTGAAATAAATATATTTGACTTTGACTTTGATGATGAAAAAGATATACTTATATTAACTAAACTGCAGATGCAGTGGTGGCCCAGTGGTATCGGCCGCGATTTACAAGTTGCAGGTCGTGGGTTCGAACCCAGGCAGGCGCTTTACTTTGTGTAAATTATTTCATCACCACTGCTCTCAAAACGGTGAAGGAAAACATCGTGAGGAAACCGGCATGTCCTAGAACCAAAAATTCGAAGACATGTGTCATCCACCAACCCGCACTGGGCCCGCGTGGTGGATTACGGCCCATTCCCTCTCACGGAGAGGAGGCCTGTGTCCCAGCAGTGGGAACATTAATAGGCTGATGATGTGATGATGATGATGTGATATTAACTAATGTTGTATTATGTGTAATATTTTATACTCGTACATATTTTTAGTGATTTGATTACTCAGAAAAAAAATGTCTACTGGCTTTTTATACGTCAGATTGAATTTTACATGATCGAAAATTTGTATAACGTACCTACTCAAAATTGCCACCGAATTTTATCACATTACACATAAACATCGTAACTTTCGCCCCCCCTTTCCATTACATCAAGGTGTATTACCTTTGACGAATCCAAACTGACGTCCCTACATTACACGTCAGACTGACTGACTGTATCACTTTGCATCATATTAACACCATCCACCGCCATGCACGGCCATGCATCGCTACGCTGCGCCAAACTTAATAACACTTACGTAGTCCACACAATGGTCTTATGACGTCACTCTTAATGGGCGTGGAAGCGAATTGATGGCTCTGGAACGGTGTTAATGGAACTGCCGAGGATGTTAGTCGGGACTAGATTAAGTTGCATAGCTGGAATTGTTAATGGTTTGGATTTATCTTGGATGGCAGTTCGTAACAATTAGTGGTTATTGTAGCGTGGATGGTGCTTATTCTAATTGGACTAAGAGACATTTTAGTAGATATAACGATTGTTAAACGATTTAAATGGTTGGAGTTGACCATGTGATTTTTCAGTACCGTATGTCAAGCAATAAAGTCTGTCACTTAAAAACTCCAGAGGCACTAGACAAGTAACATTTCAAAGTTTCATTTTAAATCGTACTGAGCAAGTAAGAACAAGTATCAATTATATTGATGAGCCAGCCGATTGATACAGGATTGCACAAATCAGAAACTTGCTAAAACTTGGTTTCTCACGGGCAATACTACGAAAGCTATGTTAAATATTTTTAGTTTTTATACAATCAAACAGGGCTGAAATAGAACTAAATAGTCGATGTAGGTAAGTTTTAATTTCAGTGAATTTTACAATAATAAGTAGATGAAATTACAAATCAGCCATCGCTCCACTAAGCCACTTTAACACCGCTCAATTTTTTCTGGGCCCCTTACCCTCTAGGCCTCCAGCGCCCACAAGGGGCGTTATTGCCCCCTTTGAGAAAGGCAGCTTTACAAGCTTGCAATGAAGAAGCTATCTTTGAACAATTTTGTGTTTATATATATAGTACGTTGGCAAATAGCTGTCGAACCATTCCAAGGAAGCTGGTTATTGCCGATCGTATAGACACGAGCAACCCCAAGGGGCTTGCCGATGTTGTCCCGTCAACAAAGAGTTTCCATTTAAATCACATAGTGTTGCAAGTCCCTGTAAAATATGAAAATGACCTTTGACTCTTCAAAATGGTATTCTATCAGCGATACTGATTGACAAAAGTTCACCATAGACCAATTAGACAGATTTCAATTGGTCCATGGAGCACCGACGAGTTTAAAACAGATTAATATGGAATTGTCCAAGTGACATTTCACTTGTTAATATCGTGTATTTGGAAGGGCCGGTTTTTGAATTGAGAATTTAAAGTTAAGCATGTGTCACCCTTTAACGTCAAAGTTTGCCAGGTTATCAAGCTAAAGTAGAGGAATGGCCAAGTTCAAGATGTCCCTAAGACCTTTTTTTTAGGTTTCAGAAATGGCGCTGGTAAAGTTTCAATTTGACTTTGAAACGATGCCGACATAATATTATTTATCGCAAATCTTGGTCATAAAATATAACTTAGATATTTCTATAATACGAACGATGTAGGATTTAAATTCAATGAAAAATAATAGAGTAAACCGTTATAAACGGTTTACCAATAAGTCCCTTAGTCTATAGACTTAGGGATTATTAAGCTGGACTTAGGGACTTTTGACTCGACTTAGGGATTTTAATAGATAATGTTACTAGGACAATACTAACCAAAAAATTATACAAAACATATTTTTTTAAATTATTTTAATCATAAAATAAATTATTATTAAATTAACACTATAACAGTTATTACTTTTACCACTGTTCTCCTTACAAACTAAAATTATTAATAAATTAACTAAAACGACTGTACTCATAGACTTGCCGATACCCCAAACTATTGATACCAGTGTTTACCCAATCTTAGTATTTAAAAACAATCGGAGAAAAGTTACATAAGTATTAGTTTAACCAAATTGAGAAAATCGACTTGAATTGCATAATAATAACAAACAAAATAATAAAAACAGTACCAAAACAAAATCGCAAAAGTTTGACTCGTGAAGGATTCGAACCTCCGACCTCCGATGGTGAAGGACTGTTTTATAATATTTTCATATTACTTTCGGCGCTCTAACCAACTGAGCTAACGAGCCTTGCAATCATCAGCTCAAAACTGCGAGCTGTATCGTGAATATGACGTCATGACTGTTGATTACTCACTCACTGACGCTGTACAGGAACAAAACAAAAGCGTTATCAGAAGTAGGTACGGTAGGACTTATTTCATAACTTATTTCACAACATTACGCAAATATTCCCCAAGGGGTACTAAGAAAGGAGATGTTTGATTTTGGGCCATCTCTATGTACACTATGTATGATAAATAGGAACAAAATAGGAGAATTCCATAAAAATACTAACAAATTAATTTGAAGAAGGGTACAGGCGTACAAATATGATCTTGGAAAACTTTTTTATTAAGGTAACCCTAATTTTAGGGCAGCCGTTTTTGACTGTTGTTTTTGACATGACGTTTGACATTTTTAAGAAGTGACTTTCTTAGTCTTTCTTTGCTTTGACTTTGAATTGGATATGTTTCGGAGTTTTTAGTGATTTTTTTAATTTTGCCGCCCAGTTTACTACTACGGATTGATTGATTGCTTCTCTGTTGCAATTCAATTTGTGTTGTTTATTTTTAACGCAGATTTACTATGACGCGTCAATCAAATGTCATTTTCAAAATGTCATTTTTCGCAAACTGCTGATATGATCCACCATGTTTAATTTTAAATTGTGTTGCTCTACTTGACAAAGCTAATTTGACGAACATTGAAATTTACATTGAAACGAAGTGAAATTAAAGAATATTAACAATAAAAAACGGTTACTATATTATATAGCGATTTTTACATATAGTGTACATAGTGCTGGCCCAGGCTCCATTCATTTCTGGAATATCTCCTGGGACTCGAATCCAAGACCTCCCTCAGCAGTAACGCTTGCTTCCTCTAGACCAACCATTCGACCGAAGACTTGACTAACTTGGACCTGCTTTAGTGCTTGAGTCTCATGAGCAAAACAGGTCACATAGCTAATAACATTCTAATAGTTAAATATTTAGGTACAACACATCCCGCGTGGTGGATAATAGCCCACTCCCTCTCTATAAGAGGAGGCCTAAGTCCCAGCAGTGGAACGTCAAAAGGATGATGATGAGTAATATTTGCAGAGACACATAACAAATCTACATCTACTTGTACCTGTGTTCACATTATCATATCCATGACAACCTAAGAAGTCGGATTTGACAGCTATAAAAATACTTATTAATAATTATAAATGATGCTTACGAATGAAACACGTTGTTATAGTGTATGGGTAATTAATCTTAATATATATATCTTAATATATATAAATCTCGTGTCACAATTTTTGTCCTCAATGGACTCCTAAACCACTTAACCGATTATAATAAAATTCGCACACCATCTGCAGTTCGATCCAACTTGAGAGATAGGGTAGGGTAGGGTAGGTAGGGTAGGTAGGGTAGGGTAGGTATGGTAGGGTAGGGTAGGTAGGGTAGGGTAGGTAGGGTAGGGTAGGTAGGGTAGGTGGGGTAGGGTAGGGTAGGGTAGGGTAGGGTAGGGTAGGGTAGGGTAGGGTAGGTAGTTAGGGTAGGGTAGGTAGGTAGGGTAGGGTAGGGTAGGGTAGGTAGTTAGGGTAGGTAGGGTAGGTAGGGTAGATGAATGTTTGGTGTTTTTATGGCAAAACAAAGTTTGCCGGGTCAGCTAGTTACGATTATAAATTTGATTTTTCAATTTCTTACTTACAAAGTTATCGCGGCATGTAAAGTAAGAAACGTCATCGGACTTCATAGATTGTCACGAGTATAATAAACTTACTTATTTGGTTTGATTTATTAATAATTATAAATGATGCTTACGAATGAAACACGTTGTTATAGTGTATGGGTAATTAATCTTAATATATAAATCTTAATATATATAAATCTCGTGTCACAATGTTTGTCCTCAATGGACTCCTAAACCACTTAACCGATTATAATAAAATTCGCACACCATCTGCAGTTCGATCCAACTTGAGAGATAGGGTAGGGTAGGGTAGGTAGGGTAGGTAGGGTAGGGTAGGTAGGGTAGGGTAGGGTAGGTAGGGTAGGGTAGGTAGGGTAGGTGGGGTAGGGTAGGGTAGGGTAGGGTAGGGTAGGGTAGGTAGTTAGGGTAGGGTAGGTAGGTAGGGTAGGGTAGGGTAGGGTAGGTAGGGTAGGGTAGGGTAGGTAGTTAGGGTAGGTAGGGTAGGTAGGGTAGATGAATGTTTGGTGTTTTTATGGCAAAACAAAGTTTGCCGGGTCAGCTAGTTACGATTATAAATTTGATTTTTCAATTTCTTACTTACAAAGTTATCGCGGCATGTAAAGTAAGAAACGTCATCGGACTTCATAGATTGTCACGAGTATAATAAACTTACTTATTTGGTTTGATTTAACAACAGTTTGAGAAAAGATACATAAGTATTGGTCCAACCAAATTGAAAAAATCATCTATTATTGTACAAAAATATCAAACAAAATACTAAATAAAAACATGGATTCTCGCCACAGGTGTCTTGGTGTACACGTGCTGTTCCGAGTGTCTTGTGGTTTTAATCAATTTTTGTTACTTTTGTGACGTGTTTGTGTATTTTAAGTGTGTTGTCCTTGTGTGTCCAGGTTTGTATTGTGATTGTCCTCCCTTTTACCTCTTACATTCATTATGGATAAGAATAAGCCTCCCGATCCTGATCCCCCTGACATACCAGCCTCCCTATCTCCTCTTCCTCTCTCTCCGAATCCACTTTCGCAGTTTGCTGATGTTGTCTGCAGCATATCCGAAATGGAAGTCTTACAAACACAGCAAGCTACTCGTAAACGCCCTGGTAATACTGTAGTATCCACTCCTTCATCCCCCAACAAGCAGGCAAAAAGCCAAATTGGCCGGGTAAAATACTCAGTCATGGATAAGGGTCCATACATAGTTCATGTTTCTCGCGTGGAAACACAACCAAATGCAGGCACCACACTTCACCCCGTCAACTTTGGCAAGTTTTTAATAGGACATAAAATTGCGAATGTCGTTCGTGATGGAGTCAACAGAGTTGGTCGTAACAGGGTTTCTGTTGAGTTTACATCCCCTCAGGATGCTAACGCATTTCTTGTGAACACATTGCTGTCGAAACACAGTTACACTGCATCAATCCCGACATTCAACATCACCAGGATGGGTGTTGTGACAGGCGTCCCCGCAGATATTAGTGAAGAAGAGGCGTTTTCCTACTTATCTGTGCCCATGGGTTGTGGACAAATTTTAAAAGTACGCCGTATTAACCGTAAGATCCATAAGGAAGGCATTGTTGAATGGAAACCTACTGAAACATGCGTTCTAACTTTTGACGGGCAAGTTTTACCAAAGCGGGTATACTGCTGCTACACATCCCTTCCTGTAGAACAATACATCTTCCCAACCATTCAATGCCGTAAATGCTGTAGATTTGGACATATAGCAAACGTATGCAGGTCGAATCCGCGCTGTAGTAAGTGTGGCCACGATCACCCCGGTGATGGTTGCAACATTTCCGAGGGCGAGGCCTTCTGTGTGCTTTGCTCGGGAAACCACTTCGCTAACAGCAAGTCTTGCCCCGGGCATGGTAGACAGAAGGCTATTAAGACTGTCATGGCGGAGAAATCCATTTCTTATGTTGAGGCTAGCAAAGCCATTCCGACAGTCTCCCGCAATTACGCTAATGCCGCTAAATCTCAGTCTTATCGTAAGACTGTCACCCTCAAGCCCAGGACCCATGCCCCTCTTTCCCAATCTTTTGACAAAGCAGCTCATCAACAGTTAGTAAGCACTCCCCAATCTTCACAGTCTAATGGCTGTGCTCTTAATGATAAATATGTCCCCTGCAATAGTACTGTATCCATCATTGAACTTCTAGTTAAACTATTACCTACTCTTATTTCCTCTTCTAGTAACTCCCAATTACCGTCCAACGTTGCCGAACAACTTATCTCTCTTATTCTATCCATTAAAAATGGCGTCCCATCTAACATTTCTCCAGTGGAATGTGAGGAGCGTGTGGCATAAAAAGCACGACCTCATATTCCTCTTGAACAAATACAAGCCACTGGCTTGTTCCATAGCTGAGACTTGGCTCACCCCAAGTCTCAGCTTTCGTATGCCACACTATAACACCCTTAGATGCGATAGATCCGATGGGTACGGAGGGTCGGCTCTCTTCGTAAATAATCGGGTCCCACATTCTCCTTTATCCCTTCCCCCCCTTCAGGGTAATTTGAGTGTAGTAGCAAGTATGGTTGAGGGTATCACAGTGTTTTCCATCTATATTGCTCACCCTCACCCTGATTTTCTGGTCACATTGAAAAACATGTTTAGTAGTGTACATGGTCCATTGCTGGTTATGGGTGATTTCAACTGCCATCATTATAGATGGGGTTCGGAACGCTGTGATGCCTTTGGTGCAGCCCTAGTGGAAATCTTGGATGACCTGGATCTCTGCGTCTTGAACAATGGCTGTCCAACCCGCAGATCTCCTCCCGGACAACAGAAGAGTTGTGTTGACCTCACTTTTTGTTCAGCAGATCTAGCAGCATCATCCCACTGGGAATGCACATCCTTGTCGCATGGTAGTGATCATTACCCTATAGTTATTTCATTATTTAATAGAACTTATTTAGAAAAAGCTTCTCCTCCACTCTTGAAATATAACTTGTCCAATCCAGATTGGACTAGTTTTGTATCATTATTGGAGCAGAAAATTGATAATCTTCCAAATTTAAATTCAAGTTTATTTGATACTTCTGATCACCGCCATGCCAAGAGCTGTTATGAAGGTTTTGTTGAGGCCGTAACCTCTAGTGCAGATTCATGTTTCGCTCTGAAAAATAGTGCCCGGAATAAAATCCCATCTCCTCCGTGGTGGGATCAGGAATGCACTTTGATGGTCAGGTCAAGGAACGAAGCTGAAAAACGATACAATCGTGAGATGAGCAACCAAAATTTGTTAGCCTATCAGCAGGTTTACGCCAGATCTAAACGTCTCCTCCGTAGGAAGAAACGTGCGGGTTGGGTTAAATTCTGCACCTCCTTATCCCCCTCCACCCCAATTTCACTTGTGTGGAAGAACATCAATAGATTTAGACGTGGTTGTTCTCCATCAATCTCTTCACCGATCACTAGGGAAACAGCTGAACTTTTTTTTGACAAAATTGCTCCACCATATGTCCCTCTCCCTTCTGAACTCCTTACCACTGTGCCCTCACATATTGTATCTGATGATCCCTTTGATACGCCATTTACTATGAAGGAACTGAATTTGGTGCTCAGTCATGTCCGGGACTCAGCCCCTGGGATTGACGGTGTTCCATATTCTTTTATAACTCATTCTGGGGATAAAACAAAGCAATATTTCTTAAATTTAATTATTTTTTTTTATAATCACGGTTGGGTTCCAGATCATTGGAAACTTCAAATAATTATTCCCCTACTGAAACCAGGCAAACATGTGGATGATCCGAATGGCCTTAGACCTATCGCCTTGTCTTCAGCCTTAGCTAAAATTATGGAACACCTCATTAAAAATCGACTAGAGTGGATAGTCGAATCTAGAGGATTACTGCCGAACTACCAATTCGGTTTTAGAAAGGGGCTTAGCACAATGGACAGCGTTGGTATTTTAATAACAGATATTCGCTTAGCGTTTTCAAAAAATGATTCTGTTGTAGCAGCCTTCCTAGACATTTCCTCTGCATATGATAACGTTCTGCTTCCTGTCCTCAGGCAGAAACTGCACCAGCTGAGTATTCCAGTCAAGATGATCGAATGCATATGTGGACTTCTCTTGTCTCGCTCCTTGGTTCTGAGAGTCCAGGGCGAGGTTTTCGACAAAAGGCAGACTTGGAGGGGCCTCCCGCAGGGCTTCGTCCTCAGTCCTTTACTCTATAACTTATATACAGCCGATATCGGGTCCTGCCTAAACGACAACTGTCAAATCCTTCAGTACGCTGATGACTTAGTTCTCTATGTGTCAGATTCCTCCATAGTTGACGCCGCGTCTTCTCTTTGCCTCTCTCTGGACTCTTTGAACCATTGGCTTTTAAGCCATGGCCTGACGCTATCCGCGTCCAAAAGTTCGGCAGTAGTCTTTTCTAGAAAAAGATTAATCCCTCACATCTCAGTGGCCATTTCAGGCAGCGTGATTCCTTTATCAAATAAAGCTAAATTTTTAGGCGTCTTTCTTGACTCTAAATTAACAGGTAAGTACCATATAAACTACTTAATACAAAAAAGTGAACGAGTCATTCCGATTTTGAAAGTTCTTGCGGGCGTCTGGTGGGGTGCCCACCCCTACTCTTTAAAATTAGTTTATAATGCCTTAGTTCGTAGTATATTAGATTATGGGACGTTTCATCTGATTCCGTGTAACAGGGGTGCCTTGGCAGGACTGGATAGGATTCAGTCTAAGTGCCTTCGGATCATCTCTGGTTGTATGAAGTCCTCGCCCATTGGCGCGTTGCAGGTCGAGTGCGCTGAACCTCCCCTGGCCCTAAGACGGCAGTATCTGGCCTCCCGTTTTTTATCTAGAATAATATGCAGATCTAACCACCCTCTTATTACCAAACTAAACGAGTTAAATGCCATATTCAGACAATCAAATTATTGGAAAAATAAAGAAATTCCCTTAATCCTAAAACATTTTCGCTTAATACAAAATTTAGAATGTCCGATCATCCAGTATCCAAAATTACCCCTTTTTAACTTCGAATATGAAGTTTTATGCTTTACTCCAGAAATTTTATTTAACATTGGCATTCCCAAAAAGTCTCCTTCAGCGAATTCGACTTTCAACGCGTTGGTGGACGAGCGTTGGTCTGGTTTCCAAAAATTTTTCACTGACGCCTCAAAGTCCACTGATTCTAGTTACGTTGGAGCTGCAGTATATTTCCAAGACTCCAGGATTATTTTGCAATATAAATGCCCAAAGGAGTCCTCTGTATTCACGGGCGAATGTGTGGCTTTATTGGAAGCATGTCTTTTTATAGAGTCACACCATAACATTGATAAAGCCGTTATTTTCACAGACTCCCTTAGCTGTCTACAAGCTATAGTTCAAAACCCCTTCAAAAGCAAATTGCATAGCTCCCTTATTTTGAAAATTAAACATTCCTTATTTTCGTGCGCTAATAGTCAAAAAGAGGTTCAGTTAGTTTGGATACCTAGTCATTGTGGCATCAAAGGTAACGAATGCGCTGACTCCTTAGCCAAGGATGCTTGCTCGTCAGCTACAGCTAATCTCGCCCACAATTCTTACCAGGGGTATGACCTACTGAACATGCCAAAAGTCAATCTTCTATGTTCATGGCAGGAACAGTGGAATGCCACTGGTAGGAAGAAGGGTAGGTTCTACCATGCAGTACAACCTACTATAAGACCAAAACCGTGGTTCTACCCATACAAAAAAGTGTCGAAAACCGTTGTATCCGTTCTTTGTAGAATCCGCTTAGGTTTTTGTTGTACTCCAGTTTTCTTGGCAAAAATTCGCGTTCGGGATTCCTCCTTATGCGAATGCGGTTTGGAAAATGGTACGTTGGACCACATATTTTTTGAATGTTCTAACAACATTCCTCCTTTAGATTTATATAGCCGTCTCCCTAAACTCAAGATCCCTCTCCCAATTAATTTCCCATCCCTTCTAACTTATTCTTCCCCAGACCTGCTTGTGGTGCTGATGCGTTTTATCCGCCACAACAATATCAAATTATAATCCCTAGTGCCAACTATTGGGCCTGTAGATGTGGTGTATGTATTTTAATGTTTAATAACTTTAATATATTTGTGTATTTTTATTTTTTTTTGTTTGTTTCAGTCCCGTACTAACCCATGAAAATCATATAATCAACTGTACCAAAAATAACTGAGTTTTCGCTTCATAAAATTATCAATCTCAGACACTTGTATTCCAATTCACTTTAGACATTGGCAGAATAGTCGACACCGGCTTTGCTTGCCATATAAAAATATAGAATAGAATAAATAAAAACATAATCAAAACAAAATTTCAAAAAGTTGACTCGTGAAGGACTCGAACCTCCGACCTCCGATGGTTGAGTGGGTATTGGTACATATTTTTATAAGTTTTCGGCGCTCTGACCAACTGAGCTAACGAGCCTTGTGATCCCCGGCTCAAAACTGCGAGCTCTATCGTGAATATGACTCATGACTGTTTATTATTAATTCACTGACGTTGAACAGGAGCAAAACAAATGCTTTTTTATTTATTTTTTCCTTATAGTTAGGCTTGCGCTTGACTACTATCTCACCTGATGGTAAGCGATGATGTGGTTGACAGTGAAACACGCTTGCCTAGAAGTAACCTATTCACTCTTGACTTAAAGAGCCCTAGGTTGTAGCTATCGGGAAGCACAGATTCTGGCAGGGAATTCCACTCCTTAGCTGTACGCATAATAAAAGTATTTCCAAAACGTTTAGTGCTTGTGGATGGGATTCGACATCCCATGCCATGTACCGATGGCACATCGCCGTACGTATTTTTGCCTGATGATGAAACGGGCTAGGCGGAATTAAATCATGCAATTACATCGCACACTCCCCGAAATTCAAACGATAAAAAACGGACATGCTGGCAACTGGGCGACAATGTTCAGGGCTCTGGAGCTTTGTGAATTCGATCAGTGCCTCATTTCCGATGAGCCTCTTGGCCCGTTTTTTCATCGACTCTAGTGCATCAAGCTGGTATTTGGCAGAGCCGTCCCAGAGATGAGAACAGTACTCCATGCATGATCGATGTTGCGCTTGATAAAACTTAAGACGCAGATACACTTCAGTAGCTAATTTAAAAAAACCGGCCAAGTGCGTGTCGGGCCACGTGCAGTAATAGGGTTCCGAAGTTGCATAATAATGCGGACTAAAAAGAGGGTTTTGTTGTTGTTACATGAACATTAGAACGGTTTCAGCGGCTCACAAATTCTAAAAACGCGTTGTCCAATGCGTTATTCGAGCTTAAACATTATTAATTTAGAAATCATTATTATTAAGGATGTTATGATTTTATGTTTATATATTTTTACATGGTTCATAAGCATATATTTACTATCTGTTTTACTCGGCTAAAAACGTTATTTAAGTAATTTTTCAATGGCATTTGTACAAAAATTTTACTGTGCCAAGTATATTTTATAAGTTGGTCGATTATTACTCGTAAACTTGTAATGCCTGTTATGATTTTATTTTTGTATATTTTTACATGGTTCATAAGCATATATTTACTCCGTTTTACACAGCTATAAACTTTATTTAAGTAATTTTTCAATGGCATTTGTACAAAATTTTAACTGTTTCAAGTACATTATATAAGTTGGTGGACTATTACTCGTAAACTTGTAAAGCCTTATTATCCGTGATAATTTTCCTTTTAATTTCGTTATATTTACTACTGCCGTGAATTTTTTCACATAGCCAAGAGCAACCATTTCGCTGGCAGGGGGGGGGGGGACACTTGACTCTAACATAAATTTGCAGCTTAAAGCTTAATTTTAGGCAAACAAATCTCTGAATCGAAAAATGGTTTTAACAAACCCATAATATTTTTGAATGGCCTATCCAACGATACCCCACTATGTCTATGGGAGGTACCCGAAAAAAAAATATTTTTCATGATTTTATGTTACCACTTTGTCGGAATTATTAATATGTATATACATGCCAAATTATAGCTTTCTAGTACTTAGATTCTCTGAGCTAAGCTGCGGACGGACAGACGGACAGAGCGAAACTATAAGGGTTCCTTGTTGACTTCGGAACCCTAAAAAAAAATAGAATCACGTCTAAACTTATAAAAATATACTTTACATTGGAGCATTTTTTTAATAATTTGGGCTACGAAAATTTGGATTCCTATTCGTATAACTTTGTATAATTAATTTGTAAAGTTATGTCTTACACGGACAAAATAACGACAATCCCACCAAAACCGCCGGGCATATTTTAATGAAATTTTGACCATCTCAGAGACAATTGAGTTATCTACATTTTGATCTAAGGCTTTTTTTTTTAAAGGCAAGAGTTTTGGTCGCGTGGGTGTGTAACGAGAGGCGCGTTTTGTTCCTTCAAGGTCGTTGGCTACTGTCGTCGTCTTTGACGTGCAGTGAAGTACCGTCGCGGTTTTATCAAATGTCTCAACTTCACGCCTGTATTGGGAGGCTTTCTAAGTTAAGTTTGGATTCCCATGAAATGTTACGTAAATTGGTGTGTAGCGTTATTTACCGGTGTAGTGATGGTCTAGGGAGCTTTGCCTTACAGTGAGTGTGGTTTGGGTATTGGTTGATTTGATCTTGACAGCGATTTGTTTTTATATATTAATACTTATCTATAAGACCAACATGTGTGCCGAAAAAACAAGATTTCTATCTTTATATTTTCTTTTGTTTCCTGGTCATATTATTATCAATAGTAATTAACAAACAGATTGCTGTTTAAGCCTACATTGGTTGTATTGCGGTTATATACAATGAAAAATAATAGAGTAAACCGTTATAAACGGTTTACCACTAAGTCCCTTAGTCTATAGACTTAGGGATTATTAAGCTGGACTTAGGGACTTTTGACTCGACTTAGGGATTATTAAGCTGGACTTAGGGTCTTTTGACTCGTCTTAAGGATTTTAATAGATAATGTTACTAGGACAATACTAACCAAAAAATTATACAAAACATAATTTAATAAATTATTTTTGTCGAAAATAAAATTATTATTAAATGAACACTATAACAGTTATTACTTTTTCCACTGTTCTCCTTACAAACTAAAATTATTAATAAATAAACTAAAACGACTGTACTATTAATTTTAACAGTACGTTGAAGAGTTACGCGACAAAGTTAGGTACCAAATTTTCTTTTCTTTTTACTCTTAACCTCCTACCTACTCTTCCTGTTCTTCCGCTTCATTTACTACATCTTCAGCCGCATTAGTTACATTACAATTACATTAGTTACAGTACAGTAGTACTTAGTGACATTACAGTAAAAAGTCATGGACGAGAGACTGATGACACTTAGGGATTTTTTGAACTGGACTTAGGCTAATATGTGAATAGAAAAAAACACACTTATCCCGTCAACCGTCCATCTTGGGGACGGAAAAATGGCCTCTCGTCCATGTTTCACTCACAAAGGTCTTAAATAGATAAAACCATAAACAATGACCAGCTTTACCAGCTCAGTTGCTAGTGCATAAAATTCCTAAGTGGACTTAGCGACATCTTGAACTTGGCCATTCTATGACATACTCAACTTAAAATTTTTAATTATACTTTTAGCTGTTGCTGATAGAATGTCATTATGTCTAGGCCGTCTTGTTTTCATATATCATATGCTCATTGGAGACTAATTTGACCACAAAACGAGCTCTCCACATACAGGTCGTGCTGATATGAAAGAAAAAAGCAGATAATGTTCAGTTATCATTAATTCCCTACTAACTCCCAGAAATAAACCAAAAATGTGTTACAAAAGACAGAATATAAAAATAATAGCCCTCATATAGCGTGAGTAGGGCAACTAAAACGAGAAATACAACATCATTGGGTAATAAAAATAATTTTACGACCCAAATAAGTCAGTAGACGCACATCTAGACCAAAGTGGAACAGTAATGAACTGGAAACAGACTTTTTTTTCTGGATAAGGTACTACATTCATTGAGGTGTAATTGAGAATCGATTTAAGTAGGTATTCGTCTTCATTATTGTCGCATTTTTCGTCTAGCTGTTTCTTTTGTTTCAAAAGCTGGTCTTTAGCTCATTACGACGTGTTTTCTTCAAGAATGTGTAAATCCTTCATGATTATGGGCTCTTGTAAAGTGTTGAATAATTTCTGATGCTTTTGCAAGTCTTCTTCTTCATTTTAATCATACTGTTTGGGCCCCGTAGATGGCCACGTTAAATGCAGTGTTGGAGGTGTAAGTCAGGTCATCAAGGGTGTAGGTAAACGGACATTTGGAGCACCAGCAAATGACCCAATGTCTGAACAGGAGCACTGCACTCACACCGCAAATAATAAATCCAGTTTCCAGGTTCTTCGTTCTACGCTATTAAAAGGTTGAGTGAGTAGATTATGTAGTGTTGTTAATAAAATGATTGGACTTTTGGGAGGCGTGTGTTTAACAGTCAGTGTGGTTATTTAATGAACTGCCTACTTGCCCGTTATTGCTTTTATAATGATTATCCGTTGAAGTTCGTCGTGGCTCAATAACAGGATGACGTAATACGAAATAATAAAAAATAAATCAGCCTGTTACTTTGCCACAGCGCCCACAGCAGGGCAAAGGCTCTGTTACTTTCTCATACAGAGAAGGCATGAGCGAGCGGAAAGGGTTTTTTATATATTTTGATTGTATATGTATGCTCGCGCTTGACCACTATCTCACCTGATGGTAAGCGAAGATGTGGTCGACGTTGTAGCACGCTTGCCTGGAAGTAACCTATTTACTTTTGACTTAAAGACTCCGAGGTTGTAGCTATCGGGAAACACAGATTCCGGCAGGGAATTCCACTCCTTAGCTGCATGAAAGTATTTCTAAAACGTTTTGTGCGTACGGGTGGAATGTCTCCCATGCACCGATGGCGCATCGCCGTGCGTCTTGTAGTCCGATGACGAAATAGGCTAGGCGCAGTTAGATCATTCAATTCCATCGCATACTCCCCGCTTGTCGGTTTTTTTTTGGCCGGTTTTTCGCACAGCCCATAAAAAACCGACAAGCTGGCAACTCGGCGATGATGTTCCAAGGCTCTGGAGCTTTGACTCAACCAGTGCATCATTGCCGATGAGCCTCTTGGCCTGTTTTTCGATCGAATCTAGTGCATGAAGCGGATATTTGTCAGATCCATCCCAAAGATGAGAACAGTACTCCATGCAAGATCGAACTTGCGCTTGATACAACTTAAGCAGCTGTTCTGGCGTGAAGTACCGTCTCACCTTCGCAAGGATCCCAAACTTTTTGCCAGCCATTTGAGCCTTTGCCTCAATGTATGGGACAAAATAATATATAATTGTTTGTTCTTTAGCTACTCTTGCTTCTGATTCTCCTCGCCTACGTCTATATCTGTCTCTATGTGGACCCTGGACCTTCTAAACCAAAATCCTCTATCAAAGAGATGAAGCGTTCAGTCCTTAGCATTATTTTTCACAAGACAGCCAGACTTGGTTACGGTATAGTTCTCATAGAACCTAACTTGAACCTTTATCCGCAGCGTGCGGATATCGTGTGTATCGATCAATGGCGAGTCGTACCCATATATTATGACGTTTTAGTGCTGCACCGTCGTAAAGTGTCCCTCAGCGGATATATTAACATATGGGGGAAATTGACTTCAAGTTTGTGCCAAACTTCCGCAGTTCTATGGTATGCGATGTAAGTAAGTTGAAGGGAAATGATGGTATTTTTTTCCTTTGCATACGCGCTCAACATCCTTATTATTTATTTTTCAATACAGTTGTTAAACATGGCGTACTTTCAGAGGCTATAATTATGATTCGAAAATTAAATCTTATGCATAGGCATCTTTCTGTTACGCGGTCGTGACTTTTGTTTACGAGCTCGATCACTACTTTTGCAGTTGAGTTTTAAATTTATAAGTCAATTTAAAAAGTTTAGTAGCAAAGAGTTTTCATACATAGAATAAAATGGAATAGATTTTATACGAGAAAAATGAATGATTCCGTACGTTTTAGCATTGAATTCTCAAAAGTCTTTTAAAATATCTTGTTTAATATATTTAATTACCCGTTTCAATTTAATTATTATCACATCAACATTTGTCAAAAATATAATAGGCTGTGTAGGCTGTTTTCGTTGTACAAAAAAAAAATATGGCCAGTTGCAAAAACGCGCGAAAATTTTATTTTTTTGTGAATAAACAAATCTAATTCTTTGATTTGTTTTTACTATTTCCCACAACTGTATTGAAAAATGTCGTGTGATACACGGGTGTGTAGGTTATTGCAAACTCGTGTCATTAAAAACCCTCGCCTTCAGCTCGGGCTTGTTAATGACAGCATGTTTGCAATAACCTACTTTCCACCCTTGTATCACAATGTACTATTGTGACCCGCACAGGAGACACGATATATGCAAAAACACAAAATAATAACAATAATAAAAAATAAAAACCCCGCGCGAGACCAAAAAGGCTCCTCAACTCAGCTCTTCCCAGCATGTGCCTAAATATATATAAAAGAAAATAACGCTGCTCTGGTAGTCTGATAAGGCCCACTGTTGATGCCACGGACACATTCACAAATACGGAACATAATAATAATAATAATAAGAAGATAAGATCTGTGGCTCGAGTTGACAGGCAGTTGCCAAAATTTTTTTCTCTACGAAATTTCTTACAATATATTTATTTTAACTATTTAAATTATACAAGACACAATGAAACCAAGAAAAAAAAAACATGAAGCAATAATATAATCAAAGCTATGACCGAATTACAACATAAACATCAAGAAACGAGAAAAATGAAGACGACGTCATGTTGACGAGAGCTGCCGCCGCTAGACAAGCACGCCTACCACCTCCGGCCTCGTCACCCAGCTCCGCCTCGCCGCCGCCGGAAACCAGCCCCACCGT
Organism: Anorthoa munda; assembly: GCA_945859665.1. Lineage (NCBI taxonomy): Eukaryota > Metazoa > Arthropoda > Insecta > Lepidoptera > Noctuidae > Anorthoa > Anorthoa munda. The sequence continues at coordinate 22,907,162 of OX243910.1, forward strand.
GAGTGCTGTGTCACTGGCCGTGGCAGTTGCGTCGAGCTTGAGCGACGAGTACTTCTCTCCGCCGACGACACCACCACCTGCACGTCGACGGGGAGTACGTCGGCCGCCGGACCGCTTTGGACCTCGAGGCTTACCGGTCTCTGATAGGGTCCCAGCACCCGGCGGTAGTGTGCAGCGCATGAGATGGACACTATCCATCAATGAAAATGTCATGCGCGCATACTTTGGGGCTACAGAGGGAGGAAACAACCTGACCGCGTACCGTGTCCGTATGCTCTCTTTGTTTCAGGTGCTTGAGCCAGCCGTCAACGTTTCGGCCCAGCGACTTTCGGATCAGGTGCGGGTCATCCAGCGTAATCGTATGTTGGATGATACTGTACTTGATCGCCTCCGAACTGAAATGAGTAACCGTGTCACTGCACCCTCGTCGCAGGCTGTGGTGCCACTGGTGGGAATACCACAGTCCAACCACGCTGACGTGGAGAGTAGTGACAGGGTTACAAACGTAAGTACCCAGTACAATGATGAATTGAGGAGTGCTTTGGAGTGTGCTATTCGGGAATATCGCTACATGCAACCCGAACTTAGGCCACGATTACCTCGCTTGCCCATGCATAACAAAAATAGGGCGCTGGTGGCTGCTCTGGATTCGCAGTTGTCAAACTATTTTGATGACTGCGAAGACCTCACTGATACACATTCGATCATGTACTGCGCGGCTATAGCGGCATGTCGTGTAGCCCACGTCAAATTTTCAGATGACAGAGCTACACGACCGAAACCAGCCGTACCGGCTTGGCAGTGCAGGATCGAACGTCGTATTGGTGGGGCCAGAGCACTCATCGGCAAACTAATTTGTTTCAGGGAGGGCAATAATCGCCCAAGAGTGATGCGCTTTGTGAGACGGGCGTTTTCGGGGACTGATGTCAGCCCCCGAGACTATATATCCCATGTCACAGAGCGCATCGACTTCCTGAAACAAAAAGTGTTTGCATGGGCAAGCCGTATTCCTAGGTACAGGCGGAGAGTGGAGCGATACACCCAGAATCGCACATTCCAAAGTAATGAAAGGTGGGTTTATCGGGCTTGGGAGCGACCTGACCAAGGTGTGACTGATACGCTTCTGCCGGATGATGACGCTATGTGTTCATTCTGGCGCAGCATCTGGTCGGTGCCTGTCAGTCACACCGAAGGTGAATGGACTCGGAAGGTCGAACGAGCGTGCGATCCAATAGAAGAAATGGGGGCTATCACGATCAGCCCCCAAGATGTAGCCCGTGCAGTCCGTCCGTTGCCGAACTGGAAATCTCCAGGGCCGGACGGGCTGCACAACTTCTGGATAAAATGGCTACAGAGGTCGCACGCTCGTTTGGCATCTCAGTACCAGGCAGCCTTAGAGTCTGGTTCGCTACCCAAGTTCCTTACAACAGGAATTACCCACCTGCTCCACAAGGCTGGTAGCACTGCGGAACCCAAAAATTATAGACCTATTACATGTTTACCGACGGTCTATAAGGTTCTTACATCCATTTTGAGAGTTAAAATTAATAAACACGTCGACGATAACTCCATCATGTCGGCCTCTCAGAATGGATGTAGGAACGGGTCCCGCGGTACTAAGGAGCTACTCCTTATTGATATGGCCATTAGCCAACAGGTTCGGCGTTCCCGAAAGGATCTGTCGACATGTTGGATAGATTATAAGAAGGCCTATGACTCGGTGCCTCGTACATGGCTCATGAGGGTGTTAGAATTGTATAAAATAGATACAACTCTACGCACCTTCCTGAAATCGTGTATGGGGCAATGGAGCACAGTCCTTCGCTATCCAGGATGTCGAAATATCCAGAGGAATAGCGAACCTGTAAGGATCGAGCGAGGTATATTCCAGGGCGATAGTTTGAGTCCACTTTGGTTTTGTCTAGCCTTGAATCCTCTAAGCATGATGCTGGAGAATTCAGGGCTAGGCTATCGGTTGAGGAGAGGTGGTCAGGTTATATCTCATCTCCTTTATATGGATGACCTGAAGCTCTTTGCCCCCAGCAATCTTCAGCTGATGGAGCTACTGAAGGTAACTGAAACTTTTAGTAGCGCCATCAGGATGGAGTTTGGTGTGGACAAATGTGCGGTCATGCATGTAAAGCGAGGGGAGATTGTGGAATCCGTGGGAATTCAACTCGCGGATTCCATAAACCTGAGATCCCTCTCTCCAAACGAAACCTATAAGTATTTGGGTATGTCGGAAGCATTAGGTATCAGTACTACTGACATGAAGCAATCGTTGAGGGAACGCTTCTTTGGCCGCCTGAAGAAAGTATTCAATAGCCTTCTTTCGGGCGGAAACAAGGTGCGCGCCTTCAACGGTTGGGTCATGCCGGTATTGATGTACTCTTTCGGCATACTCAAATGGACTCAAACCGAACTCGACGGCCTGGATAGGCGGGTCCGAACATTGCTGACTGCATATCGAATGCATCACCCACGATCGTCGGTCATGAGATTGTATATCCCGCGGAAGTGTGGAGGCCGAGGCTTTTTAAATGCCAAAAACCTCCACAACCGCGAGATATGCAATCTCAGAGAATATTTTCTACACGCCGACGTGGGTATGCATCGAGATGTAGTGGCAGTGGACAAGGGACTCACCTCGCTCTCCTTGGCAAATGAGAACTGGCGCAAGCCTGTAGTGCTTGAGACTAACGACCGCAGGGAGGTATGGCAGAGTAAGGAGCTCCACGGACGCTTTTTCCGGGCCCTACATGGGTCCGATGTAGATCAGTCAGCGTCCGTAGCCTGGCTGCGTTTCGGTGACCTCTTTGGGGAAACCGAAGGTTTTGTCTGTGCAATTATGGACGAAGTTATCATGACGAATAACTACCGGAGATTTATTGTGAAGGATGGCACGGTTGACATCTGTCGGGCATGTCACCGCCCGGGTGAATCGATCCGCCACATTATCTCTGGTTGTTCTCGGCTAGCTAACGAAGAGTACTTGCATAGGCACAACCTTGTAGCCAGGATTATCCATCAGCAACTCGCTCTGAAATACACTCTTGTGGCATCGGAGGTACCGTACTACAGGTATGTGCCCGACCCAGTTCTCGAAAATGGCAATATCACATTGTACTGGGATCGGTCCATCATCACTGACAGGACTATTGTAGCCAATAAGCCTGATATTGTGGTGGTGGACCGAATCGAGAGACGTACAATGATTGTTGACATTACCGTCCCGCATGACGGGAACCTCGTGAAAGCCGAGAAAGATAAGCAAATCAAGTATCTTGACTTGGCTCGCGAGGTTGTCGACATGTGGGATGTGGACACAGCGATCATTGTACCGATAGTCGTGTCGGCCAATGGCTTAATAGCCACGAGCCCCGACCAACACCTTAGGAGGCTCTCGTTAGGCGGCTGGGTCAAGGGCCTGATCTAGAAAGCAGTACTGCTGGACACGGCTCGCATTGTTAGGAGGTTCCTCTCTCTGGAGCCCTGACCGCCGGTAGCTTGGACCCTGTTCCCGATACCGGTGGGCCTCTATTTTTTATATTTTTAAATGTTTTTGTTTTTAAATTTATTTTATAAAAATATTTAAAAATGTAGATAATAAGAAAGACAATTAAATAAAGGAGATAATAATAATAATAATCCATTTATTTCCAAAAACACAAAATATTACAAGTATTACAATCACTAACATCTAATCCATTTCATGCAGAAAGAAATCACATAAATTATCTCACCATTACAATAACAAATATTATATTTATAGACCCCATGATTCCAATATAGACTATAATTATGATCCATACAATAATCAATTATTAAATAAAAATATGTGGTAAAATTTAATGCATAAAAATAAATCTGAGTATAACAATATGAATAAATAATTTACTATTGTAGCTATATTATAATATAAATTTCACCAAAATGTCACATTTAATTTATACAAATATGTCAAAAAAAAAAAAAAAAATAATATGGTATCAATTTATGACTGACAAAAATAAAATCTGTTTCATAAAATTTCAATTAATAAAATAAAATTGATCAATAATTTAATTAAAACAAATTAGTAAAATTGCGATTTATAAATAAAAATATTTGGTAAAATTGAATCAATAGAACCAAATCCGACAATAACAGCAAGAATAAAAAATTGATAAATAATAATAGAAATATGGATTAGAACAAATATTCATTTTAATTTTTGGATACCCAAGATTGGGCATAGGCCTCCTCCATGCATTTCCATACTCTCCTATCTCTGGCTAGCCTAGTCCAAATGTGTCCCGCGACTCGCACCACGTCGTCGCTCCAGCGGCGGCGCGCTTCGCCGCGCGGCCACCAGTGCAGCACACGCTCGCTCCAGCGTCCGTCGCCGACAGGCTAAGTCTGCCACGTCTTAGTCTTAATTCTGATTTCATTGTTTCTAATTCTGTCTCTCAGTTTTAATCCTAGCATACTTCTTTCGACGGCCCGCTGGAAAACTCGAAGTTTGTTCAATGTTTCCTTTGTTAGTGCCCAGCTCTGGCATCCGTAAAGCAGTGTAGGAGACACAACAGTTTCGAATGCTTTTTTCTTTATTGTCATTGGGAGTTTAGATTTAAAGATTTGTTTCAATGACCAATATCTTTTCCAAGCGAGTTTGATTCTACGCTCTACTTCGCCCGCAGTTTGATCTTTAAATGTGATGTACTGTCCTAAGTAAACATACTCTTCCACGTACTCTATTTCCTTAGATGATATTTGTACTGGTATGTTTACTGCGTTGGTCATTATACGAGTTTTCTCCAAATTCATTGTCAATCCACATTTTCTACTCTCTGTATCTAAGGTTTGCAGCATGTATTCCAAGTGTCTGTGGTTGTCGCAGATCAGTACGATATCATCTGCGAAGCGTAAGTGGTTTAACATTTCTCCATATATATTGATCCCCATAGAGTCCCATTCTAAGTTTCGGAAAATGGTTTCCAGGAGAGCGGTAAAAAGATTCGGAGATATCGGGTCACCTTGCCTGACTCCACGTTGTACCTCAAAAGATCTTCCTTGCCTTTCTAGTTTCACTTTGGCTTTGCCCCTCTTGTAGATTTCCCTTAGTATTTTTAAATACTTGTGTGGGACTCCTTGCTTATCCAGTGCCCTCCACAGAGCTAAGTGTCCAATAGAGTCGAAAGCCTTCGAATAGTCAACGAAAGCAATGTAGAGCTCTTTTCCGAATTCTTCGTACCTTTCGATGACTTGTGTCACAGTGAATATATGGTCCACTGTAGAGTATCTTGGGCGGAAACCGGCTTGTTATTTAGGTTCATTTAATTCTAGAGTAGGCATGATTCGTCTAAGCAACACTTGCGTAAATAATTTGTACGTAGTCTGTAATAAGCTTATAGGCCTATAGTTACCCATGTCCTCCGGATTTCCTTTCTTGTACAGTAATGTTATGATTGACGTCTCCCATTCCGTGGGTATGCTTTCATAATCCAATATATTATTGAATAATTTCGTAATAATAGGAGACAGTGGTTCGATCAGAGTCTTCAATATGTCATTGGTAACCCCATCTTCTCCCGGGCTCTTTAAGGACTTTAGAGACGAAATAGCGTTGCTTATTTCACTTTCCATTAGTATTGGTACATCTGTATTTACATATTCCGGTATAACTATAGTTAAATTATTGTCAAATTCCTCTCTGCGTTGGTACAAATCTTCGTAAAACTCCGTTGCAGCCTCTACCAGCTCTTTTCTATTGGAAGTACATGTGCCGTCCTTCAATTTTAAAGAGGGAATCCATTTTCTTACATCATTCAACCGTTGTTGTCCTCTCTTCACAGAATTATTCAAGGTTAGCTCCTCCTCAATTATTTTTAATCTATCTGAGTGTTTCTTTCTCTTTATTTTTCTTTTAATACGGAACATACAATATATAAAAAATAAAATAGAATAAAATAAAACAGAAGGTGAGTCAAAGTATGTATGGATGTAAAGTATAAAACTAATGTATAAATACTAGAACCTATTTAGATAGAGATGGTACCTATGGAAGAAGTAGGCTTGATGCACTGAACCCCAAATCATTTTTAATAGGTTAGGTCAGATGATGATGGAGTAGTCGTCGCCGTCGTCGCGAGAGGCTGTCCACAAGGGAGCGTCCTTTCGCCACTTCTATGGAACCAACGACAAACTAGGTTATTTGTCCTTGTTGTTTGAGAACCACACCCACTGCCGCCCTATAGGTAATGCTGGGACTGCCACCTATGCACCTTATCGTACGGGAGATACCCATCCATCTATCAGATACCCTAAATAAAGACTCCAGAGTTAAGTATACACGCATAAAGGAAGATGCGATCAAGCGAAGACCAATGTTAGCATCATGCGAAAAAGTCCAAAAAACACACCACTTTCATAGGCACTACAACATAGTACTTAAAGAAGAACGATGTGACTACTCAGGCCCGAAAGAGACGAGTCTATACACAGACGGATCGAAGACTGACTCCGGTACCGGAGTCGGAGTCTTCTCACACGATCCCAATATAAATATATTCAGACCGCAAGGAGGGTTCAACACCGTCTATCAGGCGGAGTGTGTGGGCATTATACAAGCGGTCCACACCCTAGAAGCCAGGAGGGTTACGGACACCTACATACGTATACCCTCCGACAGCGCCTCATGCCTCCAATTCTTATGGAAAAAATATAGTACATCGAAACTAATACTAGAATGTCACAACGCACTAGAACAAATAACTGTATCTAGTCTTAACACGGTGACACTGCAATGGATAAAGGGACACAGAGGATCGCTGGGCCACGACATGGCTGATGAGCTTGCGAGACGCGGATCCAGTAAGGCGGTTTATAGGCCCGAACCTGTTGTACTCATCCCTTTCAACCAAATACGCAGGTGGCTACAGTAATTCACCAAGACACAGGCGAAGAACTGGTGGACCTCGACACCGGACTGTAGGCAGTCCATAGAAGCTTTGCCATCCTTGGATAGTAGGCTTACCAGGCGTCTACTACGCCTGAACAGGAATGGCCTGCGCCTGGTGACGGAGACCATCACGGGGCATTGCTCACTTAACAAACACTTCCACACAATAGGCATAACGGACAGTTCTCTGTGCAGGGCATGCATGGAAGCTGAGGAAACCGTCGCGCACGTTCTCTTTGAATGCACAGGTGTCACTCAGATAAGAACACAAACCCTCGGGTCACCCAGATCTTACACAGATGTTCTGAGAAAACCAGGAGCTTTAATTAACTTCTGGAGGGAGGAGGGCTGGTTGGAATAACCACCAAACGGCCGCCACGGCCAACGCACAATGGTCTACCTGCTGAAGGTCTAAGTGCGGAAACCAAACCCCCCTAACATAGAACATAGAACATGATGATGGAAAGACTTAAACGACGACAGTCGCCAACGACCTTGAGGGAACAACACTCGTTTCACACCCGCGCGACCCAAAATTCAGTAGATATTTTTACTTTCCTTATTAAATAATTAAATTGTCTTTGAGACCGTGAAAATGTGGCTGGCAGTTTTGTTGCGATTGCCGTTTTTCCATGTTAGACATAACTTTATAAATTAACAAGCTGTTGCTCGCGACTTCGTCCGTGTGGTTATGAAGATATAAAATTTAATGATGATTAACGCAAAATATTTTTATTATATTTCAGTCAACAGAAAATGCCTATCATACTAAGCAACATTTTTAAGGCACCAATTAGTATAAACTATCTTCATGCCAAATTTTAAGTTAGTAGCTCAAAAAATGAAGGACTTTCATACAAACTTGCGAGAACCCTTAGACCCCCTAAATTCGGCCCTGTCGCAAAATCCGTTCTTAGCGGACGTCTACTAATTATAAACTATCTCCCTGCCAAATTTTAAGCTAGTAGCTCAAAAAATGAAGGACTTTCATATAAACTTGCAAGAGCCCTTAAACCCCCTAAATCCGGCCCTGTCGCAAAATTCGTTCTTAGCGGACGTCTACTAACTATAAATTACCGCCCTGCCAAATTTTAAGTTAGTAGCTCAATAAATGAAGGACTTTCATACAAACTTGCGAGAGCCCTTAGACCCCCTAAATCCGGCTCTGCCGCAAAATCCGTTCTTAGCGGACGTCTACTAACTATAAACTACATCTCTGCCAAATTTCATCTTTATACGTCAAGGGGTTTTTGATATTTCGTGATAGGTGAATGACTGACCTTTCGCTTTTATATACATAGATTAATTACACTATGTTTTACGAATAAAACTCTAAATTTTCATAGATCAAATTATTAATAAAGAGGCCTTTACATTTTTCCAAAAAAATACAACTAGCGGTTTAGACGTGATTCTCATTTTAAAATCAGCTACTTAGGGGTATCTGCGCCTTTAGGATTCCCAGCTTTACAAATGAGTTTCCGTGGTCACTGTAAATATTTGTACTGCGAAAACATTCCTATAATGTAATCCCATCATTCGTCTTTTACGACATCAAGAAGGAGATGGAAGGTCAGACATAGTAATTAATTAATTATAGTCGTCTTGATATGGTCTGCAAAAGACATGTTGCGTCCACTTCATGTAACATAGGATAAAAGGCAGATTATGATGGTATTCTGAAAATGTTCAGCATAATGTAAAAATTTATGATTCAGACTATGTAAATCTTTCTTATGAATGGCGGCCGCCAAATCTTTCTGCCCACACAGAAAAGCCGCAGCTTCCCAGCGAATCAATCGAGACCATTCATATATTACTAAAGCTCCGATAGTCTGGATTCCAGAGAGCTCCATCAATCATGTGCAGGCGACAGACTGGAAAACACCTGGCCAGGTCACTGACCGCGCTCGATATTATATATACTAGGTAATGTAATGTATGTATTAGGTAAAAATACATAGAGACAATAGGATTATGTATGAAGTATTGTTTTGAGGGCTGTATATGGAAGTGTAATGCGATAACAATGCTCGTTTGATAGGTTGATATTTTAATTAATTATAATTTTAATACTTGTGAATACAGCAAATTTGAATTAATATTGAAGTTAATTTTAGTACTCACTAGCTTCACCCGCGTGTATGTCAAAAATTATCCCGCGGGAATAAGTGCCCGGGATGAAAAGTCCTATGTGCTATTCCTGACTATAATCTATATCTGTGCCAAATTTCATCCGGATCTGATCGTAGCTCGCCAGCCGTCGCTCCGTGCGGACGTCTCGCTGCTCGTCGCCCCACCGCGCTCTCCGGCGCCCCCACTCTCCGTCTCGTCGCGCCCCTCTGCGTGACGTCACTGCGGTCGTCGCGTCTTCGCACGCCGCTCCAAAGGTGTCGCTACTAGTAACTTTGGTTACTAGTAGTGGCAGCTATTTTGGCCCTTCCGGGCAAATCCACTCTTTGTGGTCCCTGGCGGGAAACCTAGCGGTGTTAACAAGCCAGTGGGGTGTGCCCCAAGCACCCGCCAAGTCCCTTAAGGACACGGCAGTCATTGGAGTCGGGAGCGGGATCAGTTGGCCTTGGTAGATAGCCTAGTCAACCCCCGCTTCGTCCCCCAGCATTCACCTGGCACGGTCGGGTGTGTCTACCCCGACGTGCCAGACTTCTTCGGTACACATTGGTGGGTGGCCCACCTTCGGTGGGGTCGGTACCTTAGGGCCCTGTCACCCAATAAGATTGGTGGCAGGTAGACAAGCTTAGGGCTCACCAGATACTCACCTCCCAGTCTAACCCGACTGGGAGGGTAGGTTTGCACACATCCCCGGGCCCCTCCACCCGGGGAAGATACCCTCTCCCGGCTTCACCGGACCTATAATTCTCAATTATGTCGCTCGCGGCAATAATTGAACTCCTTCACGAGATTCTCGAGAAGGAAAAACTTTCCAAAAAATACAGCCATGCTGTAAGTCAGGCTTTAGCCTCTTATATGCCCGCTTCGGGCCCGACCGGGGCCCCTGGACCTAGCCAGGCACCCGTGCCGAGCGAAGCCCAGGTCTCGCCCAGGTCGCCCTCCCCGGTAGCCAGGCCCACTTCTGGGACTGGTGAGCCGACTCTACCTAAGCCCCCAGCTCCGGCCGTCGAGCCTAAAGCTACTGTCCGTTCATGGAGAGATCCTCCTTCTCCTAAAACTTCTTCTCAACCGGCCGTCGAGCCTAAGAAAACCCGATCATGGAGAGATCCTCCTTCTCCCATATCCTCTCAGGTCAAAGCTTATAAAAGCTATAAGGAGCGCATAGCCGCCCTTCATAAATCTAAACCCAAGTCCAAGTCCAAGAACATCTGGGCGGACGATGATGACTCCCCCATGGAAGAGGGAGCAACCCTCAGCACTGACGATGAATGGGAAGCTATGGCTGACCAAGCTGACTCAGTCGCTGACGACCCAGTAGACCCAAATATCCCCGATAGGTCAGACGACTATGACACCGTCTCCTCCGATGGTGAATCCGTAGTTTGCTCTGGAGGAAAGAGGAAAAAGAGGAATAGTCTCTTAAATGCTACCAAGGCCAAAAAGGCGGTAGCAAAAACCTCTCCTCAATCAGTTCTGCCACCGGCCTCGCCCGTAAGGCAAATCACCCCCACCCCTGACATTGCTTCTTCTCAGCGGTCCAACCGCAGCCCCAGTCCCATGGTAATAGTTACCAACAAGAAGCTCCGTCCCCCTCCACCTGTTTATCTTCAGGATAAAGTCAAGTGGAACGATGTTTCAAACGCTTGTGTTGAGCGGAAAATCAACTACACGAAAGCCACTGCATGCCAACAAGGCATCAGAATCCAACTCCCCTCTCCCACTGATTTCCGGAATCTAACCCGGTACCTCAAAGATAGGAACATCTCGTTCCATACTTACTCCCTCCCTGAGGAAAAGCCCGTCCGTGTAGTCATTAGGCGAATCCCAAAAGAGATCCCTACGGAGGAAATCCGTAAGGACCTTCTTGACCAGAATGTCCCCGTCACTGAAGTCCACCGCTTGCATAAAGCGAGAGGCGGACAACAGTACGATATTGTATTAGTTGTCTGTAGCCCTACTGAGGGTTACAACCCGATCTTCAATATAAAGACCGTGTGCTCCCTGTCGGGCATTTCGATCGAGAAACCCTACCGCCCCCATCTTGTAGGACAGTGTCACAACTGTCAACTTTATGGCCATTCTCAGGCCCATTGCTATGCAACACCCAGGTGCGTTAAGTGCATGGGTGATCATGGCACTAAGGACTGTCCCCGTCCCAAAGACCGCTCACAGTGCACGGAGCCTCCCAGCTGCGTGCTCTGTGGCCAAGTCGGGCACCCGGCTAATTACCGGGGTTGCCCAAAAGCCCCCAAGCTTGCGCCTAAAATGGCCAAGCGATACAATGCGCACATAATGCGCATGGCTCCCTCTTCCCAACCACCCCCCCGTCTAGCCCCTCAGAGGAATTCACCATGGGGTAAGCTGAACCACCAAAGTGTGGCTCCTCAGACTTACTCCCAGCCTATCCCAGCGCTGATGGCCCACCCCATTGCAGCTCCAAATCCAGTCCCCGACCCAGTGGCCCCAGCTGCCCCCATGCCCGCACAAAACCGGAAGGTGGCTTCCACCACCACCGCCGCCATGTGCCCGCCCCCTGTAGCCCCCTCCGGGCACAAGCCATATTTGAGCGTCGCTGAGAATATAATCAGCGCGTATTCCATATGGATGACCCCTCAGGCCCGTGCTCTGGATGCAGAAATCCGGAATGCAGGCCCTCTCACCCCCGCTTCATGCAGTGCCCTCTTCTCGAGGTACGAGTGCATTACTAGGGAACTTGACAGCCTTGTCTACAAGGACGGTCAGTGGGTTCGTAAATAGTACGAACACCTATTCAAACGTAGCATACATACCGATTGGTCCGCCCTCGCCGCCGAGGCCCCGCCGCGAAGTCACAGTCATTATTTATGTAGCCAGCCCGCGAATAGCTGTGCCATAGTTAATTCTAATTAGTTAATTGGAGTTTCTTGTCCGTTCTTCTCCACGTAGGCTTATTCCGAACGGATGGTAGAATCACTTTATTAGATCCAGCCTTAGTTGTCCCCCCAGCGACGCCCTGAGCCGAGGTTCGACCCCAACTGGGGTAGCCCTCAGCGTTGTCGCTTAGGTTTAGTAAATTTTTGCCTAGCTGGAGGCTAATAGTTTAGTCTCCGTAGGAAAGCCCGGTTAAGCAGCTAACCAGTCACTTTGACTGAGTTGCGAGACGCCACGTATTAAAAAGAAAAAAAAAAAAAAAAAAAAAAAAACCGGATCTGATCAACCGTTCCAGCGTGAAGAAGTAACAAACATACACACTCACAAACTTTAGCCTTTACAATAATACTATTGTGATTCATCTATACTAATGCTAATATAATACTTATTACTAATATTATAAAGAGTAAAGATTTTTTTGTTTGTTTGTAGCGAATTGGCTCCGAAACTACTGGACCGATTTAAAACATTCTTTCACCAATAGAAAGCTACATTATGTGAGTGACATAGGCTATTTTTTAATCCCGAAAACGGGTCCTGTGAGGAGACGAGAAAACCCTGAACCCACGGGAGCGAAGCCGCGGGGAACAGCTAGTAGTTTTATAAAGGTACTGGACACAGCATAAAAAGGGAGGATGAAATAAATTGTGATCGACTGTTTGAAAGGTGAAATGGCAGAAAGGTGCAAGGAGGTGACGACAAATATATATAATATAGAGAAGAGGAAACCATGTGACGCCGACCCTAATTAAATTGCGAAAACGATAATACAATAGGGTATGACAAAAAATATCTATTTAGTCCGTCAGTTAGAATCTATAACCTAAAAATATTTGACACGTATTTTTCTTTTGCCACGTTAACAAAAAAATAATGACGATACAGTGCGTTAAAATATCGTATGACGTCACGGTGTGCTACACTTTATACTGACAAAGTGACGTCACAAGCCCCTACTCTTGAACTTTGATGCGCTATAACTTTATATTTTTTTATTTATTTGATAAAGCAAAAATCGGATCCAATATTTTTTGATAATCTCACTGATGGCCTAATTAGAATTGTATTTTTTTTTACCCAGGAAACATCCCTATTAGTGTCTAATTCATATTTTAACCAGAATTTCTTTATCGCATGTCAAACCCATACATTATTTTCAGACAATCGTTTTTGCTCACTTGTGGTCCTATGTTCCACAAGCCAAAAAAAAAACATTTTTGCCAGCTCAATCACAACACATACATACATACATAAACACAATTTAAAGATAACAACCCATCCTACTTACCCACGCTGTCCGACACTAAATCAAGCTGTTATGTGACACGGCCGTGACGTGAATATCGGACCACGCGATTAATGTACGTGTATGTTGGTTACTGAACCGTTGGGGCTTTAAGGAAGAATGTGTTCTTAGTTTATTTCGGGTAATTAAATCTGAATGGGAGAATATAAGGTGGACCATAATTAAATGGGGAGTTCAAGGTCCCACAAGGTGGACCGATGACCTGGTGAAGGTCGCGGGCATCTGATGAATGTGAGAAGCGCAGAGTCGGTAGTTGTCTCAGTGCTTGGGGAGGTTTATGTCCAGCAGTGATCGTTTTTAGACTGAAATGACGATGATGATGAAATGGGGCAAAATGAGGGTGAAATCGTAAGATAAGTAAGTGAAGGCCATGGGATATTTTGGATTTTCTTAAAAAGAAATATCAAAAATCCCAACTGCTTAAAAAGCCATGTATCCTCCAACTGCAAACCAAGATTTTCTTTTTGTTTACGTGTTTTTAGTTCGCTTTTTATGCAGTCGGGTTTTTTGATTTAATTTTTTTTTTTTATAAGTTTGTAGCTAACATTTTATTTTCAAAATAGGTACATTTAAACATATAAGTGTTATATATTTTGGAAATCACCTCTTAAAACCCTTTATTTTGATACTACACGATGGGTTAAGAATTAAAAAAAATGGAGACCCCACAATTTGGTGCCCAAAATCCACCATTTTCCAATTTTAGTGCAGCCATTGACACTTGCAAAGATATGATGAATCGATTGACGTAAGAATCAATAAAATCGGTCAACGCGTTTGGTCTCTGGAACGCCACATAGAATCAAACATACATACATACATAAATATACACATTACCCTCCTTCGGCAGTCGGGTAAAAGCCTCTATCTTTTCATGGTGAGAAAGTTATCCGTCAAACGACGAGACAAGAAGCAATCCTCTTGAGATTAACAACTAATTGGTACGTGGCTTCTCTCGCTGAATAATAAACGGTTCTTGTCGAATAATATTATCCCTATACCACATATTTTTTTCAGTCAAACTATATTTCTAGTGATTCACTTTTAAAGACGTGTAAACTAAAAAACAATGTTATTTGTTTATGATAGTACTTTCAATATTATTTAACTAAAAAGTAATACAATATTAGTCATTCATTCAAACCACTATTTCAGACATAACGGTTTCCATATCGTTAGTTATCAAATTAAACCGCTCGGTTTGATACACGATAGCTGAAGCGAATTGAAACAGTATAATTAAGTTCAGACAAGATTTATGTCCATTTCCAGTTATATTAGACGACACCTAAACCTTATGCCTAAATAAAAGCACGCTTTTTGATTTTTAACCTTCAGCTTAGCATCGAGAGTGGAAAATGCAATAAAATGTGTCACCTAATTTTAGTGAAAATAGGCATCCATGTCCCAATTCACGATATAGGACCTGCTTTCATAGGGATGGCAGAGGGAAACTACTGGAGTATTTTGTTTGTTTTTTACCCGGCTGCAAGGAAAGGGTTATGTTTTTCGCACGTATCTTGTATGTATGTATGTTTGTTTGTATGTATGTATGTAATATTCTTTATTACCTCATCTTTCAAACCACTTGACGGATTTTTATAATTAAGACATGGTCTAGGCCGTCCAAGTGTTCTTAGATAAGTGCCGTTAAGGATCATGGCGTCTTTTGTGCGCCATATTGTGGCGAATGCAATGCGAAACCCATCGAGTGGGGTATCAAAATGAAGGGTTATTAGAGGTGATTACAAAAATAAATACCACTTATATGTTTAAAAGTCATTTGAAAAAAAAGTATAACTAAAACGGTGTAAATAAAAAACAAATACAATCAAAAAACCTGACTGCAAAGATGTAAACAAGAAGAAAATCATACTGTGCAGTCGGAGGATATTTATAGTTTTGGTCAGCCAGCTCGCGAGCATGTATCCTCCGACTGCACAGCATGATTTTCTTCTTGTTTACATCTTTGCAGTCGGGTTTTTTGATAGTATTAACTTTTTTTTTTAAAAACGTTCCCCACACTATTTCCAGGGGAATTGATTTTGCTACGAAGGGTAGTTCGCAAGGATCCCATCGATTAGGAGTTTATTGGATGACCGTGATCTGTTAACCTTTTGCGATTTGCGTAAAATGGCTAGTAGGTGAGATGATATTGCAAAGTTAATTCAAGTAGTGAGTACTAAATAGACTCTTTTTATATTCGTATCACAAAAATGGCTGAACTATGTTGAGCCCTAGTAGGTTTGTTTGGCCTATTTAACAGGAATTGCGCATTTTTTAGATATAGATAAACCTTTGGCCCCAAGCGATAGTGTGGCTGATATTTTTATCAGTGAAAAGAAGATTTACCGCGTTATAAGTTTAGATCAGGTACTAGCTAAATCAGTGGTGGGCAAACTTTCTTAATGGGGGCCAGAAAGTTTAAGAAATTTCAGAGGAGGGCCAGAATTTGCTTTTTAAACATATTTCTTTGACCAAATTTTTTTCTGCGTCATTTATCAAAGCAAATTTGGTTTTAGCATGCTTGGTGTAAAAATAGTGAGCGAGGTTAAAGACTTTAAATACCACCACTGTTTCTTCATTACATATAAGACATATACTGGCTTACCGATGTATTCTGCGCTACCTTTGCCTATGCGTCTAGTATTCTACTAAGTAGAATCTACTTTATACTTTAAGACCGTCAAAATATAATTATCGCGGGCCATATACTATTAATGTCAAAGGACCGTCGGCAGGCCGGGATAAATGTTATCGCGGGCCGAAGCTGGCCCGCGGGCCGTATTTTGCCCATTACTGAGCTAAATTTAAAATAGGAAAAGCCGCTACTTGTTGGGTTACAAAAGAACTTCATAGTCGTCGACGATGGAGACGTATTAGCAGAACTTCCACATTTTGTGTTTATTTATTCATTCATATAGGAGTCATCATTTCAGCCGAAAGACGTCCACTGCTGGACATAGGCCTCCCCCAAGCGTCACCACACTGATCGGTCCTGTGAGTTTCGCATCCACCGGACTCGAGCAGCCTTGACCAGGTCGTCCGTGGCCAGCCGTTCTGCGAGCAATGCGCCCTGCCCACTGCCACTTAAGTTTTGCATTTCTTTGGACATTCATGTAGGTTTGCTCTATTATTATTTATTACCTTTATGGATCTCCAATAGCCTTGTTTTTCAGCTATACCCCACATTATTTCTGAACATAGAGCACATAATAGAGAATTTCCAGAATACCAGTTCCTAAGCTCGTCAATATTTCCGTAAACTTACAGTACTTCAGCGTTATAATTTACACAAACAAAATACATATGGCGTCAACTGCTACCTTCCAAGATAGATTTATTCATGAAACTCGTAAATTATGTTTTGCTAGTATGATTACTTTGATGTTAGATATAATTTAGAGGTCCTGGAAAGTTTAGGTCTAGTTTAAATATTGAAATTTGTGGAGTCAATTTGTTTAGGCCTTTCAGCAGAGAAACTAAAGTTATATTTGTTTCAGTTTCAAAAATAAATCAGTATAATTCTAGAAATAACTCCTTTTATAAATTTGGGTAGTGGTACTTGATGATTGGTCTATTTTATAGAAAATAGATCTGAGAGAAAACAGATAGGGAGATAAATAGTGAATAGATCAAAAATTTGAAATAAATTGATTCATTTAAAAAAAAAATGTCATACACCTAAAGTTGTCATAAAATAAAAGGCCCGTTTTGACAGCAACAAAAATACTTAATAATAATTAAACTTGATGCTTGCGAAAGATACTCGTTGTTATAGTGAATGGGTAACATAGCAATTAATTAGGATTATGAATTTTAAATTTAAATTTCTAAAAATTTAATATTTATTTGTAAAACAAAGGTGATACTCGTTGTTATAGTGAATGGGTAACATAGCAATTAATTAGGATTATGAATTTTAAATTAAAATTTCTAAAAATTTAATATTTATTTGTAAAACAAAGGTTTAAATATGTACATACTTAAACACTAAACAAACGTAAACTTAAACTAACTACTTACACTATATACAAAAGAAAGGTACACTTAGGCGTCGAAGTACTCCACATCGCTGTCATCCGGGAACGTGCCCAGAAGACTGGCAGCATTGCCACGTTGAAAGGCAATGCTGATTCTTTGCGCAAAGAAAGAACCAGTCCTCTGGTCACGCACAGTGTCGATCAGAAACCAATTTCTTACGTAGAAAGTTATCGCGGCATGTAAAATGAGAAACGTCAACGGACTTCTTAGATTGTGACGACTTTAAAAATATACCATATTTAGTTGTACTGTGAAACAAGAGGGCATAGAAAAGAATAAGTTCAAAGTGCCATTCTATCAACGATGACGATTGACAAAAAGTCCAAAATTTATAGAATAGAAAGACTATATTCGCTCAGTCTCTAGACAAGTAGCATTCGATTTCAGAGAAGGCGATAGTCAAAATGTAAGCAAACGTCAATTCCTTACATTTTGACTTGCCGACAGTCGTTACCGCTGAAACCACTGATGAAACCACTGTTGCTGATGCCACTTTATCTAAAACCAACGCATAAGTTCTATCAGAACCTCAATCGCGAGAATTTCATTACAAACCTTTTATAAGCCAAAAAAGAAACAATAATTTGGCACAGTCAAACAAGATCTTGTTTAGCACAAAAAGTCCCCTACCATTTACAAAAAGTAAGGTGACAGCACCAATAACTGTCCGTCCCAAAAATAAAAAGCTCTGTATATTCCCGACCCGACCGTCGACACAGAAATTGCTTGATAAACAAAAGATACGAGTAAGTGAGGAAGGGACATTTATTTGCTAATCGTCCGTAATGATGTGAATGTACGATGAAATTATTGCGTTTTGACGTGTTTGCGTTTTTAATTCTGCGTATTAGTCATGGTGCAAACGGTTCAGACTTCTTGGGATTGTTTAAAAGGTTTTTTTTTCGCCTGTTAACGGTACATTTTGGCCAATGAAGGTTTACGAACCCACTTATACCAAATATTTTTAAATCAACATTTTGTCGCTCGGGCCTACTTCTCAATTTAAATTAGAACAATGTGGTGTTCATTCCACATGTCTTAGTTTACTTACGTTTTATAATATATTTTACAAATTTCATCACCGTTACTTTTGAAATTGTATCATCTCATGTTTTCCATTTTTATGTATTCTTTACATTGGTATAAACCTGAAAATCATAAGATTTGTTTTAACATCCAAAACTATTATATTATTTTTAACTCTTGACATTTTTATTTGACGTAACATTTATTTTATTTTCTTAAACCATAGACATAAGATACCATTCTCTATAGCTTATTAAGCTCGTTGTACATTATAATTTTCATTATAAGGGCAGCGGCAGACTGCCCCTCTGTAAACCGTTTTTATTCGTTCATGATTTTTTAATTAATATTCGAATTTAAAATTTAGAAGACATATCGGAACGAAGAAAAACGGGTGTCACTTTTTTAGTCTGGAATCTGCACTGAACTCTGAAAGTCGTTTGACTACTTAGTACTACGTGTTGTACTATTGAATCTGAAAATCTCTTTTAAAACTATTATATATAAGGCCTGAGAATCTACCAATTCTGTGAAATGCAATAAATATAATTGATTGAGTGTTGAACTTAAATGTGTGCATTTTACTGGTTCATAAACTACGTCGGTCACCGCTTCATAGTAAAGGGCTTGATTGATCGGCATATTAAGCCACAGCCCGACCTCCACACTTCTATCTGCCAGTGCCAGCCTATTCTACTGCCTAACTGACTGCCTGACTATTAGTTCAGCAGCCTTGACCATCTAACTGTGAGCCAGCCCATTCGTCCTGCTGGCTACCCTACTGCCTATCTAAGCGATTCATCTGCGAGCTCATCTGCCTACCTCGGGCATTCCACGCCTTCGTGTCCGTCCAGCTGCCTAGCCTGCTTGCCTGCCTGCTAAGAAATTTCTGCCCACGTCGTGTGAAGCCGGATCTTCCTAGCTGCCTACGTCGTGCGAAGCCGGACCTTAATTTGTTATTTATATCCTTTTCTTAGTTTTAATTTATATTTACCTTTAATTTTATTAACGTGGCTTACGTATAGTTCATTTGAACTATACGTAACGCTACAACAAAAAGAGTGTGGTAATGTATTGAGGAAACTTTGTACCCATTTTTAAGCAAATTGCGTGCTCGGAAGAATGTGATTACATGTATGTAGGACACAGAACAGAAAAAACGCCTTGTGATGTAGGATGTTAACTCTGAACGCATTAAATTTTAAGAAATTATTAGAAATTATGAACGCAGCGGTGAGTGAATGAAAGAGTATGTGTGGCAAGGGGATAGAGGAGGAATGGCGGAGACAGAAAAAAAAAAAAACCTGCCCCATCCCCGTGCAGAAAGCTAAGCTTTTTTACATTTCGGTCACTGCTGAGTCTAAATCGGTTAAATATCCGAAGCGAAAAACTGACGAAACTGTCCGAAATAACTAGGTAGACTCTGGCCTATATAGGCTAGATAAAAAGCATCTAAACCAAAGAGGCATCAATCCGTTGTATAGTTGATACAATTGCAAGATACCACATACACAGCATTACTAACAGACAAGCTGCAAGACATCTCGCCAACTCTTCATAAATTATTCGTTCGTTTAGTGAAGCTGAAATATTACCTCTTCTTATGTTGATACCAGATATCACACAGGCAGCCGTGACAGGTGGCATGTCTGGATATGTACCTTAGTACCGCTAATTCAATCGGTCAATAACTTTCGCCTATCTTGACGAATCGATCAACTCGTCCATGCTTGTCATCTTGCATGCTGATTATATCCGGCTCGAAGGACCAGAAAATGTGTCACATATTCTTTATGTGAGAAGTTTTGTGTGGTTAGGTACTAAGTATTACGTCGGTTATATATGAGAGTAATACTCACCTCTATATTCTAAGTAATTTTCTCCCCTCTACTCAATTAAATTTACAATTATGTATATCTTTTTACTCATTGACAGTTATTGAGGGTATTTTTTCGTTCTCATGGTGACTGATTCTATTGCCGTAGAGGAGAAATATAAACGAGATGTAAGTTTGATATAGGTCTCGTTACAAATTAGATCTACATATTTGTTGATAATTATCTATGATGGTCTATCTCTGCACATACTTTTCAACAAGTTTTTACAACAAGGGTAAGAAATTAAGTAAATTTTCAAATAATAAATCAATGTTATCTCTCTAAAACCCGAAGTTCCTCAAGCATAATATGTACTTTCAAGTAATCAATTCGTAAAAAACCCAGGAGCTATTTGCACATAACTTTCAGCTACTTCACAGTAGGCCGGCAATAATATTATTGTTATCCTCAAACATCTAGGGAGGTTTACTTAAAACATCTTGCAGAGTAATGGCGTAGGAGTAAGTAGATATAACAGCATGATATTACAGCTATTTTTCTTTCGCCCACGTAAATCCTTATTATTTCTCCGTGGGACGTGTGTAGTTAACAACTTAGCTTCTGCCAGTTGCTTCGCCCGCATGTTAGTCGAAAATCATCCTAAGGGGACAAACTATTGGGACAAAAAGTATCCAATGTCCTAATCCAGGATATATCCCTAAAAATTTACATGGTCTACCCGTGTGCCAAGTTTCATCTAAATCCGTTCAGCCGTTAAGACGTAAAAACGTAGCAAACAGACAAACATACAGAGTTACTTTCGCATTTACAATATGGCTAACATGAATTGGTACGTCATATTTATATTCCTTGAAAGCTAGACCGAGGCGTATTGACATTTTGGTTGACGTCACTATGTCTCAAGTGAGATGGCGATGTTATTGATAAGATATTGGGGATAGGTTTAAGAAGGACAAGGGCCCACTAGAAATGTCCGAAAAAGTTGAAGAATTGGGAACTGGTGCTTGGCGCTTATTGAAAAAGTCGTTTGATAACACACTGACACTGACAATATAGTAAAACTGTTTTTTTTTTTCGTTTTGGTAGAAAAACACACTATGCCCATGCTATCAAAATACTACAACTTTTTTAACAGAAGCATCACTCAGTTAATTACCTATTTAACCTAAGACAGATGATATAATACTAGCATTCAATATCATTACTAAGGTTTTCATGATGAACTTGAACTCGGAAAGCAGATGCGTGTACTTGAGAGGAGGTCGAAAAGAGGACCGTCGAAGCGCCATAGCCCGAAGAATTGTCAAACTTAAGTCACAGTGGGCAGGATAAATGTATCCTGCCCACTACGACTTAAGTTCTGCGAGCAATGGCTCGCAGAACGAATGGCCAATGGTGCCGAAAGGTTCTGGAGTGCCGATCGCGAACCGGAAGACGCAGCGTTGAAAGGCCAATAAGGCGGACCGATTACCAGGTAAAGGCTGCTGAAATCCACGTGAAGATCAGGGCCGGTTAATATGGCGAGGCTTTATGAGAGGCCTATGTCCAGCACTAGATGTCTTTCGGCTGAAATGATAATGATGAGACACAGAGAATAAACAAATATATATCTATTTAATTACGTTTATAGAAATTATTCTCGCAGAGAGGAGGTCTGTGTCCCATTAGTGGGAATATTATCAACTTATTATGCTTATGAGAACCTTAGGACCACACCCAAACTTCAACCAATAACAGAATAGCACTGATAATATCTACTCAGTGACGGTTAGAGCACGGTGATACCACGTGTCTTTACCCATTCGTATGCACGCTGCGTGTGCGCATTAAATCAGAAGCTATCAAACATTTAGTTCTTGTTGTTTGACTGTTGAATAGTTAAGTGTGGGGTACACGGGGTGTAGAAATACCAGTTAGCGAACAATCAATAAATTAATAAAAATCGGCCAAGTGCGAGTTGGGCTCGCGCACGAAGGTTTGAAGTTTCTTACCCATGGTGGAGTCAACTGTATATGTATGGGGCCACCCTTTAATTTTTTTATTCTTTGGAATTTTTCCTTTATTTGTGCTGTAAGACCTTACTTTTTGGCAAATTTCGTGATTCTAGGTCAATGGGAACTACCATATAGTTTTCGACCCAACCCGACCCTATAGGGTACTTCCGGTTGACCTAGAATTGTCAATTTTGGTAAAAAGCAAGATCTTACAGCACAAGTAAAGGGAAAAGCCCGAAAAATAAAAAACATAAAAAATTAAGGTAAATTTTGGTACTTACAAGTTTTCGCGAAAACTCAATTTGCCCATATTTTTTTATCGTGTTGACTCAGGACCTTGAGTTTTATATACCTTATAGGGGCTATAGACCTCAGTATCTGGTATAAATTTCAACTTGCTTGGTCCAGCCGTTCTTGAGAAAATCATTGGTGACACACACAACACAAGAGTACAAGACAAGACAGTGACAAGACAAGACAACAAGACAACAAGACAACAAGACAAGACAAGACAGTGGGGACAGTGGGGGAGTGGGTGGGGACAAGAGAGTGATCTTATAAGCGTATTTTTTTTACCTTTTGAGGTACGGAACCCTAATATTCTTTTCCATCAAGTTTAAGGTCTGTAGGCCATGGCATTTTAAAAAAATCGTTCACCACTCTCTAACGCCGTAGTCGTCATGACAACAAAAAAAATTACCTTGGATGAATGTCAATAAATAACAAGCTATATCTGTAAAATTACTAACTAGTATTAACTATAACATAGAACATAGGGATAGAGAAGGCTTCTGCAGCCACAGAGCCTACTGTTACAGCCTTCTCCTATCTATCTAAAGGTTCCCCCAGGTGAAATTGGTATATTTGTAGAACATTTTAGAACTATTTATATAAAAACTTCTTGTTGTATTGTCGTGCCACATCTGTCCGCGGAAGCCTTAATTAAACTTTAAAACACTAAGAGCCGATTTCTGAATTGAGGACTGGGGTTATGAACGAGATAAACTGTACTTCAGTGCCAAATTTTGACAGGTTTTCAGGCTAAAGAGTAGTTAGTACGGAGACAACTACACTTTAGCCTTCGCTCTCTGACGATCTTGCAGACTTGCACTAGCCAAGCTTAGTATTCAAATATTAGCAAAAACGAATACCAGAAAGTTTTTTTATTAATCTAGTCCCTTTTATGATCGTCATTTAGATAAAACTGTTATAAACTAATATTATAAGGACTTTGTAAATGAAAATCGCCGGGAAAATCAATCTGATTATAAAAATTCTTTCACTGAACAAAAACACACTATCGCCGAGTTTCACAGGCATATTTTGCAAAATACAAGATTCCTATAGGATGTACCCGAGAGTGAAGCCCCAAGAATAAACTAGTCTAAAATGTTCGCCATTTTTATTTACAACTGCTAAAAGGTCCCTAGAATATTTCTTTGACACTATAAGGAATAACAACAAAACTTAATATTTCTTTTTCAAATATTCGTGATCGGAATCCTCTATGGAGCAACGTTATGGTAATCACGTGTTCGCTGGGGATCCATTCATCTATAACTAAATCGTAAAGCATTTTAACACACGTCTGAGTATTCGATACGCTTCAAGTCGCGCGTAGCAATCAGTGGCGTGGGGAGGAGCGATTGTCGATATAAGGTTGGCTGAAATATCGATTGATACACCTATACAAGTACTCGCTGTACATTTATGCTAACAATCAACTGACAAAGTGGTATAAATTAAAGGTAATAAAATAATTCTTACTGTCTCTGCACACCACCAGTTACTCTCGCTTCTACCCTACTGAACTGCTGCCAAGCAACAAGTTTCTCAGGAGAAGAACATGATGTACCATATAAGATACAGGTGATCATCATCTATACTAATATTTTAAAGAGGAAAGATTAGTATTTTTGGATTTTTGTCATCATCATCTTCCTGCCCTTGTCCCATGTTACTTGGGGTCGGCGCAACACGTTTTCCTCTTCCATACCGTCCTGTCCCCCGTCACGTTATTACTGACTCCCTTTTCTTTCATATCACTCCTCACACAGTCCATCCATCTTTTCTTTGGCCGTCCCCTCCCTCTCCATTTTTGGATTTATGTATGTAACGAATAAACTTAAAAATTACTGTACTGATTTCAAAAATTCTTTCACCGTTGGGAAGCTACACTATCCCCGGGTGACATAGGCTACTTTTTATCCCTGTATTCCCACGGGAACGGGAACTACACGGGTTTAACCGCGAGGCGTCCGCTAGTGTTCAAATAAAAGTCTATTAGACTTTGACTTTATCCATGAGAAAGTAGATCAGATATCTCAAGAGGTCGGGTATGTCTACCATCCCTTACAAATGGATTTGAACTTCGCTGATATTATGATTATCTAGACAAAGTGACATCTGACAGTGACAATTATTGTCGAAATATCTATTAGACTTTGGCCTGTTGACTATGCCTTACAAATGGATTTTAACGTCGCTCACATTAAGATTCCCTTGACAAAGTGACATTTGTCAGTGATAATGATTTTCAAAAGTCTTTTAAATTTTGGCCTGTTGACCATCTCTTACAAATGGATTTTAGCGTCGCCCACATTAAGATTCCCTTGAAAAAGTGACATTTGTTAGTGATAATGATTGTCGAAAGTGACAACGGTTTGTGATAATGACTGTCGTAAAGTCTATTAGACGTTGGTCTGTTTCCATGAGAAAGCAGATCAGATACCTCAAAAGGTCGAGTATGGCTAACATCCCTTACAAATGGATTTGAACGTCGCTGACATTATGATTCTCTAGACAAAGTGACATCTGTCAGTGTTATTGATTGTCGAAAAGACAAATTATAGACATTGACCAAGTGACATTTCGGTAGAGTCTGTCATGCTCATACAATTTGAGCTTTTTGACAATCGTTATCCTTGTTAGAATGTCTATTTCTCTAGTGACTAGACTCCAATCTCCCTGGTAAAATTGATATATATTTTACCATCATCGCCCATCACTCGCGTATCAATCGCTGTGCGCGTATCGAGCACGGTCGTGTGCGCTCTTCCTATAAAAATAATAAAAACCATTGCGCGTGGTCAAGGAACCTATTGCGTAGCTAGCAGACGAATTATCACGTAGCTTACGAGGTCAAGAGTACGAAGAGAATGTTGCCGTATTTTGTTTAAATCGTGGAATTTACCTTTTATTTTGTAGGCCGTAAAGAAGGAGTTTAATAGCTATGGGCCTTATTTATTTAAAAAAAACGATAAGAATAAAAACAGATTCTTAATTCAAATTGTGCATATACATTTTAAATTAGGTATCTATAATATACTAATTAGTGTTTATGTTATTGTTGTTTATGTTAGGGACCAAGTGATTAATACGGCATTATTCATAATGCCCAGAGTGTTTGAAAAATGCCCAATATGAGTAGGTAATATGCTAAAAACTATTTGACCGGGCTTTCAGAATAATGCCCATCAGTTATTGGGCAGGGTCATAAAAAGACGGGTTATTGGACGACTCGCCCGAATCGGGCGAATTATCCACTATTAAAAATATTCATTTTTCTGTGTCGATTCGCCCGAAGTTTATTTATCGACGGGCGAATTGACTACTCTAAAATTATTTAGTGGTCGATTCGCCCGAATTTTATTTTAGAGAACAAACATTATAAAAGTACAGTCGTGCTCACCCCGTACTCGGTAATAATATGCAGAATTAATCAAAGTTAATAGATATTGTACTAGAAACTAGGAAAGCAATTCAAACTACCAGGAGGCCAGAATCATGAAGAAGTATTTGTAGAGCTAGAATCATTAGCGGTAGAGACTAACGGAGTACTAGGGCTTCAGAATCGAAAATCGCCCGGTACACTTTTTACCGCTCATGATTCCAGCCTAGCTTCCTCATGATTATAATCTCCTGGTACTTAAGTTAGTCTTTACCGGTACCGAAATAACCTGATAACGTATATAGCTGTCTCTTTTATTTTTTTTGTAATATTGCTTTCTCCCTCTTATTGTTTTCGCCTGTTTATCATATCTAACGTTCAAATCTCAACGTACTCTCGTACTCTTTTTACCGCTCATGATTCTTTTGATTCATTGGCGACAAAACACTAAGAGGGCGACAGCAATATTCGCTACAAAAAAAAGAATATATAGAAAGCTCTATACGCTATCAGGTCATTTCGGTACCGGTAAAGACTAACTTAAGTACCAGGAGATTATAATCATGAGGAAGCTAGGCTGGAATCATGAGCAGTAAAAAGGGTACCGGGCGATTTTCGATTCTGAAGCCCTAGTACTCCGTTAGTCTCTACCGCTAATGATTCTAGCTCTGCAAATACTTCTTCATAATTCTAGCCTCTTGGTATTTTGAATTGCTTGCCTAGTTTCTAGTACAATATCGATTAACTTTGATTTATTCTGCATATTATTACCGAGACGGGTGAGCACGACTGTACTTTTATAATGTTTGTTCTCTAAAATAAAATTCGGGCGAATCGTCCACTAAATAATTTTGTAGTGGTCAATTCGCCCGTCGATAAATAAACTTCGGGCGAATCGACACAGAAAAATGAATATTTTTAATAGTGGACAATTCGTCCGATTCGGGCGAGTCGTCCAATAACCAAAAAAGACTGATTTTAATTTAAAATAGGTACGATTACTATTTAAGTAACAAATTCGACGGCTCCTATTTCTATCTGCAGGGACTAAAATAACCGCTCATTCACTTCAGCTCCCGTCTTCCCCTTCGAACCTAACTTATCCGTGTCGGGGTGCCCTAAGCTCACATACACAAGACACCCAGATCCGGAACAACTATCTGTAGACCATACGAATATTTAAATTATCATTTATATCACTTGGTCCATGACATTTATTCTAATCATACGGGTAAAAGTTTTGTATATTCTTAGTCTTATATGTATAAAAATCTGTATATTTTTATAATTGAGGGATATTTTCGTTGTCATGGCTACTGCGATTGAGGGAGACTGAATCGAGCCGTGGAAAAAATTTAGAATATAGACACGCGAGTACGCAATGTCATGCATCAACTTTAACCAAACACCAAATAAATGTAGAAAACAATTAACGGCTGGAATGGAGGATCAGTCCGTAAATCCTGGAAAACGGATCAGCGCACAGAATTCAATTATATAGCAACCAATCCATCTCAATCACGACCGGCTGGTGTCAATAAATCAATGTTAGAACTAGATGTCTGACAGAGTAGATTTTCCGGTTTTTAGAGTTTGTGAGCAAATTAATATCAGTTGTAATGATAAGCCTACTAACACAGATATATAACCTAACCCAGCCTACAGTATAAACTAGCATACAGATGCCTCATTCCATACAAAGAAATATATCGATCGCGTTCGCCTCCGGTCCACAGCTATAGATAGTGTTAGCAGCGACTTGCAAGTAAATAGGTTTATCGGTTCGTGACTATTTATTCTTTAAATATATTGACGATTTGTTTTATAGTATTTTGCACTCTTCTACACTTTCATTGTACCAAAATGTGTTAAAAAAAAGAATTCAAATATCGAGTTGAATGCCTCAAGCATAAAACTGCGCCATCTGTTGGAATCAATTTTAATTCGTTCAAATAATCTTTGAAATGTGATCTAAGAGCCCAATGTTCCATAATTTTGTGCTTAGTTTGTATGTTAATTTTACACACAATTCAATAACAAATCGATGCATATCGCGCCATCTTGTGATATTTCTTTAATAAAATTTTTTTCTCAGCGCTGGGATCCCGATAGTTATTGTGCCTGAATTCAATTTTACCGACTTCATAAATAGGAGGTTATTAATTCGACACGTATGTATGGATGTAATATTGTCGGAATTGCACAATATCAATATCAATGGCTTCTAAACACGTGTGCCAAATTTTATAAGTGTATATATGTTTGTTTGTTTGTATGTATGTGTGTTTGCCCACGCATTTCTCCGAAACTACTTATCGGATAGTGATCATTATTAAAATAGTGCAAGTTTCATCAAAATCGGTCCAGCAGTTTTCAAGAGGTAGAGCATACAACCGATCTCCTTAGCGACAAACAGCACGAATGTGTAAATTGACTTATTATGGGTATTTTGTTAATCCTTTAGGTACCCCAGCATTTAACTTGCTAATTTTTTGTGATGGTAAACTAAAACTAAAAAAAGAACAAATAAAAAAAAACAAAAAAAATAACCTATAATTTTAGAGTTTTGCTTTTGAAGTCTGTTTAATTTTCATCATCATTTACCTTGGCCTTTTCCCAATGTTGGTCCACTTGGATTCCTGTCTTACCGGATGTGACAGAATACTACGTAAGTATCCTATGTCCGAATCAAGGACATGGTCAACCTGTCATGCTTTTAGTTTCAACCATATCCGTAAATTGCGGCGTGATTGAGTAATAAACATCCAAACTTATACATTTATAATATTAGTAAGAAGTAGGACTAGTTAACGGCCGTACTATTGTACTACTATACTCTAAAACATCTTTAATTCCAGCATTACCTTTCATTCAGACTAAACTTTCTTGCAGCAAAACAACAACAAACTTTCGAAAACCTTTCTCAAATTAACCCCAGAGTAAAAATACCAGTTTAGCGCTGTCCTCGTTAGACTCTCCTAAGTGATTAATTGTGAAAACTGCTGTTGAAGTCACCAAAATGTTACCGTCTAAAGTTTCCTGTTGACAAAAGAAAACTTTACTTTGGAGCTAATAGACATTTTGTTTCATCGTAATGTTTTAGAGTCGACTGCTATTCTGAGGCCTTAGTGCGAGTTTTTACTCACGCTCAATCGCGTTAACGTAAACGACAATTTGTATTGAAACTGGATAAGCGCCGTCTCGTGACGGTAAGAAGTACGCTAAAAAACTCGCACTAAGGCCTCTGTAAACATGTCAATGTGAAAACGTAGGAAAAGTGAGATTAGAATCCTTAGCCTCAGGAAAAATGAGATTTAACTGCACGATCATTTCAGCTATGTTTTTGGGGGTGATTTTAACAGAATAGCACTAAGGGAAAATAACACTTTTCAATATCTTCAAGAGCGTGTCCACCGCCGCCGTCACCGGGACGTCAACGAGAACGAGGTTTTTTCTGCCCGAGATCACGGTGACGTGACGGCGATCGTTTGTCCACCGCAACGGTCTCGGTAGTATCAATCAATCTGCTTAGCCTTTACCCAACTATATTGGGGTCGGCTTCCAGTCTAACCGGATTCAGCTGAGTACCAGTGTTTTACATGAATCGTCTGCATATCTGACCTCCACAATCCAGTATCTGGGTAACACGGTAGCCCTTGGCTAGACTGGTGTCAGATCTCAAGCTTCTGGCTATCCGTAACGACTGTCAAAGATCTTCAAATGACAACTGGGACCAACGGCTTAACATGCTTTCCGAGGCACGGAGGAAATACAGCACAAGGCTCTATATCTTGAAAACAAAAACCGGCGCGTAAACGTATTTTGTATTGCCGGTACATCGGCCCGTCACAATCCCGGGCCGAGTTCTAGCGGTCACGCGGAGTCATGCTGATTTAAGGTCTATCCACACATATCAGGGCCGTGCCAGGGACGTGGACGGACCGTGCCCCGTCAGGGGGCCCGTGCACGGACGTGTGTGAACGAGTTCATATAAAATGTACGCACCGAGCGAGAGCAGTGGTGGCCTAGTGGTATCGGCCGCGACTTACAAGTTTTAGGTCGCGGGTTCGAGCCCAGGCAGGCGCTTTACTTTGTATAAATTATTTCATCACCACTGCTCTCAAAACGGTGAAGGAAAACATCGTGAGGAAACCGGCAAGTCCTAGAACCAAAAATTCGAAGACATGTGATATCCACCAACCCGTACTGGGCCCGCGTGGTGTTTAACGGCCTATTCCCTCTCACAAAGAGGAGGCCTGTGTCCCAGCAGTGGGAACAACATTAATAGGCTGATGATGATGTGTGTGATGTACGCACCGATATTTTTTTGAGTCCTTGACTGGTCACGGTCTGTCCACGTCCCGTGCACGTCCCGGGCACGGCCCTGATATGTGTGGATAGACCTTTAGTCGAATTGACGGCGGCCGGGATGACGGCGCTCGAGGGATGGGCGTGCGTGGGACAAGCGGCTGTAGTAAATTTATGTGTAAATTTGTGTGTGTATCATCGGGCCACCATCACGTTCTCGTTGACGTCCCGGTGACGTCGGCGGTGGACAAACGCACTAAGTTCGTACTGTACATTATTTTTTATTTTAATTGTTTTCTGGTCTTTTCATAATTTTTAACCCGAGTAACGCAAAAGAAAACAAAGGTTACGGAATATTAGATGAACAGTTGGATATTAACAGAAAGGAAGAAAATAAAGTATTTATTCAGCACGGTACTCACACCAGAAAAATCACAAGTGACAGAAGGGAAGAGAAAAAGCAAATAAATACAAAAATGAACAAATCAAAAAAACAATATAAATTATAATAATCATTCAGAACAGCACAGAACGTCAGATCTAGACAATGAGGCATAAATAGTAAAAATAATATAAAACAATTTATATACAGATTTGAAAAAAGGGGAATCACACAATGCCGTGCTTGTAACTAAAAGATTTAACAATATAAACGTGATGAATGGAGAGGGAAGGGCAAGGCTAAAGAAAAGATGGATCAGTGGATGGAGTCAGTGATAGCGTGGCGGGGGACATGACGGTATGGAAGAAGAAAACGTGTTGCATCGGCCTCAAGTAAGGGATAAGGACAGGCAGATGATGATATTGCCGTGCTTTTATCCCAAAACAAACACGGCACGACACGACGGGGCTCGAGAGCGAAGCTGCGGGCAAATGCTACTTTAGAAATAAAACTCTAGTAAATGATGATAAAAATATCGGATGTAAGCTGAAATACAATATAAATGAGAATATATTATATCTGTGAGTTCTATAAAAACAACTTGTACAAAGAACGGTATTACTGCAAACAGGTATTTCAATCAGAACGGTTTTACAAAACTCGGTAATAACATGCTCACAATGCTCTCTGACATTTTTGTAAACACACAAGCAACTCCACAAATTCATTTCAACCCCAAAAAAAGCCACACCGCGATCATTAAAACTACCTAAATAACAATAATAATATCAGGTGACTTTTAATTTTTCTCACAAATTCATTTACAAAGTAAAGCTTTAAAAGCTCGTGTAAGTTTTCAAAGTTCGTCATCTTTTGTTGAGAACTTTAATGAAACTGAAGTAGGTGAGAGTCTCGTTAAAAGTTTCAGATTGCATGCTCAAAGTGAACCCAGAACTTCATTGCTTCAAGTCTGAGTCGCGGATAAATTTGAAAAAGAGTTACCGTGGCCCTGCCACAAGCAACTGAAGGAACACGGGTGAGTTTAAGTCAGTAAAAGTCTGCCAAGCCCCCTCGCTTTACCCAGAGCGAGTGAAAGTCATTAGATGATTTTACACAAAGAAAAAAAGGACTTCATTGCTTTCAATATTTTTATAACATTGTTTTTCATCTTTTTAACAGACTTCAAAAAGGGATAGGTTCTCAATTCGACTGTATTTTTTTTAATGTTTGTTACCTCAAAACTTTTTACTAGGTGAGATTTTGAGGATTCTTTTTTTTATTTCCCATTTAAATTTGGTGAAGATCTGATATAAAAGATTGAAGATACACAATAGAACTTATTATAAATTACTATAATATTATAAATTCTCGGGATTGCTGCAATCGCATATCTTATTTACGCCATTTATTCATAACATAACGTCACGCCGGTACGCTTCAAAGGGGTACAGTTCACCCTGGGACACTCTCATTTCATTGGTTATATTCAAGTTTTATGTTATTCGGGTAATCTATTATGGCATAACTTTGTGCATTATAGGTACCTTACTATATAACTTGTTGTTACATAATGAAGTACAACCGCCTTCGAAAAAAAAAACCTTCAATTATGGAAGTCAAATATAATAAAAAGTAGAATTTAAGATCCTTATGAAGTGTGAATGATAATATACCAATCTTCGAAATTGATTTAGTGAATTCTAATGAAAAACTCCTAAACTTGTAGTTTAATAAAATTAACAGTGTGCACGTAATAATCAAGAACAATAATTTATATAAGGAGTTGTTTCAGAAAGTATTACATTCAATACTCATATACTATGCTTGTCCTATCCATTTTTTTAGTAAGTTCATAATTTGTTTTCTAGCTTCTTTCATGTTGTCGTTATTATTCAGGTATGGCAAAAGATCATGGCAGTGTGCTGAACCATTGATGAATATAGCTGGGGCATCAGCTGATAGATCTTTCACTACCCCGAGGATGTGCCATGGATCCATGTCTCCATTAAAAAATACCACATTGGTTACATTAGGAGTCAATCCTCCATACATTTTGTTAGTCTTCATGACGCCTTGTTCTATTCTCTCCTCGTTAAATTCTTCTCCAAATAGAGTTCTGCAGATTTTTATAGCGAAATCAATAGGAACGGAATTTCCGAATATATGGTTGCTTGAAGATGTTGTTTCTATATAACCAAATTCATTACAACGCTGGTAATGCCAGGAGCGATAATACGGGATCGCGAGAAGGGAAGATAAAAAAAAATAAAAATCATAAGTCCAGCAAAATATTGGTTGATCTTTCTTAAAATAGGAAAGTCGATTTTCCAGTTCGCTAAACTTAACATCCTGACATGTTGAATTGATCTCAGCAGGAGCAAAAAAAGTAGCTTTATAGCTGAAAAATTGTATTTGACTTTCGAAAAATAGTTGCTGATTTACTGGAATCGTCAAATCGTCGGTTTCACAAATTTGGAATTCTTTTTTTAGCTTCTCGATCCCTTCAGGAGTTTTAAACCGTTCATGCAGAGTATTAAAATTCTTAGCAATTTTATCGACGCATTCTTTGGACCCGTATGTTCTCCATGTATCGGTGACCATTTCTAGATATTCGGTGAATACTTTCTTGGCTAGTAAAGGGGCACTACTAGCTAGTACTGCGTCAATCAACTCTGGGTACAACTGTTTTAACCATACCGCTAAACTTCCTCCGTAATAACCGCCGACAACTATCACTTTAGAATTTAAAAATTCTGGAGATCTCTTGATCGTTTTCAGTAGATGTGCAATGTCTTCCAGTGCTTGACTCGACGTAAGGTACACCAGGTTTTTAGTGGTCATATCATTAAATGGTATACTTTCCCCATAATATCTATGCTCCAGCATAAAATAAGCAGCCCCTGTTTCTTCAGCTATATTATCTACAAACGTTTTTGGCTCATAACCAACTTCTTTGCGTTTCTTGCCGATTTTGGGTTCTGGCAGAGGGTAAGCGCCATGAAGATATAGCAAAAATGGTCCTTCTGGTTTCCAGTATTTCATTATTTTGTAATACTTCATTTTCCAGGTACGTGAGTCACTATCATTGAAATGATCGAGTGGTTGCTCAATCCATTGTGTAGAATCACTTGGTACTTCCAAATCAAAATTAACACAGTCGTAGGCATAGCCACGTAAAAGGGTTATTCCGTATATTAATAGGATCACGGTTTTCACAATTGAATAATACATTGTTGTCGCCGATACTGTATGCTTTGTGTAAAAACTATGGGTAATATTTATATACTGCTCAGATTAATATTATTAGAATAACATTTTCTGAATTTTACCTTTGCGCTGCTATTTTGTAGTGATAGAAATGTAATAGCTATTTACTTGAAATATTTATAGTTATGTGTTGCTTCCATGGTTTCTTTCACAACTTTTTTCGATTTCTCATTGGTTTCATTTTTCTCCATCTTTCCTTGCTCACAATCCCATCTTGCATACTTATAGCATTCATTTATCATAGGGTGCATTACCGTACAATGTTTTACAGCTGGTGCCGATTTGCTAGCGCGAACCAGCATTAGCAACATCCGCGAGGAGCTGTTTAGCACTGGCAAATCGGCACCGACTACCCTTCCAGGTTTCTAAGTGAACTCAGACATAGTTTGGTGCAGTGACTCTCAAAGAATGTGATTCCTTCATCAGTCGTTAAAGAATCTTTTCACTGCTGGCATTTTATAGATTTTTTCCCTGTTCCCCTCAGGGTATCCCGTTACTGTATTTTATGTTAAAAGCATAACCTATATCAACTTATTTAATAAATCATTTTGCTTCTGGCAACCGTTTGAAGATGATCGAGATGTTTTAGAAATATTCAGCGCTAAATGCATTTAAAGATTTTCAGCAGCAAATCAATTAGCACGATGAATTATTTTTTCTAAAGCATTTTGTTGAGAATTCCTAGGCATTATTTGAAAAATGTTTTGCTTAAGAATGCAGTACTTAGGTATTTATTATTTACAGGTGTCGTCGTAGAACTGGACATATTTAGGTATTCATTTTAATCAAATATTATTTTTACGACAGAACTGGTCCACATACGTTATGAAAATATGATTTTACTACACTCAGCGACACAAAAATCGCAAGTTTCCAAAAAGGTTTACTAATGATAAGCATAAAATATTGGTATAACGAAATTCAGAATAATGATCATTATGCATAATTATATTAGCCATAAATATTTTGCCATGATGTATATTGCTATAAATACTGTTTGGCATAATAATAATGAAGCATAGTTTTATGAAGCGTAATTTTATAAACTTCCTCCTCCTCGCGTCGTGTTCCTCATTACTGAGGGTCTTGATTCCCCTGACGTCGTGAAAGCAACTTTTCCTTCACTAATTTGCGCCATCTATGCCTGTCTTTTGCGTCATGGAGAGCATCGTGCAGTTTGGTGTTTAACGATGTGCGGACTTGGTCTGACCATCTTATTGGAATGCGACCTCTAGGACGTTTCCCTTCAATCTTGCCAGTAACCATCAGCTGTTCTAGGTTGTTTCCATCTTTTCTGGCGATGTGACCAAAGAACTCCAATATCCTACGAGGCAGATCGTGGAAAGTCTGATCTTGATATTCAGTTTGCGGAGGATGAAGTCGTTGGTGCGAAAGGCGGTCCAAGGGATTAGCATAGTCTTTCTCCGGCACCACATGTCAAACGCATCTATGCGGTCACGGTCAGCTTTCTTTAACACCACGTTTCGACCCCGTAACTAAAAATTGAGAACACTAGGGAATTGACCAATTTCACTTTTGTCTTACGTGAAATATTTCAGTCTCTCCATATTTTCTTTTTCCACATTGCATTTTTAGCCATCCCTATACGCCTCCTTATATCCTTCTCACTGGATCCCATGTTGCTGATACTTGCACTTAGGTAAATTAAGTCGTTTACCGTTTCCAGCACCAGAGCACCTGTAAATTGGAGAAGGTTTGCAGGATCCACCACCATTAGTTTGGTTTTGGCATGATTTATTTTGAGGCCTAGCTCTCAACTGATTGTTTCCATTCTGTTAAGGAGGTCTACCATTTCGGTTTCATTCGACGATAGAAGTGTAGTGTCATCTGCATAACGAAGATTAGTTAATTTGGTGCAACCTATTGTGACCCCACCCTCCCAGTCTTCACAAGTTCGTCTGATGATGTACTCTCCATAAACATTAAACAGAATGGAAGACAGAATGCAACCTTGCCTTACACCCTTGCCGAAGTTGAAAGGCCCAGACATCGTTTTATCAACCTTTACCACACCCTGATTGGACCGATAAAGAGATTGGATGAGAGCCACCAGATGTTTTGGTACTCCAAGTTCTTTCAGGATCCTCCACAGAGCCGACCAGATCACACAGTCAAAAGCCTTGCTGTAGTCAATAAAACACATGATGATAGGGGTGTTAAATTCGTAGGACTTCTCAATTAGTTGTTATAAACGCATAATGATATTCACCTATAAACAAACCTTAAACCTTTGCATTATGCCAAAGTATTATTATGTTAGTATAAGTTATGCGAAAACATTATGTCAAACAAAATCATGCCAAAAATTTTATACCAAGAGGGGGATTCCCCTCCGTAAATAGCATTCAAGCCTGTCTTGCCACGCATGCAGTAAACACAGTTAATATTGGTATATATTGAAAGTATTTTTAATGACCTTTAAATTAACAACAGCTAGATTTAATAAATAACACAGTCATTCACAGCACGTGCCGGTAAATAACTCTTGTAAAAATATCCACTACAGAAGCCGCTTGATCGCACCATCCTACAAAATACCCGATCAAGGCCAAATAAGATTCATTTGCCACCCAGTAAAGTTTTTTTTAGGATATCGTTGGTACCTGTACTAATGAAAATCATTGTATCACAGGCACCATCGTCTTACAGAATAGGTTAAACAAGAAGAAACAACTTCAACATTAACAGAACCGTTTTCTTTGGTTTTTATAAAATAAATATAATAAAAGTAATTTGTTCCAATTATAATAGTGTCAGACATCCTACTACTATTTGATAAGTCTGATCTATTGACATTTTACAAAATTTTACCTAAGATTAATATTACACAAAACTTTAATTACAATAAGAATCATCAGTCCTTATGGAACATCGGTTATGATTTAGTACATTATTTTAACAAGTAATCTTTGTATCAGCCTTATTTAAGTACCTGTTTATTCATTTATATTGCTTGATTATTTTGATTTCAATAAATTATTTTAATTTTGCAACCGAATAAAGGATAAAACTACCCTAAAGTAAATCAAAGTAAAAGCTATTCATATTAGAGATAATAATTTATGTAATATTTAAGCTACAATACATGACATAATTAAACAAATATCAATGGAATATCCTCATATCTATAAGTAATAATTTAGTTTTGCCACCCCTTACAAGACAAAAATAAGTTAACCAAATTAAATTTTAAGCCCAAGCACAGTCAAAACCAAAACACTAGATTGATACTATGTAATTATAAATGTTTAAATTTAATTTTAAGCAACTTTATATAGTACAATAGCAATAAATAATTTAATTTTGCTACTTTTATAAGGTCAAAGCACAGATAATATAATACTAGCATACAGATACCTCATCCCATACAAAGAAACCGTGCCGACGACGTAACTAGCGTTTTTCGACTGCTTATTTGGGCATTTTTTTGTACATCGAACGCATTCGGTTCTGTTTCACGGTGATAGATAGATGGTGTATGCAGCGAATTGCAAGTAAAAGGGTTTACTAGGTTCGTGAATATTTTTTTTTACTTTAAATACAGTGAAGTTTTGTATACTAGTATTTATTTGCACGTTTTTACAGTTTTTTTTTGAACCAAAATGTGTTAAAATGCAAACTTTAACAATCGAGTTGAATGCCTCAGAAATTTAAAAATGCGCCATCTATTTGCATCAATTTTAAATGATCCGTCTAATAATCTTTGAAATGTGAATTAAGAGCCCAATATTCCATAATTTTGTACTTAGGAGAGTTGATTAAACAAGGACATACAATTTTTGTGTTCATTTCCAGAAAATGTTAATTTTACACACATTCAATAACAGATGGAGGTGCATATCGCGCCATCTAGTGAGATTTATTTGAACCAAATTTTCTTTCTTAGCAATGAGACCCCGTGGTCAAAGTTACTGAAACCTGATATTACAAAATATGCCATCGCACAACGGTCGCGACACCGTAGCGTACGGTTGAGTTCACAGATCCTTTGCTGTGCTTATTAGTTTCGCGAATAGTTTTACTATATAAACAATCTTTATTATCTAAAATGGAGAGTAGTGAAGACGAAGACGGAAATGATATGGAAATTTTACTTAATTGTGAAAAATACTGTGATAAATCTTTGGAACCTAAAATTACGCGAATTGAAATACATAAAGAATGTGAAAAGAAATTACCTGAGAAGAGAAAGGAGAGAGAAGATGATCTTAATGATGATGATGACTTTATTACTGTGAGTAGAAGAAAGCCTAAAAGATTAATTAGAAGTAACTCTGCGGAGTCACAAAATCAATTGAGGGGGGTAGATTTGGAAAAAAAAGATGATGAAATAAATAACATTACAAATCACGAAGTGTGTGTAACTTCCTTAGAGAGCATACCTAAACAAATGGCATTTGCACGTTTATTGAGATGTGAAAGTATTAAGAATGTTACAAGAATAAAATATAAAAGTTTTAATAAAGTTCTGGTTCAATTTCAAGAAAAAGAAGATGCTACTAAATTAATGGAATGCCAAAAAAATAAAGATATGGGTTGGAGATGCCAACTAATAAATGAGTTGTCCCTATCCTACGGTGTGGTGAAAGGGGTTGATTTAGATTTAAAAGAAAAGGATATAATGGATATATTGGAATGCACTACAGAGATAGTATCCGTCAAGCGACTGAGATGCGTTAATTCGGAAAACAAATGGGTTGACTGTGAAGCAATAAGAGTATGTTTTAAAAGTAATAACCTCCCATCCCATATTTATGCGTACGATTGCCGTTTAAAAGTTGAGCCCTATGTGTTCCCCGTGACACAGTGCTCTGGATGTTGGAAATTCGGACATGTATTAAAATACTGTCCAACTAAAAAGAAACTATGTCCCAAATGTGGTGGGGACCATGAAAATTGTGATACAAGTAATATCTCATGCTTAAATTGTAGAGGAAAGCACTTTGTACTAGACAAAAAATGTCCCCTATTTTTAAAAGAAATAAAGAAAAAGATATAAGAAATATCATGAGCACAGAACAGGTACCCTACAGAAAAGCACTTCAAATGTTCCTTGGAAAACAACGAGAATATACTACTTCTCAAAATATGCTGCAAAAATCGTCGCTTACTACAAGTTCACTAAATGAAGCTCAAACATATAGTAACGTGCTTATTAAATCCCTACAAAATCGTGGGCCGGAGACATCTACACACATTGTTCAA
Organism: Anorthoa munda; assembly: GCA_945859665.1. Taxonomy (NCBI): domain Eukaryota; kingdom Metazoa; phylum Arthropoda; class Insecta; order Lepidoptera; family Noctuidae; genus Anorthoa; species Anorthoa munda. The sequence continues at coordinate 22,946,203 of OX243910.1, forward strand.
GAGAAGGAAGGAAAGGACGTACAATGGAAACAAAACACCACAAAGAAGTCACCTGAGGAAAAGGAAACCAAACGTAGGCAAGGAAAGAAAAGCCAACTTGTGACAGATGGATTGACAGAAATGGATAATTATGAGCGCTTTCCATCACAAATTGCAGAAAAAGATGTCCAAAGAGATGAACAATTACTAGAAAGATTTGAATTTAAGAAATTTCTTATTAAAATTAAGAGAATTTTCACATCAGAAGGAACACTTGAAGAAAAGATGTTGTTGCTGTTTCAAAATATATATGAGGAACTAAAGAAGGTTGTATTAAGTTGTCTGCTATAAGGAAATTGGTTAGATAAAATTATTAAGGTTATAAATGGATAATATAGACAAAAGTATAGGAATCAACATTATTCAATGGAACTCACAATCTCTACAGCCCAAAATGATTTCATTTACTGAATTGTTAAATAAAGAAAAAATTCATATAGCGATCGTAAGCGAAACATGGTTAGATACTGAAGTGGACTTAAATGTAAGTGGCTATAACATTTATCGAAAAGACAGACATGATTCATACGGTGGGGTTGCAATTTTCATCCATAAATCCATCCGGTCACATCTTAATTTTTTTCAGGTTTTAAATCCAGGTATAGAAGTAGTAAGTGCTAAATTAATTAATTGTAAAGATTTAGAAAACGTCGTTGCAATTTATTGTCCATCTTCAGTCGTTACACAACCATCAGACTGGGACCAAATTTTTTCTCATTTCTCGAATAAAACTTTAGTAGCCGGTGACTTCAACGGCCATCACTCTAACTGGTCTATCAAAACCGATTCAAGAGGCACTCAAATAATGGATTCATCACTTGAAAATTCCTTAATTTCCCTTAATAATTGCTCGCCAACAAGAATTAAACTAGTTAATGGGACTTTGCAAAAAACTTCACCGGATATATCATTTGCTACATCTGAAATCGCAATAAAATTTGACTGGAAAGTACTCAATGAAAACCTTGGTAGTGATCATTTAATAATTAAAATGACAATCACAATACCTGATGATTTCACTACATATAAAAAAAGGAATTACAAAAAGGCAGATTGGAAAGAATATAGGGATTTTCTATCTAAAAGTTTTGCTGTGCGGTGCGATGACCCAAATGTTCAAGAAATGTATGACTTTTTTATAAATCAAATAAATTTAGCCGCTGATAAATATATTCCTTTCTTTAAATTTGGTTCCAAGCCCACAAAAAAATTTAAACCAAAAAATTATTGGACACCTGAATTATCCCACATTGTTGCACAACGAAGGTTGTCTCTAGCAAGGTTTCGTCGTAATCCAACCCCTGATAACTTATCCAAATTAGAAAAAAAAAATAAAGAATTCCATTTAGCAAGTCGGAAAGCGAGATCATTGGGTTGGCAGAGTTTTTGTGATTCCATAGACCATGTAGTATCAGTTTATGACATGTGGCGACGTATGCGGTGGATAAAGGGTTATAAACAGTCTACCAGCTATCCTCCTATCGATAAACAAAATGAGTTACTAAGGTCATTGACTCCTGACTATGTAACAAACAAAACACCTATATTTGTATCCAAAAATGAAACTTTAGAGTGTGATTTTAGTATCCAGGAATTACAAAATTGTTTAAAAAAAAAAGATTCTGCACCTGGTGAGGACGGTATTTCATATTCCATGATTTATAATCTTCCCAGTGTAGCAAGAACTTATTTACTATATATATATAATAAAATCTTTAATTCAGGTATTGTACCTATTCAGTGGCGCAATATTCAGATTATACCTATTCCTAAAGCTAATAATACAGAAACTGATCCTAAATTAAGGCCTATATCTTTGATTTCATGTTTATGCAAAATATTTCATTTAATGCTAGTAAGACGTCTAGAATGGTACACTGAGAGAGTAAAAATATTATCACCACTCAACATTGGATTTAGGAAATCTTTGTCCTGTTTAGATTCATTAAGTACCCTAGTTGTTTACATACAAAATGGTTTTTCTGAAAATATACCTACGGTAGCATGTTTTCTGGATATTCAAAACGCATATAATAATATATCTGTAGATGCAGCAGTTAAAGTTTTGGATGAACTTCAAATTGGATCAAAATTTTGTAATTATATATGGTCCTTTTTGAATGAAAGACATCTAAAAATTAAAACAGAACTCAGTGATTTAATAACAGATCGATGGAGTAATAAAGGTTTAGCTCAAGGAGACCCTTTATCCCCACTTATTTTTAATTTAATTACTTATAAAGTATGTCAACAACATCTTAACACAGTAGTAGTGTCGCAATATGCAGATGATTTCGTTATATATGTTAAAGATAAAGACATTATGAAATGTGAAATGTATATTCAAAATGCGTTAGATCATATTGTTATGTCCTTAGCCGAACTTGGTCTCGAATTATCTTCCAATAAGTCTACATATTGTGTATTTAGTAGGGGCAGACGTAGAATACTACCTTCTTTTAAAATAAATCAACAGTCGATAGCATTTTCACCATGTACTAAATATTTAGGTATGTGGTTAGACCAAACTTTACGTTGGAGTAAACACGTAAATGAAACAATCGCGAAAAGTTCAAAGTTTTTGAATATATTAAAACTATTAACGGGGAGCTCTTGGGGTATACACACTAAACATTTACGTAAACTGTACATCTCCTTAATTAGAAGTCGACTGGATTATGGTTCGTTTCTCTATGACTGTAGTGCTAAAACACATTTATCGAAACTAGACAAGCTGCAAAATCAGGCTCTACGAATAATAGGAGGTTACATTAAAAGCACCCCTATTCATGTTATGGAATCTGATTTATGTATCTCACCTTTATATTTAAGAAGGGAATATTTAGCATACAAATACTGTCTAAAAGGTCGATCGTGGTCAAATAATGTCACAATTGATCTTATATCCGAGTTGAGCGATTTTTGTCGTACTTCTTATTGGAAAAACAAAAAAATACCATTACTTGTGAAGGTATACAATGACGTTAGACACTTAGAAATTACAGCATCAGATTATCTTAAAATGTTTAGTTTAGAAATCTGGACCTCCTATATTCAAAAAAATATCATTGAAATTGAACTCAAAAGTTTAAGCTCTGCTAAACGTAATTATAACCCAAATGTGTTACTGAGTGATACTGTAGCAGAACTGAACATAAAATATTTCGGATGGCAAAGAATTTACACTGATGCATCTAAGAGTGCTCAGGGACAAGGAGCAGGGTTATTTGGAATAGGGAATAGTTTTGGATATAAAATTATGTGTGATGTATCAATTATGTCGCTGGAGCTCATAGCAATTTACAAAGCAGTTAAGTATGTCTTGAATCAAAATTTAAATAAAGTAGTAATTTTTTCAGATAGCAAAAGCGCACTTCAACATATCGCTCGATGCGCCTCTGGCTACAGCAGAGGTACATCGATAGCGTATGATATTTTAAAACTTATAATCACACTTCAAAACAATAATATAGAATGTAGATTGCAGTGGGTTCCAGCACATATTGGACTAAGCGGTAACGAGGAGGCTGACCGAATTTCCAAATCGGCGGTAGAGGACGGATGTATAATTTATTATATACCTGATTATTGGGAATATACTACTAAATATAAATCAGCATGCTTTAATTCCTGGAAACAACATTTTTTCAAAATGTCTCTGGACAAAGGCATTTGGTACAAAAGCACTCAAGGTCAGCCATCTCGTGTTCCGTGGTTCGAAGATACTAAATTAGATAGAAAATACGTTAAATTGATATTAAGACTCCGTTCTGGGCACTATCCATCGGCTTTGTAGGTATGTGGGTGGGTTGGTATGAAGTAGGTATGAGTGTTAAGTTCAAATATTGCAAGTAGGATTTGAACCACTTTCCGATGTCTGATTGAGCAAGTTTGCATTTCTTATGAAAAAGGCCGATTCTCCTAATTGCACAGTTTGCAATCAAATCGAGGACGTGCAACATTTGCTGATGGAGTGTGCTCGGAACGGAGTAGAACGCGAGTTATTCCTAAAGGATTTAAAAATAAATAAGTTGGATGTAGGCATAATCCAATCCATCTTATCTGTACCAGCTTCGGAGATGACTAAAAAGTTGTGCCATTTAATTATGGTCTTACACGAATAATATTGATTAATTAACTATTATGTAATGTTATATAAACTAATAATATTTAATTAAGTAATGTAAAAGTACATAATGTAAGAAATTTATGTAAAAGGGCACGATGGGGCTGACATGTCTTTGATAAAAGCCCCTAAATAAAAATAGAAAAAAAAAAAAAAAAAAAAAAAATATGCCATCAATCATTTCATTATTTTTTTTTTAATAATTTTAATATAAATGTAAAATATTTTAATTTACGATAAGATATAATAAGTAATAATTATTGTAATTATTGTATTATTGTTCATATGTAATAATTTAGTTTTGCCACTTAAAATAGAGCAAGAAGAACTTCAACTAAATTCAAGGCAAATAATTAACACAGTCGAACTAATAAATCAATATGTAAGAATACATTTAAGCAAGACTTTATATAAGTGCAACCACAATAAATAATTTAAATTTTGCTACTTTATAGGACGAAGTAAATGAAACTCGCACTTACAAAAATGTGATAAAAACCATTTAAAAAAAAGATAAATAAAAATAACATGTAAATAATACATTTTTAATTATAATTAAACACAACTGAACAACTCTAGCAACAAAAAAAACTGATTTTTCTTTTTAACCCTTTTTAATAATACCAAAAACCCTTAACGTTTTCTGAGAGCTTAATAAATTGTCTATTAAAATGGTGTACTCGTAACATAATCAAACTCATACCATCGAATTAATATGGTTTAAATTTATTTAAAGAAGTAGGAGAAAACGGTGCGATTTTTGTGACGTCGAGTGTATTAATTTTATTTAAATTCTTTAAATGTTCTTTTTTTGTTGAATTGGCCTTTAAATATCTGGTTTTTCAAAAAGCACATGGTATATAAATTCAGTCTATGAGGTGGGCAACGTGGTATTGTTTCAAGTAATTTTATACCAACGTGTAAATGTATTTTATTTGTTTTTTTTTATTAAGCTTTCCTATGTACGAAGTTTTAATATAAAAATAAATTAAATTAGTATAAATGTTATTAATTTACCACAAATTTATGTACTTTGGATTTTTTCCTTTTTATTTATTTATTTATTTAATACTTTATGCACCCAAACGTACAGAGGCGGACTTAATGCCTTAGGCATTTTCTACTAGTCGACCTTTGGGTGATGCAGATACAAATAGTGGTAGGTGCAATATTTAGAGTTAAGCAAATCGCGTTTATTTAAAACGTATACCTATACTATAAATACAATATATACTCAAATAATAAACTAAATATATCTAAACAATAAGTAGTAATAGATAAATAATTGAAAACATTAGCGCTGTGACGATACTATTGCCAACTTCTTACGAATATGCTCGCGAACTTTAACTTTGAAGGTAAATCGGTTGGTTGCCATCCTGATTTCCTGGGGGAGCGCATTCCACAGAGAAATAGACTGAACGAAGAAAGAACAGTGAATGAAGTCAGTGCGGTGAGTGGGACATTGAAGGATCTCATCTCTCAATCTCGCTCATCACATAACCGCCGTTATGTGATGAGCGTAAATTTTTATTGTGGTTGGCGCAAGTATATTCAAAGTGAGGATAACTATGAGAATAACTATGGGAATTGGAAGAGGTAAGAAAAGAAAACAAGATAGTTAGTGCTCTTTGCTCTCTGCGTTGGCGTATGGGTAACCACTTTAAAAGCGATCGATGCGCAGAGACATGATCATATTTACGCAAATTAAAAAAGAACCGAATGCAGTAATTTAAAAGACGGTCAAGTTTGTTGAGGAGATCTGCATTCAGGTCATGGTAGCACTCGTCACCATAATCGATGATTGGAAAAATAAGGGTCTGCACAAGCATTGCCTTCGTGTTCGATGGTAATAAATGTTTCAAACGATACAGAGCCCGCAGCGTTCCAGTAACTCTGAGTCACACTAGCGACTTGAGTACGCCAGTTAAAGGTATTATCGATGAGCAGGCCTAGATCCTTTACATCATTGCTGAATGGAACAATAGTACTGTCGAAGAAAACAGGTGGCAAAGTTGCACTAACCACATTAGCGATGCTTCGAGAACTCACAATGACTATCGCCTGACACTTATTGGGGTTTACTGCAAAACCAAATCTATCGGACCAGGTTTTTATAGCCGTCAAGTCCCTGTTTAGTTTGCCAATTACATCTGAAATTTCGTATATCTGCTATAAAAACATTCCGTCTTGCCAAATAAACAGAAGGAACCCTGTTGGTTTTGATTCCCTTGCATATGTCAAATATGCGTTATAAACCGCTGTATGTTTTGATTGCGTTGATTTAGAAGTTTTATTTTTTCACAGCACCAAAGAATTAGCCCTGAGTATATGATATTTATTTCAACTTGATATCTTTTATATAGGCTATAGGCTCGCGCTTGAACACTGTCCATTCGTTCCAGGGTAAAAGGTGTTGACACATGGATAGGCAGACAACGAGGGTTCCTTTTACCCTATTGAGGAACGGTATCCTAAAATCAAAATTATTATTAATCTCTTGAGTGCTAACAGCAGCACAATAGACAAAATAAGTTTATCTAAAAAATCTTTTTTTCGTGCACTGTCATCCAAACCAAAAGTGAATGCAAAATTTCATCTAAATTGGTTGAGGATAACTGCTTGAAATTTAAGTTGCAAGATTTGAACCGAACACACTAATATTGTTCTACAGTCAAATCTTATGTTCTGTGAAAGCTATACTCAAAAACATAACGAAATTGAGTTAGTTTACAGAAATGTTATCTATCGCAAATATTTTCTCATCAATAGTGACAAAAGATCGTAGTTCATCGAATCGAAGCTAGATAGCTTATTGGTTAGTTTTACATTGGTAGAATTACCCAGTATTTGTTCCACATCAAAACTGTACAATCTTCAGTAGTGTTTAATTGATCAAACAGTGCACACGTTGATTCTCTTCAAAGGTATAATAAAACGAAATTGTGACCAGAAGTAAGCATTCAATTTAATTAATATTATATGAACTCAAAATGAATAATCATCTTTCTAACCTGATGATATGTACGAGTGTACCAGCATTTTATATGGAGTGACTACTTCTCTGGCCTTCACAATATCAGCTGTACTTAACTTTTCCACGTTTTCTTTTTCACGTTTTTGGTTTGGGAAAAAATGAGGCATACACAAATGAGATGAGATATTTGGCTCCAATGAGGCAGAGATAGAGGTGCGTTATGGTAGGTACATATGGCTTTCTGGGCCTCGGACAACAACTGAGAAATTCTTAAAGTCAAAAAACATCCAATTTGGCAACTCTCAACAGTCGCATTTCTAACCTTTACCTTTGCATATACTCATTTTTAAGTTTGAGTATTTTTGCATTTATTTCCTTTTCAGACGTGAAATTTTTTGATTAAAATAAGAAATAAAACCCAGAAAGTCTCAATAATTCAATATATTTTTTAGGTCGTTGCCACACACTAAGATATCTCCTGTATCGTGGGTTCGTTTACAAACACTTCAACTCACATAAACCAACATCCAGACCCAGAACAACTGTCTGCAACACACAGATATTCGAAACGCAACGCAGCAGCCAATAGCTCAGCCACTGCTCCAACCGTGCCGTTATGACCCCACACGTTGGATTGTGCAACGAGTCGCTCATTTTAATATGTGAAAACGTAAAAGTAAAACGAAATGAAATGTTATACTCCTAGATATAATAAAAAAAGTATATGCAGGATTAAGGCCCCACAGTCCGAAATGTAGATTCATTTCAGACCGCAGGTACTGTTAATGATAATATTGCAGTCATCGAATCTATGATTGGAAAATGATTTATTGAAAACTAATGCAAAGCCCCTAAACTTGTACTTTAATAAAATAAACAGTGTGCACGTAATAATCAAGAACAATAATTTACATAAGGAATTGTTTCAGAAAGTATTACATTCAATACTATGCTTGTTCTATCCATATTTTTATTAAGTTCATAATTTGTTTTCTAGCTTCTTTTACGTTGTCGTTATTATTCAAGTGTGGATAAAAATCATGACAGTGTGCAGCGCCTTTGATGAATATAGCTGGGGCATCAGCTGACAGATCTTTTACTATCCCAAGTGTGTGCCATGGATCCATGTCTCCATTAAAAAACACGACATTAGTCACATTAGGAGTCAATCCTCCATACATTTTGTTAGTCTTCATGACGCCTTGCTCTACTCTCTCTTCGTTAAATTCTTCTCCGAATAAAGTACTACAAATTTTGATATAGAAATCAATAGGAACGGAATTGCCGAACATTTGGTTGCTTGAAGATGTGGTATGTAAAAATCCAAATTCATTACAACGCTGGTAATACCAGTTGTGATGTTTCGGGATGTCACCAATCAATGATATCCATTCATTAAAATCATAGATCCAACAAAAATGTACATCATCTTTCTTAACATAGGAAAGCCAGTTTTCTAGTGTGCTAGAGTTAATAGCCTGACAAATTGAAGTTATGTCAGAAGGAGTACCATAAGTTGCTTCTAATCTGAAAGGGTTTTCTGTTTGTATGTGAAAAAATAGTTGCTGATTTATTGGAATCGACATATCGTCTTCTTCACAAATATGGAATTCTTTTTTTACCTTCTCGATTCCTTCAGGAGTTTGAAGCAATTCATGCACAGTATTAAAAGCCTCAGCAATTTTATCAACGCATTCTTGTGACCCGTATGTTCTCCATGTATCGGTGACCGTTTCTAGATATTCCGTGAACTCTTTCTTGGCTAGTAAAGGGGCACTGCTAGCTAGCACTGCATCAATCAACTCTGGGTTCAACTGTTTCAACCATACTGCTAAATTTCCTGCGTAATAACCACCGACGACTATTACTTTTGAATTTTGGAATTCTGGAGATCTTTTGATCGTTTTCAGTAGATGTGCTACGTCCTCCAATGCTTGTCTAGATGTAAGGTACGCCTTATTTGCAGTGATCGATTCATTAAATGGAAGACTTTTCCCGTAATATCTATGTTCCAGTATAAAATAAGCAGCCCCTGTCTCTTCAGCTATATTATTTACAAACGTTTGTGGCTCATAACCGAAGTCTTCGCGTTCCTTACCGATTTTGGGTGGTGGCAGATCGATTGCGCCATGAAGGTATAGCAAAAGTGGTCCTTCTGGTTGCCAGTATTTCATTACTTTGTAATACTTCATTTTCCAGGTACGTGAGTCACTATTGTTGAAATGATCGAGTGGTTGCTCAATCCATTGTGTAGGATCACTTGGTAGGACTTCCATCTCAAAGTGAATGCAGTCATCGACAAAGCCACGTACAAGGGTTATGCCGTATATTATTAGAATCACGGTTTGCACTAGTGAATAAAACATTGTCGTTGTAGATACTGTACACTAAGTGTAAAAGCTATGGTCAATGCATAATTATATACTACTTATATTAATATTATCAGACATTTTCTGAATTTTACCTTTCCGCAGCTATTTTGTAGTGATAAAAATGTAATGGTTCTTTACTTGTCAATTTTATTTTTATTTTCTCAACTATTATTGCTATTTATTTTTAATTATTTGTATTGTCATGTGCTACTAACAATAGTTACAAGGTGCTTCTACTAATAATTGTTTGTTTTTTAGGTTTCCGTACCCAAAGGGTAAAAACGGGACCCTATTACTAAGACTCCACAGTCCGTCTGTCAGTCTGTCTGGTTAAAATTGGTTAAATAGTTTTGAGTATCCATTAAAAACTAACTTACAAACAATATTTAATCTTTTTAATATTAGTGTAGATACACTATACACAATATCTACCTACCACGACCTTCTACACACAACAAAATACCAAGCATGAACATTTCTTTCGCTTATCTAAGAGAAAGAAATGTTCGCACTAGGTTGTAAAATAATTATTTTTCAAAATTTCTGTTAAGGAAGGACTCCCTCGATGAACTCAAGTCTCTTTCCATAACAGGTATTACTAGGATCACAAGCGCAAAAAACCCAAGGCTTCAAGTGGCGTCATGCCAAGTGGCCATACACATTAGGGTGTTTGCATGGAGGCATTATAGTATACAGGGTGGGCAAAAAAAATAAAAAATATAATGTACTTTAGGACCTACTGAAAATAACCCCAACTATCACCCAGTTTTTTTGTTCACCCGTATAATGTATTATTATTATTACCGTAAAAACATAACCGATAGTCAAACACTAACGTGAATTTTTAAACTACTTATAACATAAGATCCACCTGCAAAAACTTGCAGGTATTTTGCTTTTGTTAAAATTGCACAACAGCTGGCTCGTCGTAGGTGTACCGCCGGTCCTAGATCGCAGGGCCTAGAGATGACCTGCAGCGGTTCCAGCAGGCAACGTTCCTTACGCTCCAGCATATTTTACCCAATTCTAAGGCAGCGGACAATGCTGTGCCGAAGTGCCTCTGCCATTAACGGACACATGCTTCCAGAAAACTGGACGCGTGCTAAATTAAATAGGTCTTTCTCGGTCTACTCAGCCTTTGCTAAGACCTATCGTCTTTCATCTCACATGAGATTGGTCAATTGTTCATACTCTTTCATAGGGTCAAACCCTTTGCCTTGCCGAATTCACTGATGCAATTTGGCTGCAAATCTCAGTTGCGTATAGGATTAATGGGAACACAAGGCTCGTATGAGCCGAATTTAATGGTAAGACGTTACAATTTGCAACTACAATTAGTGCCGCAATTAGTGTTTAGTGTGGTGTCTTCAATTAGTGCGATAAAGTATCTACCGGTATCCACCCTAGCTAGAAAGTTTTTTTCTTATTATAAGATATTGATACCACGTTTAACCTCTGTCGCTACTGATAGTATCTGATGATGGTATCGTGGGTGATGCTCGGTTTCCTAGAAGTAACCTATTGCAGACTTAAAAACCCCAGATTGTAGCTATCAGGATATATGGATTCTGGCAGGGAGTTCCACTTCTTAGCTGAAAATGTAATTACAAAAGCCCCGACGCTAATCCACGCAGCCAGGTTAATTATAGCGTCTGTCCAAACCTACAAGTGACCTCAAACGCAACCATAATAAAGTAAGTACGTAAATAAACGTTTGAGCAGTAATTTTGTTAGCAACACATCCGTCGCCTCGTCCGCGTCGCTGCAACCTGATTACGTTGGGGACTAAGTAGATTAGTGGACGTGGGGTTGTAAACTTTGGTCTCTGTGCGCTACTCACCCTTTGCGGTGGGGCTAGGAAGGCAGAGAGGTAACTGTTTTTGTCTGCAGAAACCGCAAACGTATCTGACGCTTTAAAGTCTATCCACACATATCAGGGCCGTGCCCGGGACGTGGACAGACCGTGCCCCGTCAAGGACTCAAAAAAATATCGTTGAGTACATTTTATATGAACTCACATTTTATATAAAATGTACGCATACGCATATAAAATGTGTGGATAGACCTTGAGCCAAAGTCTTATTCTATAAACGATGGCTATAATATGGCGATGGTCAAAATGCCAGAATGTAAGCGATATACATTCTTGACTTTATACTAATCGCTATGGCGAGCGACGATTTCATTGACAGTTCTGATTATTAATAAAAATAATTATAAATATCTCCTGATATTTCAGGAGATATATATTATATATGGAAACTATTCTTCAAATTACAAGATTTTCCTAATTCGACGAAGAATATGGGTCTTTATCATGTGTTATAGCCATGCCTATTTTAGTAGTAAGAATACTGATGATACCTACGCAAATTTATTAATTTCAAGGTATTTTAAGTTGACATCCAACTTCTTTCATCTTACAGAAGCTTGCAAACTGTGCAGAATGCCTGTTTGTTTGACTGTATTTTTGTTGCGTTTCCTCGCCCAAACCTATAATAGACCTGGTTCTACTGAACCAGTTTTGATGTACTTCGACATAGAGAAAAATTAAAACTTGTAGCCTTCTCCGCGTAATCCCGGAACGAAAAGTATCAATTCAGGTACACGGTTCGTGTTACACGATACTTTTCATGCCGTTTCCTTGGTATAATGTGGTTTAATTTAAGACTTTCACACGCTGGCGAAGTCGCTTTATGACAGAATATAGTGTCATATTTATATTTATTTATTTATTTAATACTTCATGCACAAAAACGTACAGAGGCGGACTTAATGCCTTAGGCATTTTCTACCAGTCGACCTTAGGGTGATGCAGAGACAAATAGTGGTAGGTGCAATATTGAGAATGAATCACGATAGGTAATATTTATTGAAATACAAGGATATACATACAAACTATAAATACATACACACTATATACAAAAAAAAGTAAATAAACTAAATACACGAATATACATAAACAAATAATTGGAGAACATTAACGCTGTGACGATACTATAGCCAACTTCTTACGAATGTGCTCGCGAACTTTCACTTTGAATGCTAATCGATTGGATGCCATCCTGATTTCTTGAGGGAGCGCATTCCACAGAGAAATAGACTGAACGAAGAAAGAACAGTGAATGAAGTCAGTCCGGTGAGTGGGACATTGAAGAAGACGGTTGTGTGAATAGCGAAGATTTTTATTGTGGTTGACGCAAATATATTGAAAGTGAGGGGCCAGATAACTAGGAGCATTGGAGGATGCAAGAAATGAAAACAAGGTAGTTAATGCCCTTTGCTCTCTGCGCTGGCGTATGGGCAACCACTTTAAAATTGAGCAATGCGCAGAGAAATGGTCATATTTACGCAAATTAAAAACAAATCGAATGCAGTAATTTAGAAGACGGTCCAGTTTGTTGAGGACATCTGCATTCAGGTCATAATAGCACACGTCACCATAATCAATAATAGGCAAAATTAAAGACATATTATTTCTCCCTCATTTCAGAGCCCAACACAAAACAAACACTCTAAAGAAATAAGGGTATTACAATCTGATGTGAGCTATTAAAGTCAGGCCCAAGGCATTGTTTTGTTCCAAATATGATATACCAGTTCTTTGGATAAAGCAGCTCCTTTGATGTGCCTGTAGTATATGGGTGTACGTGATTTACGCTGTCTGGATGTTCAAAGGATTTTTTAGGCTGTGACTATTATGTTTTCAAGGGAATTGCTTGTGATTTAGGTTATGTAAGTAACGTGTCTTTATGTGTTAGTCTCTACTTGGAAGTCAAGGTTATATTCTAAGTCCTTTTGAACGAATGTTTCTCCACTCAACTTGATACAGTCGCCATGAAAATGGAAAAAGCCTCGTTTAATATTAATAAATAACAAGCTATAACTGTCAATTTCATTGAGTCGAGTGGAGGAAATGACTTAGAAAATAATTATAAAAAATCAAAGTCTATTTATACAGTAGAAGTAATCACGATTAGGTTTCCTCTTAGTGACACTCAAAGGAGGAGTATTGGGCTCTTAATTCACATTTCCAAGATTATTTGTTAGAATCATTTAAAATTTATTCCAATAGATGGCGCGGTTTTAGGCATCCAGTCGGTTTTTTAATTTGTTTTGTAACAAATTTTTAAATAAACTTGACATACGTTACAATAATGATATCATTGACGAAGTTGATACAATAAAATTTTTAGGACTTAACATTGACAAAAAGTTAAATTGGAAGGCACATGTCGAGACTGTCAGTAGAAAAATAAGTACTTCAGCATATGCTCTATATACACTTGCCGCAGTAGTTAGTGTCGATGCTTTGCTCACCGCATACTACGGCATAGTGGAGTCCATCTTAAGGTACGGCATCATCTTTTGGGGTAACTCGACTGATTCAACTAGTTTTCAAAGCTCAAAAGCGGTGCATTCGGTCGATGTTTAAACTTGAAACCACTACGAGCTGCAAGCCTTATTTTCTAAAACACAAAATTTTGACATTGCCTTGCCTATATATATTAGAAAATGCCATGTTCTTAAGAACTAATCCTCATTTATTTTCTCGCATGGCAGATCGATTTCCTCGTAACAGACGGGACAATACTCAAATTTGTCAACATCAGCACAAAACGGCACTGATGCGTAAAAGTGTCTTTTGCATGGCTCCAGAAATTTACAACTAATTTCCAAAAAGCTGGAAGCAGTTAAATTATTTAGCATTTAAAAAGAAAGTTAAGAATTTCCTAGCAGATAAAGCTTATTATAACCTGAATGAGTTTTTAAATGAAAAATTTTAATCTATTTACTTTTATTATTTTTGACATTTTTAATAATTTACTGCTATATTGATAATTCTGATTTGATTTATTATTTTATTATGTTGACATTTTAATGATTTTAATATTTTTAATGTTTTTTATATTCTTAATTTTTTTGTTCCGACGTTCTAGAAGGATAATTTCGAATTGTATTCTTATTATCATTTATATGACATCTTTAATTCATTTGACTAAACGTGACAAACTAGAACTGTAATTTGATTTAAAATTTTGACATTTTTATAATTTTATTGACATTCTAGAATAATAAGATAACATTTACACATTATTTAATCATTGATTGACATGAAATTTTGGAATTATTATTTGAATTTTATTATTTTGTTTTGCATTTTATTATTTTGATTTAAATTGTATTATTTTGATTTATATTCTATTATTAATATTTGCTTGCCATTATAAACTAAGGCAAACATGACGCTCTGTATTTTACTTCTTTTTTTAACATCTCTTACATAATGACAATTTGTTGTGTGTATTGTACTCATGTTTGAGCAAATAAAGAATGATTATGATTATGATTATGATTATAACACATTTTGGTACAATGAAACTGTAAAAACGTGCAAAAAATACTATAAAATAAAGTACAGGTACTTATTTTTTTTAAGTATTTAAAAAAATAAGTTGGTACCTATTCACGAACCGAGTAAACTCTTTTACTTGCAAGTCGCTGCTAATACCATCTATATCCGTGGAACGGAAAAGAACGCGATCGATGTTCTTAGAAATATTACCAGTTTAATCAGACGAAAAACGCTAGTTATGTCGGCACGGTTTCTTTGTATGGGGTGAGGCATCTGTATGCTAGTATTATATTATCTGTGTCAATACTTTACAAGCAGTGACTGCCTATATGATCTCCACAGCTCAGTTAGTTGTTATAAAGACGGGACTTTAAGGTAAATGAAACATCTCAAACGCTGAGTAATCACTGTGTATATTTGGTGCATTGATACATCGTATAAGCAATATAAAATACTACTAAATACCGTGGGCCACCCCACAGGACCCGTTTTCGGGATTAAAAAAGCCTATGTTACTCAGGAATAACGTAGCTTTCTATTGGTGAAAGAATTTTTTAAATCGGTCCAGTAGTTTTGGAGCCTATTCGGTACAAACAAACAAACAAACAAAAAAATCTTTCCTCTTTATAATATTATTAATTAATTATTAATTATTATATTATATACATATAATATTATAGTATAGAAAAAGTGGAAAAAAAGTAAAAGTGTAAATGTAAGTGTGGTGTGTGTGTGTGTGTGTGTGTGTAATAAAAGTGTATTGAATACTTACATACTACGTCACAATGATGACGACTTGGTTTAAATTGATTGGACACTGTTTGCCGCTATTTTGTATGTGTCTTTGCAAAATCGGAAAGTTACTGAGTTGCATGATGCCCCTCGGGAAGACTGGTTGACAGGTTTCTGAATACCCTTGAAAACTGCATATCTTTGAATGAGAGCCTGGATCAACGGCTTATCGTGTATTTTGAGGCATGGGGCGGTCTCAGTATGAAATAGTCAACTATTCATGGATTGACCTCAGCAAGCGTAGTTTTACTCACGAACTCTAGTGTCATGGTGTCCCAGGGGCTAAGAACTCGCCTCTCGTGCTTAAGGTCGTGTGCTCAAATCCGTGTACCAATGTGACATTTTCAAATTCATATGTACTTTCAGTTTATTTTGGACATCACTGGCAACGGTGAAGAAAAAAAGCGTGAGGTCTTATATAGTTAATGTAAGTCTGAAATAGCCAAGTCAGAGGCCTGTGGAGTTTCCAGAGGCGGCTTAATTAACTCTGACACACCTACGAACTCTTTCTCATTATTTAGCAACAAGCTTGGAGTTTTATTATAAGTTCCATTAAAAATCTACTTCATTGAATAATTTGTTCATCAAGGCAGGCATAAGTTTAACTCTCTTATAGATTACACAGACACCGAAAAATAACAATTCGTAACGAATTTTTTACAAGTAAAAGAACTTTTCTGTTTAACAATATTACCCTAATATAAAACAAAGAAGCTTCCCACACCTCTTTTCATTCAATCCACTGGATTACTATATTCAATTTTAAAGAGTATTTCCTTGAGGATAATCTTCGCGGTTTGCTTAACAAGTCCTGCCACTGGGTTTTGCCCGCAAAGTTTTATTAACACCTTTTTGTACGGTACTTCTTGATGCAGTTAGATGTATGTCGGCTCTTTGCCAGGTGTTCCATTCATGGATTTGACATGAATGGGGCCTGGGAGTTCCTAATGGTTTTCGGTATTCATAGGTGTGGCTAGCGACAATTTTAATGAAGAGATAGTAGGTTTCTTAGGATCACTACACATACCTATGCTTTGGAACACTTGATGACCGCCAGTGATGCTGGTATAAACGTATTGGGCACAAATCATCATCGACTCCCAAAAAAACCGGTGGTGACACACGGACAGACGGACAGACGGACAAGAAAGTGATCTTGTAGGGGTTCCTTTTTTTCCTTTTGAGGTACGGAACCCAAAGAAAGACGTGTCACTAATCCGTTTTTCAAGCGAGAACCTATGTATCTTCTAATAGCCGTAATGAATTTGCTTGTTTGTAGGAAATCTCTCATAGTAACATAGATATGCGTTACCTTTGTGAAGTCTGTGACGTATATTATCTCATGGACCAAGTTATTAATCAAGGCACTATGTATATTATTGTATAATGCCCGGGCAATACGAATAATGTCAAGTCAAATCGGGCAATGTAATGAATACTTATTAAAACTTCATTATTTATCACATTGTCTGGTCATTATGAATATTGCTACGTAACTCTTGGGCAATGCTATAATTATGGAACATTAGTATGGTTTACATTTTAAATGTTCGGTCAGTAAAAAATATCTGCCAAAAAGTTATTTTCAATATTCAGTCAAAATTGTATTATTTGGTCAACAGGATTATAGAATCGTTCAGCACAAAATAATATGTGTAAGCGGTGCCGCTGTTTTCAACGAATTAGTCCAAGAGCGAGCGAAGCGAGCCCGGGCGTTTAGGGCACCTCAACACGGATAGGTTAGGTTCGAAGGGGATGATCAGTCATCTCCTTATTGTAAGGTTACTCTGGACCCTGCAGAGAGAAATAGGTGGCCTGAGGAGCGGTGCTCCGTCGACATTGTTGCTTACATAGTAATCCTATTTACCTATCATACTGATTCTATTTAAAATCAATGTCAACATTAAAATATAATTTAATAAAATACATCTTTTTATTACCCTGCCCAATAAGTGATGCGTTATTCAGAAATCCCGGTCAGTTTAATTATTTCAGTAGTTTTTAGAAAATCGCCTACTCATATTGGGCATTTTTTTAACTGTCTGGGCATTATGAATAATATGAAAAAAGTGGTCCATAACATATACATCACACTTCGAAACCTTTCAGATATCACCTTCGCCAAAAGTAAATGCAAATAATTTTGACGCCTCTACTTAAGATGCTTACAGGCGCCACCACTGTACGGACACTCTTATGTAAAAGCAATACAGACATTCATAATCCAATTCCCATTGAATCTGGGGGCACGGCAGTGCACTCAACAAGTAGAACAAACAAAGGCACAGCCGTACCATCCTTTTCTCGAAGCTGTAACACCCCTGTAACTTCTTTGTGGATAAAGCTATAAACCTGAATTTGAGCAGTGACTAAGAGAACATAATATAACTAGGCATAATCCCGAATTACATTCAATTTGAATTTGTATGTTTGGAATTATTGCAAGTCAAAATTCCTTAATTTCGTCACTGACTCACTGTCTGTCTCACTCGCCGATCATTACAATTTTAAGGTACTTCTAGTAGACTCACAAGCTTCAAATTTTGAACACAATTAGTGTGTAGCCTATAAAGCAAGGAAAAACCAAATCATCTCGCAATTTCCATTTCGGTTAAAGGGAACCAAGTCAGTTAAAGTGTTTGTTTGTAACCAAATTAATAAGGTACCTACTGAATAAATTATCCGACATGGTTTTAGATTCGATCTCACTACTTTTTGCAGTAGAAGAACTGCTGCACCGCGGGTCTTGTGTTTTTTACATGATAAGTTTTTGGTGGGAAAAAAAAAATTCGCAAACTTTCATTTAAAGACCACTGCCCTTAAAATACAGGTAGTATAAAAATATAATAAGCAAATAATATAAGCTTTTGTTATTATAATCGTTAACAAGACGATTGCGAGGAATAAAATAATGATTGTACGATTGCTGTCTGTTGGTAAGTAGTGCCGAATAGTAAATGATACAGAAGTACCAGTGTGCAGGCCACATACGTAGTTGACCAATAGAATTAATATTTGATTGAATATTCTCGTGATCATGGCGCTTGTTACGGTGCCGAAATATCGAGCTCTCAACCAAAATCTAAATATACATGGTAAATATCCCGAAAAAAATATTAATTCTAATGATTGTAACCATGTCAGCTTTAAAACTTATATTTACTCAACCAATGATTAATTATATTAACCAATGGTTGCAAATTTCGATAAAACGCGATTTTTCCTCAATTATTAGTCTGACGAATATAGTCAAATAATTAATTCTCCAACTTATTTGACTATTTGTGAGGCTAACAACTGAAGAAAAATTGTATTTTATCGAAATTTCCAACCATTGGTTAGCATATTTAACCATTGGTTGAGTTAAATATGGATATAAAAATTGGGCCTAATTGAGTTCCACCGCCTAGTAACTGAGTAACCCGTTACCCTTTGTAAGATTGATTGTCAGGCCTTCGGGTTACTGAGTACCCGTGCCGACTATTAAAGGTATAAAATGGCAACCGAGGCTTAACGTGTTTTCCTAGCCACGGGCGGGTCAATGGTCACCCATCCACGGACTGACTTTATATCAGCACAAGTTATCTCAAAATAACTATTTAATACAATTATTGTGTTAGACAACAGTTCACAATTTGGATTATTAATAACTTAAAATTACGTGCGTTTACAATAATTGTTAGAAGGATCATCTGCAGCCGAACTAGGTGAGATCCTGTATTTCGGCATGCAGCTCCACCCATAGGAACACTGACGCAATAAAATGAGTATAGAAATAAAATAAATAAGTAGGTAAATCACATCCACGGACTGACTTTATATCAGCACAAGTCATCAAATTTTTTTTTATACTTCGACATCGTTACCGTTGATAGAATGACATTTTGTCTAGACTAGAGGCTCAGTAGTTCATCATTATGACTTCAGCCAAAAACGCCCACTGCTGGACATAGGCCTCCAAAAGCGTCCCCACATTGGTCCTGTGCGTCGCGCATCCGACGGCTGCCCACCAGAGGAAAGCGTCCCATCGTCGCGCGTCGCATCTGCCGGTACGCGCGATTAATTATTTAATTCTTTCAGTGCCATTATGAGATAAATAAATCATCGAAAACCGTCCGCCTACTGTCAGACTCAGAAGTAGACTTATCTGTTCTAAAAATCGCGAGGGACTGACCTTCTGTGTCAACTATTTTGTACTGTGATTAATCTGAGCTGTGGGAACAACACCTGCTCTACTTACTTTTAAATACTTATTCAGATTCGATGTCTCTTCCAAGAGGAAATTAATACTTCTACTCGTAAACTGATTATAATGGGCGGATATCCTTCATTTGTAATTTATTCTGGATTTACTGGATGCACAATTAATTTTTCCTTTGTAGATGCAGTAATGTGTATTATTTACAAAATTTTATGTTAATTTTACTCAATTTAGGTACCAACCGTGTCAAATTAATTTGGGTTAAAATTTCGATTATGGGCCGTTGATTTTTGGTGCGGGGAGGGTGGAGGAGGGAGGGGGGGACGGTATGGCTTGATTTTTTTTTCACGGTCGGTTCCTAAATTGAGTGCTTGTAATTAAGAACGTGTCAAACCCTGTGCTAAAATTTGATAGGTTTCAGAAAAGGAGAGTTTGACAAATACTTAATACAAGGCAACTGGGCTTATCCCAGTTGTAAACGACCCTTTGTGCCTAGTGGCCTTGTTTCTTCTGTCTCCTGCTTGATATGGAGGGAAGTGGAAATTTATATATTTTGCTACTCCTCCGTTATTCTTTTCTGATTAATTTCGTGGCGGGATCCAAGACAGTTAAATTCATTCTACGGGACTTTGTCGAGCTTCATTGCCTCGACGCTTTTCTGGTGATCGCCACTGTTGATTCTGGCTTTCAGGAGTTGCAGTGGTTTGGGAATAGTGCGGTGGGATGGTCCCAAAAAAAAAAACTTGATACATTAATTTAGAAAACGGGAGTCAGTCTTGACGATTGGCAGATTGATGAGACTGACTTGACTCTTAATACTCAGGTAGAACTATTATAGAAGTGTCAAACTCTAACGAAATCTCTTAGTTGATCAAAGCAATAATAAGTCACCATTTCGACGCAATTACTTAGCAAAAGTAACTAATTCCTTCCCTCATGTGTGAGTAAATTATGATTATGTACCTCGGCTCTACCAATCTGAGTAAATTAAGTCGCGTATAGCACCTCCGTACGCAAATAAAATCACTCCCCGGCAGGCGTATTACGTATCTTACAAGAGCAAAACTATAGTGATTTTTGCGCGATAATTGTTTTTCAATCGCGAATCCGAATAGCGATAGTTTTAGAGTATATGGCGATTTTTTTTCGAATGCATTTGACAAAAAACGAGCGATTAGCAAACGATTTTTCAGGTAATTTCAATTTTTATGGCATAAAGCATTTGATCTTGCGCTCACTGCGCAATTGTTGCTGATTGTTTTCATACGTAATAAGCATACCGAGCCGGAACGAAACGGAAGCTGGACCGGTTCTGCCGGAAACGACGCCAGTGTAATGTCTCGCCTTTTAAATTAACCCTTCACGATGTGATAAGATAGAGATGTAGGATAAGGCTAAAAATGCCGTGGCCTTGTTGGATGTAAAGAGATTTGGGACTTTCATTCGGTTTTTAGGTCAGATTGTGGATAAATTGATAGTCTTATATAAAGCTGCTAGTGGTTTTAAAAGAAACTCGATGAAGAGACTGGTCAGACACAGTAGTTGTTGAAACGGGAATTTGCGGATAGCGACAGCAAACGAAGGACTTTTTTTCTCTGAGTAGTTTTAAAACATTTGTGTTTGTGAACGTTTACACATATTATAATACTACTTTACAAATGACACATGAGTACACAATGGTGGGTTATTAAGTTGGATGTCGCTTCTGAATCTAATACTTTTAAACAAGCAATTTGTGTATATATGTAGATATATATATAATCTGAATCTCGGAAACGGCTTCAACGATTTTCATTAAATTTAATATGCAGGAGGTTTCGGGGGCGATAAATCTATCTAGCTAGGTTTTATTTTTAGAAAACGTCGTTTTCTCTATTTTCACCCGAGCAGGGCTCGGTCGCCCAGGTACTAATACTTACACTTCAAAATATTATTCTGCATAACCACGGACTTAAAACCAACAACGTCACATAGCTACACCATTATGTTTCTTTATTCTGAGCCATAAATCATAAAGATATCACCCAAGCAAACACATCTATCTAAAGATAATATAATTGTCATGAAAAACCAAATTTTTTACCTCCATAAACGCACTCGGTGTGCAAAGATAAGCAGGCTTAGCAAGCCCTGAAGTCGGAGTTTAATCTGATAGCCCGCACCCAAGTTTTATTGGAAAATAAACGAGCAAACCCGGGTAAACGTAGTGCTTTGAGCCGGGTGTCAGTGTGAATGGTTAAAAAACTTGTGAAAAAGATTGGCAAAAAAAGAATTTTGTGAACATCGTGGAAGCGAAGGCAAGACTTTTTGGTTCTTTTCAATTCGTTACGTGGAATAGTTGATAGCCTTTATGTCGCTTCTAGGGATAATATTTTGTATTTTAATATTGTTGAGTTTTCGTTTATATTTTCCTTTATGCAAAGAAATTTGGGGCTGGGTTTTGCTTTAAATTATTAGGTTAGTAAAGAAAAAGCTATATATTTTTTGACACAGACAAAACACAACAGTAACAACCACAAAGTAACAGAGCAGAACAATACATAGACGAGAAAAAAAAACATCCCCACTTTACGTCCATAGGAGGAAAGCCAAAAAAAAATATTTTCATGATTTTATGTTACCACTTTGTCGGAATTATTAATATTATATATCCATGCCAAATTATAGCTTTCTAGTACTTAGATCCTCTGAGCTAAGCTACGGATGGACAGATGGACAGAGTGAAACTATAAGGGTTCCTTGTTGACTTCGGAACCCTAAAAAAATACAAACAAGGTTCAAGTAGAGAACAAGCTGCGCTGGGCGTGCCCATACCGAAAGGGTTGTGCTAGGCTTCAGACACCCAGGTCTGGTACAAAACTTATTTTTTTATTTGAATACATGAATTTAATCGAATAAATAAATAAGAAAACATAATACATAATTTAACATACACACAGAAAGACACCCACATATTAGTACATTTAACCACATAAAAGCAGATAGATGGCAAATAGAAAACTTAAATGTTAATTAATAAGGAACATTATTAAGCGCTTTTCCTCTCTCCTAGACACTGACTTTATCTGCTGTGCCCGACGGTGTCCATAATTGTTTCTGTAACTTATATTTACCACTAACTTGTATGTGCATTATGGATGCAATAAAATTTTGAATTTGATTTTCAGTTGGCACCCCGCTAGTGACACACGGACGTGGGTATATATAATAGGTAGATACTGAATATAATGTTAATATGTAGGGGCTGAGCTAATGAATAGTAAAAATACTTAAATAAATAATATAAAGTATTAATCTATACTATTACTATAATATATATCTATACTAATATTATAAAGAGGAAAGATTTTTTTATTGTTTGTTTGTACCGAATAGGCTCCGAAACTACTGGACCGAATTGAAAAATTCTTTCACCAATAGAAAGCTACATTATGCCTGAGTGACATAGGCTATTTTTTTATCCAGAAAACGGGCCCTGTGGGGTGGTCCACGGGAGCGAAGCCGCGGGCAACAGTTAGTATGTAATATAGTAATTTACAATAATACAAAATATAAAAAGTGGTATAATATGACGGTAATATCTTTAACTACCTATAGATTTAACTTTACAACGAACAATATTTAGGTATCAATTTCTGTAATGAATAATAATAACCTTAAAAGCTTATTTTGATGATACTCTGACATGCCTTTATGAAATGTTGATCCGGAACTCAAAGTGTGAGATTAAGATGTCAGTGACTCAAAGTATGCTTATATTAACAAAGTTTCTACTAATAAGCCTATGTATTACAAGCTCTTTCTGTAAGCCTCCTGTATAATCTGTTTAGATGCTAACATGCTTGACAAAGTTAAATATTTTGTTCTTAATTACAGCTAGGTATTTAATTACAGGTGTAAGCTTACAATTAGGTCCTTTCAATAACTTGTACGACCTTCACAACCCGTTATCTAGAGTTAAAGCAGGGGTAGAAGTTAACGCCTGATGAAATAACTTTAGCAATAAGTCACGAGAACGAATTTGTTTGCTGCGACAACTTTCCACAGTTTAATGGCATAATACGGTATATAATTCACAGTAGTACTACGTTACTTTTATGTATTTTAGATCAATTAGGTAATATAAAGCTTCTAAAATGGTATCTGATAAACGGTGAAATGTGTTCTTGTTTGTTACTTAAGTCTCTAAAACTTAGCAGATAATTTTACAAAAGTTTCGGTAAGTAAAAGCTCTTCGATTTTTAACTTGAATTTTTGGCAAAAAAATATTGAACTGAAATTATATTTATAGGTATTTAAGAGACGTTTTAATCCCAGCTTGATTCCATTTGAGAGAAAAAGAATTCACAGTAAAATCAAACACTATCAAAGGATTAATCCCGAGCACTGTAAAATAGGTGGAGCAAATAGTCTGCTAGAATTTAATGAAATTGGTTTTTCCGTCCCATTGCACTTTGTATCCGGTAAATATCTCTGCTAGATACGATGGGTATCTTGAACCTACAAATCTTTATAAGAATTTACTGATTTTTGTGTCTTGTCTTGCTATTAATAAAAAAAATGATTGCTATAGCGAGTATTTTCTCTGATCAATAACCCCCGACGAAAAGAGGCGTCTTATAAGTTTGACGTGTGTACCCGTGTGTTTGTGTATCTGTCTGTGGCGTTATAGCTCCTAAACGGATAAACCGATTTTGATTTAGTTTTTTCTGTTAGCTATGTTTGATGAAAATCGTTTCAGCCATTCTAAAGTAATGGGCATTTTGCTGTTTGAATCGGGTGTTTTCGCAAGATATCGTGTCATAATTACGTGTTCAATAGATTGTCGATCGAAGCGTGTCTACTACTAGATAAATAAAGTATATAAAAATTGTCTGTGGTTTTTTAATTTTTTAAATTGTACTTGTATCTTTTGTGATATGAAAAATAGTTTGGCGTTTCCACAGATAGATAGATTCTTTCGTTTCATCTTCAAATGAAAAGACAAAACGGTTGTACATCGGAAGATATTAAAGTTAAAATTTTGTTTGCACTGTTTAATAATTTAATATGTTATCAGACTAAATTGTTTCATAAAAAGAGTTATAAAAAAAAGATACAAAAGCAAGCAAATAAACTGTAAAATATAACCTAAAAGCGGATTATATGATACCATTTCTGTAAATTATATTGTTATATTTCGTGCTGAATTTATCCCTTTTATATTTTTATTCGTTGGAATCGCCTGAAGTCACGTTCGGCTGTATAATATAATGATCTTTGTGTTATAACTAAAGGGATTTATATGTATAGAATAAGCATTTCGAACGCAATGTGAATTGTTACTGAATAAATTGAATTAAGAATTTAGTTATACTATAAATAATAATTTATTTGCAAAAGGTTTAGTCTAAAGGTTACATCAGTGTTTACATCACAAAAATGGATATTTGGCTATTACACATAATAAGATCCCTGTCCTTCAAACTAGTAAAATCCTGTATCTTGAAGAACAGTTTTCTCTAATGGATTTTTACATGTTTACAAGTATTTATAAACTGAGCACTAGCTCTGATTTTGACATGATTATTGTTGTTTTAATTAATTATTAAGTAGGTAGTAGTTGGAGACAATGGAAGTTAAGTAGGTAGGTATTATGTTTAATATTAGTATTTGATAAATCAAATATGATCATTATCAGTTAACTTGTCGGCATAGTATCCGAAAATCGAGATTATCGCCATGTCCTAGGACATCTAAAAAATCGAAAATAATGACGTGACGTATATCAATCCCCATTGGGCTCCAGTATTAGATTGCTGCTTACAACCCATTCCCACACACAGAAAAGAGGCCTGTGTCCCAGCAGTGGGACGTTATAGCTTGACATTTTGTTCATTCGGTTCTTTGTAAAGATTAAAAAAACCACTTGTACATAGTTATCGTAAAATCCAATTGATATTTACCTACATTGCATAAACAGCTATATCTAGATTTAAAACAATTTGGACTACATAGTGCGCATAAAAAATGCGTTTTTAGTACCTACATGCCATGAACAATACATAACTGACATGTTTACAAATGCAAAATATTATACAGTTTTAAACATAACAACAACCATTTAACTACTGGGTACCCTGTCATATTGTTTATGAACTATGTAAATTCTAAGTGAGAACAACTTCGCCCATTTTTGGAACGAAGTTCCTTATCGCACGTTATAGTTCTGATTTGTTTGCGGGCTGAGGGGCTAGACCGAAAAAAGTGCAACAATGAAAAAAACGACATCAAAAACCGACTTCCCGATCACCTAGGAAACCAAAACTTTCGCCGTCAATTTTGAGAATATCCAAAGTATCTTTAATTTTAACGCTTAAATACCCTTTTTTAATCATATAAATAATAATTTTTGCGTGATAAATTTTGCGAGGCACATCGTGCTGCATGCAGGATGGTACAAACGAAGATCCACACAAAAAGGAGACGCCGAGGAGAGAGCTGCAGGCGCACGAAGAAAACCGAAGACGTATGAGCACGCGCTGACTAGACACATACAGTACCAACGCTAGCAGCCGCTATTGTGTGTTTACACTGAGCACCAGCTGTGTTGTTGTTGTTTCAGTTTCGTATGATATGACGAGACTGTAAATTAAATGAATCGAACTCCGTTCCAACCGGGTGTCCTAAGACACCTCTTTTTTTTGCTTCCTCTTCTGGGCAAAGGCTTTGCCTAAGTCCTCTCAGATATTCTCCTGCACCGTCTTAAACCAACCCTCATCTCACCTCATCAGCATTATTTTGGGCTGTCCTCTTCTTTCTTTTCTTTCTTTCTTTCAACTGACGTGACCCAATCCTATTTTAGCCTGGCAGTCGTTTCAACAAATAAAATACCTATATTAGCAGACACTATAGCTTTGTTTGCAACCTCAAACAATCCAATATGAATAAAGCAATTCAAGCATTTCCATATTACCATCGCCAGCAAAAATAAGCACCAATTTCTGAATCCCAACAGCATACAGAACGGAATTTCTTCACTGAACAAAACTTTTACCGAACTAGGATTAAAAGTTAATTAAAAGTCCTCAAATTGTGGTCGTAGATATTTCCAACAAACTTAAATTAACTACAAACCAAGTAAAAATATACCCTAAAGTTGTAAGCCTAAGGTTGGTTTTCGTATGGTTCAAATAGCAAAATTATTATGAATCAAAGCAAAATGAGAGCGAAAGGGGATCGCGTTAAATAAATAATTTGTATTATGTAAGAAAATTATCCAGTTATTTTTGTTGAAACCTTTTTTTTCTAAAATTGAGGGTAAATCAAGGTATTTAAGAAATGATTTACTAAGTACCTTCTATTTTAACGGGTGCTTATTTTAAAGTGTTTTTAGTATCGAGGTTTTTTCATGGTTCCATAAAATCTTTGACGCTTAAGAAAACACTTAAAAAGTTCAAGTATTCGTAAACTAAGTAGGTACTGGACTTCAGAAAGTGGTGGCTAACTGGGCACAATATTTTACAAATATCTGTCAGGAAGGTAACCTCATCCAGAATTCAGAAGATAAATAAAAAACCGAGATGATGTAGAAATCCTGCTATCCGGATTCAAGAGAAAAGCAACTAAACAAGCGTAATTTTATAAACAAATCGATATTGTAGTTGTTTCTTTTTTTTATCGTGGAGAAATGCTCATGCATACTGCGCTACCATGTGGAGATAGCACGGGATTATGTTATGTGGGACCGCTTATGACGGGGACACGGGCACGCGTTAGCACTCGTCCATGAATCCGCCGCGGCTGTCCGTCACCGGACCCTTCTCTGTGGAGTAACCCCATCACCGGCACACCAGAACACATTGCACGCCGTGACCACCCCAGGGACCAAACCAGCACATGGGTGCCAGACGAACCCGTGTATGGCACCCTTGGTGGCCTGTGACGGGTCAGGTCAGTGGCCCCGCCACCTATCTTTTTTTTCTTTTTCGCCCCACCGCGTCCATCATCAGACGGTGGCGGCCCTGACCAGGCCACGGAAGGTAGGGAGAGCGGCACACCACAATACCGACACTTCTTCCCCGCCGTGGCCTCTAATCCTCAGCCACGATATCGTATGGGTATGGGAGGCCTCATAGACATCGCAGCCCGCCTCAGTTGCGATGTCGCCCAAGCGGCACCGCAACCTACTTGTTGGCCGCTACGTCGTCGGCTTGATCGGCAAAAGCCCTGACGAGCGGGCCTCCTCTTCGCTTCACCGTGGGTGACCAAGCCACGGCTGTTTTACGAACCTGCTTGAAGAATTACACATGATTTAATTATTTTGTTTCTTCAGTGTTGTAGTAGATGCAACCGCTACTGCATGAGGTCCTGAGTTTGGTTCTCAATCTGGGAAAACTGTTATTGAGATTTTCGTTTTGGAATTTTTCATTTGGAGTCTAGGTTTGTGCTAAGTTTTAATGGCAATAGGTCGTCTACATGGGACCTAAACCAGCGAAATAAGGCTTTACGACACTTTTACCAAATCCTTAGTAGAATACGACGCGCGACGTAATGTTCCAATCTATCTCTAAAGAACTTTGATAAGTTTATCTTGCAGGGGAATAAACATGCAAGATAAACTTAGCAAAGTTCTTTGTTTCCTCATTGACCTCCAAAATCACCCCTACCTACGACAACTAAAACAAACCGATAAACTATACAGCACCGTGTTCTCCCACCCCATTGGCTGCGACCCCTATAAATAAAGCTGATCGAGAAATAAAGGAAAACAGAGGGCATTCTGTTTGTCTTGCCGTTCGAGGGATCTCACTGAATTCAATAGGTTAGTGGAAGGATTAGTTAGTAGAGTGAGTACTGAGGAGTCTCACTGTTCGTTTAGTACTCTGATGAGGTAGTTTGAAACCTAAGTGGTTTGAGCCCTGATGCATTTATAGATCAGAAATATTTTTAAATGAACTTGGATATGTGGAGATACAGTCCCCACCCGTGTTGATCATCATATTTTTTTTAATTGTTGATAGGCTCGCGTTTGAACACTATCTCACCTGATGGTAATCGATGATGTGGTCGACGATGGGGCCCGCTTGCCTAAAAAAATCATCATATCAGCCGAAAGACATCCACTACTGGAAATAGGCCTTCCTTAAGCTTCGCCACATCAATCGGTGCTTCCAGGTCATCGGTCCACCCGTTTTAATATGTCAGATCAGGGGAGCAGTAGTGGCCCAGTGATAACGGCCGCGACTCACAAGTTGTAGGAAATGTGTTCGATTCGAACCCAGGCTGTCGCTTTACTTTGTGTAAATTGTTTCATCACCACTGCTCTCAAAACGTTGGATGCTAACTTCGTGAGGAAACCGGCATGTCTTAGAACCAAAACTTTGAAAGCATGTGACACCACCAACCTGCGCTGTGGATTACGGCCCAATTCTTTCTCACAGAGACGGGACCAAATGAGCATCTAAATGTGGAAACCAAATAGAAAATTCCTAAGGCATGAAATCCTCTGTACGTTGTGTGCATGAAGTATTAAATAAATAAATATAAATATATTTAAAAATGACATTTTTGCAGTAATAACATTAAAAAAACCTGACTGAAAATAAAAAAAACTAATGACAAAATCTTAAAAAAGGAACTCAGTAATCCTAAGGTGTTTTTATGTAATTAATCAAATTAGTTTTAGATGATCCACCGTCCACCTAAGTCTTATCCATTAATTATGGAACGCACTGTATAATGTTTACTATAAGAAATAAACAGAATGGTCCAGGTGGCTACATACTGGTCCACTGGTCCACATACTGGTCAACAGTATACGCTTCTATAACAAGTTGCCAAAGTCAGTTATAGAACTGGCCGATGGAAAGTTCAAAAACTTCATCAAACGTGTCCTTATTAAAAAAGCATATTATAAAATCAAGGACTACGTTGAAGATAAAAATTTTAGCTCCTTCTGCGCATGCTGCTTCCCTGGTAACTCATAAACGGTACAAATATGTAGATGTCTCCTAACTATTCTCAATCTATTTTTTTTTCTCTTTTTTTAATTGGACTTTTTACAATGGTTTTCAATCATCTTAATGACCCTTTGCTAAGAATAGTTACAGCACTGATAACTACATTTGTGCCACATGTCAAATTTAGTCTTGTTATACATTTATTTTTATTTTTTACCTTTGTATAGATGCTTTTACCGATTGTTTTGTGAATGTGTGAATGTAGAAGGCGTTTTTTCTGTTCTGTGGTGTGAACATTGTAGGCCTTCTAGATTTCTAGATGCTTGATAACATTTGATAACTTTTATCTCGTTTCACTTTTTATTTTTAGTTTCTAACGTTTTATTGTCGGGCCTACGTTGTCCTCCCATATCTTAGTAATGCTGTAACATGGAAATATTGTAAAAACAAACCATATTTTTAAAAGAGTAACCATGGAGTTTCTTGCCGGTTCTTCTCCATAGGAAACGACCAACCCGAACCGTGCGCCTTTTGTCGACGTTTTATAAGTGCCCATGTAGGCCTAAGTAAATATTTTTTTTTTTTTTTTTTTTATATCCTATCGATGTCAGATCAAGTTTTAGAAAGAGATTGATACACAGGTATAGGAGACGAGAGGACGCTTCACAAAGACAGTTTTTTTTTCGGATATTAGTCAAAATTGTAGTGAAATTAGAGGTAATTTTGACAGATTTGTAATTTGGTCAAATGCGAGCCTATCGTAAAATAAAATAAAAATTGAAAAAAGATTGAGACTGATTAGAATGATCCCTTCATAAAAAAAATCACCCACGCGTAATTTGTACCTATTTACCGACAGAAGAGCTTTGAGTTCAGACTAACTGCTAGCCATAACTTTATTATAGAAAACTGACACTTATTTGGATTAGTAGACTTATAAACTGAGACTAAAACCATATAGGCCTACCTATTTAAGTAGCCCTTTAATTAGGTTAGTTACTTATAGATTTCCAGAGGAAAGCTGAAAATTTTCCTCACATTGATCAATCAATTTTCATTTTTCCTCTGAAAATTATGTACATCAGGCGTTTTATTTACATAAGGCTTTTTCCTCTCCTTTCTTTTGGAAAATAAAAACGAAAAAATAAAATCTATTTTAGCTTGCACTCCATGCCTTCCATTAAGGTAAGAGTGCCAGTTGTTGATTTTATTATTGCGATATTTAATTTTGTTTCGTTCAGTTGGCGCCGGACGGCCGGATGGAGAGTGGGTCGAGGTCCGGATGGTAGGGATGGGCAAGTGAAAAAATATATCGATAATGACCAAATTGATATTTTTACTCAGTATCTGAGGTAAAATGTGGCTACCCGATATTTTAATGTTTTTATCCTGTAGCAACACTTTTTCAATTTATTCAAAGGTTTTCTCAAAATATATGAAAATATTTAAACCGAAATCAGAAAATACAAATTCATCTGCGTTTGAAACTCTTTCAAAAGATGGGATATGTACGGTTTCGAGCTACGTTCAAATATCGGCTTAATACCTAATACTTATAATTTGCACGCTTGCTTACATGTGGAATTAAAATATAGTGGCTTTTAGGCTCTATGATCTTTCCTTGTGAACAATGTATTTTCTCTTCAATAAACATTTTGATTAAAATTTATGTTGAAACAAAAAAAAACCGGCCAAGTGCGAGTCGGACTCGCACACGAAGGGTTCCGTACCATTATCGCAAAACACTGCAAAAAAATCACGTTTGTTGTATGGGAGCCCCACTTAATTTTTTTTTTTTTTTTTTTTTTTTAATGGAATATACAACTAAACATTCTGTGAATATTTCAAGCGTCTACCTGTTTCCGTTATTAATATCGAGCAAAAAACGGCAAAATTTCACGTTTGTTGTATGGGAGCCCTCCTTAAATATTTAATTTATACTGTTTTTAATATTTGTTGTTATAGCGGCAACAGAAATACATCATCTGTGAAAATTACAACTGTCTAGCTATCACGGTTCATGAGATACAGCCTGGTGACAGACGGACAGACAGACAGACAGACAGACGGATCGCGAAGTCTTAGTAATAGGGTCCCGTTTTTACCCTTTGGGTACGGAACCCTAAAAACAGAGTGTGAAATATCATATTGACGATAAATCGGTAAAATGTTGAAAGAATATCGATATTTTGATTTATTTCGACCGCACCTACCGGATAGCGTCAGGTCCATCCGGGATGGCCTATGTATCGGATATTGGTCGTAATTCCCGTCGTGTTCACCGCGGGGGATGAGTGCGATGTATTGTTTCGTAGTGGTTTATGAGTTAACGCTGTCACTTGTTAATTTATTTGTTTGCCCGTTTTGCTGTGTAAATGGGTCGTTTGTTTTGGGTTGTAAGCAATCTATGCTGTTTTGGATGTTGTTAGTTGTTGAAGTTTTTATAGAGGTATGCGGAACAAAGAGCGCCCAGGCCGAAGGTAACTGCAGAACACAGTGTGGTTATTACCAGTACGATTCTGACAGACCTCACCCCTGAGCGGACGACATTCATGAAGTTTTTCACACGATAAAACAAAGTTAGTTCGAAAAATCAAAATACCCGACTGCTTAAGAAGCGAATTAAAAAGATGTAAACAAGAAGAATATCAGTCGGAAGATACATATTCACGAGCTGACTGACCAAAACCATAATGTATCCCCCTGTTGTTTCTATGATCTGTGGTATCCCCCGACTGATTTTCTTCTTGAATCTTTTTAGTTCGCTTCTTAAACAGTCGGGATTTTTTTATTTATTACCTTTTATATTTACAGATTTTTAGTTATTATTTATTTTTCTAATTACTTTTAAATATATAAATGGTATGTATTTTTGTATTGACCTCTAAAAACCCTTCATTTTGAAACCCCACTCGAAGATTTAGGAAGAAAAAGAATGGGACTCCCACAATATGGCGCCCAAAAGCCACCATGTTTATTTTTTTTACCGTCACTTATCTAAGAACACTTGGGTTGTCAAGAGCTATCTACCCCTCTACCGATGTCTCAATTAATTAGATCCGTCTAGTGGTTTGAAAGATATGAGGTAATAAAGAACATTACACACAAATATACAAGATACGCGCGAAAAACGTAACCCTTTCCTTGCAGTCGGGTAAAAACCCCGGCTGTTGTATTGTGTTCAAAATTGCACGGAGAATTTTGATTGCGCTATATAGGTATTGTGTGACATCAAATCTTTTTTAACCGACTTCTTCAAAAAGATGATGAGGTGGTTCTCAATTCGATTGTATTATTTCTTGTGTGTGTCACCTCAGAACTTTTTACTAGGTTATGCTAATATTATATTATCTGTGAACCGATTTTATGATTCTTTTTTTATTTGAAAACTGGTGCTTCTCAGGTTAATTAAATTTGGTGAAGATATTATGACGGAAAAACTTTGAAGATAAACAACATAACTCTTCAATAAACAACGGCAAATCTCTCGGGATTTTTGCAATCGCATGTCTGTTACGCCATTTAAATATATAACATAACTTCACGCCGGTACGCTCTAAACGGGTACGTAGATGTGTACAATTCTCCCTGGTACACTATTATTTCACCACAACCACCGCTTATGTTCAACTTTTATTTTATTCAGGTAGTCTATTCTGGCATTAACTTTGTGCATTATACCTAGGTACCTATAGAACTTTGTTTCTCATTAAGCAATAATGTTAATCTTTTGACAAATAAATGATATTTAAACCAAGAACTTGCTCATTATGCATCACAACTAAAAACTAAAATAAAAACGTAATTTATAAAAAAAACAACTTCTATTTCAGAAGTCTTTGGCAAAAATTGAAGAAAAAACAGGCCAAGTGCGAGACGGACTCGCGCACGAAGGGTTCCGTACCATTATCGCAAAAAAACTGCAAAAAAATCACGTTTGTTGTATGGGAGCCCTACTAAAATATTTATTTTATTCTGTTTTTAGTATTTGTTGTTATAGCAGCAGCAGAAATACATCATCTGTGAAAATTTCAACTGTCGAGCTATCACGGTTTATGAGATACAGCCTGGTGACAGACAGACAGACGGACCGCGAAGTCTCAGTAATAGGGTCCCGTTTTTACCCTTTGGGTACGGAACCCTAAAAAGAACAGGAACACCGACTGCCGGAATTATTGTTATTTTTCACGTTGTAGTGTTTTTGTTTGGAAGTCAGTTGTATATTTTTGTAAAAAGTTTTTTGTAGTTCGTATGTGGCGGTGTTATACTTATAATCTATATAATATCTTTTGGGAACTCCTATCAATCTCAAACCTTTATCATATCTGCCAAAGAACATTAAATATTTATACAACCTTTCAGCAACCCTTCTTACGTATCATCCACAGGTGAACCAACAAAAACCTATCCATTACCAAGCGAGGTCCTTAATAAACGACCACCTATGCATAAATATCCACAGCACATACTAGACAACTACCTACCTTAAAGAAGTTTATCTAGAGGCCCATTTACTGATCAATATCATTGTACTCTCTTTTGTTGCGGGAATTTAAACCTTTTTACAACACAATACAGTTCATAAGGAGTTGTTGGAAAATTTATTTAAACGGGCGACTGGATATAAGGTAATCGTAAGGTAAGAATCGAAGGCAGTAATGGACTTGGGTCCGAATCACCTTTATTTTTCAAGGCGTGGTCGAGGTTTGGGACGTTTACCCTATTTTTTGTACCTATGTGAAAATCCTTTGTTTTAACATGACAGAGAAGATAGAACACTTATATTTTGCCAGTTACGTCAAGAGGGTTACCACTAGCAAATGTTCTTTACCGTACGCAATGTTTAAAAACACTGGGGCGTCAAAAAATCAATGACAATGCCACTTATTATGAAAATTATATTCATTGCCGAGCCGACGAATCTTCAAATAAAGCAATGGGTGTATACATTTCTTTCCATTGCGTCAATTAGCAGACAATTAACAAACAACAATAGCTGTGCGTAACACATGGTGAGCGCGCGACGTTTGCGGCTTTGAAGGTATTTATAAATTACCCTTGGGGTTGTGATAAAAACTGCGTTATGCAATTAGGGTGTAGCACTCTAAATGGGTGCTTGTGAGAATTTCCTAATCAACTTGCTTATTTTTATATAACACCCGCCCATTTCACCTCAACATTTTTCACCTTTACAAGACCTATTTTAAAACATAAGTAAAGTTACATAATGACAGACGAAGGAGCTGGTAGAACAAAATCCCTATTGTGAAGTTTAGAGGTAAAACTTGGAACAATAGAATTAGAGTGTCCTTTATGTGTGAAGGAGCCCTTACCTTGGAAGTAGGAGGCTAGGGGATTACCTACAGGTATATAGCAGAGAGAAGTATGTTTTGTAAGTAGGTTTAAAACTAGAAGTCGTTTTTGAAGTAGGTATTATTTGAAGGGCACTTATCTCTATAATAATAAATATCATCATCTTCATTCTGGCATTTCTTGGTAGCTATTTGGAGTCTGGATATATGCATGGTTGATGGCGAGAGGTTCACCTCCTTACCTATATATTGGGCTTCAACATAACTAGTGAAATGCGGGCTGTTACCCCCCTTGGGGAATACAGGAGTGAAGTTATGATTATTCTTCTTCGTCGTTCCCTCTCTAAAGAACTCAACCACATTGTAATTAATATTTGTCTCGGGATATTTACCGTGTATATTTTGTTTTTTGATGATATCGAGCTCTCAACAAAAAACAAAATATACATGGTAAATATCCCGAATCACTGGGATGAAACGAGTCCTATATCCAGGATCAGCGGATGGCAGGTTTGCAGGCTAAAGTGGAGTTTGACAAATACTCAACGTCAAATTCTTTAAATAGAAACCGGTCACATTCAGTCGGTCAGTTTTTATGCTCACCAGTTGGTGCCACCGCCAGTGGCAGCATGGTCCTTAAATGTAGCTGTTAAACGTTGTTATTACGCGCACGGAAGCAACATTTGAATTAAAATCATTTCGAATGCAGTAAAAGCGCGAATAAATTTATAAAATCGAGGATGTTGCAGTTTCGCGCTGCAACCCTTTTTTGCAACATTTTCCGAAACATAAAACTCTCACACAGGACACAAGACAGCATAGGACAGATCAGTGTGGTGTCGCTTGAGGGAGGCCTATGTCCATCAGTGAACGTCTTTCGGCTAAAATGATGATCGATGATGATAAAACTCTATTAAAGCAGTGGTTGGTAAAACCCGTACCGATTTAAATATTTGTAAAACATTCACAACAATAAAAAGTAGTTAATAAACTCGCGCTTAAAACCAAAAAACTATGAAATTTGATATTTTGAAGACCTCACACACCTCTACAGCAGCGCTCCTAGCGGTAAATTTAAACGCGGTAGTACTCACTGGAGTGATGGGTGGAATTTCTATCTATTAATATTTCTTTCTAAATAAAACTGCATACATGTGATGTAGCA
Source organism: Anorthoa munda (assembly GCA_945859665.1). NCBI lineage: Eukaryota > Metazoa > Arthropoda > Insecta > Lepidoptera > Noctuidae > Anorthoa > Anorthoa munda. The sequence continues at coordinate 22,982,484 of OX243910.1, forward strand.
AATATAAAATCACTTCCCCAAAAATATTTGTTTCAAAAACATGATATATATTCTCAAAAGAAAAACAATTTTCCCCATACATCAAATTTCTCAAACATTATTCACATAAGCGGAATCAAAACCAATATTTATACTCCGATAAGATATTCCGTCAATATTCCAAGATGGCGCGTTCAATCGGAACGAAGGTGCGAGGAAGACAGTTTGTCATTGTCTGTAAGAGCCCTTTGTATTAAAAATGTGGAAGAAATATTAAGTGTTTGCTCTTTGTTAGAGGAATTTGTGAGGGGAATGAGAGATGAAGGCCATTATGGCGCAGAGAACATCAGGGGGTTAAGGCATTAAAAACTACGTGAATCTTTTGCTCCCTGTGAGTAGCTAAAGAAGCAAAAATGTAGTAGGCAAGTACGTATAAGCTAAGGGCGCTAGTGTTATATTATCTGTGGCTAAGGTTTTACGTAATTTAGAGAAAGCACTTTGGCCAACTAATTCCGAGAGTCATAAAACTGAACATTGAGGATCACAGACGCCATCTTGTAGAGTCATAATTTAAGGATGAAATTATGGAGACCTGCCTAATCCAAATAACGATAAGTAATTGTGTGTATTTTTGTGCTAAGGTCAATTGTTTTACTGCATTACAATGATTTTATTTTCGTTGCTATTAATCTTGCTTACTAAAATACATAAATAAACAAGTTTGTTAGGATGTATGGATGGATATTTGTTACTCTTTCACGCAAAAACTACTGAACAGATTTTGATGAAACTTTGCAGAAATAAAGCTTGTTCATCAGAATAACACATATACTAATATTATAAAGAAGAAAGATTTTTTTGTTTGTTTGTACCGAATAGGCTCCGAAACTACAGGACCGATTTAAAAAAATCTTTCACCAATAGAAAGCTACATTATTCCTGAGTGACATAGGCCTTTTTTATTATATAATAATAATAATAAAAGAGGAAAGATTTGTTTGTTTGTTTGTACCGAATTGGCTACGAAACTATTGGACCGATTTAAAAAAATCTTTCACCAATAGAAAGCTACGTTATTCCTGAGTAACATAGGCTATTTTTTAATCCCGAAAACGAGTCCTGTAGGGAGGCCCACGGGAGCGAAGCGGGGAACAGCTAGTAATCTATCTATTGGGAGAAGTACTAATACCACGTTGGCGGAGCCGCGGGCGGCAGCTAGTAGTATTATAAATATTGTTTTGTGGTTGGTCCATGTATTCATCTACCGTGACACCATTTGCAGACGCAGTCATTAGGTCCTTTTGAGTACAGGTCAAAGGGGATGCGGTACAAGATGAAAGGTAGGCCATGGACTGTGGAGAGATGCGACATAAGAATAATACGATAGTTAATTAAACGTTTTAGAAAGGAAAACTCATATTACACATTCTTGAGTTTGACTAATAAATAAACCAACAACAATCAACATTGCCACGCCGACAATGTTAATCGATCCATCGACGAGATTCATTACGGTGAGATATCTACAGCTACAAAATAGCACTATATATTAATCCTCGCTAAGGCATGAAACGCCTACGCGAAAACAAACTGACGCTCTTCAAATGTAGCTAAATACTTGTATTGCTAAAGGAAATTCTTCAGTGGAAGACAGTGTATGATCTTCTTGATTAAAATATGCCAGGCAATATTAATGCTATATTTAGGAAAGCTATTTTAGGAGTGGGTGGCATGAAACCTTGTGATAATAGAATTCTAAAGAGTTATGCAGAGACCATTTTCAAATGAAATTCTATTGAAAATAGTCGCCCGTTTTATTACTCTTTTGGGCTTTATTAATTGGATTTACTTTGTGAATAAATCTTATACATATTATATCCTAGTATGATTATGTGATGAGGAGGGATGAAACGCATGTTACTAAAAGATATATGAATCGGTCAAAGTGTTCCTCGCTGGTGGGTCTCCGTATTGCTCAGTAACCTTGGCTTGGCACCCACGGTGAAGCGAAGAGAAACCCGAGGAAGGGCTGCCGTCAGGGCTTTTGCCGATTAAGCCGACGACGTAGCGGCAAACAAGTAGCAGTGCTGCTTGCAGAGGCGACATCGCAACTGAGGCGGGCCGCGATGCCGTATGGAGTGTCCCAGGTCCCATACGATATCGCGCCTGAGGGTTGGAGGTCGCGGCGGGAGAGGAATGCCTGTATTGCGGTGCGCTCTCCCTACCTTCCGCGGCCTGGACGGGGTCGTCACCGTAAGGTGGTGGACGCAGTGGGGCCGCAGGGGCTGAAAGGCCCTATCCCAAGTGGCTGAAAAGTCGAAGGTGGTGGGGCCACTGACCCACCACAGGGGGACCAAGGGTGCCATACACGGGATCGTCTGCCGTCCATGTGCTGGTTTGTTCCCTGGGGTGGTCACGGCGTGCAATGTGTCCTGGTGCGCTGATGAAGGGCGGTACCCCAGAGGAGGGTCCGGTGACGGAAAGCCGCGGCGGGTTCGCGGTGAGTGCTAACGCGTGCCCGTGTTCCCGCCATAAGCGGGATAGGCGAACACCGAACACCTCGGCGTTTAGTGGGTTGGAGTCCCAAATAACTGGGTTCTCGCCCCGTGGTAGCGCAGTATGCATGAGCATTTCTCTACGCTAAAAAAGAAAAATACTGGCCAAGTGCGAGTCGGACTCGCGCACAAAGGGTTCCGTACTATTATCGCAAAAAACGCAAAAAAATATCACGTTTGTTGTATGGGAGCCCCACTGTTTTTAGTATTTGTTGTTATAGCGGCATCAGAAATACATCATCTGTGAAAATTTTAACAGTCTAGCTATCACGGTTCATGAGATAAAGCCTGGTGACAGATGGACAGACAGACAGACAGACAGACGGATCGTGGAGTCTTAGTAATAGGGTCCCGTTTTTACCTTTTGGGTACGGAAACCTAAAAAGATGTCGGGCAAAGTGTTATAGTGTTTCGCATCTGGAATTTCTCATTTAGAATTTGGATTTGTGGCCGGTTGAAGGCAATAGACTCGCCCCATATTACATGGGACTTAAAAACATAACTTGTGAAATGTGGGATTTTATAGGCGAACCTCTGCCAAACCCTTTCAAGAATACAGGCGTAATGTTATGTCATGCTGTAGCAAGGAAAAATGTTAGGGACAGGATGCTTAAGTGTACTGGCCATGACAATAAGAAAATTCAAAACATAGCCGGTAGTTAAGCTTTGAAAACAGATTTAAAATTAAAAATACTTTCGTATTCACACCGCTATCATCGTTTCAGAGTGTTTAACATGATAAAGTAAATTTTCCTCGGTTTCATTTTCGTGTTTTGTCATTTTCATTCGAGAATATTCTCTTGCCTCATCTTTAAAGATGCCTTTGTACATAAGCTGTCCTACTGTATTTGTATATGTATGTTTTTTGTGCAATCATATCACATCATCAGCCTATTAATGTTCCCACTGCTGGGACACAGGCCTCCTCTCTGTGAGAGGGAGTGGGCCGTTATCCACCATGCGGGCCCGGTGCGGTTTGGTGGATGTCACATGTCTTCGATTTTTTGTTTCTAGGACATGTCGGTTTCCTCACGATGTTTTCCTTCACCGTTTTGAGAGCAGTGGTGATGAACAATGTGCTCGAGCCTACGACCTACAACTTGTAAGTCGCGGCCGATACCACTGCGCCACCACTGCTCTCTTTTTTGTTTGTGCAATAAAGAATATGAATATCTACCTGCCCTTATCCCCTGTTACTTGAGTACAGCGCAACGCGTTTTCTTCTTCCATACAGTCCTGTCCCCCGCCACGCAATCACTAACTCCCTTTTCTTTCATATCACTCCTCATACAGTCTTTCCAACATTTCTATGCCCTTCCTTTCCCTCTCCATCCAACCACATTTATATTCATAACTCCTTTAGTAACACGCGCTTCATCCTTCCACATCACATGACCATACTAGGACAAACGGTTTCCTTTCAACATTTCTGTCACTGGTGCCACTTTCAAATTTCCTTTAATATACTCATTTCTCACAGTATATTAATCTTTCAGTATATAAGAAGAATATAAACATAAATGTACTACATGAGTATTGTTTTTATTCGTTTTATACCACCTACGCGTACGTGACCGTAGAACCTTCGAACGGATTTTATTATATCAACGTGTGGAATGAATGAACGAGCGAATGAAAACGTGAGACTGAACGGTAATGGTTTCATTCGGTCTTTTGAGCCTTTTTGTTGTTGTATTGTTGCTTTTAGAAAACATAACAAAGCACTCGAGAAAGATGGGTAGATTTATTTGGTTTAGATTTCAGTCCGTAATTGAAGTTCTTAAGGCAAGAATGACTCAAACTTAATTAAATTAATTAGTTTGATAAGGATAAAATGTTGTATCTTCCTATTAAATACAGGAATTAGTTAGCTACTTATCTACATATCGGCATATTTTCCTGAAAATACATTTTCTCTTTAAGGAGTAGTATTTTCAAGGTTTCTATGAATTTTTTATTGGTATTACACAACCCTCAAAAGTGACTTATCAAATATTTAGTTTTTTTATTGAAAACTTCTTTAGCTCCGTTGAGCAAATTTTGGTAGGGGCAAAACTTATGCCAATGTGACGTGTTACCAGTTATTTCAATGTTTCAAGTTTTATTGCGGGCCAGTAATTCCAAAGTTTAAAGTTTTCACTTATGTCTCCATGACTGATTTTTTATTTATTTCCTTCAATTAACACTACTTATAAATAAGTGTAACAATCATATCAAACAAAATACATCTACGACTAAACGCAGAACATAAAAGATACCACTAGACAATAATAACAGAAAGCATAAGCCCTATCAGACACCATCTAAAGACCAATTGATTTAAACGGGCTGTTAAAGCCCTCTCAGAAATAACACGATACAGTCCATTGCGAGCCCTAAATAACGCAGATAGGAGATTACCCACTGATTATATCATATAACTAATGGTCTTCGTATTTTTCAGAACCTTATCTAGGATGTAGCAACATAAAACTAGAGAGGCAGAAGGTTCATTTTCAAGGTCGAGCTAGAGCCAGATTTATGGAAATGAGGCCTTTAGCCATAAGTTCCAGGAAAATAAAAACAGAGTGACTATAACCATGCAATCAACACTGGAATATGAAAACACCAGTTGTTCAGTACAAAAGTAAAACAAAACTACTAATTAACATAAACTTAGTACATTTAGATCTCACATTAAACATTGTTTCACACATACTAGGAGGATAGGCTTGAGTCAAGCATTCTATCACGGTTTTGGTTCCCAAGCTTTGATAAAAATGTGTGACTCAAGCCTGTCACAATAGGCCGTGCTCGCCCAGCTGGTGTAGAAATAATAAGCTAGGTATATGTAAATCAAAACTAGGTTTATTATAAGAATATTATATAAAGTTATGAAATTTTGTATTAAGTTTATGATTTTTTAATAATAATGACAAATTAATAGACTGGTTAGATTTAATAAAAATGCATTATTTATAATGTCAAAATATTAATAGTTAAATCAAAAATATAAAACATAATGTCGAAAATATCAAGCATAATTTCAAATAATAAATCATCATGTCAAAATATAAATCATAACGTCAAAATAAAAATTACAATGTCAAAAAATTCATAATAATGTCAATATCAAGATCTTAATTACAAAATCAAAATGTATGATTTAAAAATTCATTAACCAAGTAAAAATTTTACATTTAAACTTATTAATTGGTAACATTCTCAGGGTACGTTGTGGTATTTCGCTATTTTAAACCACATATTTTAGTTATTTCACTGAGTGAGCTGGTGTTCTCACCTAATTCACACTTAGGTCTCTTAATACTTACTTCATATTATTCCATGCCAATACATTTTACATCATATACTTATACTTCGCATCCTTTATACGTTTACATTATTATTCTGCGAATCGGTCTAAAACGATTCGTTTTCTTATAAAATAATCATATTTTTCAATGTTATGACACCTACGTCAGGTTGTCAAGCTGTCAATACTTTTCCTTTTAAATTTTCTGTCATAGAGCTTCTTACTAGCTTAGTCTATGAAGATTACTTTTGATTTATATAATTTAAATTCTTTTTATCAATATGGTTAGCTCAAATATTGTATTTTATAAATTGAAAATTAATTTACACGCTCTCAGAATTCATCGAAAAGGTTTTGGATTGAATATTACTGGCTGTTTTGAATACTGGCAGGTTGCACTTTTTTTATGACAACAAGATGTCACTAACTTAAATTCTGGTTCTGATTCTGTCAAGCGGTGGATATAAAAGACGGAAAGGCCGAGGGCTTGGCAGTCTTGAATCTGGACTGAACGCTAGTAGTCCATTTTTCTGTTTGATACTATGAAGTATACAATTGTTTCTAAAATTTCTCTTTAAAACTATTATATATAAGGCCTGTGAATCTACCAATTCTGTTAAATGCAATAAATATTATTTATTGAGTGTGTTACTGGTTCTTTAACTTCGACGGTCACCGCTTCATATCAAAAGGGCTTGATTGATCAGCATATTAAGCCACAGCCTGACCTCCACACTCCTAGCTGCCTGTTCCTGCACCAGTGCTACTGCTACTGCTACCTGCCTGTTATCCTGACAATTGGTTCAAGCCTTGACCATCTGCGTGCTCATCTGCCTACCTCGGGCATTCCACGCCTTCGTGCCCGTCCAGCTGCCTAGCCTGCCCGTCCAGCTGCCCAGCCTTCCTGCCTGCTATGAAAAACCTGCCCACGTCGTGCGAAGCCGGCCCATAGTTTTATACTCATTATCCTTTTAATTAATTTTAATTTATAGTTACCTTTAATTTTATTAACGTGGCTTACGTATAGTTCATTTGAACCATACGTAACGCTACAGTTTGGCGCCCAACGTAAAATCAGCGTTATTTTTTCAAAATTCTAAAAAAAACTACCACTAGTACTTTCTTTTGGACTCTTATTTGGCTTAGTCTACTCATAATCATTTATTTATTTATTTACCTTATTCACTTTTTCTCTTCTTCTTCTTTCTTCTACTCAACACATATTCATACCTACTTACACTACACCCCACACACATCCCTTTTACCCTCTGGTAATTGGCACCCATTCTTCACTTGTAAGTGTTTTTAAAACCATTCGTGGTCACTCACAAGCTGGGGTTTGGTTTACTCTACGACGTACTGTAGGAGAATATCCTATAGTCGTTACCATAACGTTCCATAACACATAACTCTCTAATACTTCACTACCTTACACTCACCTCTTGACCTCAACTCTACTCTCTTGAGTCGCCTTTAGCACTCATTAACCCTCACCCTCACCCTCATTTGGCTATAATGCATTATTCTTTTTTTTTGAGCGGTAGCAACTCATTAAATAAGCCCCTAATGCATTATCTTTTCTTAGAGGTATTCTTAAAACCCTCTAAACCTTAAACTCAAGTTACTCTTGAGCTCTCTTAAACTCAAGTTACTCTTGAGCTCTCTTAAACTCAAGTTCCTCTTGGGCTCTCTTAAACTCGAGTGTCTCTTAAACTTGGGGTTTTTCTTAAACTTTAAACTTTTCGAGCGGATAAGCAACTCGTTAAATAAGCCCTAATGCTCTTGAGCGGATAAGCAACTCGTTAAATAAGCCCTAATGCTCTCTTCTAAATTGGGTTTTCAAACAGGTGCGGGTTACGACACCTAATTAAAAAAAAAAGCCTTCGTAATTACAATATAAATATTTCTTTGTTGGAGTATGCGTCATTGAATGTGAACCATATCCCCTACGTGTGAATGAATGAGAGTGTTTGACGAAAGTATGAAAGATGTTGTGTGTTGGAGCAAGGACTTATTTTAACCTTCAAAATTTTCAATGGAGTTGAAAATTTTCCGGGGTTGTTGGGGAAATGTGGTATTTCGCTATTTTAAACCACATATTTTAGTTATTTCACTGAGTGAGCTGGTGTTCTCACCTAATTCACACTTAGGTCTCTTAATACTTACTTCATATTATTCCATGCCAATACATTTTACATCATATACTTATACTTCGCATCCTTTATACGTTTACATTATTATTCTGCGAATCGGTCTAAAACGATTCGTTTTCTTATAAAATAATCATATTTTTCAATGTTATGACACCTACGTCAGGTTGTCAAGCTGTCAATACTTTTCCTTTTAAATTTTCTGTCATAGAGCTTCTTACTAGCTTAGTCTATGAAGATTACTTTTGATTTATATAATTTAAATTCTTTTTATCAATATGGTTAGCTCAAATATTGTATTTTATAAATTGAAAATTAATTTACACGCTCTCAGAATTCATCGAAAAGGTTTTGGATTGAATATTACTGGCTGTTTTGAATACTGGCAGGTTGCACTTTTTTTATGACAACAAGATGTCACTAACTTAAATTCTGGTTCTGATTCTGTCAAGCGGTGGATATAAAAGACGGAAAGGCCGAGGGCTTGGCAGTCTTGAATCTGGACTGAACGCTAGTAGTCCATTTTTCTGTTTGATACTATGAAGTATACAATTGTTTCTAAAATTTCTCTTTAAAACTATTATATATAAGGCCTGTGAATCTACCAATTCTGTTAAATGCAATAAATATTATTTATTGAGTGTGTTACTGGTTCTTTAACTTCGACGGTCACCGCTTCATATCAAAAGGGCTTGATTGATCAGCATATTAAGCCACAGCCTGACCTCCACACTCCTAGCTGCCTGTTCCTGCACCAGTGCTACTGCTACTGCTACCTGCCTGTTATCCTGACAATTGGTTCAAGCCTTGACCATCTGCGTGCTCATCTGCCTACCTCGGGCATTCCACGCCTTCGTGCCCGTCCAGCTGCCTAGCCTGCCCGTCCAGCTGCCCAGCCTTCCTGCCTGCTATGAAAAACCTGCCCACGTCGTGCGAAGCCGGCCCATAGTTTTATACTCATTATCCTTTTAATTAATTTTAATTTATAGTTACCTTTAATTTTATTAACGTGGCTTACGTATAGTTCATTTGAACCATACGTAACGCTACAACGTGTGATATTTTTTTCTTAATCACTTTAAATTCATCAAACTGTTGATAGAGTGAACCGATTGGGATGAAACAAAAACTAAGTAATACTTCAAGTTACGCACAATTTTTATGTAATTTGCGTGATGCGTGAACAACTAAACAGATAAATTCAAAAATGCTGGAAATGGGTTCTGTTGGTTATTCTTTAACACCCTGACTATTTTAATTTGAAATATTTATGATGTACAAAAACGATTTTCTACAGAATTATTATATGTATTATATACTATGTATTATTATATGGCTCATTACGCCAATAATGTTTAGGCCCCAAGAAATAGACGGTGAGTATATTGTCATAAACCAGGCACAATCCAGACTTCGGGTTGTTTCTGAGAAATTCCAGACGTAAAAACCATAAATACCATGATGCCCGACCTGGGAATCGACCCTCGAATGACCTCGTGTTCAGTAGTAGCGCTTGCGATCACTGAACCAATGAGGTAGACAACAACTTATTATAAATTATGAATACGTATTATAATTTAACCTAAATTGTATATTATAATATACTGTAGGCTACCAAAATTATTGTTCCTATTGATATGGCCTCCAACCGCTAGAACTGACGCAATTTTTAGATGATTTATATTAAAACCGCATGAGGAATAATAACTTTTTCTATAAGTATTTATTTCTAATTAAGCAGAAAGTTATGTTCGCGGTCATTTTTCGAGTTATACAATGTCCTGCTCGAAAAAGGCATCTACCGAGTCTAAAAGTCCGTAAGATTGGTTGTTTTTGCATGTCATTGCTCGCAGAACGGATGGTACCAAAAAGTTTCTGAAGTGGCAACCGCGAACCAGAAGTCGTTATGTTGGGAGGCCACCCACTAGGACAGATGAACTGGTAAGAGTGTCGGGTATCCGCTGGATGCGAGACGTATGGGTCCGGTCAATGTGGCGAAGCATGGGGAAGGCCTATGTCCAGTAGTGGACGTCTTTCAGCTGAAATGATTGGTAACAGTGACAAGGGTTTGATTTGGATTATGTTGAACCTTCTGATCTCCGTGTTATTGTCCAATTCTAGCACCTAGCATTGTCAGGTGGCACGCAAGCACAGATCCAGGACGATACGTCTTTAATGGACGCTCAGTGGCCTCCACTATCATTTGTGTTCGTTTTATAACAGCTGTACTTAGAGGTATATGGTTGTAAATTACATCTACGAGGCATCTAGGTACCTACTGCTAGGGCTTTATGATTATAGAACAGGTTACAAATGATAGTCCTGGAAGAAAAATATGGTGAACTCGGTAGACATTTGGCACCATAATAATTACTGCTTTATTATGTTTCGTGCTAGAATAAAAAGTCATAACTAAATTTCACCTATGTTACTCGTATTTTATGATGACTGATATCAATGAAAACAAACTAAGGTAATACTATCTCACAAACACTTTTGCCAGGTAAAGCATCTTCTCATCAGAGCATCAGTGAGAAGGTGTCAGATTCTGCATAATACCAAAAGACATCCATAGACTTACATGTGCGTGTGAACTGAGGGACCACGCTGGTATTTCGCAAAATAAATATTGTAGGATTTAGTAGAATACTTAAACCAATTGTAGAACAAATCTGGGAATTTGTCAATAAATATATTAAAAACTACAGCCCTTAAAGTGTGGTCCCTCAGTCCTCACAGACCATTAGCCAGATCTCGGAAATTATCTGAAAATATAATGTGTTGTGACTACAGACTTTTAGTAAAGAATTTGTAAAGATATTTACTAAATAACAGAACACAAAGCTTCAAAGATAAAATATATATAACGACTAAACTGTGGTCCCTCATTCCACACAAGAAAGACTAATATTTTAGTGAATATTATCGAATCAAACAAATAATCTCGTTCTTTTTCTACATAAAGTTTTAGTAAGAGACTCGAAACATTTTGTAAATAAAAAATGGAATAAAAATATCGAGGCAAATTGAAGATAGCGATTATTAAAACTGGTCCCTCAATCCTCACATCCACTGACATATATGCATGTACTAGCTGCTAGACGAGAGTAATATCAGAAAGACTAGTGTACTTAACTTTTAGTAGAAAGTTTCTACTAAATAATAGTTATCTAAAACTGGGTATTTCTTACCTCATGGCTGAGATAATATTATTTTTTAATCATATGAAAATAGATATAGTAGTATGACCAAACAATGAAACAAAATGTAGACAGTACGATTATACTTCATTTAGTATAGCATTAAATGAAACGAAAACAATATTGAACTGTTAATTTAATGTTATATTACATGGCATAAGTGTCTTTAATAAAAAAGTAGATAGTAAAAAAATAACACTAATACATTTATCTAAGTTCCGTGTTCCGTATGGTGCCGGACGTAAAGAATTTCACCATCCCATGTCTTCCCGAGGGTGTCGTAAGAGGCGAATAAGGGACAAACCAGAGAATGGCCAGCAGCGTTCTCTGTGCTTCTATAACAACCATACTGCGATCGCCAACCCGCCTGCCAAGCGTGGCGATTATATGTATGTGCGGATTTTAAAAGTGTAGCAGTGGTAAAAATACTTTATAATGCTTTGGTTCGTAGTCATCTCGAGACAAGTGCCATTATATGGAATCCGCATGAGGACAAAATATATAGTATCATGGTCGAAAAAATTCAAAATAAATTCACTAGGTATCTATATTTGAAGCAATATGGGGTTTACCCATTCTACCCGTTGATGTATCCGAGTCTGTTTGTGTTGGGCATGGTCGGGTACACCAGGCTGGCGGTTAGGAGGGACGTCGCGTTAGTAAAATACGTGGCGAGAGTGCTGCGCGGGCTGGTGCATCACCCAGATGTACTGGAGGCACTGCGGCTGCATGTCCCGGACGGGTATGTGGGTGCGCGCCGCCGCCCCACTTTGTTAGATGTGCCAAGGGCTAGGACAAATTTATCAAAGTTTGCCCCTTTGTCAAGGGCCGCGCGTATTATAAATAATATGCCATCGGAAGATATCTTCCATAGCCTGCCGAAATTTGTGTCGGGAGCACAAAGGTGCATTGAAGGGGGCATCCAATTTTAATTGTTTCTTTGTTTAATGTTAATTTTTGTTATTTTATTTTAATTGTTAAATTTTTATTATTTAAATATGGTGTATATATTTAAAATTATGTATTCTGTGTATAACATCGTCTTGGAATACTGTAAGATGTTGTACTTATCGTGTAAATAAATAAATAAATAAATAAATTATGGCAAACCCCCCCCCATGAATAGCACAAATAAAAAATGGTCCCAAGTGCCCGGCAGCCTGCCTACCCTCGACTACAGTAGCGGTCGAGTTTACGGCATGGCAAGGGGTGCCAAGAATCTCCGGACGGGATCCGGCTACCCCAACAAACACCGACGACTGGACCTGGCAACATACAACACGCGCACACTTCGGACCTACGAAACGATCACCGAACTCGAAGAGGAATTGAGCAGGTTGCGATGGAGTATTATAGGGTTATCTGAAGTCCGAAGAGAGGGGGAGGACTCGATAATCCTCAAATCCGGCAACCTGCTCTATTTCCGAGAGGGTGACCGGCAGTCCCAGGGTGGTGTCGGGTTTATCGTCCACAAGTCCCTTGTGAACAACGTAGTGAAGATAAAAATTCGGTAAAAACCGGGAGTGATCACCGCATGGTAAGAGGCACATTGAACATTAATATTAAGCTTGAAAGATCTCGACTGATGAAGTCCACGCTCCGTCCAGCACAGATCCAGGTCCAAAACTCCGAGAGCTTTCAGCTCGAACTCCAGAATCGTTTCGAGTGCCTAGGGAGCTCCGTGGATGAATACAGTGACGGGTTCGTGAAAGCTGTCCATACGGTCGGGTCTAAGTTTTTAAAGACCCATCGTACAGATAGAAACAAAAAGCTCTCTGATCCTACTCTCAAGCTTATGAAGAAGAGGCGTGAGATGATCCTGCAGTCTTCAGATGAGGCGTGCAAATACCGGCGGCTCAATAGACAGATCTCTAAATCCTTGAAAAGAGACCTCCGCCGCTTTAACACCGAGCGTATTAAAGATGCGATTGAGCGAAATAAAGTTTCCAAGGTATTTTCAAGGGATCTGGCTATTGGGCAGAGCCAGCTCACGAGACTGAAACCCGACGATGGCAGGATCGTATCCGCCAAACCGGAGCTTCTGAGGGAGATCGAGACATTCTATGGGCAGTTGTACACATCAATCAGCAAGCCCGTTGCGAGTCTAGCAAACGACCCAAGAGCTAGATTGACCCGACACTATACCGAAGATATGCCGGACGTCAGCCTGTACGAGATTAGGATGGCTCTGAAACAGCTTAAAAACAACAAGGCGCCGGGTGAGGATGGAATCACGGCTGAACTCCTGAAGGCAGGTGGAAAACCGGTCCTTAAGGCCCTTCAGAAGCTGTTTGATTCCGTCATATTCGAAGGCAAAACGCCACAGGCATGGTGCAGGGGTGTGGTGGTACTCTTCTTCAAGAAGGGCGACAATGCCCGGCTGAAGAACTATAGGCCCATCTCACTTCTTAGCCATGTCTGCAAGTTGTTTTCAAGAGTCATCACGAATCGTCTGGCGCGCAGGTTTGACGATTTCCAGCCTCCCGAACAAGCCAGATTCCGAAAAAGCTTTAGCACCGTAGACCACATACATACGCTGCGGCAGGTCATACAAAAGACCGAAGAGTATAACCTGCCTCTGTTTAGCGTTTGTGGACTACGAGAAAGCCTTCGATTCGATAGAGACTTGGGCTGTACTGCAGTCTCTCCAACGGTGCCAGATCGACTACCGGTACATTGAGGTGTTGAAGTGTTTGTACAAAAACGCCACCATGTCAGTCCGTCTTCATGATCAGACTTCGAAACCAATCCTTCTCCAGCGCGGCGTGAGACAGGGAGACGTCATCTCTCCGAAACTGTTCACTGCTGCGCTGGAGGATGTCTTCAAGATTCTAGATTGGAAGGCACTTGGCATCAACGTTAATGGCGAGTACATCACTCACCATCGGTTTGCCGACGACATAGTGGTCATGGCTGAGACCATGGAGAGCCTCAGTAGAATGCTCGATGACCTCAGTAGAGCTTCCGAAAGAGTGGGTCTTAAAATGAACATGGACAAAACCAAGGTCATGATGAATGCCTATGATCGGAGACTCTTTACTCGAAGTTGTAGATGATTATGTATACCTGGGACAAACGATCCAGTTGGGTAGATCCAACTTCGAGTAAGAGGTCAACCGTCGAATTCGACTCGGCTGGGCGGCGTTCGGGAAGTTGCGTGGTATCTTCTCGTCTAATTTACCGCAATGTCTCAAGACAAAAGTCTAGTGACCAGTGTGTGTTGGCAGTGATCACCTATGGGACCGAGACGTGGTCGCTCACAATGGGAAATCGGTCGCTCACAATGGGAAATCGGTCGCTCACAATGGGAAATCGGAATCAGAAAGCTTAAAGTCACCCAAAGGGCAATGGAGAGAATGAGGGCAATGGGATGCTCGGAATTTCCTTGCGTGATCACGTCAGAAATAATGATATCCGCAGAAGAACCAAAGTTACCGACATAGCCCGAAGAATTGCCAAACTTAAGTGGCAGTGGGCAGGGCACATTGCTCGCAGAACGGATGGCCGTTGGGGCCGAAAAGTTCTGGAATGGCGACCGCGAACCGGAAGACGATATGTTGAAAGGCCTCTCACTAGGTGGACCAATGACCTGGTTAAGATTGCGGGAAGGCGCTGGATGCGAGACGCACGGGATCGGTCAATGTGGCGACGCCTGGGGGAGGCCTATGTCCAGCAATGGTCGTCTCGTCTGTTTTCGTTTCGTTTAATGCTATACTAAATGAAGTATAATAGTACTGTCTACATTTTGTTTCATTGTGTGGTCACACTACTCTTACTATTTTCATAGGATTAAAAAATTATAGTATCTCAGCCATGAGGTAAGAAATACACAATTTTAGATAACTATTATTTAGTAGAAACTTTCTACTAAAAGTTAAGTGCACTAGTCTTTCTGATATTACTCTCGTCTAGCAGCTAGTACATGCATATATGTCTGTGGATGTGAGGATTGAGGGACCAGTTTTAATAATCGCTATCTTCAAATTGCGTCGATATTTTTATTCCATTTCTTTTTTACAAAATGTTTCGAGTCTCTTACTAAAACTTTATGTAGAAAGAGAACGAGTTTATTTAATTGATTCGATAATATTCACTAAAATATTTATCTTTCTTGTGTGGAATAAGGGACCACAGTTTAGTCGTTATATATATTTTATCTTTGAAGCTTTGTGTTCTGTTATTTAGTAAATATCTTTACAAATTCTTTACTAAATGTCTGTAGTCACAACACATTATTTTTTTAGATAATTTCCGAGATCTGGCTAATGGTCTGTGAGGACTGAGGGACCACACTTTAAGGGCTGTAGTTTTTAATATATTTATTTACAAATTCCCTGATTTGTTCTACAATTGGTTTAAGTATACTACTAAATCCTACGATATTTATTTTGCGAAATACCAGCGTGGTCCCTCAGTTCACACGCACACGGATGTATCTTTGTAGCTAAGATCAACGTGGTACCTTTTTTCCAATTTATTTGTGGTCAAAGTCAAATTCTTTATTTCAATAAGGCTATTAAGCGCATTTTTGAACCTCAAAGATTTAAATTTATAAGTAATAATAATTGATTCTACCATCCAATCCCGTACCGCGAACCGGAAGACGTTGCGTTGGTAGGCCTCCCACCAGGTGGACCGATGACCTGGTGAAGGTTGCGGGGATACGCTGGTTGCGAGACGCTCGGGATCGCTCAATGTGGCGATGCTTAGCGGAGGCCTTTGTCCAGCTGTCTGATATGATGTAGTTTTTCGGCTGATATGATGAAGATCCATTCGGCAAAGTAGCTGGTTATGGAGAAGAGCGGGCAAGAACCTCCACCACTCTTTTTTCTAAAGTGTTTTACAACAATAACATGCATACATTAATTCATATACGTGAGGATGATACACCCAGACTAAGACTATTATACTACGTATAGGTATAAAGTATTACAAACACTACTACTAAAAACAGCCATGTCATCTTTCACACAGTCAATCCATCCCGTGGACCCCCCTCTCCCTCCTCCGCCGTTGTCTTCCCCTACTCTTATAGCCATCCACATTCATACTCAAAACTTTCCTCACAACATTATCCTCGTTCATCCTTCCTCACAACGTAATAATGTTTCCATTTCCCATTTTATTAAAAGTCGTGAACACAGGCAATGATGTGGAACCATATGGGAGGAATCTAGATAAGCTTAAAATAATGGCTGTTCGCGCGGGATTTCTTATATCTTGTTTCGCAGAAAATATTTCTTTGTGTCTAGAAAAATACTAGCTGCTGAGATAAATATTAATACTAGTAATGTGTTGAACGTTAATAATAACTGTATTTATGAGAAAGAACTAACAAAGACCTTGATTTTTTTGTAAAATTTAAATATAGATAAATGCCAATTCGAATATATCATTTGCTGTTTTAACATAATCAAGTAAAATAAGTAAGATCTAAATTGTTGATTAGTTATTTTGGCTAGATTTTATTTAATCATTAAGAACTTAGTTCTTATTAGTACAAAAAATTGTGACATAATTCTTTTGATAAGTAATTTTAAGTAAAACAATTTGGTGATTATGATTCATTTAACACACTAAATTACATTAACAATACTAAATTTAAATCCTAAATAGCAGAAAATAATATTTTAATTACATTAAAAACAAGTAGGTATTCTATCTACTGTACAAATGTACAGTCTACTAATCCTTATTATTTTACGTGCATCATATTGTACATTGATAAAACGAAAATATAACAACAAAATCAGAGATACAGAGAAATAAGAGAATGTGACGTAAATAGCGCCACTGAAGCTGCTGAACGCGGCCACCTATTAGATTAAATTGTTATTGGATCTATGATACATTATTATCGTCTTGTTTCCTGTACAAGACGATAATAATGTATCATAGATCCAATAACAAAAAATCAAACCGACTTCGGAAAATAAATTTATTTTTCGTTTTGCAGAAAACGAAAAATAACTTTATTTTCCGAAGTCGGTTTGATTTTTTGTTAAAAAGTTTTTATTTATCTTTTTTTAGTTTTGATAGGTACTTCCAACTGCCATAAAATTCATATATAGCCAAAGTACATATCATGACGATTCTAATAAGCCCATACACGACTAGGATACATTGTTTTATTTCGGAGTACCAGTGCCTACCTGCCGGCTTTATCATCAGATCAGTTTCATCAGCACTATGTCATCATCATCATCATAATTTCAGCCGAAAGACGTCCACTGCTGGACATAGGCCTCCCCGAGGCGTCGCCACATTGACCGATACCGCAACATCAGCACTATGTATTTATAAGTATTTGCTTCATCATAATCGTTAAACGGCACGGTTGGCACGGGAACGTGGTGATTGGTACAAGAAGAGAGAGGCCTATGCTCAGCAGTGGGCGAAGTCAGGCGGTGGATGATGATGATGATGAATCGTTAAACTATTCGAGATATCTTATAGCCCACGACATACTTAGCATTAAGGAATTCTATTGACCATCTGTGGTCTTCTTCACCAAATGTTACTTTCTGAGTGCAGATGATTGCATTGTTGATAAAAATACCAAAATCGCTATATGTATGCCTATAATATTTGAGGAGTTCCCTCGATTTCTCCAAGATCCCATCATTAGATCCTGACCTGATGACTATGGGACCAACTGGGAAGTATATCCTTTCAAACAAAAGAAGAATGTTCCGAATCGGTCCAGGCGTCTTCCGGTAATCGGGGAACATACACAAAAAAAAAAAAGATTCCGACGAATTGAGAACCTCCTCCTTTTTTTGAAGCAGAACCGCAGGCTTATTACGTATCTTTTGCAATAGCAAAACGATAGCGATTTTTGCGCAATAATTGCTCTTCAATACAATTTTTTTTGAGTTGTCGGGGGTATATTTTTTAAATAGGTGCATTGACAAACAGCGAGTGATTAGCAAACGATTGTGTAGGACGTACCGTACCTACACTGCAGGTAATGCAGACTTTTATGACATAAAGCGCTATCGTTTTGCTCTTGCAAAAGATACGTAATAAGCCTACCGATATCGTAACAATTATTATTATGATATAATCACAAACGGTTACCAGAGACAAGCGTAAAATAATATGTGCCCACGGTCCATCAAGTATATTCAGTTTGCCTGTCGAGTACAACACCACAACAGCTAGAATGGACAGGGTCCTCGACGCAATCAGACATGTTACTAATGTGTGGGGACTTTGATGGGTAAAGGTCCAAAGGAAAAGAGAAGAGCGTGCTAGGTCTGGAGGTACAGATGTGATATCCAGGGTTTGTTTAACAATAATACTGTGTGACATGAACCCATTTTTATAGACCGCCGGTAAATTTAGCCTTGTATTTCTTGCACTCTACTAAATTTGGACTCGAGTGTTCCTCAATAAAATTGACTGTTATAGGAAATAAGTTGAACAACTCAATATAAAAAAATCCACCTTCGAGTGGATCAAGTGGAGGAAAGAATTGTGAATAGGTTGAGAAGAGGGCATGATCATGATGACCAAATTTTTCTTATCTAGAAATAATCTCCCATAACAAATGTACCGATGTCTTTTGATGGTATAAAGACAAGCATAGTCTATGGCGTTTCATGAGGAAGGCTTCCCAAAAGGTGGACCGATGATCTAGGAACGGGTGCGGGAGTGACGTTGCTTTGGGTGGGGTGGAAGGGGCTTTTACCTAGTAGTGGACGATGATAACCTTCGCTTGGATATCAACACTTAGTTTGCTTTAAATCTATGCGCTACAATACGCAGTTATCCAGCTATGTTAATTAATAATGAGCAAAGTTTTAAATAATAAGAAACTGATTTATGAGCGAGAAAATAACAACCTAATGATTAATTGTTACTCGTTAGATAACTCATGTAGTAGTTACTCGTTAAGCGTAAATTCTTACACGCGTACACGATTTACAATGAGCTAGGATCATTACATGAACGGAAATCAAATTAATTAGTAGGTACACACACCTTGATTGAAACAATCTATCGATAGCTGCTAAAGCAGTTATTATTATGTTTGCTTCAACAACGATAGTCAGGTAAATTGACTTTTAAAGTAGTTTAAGGTAGTTAGAAAATTGATTGAAGCAAAGACAATAATTAAGCTTTATAAAAACTAGAATCTATTATGAGGGAAATGAAAAAGAAAAGGATGTCTTTCTTTCTTGAGAAAAGGGCAGTAAGATGATGATGAACCTGAATAATTTTCAACTTCTTCTTCATAAATCAAATTCAAAAGTACATCAGACTTATTAAAATGACTTTGTTCATAGGATAGAAAATAAAATAAATTGCGTCAGCTCATACCTTGGCCCGAAAACTCCTCAAGTACCATGACAGTGACGGATGAATCTAACCTGTCTAGAGCGAAATCCTAGTCTACCCTCAGACTTCCCGGGGTTATACATAATCCCACTATGTCTAGACTGTTATAGGGAAAGTCTACAAGTGTTCCAAATGTATCTGGAGCTTCTTTTCAAGGAAAGTGTTGAAGGTTTTGGCTTGGATTGCAGTTCCATTATTTGACATAGGTTTTTCACGTGACTGCAATGTCGTGGGCTAACCGTGTAAATACGGGTTTTGGGATATAAATAACCGTATGGTACCCAGCGATAGTGTTTGGTTTCTATCTGTGAAATAATTTTCGAAATCATGTCAATACAGCCAGGCCATGGCCTTTCATACTACTTACAACCTTATTGGAAACTATAAATATTTGAACCATTTGGGGTTAACATTAGGTCCATAGGGCCCCAGTGCACATCGAGTTTTTGATGTAAGCAACCGGTTAGTCGATTCTTCACGTGACCAGAGGACTGGGCTGTTCCTCAGCCAGAGAATCAGCAGTGCCATCCAACGTGGCAATGCTGCCAGCGTTCTGGGCACTTTTCACGTTGACAGCAATGTGGACGGGTTCGTAGTTTTTGATTTAAGTGTATATATAGGTAGTTATTTTTTAATTAAGTATTGGATACTACGTAAATAAATATTTCTTTAGTATTTTCAATCGATTTTTCTAGACATGATTTCTTACAAACTGGCAGTTTGTAACTGCCAATTTTAACTTTTTGTAATATAGGTTTGACATGAAAAATTGTTGTTTGTGAGGTAATTTACCTACCCGTAGGTAGGCCCAAAATATTTATAGACATATGTATTTATACAAATATTGAATCGAAAAGGAAACGAAGATGACAAATTGAAAAGTGTAAAATAGTTTTGTGAAGAGAATATCGAAGGTATAAGCATGGCTTACAGCTCTTATAGGAGCGCAAAAATTACGCGAAGACAGCCTTTACGTTTGCAAGTTTCGTTTCCATGTATAATCCCAATACTTACGTCTTAAACATTTCTAAGAATTTTCTAACGTCTTTCAATAGAAGAAAGTATTGTTCGGCCATTTCTGCATTTCCAGCTGTCTGTAAAACTTGTGAATGTTTCTGCATACAAGGTGTTTATTCGAGTATACTGCGAACGTAGCCCGTTGCTACAAAATGGTAGCGTCATTTTACTGTAAAAATCAAAACTTTGATAGTTGAAACAGAATGTATTTAAGAATATTTTCTGATGTGAAACATACAAAATTGCTGTATGTTTTAGAACGGATCAAAATCAAAAAAGCTCACCTTAATAAAAACGCATTACTTTTTACCCGACTGCCGAAGGAGGTTAATGTGTTTATTAGTCTATGTATGTTTGTTCCTACGTGGCGTTCTAGACACCAAACGCGATGGCTGATTTTGATGGTTCTTACGTCAATCGATTCGTCTTAACCTTGCGGGTGTCACTGGCTACATAAAAATGGGATGATATAAAAATGACGGATTTTGGGGGCCCAATATTTTTTTCTTCCAAACCTGTCGTGAGAGGTATCAAAATAAAGGGTTTTAAGAGATAATTTAACATAAAGTGTAATATAAATATATAACACTTATATGTTGAAATGTGCATAATACAAAAAAAAAATGTTTTCAAAAAAGTTATAAATGAGAAAAGTTAATTCAAACTAAAAAGACGTAAACAAGAAGAAAATCTTGCTGTGCCGTCGGAGGATAAATCTGATTTTGGTCAGCCAGCTCGCGAATATGTATGCTCCAACTACGCAGCATGATTTTCTTCTTGTTTTCTTCGTCTTTTTAGTTCGCTTCTTAAGCAGTCGGGTTTTTTGATTTTTTGAATTAAATAAAAATTGTTTTCGCTTGGGGTAGGCCTATGTCCATTAGTGGACGTCTTACGGCAGAAATAATGATGATGATGATTTATTTTCAAACACTACATTTAGTTTCAGAGAAAGTCACCAGCCAAAGGTATACGGACAGTAAATTTCTGACTTTAATAGCATAAGCAAAAATGAATGGAATAAAAATCATTTATTTGACATGAAAACTAAATAATATAAATTTCGCTGAGCATACCACCATCCAAATTTGCTGGACATTAAACACCCAGCGCTGAAAACAACTTAACAATTGTAGCAGTCAGTGGGCCTGCTACAAATACTTGGATGTGATATGTGAAATCAAACTCATACTGGTCATTTAGTTTTATAATCTGAGAAAACTGTTAACAAAGAAATACAATTTTAAATCGATGTCTATGACTTTGAGCAGTATATTTTAACCAAGCGTGTCAGGCGACGACCATCGACCGAATGCCCGCAAGCCACATTCTTCGTCCTCGCTAGAAACACTCGACAAACTCCCGAGCATATACCATAAAATATTATCGCCTCCATGGCAGCCCTTTGGAATTATTAAGACATATAGGTATTTATATAAAACAAAAACCCAAACAAATAAGTAAACTGTAACAATAAGATCATTAGTTTAAATTTATTACAAGCCATTATTAGCTAAAAGGAATCAAAACCTAACACAAATAACAACAAATAAATGCCCTACAAAGACCAAAGTCAAATTCCCACTTCCCTAAGTGCTTACCCATGTTCAGCATGCAAGCAATTAACAAAATAATTACCAGCATAATTAAAACATTGCTCGCAATGCACACAATGGCCAGATTTCCCACACAGTGGTCGATAGTGGTCTGTGGACTATTGTCTATGCCATCTTTATCGTGCATCACAGATCGCGCCAGTGAACTTAAACATAATGGCTGCAGTAACATCTGGGAAGAAGATCATGTTTTTAAAAAGAAATACATTGTAACGTCATGTTTTCGTTTGTGTTTTGTTTTAGGAAAGATCGGTACAATAATAGTCTAGTTTTATTGTAGTGACTTAGTAATTGCACTCTTTTCAGCAGATATTGGAATAGCTAGAGTATATGTACATAAAGATCGAGGAAGTAAGTAAATAGAGTTGAGTAAACATGACGATTAAAGCCCGGATTTTGTTGATGCGTTATGCTTTTAGAGAATAATTAATTGCGTATGTAAAACAAAGCTCTTTAACTTTTCAGTTTTAGCACAGAACTCTAAAAACAATAAGATTCTTCGATATAATAATTTAGTTCACATGTATTCAAAAAAAGCTTCCTCGAACTTTAGATAAATATACTCTACCTATTCCGATCTCTGCTTATCTGTGAACATCCTCCTGAGACTCCAGAACAAGTACCATTCTGTCAGCGGCAGCGATGCGATTGTTAAATGCCAAAATTAAAAGGCCTTGAGCCCTTTGAGTATCTGAAACGTAGATCCATGCAAAATACAGTGGCATTTTAATTGTTTCGGTAATGACGGCATTCAACTGGTTAATCATGTGACATTTCGATAGGGCTTGTATGAATTGAATTTTATACATTCTTGACATTACCCATCGCTATTTTGACGCTTTCGGAGATAGTGTCATGATGTCAGATGTTTAAATTCAGTAGCAAGTATAGATAGTTCAACTCATCTTTGCACGCGGGGCCACGTGTGCGTGCGCTTGTAATTATACTGCAATCATTTGTGTAATAGTTTTGCGGCAGTCACCGTTCGAGCAAACAAGGTTACCCACACATAGCGCTGCGTTTACTCACACATAGCGCCGCGCGCAAGGATCAGTTGAGAATAGTACGAACGAAGAATAGTACCCACGGGCTGACAACCAGACCAGACTTACTAAATGTCATCATGAAATAGATTGTCGTGATATCCAGTAACTTGGTTGTGGAGGACAGGGGCCTTAATTAAATGCGTTAAAACTCTAATGATGCCAGTTTGAGACGGAAAATTCGAATGGTAACGTTGTAAATAAGTTACTTATTTACAACGTAATCAATAATGCCATTAAAACGTCATAGTAAGGCCCCAAATAGGTACTCGCTCCTTGTAAAATACTGAGATTCTGGAGACTGGAAGCTGACCAGCTCAGTCGGGAAAATGAAGAGTAACAAAACAGCTTCAAAAAACAAACGTGAATAAATTAGTTTTTGGCCTTGGCTTTGTTTCCAAACTAACTTTGATCCCCACTGACCCGGTTAGGGGTAAAGTTCGAAAAACCTTTCCTCGTGCACCTTTACACTCCCTAAGGTACATATCTTTCAAACTTGTGTACTTCTTTGGCAGTTTAGATTGGGATTCTGTACTGAAGCATGATAGATGATGACCAACTGGGAACATCACGAAAAGGAAACCAGATGTTTCCTACATTTGATCGTGTTATATGAACGTAGGTTTTTAATTAATTACACCGAACTTTTTCTTCATTTTAAAGTTTTTTTTTTTTCTTATGTTTATTTATTTATTTAGTATTTCATATGTACATTATTTACAAACTAATATTAGAACTAAAATAAGAAAAACTAATATGTACAATTACGCGGCGTCAAAAAATTCGTCCAGATCGCTGTCAACAGGAAAAGTGCCCACAAGGCTGGCAGCATTGCCACATTGGATGGCAATGCTGATTCTTCGGCCAAAAAAAGGCCAGCCCTCTGGTCACGTGAAGAGTCGACCAACCACTTGGCGATATCCCGAAATAATAGGTGTGCACTCGGACCCCATGGCCCTAGTATTTCAACCCCAAACGGCTCAAACACATAATTACCCATTAAGTTGTTGTATTTGCGCCGTTTGAGGTTTTCAGCACCTGTAGCAGCCGCCTTAGCGCAACCCGCCGTGCTAGGAAGATGGGATGGTGCATGGGTGTCGACGCAGGTTGCATCCCACAACAAAGACCAACCCAACTTCCATGGCATTATGGTCATACCATCTGGTCTCTTCCCATCGACGCGTGCCAGGCCATTGGGTTCTAAGACAGCTGGCATCCCGGCGGTGGCAAGAGCACGACGGATAAGATCATTAATGCTAGCGTGCCGCGCAATCCAACCTGCACTCTTACTACAGGAAAGGCCATGATGTCCGAGGCAGTCAACTGCTTCACCGCATTGACAGCAATGTGGAGCCCCACATGGAGCGCCCAATTAGTCCTGTTGGCGGTTATTCCGTACCAACCTGCACAGCGGCTCATCCCACTGTCTCTGGGAAAATGGGTTCTCGGGCCGATCCGAATCCGGGCAAGCCACTTTCTAGGCGTCTTCTGCGTCGGTCAAGCACGACACTTTTGAGTCAACCAGGGAAAGAGCTAAAATTTTCCTGGTTAGCTTTTCAGTGCTGTGGACAGAGAACAGGAACGCCGGTAAGCTTACACTAGAAAATTTGCGGACGCCGAGGCCACCAAAACGAATTGGTAGGGTGGCTTGCAGCCACGCTCGGACGTCCAAGGCCACATTAAGAATGGATGTTAATGTGTTGCGAATGATTTGGTCAATTTTGTCCAAAAGTTGTGGTTTCTTCCAAAGAGGAGAAGAACGGAGAAAATACATAAAATTTGGACCGAAACAGCAATATCTGATAAGGGTGAATACCGAATGTAAATTAATTTTGGAGAGTCTATCCGAAATATCATTATAATGTTTCATTTTGTTTTCGATGAAAGATGAAAAACTTTCTTCTAATATAGGGGAACCTAGGAGGGTCAGGGAACTTTTTTCTAAGATTTTTATTTGTGCATTAAATTTATCTAAAGTCGATTGTCTGTCGGTAACGTCAGAGAGGTAAATTTCGCACTTTGAGGGGTTAAGTTCTAGGCCAATAGATTTAAATTTCTGTTTGAGGAGTTGCAGGTCATTCAAAACGGTGTCAACACCACCTCCTAGCGTTCCATCATCTAAATACCACACGTTAATTTTTGGATTTAGTTGTTGGATTATGAGATGAATAGCCAAACTGAAAATGACAGGCCCGAGAGGGTCACCTTGTTGGCAACCAACTGCAGATTCCAAAATGTTGTCCTTATATAATAATTTTGATGGATGCCTATAACATTGCCACAAAAAACCATAAATTTCGGGGAACTCCCCTTTTTTGACTTCAGCCAACAAAATGTCACTGTTCACGGAGTTGAATGTGTTTTTGACGTCAACCTTGAGAATGACCTCAACTTTTTTGAAGTTAAGAAACGAGGATAAGGCATGAATGGCAGCCTCACAGACCCCTCTGGAACCAAAACCAAGTTGAAGGGGCTGGAACTTAGTTGCAAGCGATTCACTATACATCTTGCAACATATTTTGGCTGCCAAACGCCTGTAGGTGCAACCGACAGCAATGAGACAAATGCCGCCGTCCTTCTTGCATAGGGCACACAGGTTAGCCCCATACAAGACATCGACGACGGCATCGTTCACGCCGCCGGAGAGCATTAAGTTGATCAGAACCGCAAGCTCCTTCAAGAGCGACTCACCAGCTTCCCCGGCACCTGAACTCAACAAATCTTTCAAATGCTAAGGAGTCAGGCCGTCGAGGCCGCTGGCAGAACCGCTCCGGAAAGAGCTCACGGCTGAGATCAACTACGGAGCTGTAATTTGGAAAATAGATGAATCCTGAACGAGGGGGACGAGCGGGTCGGGGAAGGTGAGACCATCCGCAGGCGCTGGGTGTTTACTCTCCAGAGCTGCAAGAGTCTCCGGAGAGTAAGGCGCCACCACATCACTGCTGAACAGAAGTCTGGCCGGCCCCCTTATGTCACCCTCACTTAACTTAGATCCTACATGAGCACAAATTCCTTTTTGAGAGATATTAAAAAAGGAGCCTAAAATGCGGGCCGAATTGTTGCAGTTTTCTTTAATTTGCTTTGTTAATGATTTTTGATTTGCCAAATTTTTTTGGACATGCATCCAGATGGCGCTAGTGCCACGCACAACATCGTCGTCGTTAGTTAATAATAATCTGAAAATAAATCATAACAAAACTAAAATAATGACATTTAATCAAAGAACAAATAAACCGAAACTGAATATAAAATATGGTAACGTAGCAATCTCTGAATGTGACATCACAAAATTTCTGGGCCTTTACATAGATAATCGTCTAACTTGGAAACAACATATCGACGGTTTCAAAATCAAAATCAAATCAAAATCTTTTATTTTACATAGGCCTACATCATGGGCACTTATAAAACGTCGACAAAAGGCGCACGGTTCGGGTTGGTCGTTTCCTATGGAGAAGAACCGGCAAGAAATTCCATGGTTACTCTTTTAAAAATATGGTTTGTTTTTACAATATTTCCATGTTACAGCATTACTTAAATATGGGAGGACAACGTAGGCCCGACAATAAAACGTTAGAAACTAAAAATAAAAAGTAAAACGAGATATAAAGTTATCAAATGTTATCAAGCATCTAGGAATCTAGAAGGCATACAATGTTCACACATTCACAAAAAAATCGGTAAAAGCATCTATGATACAAAGGTAAAAAAAAATAAAAATAAATGTATGACAAGACTAAATTAAACATGTGGCTATCAGTGCTGTAACTATTCTTAGCAAAGGGTTATTAAGATGATTGAAAACCATTTTAAAAAGTCCAATTAAAAGAAGAGAAAAAAAAAAGAAAAATGAGATTGAGAATAGTTAGAGACATCCACATATTTGCTTTGTCAAAGAAGCTTAGCCAATTTGCGTATGCTCTGTACAAACTTTCAAAAACAGTTAACCGCATTACAGTACAAATAGCTTATAATGCTTATGTGGCTTCTGGCATTAGGTATGGAATCATTTTTTGGGGCAACTCTACTGACAGAGACATTGCTTTTAAAGCTCAAAAGAAATGCTTGGGATCGTTTACCAAATTGCAATCGATTGATAGTTGTAAACCATTGTTTAAGGAACTTAGTTTGCTCACTCTACCGTCTATGTACATATAAAATAAAAAGCTTTTTTACAAAAAAATACTACCGACTTCCAAATAAGAAAACTAGAAAGTGAAAAATAACTTTTTTTTTGGAAGTCGGTGTCTTTAGTAGGTACCAAATTTTAAAGTTATGGACACCGACTTCCAAAAAAAAAGTTATTTTTCACTTTCTAGTTTTCTTATTTGGAAGTCGGTAGTATTTTTTTGTAAAAAAGCTTTTTATTTTTCACTTTTTAGTTGTACCTACCTAATAGGGAAGTAGTTAAGTAAGTACCTATAACGACAGAATAGATTACCCGAATAACATGAAAAATGAATATAATCGGTGAAATGAGAGATCTGCATACCCCTTTCGAGCATACTGGCGTGATGTTATGTTATGAAATAGTATAAACAATAAACAGACATGCGTTTGCAGCAATCCCGAGAGATTTGCCGTTATTTATTGAAGAGTTCTGTTGTATATCTCCGAAGTTCTTAATCAGATCTTCACCAAATTAAAATGGGACCAATTTCGGAATATAATCTTTCAAACAAAAAAAGAATTTTCAAAATCGGTCCACAATTGACGGAGATATCGGTGAACATACATAAAAAAAAAAAAAAAAAAAAAAAAAAAAAAAACATACATAATGTCGAACATAGAACCTCCTCCTTTTTTGGTAGTCGGTTAATGAAATGGGAGTGTTTGTTCGCTGTAACCTGCATTTATTTGAGAAACTGCGCTCTCGCCGTTATCAGAATACCATTCATGTTACCTCTCATAAAACCGCATTTTTCGGCAAAAGTGTGCTAGGTATGGGCCCAAAAATATATAACAGTATACCAGCAGCTATTAAAAATAAAGAGTGTCTGGGATCCTTTAAGAGGTCTTTGTTTAAATTCCTTGTAGACAGATGTTACTACTCCGTCACTGAGTTTACTACTGATAAACAGAAGTATGACGATTCCGACTTGCCAATTGGACATTTATGATTTAATTTATTGATAAAGTATAATTGTGTTTATTAATCTATAATTATAATGACCTGTTTACCTATTGACATATTTTAAATTGATTTATTTTTAATGTAATCTGACATGTAAATTGACAATGATTGATTGATTGATAAAGTTGATTCAATGTGTCAATTCTCGTACTGAAAGACTAAGGGCTTGTCCCCATCACCACATCACGATGTCGTCATCGTGGTACCGCGGTTCGAATCCATAACGTGACGTGGTACGGTAAAGTTATGTCGTCGCGGGACGATGCGTCAGGCATCGCCGTCGCGTCGTCGGAAGCGGTGCGTGGCGATGCGCTCGCTCAGTTGATGTTTCATTGTAATAGCGATTAGTTGAGCAAAAAAAATTTGAAATAATTGATTCTGATTTTTTGATATCACTTGTTGAGGAACGTCTAGAAACAGACTGCTATTTCACAGATTCGTGAGTGAAAAATTTACCGGAATTATATAAGGCACGACATCGGGTAACGTTGCGGCATCGTGACATGTATCATTACGACGCGGTATCGTAATGTAGCAATTCACGTCAACGTGGCGCGCCGCGATACCCTTACGTTCCCCGTTGACGAAGTGGTGACGTGGTGATAGGGACAAGCCCACCGTCAAGTTGTGAAAATAATAATATATAGGCATTTGCTACATGTATAATATCGGTACTGTATCCGGTAAGACAGGACACTGATCCTAATATGGTAAGGAAAAGACTAAGCAGATTAAATTTAAAACTGAAAGATAGCCAAAGAATGAAGTCACTCTGTAGTAACTGTCCCACTAACAAGCAAAAACTATACTTTCTATACTTTTACCAAAGAATTGCTTTACCATAACTTCAAATAGCTTTCCTTATAAGACTTAAACCGACGTCGTTTTAACTCCCTTTATATCCCTTAGGAACTATATATCTGTAGGGGTAAAACTTTCCTACAGGTCTGGGAATTAAAGCTAAGTCCCAACGTATTTAAAAGAAACATAAATATCAATGAAACGTGGTTCCAACATTCTTGTTACATGCATCTTTGGTGTACGAGACAGTTAAAACTGTGATGATGTGGGTATAGCTGCAATAGCCAATTTTGTTAGAAGCTTAACGTGTATGGAATAGATTAAGTTTTAAATGTATAGTTTTGTTTGTATCCTATTTGTATTCTTCAATAATAGATTTATTGACGTTTACTGATGGAAATATATTTCTAAATTGTGTCATACCAACAGTTCATCCACAAGAAGTCTTACCACCAACACACAAGTCAATCAAAGATCGATCGAATTGAGTGACGATACTTTGGGACGCTTGACGCTTTATTTGACGCTCCTCAAACTTCTAGCCTTGGCTATGACTACATTTGTGGGTTCTTACAGAAAATAAATCATTCTGAATAGCAGTCCGGAGCCAGAATTTGTTCTCCGTGGATGTGGGTGAAGGTATGTAGGTAAACTATGTTCAACCCTTCGCTAATTACAGATGTAATTTTATGAGAAACAATAAGTACCGTGGAAAGCTTCACCAAAGTTCGTTGGCAAAAATATTCTAATCATAAAGTTTGACAAATGGTCGTCTTTGATCTATTCCAACTACAAAATTTGAATTTATTATGACTTACAACACAACATAAATACTACAACACACACACATAAATGAATACTACACATACTATATATGATACCGAAACAAAAGAAATACAGCAGATAAGATCCGATGTCAGACCGATACATGCTTCAATTCCCCAGGGAAGTGTAGTGGGCTGCCTCTTATTCCTTATATACATAAACGATCTACCTAAAACCATAGACGGGCCCTGTGTACTGTTTGCAGATGACATTTCTATCCTCACCTCATGCCAAACAAATGCTAATTTATGCGAAAAACTTACTAATATTCTTAATACGATAATTGACTGGATGAGTGAGCATAATCTCGAAATCAATTTCAACAAAACCAAATTAATTACTTTTCACTCTCGGCAAAAAAATCTAATCAATTTAAACTTTATATATAACCAACAAAAAATAGAAGTAGTTAATGATGTCACTCTCCTAGGTTTAACAATAGACACACATATAAACTGGAAAGCCCACATACAGAAAGTTAAATCAAAAATTTCAAAGTTTTCGTATGCCCTACGAGAAATAAAAAAAACGACTAACCTACAAACCGCACTAGTGACATACTACGCGTACGCCCACGCTTGGTTAAGCTATGGCATAATCTTGTGGGGAAATAGCACGGACGCCCCCAGTCTATTTATCCTACAAAAAAAGCTGATACGAATAATTACCAATATTGAACAAACAGATAGCTGCAAGCCTTATTTCCGGAAACACAAAATCCTTACCTTAGTTAATATTTATATTTTAGAGTTATGTAAACTAGTTCGCAAATACCCAGAGTCTTACAACACACGTGATGACATGCAGACAAACTATTCGTTGCGCTTCAAAAACAGACTAGATCTACCCTCCTCCCGCCTTAAATTGCACTCTTCTGGTCCGTATTCTATGTCGATAAAAATATATAACAAATTACCAGAAAACATAAAACAAGTAAATAAAACCAATATATTTATAAATAAATTAAAACAATTCTTAATTAATAAAAGTTATTATACCATTGACGAATATCTGTCGGATAAATTCAATAAAAGTTAAGACAATTATAGCAAATTGACTCAAAATATAATATGGACAAATTTGAGTATTAATTTTATTAAACATATAGACAACTGTCAACTTGTACAATAAGTAAAATTACATAATTTTTTTTTTTTTTTTTTCTTGACTCAGTATTATAATATTATATGGACATTTAAATATTAATCTTATTAAAAATAATGATAACTGTTAACTTGATAAGTAAAATGACTAATAATTAACGCACGCGCATTAATTGACGCACAATATAATATGGACCTTTTACGTATTCATTTTAATAAATATAATCTATGAAAATCATATAAACTAATTGTAATAAATACTAAAATGTAATTGAATAAATAAATAAGTAAGAATAATACATCATTTAACATACACACAGAAAGACACACACATATTAGTACATTTAACCACATACAATCAGAAAGATGGCAAATAGATAACTTAAATGTTAATTATATAGGAAAATTATTAAGCGTTATTCCTTTCTCCTAGACACTGACTGTATCTAGAATGTTGCTGTGCCCGACAGGGTCCATAATTGTTTCTGTAACTATATTTACCACCTGTATGTACATTATGGCTGCAATAAATTTAATTTGATTTGATTTGATTTGATACATGAATACTTTAATACCATCAGCACAATACATCATAATATAACTCATCATATCATTAAGTTACACCTGCCTTGTTTTATCTCTGCACCACCCTAAGGTCGACTGGTAGAAAATGCCTAAGGCATTAAGTCCGCCTTTGTACTTATGCATAAAGTTTTAATAAATAAATAAATAACTACATACGTTTTGAAGCCATCTGCCCCGTTTATCAGACTAACACGCATGAAGGAAGTAAATGAAGAAAAAGGAATATGCATGGAAAGCCTGTCTTTGTAATAAGATTTTGTTTGATAAATTAAGGAAGCTTCATGTTAATAATGTTTGATCCTAAAGGAAAGAAGAAAATACAGTGAGCTAGTCTTATGAAATCATTTACAAATTCCATCGCAAAATTCTGATTTAGTTGATATTGAAGAAATTTCTACTGTTCAGAAATTAGATGATTTTCATCATCACCATCATCATCATTTCAGCCAAAAGACGTCCACTGCTGGACATAGGCCTCCCCAGGCGTCGCCACATTGACCGATCCCGTGCGTCTCGTACTGGATACGCCTTCCCGCAACCTTAACCAAGTCATCGGTCCACCTAGTGGGAGGCCTTCTAATGTATCGCCTTTCGGTTCGCGGTCGCCATTCCAGAACTTTTTGGCCCCATCGGCCATCCGTTCTGCGAGCAATGTGCCCTGCCCACTGCCACTTAAGTTTGGCAATTCTTCGAGCTATGTCGGTAACTTTGGTTCTCTTGCGGATATCCTCATTTCTGACATGATCACGCAAGGAAACGCCGAGCATTGCATTGTAGATGATTTTATTACAAGCGTTTATTTAGTTTACCCATCTCGTTGTCTGTGTTTAATTAAAGCTTGCAATTTTTAGACTCACTTCCCAGTTTTCGATTTAGCTGAAATTGACATATGGTTTTTACTTTTTCTAATGCTATTTCTATAAAAAAGCTAGTTCGGCACGAAATTTGAAAACATAGTAGGTACTACTAATGCAGTGAAACTCAATATGTACAAAACGAGATTGGTTTAGTACCTTAGATAGGTAAAGCTGGTGGCTAAATAATAACAGCCGCACGGATCGATCTTCAAGGTTCTGCAACGCTTGACGAGGTCGGCCCGTGGATGGGTGACCATTTCAACATACCGAGTTTCCTCCGTGCCTCGGAAAGCACGTTAAGCCGTTGGTCCCGGCTGTCATTTGAAGATCTTTGACAGTCGTTACGAGTAGTCAGAAGCTTGAGATCTGACACCAGTCTGGCCAAGGGGTACCGTGTTACCCAGTTACTGGGTTGTGAAGGTCAGATAGGCAGTCGCTTCATTTAAAACACTGGTACTCAGCTGAATCCAGTTAGACTGGAAGCCGACCCCAATATAGTTAGGAAATGGCTAGGCAGATTGATAGGTAGGACCTTACACAGAAAATATTTTCAAGATATAAACTTGTATTGTAAGAAAGATATCAAAAATTAAGAAATGATATCCAACTTGCCAGTAAAAACAAATCTCGCCAAACATATTTGTTGTTCTAAACCATACATTAGTAAACTGATCCACCTTTCAGCCCATAAATCATGAATGTTTAGAAATGATTTGTATATAATTTTGAAAACCCCAATGAATACGGTCACGTACGAATGTAAAACGTATATTGGAAGGATAATGCAAATGACCAGAATACGGGGTGGTCATCAATCTTCCCGAAAGAGATGGATTATGTGGGTTTAAGTTGATTTTTTAGGGTTCCGTAACCAAAGGGTAAAGACGGGACCCTATTACTGAGACTCCGATCCGTCTGTCTGTCTGTATGTCCGTCTGGCTGTCTGTCCGTCTATCACCAGGCTGTCTCTCATGAACCGTGATAGCTAGACAGTTGAAATTTTCACAGATGATGATTTACATCATGATTTTGATGATGATGATTTTGAATAACAAATACTAAAAACAGAATAAAACAAATAATTTGGTGGGGCTCCCATACAACAAACGTAATTTCTTTGCCGTTTTTTGCGATAATGGCACGGAACCCTTCGTGCGCGAGTCCGACTCGCACTTGGCCGGTTTTTTTGTGCGTATGTCGTCTTTTCTAGGTTGAGTTTTGGTGTAGAAGTAAAATATCTACAAAAAGGAAATATAATTGTATGAAAGTCGATCGATACCGAGAGTCTGTGTTCGTGCTTTTACTATATAGCGAACTTAAGACTCTCGGTATCGATTGAATTTCATACAATTATAAATCTTTTTTGTAGATGATTTAATTATTTCTAAAGCTAGAGATATAGACTCTTGGTATCAATCGGCTGTTGGACCTAAAAGAAACATAGAAAAAGATTTAATTGATGAACAGAAGAGAGTTAACATGAAATAATTACATGTTTTATTATAGGCGTATCCCCAAGAGAAGCAAAACGATCGGTGATAATAATTAAAATTAATGTTGATGAATTTCATACTTTACTTCACCTTTATTCTTGCGCTGAATACAAAGTTTACGAGTCACAATTTTAAAAGCATTTCCAAAAACAATAATAACTAAACATCGTGGATGCATCTCATACAAGTGATACATAATGTTGCATTAATTCTAATATAATTATTTTTGCTTTCGAGTTCTGGGGGGTTACCATAAGCTCTAGCAAGGTTATTTCCATTGTGCGTAAAGGACAGATGTATATGACTTGTATAAATCTGTCCCTTTTTCACAGTCGCACTAAAATATTTTTGAAACGACCTGGTGAGGCCCCTGGTCAAATCTAAATACCCACGTAACAAGTTTTATAATATACTCTTTTCTTGTCTTTTAAGTTAAGTTTAAGTCGTTTAAGGATAACGGTTATATTGTATTGTATATGACGAGAATCGGAAACGTTTTCAAGATGAGGTCATTTGTAAAGTACCTTATGATTATATCATTATTATCAGCCTTTTAATGTGTTCGTCTTTCGGTTGAAATGACGAAATACAGTCGCAATATATTATAATACACTAACGAGCAATGAAAAAGTTCCAGTGACATAGACCAAATTACTCCTACAACGTCTACGTCTACGTCCTAAACGGGAAAGGCCAGCTTAATGACGCCGTCTGCAATATTGAAGTACATTTAACCTTACCAATTAATATTACCAACTAAAAACGTAAATATTGTGTTCAAATTATAAATGAAATGTGAAAAAATTAAATTAAGGTGTTTGTCGGCATTTTGTGGGTGGAACTTTTTCATTGCTTGGCAGTTTATCTAGTGTCTATCTTCTTTGCAAATCAATACTTTTCCCTTTTAAGCTACTAGATTTTCCAAAACACAAAACGAAGAACTATAAAGGCAAAAACCTCACATTTTTCGTTCATTCAAAAATATAAAACAAAATGCAAGAGCCAAATGGAAAATGTCTACGATCCCGTAACTAGCGGAGCTTGGTTTAAGTCTGGCGCTGATAATAAAGTAAATTACGAAGGATAAGTGCTAATAAAATTTATAAATGAGCCAATCGTCCCCCATTTGTTAGATTTTTTACTGAAACCTTTTGTGAGAGGAGAACGTTTTGACTAGAAATTATTGCTAGCTATAGTGCCACTGAATTTTTATATTAAGCTGTGGTTAGGTTGAAATTAGATGTGGTGTAGGTACTTGAATATTGGTAAAATGTAGAACTTAATGAAAATTAAGGAATGGAGATTATTGTGTCTTCTAAAACCTTTTTAAGTTTGAATAGTGCTGATTTACTAGGGAAACTCAGACTATGTGCCTTATTAATAACAAACATACTAAAATAAATATCACGTCTTTAAGAAGGATTAGGCAGGAGTATACTGATAGTATAGCCACATTTCTCAACCTTAAGATACTTTTAAACCACTAAAATCAAATTTGGCGATACTTTTTGAATTTCGCGCTATAGACAATACATGTGAACGCGCCATCACCGCTCTTAATTCGTTCAGGTAATCGTGGCCTAATTTGTCTACGCTCGGGGAATCCCCACGTTACCTAAATTATTTCTTTGACTTGCGCTGCCTACCTCACGGAGCCCATTCCATTTCGCTAGTTGCTTGTTGCTTTTGATTGACGTGATATTTTTTTTTGTTACTTTTACCGAACAATTTAAGAATGTTGTGTTTCCTGAATAAAAATCACATAACACAGAATTTTAATTATTAAGTATTGTCTTCTGATTTGTTTTCAATTGTCATTTCTAAGTAAATATTATTAAAAGTATGAATAATTTTGTCTGTTTCTAAAGCCACAGCTTTTATAGCTTTCTTTGAATCTTAACTGGCCGTGTAGGTATCGTTATCGGCGATACATTTTTTATAATTTCTCGGTATCGTCTCGGCTGAAGTCATTAATTCCAATATTATTAAATATGAAAATTAATCAACTCTCCTAAGTACAAAATTATGGAATATTGGGCTCTTAATTCACATTTCAAAGATTATTAGACGGATCATTTAAAATTGATGCCAATAGATGGCGCATTTTTTAATTTCTGAGGCATTCCACTCGATTGGTAAAGTTAGCATTTTAACACATTTTGGTGCAAAAAAAACTGTAAAAACGTGCAAATAAATACTAGAAAACAAACCTTCACCGTATTTAAAGAAAAAAATATTCACGAACCTAGTAAACCCTTTTACTTGCAAGTCGCTGCTAACACCATCTATCTATCACCGTGAAACAGAACCGAATGCGTTCGATGTACAAAAAATTGCCAGATTAAGCAGACGAAAAACGCTAGTTACGTCGGCACGGTTTCTTTGTATGGGATGAGGTATCTGTATGCTAGTATTATATTATCTGTGGTCATAATAGTCGGCAACACGTAGGTGTTGCCGACTATTATGACCACAGACACACTGTAGAGTGTAGTTATGGTGGGTCCTACACAATCAATCGTTTGCTAATCGCTCGCTGTTTGTAAATGCACTCATTAAAAAAACGCCAAAGCGAGAGCAGTGTTGCCCAGTGGTAGCTGCCGCGACTTACAAGTTGTAGGTCGTGAGTTCGGACCCAGGCAGGCGCTTTACTTTGTGTAAATTATTTCATCACCACTGCTCTCAAAACGGTGAAGGAAAAAATCGTGAGGAACCCGAGAACCAAAAATTTGAAGACATGTGACATTCTCCAATCCGCACTGGGCCCGCTTGGTGGATTACGGCCTATTCTCGCTCACAGAGACTGGGACTGTGTCCCAGTGGGAACAAGTGGTAAAACGGTGATGATGAAAAAATCACCAAAAATTTTAAAACTTCTCGTTTGAAGAGCAATTATTGCGCAAAAATCGCTATCGTTTTGCTCTTGCAATATACGTATTATACCTACCGATCTCTTCAGTTTATCTATTTCACCGGACGTTTGAAAACAAAAAGAACATGAAACATACACAACTTAGATCGAGTTCCGTGTTTCCTGAAATAAAATGTAACATGCCTGAAGTTGAAACTTTATTTCCTAACGTTACGATCTTCTTACGGCCCGACAGTCTCGAGAGGACTTGTTTGCCGCCCGGTTTTATTCACGGGTTTATAAATAAAATGTAAATGTTTGCGGTTTAAGTTTTCACTTTAAATTTATGTTTGTGATCTTATTTAGTGACTGCACTGAGTCATAAAGACGAGACAGAAATATGTTAAGAAAATTAGATAGTAACGCCTGATTTCAGAATTAAGAATTTAAAATTGAGTATTTGTCGGACTCTTTTTAGGGTTCCGTACCCAAAGGGTAAAAACGGGACCCTATTACTGAGACTTCGCTGTCCGTCTGTCTGTCTGTCTGTCTGTCACCAGGCTGTGTCTCATGAACCGTGATAGACTGTTGAAATTTTCACAGATGGTGTATTCCTGTTGCCGCTATAACAACAAATACTAAAAACAGTATAAAATTAATATTTAGGGGGGTCCCATACAACAAACGTGATATTTTTGCCGTTTTTTGCTCGATATTAATAACGGCAGAAGGTAGACGCTTGAAATATTCACAGAATATTTAGTTGTATATTCTCTTCAAAAAATAATAATTATTAAATTAAAATAAAATAAATTAAGGGGGGCTCCCATACAACAAACGTGATTTTTTTGCAGTGTTTTGCGATAATGGTACGGTACCCTACGTGCGCGAGTCCGACTCGCACTTGGCCGGTTTTTTAGATTAAAAACCTGTCAAACTTGGTCATTAAATTAGGGTTTGACAAGTTTTTAACTCCAAATGCTCAATTCCGAAACTAATCCTGAATCACTATAGAATGTGTATGCCAGTGATTACTTAGGGAACAGAAACGTGGTCGCTCACAATGGGCAATCCCAACAACTCAAAAACCCTTAAAGGGCAATGGAGAGGGCTTTGCTCGGTGTTTCCTTGCGTGATCGAATCAGAAATGAAGACATCCGCAAGAGAACCAGGGTTACCGACATAGCCCGAAGAATTGCCTAACTTAAGTGGCACTTGGGCAGGGCACATTACTCGCAGAACGGATGGCCGTTGAGATTGAAGTGGCGACCGCGTACTGGCAGACTTAGTGTTGGAAGGCCTCCCTCTAGGCGGAGCGATGACCTGGTCATGGTGACGCTTGGGGCAGGCCTATGTCCAGCAGTGGACGTCTTTTGGCTGAAATGGTGATGAAGTAAGTACCTACTTCCACAGAGACAATTTTACTTCTTTATAATATTATAAACCCTGTATTATCGTCTTAACTAATATTAGTTTAGATGATAAGACAGGGTTTATCCACTTCGGCCTCATTTTCTACAAAATATTCATGTGAAGAGACAATTGTAGGAAAATAAACCCTGATAAGTTAGTCTAAAACTAAACTAACTAGCAAACTTCTCTGCGTAGCTTACACCGCAGACAATGGCTCATTATAATAAACTTCTAGCTGGAACTTTACATCCTGAACTCCAAGTTGTAGAAGTCTTTTATACCTGTAACGATGCAGAGTAAATAGATTAATGATTTGTATTTTTAAACGGGTCATTTGTGATTGTGACCTAAGGGTTCAATAAAAATTAGATCTATCAGACTTTTACTAGTCATCTGAAGTAAAAAAAGTATATTGTACTTTTTATACCACCAAGTGAACCGATTACCTGGTGAAAGTTGCGGGGATCCGCTGGATGCAAGACGCAATGGACAAATAAGGTGGCGACGCTTGGGGGAGGCCTATGTCCAGCAATGGACGTCTTTCAGCTGATATGATGATGATGAAGGTTAGAATATAAAGACTTAAGTATTACTTTAGGCGAAATATCAATTAATCTGTCCAGCCTTTTCGCAACTACATAATTATGTTGTGATCTGCTTCCAGTCTAAAGGGAAGTAGCTGAATACCACAATTTTAACCTAATACAAAGGTACCATCGAACTGGTCTGATGATGAAACCAGAAGGTCGGCACTGGAACTCCGTTATAAAACAATGTATCCTAGTCAATGATGTTCTCCGAGGTAGATACGTTTTACCGCCGTCTGCGCTGCAATACAAACACAAGCTGACCAGCTTGAGTGAACTCAGTCCGTCCTGCGTCTGGCCACGATACGAACGTGCATTTTAACAGTATGTTTTTCTCTTTCAGACAACGGGGCCCTCTGATATCTTTTAACCTACTCAGTGATAGAAATATAGTTCCAAGTTCCATAGGTTCTGTAGCTAGCTAAAGTCAAATATCGCCATGTTTTTATTTCTTTATTTATTTGTTTATTAGTTTATCCTCGCACTGGGACGCCTTGCAGCAATTATATCAATGGAGCACAATCTTATAATAAACCCACTATAAGTCCAGGTTTCCTCACGATGTTTTCCTTCACTGTTGTCAGCGATGTCCAAGACAAACTTAGAAAGTACATCTGAATTGAAAAAGTCACATTGATACTTGCCCGGATTCGAACCCACGACCTCAAGCACGAGAGGCGAGATTTTAGCCACTGGGCCACCACGACATATAATGTGTAATAATGAGTATGACGTCTCTCTTGGTAAAATCTCTTTGATCCAAGTCGTGTTTGGGCTTGTTAGAATTGTCATGAGATTATACTCTGGCTATACATGATTTTCATGGTAATACGAACTACCAAAACGAAAAAAAAAAAAAAAAAAAAATTGTCTTCCAAAGCAAATCACTAAAAAGCGAAAAATAAAAAAACCTTCTTTTCCGTAGTCCTGTCGAAAAACAATAGGTACCAAAGACTTCGGAAACTTCTGAACCCAAAGTTATTTTTCACCTTGTTTTCTTCTTTTTCGTGTGAGGATTTGGCCACCTCTCTCTGGACACTTTCCCTCTTTCTAATAAACACGGAATGAAATTATACCAGGTATAACAAAGAAATAACCATACATTTTCATAGGTTTATACCAGGTATAACTTAATTCTGTGTTTATTAGAAAGAGGGCTAGTGTTTTGTTTTGGAGGTAGTTTACTAGCGAAATAATTGGTACCGGTCTTCATTTAATTTTTTTGTCATTTAATTAAATTTTATTTGTATCTTTGAAGTTTATTATTTTTGTCATGTTAATTTAAAATTTTATTCTTTATAATATCTTCTTGACATTTTAAATATTTTTATGATTAACATTTTTATTTTTATTTACCTAGTTTTGATTAATTATTTAATACTCCAATTGTAAATAAAAATATTCTATTCCCATTTGCTTGTGTCAAATTTTCTGGCTTCTGACAAACCGTAGCGGCTGTCAATGGTTTAAAAATGACAGGTGAGGCCAACAGCTTA
The DNA here is from genome assembly GCA_945859665.1 of Anorthoa munda. Classification (NCBI taxonomy): domain Eukaryota; kingdom Metazoa; phylum Arthropoda; class Insecta; order Lepidoptera; family Noctuidae; genus Anorthoa; species Anorthoa munda. The sequence continues at coordinate 23,022,821 of OX243910.1, forward strand.
CTAACGTGCTTTCCGAAGCTCGAAAATAAGTATGAACGACCTTTAAGGTCGACTAGGGCACTAGTCGATCATTCTTCCATACAAATGTAGTCTGGCGTTTATTCCACTGTTTGACGGTGTACGTTAAAAATAAAAATAAAATATCAATTTGTCTATGGAAACAAAACGTAAAAAAAAAAATATATATTTAAAAGTTATGAGCGTCGAAAATTGCAAATTTCAACATTAATTTTAACGCATCTTTGGGCGCAAAGTAATACCATAATAAGAAGGAAAATTGCAGAACAGTCACCATACAGGGATAGATTAGTAGATCAATAATGCAAATATTTTTATTTTGAACAGTTAAATTTAGTCGTTCTTTCATGATATCCATATTCCCAAAGGACTGTTTATAAAACTTCCGCGCTCGTTTTCGTCCAATCATCATCCATTTCGCTAAAAATTTGCAAATGTGTGTATTCGTACGCGAACTAGCTTCTTACTGCTCATCACAGCATCTATCTCTTTTGCACGTGTTGTCGGATGGCAGCTTCGACCCTGGTCGAAGCTCGAACTATTTTGTGCGCGGGGTTAAAATGCATGCTGCCATCCGACAACACGTGCAAAAGAGATAGATGCTGTGATGAGCAGTAAGAAGCTAGTTCGCGTACGAATACACACTTTTGCAACCTTAAAAGAAGCCACAAATGAAAGGTCAGCACGTTAATTAAACATGCTGAGTAATTAATAATCAAGAAATCCATTAAAAATATCGATACTTCACAATCTCTGAATTTTTTAGGCTACATTTTTAATCATTTAATGTAATGAAGAATTAACGAAATTAACTTTTTCATTCCATTAGAACCTTACCTCATTAATTTAGTGAATATCTAATTATATCGAAAGCCAGTCTCTTAGAGGTCAATGAATTTAAATTAGATTTTTTGGGGAAGAATTAATTGGAGGTAAAATTGATTTGTGTTTGGTAAGTGAATTCATTGGATAAAACTGCCGGGGGTTTACTCTGGTATACTGTCAAGAGTGTCAACATATATATACTTACTATATTAATTAATTGTATTGCAACTTTATAGTATAAAATACCCTGGTATTTCTGTAATTTCTGTACGGCTCCGAATCCTGAGGCCTTAGACAATGCCTGTCACATCCTATCATCGAAAGCGTTTCGATAGCGAAATAAAAAGTGAAAAAATGACACTGAATATCGGTCTGGATCTGTTGTCAGCAGAAGGTCCAAGTACTGGTTTCTCAGTCTCAAGGTGGTGATGGACTGCAACAAGGTTCGCAGATCTCAGATGTTGCTGAGGTGCACCTTATGTGAGAGTGAGTGTTGCCAATGTTCAGTTTTTTTTCTTTTTGTTCCTTGCCATTATTGCTGTGAGTGAAAGGAAGAGAAGGAAGTGAGATGAGGTTACACGCTGGCAACCTTTAGACACGCGACGACAGGACGCCATCAATAGGGGACTGATTTCCATGAGGGATAGTCTGGAGACTGCGGGGACGCCCGAGCCCCCCCGAGAAATCAATAAAATTATGGGAATATCAAACGCTATCGAAACTGTCACGTGATCAATCCCTTACATTTTGGCATTTCGACTATCGCCTTCGTAACATCGAATGACACTTGTCTAGCGCCTCTGGGCATTATTAACAGTAAATCATAAAACTATTAAGGGTTTTGAGATGTACTGCTGTTAAAGAATGTTGCGCGTACCATGGACAGTGACCAGCAAACCAGCGCTGTGACTCACAGCATTATACTTATACTGATCGATGACCGTTTTGCGTGGTTGTGAGGCATACTTTGTAATGAGTGTTCTTATTATTTTGTTATTTTTATGATATGCGTTGTGCCTGGCGCAAATAAAATATTTTTCTTACTTTCACTAATAAGTCCATTCGCAACCAGCCGAACATCAAAACCCACTATCTGCTAGTCCGGTCAAGTTAGCCCAAAAAATAGAGGTAGGTTAACAAAAATTCGCATATAGTTGAAAATTGGTACGAATGTTCGGAACATATTTCATTGCTTTGCTTGCAAAAAAAATATTCAAGATCAAAGTTCGCAAATATGGGATTTTTGCGTTTTTTAGAAAAACGGTACCTAAGTTTTATGATAATAATAGGTCAGACAAAAATTGTAGATTTATTCTGATTTGTGATTGAACAAGAACAAGAACAAGAAGAATAGGAAGCAGAATTATCAGATGATTATGAATGAGACGGATATTTTTTTACCAATTTTTTTAGAATTCACACGGCTTTCATCATTGCCAATAATAGTACCAGTTTTTACATATTTTTAAATAGTATTGAATTAAACAAGATCACAATGGATTGTGGAATAGGCCTATCAGGGAAACCACGTTAAAAAAAACGCACCAAGTACACTACCTCCCAGGTGGCGTGGCAATCTGTGCATATGATGAAGAATACAACTTTTCAACCATTGTATATCAGAATCGGTGACATTTAGGAGAAAATTTATCGAGACAATTTTTATAGATAATTGCATAATCTACAATTTTTGTTTAGCCTATTTTTATCATACAACTTACCGCTTGGCTACAAAACGCAAAACACCTATATTTGCGAACTTTGACCTTGTATTTTTTTTTTGCAACTCTGGGATCGATGGGGATTTTTTACATTTCATTTATAATGGTGTTTCAAACATTCGTACCAATTTTCAGCTCTATGCAAATGTTTTCACTTTGACATGTCTACTTTGACCGGAATATTGGTCGCATCGCAAAGCTTTTTAAGACGGGCACGACCTTCAGCAATGTGAAGAAGGAAATTTAAATATTACTTTGTATACTTAAGTAGATAATTCTGAGATAATTATTTTGCTGGGCAGTTGGTTGCGTCGCTTTTATTCCTAGCCACTAGAAAGTAGGGCGATCGTTTTGATGGACTGTGTCTTTGTAATTTTTGATAATCAGAAGTTTTGCTGCTTATTCTGAGACTTATTATTGAAATTAACGATTTTTAATTTTGATTTATTTTAATAATTATCTACAACTACTAATACTAATTACTAATTTACTAATAATATTATAAAGATAAAAGATTTATTATATTTTTTTATTTAAAATTCTTTAACCTACATTATTCCTGAGTGACATTAGGCTATTTTTTAATCCCGAAAACGGGTCCTGTGGGGTGGTCCAAGGGGGCGAAGCCGTGGGGAACAGCTTGTTTCCGATAAATAGAATGAAACTTGAAAATCCAGTTCCAAATATGAACCGGGTAATAAAATAAAATTATTCGACAAGCCAACTTCAATAAATAATTTTAACACGTCAACCCAAATGCTTTAATTTAACACTAAGCTAATTAACAATAACCACAACAGTTAATTTATTAGTTCACAGAACAATGGTTAAAGTTTACGCACTTAATGAGTTACAGTTTATTTAATTAATTGCCGCACAAAAGTGGCTAACAACAATAGATCGCAAACAGTTTACAGCAAAAGTAAAGCCTGTAAGCCACCCTACGGAGAAACCATGACAGGGAAATGCAGAAGACCCACTACACAACAACACACGTTTGCACGGTATACGTCTGAAAATTGGACCAGATATACGCGCTTGTTCCATCAATACAGTTTCTCGCATCAAATTAACATTAGACGTATTGCAATTAAAAATTGAAGATGGACTAGTACCGAAATATAAAATAATTTTTAAAAAAATATTTAAGTTAAAAAAATGGTGCTGTGTCAAATAATCTTTTCACAAAATAAAGTATGCATTGTAGATGAAAAGGATTATTTTATTTCGTACAGCATCTTTTTTGGCTTTACAAACCAAAACAGATCTAGGTAATTAAATGTCAATAAATCTATATCTATACTAATAATATTATAAAACGGAAAGATTTGTATTTTTGTATGTAACGAATAAACTTAAACCTACTGGACCGATTTCAAAAATTCTTTCACTGTTGGGAAACTACACTATCCCCGGGTGACATAGGTTTACTTTTGTCCCTGTGTTCCCACGGGAACGGGAACTATTTATTAATTTCTGTTTTAATCTAATCCTGGTTATGAAACCGCGAGGCGTCCGCTAGTAAATTATATTTCAAGCAATTGTATGTATTAGTCCTGAAATGATGTTATTAGTTAAATTAACTGTCTCCAATCAATAATTCTTACTTTCTCTCTCTCTTGAAACACAAAACCCACAAAACTTCTCAGAACTCATGAACGAAAAGCGGCTTCAAATCACAACATTTCCTCCAACGTCACGGCCTTCAAAACACTGAAACTCGACTTGTTCTTCTGCCCCTGCCTATACTACGGCCAACCATAGGCAAAGCTTCAGTGAGTCGGTACCGCGGGAGCGAAGCGCGCGTGTTTATCAGTGCGAGTGGACTTGCCTAGTGTTGTGACCCTTGGATTAAATGTAACCCTGTATTGTTATGGGATCCAGGTATGTTGAACTTGTATTTTTTTATTTTGTGTGAAAACCGGTGATGTTTTTTAATGTTATCATCTAAAGAAGAAAGTTATTATAGATTTACGGGAAGTATTTTTTTTTGTTTATGTGGATTTCCACACATTTTGATGGGTAATGAATGTGAAGTACACAGGTACACAGGTATGGAACAGGCTAGATAAATAATTATGTAGGTAAATTGTTCTTGACTTGTCTAAATCTTGTACGAAAAAATGCAGGAACATTTTTGAGACGTCTAAATATGTTGTGCATAAAATACCTGTTCTGATATTGACATTTGCATCGCCAATATAATAAATTACGTCACTATTCCGTGTTTTTATATCATCAAGATTTTTAGATAGTATTTCCTCGTTGAATATTTTTTAAACCGGTCTGATTGATTCCTAGACTTCGGTTTTTACCATGTAATCGAAGTACTATCAACAACATTTTAAATGTTTGTGCTTTTTCCTTAATCCATTATTAAGTAGGAAAAATGTATTAAGTGATTTTGTATTTATTGAATATTAGCTTCTGCCAGCGGCTTTGCCCGTGTTAACGTCGAAAAATATCCCGAAAGAACATATTCCCGAGATAAAAAGTGTCCTATATGCTATTCCTGACTATAATTTGTCCCTGTGCCAAATTTCAATCAGATCCGTTCAGCCGTTCTGGCGCGAAGAAGTAACAAACATACAAACACACACACTCTTAAACGTTCGCCTTTATAATATTGGTATGACTAACATAAACACTCCATCCGTAGAAGAGATTCGGATGGAGCAACGATTTTCAGCAACGGGCAGATTGATTGATATTAAACACTAATCACACTACACTGAAATCAGGTATCCTAATTAAGATTAATTATAGTGAAACAAGAGTTATATCCACTATTAAGCCAGTCATAATTGTTCCTGTCACCTTAACTCGCTTAGCTTTCTTCCTAAATCGTGTTATCTAAGAAGTCCGATGGCGTTTCTCAATTTAAATGCCGCGAAAACTTTGTATGAACGTCTATGAAAAATCAAATTCATAACCCTAATCAATTACTTGTTACCACGATACATACACTATAACAACGAGTATCATTCGTAAGCATCAAGTTTAACTTAAATAACGCATTTTTATAGCTGTCAAATCCGACTTCTTAAATTGTCACGACTATAATTAGGATTCCTTAATTCATTGTAGAGTAATATAAGCCTTTTAATCTAAATATGGGAGGGAGAGAGCAACATTTGCATAGTACTCGAACTTAGAAAAATTATAAAGGAGGTGTCTTACATGGCCACTGCAAACCATCACAGGAAAGCAAGTCGAGTGTGTTACGTCTTGGTCAAGATATTGTATGGTAGCAATCTGTTAGGTCTACGAATTTGCTTTAAGATATAATTGTGATCAGGTACAATTTATGCTGAACAGTCGATGTCAACGGTGTGGTGTCGGATTAGGGACCTAAATCGATAGGTCATGAGTTCGTAGTCCATCCGTGCTAATGACTTAGAGTTGAGTAAAGGAACTAAAAGTTGCCTCAGGTCCTTGGGTCCCACGCTCTGATCTTTGTCCAAAAAGCCAACGTGCCTTTTAATGGTTTTCCCCGAGAGCAAAGAAAAATAGTGTTTACCTACGTTCACAAAAATTACATTATTGCTTCTTCACATCTTCGTACTATTACAAACCTGAGAGTTTGTGAGGATGGATGGATGGATGTACTTTCACGCTAAACGTACTGAACGGATTTGCATGAAACTTTACAGAAATATAGCTTATAAATCAGACTAAAACATAGGTTTTCTATACTAATATTATAAAGAGGAAAGATTTTTTTGTTTGTTTGTTTGTTTGTACCGAATAGGCTGCGAAACTACTGGACCGATTTAAAAAATTCTTTCACCAATAGAAAGCTACATTATTCCTGAGTGACATAGGCTATTTTTTTTATCCCGATAACGGGTCCTGTGGGGTGGTCCACGGGAGCGAAGCCGCGGGCAACAGCTAGTATAATATTATAAAGAGGAAAGATTTTTTTGTTTGTTTGTACCGAAAGGCTCCGAAACTACTGGACCGATTTAAAAAAATCTTGCACCAATAGAAAGCTACGTTATTCCTGAGTAACATAGGCTATTTTTTAATCCTGAAAACGGGTCCTGTGGGGTGGCCCACGGGAGCGAAGCCGCGGGGAACAGCTAGTAATTTATAAAGATATTAGGCAAAGTACTAATACCATGCGGGCGGAGCCGCGGTGGCAGCTGGCTTATACAATTATAAGGGACTAGCGGACGCCTCGCGATTTCACACGCATAGTTCCCGTTCCCGTGGGAATACAGGGATAAAAAGTAGCCTATGTCATCTGGGGATAGTGTAGCTTCCCAACGGTGAAAGAATTTTTGAAATCGGTCCAGTAGTTTTTAAGCTTATTCGTTACATACAAAAATACAAATCTTTCCTCTTTATAATATTATTAGTATAGATAGATAAGCAATTGCTAAAAACAATTCTTATAATTCAAACAAAAATATTTAAATTTATGTTAAAGAACCACAGCTGTACAATTACATCTAAGCTGTGTCAAATAAATCTTAAATAATATAATTTTCGTTTATAAGATAGTTTAAAGATTGCACAGAAACAGGTTCACACGGTAGCAACGGTTTGTTATTTTTACCAGACCATTAATTATATACCATCTGATGCCGTGACGTATGTATACAGTTAATACTAGTTCTCACGTCTCGACGTCCGTGTCTTCAGAAGGTCATTTTACCCAGTTTCGAATAATTAAGGCTCCCCCAGACAGGTGCAACACGGCAATTTGACCACATGCGAGAACGTGTTTTCATAGCATATAACACAAACATAATCTAAAAAAAAAAAAAAAAAAAAAAAAAAAAAAAAAAAAAAAAAGAATCTTATAGCTGTGACACATAACACCTTTCTGCCAGCACACTATTCTCAAACCACTGCAACTCCTGAAAGCCCTAAAAGAAATAGTGGCGACCACCAGAACAACGCCGAGGCAATGAAGCTCGACGAAGTCCCGGAGAATGACTTTAACTGTCTTGGATCCCGCAACGAAATTAATCAGAAAAGAATAACGGAGGAGTAGGGGAAAAAAACATAATTGCCACTTCCCTCCATATCAAGCAGGAGACAGAACAAACTAAGCTAATAGGCACAAAGGGTCGCTTACAACTGTGATGGGAGAGGGAGTGGGCCATCACCATTCCGTCACTTTTTTGAGAGCAGTGGTGATGAAATTTTTATTTCAAGTAAAGCCTGCGTGAGTTCGAACCTTTAATATACAACTAGTAAGTCCGGGCCGATATCACAAGGCTACCTTTACTCTCCACTGGGGCATCACTGCTTTAGAATTTTTCATAGAAATTGTCCTAATAATCCACAGATAAAAAAATATCGCATCGTTAGTAAAAAGTCAAGTCGCTCCTGTGTGTTAGCCTTTATAAAGTATTAGACCGTCCATTGCTAGACCTAGACGTCTCTTAGCTTCTAGTATAAAGATATTTCCATATTAATGTCCTAGTTTGTCCGGCGTCTGTGTGTCAAAGCAAATAACATATTAGCATTTAGACACAAAAGTTGTGACTTATTCATAGACGGAGGGAGCTAGGAGATTAGATTATAATTCCTTCTTTACTATGTATTGCAATTATGTGATCTTATTATCTGACTTCAAAAAAGGAAGAGGTAAATATAAAGTCAAAGTCAAATGTATTTATTTCAACTAAGCCATTATGCGGCAGTTTTGAACGTTAAAACATTTAAAATTTACATGTAACAAAAATTGATTCTACCGTGCACTCGGAAAAGTAGCTTGTTATGGAGAAGAATGCACAAGAATTTCTTCTTTGGAACTGTTGGTTTTGAATTAAGTATCCGAACGAATTTAAATGATAATTTACATTCGGAAGAGTACAGATAGAGAATGTCTAAGTTAATAAATAATTTAAACAAATTGAAATGATTTGATGTAGTCACCAGGTAACATGAAATAGAAATCATCCATCATCATTCATTTCAGCCGAAAGACGTCCACTGCTGAACATAGGCCTCCCCAAGGCGTCCACATTGACCGATCCCGTGCTTCTCGCATCAAGCGCCTTCCTGCAACCTTAACCAGGTCATCAGTCCAGCTAGTGGCCTCCCACTAGGTGGACCTATTCCAACGTATCATCTTCCGATTCGCGGTCGCCATTCCATAACTTTGCGGCCCCATCGGCCATCCGTTCTGCGAGCAATGAGCCCTGCCCACTGCCACTTAAGTTTGGCAATTCTTCGGGCTATGAATAGAACTCTAATGCATGATATTAAGATTGAATTGCACGTCAAATTAATGCAAAGACTAGACTTCGATGCCACGTCCTCCTTACCAACAGCCAACCACTTTCACCTGTACACTCCAGTCTCACCAAACTCATTACACTAGAGTTAATAAACTAAGAATGTTTACGGTTCAACATTAATTAGCTTAATGAATCAGTAAAATTGACTTTTACTTAAGTACGCACATAGCAGCACGCTATTTAATTAAACTGGGTTCAAAGAAATGCCACAGAGTAGGTGGATACAGAAGGCTAACTACATACAACGATACTGGTTCACACATGGCCGGGACGCGTGTAGATAGCCCAAAAAAAGTAGCTCTATGCAAAAATCTTTTCTAAATTACTATTAAGTTACTGATGACAAAGTGCGACCGGAGTAGATAATCCGACTGAGAGAATACCTCACTCAAAGATACAGTTATGGGGTACTACTACAAAGCACTTCAGTGCAAAATAATCAAGTGTAAAAACTTTTGTACATAATAAATATGCTTTTAATGGGGAAAAAGATGTGTATGGATAAGGTTAGGTGGCGATCTATCCTCTCTGCTATTAGATAGATAACTTTTGTTTAGCAAGAAAAAATACTTTATAATTGTGAAACACTTTTCTCATTTACTGTACTAATACTAAGTGTAAAAGCACAAAAAATATTTATATTAAATTGATCGAATTGGGGGCGTCGGCCACAGGTGCCTCGACCACTGGGTGCCTAAGCCACGGACCCCTGGGGCGTCTGGGCTCTTGCTCTATTGAGTATACATATGTCAAGCTGAAGAATCATATGCCCAATTCGCCAGTTGTGATTGGTTGGCATTTGATTGGTAAGTGTGGCCAATTTTGAGTTTGAGTCGAGTATGAGCATCTGGAATACGGGCATTAGACTACCTCAAAAAAAAATACAATCGAGGGTGAGCTTGCACTCACTACATGTGAACTGTGTCTATCTGTGCATGCATTTTCGTTCTTTGTATGGATCTGACCTTCTGTACCTATCTCCACTTTGTGGTATTGGGTTTTCAGATCATACAACTGTATATGATTCTGTTACCCTTGGTATTCATGTGACTTTGATGTGGTTTCATTACAGGGAATATGCGATTATGTTTACCTAATCCTTGTGAGGGATTGGAGTGAAAAGGGGAATGTAATATCGAAACTTGAAGGAATTTGTGGTTCTAATGAATATCGATCAGCTTTTTAGTGATGTGTTGGTTTTGAAAAAATATCTGAGACAAGTGTGGATGTTGTTAAAGGTTGCTAAGGATTATGTTAAGAGGATTGACAGCAAGTGTCTCTTCAAGCTTAAGGTTAAGATAACCGATATTTGAAAGAGGTAAAATTGAATGTTTGTGTGTAGCAGGGCAGATCCGATTAGAAAAATTCTATTACTTATAGGTGAAAATATATTATTGGTGAGAGCGATAAGCTTTTAACACGCTTTTATTAGCCTGGTATGTGTGTCTCTATGTATCTATGAATCTATGTAACGTAATCTTTAAACGTGATTTTCACCCCCCTCGGATTAATAAGAAACTTTGCACACTTATCAAGGACAGTGAAATAATTTATATAGTTTGTCTCATTATCCTTACCAGGATCTTCAGGATTAGCGATTGAACTAAAAAGTAAAAAATAAATAATAGTTTAAAAAACACGTTGTAATAGAAAACTAAACTAAAAAGTACAAAATAATTTTCATTTTTTTTACATATGTATGTATGTATTTATGTATCTGTTTTAGTATTTTGTATTTAGTGGTTACTATGTTTGTTACGTATTGTTTTATTCAAACTTGCACCAAGTGCAACCCCATGTCGTGTCCAGGCTATCTCTCTCCATTCTGGGTTGCCTGGAAGAGATCGCAGAACGCGATAAGGCCGCCTGTTGTATGTTTGTTTTAATTTTAAGGTTTCCATATGTATTATTGTTTTTTATCTTGGTGTACAATAAAGTATATATAAATAAATAAAGAATAGTGTGATTAACAAATAAATATATTTTATTGTTAAAAAGCTTGAGGTGCTTTTTCAGCGCTTTTTTTACAATAAAATAATTGAAAATTATTTTGTACTTTATAGTTTGGTTTTCTATTAAAGCGTGTTTTTTAATTTTTTTAACTATGATTTTTAATGCAAATCATTGTACGGTTGCTATATCTCATGGGAGCGGGACTGTGGGAATAAACTCTATGTTGTTATCACTACAGCAACGACAAAAAGACACAAATCCGTTCTTCAAAAGATTTAGATTTTATTTGAAGGTTATAATTTAGAAATATACCCTAGTAATAAAAGATATAGGTAGTTACTTTACATATCGACATTATACCAGGATGCTGATATCTTTTCATGAATAATGATTGAAAGGCAAGTCTATGATCCCGATAAAGCCCCAGGTCCCATAAATTTTCGAATGGTACTCGTATCATAAATCGACGCTGATCCTGCCTCCAAATATTCCCCGCCCAAAAAAGTTCAATACTCTCATAAATCATAATAAATAACAGTTAAAAAAACTTAAAAACACGCTTTAATAAAAAACCAAATAAAAAAGCAGAAAATAATTTACAATCAATTTAAATTAAGAATAGATAATATTTAATTGTAAAAAAGCGTGGGGTTCTTTGTAAGATAAATGACTCTAATTTTAACAATATCTGTCAACAAAATATTATAACAATTGCCATCATGCACCCCACGCTTTTTCATCATCTTCATAACAGCCGAAAGACGTCCACTGCTGGACAGAGGCCTCCCCCAAGCGTCGCCACATTGACCGGTCCCGTGCGTCTCGCAATCAGCGGATCCCCGCAACCTTCAGGCCATCGGTCCACCTGGTGGGAGGCCTTCCAACGCAACGTCTTCCGGTTCACGGTCGCCACTCCAGAAACTTTCTGCCCCATCGGCCATCCGTTCTGCGAGCAATGTGCCCTTTTTTTGTTAATCACAATAGTCTTATTCTTTATTATCTACTTTTTAGTTTGGGTGTCTATTAAGCGTGTTTTTAAACTGTTATTTATATTTTACTTTTTAGTTCAATCCTAATTATTATTATTTTTTAAGTGTGTGAAAATCACGTTCAAAGATTCCGTGACATAGATTCATAGATATATACATTACAAAATAATAAAAGCGTGTTAAAAACAATAATGAAGTCAAGGTATAACATTAATTGCCTTTTAAATCATAAATCAACAAGCAAGTAAGCCCTCAATTACGATAAGTTAACAATTCAAGTAGCTTACTAATTAAGACATACTTGTAATGAGATGAAAATTAATACGGTATACAAGCTGTTTTGTATTTGCGGGAGGTAAACAAAACTGTACAAATTGCTTCGCTGGAATACATCAACACTACGTTTGGCAGCGAAAGAGGTTCACGGAGGAGGTGGGCATGGAGTGCTAGATGAACGTGGTGAGGTGAAAAAGTGTTACTTTTATTACACTATGGCAGTGTATATTAGGATCTTTATAAATAAATTTTCATTTATTGGTAAAGAATCCTCCCATGCAAAGGCCATTATCAGACTCCAGACTAATGAAATAGATCTCTTCATAATACTGTTAATCAGTTGTCTTCCTAGCTGTCCTGCACGACCCAGTTGTACGAAAGACCAATGTGACTAAAGTTTTATTTTTTGCTATTGATTTTAGGAATTCATTTGGTGTAGGTATATTGCACATCTACTCTTTTGAAAATTCGAATGACTTTTTAAGACGTTGAGAAAACCAGAGTTTTGCGGACGCCCAAAGCATTATTTCTTTACCACTCCATTTGCTATCTACTCCATGGTCAGCTAGAATCAACATGACTGTTTCATTTCACGATTGTATGTACGCTGTGTGCTGTGTAGTGGTAACCTGCGGACTAGCTCGAGTACGTTAATGTCAAAGTCACAAACGTACATCTTACTAGATGACGCGACTGTATGTACTTCGCGTACCAAAAAATGGAGTAAAGTTACGGTAAATGATCGTAATCTGAGCTTTTCGATTAGCATTATCGGCACCGGAAATGCCTTTTTATGCCATATTGAGCTGTAAAGAATGTATAGAAATGGTTTTTTCTTTCATTGGTCAGTAAATTTGTATTTAAATTGTTTGTGTAAAAGTGACACGCTTCGATTTCATACAGACCATTCATACTTGCTTTATCTAGTTAGATCTTAGATGTATATCTGTGATCAAAGTAGTAATGAGGAGCTGGGAGATTTTGTTAATGAAGTCAAAAGCAGCATTAGAAAACCTTTTGATACAGAAATGAAAAACCGTTTTGTAGTTAGAGGACATAGAGCTTAATGGACTTGCACTTTACCGTTTTTGATATAGCTTTCTCTTTTTACCGACTTCACAAAATGGAGATAATCAATTGGACACGTATGTATGTAATATTGTTGGAATTGCACAATATTCACATAATTATGGTCTCTATGGACTTTTAAACACGTGTGCCAAATTTCATAAGTGTATGTGTGTTTCTATGTATGTTTGTCCACGCATATCGAAGAAACTAGTTATCGAATCGTGATCATTCTTTTTTTATTGGATTAGGTATTTCTCAACTTAAGGTACAGTACAAGTTTCATCAAAATGGGTTTTAGCAGTTTTCAAGATATGGAACATAAAACCGAACTCCTTAACGACGAATGTGTAAATTAAGTTATTATGGGTATTTTGTCAATCCTAGGTACCTTTCTATAGACTTTGCTTATTTTTTGTGTGATACGGTACTAAAACAAAAAAGACAGAAATAAAAACATATTGGCAAAAAATAAACCGATTTCTAAATCAAAACACAAAACAATGCAAAAATAACTTTCATTTCGGAAGTCGGTGTTGAAAAACGATAAAAACAAGAGGTACCAAAGACACTGACTTCTGAAAGTTATTTTTGTATTTTGCTTTAGAAGTCGGTTTATTTTTTGAGAAAACGTTTTCATTAATAGGCTGTGGATAGTGATGTGGATGGTGTGATGAAATTAAGACTTTGAGTTGAGAACTTGTCAAACTCTATTTAAATGTGGTAAATGTTTTCAGACTAAAGTAAAGGTTGACAAAATACTCAACTTACAAATTCACAATTGAGTGAGAAACCGGGCGGCGTATTTACGTTTACGTGCCCGATAGGCAGTACTGCCTTGAAACACGCACGCGTTTGTTATGCTAACACCCTTTTCGTGTTCAGTTAAAGGCACGCGACCTCTAATCGCGCCCAGGTTTGGAATGCAAACTGTTCTTCCAAACACGTGTTCAAGTCAATGCAGGGAACTTAGACTTAACTTAGTTTGGACGTCCTCCAATCGGGCACGGAGTTGAAACGCAAATTCTTCTTCCAAACACGTGTTCAAGGCGAGATGCATGCGCGTTGACTACACTGCTCGCTCTCGTCACTTCCCCAGTCACATTCGTTTAGTTTCAAAAAAAAATTGTACGGTACCACTGCATGGTAGACCAATCAGGCAGTGGAAGGATCCAATCAGGACGACTAACCAAGTCATAAAACGTGTTCAAAATATTGCATCAAATATTAATGATAATGAGCCTCCTGCCAAAAGTTATTGATTTTATAAAATTACCTAATTATTGACCGACTTCAAAAAAATGTAATTATCAATTCGATACATTTATATATGTAATATTGTTGGAATTGCACAATATTCACTTATGGTCTCTATGTGACCGTCTAAGCATATGTGCCAAATTTCTTTGTTTGTCCACGCATTTCGCCGAAACTAGTAATCGGATCGAAATTTTTTTTTTTTTATTACGTTAAGTATTTTTCAACTTAGTGAATAGTGCAAGTTTAATCAAAATCGTTTCAGCAGTTTACAAGATATGAAACATACAACGAAACTCCTTAACGACAAACAGCACGAACGTCGCTTTTAGTGATATTGTAAGTACATATAAATATAAAATCTTTTACATAGGAAAGGGAGTTAGCGTAACAAACCCGTGCGTGTTTCAAGGCAGTACTGCCTCCTATTGGACACGGAAACGTAAATACGTAACCGCGCGGGTGTTTAACTTGTCGTTGATGTAATGTGCCAAAATACCGATTTAAAAGGCTTCAATTAATAAAATATTACTTGAATCGAAATACGAATGAAACTTACGAGTCAGTAAATTGCAGATATTCCGATAAAATCTGCTTGCTCAAATTACAATTATTTAAACAAATATTGAAACACTCCAAAGTATGAAATATTCCTGAAATATTACGAATTGTCTGGAGGTAGAATTTAAGTATAAAAATTCATCGATAGCCCTCGTTCATTAAAAGTAAATTGCTTTTTCCAATAAATATTCAATTTACGGAGAAAACTGCTGTAACGGGATATTTTCTTGGGAACAATAAAGCACCATATACTGAGAACGATGTTTATTATATTTAACCCTTGAACACGTTACCAAAGTAAATAAACTTAAAAAGGGTCGCTGGTTGCAGTTGGCTGGTCAACTTTTCCTCGTAACAAAATATTTCCCAACTAATTTATAGTTGAGGGTGGAAGAACAAAAAATAAAAATAATAATAAAACGGAAGGGCCAGAAAGCCCGTCTCCTGAACCGTCGCGTAGCCAGCCAACTCCACACTGCGACAGCCTGCCTCGAGCAGATAGCCTCAGCCAGGCAATCAGCCCCAACCAGACAATCCGCCCCAACCAGACACCTCCTGAAGTTACAGAATAAAAACTTCTTAGCACAAAAACTCAAATTAAACACAAAGGGCTCCGAGTATATAGAACAGACAGGTCGCTAAAACACGGTAAGTAACATCCTATACACCGGGCTTTACATAGGCGAACACAATGGGTGAGCCGTCCGGCACCCTTCATGATTAAACACACAGAATTTAGGGTTAGACGGAGCAGACAATTCGCTACACATGGAAGGTATTATCTTACACACAGGCTTTACATAAGTGAACACAATGGATGAGCTGTCCCGCACTCTTCATGATTAAACACACAGATTTTATTGTTATACAGATCAGACAAATCGTTGGGATACGGGGAATATTATCTTAAATACCGGGCTTTACATAGGCTAACATAATGGATGGCCCTCCTGAGTATATGGAAATCATGCCTAAGGTGTATGTAAATAGGTATAATTGTATGGAGCTCGTCAACAAACACCCACAAAGGATAGGCCAGCCCAAATAATATAAATGTATCGGCCGCCCTAAGAAACCGAATACCAACTGACAGAGCCTTTAGGAAGTCAAACACGTACCTTTCGGAGGAAGAAAACCTGTAGGGTAGATAGGTCGGCCCAATTTCGACCCCACGCCACGTTGTTCTGAAAGAAACCAGCAAGTCAGCACACAGAACTCACAACGAAATACGATGGGGTCAATCCCCTGAGCAAAGCGACTTACCGTGAGGGATTATGAGCCCGACGTGGGAACACGTGGACAACGGGGCCAGTACCTGACCGAATCCCCGCTGCCACAGGAAGAAGCCCACGTTAAGATAACTCAGCAACACTATCAGTCAGGTCGCGGTCGCACGGACCTCACGGTTCCACGTGGATCAAAGCGACCTGATCAAAGCACAGCCAGGAGCAGCTTTTTCGGTCGCCGGGACGCACTCACGCGTCCCAATGCGGATCAGGCTACTCACACACACCAACTTCAGCACAACAGATTATTGGTTAGGGCTTCGGCCCAACCAGCACGTTAGCAGGCGGGTGACCGAAGATCCGGTCGCCACGCCGCCTCGCAGAAAAAGCAAAAAAGATCCACGCACCCACAAGTCAAAACGTCAAGTCACCCAGTGCCGTTCGGATACACATCGCACTAAAATCAAATCACTATGATTTCAACTAAGCCATAAAAGAATTCCAATCCTTGAAGAAATCACACGGAACAATCACCCTTCCGCAAAACACACTATCCCAGGTCCAAATCACATCCGTCAAATCATTCAAATACAATTTACAATTAAATTCTATAAAAACACAATCACTGACTAATAAAAATTATTTTAAACATGCACTGCGTCTAACTAACGATTTGCGCGTTTCCAAACGCAAACGCGGCACTCACAAATGACAGCTGGCAGTCTGTCAAAACAAACAAATAGAATTATGTAAATATAAATTTCGGAGGACGAATATCAAGTGATTTTAAGTTATTTTGGTGAAATGAGAGTGTTTATAGGGAACTCGACGTCCCAGGGTGCGGTTCCAAAGTGGTTCCCCCACCCAGCGGCAGTTTCAAGGCGAATGAGCAATACAAATACGGCGGCAAGAGGTAACTAATTTTCTTTTGACAAAACTTTTATCTACCACAAAAAAAGTGTTACAGTATCCCCTCACCCGCCAGAATTTCGCGAGGTAACAAGCGAAATTCGAGCTGGTCCCCAGCTCTATGACCCGGTGGAGGCATAAGGCATGGCACAGTATGCGCCTGCTAATTTGCGGGACTGTTTCTTCAGCCCGTCTTTGGATACACACATACAAACACATGAAACTAAGGGTAGCCACCAAGCCAGCTACTCTGCAATACATATCAAAAAAATAATCAACACCCCTTGAGGCCCACAGTACTGGACATGATGACGCCAATGCAAAAAAAATAAAAAAGAACGCCCAAATGGAGGATCAATCGGCACTCTTTATGTCTTTCACATGGCAATCACTCCTTCTACCATTCTCATCTTCCAACAAGTAAACCAGATTAGACAACTTCCGCACAACCTTACATTTCTCAAACCGTGGAGCCAGCTTGTAGGAAAAATGTTTCGAGGCATCACTCCGAACATGAGTGCGCCGCCACACAAAATCATCCTTCTCAAAAACAGCGTCCCTTCTACGTTGATTGTAATACTTGGCATTACGCCAATGAGATTTTCTCAACTCTTGGTCAACTTTCAAGAACACTTCTTTCAGGGTGCCCAACTTATCAACGTAGGCTTCACGGGAAGTAGTATCAATCTCATGGTTGGATTTAACAGAAACATCCTCAAACACCTTGCAACCATCACCAGCTAACTTTTTCTGCCCCTCAGTCAACGCATCAAAAGGGTGTAACCGACTCACTTGGGACACTATAACTTCACTGGGTTTCCGATAAGATAAATCGGCCCGACCCGTCAGACTCAATACGCCAGGTGCAAGATTAAAGGCCCTCCAAAAATTTATTCCGAATAGCAGAGGATTGGACACCTCTGGAATCACAAAAAACTTTATCACCCGCAAGACATGGTTCACCGTCACCGGCAAATACATATACCCAAGAACAGGGGAAGTTGAACCATTCGCGGTTCTCACAACATCTACATCATTCGACTTATGGATCTGGGCCATACCCGAAAATTGATCCATAACAGAACCACCAACAATCGAAATTTCCGAACCCGAATCTAAAAGGCCGGAAACAGACAAACCACAAATATCTACGTTTAAATAAGGACGGGTATCATCACCAGAGGAATGGACCGTCGCTACTTGTATTTTTGCATCCGGAGTCACCTGGTTTTTAGGAGAACACTTCGGACAATTCTTGGTTTTTACACCCTTCTCCCCACAGCGATAACAGATCATGACGCGAGGCGCCTTGCACTCAAGAAGGTTATGATCTTTCACCCGACACCGTACACAAAACTTCTCCACCGCAGTCTCAACAGTCTCACAAACAGGGCGATTACCCTTACTAGCCTTGTACGCAAGATCGGGGGCAACAGCGTGTTGAACATTGCGTGGGGGTTCGGTAAAAAATTCCGACCTAACCTTCGCCGCTTCCAACTGCCGGCAGCGCCTTTTCAGTTCCGACCACGAATCAATATCAACCAAGGCCAGTTGGAGGATATATGCTGGTCGGATATTAAACTTCGCGATGCTCAGCTTTTCTCTCTCACTCAGGGGACACCTCAAACGGGAAAAGTAGTTTTGTAGGATGCTGAGGTAATGGACTATGGACTCATCCGGACCCTGCGTCCGGGATCGGATCTCCTGCAGCAAGCGGTGGTCATAATCTGAAGGCAAATATTCCTCCAACAGCAAATTCCTCAACTGTTCCCAATTCTCAACCTCATCCCTGATACCCCGGTACCAGTACAATGCATCATCAACAAACAGCTCGACAGCAGACCTAAATAATCGATCCGAAGAGATACCACGCGACAAACAAAGCTCCTCAACTCTTTCTAGAAACTCATGGACGCCAACCTTACCATTGAATTTAACGTTCAGGGAATGGATATTAGCCGTGCGATTACACGTGACACAACGTTTCTCCGCCTCAGCACCCCTAGCGGCTTCCACGGGGTAGGTCGGCTCGGATCCGCCTACTTGTGGTTTGAACTCAAAGGTACTGGAAAAAGTATGAGACATTTTGTCCGTTTGCTGGAGAATAACCAGGAGGCTTGCATCCAGCTCCGTCTTCAGCTCCATGTCCCCCTTCTCCACCGGCTCGACACGGGTTAACCTATGAAACAAGTGGTTCCCTAAACCTTGGATGCGGTATAACCGCTTTAGCAAAAGTGGCTTTTTATCTAACAGTTCCTGCAGCTCTGCCAGTTTAGTTTTAACAGTCTGTAATTCCAAATGCACATCGCCTTCAAACATGTTAACCTCATCAGTGGGTATCTCTTTGGACAGGGCCCTGATTTGAGTACGCAATCGACCAACCGTGGTCTCAGGTACACCATCACGGATGGCAACCTCATACATCAGCTCATCCTTGTTTAGGATATGAAAACGAATGGGGCGTTCCTCCATTTCAATAAATAACTACCAGTATAAATTATGAAGTTACACAATTCAACTTATAGACTAACACAAACACACATCAAAAATTGACCAGCCAATTCGTCCCTGAGCATAAGACCAGGGCCGAGGACCTGCACCAACAATGTCCTGTTCGGGCGCCGATGTAACGGGATATTTTCTTGGGAACAATAAAGCACCATATACTGAGAACGATGTTTATTATATTTAACCCTTGAACACGTTACCAAAGTAAATAAACTTAAAAAGGGTCGCTGGTTGCAGTTGGCTGGTCAACTTTTCCTCGTAACAAAATATTTCCCAACTAATTTATAGTTGAGGGTGGAAGAACAAAAAATAAAAATAATAATAAAACGGAAGGGCCAGAAAGCCCGTCTCCTGAACCGTCGCGTAGCCAGCCAACTCCACACTGCGACAGCCTGCCTCGAGCAGATAGCCTCAGCCAGGCAATCAGCCCCAACCAGACAATCCGCCCCAACCAGACACCTCCTGAAGTTACAGAATAAAAACTTCTTAGCACAAAAACTCAAATTAAACACAAAGGGCTCCGAGTATATAGAACAGACAGGTCGCTAAAACACGGTAAGTAACATCCTATACACCGGGCTTTACATAGGCGAACACAATGGGTGAGCCGTCCGGCACCCTTCATGATTAAACACACAGAATTTAGGGTTAGACGGAGCAGACAATTCGCTACACATGGAAGGTATTATCTTACACACAGGCTTTACATAAGTGAACACAATGGATGAGCTGTCCCGCACTCTTCATGATTAAACACACAGATTTTATTGTTATACAGATCAGACAAATCGTTGGGATACGGGGAATATTATCTTAAATACCGGGCTTTACATAGGCTAACATAATGGATGGCCCTCCTGAGTATATGGAAATCATGCCTAAGGTGTATGTAAATAGGTATAATTGTATGGAGCTCGTCAACAAACACCCACAAAGGATAGGCCAGCCCAAATAATATAAATGTATCGGCCGCCCTAAGAAACCGAATACCAACTGACAGAGCCTTTAGGAAGTCAAACACGTACCTTTCGGAGGAAGAAAACCTGTAGGGTAGATAGGTCGGCCCAATTTCGACCCCACGCCACGTTGTTCTGAAAGAAACCAGCAAGTCAGCACACAGAACTCACAACGAAATACGATGGGGTCAATCCCCTGAGCAAAGCGACTTACCGTGAGGGATTATGAGCCCGACGTGGGAACACGTGGACAACGGGGCCAGTACCTGACCGAATCCCCGCTGCCACAGGAAGAAGCCCACGTTAAGATAACTCAGCAACACTATCAGTCAGGTCGCGGTCGCACGGACCTCACGGTTCCACGTGGATCAAAGCGACCTGATCAAAGCACAGCCAGGAGCAGCTTTTTCGGTCGCCGGGACGCACTCACGCGTCCCAATGCGGATCAGGCTACTCACACACACCAACTTCAGCACAACAGATTATTGGTTAGGGCTTCGGCCCAACCAGCACGTTAGCAGGCGGGTGACCGAAGATCCGGTCGCCACGCCGCCTCGCAGAAAAAGCAAAAAAGATCCACGCACCCACAAGTCAAAACGTCAAGTCACCCAGTGCCGTTCGGATACACATCGCACTAAAATCAAATCACTATGATTTCAACTAACCCATAAAAGAATTCCAATCCTTGAAGAAATCACACGGAACAATCACCCTTCCGCAAAACACACTATCCCAGGTCCAAATCACATCCGTCAAATCATTCAAATACAATTTACAATTAAATTCTATAAAAACACAATCACTGACTAATAAAAATTATTTTAAACATGCACTGCGTCTAACTAACGATTTGCGCGTTTCCAAACGCAAACGCGGCACTCACAAATGACAGCTGGCAGTCTGTCAAAACAAACAAATAGAATTATGTAAATATAAATTTCGGAGGACGAATATCAAGTGATTTTAAGTTATTTTGGTGAAATGAGAGTGTTTATAGGGAACTCGACGTCCCAGGGTGCGGTTCCAAAGTGGTTCCCCCACCCAGCGGCAGTTTCAAGGCGAATGAGCAATACAAATACGGCGGCAAGAGGTAACTAATTTTCTTTTGACAAAACTTTTATCTACCACAAAAAAAGTGTTACACTGCGTCGATTGATTAAATTCTGTTTACCTACAGAATTAGGGTGCAAATTAAAATTATTTTTTTGTTTTTCACAGGTCGTAATCTATATATATAAAAAAAAAATTAACAAAAAATGAAACCGACTTCCAAAACAAAACACTTCAAAGCGAAAAATAACTTTCTTTTCCGAAGTCGGTGTCTTTTGTACCCATTGTTTTCCGTTATTCGACACCGACTTCGGAAAAGAAAGTTATTTTTCGCTTTAAAGTGTTTTGTTTTGGAAGTCGGTTTGATTTTTTGTTAAAAAGTTTTTTATTTTCCTCTTTTTAGTTTTGGTAGGTACCTCCAATTAACATAAAAATTATTTATAGCCAAAGTAAGTACATCTTATGTCGATTCCAATAAGCCCGTTTGGGACGAATAGAATACATTGTTTTATTTCGGAGTTCCAGTGGCCATTATGGTCTTCTTGATCAGTTCCACTTTACCAAATGATACTTTCTGAGTGCAAATGATTGCATTATTGATGAAAATACAAAAATCGCTATGTGTATGCCTATAATATTTAAGGAGTTCCCTCAATTTCTCTAGGACCCCATCATCAGATCCTGGTTTCCTTATCATGGTACCACCCTTGAGATATCTCCTTTCCAACAAAAAATAATCATCAAAATCGGTTCATAAACGACGAAGTTATCCGCGAACACACATAAAAAATATATATATACTCCTCCTTTTTGGGAAGTAGGTTAAAAACTGGCCAAGTGCGAGTCGGACTCGCGCATGAAGGGTTCCGTACCATTATCGCAAAAACGGCATAAAAATCATGTTTGTTTTCTGTTTTTTTATTTTTATTTTAATTATTCTGTTTTTAATATTTCTTGTTGTAGCGGCAACAGAAATACGTTATCTGTGAAAATTTCAACTTCAATGGCTGTTAAAATGAATGAACCTTGATAGCTAGCTATCACGGTTCATGAGAAACAGCCTGGTGACAGACGGACAGACAGACATACGGATCGTGGAGTCTTAGTAATGGGGTCCCGTTTTCACCCTTTGGGCACGGAACCCTAAAAAGTCACTCACTCACTCATCACGAAATATCGAAAACCGTTTGACGAATAAAGATGGAATTAGGCAGAGAGGTTGTTCAAGTAACGTAAGTGCGCACTAAGAATGCTAGGATTTTTGCAAATTCCACCCCTAAGGGGGTAAAAGGAGGATTGTAAGTTTGCATGAAATTTCTACAGTTTGTAAATTGGACACGTGATATTTTACATTTACGCTCTTGACTGGTAAAAAAAATCATGTATTTATTGGTTATTGGAAATTCCACCCCTAAAGGGGTAAAGAAAGGGTTGGATGTTTGTATGATTTTTTCACAGTTTGTGAATTGGACACATGGAATTTTAGATTGAATCTAAATTTAAAAGAATTCATGTATTTATTGGTTTGTGAAACTTCCACCCGTAAGGCCGTAAAAAGGGGGTTGAAAGTTTGTATGAAATTTCTACAGTTCGTAAATTGGACACGTGAACAGACAACGGTTCAGGTGCTGGCGTACATTCCCTTGACCTCAACATTAACTTTCACTTACCGCTAGGCACATATAGTTCCATCTTTCAATGTGAATGTGTCGCCCTAACACAAGCCGCTACTGCTGTAAAGCGCTTAGGTATCCATAACTATGGAATCAGATTCCTATCCGATAGTCTAGCAGTGCTCAAAGCCCTAGAAAACAAACAAACCAACAGCAAACTAATCTTTGAATGCCACCTTGCCCTGGAGAGTATATCGACATCCAATCGAATTACCCTACAGTGGATCAAGGGACATAGTGGGTCTTTAGGCAATGATGCCGCGGATGAACTTGCAAGGAAAGGTTCTGAGATGATAGTGCTAGGCCCGTACCCACTTCTCCCCCTGCCTTTCTCACAAATTCGTGCATGGATCCGCCAAAGATCAACCGAACTGCATAACAACAGATGGTCACGGGCTACAGACTGTAGACAGTCAAGAACGGCCTTACCGGATGTAAACCCGCGATTAACCAAAAAACTTCTTAGCCTAAGTAGAAATAACCTCAGAATAATCATAGGGACAATTACGGGTCATAGCCCTCTTAACAAACATCTTTTTAACATAGGCGCCACAGACAGCCCACTTTGCAGGGGCTGTTTTGACGCCGAGGAATCAGCTGCCCACGTCATCCTGGACTGCGAGGCCGTGAATTCCCAACGTGAAGAAATCCTCGGAACGGTGAGGTCGCTCCGCGAAGCCTGTGAAGCCCCCAGGAAGCTTCTGCGCTTTTGGACGGAGCTAGGCTGGCTACTTTAGCCGGAAACCCCACGCACAACGGACCAAATGAGAGTCTAAGTGCGGAAAAGGGAGTCCCTCTTCTATTCTATTCTATTCTTGGACACGTGAAATTTTAGATTTACGCTGTTGGTTGATAAAAAGAATTTATGTACTTTTTAGTATTTGGAAATTCCACCCCTAAAGGGGTAAAAAAAGGGTTGAAAGTTTATAAAATTTTATTATAGTTTGTTAATGTCCAATTTCCACCCGGGTGAAATTGGTAAATGGGTGGGGTGGGGAAATTTTCACCCCGTTTTAAAGTCTAAATTACAAAGTTCCAAAACAGTCGATATTTGTTAGAATAGTTGGCGCGTTGTCGACACAAACGTTGGTCAAACAATCATTATATTTGGTAATTGATTCATATTTACTATTTAATTCGGTTTATAAATTATGAAAAACACTTAATAATATAAAATTACCGAAAAAAAGATATTTCTTCAAAAATTACAATTTTACGATAGTTACTTGCACAATTTTTGAACGCACACTGCGGCATTTTGATGTCTCAATGTTGGCTATGATTGGACCATACTAATTTGAAATAAGACCACAACCGTATTTGTGGCCTTAATCTTTGGCCCGTTTTTGAAACGCTTACCGGTCATCTAGTGTTTGCGACTCTGCTTCTCATCCAAACACTGCTGCAGTTACGTCAACGTAGTCTCCCTTTGCGAGGTTGGAGTTATACCTTCCACCGGTTAACGTCTTATAATGTAGGTTAAAATTATACAAATAAAGTGTGACCATAGAGTAAAACAAGTATTATATACGCCTTATTTTAACCGTACACTTTTACAAACACAACCAAACCACAGATATAACACAATACTGCAGTACCAAACCAACCCGTACCCCACAACGTTAACATCCCAACAGCTGTCGTCCATAAACCTCAACAATTACACCATTCCGCATGACAGGTGTAATTCTGCTCTCAGTTGCTTCAAAAACAAGTTTTTTTAATATCATTCCCCGCTGGAATTTCCTCCCGTTTGTTGAGTTTAACATCGCACGTGCATAAACAGCAGAACCGGAACAATTATCTGGTTTATTCAAATACTTGCTTCTGCCAGTAGTTTCGCCCGCGATATAGTCGGCAATTATCCCAAGCCACAGATAATGTAATACTAGCATACAGATACCTCATCCCATACAAAGAAACCGTGCCGACGTAGCTAGCGTTTTTCATCTGACTTTACCGATTTTTTTTTTGTATATCGGTCGCGTTCGGGACCGTTCCACGGCGATAGATAGATCACCATCTATATCCGTGGAACGGAACGGAACGGCACCGAACGCGTTCGATGTACAAAAAATAATCAGAATTATCATTATAGAACGTCGGCACGGTTTCTTTGTATGGCATGAGACACCACTGCCCAAGCGAACATAGCTGTACTCGCGGGATAAAAATTATTCTATGTCCTTGTCTAAGATCCAATCTATCTATATACCAACATTATCACGACATTTGAATTTTACACGTTCAATATTTTTAAATATCTTGACATTTTTTAATAATTTTGCTTTCACATTCTAAAATGATTATTTTTATTTGATTTGTTTTATTGAAATTTGCACGACATTCATTTTTATCTTTTATTTAGATTTTTTTTTTTTACTACATTCCATTACTTATTTTGATGTGTTTTATTTTTTTTTAATATTTGAAACATGACGTTCAATTATTTTGTATTCTAGCATCTCTTCATGCTGTCAACTTGTTATGTATGTATGGTACTCATGTATGAGCAAACAAAAATGACTAGATTTGACAAAAATTGGTTCAGCGTTACAAACAGATAGACAGAGTTACATTCGTATTTATAAGATTAGTATGGGTTATTTATTGATGATTTTAAAGGCACTTAGTTACTGGTGGAAAATTGGCTTGTTATAGCAATAAGCTTGATGCCGTCTTTATTCTTTTTTTTTAATATGTGATGGACCTGGTAGCTAGACAGGTGGTCCGTCTGGAGGTAAACGGTAATCTATTTTTACTATGCTAATTGGCTCGGCCCCTTATTTTTATGGAGACTGCTTATTAAGTCGTTCTACGAAAATAAATAACACATTGCTTTCCGGAGATAGATCAAAAAGGTTCAATACAAGACCAGTTCTATGGTACGTCTGACCTAGCCAAAATTATTACCGTGCTTTGCTGTTACACCTCAAGATGACCTACGAAGGCCACAGCGATTACTCTTTGACGCAAATCGATTAAAACATCCAATTTGATCTGATTGCAAATGTTTAAATTGGGTTCTCTAAGCCTTAAAAGTAAGAATGAATAAATATATTATGTATAAATACTGTGTTTATGTGTGTCAAGTAATGGTTTGAGGGTGTCCTTTTTATCAGACTGCCGAAGGAGGGTAATGTGTTTATCAGTCTTTGTATTTATGTATGTTTGTTCCTGTGTAGCGTTCTAGAGACCAAACGCGTTGGCCGATTTTGATGATTTTTACGTCAATTGATTCATCTTAACCTTGCAAGTGTCATTGGCTACATTAAAATTGGAAAAAAGAAAAATGGCGGATTTTGGGCGTTATATTGTGGGAGCCCAATTTTTTTTTCTTCCAAACATCTACACACATAAATACATCTGGTTTTGGTCAGCCAGTTCGCGAATATGTATGTATCCTCCGACTGCACAGCATGTTTTTCTTCTTGTTTACGTCTTTTTAGTTTGCTTCTTAAGCAGTCGGGTTTTATGACTTCTTGAATTAGCTTTTAAAAGTTTAAGATTCTTTTAAGTAAAAAACTTGACTGTGTTTGTAATTTTAGTACTTTCTACAAGCCACAACGATGCTTGCCAATGTCTGTTTGATGTCTTCTTTCACAAGGATCTGAATTCTCAAGTTAGCGAAGCTTATTTAGAAATTCATACGCAGAATTTCCTATTCATCGGTATTCCTCTAATTCAGTTTCCTCACTATAAACTTGTCTTCACGGCAATCAGCGCAATCTGTATTTCGATTTAATTTACCATCGTAAACAATGAAATCTTACGGATTGCGTATGGGTTCTCGCGTATACAGGGTGGATTGTGTATGGGTTCTCGCACAGGTTGTCTCATAAATAAATTTACATCTTGAACGGGTTCTGCAGGTAAACGGATTGGGGAGAGGAATTTTCCTCGATACTGCGTTTACATAGAGAGACAGACAGTTTTGTAGCCGAGGAAGCACGTTGTGCAAACATGTTTAAGCATTGCGCATACGTTTGTTTGAGAGTAGTGTTTTTTAAGGGGGCAAACTTTCGACCATTTTTCAATCGTATATTTTCGGGCGTATAGTAACATCTTTTTTAGGGTTCCGTACCCAAAGGGTAAAAACGGGACCCTATTACTGAGACTTCGCGTTCCGTCTGTCTGTCTGTCTGTCTGTCTGTCTGTCTGTCTGTCACCAGGCTGTATCTCATGAACCGTGATAGCTACACAGTTGAAATTTTCAGAGATGATGTATTTCTGTTGCCGCTATAACAACAAATACTAAAAACAGAATAAAATAAATATTTAATTATGGCTCCCATACAACAAACGTGATATTTTTGCCGTTTTTTGCGATAATGGTATGGAACCCTTCGTGCGCGATTCCGACTCGCACTTGGCTGGTTTTTTCTTGTATTTATGGTTGACCCATTAACATTATTTCTTGGTCAATCAGAGTTTTACCGCAAGATCCATAATAATTTGTAGCCATTTGAACATTAGGCCGGCGTTTCTGGAACGAAAGCTATCGCAAAATTAATGTTAGCTTTCGTGATTGGTTGAATGAATTTTCAATCGCCAATTGCTTCCCTTAACTTGCATTTATTTTGTACGCGTCAATAATTATTTACTTCTCAGAAACCGGGTGTTTAATACTTCGAATATAAATGTCATTTAACAACAACATAGATTCAAGTGTCAATTAGCAGACACAATAGAAATCACCAATGTTTTAATCCGATTCGGCAATATGGACAGTTGAGCGTGACAAGATGATTTCAAGTAGGCTTTAATGTAAATGTACCATTGTATTTTTTATTTCTTGTAAGTTTTTGCAACGACCTGTACTAACACAAAACATTGATTTCCAATGTTTACGCTACGATAGTTTAAAATAATACAGAAGCGCAAGGGTTCGTAATGTTTACGTATCGCGCTGACATGTTTTACGAGGTGCGTGGGCGCAGCCAGCAGCTACTAGCGTTAGACAACCACTTAGCAACAGTTTGAGAGTGGAAGTAGTGGAGGTGTGTTTATATTGTACGATAAGGTTAATGTAGAATTGGAGATTAATGGTTTATTTATAGTAGTGGTATTGTAAATTTTATATTTGAATCCTAAGAAAAAAGACAAAAACCGATACTAGATCTAGAAATTAACTTCTAATAGACGATTTTTTTAAGTTTCTGTTATTTTTTGTCTGTAGAATTGATAGGTAAGCAAGTCGGTATGAATTTTTCTTGATTTACAAAACCTGTAAAACTGTATATGCCCGGGATAAAAAGTATCTTATGTGTTATTCCCGACTATAATCTATCTCTGTGCCAAATTTCATCCAGATCCGTCCAGCCGTTTGAGCATAAAGACGTAATAAACACATACACACACACATTCACAAACTTTCGCCTTTATAATATTATAGTGTGATCAATGTCATCTGATGATGGAAAATCGATCAGAATAAATAATATAGTGTTTATAAACTGATTTTCCATTGTCAGATAACTTTTATGTACCTGAATGTATTTAGTATTGCAATTGTATGTATATAAGTAATAATTTGAAGCCATTTTTTTTTTTAATATATCTATGTCATAAGTGACAAACTTCTTACACTCTGATATTTTCTCACATTGGTATCTCTATCAGAAGAAGAAGATCTGAATAAACAACTAGATTTACAAGTTTAGTACAACTTAGGGCCCTTTTCCTCCTCATGTTTAATTCCGGCTTATGCATCACTGTTTACTTCATTCACTCCACCCAGATTTCCAAATCCGCAATGGCACTCGTATATTTACTCGGCGATAAACAGGAGAATTCCAACTACCCGAAAACTAACAGAATATATTGAGCATAACTATTATTTTAACACCCAGCAATAAACAACTGGTTACCTACGGAGTCGTAAACACAGAACAAGAGAACTATCTCGTTTTAATATGTCCAGATGTAGCAACTTTACAACTTTAACGTTGCTGGCGACTCGATGGGGATTGTCAGCATTATCTTTTTACCGCATAGCACCGAGACATTTTTATTTATTTATTCTATTTATTTATTTAATTAAGGTTCACCAACAGTTGTTACAGATATTACGCAGATAGGAACATATAGTAATTGTGTCTTAAATCTAACTGCACAACCAATTACAGGCAAACACCACATGCATATTGCTCTTTGTAATTGAAAAAACTTAATGTACTAAAATTCTAAATAATTATATTATATTAAATACTAATAATAATACTAATTACGTCTAACAATCTTCGATATTGAGTCTGCGTGGACGTCAACCAGGTCGCTGCGTTCGTTATTGAGTTTGCACATGCGGGGTATAGGCGAATCAGCACCAAACACTGTATGGCGAGGAGGTGGAGCTAAGGGAGTTATGGGTTTGCGAGGTGGTCTACGGGGTACTCTGAAATTGAACCTACATACCAATTGTGGGCAGTCAATGGTGTTATTGAGCAGTTTATATGCGAATCTCAAATCCAAGAGCTCCCTTCGAGCTTCCAGGGTACTCATTTTGTAGCAGCCTAGTTTATCAAGGTAGGGGAGATATTTAAATTGCCTTCGCTTTGAGTACCGTATAATAGGTACCGGATAAACCTTTTTTGGACTCGTTCCATCCGCAGCGAGTGTGTTGCGTAGTGAGGCCTCCATATTACACTGCAGTATTCCAGGATGCTTCTTATAAGGCTATTGTAAAGAACTAATTTAGTATGTGGGCGTTGAAATACCATTCCATTACGAATGACAAATCCAAGCATACGTTGGGATCGACTGATTATGTTCTCAATATGTGGTACAAATGTGAGTTTAAAGTCCAAGATAACTCCTAGATCTTGTACAATATCCACCTCGCATAAGTTCACTCCATTTATTTGGTACGCCGAATTCAGTATATTTACTTGCCTAGTGAATTTTATGTGGCTACATTTCGAACTATTCAACGAGATTTTATTATTATAACACCATGCAGATAATCGGTCAATATCTTCTTGCATTAGATTTACATCCTGTTGAGACCTAATGGCTCTTGAAATTTTCAAGTCGTCTGCAAAAAGGAATATGCTAGTATTGTGAAAGCAAGATATCACGTCATTTATGTATATGATGAATAATACTGGGCCCAGATGAGAACCTTGAGGGACACCCGAGGCAATTGCATACCCGCCCGACCGGTACCCATTGACAACCACATAAAACTCCCGACCAGCCAGATAAGAGCCAAAATACTTTAGAAGACTACCGGTGACGCCGTACGTAGCCAGTTTTTTTAACAAGGAGTTCATGTGAAACCTTATCAAACGCCTTGCTAAAATTCGTATAAACAGCGTCAACCTGTACCCCCCCCCATCCATGGCTTCGCATGTGGCTTCAAAAAAGGACACTAGATTTGTACTCGTGAATCTGTTCCTCACAACGCCGTGCTGATGGTGGCTTAAGAACTTGGAAAAATAGCGCTGAATATGTGGACAAATCAACGACTCCAATATTTTACCAAAAATCTTAGCAGTTACTGCTAGGAATTGTTAAAGTTATTCACACAAACCGAGGATGCCAGTGAGTGTTACTTTTTATCTATAGAAATTGACGGCCCGTGACAATTTTGACCACGTCGTCTGTACCAGCAAAAACTTTTACTCAGCTTAATTATCAACGTATTCCATCCATCGAACGACTATAGTAGATGTAAGAGATATCAGTGGCATTTTTATTAGGGTTCCGTACCCAAAGAGTAAAAACGGGACACTATTACTAAGACGCCGCGATCCGTCTGTCTGTCTGTCTGTCCGTCTGTCACCAGGCTGTATCCCATGAACCATGATAGCTAGACAGTTGAAATTCACAGATGATGTATTTCTGTTGCCGCTATAACCATAAATACTAAAACCGTATAAAATAAATATTTAAGTCCCATACAACAAACGTGATTTTTTTGCCGTTTTTTGCGATAATGGTACAGAACCCTGCGTGCGCGAGTCCGACTCGCACTTGGCCGGTTTTTTTTAAATACAAAAATGTCACTGATATCTCTTACGTTTATCCAAAACATATACCGATAGTCTACAGATCACTATATGTTTTGGCACAATTGTACTGTAGTGTTATTCATAAAATTTATATATTGGTCCTCTAACCTACATACTGTTTTTTTTTTAAACCAGTAACTATTAAGTTTAGGAGCGACTTTAAATCGCTGCAAAGTATCCACACGCCGTTTTATAAATCACCATCAAATCGCCGGCGACTAAAGTTGCTGCATCTGGACGATACTTTATTTAACGTTGTCCAATCGTAAACCCAAAACAAGTGAACGTTTACCTTAACGTTACGTTGCCGTGTCGTTAAAAGTAAAACACAGTAAATTATCGGTTTGTTCCTCGTAAACAGATCGTACAAATTGTAATACGTTTTGCATAATAATATGCACTTTGAAGCGATGATGTGCAAATGGAATTATTATAATGGCCGGGTTTTCAAGTGGTATTATAATGGGAGATTGTTTGTTTTTAGTGTGATTATAAGCATTAATGTCGTCTTAGTTAAAGTTAGTTGAATAATAAGTATCTCTTCAAAGTTAGAGGTAACAGGCTTCTTCTGGGTAAGCTCACTCCATCGTCGTTTCTGTCTCTGTCACCTCTGATCTTGACTAGAGTCTTGACTCTAGTCTAGGTCAGATGTGCTCTTGAGCAAACCCATATAAAAAAGCAAGTATAATAAACATCTTTAACAAATGAAGAAAATTTTTGGTGAGCGATTTTACAACCCCTCTGATGAACGCCCAATAATTATTGATTCGACATCATATTTATTTTAGACCGAAGTTCTAATGTTCAGAGAAGTACTTATATTATTTTACGAGATCTTAGACAAAGCGACATTACTTTAGTGCCAACGATTGTCACGAAGTCCATTACGGGTTTGACTTGCGCTACCAAAATATCAACCCTAAGAATTTTGTACAGGTATTTTGTTTATATCGCTGATAACAAATCATTTTGTATACAACCCAAAATAACCAATGGCAATGGCTCTTTTGATCAGATAAACTGAAGCTTAGAATATTTTACCAGTAAAACTGAACTTTACTTATATCATGTAAATAATTAGTTATCTCATACTTTTATGATATTATCTTTATAAATGTAAAATATCTTTCATTTTAAATAATACCTGCTCATATTACGAGAGTCATTTGATCGTTAGAGCCCCGCGCGGGGGCAGGCGAGCAATATATTGCCCGCCAGAGCTTGCTTGCACTTTATATTGCTATTTTTCAACATAATGCGTTATTCTATGAGCAGAGAGGATACAAATGGAGGTCTTTTGTGCACTAAACTTAAATCAAGCATTCTTAAGGGGTAAATAAAATAAGATAGAAAATATAATGGCTGCTAATGTTTTAGTCCGTATAAAACACTTTTGAGCAATAGTAGACAGAGAGACGCTCGCCCCATCTTAGAATACATACTCATATGTATGTATTACGTTTAATTGCCCCATTTGTGATACCTATGTAGATACAAATGCAAATGGGGAAATTTTGACCCATGACCATACATCATCTGCCTAGCCTTTTTCCCAATTATTGTTAGGGTCGGCTTCCAGTCCTACCGGATTCAGCTGAGTACCAGTGTTTTACATGGAGCGACTGCCTATCTGACCTCCACAACCCAGTAACTGGGTAACACGATACCCCTTGGCAAGACTGGTGTCAGATCTCAGGCTAACGACTGTCAAAGATCTTCAAATGACAGCCGGGACCAACGGCTTAACGTGCTTTCCGAGGCACGGAGGAAACTCGGTTTGTTTGAAATGATAACCCCATCCACGGACCGACCTCGTCAAGCGTTGCTTAACCTTGAAGATCGACCCGTGCGGCTGTTATAATTTAGCCACGAGCCCTGACCCATGACCATACATAAAATAGAAATAATTCCAGCCTGTAACTGTCAAATTGCAGGCCAAAGGCCTCTTCTCATACAGAGAAGGCACGAGCATTGATCACCATGCTTGCTCTATATGGGTTGACAATTTCAGACTTATATTAACTATGAGTCCAGGTTTCCTCACGATGTTTTCCAAGGTAAACTAAGAAAGTACATATTTTCAATTTGAAAAAGTCTCATTAGTACTTGCCCAGATTTGAACCAATAACGTCAATCACGAGAGGCGAGGTATTTACCCACTTGTCCAGCTAAAACCACAATGTACTTTTTACCCGACTGCCGAAGGAGGGTAATGTGTTTATCAGTCTATGTATGTATGTATGTATGTTTGTTCCTATGTGGCGTTCTAGAGACTAAACGCGTTGGCTGATTTTGATGATTCTTACGTCAATCGATTCGTCTTAACCTTGCAAGTGTCACTGGCTACATTAAAATTGGAAAATAAAAAAATGGTGGATTTTGGGCGCCATTTTGTGGGGGCAATTTTTTTTTTATTCCATACCCATCGTGTGGGGTATCATAATAAAGGGTTTTAAGAGGTGATTTCAAAAATATATAACACTTATATATTTGAATGTACGTAATTCTAAAAAAAAATAACTAAAAAGTTGTAAATATAAAATCAAAAAACCCGACTACTTGAAAAGCGAACTAAAAGACGTAAACAAGAAGAAAATCATGATGTGCAGTCGGAGGATACATCTGGTTTTGGTCCGCCAGCTCGCGAATGTATCCTCCGACTGCACAGCATGATTTTCTTCTTGTTTACGTCTTTTTAGTTTGCTTTTCAAGCAGTCGGGATTTTTTAATTTTTTAATTATTTTTTTTTAAATTATTTTTAAATAGTCTCGAGTTTGACTACTATTTCATCTGACGGAAAGCGATAAAGTGGTGAGAATGGCGAAACGCTTGCCTAGAAGTAAAATCTTTGGACTTAAAAACCCCCACACTATAAGCTATACAGATATATTTATGTTTATT
The DNA here is from genome assembly GCA_945859665.1 of Anorthoa munda. Lineage (NCBI taxonomy): Eukaryota > Metazoa > Arthropoda > Insecta > Lepidoptera > Noctuidae > Anorthoa > Anorthoa munda. Next base: position 23,056,981 of record OX243910.1, read on the forward strand.
AAATGAAACATTCATTTCGTTAGTTTTATTTTTAGTGAAAAATCTGGCAAAACTACAAACAAACTTCCTATGGAAAATGAGTTATTACTACACCGGTTTAAAAGTGAAGCGGTCGTTACTATGAAATTGTCGAGATTTAATGAGCGAAAACTATGCATATTTTCCAATTAGTTGAAGAATATACATTGAAAACGGTTCAACGCGCGAATGAATGGAAACATTATGGAAATTAATATGGCATATGAATGTGTGTTTAAGTAGTTATAGTTTGAAAAAGATAAACTTCAAATCTCTCTCTTTAATTTTCCTCATCATAATTGAAGCTTCATTATTATATGCGAGCTTTACCTTATTCAGCTAAGTATCTATAGGTAAAATTGTCTCAACTTTTGTGGGTTCTGAACGAGAGATTCTCAGAGGAACAGTCTTCTTAATCAATGTATTTTATGTTATTGAAATTCAAATTCATTTAATTCGGATAACTTAATCCATACAATTCGATAGAATACAACATAAAAAATCTAAATACAATTACATTAAATAAAAATAAAAACATTCAAATAACCCGCATAATAAATGATCTCCATAGCGGAGAGGAGATCCTATCAGCCAAAGTCTTCAGAATTCCGTTGCAGCTGCAGATCAGGGAGACAATTTTTTTGCGGATGACGGCATGAAAGCCGTGTTATTTAGCTTATTTTATTTTAACCAAACTCCAGACATCAAAATTCAGCAGTTTTTCCTCCATCTTTATTATGCGCACAATCAATATGTGGAAGTATTTGTCAGCATCTGTCCTTTCTAACTCTAGCCTTTAGGGCGTATATAATCTCCCATGTTAACGCGGTACTGGCTGTGCGCCAGTTTTGTCCCAATATCCTCCTTTTGGACAGTTTTATTTGCAAAATATTTTTTGATTTACATATTTTATCTTATGTAGGTTAAAAATAAATCCTGACCATAAATTTTTCTGTGTAAAAATATTTTTAAACATCCAAGTCGTTTTGGAGGGGTATGCAAAATAAGCGAAAAAATGTCATGTTGTTAATTATTTTTTTAAAGCAAAAGTATTAGTCATACGAAAAAACTATGTTTCACAAATAATGTACATGAATGAACAATAAATGTATATTTCTTTCAAACTTTGTAACCCGGCTAGGTTACTATGGATTATGCTATAGAAAGTAACCACTTTGCACAGATTAGAGAAGGTACTACGTAACAGATATTTCTCTCTCCGAGATCAAGTACACAATTATGAGCTCAATATCTGTGACGGTTGGGTTGATTCTTGAAGGCTCGTTTGTTGCGAAGCTTCTCGAACTATGACCCCCGCGCCCACCAAATACGCACTCCACTCGCACGCGCGGGCTCTGCGCGCGAGCGGTGACAACCAACTGGCAGAGCGGTGCCGGGACCGCGCGAAATTGTAGATTAATCGCTGTAAGTACTGTCGAGTGAAGGAGGCCTGCTAAGGGCCAAAAGGTACTAAAGTGAGCAAGCATCTTCTAGGCTCGGTTTTCTATATTAGATTTTTCGCCACTATGTTGGGGTCGGCTTCTAACATAATTGGAAACAGCTGAGTAACGGTATTTGACAAAGAGCCTATCTGATATCTACAACCCAGTAACTGGGTAACACGGTATACACCTTGGCAAGACTGATGTGACATTTTCCGGCTTCTGACTATCCGTAAGGACTGTCAAATATCTTAAAATTATCGGAGCAACGGCTTAATGTGCTTTCCGAGGCACCGACGAATTTCGGTATATTAAGTTCGACCCGCGTTTGGTTCTTTTATTATTAAGCTACGAACTCCTCAAACCACGTTTTAAAAGAAACAAGGAAACTCGTTCCTTTACCTTCAAATCGATAAACATAAGTTGTTTTCTTTGCAAGTCTTCATTTACCGGGAATCCAATTCTTGTAATAAGTATTCGTAACAAAATTATGCGTAGCATCTGTTTCTCAGAACTGGGAATGGCTCAAAAGGGGAAAGTCGTTGAGCAGTAATGAGATCATTGGCATTGCCTGTATAATGGGCTATTAGCAAACCAAGTTTGCAAATAAAGATAGATTGCACTGCCTCTGGAGTCAATCTTGGTGTACGAGTAACATTTGGTTTCCAGAAGTAATTATTTGTTAAACTTTATACACAAGGAGAAAACACTGAATAAAAGCGAACTTTAAGTCAGTTATGGCGCATATTATAAAAATTAAAAAACAAAAGGAGCAATTTAAATAACATATAGGGAAATATGCGCCACAATCGCTCAGCATAATGCTGGGACTCGCGTGCGAGACAGAGACACAGCGCTAGCCAGTGTCGACTGGATGACGTCAAACCGGATATGTTATTATTTGGTGTGTTATACCTTCTCGATTGTTTACCCAATAATATTATTCATGCAATAACTCTTATTGTAAGCTTCTACCTACATCAAGAAGGAACTTAGAACACTGTAGTTCGCTCCGTAATCTAGTGAACTTATGAATAAGTTGGTTTAAATTCGAATGGCTACCAAGAACTGATTTCAAATTGATTTGAATGATACCAAACAACAACGGTCTAAAGCATCATTAATATATACCTATGTGTACCAAATAGTCATTTAATAAGCCTTAATATAAAAGAACACATCACACAATGTTCCCAGATAAAGGCATTGTTAGAAGGCGGCAATATTAAATTACTTAACACAACAGGAAGCAAGTGGTTTTGGTTTAATACAGCCATGGAAACAAATATTATTACTTATCGACTTATATCTATTTATCTTATCCTTGCGTGATTGAATCAGAAATGTAGAGATCCGCAAGATAACCAGGGTTACCGACATAGTCCGAAGAATTGCCGTACTTAAGTGGCAGTGGGCAGGGCACATTGCTCGCAGAATGGATGGCCGATGGGGCAGAAAGGTTCTGGAGTGGCGAGTGCGAACCGGCAGACGTGACCTGGTGTAGGTTGCTGGGATTCGCTGGTTCCTAGACGCACGAGACCGGTCATGTGGCGACGCTTGGGGAGGCCTATGTCCAGCAGTGGACGTCTTTCGGCTGATATGATGATGATGATAACTTATCTACTTAAAAGGAACATTTAATTTAATACTGGAACTTTAACTTAAAGGATATTTTCCACTAATAAAACACAAAGCTGTAATCCTTTTAAAGCGTAACATATTAAAATAGTTAGGGAACTAAGGAGACAAGTCGTCACCGAATACTTTAGAAAGAAGTTCAAATGCCTTTGAAACAGAACTGTTCGAGTGTTTGATTAATTAAAGCTTCTTGTGAGATTCGTCTGGATTCTGGGAAAGTAAGTAGTAATGTCATATCTGTCTGTTCCTGGCTAGGAATATTGGCTTTTCAAATATCACATGACGAAGTTTTAGTTTTCATCAAAACTGGGCTCGAGACTCATAGTTTCAGATTTATTTATTTATATATACTTTATTGTACACCAGAAAACACAAGCACAAAAGAAAAATAAAACTAAAAAAAAACCGGCCAAGTGCGAGTCGGACTCGCACACGAAGGGTTCCGTACCATTATCGCAAAACACTGCATAAAAATCACGTTTGTTGTATGGGAGCCCCCTTAATTTATTTTATTTTAATTTATTAATTATTATTTTTTGAAGTAAATATACAACGAAATATTCTGTGAATATTTCAAGCGTCTACCTGTTGCCGTTATTAATATCGAGCAAAAAACGGCAAAAATATCACGTTTGTTGTATGGGAGCCCCCCTTTAATATTTACTTTATACTGTTTTTAGTATTTGTTGTTATAGCGGCAACAGAAATACATCATCTGTGAAAATTTCAACTGTCTAGCTATCACGGTTCATGAGATACAGCCTGGAGACAGACGGACAGACAGACAGACAGACAGACAGACGGATCGCGAAGTCTTAGTAATAGGGTCCCGTTTTTACCCTTTGGGTACGGAACCCTAAAAATATACAACAGGCGGCCGTATCGCATTCCGTGATCTCTTCCAGGCAACCTGGAATGGACAGTGATTGCCTGGACATGACGTGGGGTTGTCAGTGGTGCAACAATACCAACAATGAATATAAAGATACAATAATACTTAATAAAACACAAATGTTAATAAGTTTTTTAATGAGCTATATAATAGATACATAAATACATCGTCATCTTCATTAGCCTCTTGATGTTCCCACTGCTGGGACACAGGCCTCCTCTCTGTGAAAGGGAATGGGCCATAATCCACCACGCGGGCCCAGTGTGGGTTAGTTGATGTCGCAGTCTTCGAATTGATGACTATGCTTATAATATGCTAGCATCTCGTAAGAACTCATTCAAGATGATCTGGACGACACGAAAACATTCAATTCTAAACTTGTATATTTTTTAAATAGAAATAGAACGTTACAAACATAGTAGCCGATGAAAATAGAACCGGATCGGGAATACCACAGATGTCCGGATACGAATCCAGATTGTTTGTAAGAGATCCAGTTGTACAAGCTGTAGGAAACACTTTTACAGTTAGTTTTATATTATTATATTTTGCGGATCCGCTACGAGTTTCTGTTCGTCGAGGAAACTGAAAATTTTATGCTGAGTACAAAGTTTCTTAGTTTTGCTTAAAGGTGGAAGTTGTTACTTATTATTGATATCTGGTGCATGTTTGTTTGGACGTTGTTTATCACAAAAAAAAACCAGTTGTAACGCCAAATGGTTTAAAATGTAAATATGCAACTATCTTATTGATTTAATGGTCGCAAGTAATACTGCCGAGCGTAAGGTCCTGAGACACAACACAACTAACATTTTACCAACGAAAGCTTCGCGATAACGATGGCAAAAAAAACCGGCCAGGTACGTGTGTGAAGACTGGCACATTTAGAGTTCCGTACCAAATCGCAAAATCAAGTTGGTTTTAATAGAAAACATGAGGGAATTGAGAAGAAAAATCTGATATATCAATATGTCGGTATTTAATTTTTAGTAAAAATACGTAACATTATACATTATCACCAAATTTCAAGTTACTAGGTCAATGGGAAGTAAAACAATTCTTCGGAACAAAATTTTGTACACAAAAACTGACTTTGGTGCCCTTTGAACTTCTCATTCATTTGGAAAACAAGTCCATTTTTTACTAAAACAAATAATACAGTATTTATCTACTCAATAAGCTCTAAACAACAATACCCTACTCGATGGGGTTGGTCACTTTTTGTCGCGTCCTCCCTTTATCTGTATGGGAGCCCCCCTTAAACTTTGACAATTTCTATGGGTCAACATGATGCTTATATTGTGCAAACTTGAAAACTGTGGCTCCAACCGTTTGGCTGTAAAACCTGTATGACAGATTACGGACGGACACACAGATAGACGCATGAGTGGCAGCAGTAGGGCTCAATTTGGACCCTTCGGGTACGCAACCCTAGAAAGCTAAAAAGTATGGGATTGTCAAGCATTATCGAAATGTCATTCATTTCTCTTAAATTTTGGCCTTATTTGGCATTTTGAACATCGCCATCGCTGTCATCGAATGGCACTTTGGGTTGACACTATATTGGGTTATTTTTTATATCCCATAACTCTAGGGTTATATATATTCTTTAAGTATAAATAATACAAAAAGTCCTAGAGTATGTGGTCCAAAAATGCATAGTTTCGAGGATCATTACATAAATCGAAATTAATTTTTTCAATAAAAAATTGCAACAATGTATGAACGATGCAAAAAAAAAACTATGGTTACAGAAAAATAATTCATATGCCAGTTGATTCTTTGATATGATCTCATTCTTTTTTTGTTTAAAATAAAGAAAAATAATATACTTTGCCCCACACTTCATTCATACCCAAAGACATAAAAAAAACCGGCCAAGTGTGTGACAGACAGACAGACCCGTTTTTACCCTTTGGGTACGGAACCCTAAAAACACCTTGTATAAGTATCCCTCTGTTTAACCCTTGGAGAGTACTGCAGGCGTGATATTATGTAACTAGGTACACTCCATTGTACAACTGTATTTATGTGCATATATGAAGGTTTCAGTGAAGTGATAAGATCCACGGCATTGGTGAACAAGGTGGATACTCGTATAGCAATCGAATAGAAGTAACAACTCCACCTGATAGGTCATTGTAGGTGCAGCAGCTATTTCCTTAATGAAAACTGGTAATTTAATTAAAAACCTCCCCTTGGTTCTAGGTGTCAAGTTTTCTCGAATACCTAAGTAAAATAAAGTTTGAGAGTGGCGCCAATGACTAAGAAGTTTTGTGGAAATCTGTTGCCATGGTACTATTATCTCATGACACTGTTCCTTTTTCATCCAATGTGGAGGAGCTACATAACATCGTGAGTATAGTTTTCAGTATGAATGTGGACGGTTATAAGAATAAGTAGCGGAAGATGGATGGATGGATGTGGTTGGATGCCTAAAACGTGGATCCACGTGACAAACAACGGCTTTTTAATTGTTTCGGTTTCTAACTACGGTACACAAACGGTTAAAGAAAAATTGATGGATCTTTTGAAAGATAAATTGGCTAACAAGGATGTGCACATTGAGATGATGAAACATATAGATCCGATATGTGGAAGACATACAGCGCTTAAAACATTGATTCCTATAATAAAGAAAATTCGTTTGTCATCACCAAAGGAGTAATATAGAAATTACATAAACGTTCAATTAAGGTGTTTCTACTGAAAACCCAAGTTATACCGAAGATTAAACTTGACGTAATGGTTATACAGCCTCTCAAAGGGTAACAGTTCTTAGAATTATCGTTAACAGGGTTGGCAAATAATTGTAGAATGAATTTGTATTTGTGATACCAGTGGTACCTACTGAAAACCTCTGATAACTCCTCCTACCGGTCATAACTATTGTAAATAACCACTAAGAGGAAAAACAGAGGGCTTATGTATCAGTCTCTAACGTTCCCACATTTGGGACATAAGCCCTCTTTTTAAGAGATGGAGTGGGCCGTAATCCTACACGTGGACCCAGTGCGGGACGGTGGATGACGTCTTCGAAATTTATTTCTTCACGATGTTTTCCTTTACCGTGTTGTTAGCTGTTGTGATAAAATAAGATATAAAAAATGTTATCGTATTTTTCAGCCATGAAAGAACATTTCAGTTGAAACATAACTTTAATATTGAATCTATTTATTTCTCTTACTTTCTTCTTTTTATAACTCATATTTCAAATTTTTTCCGAGCAGTTTATACTTGACAAAATCATAGGTTCCTCTAAATTTAAGACTTCACGATTTAATCTTTAGAATTAAGCCTTTGTCCCGAATATTAGTCAGCCCTAAGAGAATTGAGAGCTACGATGTATGGGAATTATTACAACAAAGCATTTTCGCTGTCAAGGGAAGGCATGATAAGGAATTATTATTTTATCTAGTTATTCCAGTTAATTGAATGGATGCCCTATTTTTTGGCTAGGCTCATTATTTTTACGTCTACTAAGTTTAAAACTTTATGAAATGGGCATTAACTTTTTCCTGAACAGAATATGTCTCAGAAGACCTATTCTGTAGATGCCGTGTATTTTCCGGGATCTAAGTAGCCTAGTTGTAAGGTGCCCAGGATCGCTTGGTGTGGCGACATTAGGAGGACTATGTTCAGCAGTAGACTGACTTCAAAAAGGAGGGGTGCTCAATTGGACTGTTTTTTTGTATGTTTGTTACGCGATTACTCCGGCAATTATTGCCCGATTTTAAAATATTCTGTTTTTATTTGAAAGGGTATACTCTGGAGGTGATCCCATTGTCACCAATTCAGGATCTGATGAGGTGATCCCATAGAAAACAAGGGAACTCCTCAAATTTTATAGACACACAAATATCATAGTGATTTTGTTATTTTCATCAACATGGCATGCGCTTGCATTCAGAAAGTATCATTTGGTGAAGTGATACTGATAAAGAACACCACAGATGGCTACTGAAAGTACTGGAACTTCACAATGATAATTTTGTTTGGGAATAAGATATCTCGAATAGTTAAATGACTGTGGTACATCAAACTTTTTTTAAAGGTTTTTTAAGACGTCTTTATTACAAAAACCCGTCATGTTGCGTTCAGCAAAAGCGTGGGCAGAGGACGTGGGTGAGTTTTACCCACCGGTGATAGTTAAATTCCATGTAAAATGGATTGCCATTTTATTGGGCAAACCGAACTTTGAATTGAGCCAATCGAAAACATTTGTTAATAAAAACCCACACGTTGCCTGATCTATTAAAAGTTCGGAAAAGTTATTTAAATTAGAACCTAAATTCATTTTATAACAAGAGTTACAGAAGTACCTACTGTAAAGGTTTACTTTTGATAGGAACTTTATCTACAGCATGCAGGCTGGCATAAAAATGGTTCAGGTTGAATTTCAAGCTTTGAATAGTCCTAGCGGATTAAGACCCAGTTTTTTTTATCCGTTTTTAACTCAATCAATGGTTCAATATAGTTTCAAATTTCGGTAAAACGTGTTTATTTATAAATTTTTAGTCAAACAGATAATCAAATAATTAACTCTCCAAATTATTTGATATTTGTGTGGCTAACAATTGATGAAAATAAATATTTTAGTGAAATTTTAATATATTGGTTAGCAAATATAACCATTGGTTGAGTAAACTACCATTCCATACCATTTTAAAAAAAAACTGGGTTTTAGAAACAGTTTGAATTTTTATCGATAGATTTACCCCTTAACTAACAACAGCTAAAATTAACCCCAAATGGAAACCATAAAATGAAAATGTAATAATTATAAATGCCTTAAATGTATTAATGTCCTGGTATTCTCAAGTAACATTTACAATTAAAAGAAACAATATTTTCATACTAACACTTTTATTACTGAAAACATAAAAACACCACATTTATCTAATTGAACTCTTAGCCTAACAAATGGTCTTCAATGAAATTCTTAAAAACAATAGCAGGAACCACAAAACCTAATGGAGTAAACACCATGAAGAAATATCACTTATACAATCAGTCACCAAAAAAGAACCTCTTGTTTTTTCTAACAAAAATGATAACTCTTTGAGTGTCTGCATAAATACAAATACTCGATAACTACATGTTAGTGGTATATCATCGTCTGAACTCAAAATACTGTCATCAACACTTTTCAGGTCGATTTCCATGTAAGATTCATGACCTATGTTTTGATGCTGAAACTTCATTTTTACTTTCAAAATAACGCATGAGGTCCACTACATCCGACGCTTCTTAATTTCCAATGTCGTCCAGGATGATAGCAACTGGTTCATATGAAAAACCTTGTCTATTTTGCTCCAGTGCTGCACAAATAGTAAGGTTGTCCAAAAAAAATACAGACCCCAGACACCCTATGTACCAGTACAGCACAAACAAATGATTTCTACGCAATATGCGTTCTTGAAGTTAAAGAGCACGCGATATACTAGGAATACTTAAAATTAGAAGCAGATAGCTTCGCTGGTAAAGAAAATATTTGTTATTTTTTGCGGCTGGGGTACAAAACCACTCCACGAATCCTAAGGATGTTTCTATTTAGACAAGCTGATGTACATTGCTACAAAAAAAAAAATGGTGCGTTTCTGTGAGTCCTTTGAGCTGACCCTGTAAAGAGTTCGGCGCTTTAAGACTATAGATAGATAAACTCTTTATTCAGTGCACACAAAGGACAGCACAACACACAAAATCACAATATTAATAGGGAGACGAAGAATTCCTAGATAATAAGTTCAACGGAAAATAAGTAAGCTAGCTCATTAATTTGGGATTCCAAAATCTCAGCAAGCGTTTATGCGACCACAAGTTCAATAAAGCAGTCAGCAGCAGGCAATATTGCCTTGTGATTTTCCACAGTGATTTAAAGAACCCGGTCTTGACCTGTAGCCAAGTTGACAATCTACAATCGATAACGCTGAATGTTAAGTCACGTGGTCAGACCATACAAATAGAAGGCGTTAACGATTGTAGAAAGAGATTCTATACGAAATGTTTGTGACTTGGCTAGGAGGGCTGAACATGTCATCTATAATCGTGACAATCTAAGAAGCCCGATGACGTTTCTCATTTTACATGCCGCGATAACTTTGTTTGATAATGTCTACGAAAAATCAAATTCCTAATCCTAATTAATTACTATGTTACCCATACACTATAACAACGAGTATCATTCGTAAGCATGAAGTTTAACTTATATTATAACATAACTTATTTTTATAGCTGTCAAATCCGACTTCATAAATTGTCACGACTATACCTAAGTACTTAAGCTAGGGCTACATCTGTATCATGAGCTGAACAAGGAATAGATATCCTTGCCTTCCTTTAACAAAGCTATCAATCTCAAAGCCGACCAGTGTACCGGTAAGATAGTTACACTGTCCTATTACTGGATTTATAAGATTAACACGTTACAAGAATATCATATTTCCAATTTGGGACCCAATTAGGTTTCAAGGCTCTTAGTAAATATCTTGTAACGAGGTGACCATTATAGTGAACGAAGTCAGATCCTTAATTAAAGCTTAACTTAAGGGCTTACGTCAAAGGCTTAGCAGGATATTGTATTCAACAAGGTTAGGTTAGTAGCCACATACGGCGTGCGTGTATGACCAGAGGCAACAGATATAGTGTCCATACCATTATGTCAATCGATTGGCAAAGGTTCAAAATTTTTGTAAATATGTATTAACTGGTGAGGACCATACCGGACCGGTGGTGATCTGGCAGAGAACCAAAGTTGTGGATATAGGTCACAGAATAAGCAAGCTGAAGTGGCAATGGGCCGGCTACATAAGTCGTAGAACTGATGACCGTTGGGGTAAACGTTGTTCTTGAGTGGAGACCGCGAACTGGTAAACGTAAGGTAGGACGCCCTCAAGCTAGGTGGAGCGACGATCTTCGCAGGGTGGCTGGTAGCAACTTGATGATAGTTGCCGAAAATTGAACCAAATGGCGTACAATTGGAGAGGCCTATGTCCAGCAGTGGACTGCTGTAGGCTGATGAAGTGTTGAAATGTGTTTCGGAAATTTCACGCGGTCAGTCCCAAACCCTATGTTGAAAGTCCAAGATGTGATAATGTGGTTGTAGATGAAACAAAAGAAGTGTACAATTTGCAAAGAGCATACGTTTATTTTTGAAATCAAAGCTCTTGATAAAAGTACACACAACACTTGAACTCAGAAACCGCCCTCACTACTACTTAATAAAAGTGCTTTTAAAGGCAAATATTGATATCGAACTATAGCAATATAAAATACTCCCGAAACGAAAAATTCATAGCGATAAACGGAGTCACACCCCTATTCCACGATACATTTTATTGATGTGTACGATGTACACCCAGCTTTCCAAATGGACGTTTATATTTTCCTGAACCTGAATATAAAGCCCAGTGCACTATATAGGAAGGTTGTTACTTTTTAGGGTTCCGTAACCAAAGGGTATAACGGGACCCTATTACTAAGAATCCGCGGTCCGTCTGTCTGTCTGTCTGTCACCAGGCTGTATCTCATGAACCGTAATAGCTAGTAATTTTCACAGATGATGTATTTCTGTTGCCGCTATAACAACAAACACTGAAAACAATAAAATAAATATTTGAGTGGGGCTCCCATACAACAAAGGTGAAATTTTTGGCCGTTTTTTGCGATAATGGTACGGAACCCTTCGTGCGCGAGTCCGACTCGCACTTGGCCGGTTTTTTATTTCGTTGTTTGACGATCAACAAATGGTGGATTTGATTAATAGAGACACTTTCTGAATAGAAAATGTATTGAGTGGTCACATTTGGAGACTGCATCTGTAATTACCTTGTTTGCTTCAAACCTAAGGAATTGCCGTAGACAAAAATACCTTTTTTGGAAAAAATACTACCGACTTCCAAATAAAAAACCACAAAATGAAAAATTAACTTTATTTTTGGAAGTCGGTATCATTCGTAGGTACCAATTTTTTGGACACCGACTTACAAAAATAAAGTTATTTTTCACTTTGTGGTTTTTTATTTGGAAGTCGGTAGTACATTTTTGCAAAAAAAAAAATTGTTTTACCTACCTAATAGGCAAGTTGTTTAGTAAGTACTTATAACGCCAGAATAGATTACCCGAATATCATGAAACTTGAACATAACCGGTGAAATGAGAGATCTGCGTACCCCTTTCGAGCGTACTGGCGTGATGTTAGGTTCTGAAATGGTATAAACAATAAACAGACATGCGATTGCAGCGATCCCGAGAGATTTGCTGTTATTTATTGAAAAGTTCTGTTGTATATCTCCAAAGTTCTTCATCAGATCTTTATCAAATTAAAATGGGATTTCGAAACATACTCTTTCAAACAAAAAAATAATTTTCAAAATCGGTCCTCAATTGGAGGATATCGGTGAAAAAAAAATAAAAATCATATTGTCGAACATAGAACTTCCTCCTTTTTGGTAAGTCGGTTAAAAAGCGCCGTAATAATGCGACAACGGCCCCTTCGTAGAGAATGCCCTAGATATTAAGCCTGCCATAGCAAAAACGTGCATGAAGTTTACATAGATAAACAAACGATGCGAAAATGCTTTTTCATAGTTATTTTAACAGCGGAGCAATTTTAGTAAAATTGCTTTGAAAACACATCGCATTTTAGCGTCGCAATTTTCTCCGGGAACTGTAAAGTACTAGAAAGTAGCCGTTTGTAATGTTTTGGTCTTGAAGATTACTCTGTACACAGTTAAGTAAATTTGAATTTGGTTCTAGCAGATATTAGGGCAAAATATAGTTTCCACGTACTTCTCACGTCACAACATGTTATGTCTGTAACCTGTATACCTTCAAGGAACCCTGCTGAGGCAAATATCTAATATCATGGTGGACATCTCACCCATACGAACAAAACGTTTTGGGGAAACTTTTATTATGCGTACAGTTAAGGAGTGGAATTCCCTGCCGGAGTCTGTGTTTCCCGATAGCTACAATCTAGGGGTCTTTAAGTCAAGAGTGAATGGGTTTCTTCTAGGCAAGCGTGCTTCACCGTCGACCTCATCATCGCTTACCATCAGGTAAGATAGTGGTCAAGCGCAAGCACATAAAAAAAAAAATGTTAATCTCATCATTGCTTGAGCTATTTTCCAATTCATCATTCATTCATTCATCATCAGCCTTTTTATATTCCCACTGCTGGAACACTGGCTTGCTCTCTGTGAGAGAGCGTATGGACCACAATCCACCACGCGAGCTCAGTGCGGGTTGGTTGATGTCACATGTCTTCAAATGTTTGGTTCTAGGACATGCCGGTTTCCTCACGATGTTTTCCTTCACCGTTTTGAGAGTAGTAGTGATGAAATAATTTACACAAAGTAAAGCGCCTGCCTGGGTTTAATCCCACGACCTACAACTTTAAATATAGTAATAATAGTCGCGGCCGATACCACAGGGCCACCACTGCTCTCTATTTTCCAAATAACGATGAAGAATAATGATTCTGTACGGAGTTTGTCTATTATCTCCATTCCCAAAGCAATGTTTAGAAATAACATAAATTCTAAAATTATAATCGGGCATGTAAAGCGCCCAGGAATTTACATATTCATATCAAATATTTACGAGTTTCTCGCGTGTAATTAACTTGGTATTAGCTTCGGATTTGCTTACACAATTTGTACTATTTTATTTAAATTGGCATGTTTAGTTAAAGCCCTTGTTATTATAATTGTAATTCAATTTACTGGTTTGATTTGTTTTTGGAATAGCTTAAAATTTATAAAATACCGAGAATTCTTTTTCGTCGACGGCACAACTACTATTTACCTCTGGAGTCTGAGCCGACCATATGGCGACGTTTGGTGCCACCACAGAGGCGTTATTCGGCTGGCCAGTTCTGTACAAGCGCATCATGAAAACTTACGTGAATTGAGCTTAAAAGAAAAAGAAAGAAAGAAAGAAAAAATGTTTTTTCTTTTTAGGATACACGAGATAAGAAAAACACAAACAATAAAAAATAAATTTAAAAAAAACCCCGTGCGAGACCAAAATGGCTCCTATCTTAGCATGGAAAAGTAGCTGTTAATCCGTTATATAATGCTAGGTATTTACTTCACCTTAGTTACCACCGTGAGATTTTTCAGAATAACACTACGGTAGTGCTTTTCTGACCCCAAGAGAATGGACACTTGAGACACTAGCAAATGGAACATTGTCTGACCGACGAGAGAAAATACAGGGTACTGAGTATCCCGTGTTTTACACACAGAGTATAAACATACTCTGTATTCATCTCGAAATAATTATACTCCTTCAATTTTATTTTCTGAATTAATTTTACGGCGGGTTCCATGACGGCCCCAAAAAAGCAAATTATCCTATACCCGCTACATAAATACACATAAAGAAACGAAAAATATAACACCATAGCTCCATATTCCCTTAGCACTAAAAGAAACTAAAAGAAAAAATACCAAGAAAAACCGTACGTACAAATGAGTACACGTAACTATTTCGTCTATACAAACATAAAGAATCTATCCACAGATCATATTTAACCGTCGTTTAAATATAAACTTCCTATCATCGTTAACTAATTAACTGTGGTGTGAATGATCGGTGATGGTCAGCAAAATGATGGGTAACGTCTGTCAAGGAAATTATGGAAGATTGGTGGTGTTATTGTCGATACATTGTCTGGGAAACATTGTTGGTTTTAGATAATTCTTGTGAATACAAAGCATTATAGAAGGTATGATTGATGGTTCTGTTATACTGTTCAAGGTTCATAAAATATTCTTTGTTTGAACAAGGGGGGTAAATATAAGCATTCATCATCATCATCATCAGACGATTAATGTTCCCACTGCTGGGACACAGGCCTCCTCTCTGTGAGAGGGGATGGGCCGTAATCCACCACGTGGGCTTTGAATTTTTGGTTCTAGGATTATAAGTTTTCTTTCACCTTATAATCTCTTAGAGTAAGGTTATTTCAAGTGTGCGTAAGGAACAGATGTATACATCTGTCCCCAATCCGCAGTCGCACCATGATAGTTTTGATACGTCAGGGGCAGGTTGTTCTAACTTAGTTGGGGTCGGCTTTCAGTCTTATCGTATGCTAATACTAGCATATCACACGAAGCGACTGCACTGTTGCTATCTTCTAAAAACATCTAAACCAACCAAGAAAATGTATTACATATAAATAATTATGTCGGTTTTCCCTCTGTTAGGTAAAGCTTCACTACAGAGCATGCTCTCCTCGGCAGTTATTCAGGAGGCTACACCAGATGTTTTCATCATGACCTGTCTTTCCATTGACTTTCTAAATATTCTCGTCTATTTCTTTAGTTCAGATAGTTGTTCCGGCTCTGGGTGTTTGTTTATATGAGTGTAGATGTTTGTAAACGCACCCACGCCACGGTACAGAAATTCCTAGCGTGGGGTAAAGTATAAAAAAATAAAATCTTTTTATGCCTGTAAAAGTGCTTTTATTCTGCTTAGTACAGTTGGAACGTGCCATAAAACTCACGATATAAATAATTCTGATTCATCTAATTCCTTACGGTATTCCGAGTAAAAACCACCATATTTACAACATTCCCAGTACAACGTATACCTACTGCGGTGTTTTATGCTGCCGACAGACACCCGGACAGAAAAACGTAAACACTGTTGTGTGGAGAGTACCTGCGTAGTGTTCCGTCAACTGTTACTAGTGCAGGAAATAAGTTTGTTTTTAAATGGGTGGTGATTTGTTTACCTAAACTACAACGTTTGGGATTTTTTTTAAGTTTTTATGGGCATTGGATTTCAGGTGAAAAAAGTATCATCATCATCATATCTGCCGAAAGCCGTCCACTGCTGACATAAGCCTCTACACAAGCGTCACCACATTGTCGGCATCTTGCTTCCCGCATCGAGCGGATCCCCGCAACCTTCACCAGGTCATCGGTCCACCTGGTGGGAGGTCTTCCAACGCAGCGTCTTCCGGTTCGCGGTCGCCACTCCAGAACTTTTCTGCCCTATCGGCCATCCCTGCCCACTGCCACTTAAGTTTGGCAATTCTTCGGGCTATGTCGGTAACCCTCGTTCTCTTGCGGATTTCTACATTTCTGATTCGATCACGCAAGGAAACTCCGATCCATTGCCCTTTGGGTGACTGTATGCTTTCTGATGAGGCCCATTGTAAGCGACCACGTCTCAGAGCCATAGGTCATCACTGGCAACACACACAAAAAGTATGCCACTTATATTTTCAATGTAAAAGTTCGTATGTCTGTTAATCAAGCACGCCTCACGCCAAATTTGATTGGGATAAAGGAATATACAGGATAATTACTTTGTCACTAAAGGGCATTATTTTGTGAGATTTTTTGACATTCACGCGGGTGCGGATCGGTCTTAATTGAAATACATTTAGCCTAGACTTACACGCTTCCCAAAATAACGAAACCGATGTTGAAATATTATGCGATCGGTAAGTAATTTTATATTCAAAATTATTTACCGGTCGTTATCAGTAAAAGTGTCTCGAGAAATTCAGTAACAAGATCCTTCCATCTTAAATTAAGTAGGCATTTAATTGCTGTCTGTTTGCATCATAGACTGATTTTTATGGATTCATTTTCAATTCAAAATTAAACTTTTAATGCAGAAAAATAGAAACGACTTCCAAATAAAAACTAAGTGAAAAATAACTGCAATTTCCGAAGTCAGTGTTCATGTAATCGTTTCTTCTTATTTTGACCTCGACTTTTAAAATAAAAAAACATTTTTACAAAAAAATACAACATACTTTGTATTTTTATGTAAAAAAGTTTTTTTATTTTTCACTTTTTAGTTGTGGTACTTAATGGCGAACATCATCAATGTATTCGAAGTAATATTTACGTATAATATATAATTATATCTAATGTACATTATTTACAAACTAATATTATTCGAAGTCAAATAGATACGCATTATTAAGTATAACTCAAAAACTACCCTTCAGATCTTGATCAAATTTCAATGGGACCACGTGAGGAGGACAGATTTAAAAAAAAAACATAGAGCATTCAACTATAACTGCTTATTCAAACGGCAGAACTAATTCAATTATCTTACTCAAACAAGCCCATTGGAGCGAAAAATTAAAACTGCAATTGAAAGGGAATTAAAAACATAATAGTTTTAGAAAAGTTTTAAGCTGGTTCTTCAGTATTTAAATATTTTATACCACGGTTTCTGGAGAGAAATTATCAACGCGTCACAAATTAAACGATGCAATTTGCTGTCGAAACTCCATATAAAAACTTTTGATAATTAATCACATTAAATTTGTAAAGATTTTTGTTCAAGAAACTGGGCCTAAGTCTTATTCACTTAATAGAAGGACCAAAAATATTTTTTCACTCTTAAAACTAAAATTTGCCCTTCTTCTTCTTCGTCGTATCGATGATTCCTCAATGATACATGTTTTGACCAGAATTCGGCCACGACATCAGCGTTTTCATTTGCCTCACAAAGGTCCTTCAGGATGCAGGTGTTGTTGCGCAGAGAGCACGATAGTAGATAAAGCATTATTTGTGACATAGCTCCGCAATCGCACTGCGGGTCATTGGAGTACCCCCATCTAACTAAGTTGTGTCTGCAGCGACCCACTTGGCTTCGGAGTCGGTTTAAAGATTTCCAGGTGGGCCATGGAAGTTGGTGGCCTCTTGGGAGCTATTCTGTAGGCTCATCATAGTCAGTCGGAGGAGGATGTTTGAGGAGCCACAGTCTCTTCTTTGCCTCACTAGACCTGCTGCTGATCGTGGATTGCGTTCAGACTACCTGTTGTATGTTTTAGTATCAAGTTTCTTTTTTTTCTTGTATATTATCATGTAAAATCAAGTGTATATAAATAAATAAATCATCTGCCTAGCCTTTTTCCCAATTATTGTTTGGGGTAGGCTTCCAGTCTTACCGGATTCAGCTGAGTATCAGTGTTTTACATGGAGCGACTGCCTATCTGACCTCCACAACCCAGTAACTGGGTAACACGTTACCCCTTGGCAAGACTGGTGTCAGATCTCAGGCTTCTGACTACCCGTAACGACTGTCAAAGATCTTCAAATGACAGCCGGGACCAACGGCTTAACGTGCTTTCCGAGGCACGGAGGAAACTCGGTATGTTGAAATGGTCACCGATCCACGGACCGACCTCGTCAAGCGTTGCTTAACCTTGAAGATCGAACCTTGCGGCTGTTATTAATTAGCTACGAGCTCCTCCCCATCTTAATAAAGACATATAAATAAATAAATAAAATATCAAAATCCCTCTGGAATTTTTAGAAATTCCTAAACAAATCAAAAATATCTACGGATGCAAATAATCCTGTAACTGAAAATTTTGGACGGTATTCGGGTTAGCCGGTCCTTAGGGATCAACCCAAGCCCGGGTGGCGGTAATGGCTCCATACCAACGCAAATCCTTTACTGTTGATATAGTAATTAATATTAAAATTGGAAAGGGTTTGGTTCTGGGCGATTAACATGTCAATATTGTGGAAGCGTGGTACGGTTGTGATTAGATTAGAATGGAAACTTTACTTACCTACCTAATAGCAATAGATAATCAGTAAAAGGAAAAGTGGAAGGTTACCAAAGGGACGTACACGATGGTCTGACCAAGTGACGCAGCACAGTAGACACCAAGAGCTTTAACTACTCGTATAACAGGCTAAAGATCGTCACAAATAAAGGGAAATTATCAAAGAGGGTCACATCATGGCGCATTAGCAGTGAATAAAGAACTTAAATAGGGGGAATCACTTCACACCCCCGAATACTGATAGTAAACATTTGAAGATGAGTATTTTTCTAACTGTACTTTAGTCTGAAAACCTGTCAACATCTGACACTATAGTAGGGTTCCATGGACAGTTTCTTAACGCCAAGTACTCAATTCAGAAATCGGCCCTAAAAGACGTAACAGATGAATGACAGATTCTCATCTGCCTAGCCTTTTCTCAAATATGTGATGTGGTTAGATACCAGTCTAACTGGATTCAGCTGAGTATCAAAATTTTACATGGAGCGACTGACTATCTGACCTCAACAACAAAACTAACGAGTAGCACGATACAAGAAAGATATTGGCTGAAAATACATACCTATACTCCAGCCATTTTGAAGATACAAAGTTTGCCAACAAAGTAGAACAGCCTTTTTTTTGTTGATGGCTACCCTCTTTGTAACCGTCAACAACAACTTAACAACAAAAATAAAAACGAATTTGATAAAGAATGTAGTATCTGTTGTACATCGATTTGAACTGAGTTAAAGTTGTCAAAAAATAAAAGGCCTGTTTTGACAGTAATAAAAATACTTAATAATAATTAAACTTGATGCTTGCGAATGATACTCGTTGTTATAGTGTATGGGTAACATAGCAATTAATTAGGATTATGAATTTGATTTGTCAATTTCTTACGTAGAAAGTTATCGCGGCATGTAAAATGAGAAACGTCAACGGACTTCTTAGATTGTCACGATTTTAGTACAGATGAAAGATAATTTGAGAACTTACAATAACCAAGGACTCGAACATTAGATTGGAGAGAACCTAAAATTTTCACCCCTGCTGTCAGCTGATTGAGCTGTCAGCAATGATGTTAAAGATGGGTATACTGAGGTAGACACGTTTTACCGACGTCTGCGCGGCAATACAAACACAAGCTTGAGTGAACTTAGTCCGTCTTGCGCATAGACTACTATTATATATACTAGAGATTGGTCTTGCGTCTGGTCGCGACACTAACGTGCATTTGAACAGTATGTTTATCTCTTTCTGACAACGGGCACCTATTTATTTATTTGTGATCTTATAACCTACTCAGTGATAGAAATAAAGTTCCAAGTTCCATAGTCCTATGTAGGTAGCTTAAGTAAAATATCGCTAAGATTTTATTTTTGTATAATGAGTATGACGTCTCGATTGGTAAAATCTCATTTTCAACGACAACGACAACGATTCGCAATTTTAACAGTTGTGCCTACAATTTTAAAATTGAGAATCGTTGTCGATAGGCCCGTCTGATATTTTTTACACCAGAAATGAATGGACTATGTTTAATAATAAATTGTCTACGCACTGCGTTTGTATGAAAACTATTTTAGAATGTGGAGGACATTTATTAATAGTCTATCTGTAATATCTACTGACTGAAAATACTCCCGGAACATAAAAATAACCTTTACTCCAGCGAGTATTCAATTTACACTGATGAACAGCATGAACGAATTCGCTTTCAAAAGCAGAAAAAATACCTTTACGAATCATATCTAATTCCTCATCGCCCCGTACATCCAAAATACATTACACGGTCTAAAAAACGCCTTTACAATTTTAATAAAAACCTAAATAAAATTCCTTATTTGCTGCGTAAATTCTTTATCGTAGATTCCTTTGCGACAATCGTGAAAAAAATGGGATTTACAAACCTTTAGGCAACATTCGCACGAGAGTTAAAAAAACGTTGCGTTAATACCTTGCGTTAGCGCTTTTTTAACGTCCGCGATATAATTTTTCACACGAACGATTTTAAATCAATCTTCTTGCTTCGGAAGACGTGGAAATGGTTACTACTAAATTACTAGCAATAGCATTGTTTATTGCTAGAAGACGAAAAAGAAAACAAAATGTAGACTGGGTACATCTTCTGAATGAACAGTGATACTTAAAAGGGCAGTTTGTGACACTGTACGAAGATTTGATGCAATATCCTGAGATTTTTTTAAATTATTGTCGACTAATTGTTGGCAATAGTGGGGCCTCTACTACCACGTTTACCTAAACAAAACAAACTCATCCAACCGCTGAGGGAGCGCGCGGTGAACTGACCTTAGCTCAAATAATAAGAAGTTTCATATGGTCTATTCCGTTTAGCGCCCGATGCCTAGCGTTGAGAATACAACAGAGCTCGATAAAAAAGTAGCGCTGACGTGTGAACATATACTTGAAAATGCATTTGTTCTATTTAAACGCTTTTTTAACGCGCGTTTTTAAAAGCGCTCGTGCGTAATAGGCCTAAAGGCTGGCGTTATGATAAATTTGATTAGTCTCTAAGTGAAACGAAGCGGGGACTCTCTTCGGAAAAATTGATAGCAGTCTAAATGTGTTATTGGTAAATATTTTATGTTCTCTGTCGCCCAATGATGCGAGAGTATTAGATGGATGGATATTTTTATGGATGACGGAAATATTAAATTGATGTGACCCTAAACGTGGGCAGACCATCTCTAAGTGGAAATATTATATGCATAGACATAAATCTAACTAGATGATGTGGATGTATACAAGGTGTTTTTTTTTTATATACCATAACTCTAGGGTATGAATGAGACCATATCAAAGTATTGACTGGCATATCAGTTATTTTTCAATTCACATATTTTTTTATTTTCCCTTTTTCGTCTATACTAATATTATAAAGAGGTAAAGTTTGTGAGTTTGTGAGTTGGTGACGTTGTACAGGGATCCTTGGATCTACTGAACCGTTTCTGAAAATTATTTCGCTAGTAGAAAGTTACATTATTCCTATAAGTGCCTATAATTTATTTTCAAAAATATTAGAGATCCTTATGAAAATTGCAATTATTTAACCCAAAGTAGCAAGATGTTGCCTATAAAATTAATTCTTTGGCGTGCGCTGAGAAAACTATTGATGATACATACAAATTATGTGCTACATGGTTATAGTATTCATTATTACCTACAAAAAAGTCAGCGAGAGAATACGTAAATCTAACTATCATAGTTTAGTCACAATAGCAGCTTTTAATTATATCGCCGGTAGATACAAAAGTTGGTTACACGGAACAGGAAAAACAGGTTGGTTACATTCGTATTGTAGTATAATTCTTATTCAAATAAATAGTTTAACAAATTGGTAGGTAGGTAGGTACCCTACGGTAGGTATAGTAGGGTAGGTAGAGTAGGGTAAGTGGGGCAGGTAGGGTAGGTATGTAGGGTAGGGTAGGGTAGATTGGGTCTATCCTACCCACACACCATCTATCCACCCTACCTTACCTACTAGGGTAGTTAAGGTAGGGTGGGTAGATAGGTGGGTGGTAGGTAGGTAGCCAGTCGATTCACGACGTCGAGTACGAGTCCATTTTCGTAGCTTTAAATACGAATGTTTGGTTAGAATGAAAACATACATAAACACGTAAATATTTTTACAAGCTACCCTACGCTACATACTTTACTACAGTACTGTGAAGTTTGGCAATGTTACAAAAATAAAGGTGACAATTTTTAACCTAAATTAATTATGATTGATGATATCTACGAAATTATGCTTTTTTGAACCACATATTCTAGGACTTTTTGTATTATTTCTACTTATTGAATATAACCCTTGAGTTAGAGCCGGTCCACACGGCGTGTTGCGTCAGCGTTGCGTCGACGTCACTGCGTTGTTTTACATACTAAGGGTGTTGCGTTGCGTCGTAGCCGCGTAAACGCTGCGTCGTTGTACATATATTAAAACGACGCAGCGATAGCGCTACGTCGACGCAACGCGCCGTATGGACCGGCCCTTATGGGATATAAAAAAAGCAACGCCGGTATCCAATTGGAAGCCTAGGCCGACAGTTAATTTAACTAGAATCATTCAGCGTTTAATCCTTTAAAGTAAGTCAGCCCTTTGAAGATGACTGACCAAGACTCAGCTAAGTGATTCAAATTTAGTTATTTGCCCTTCGCTCAAGTTCAAACGTTGCGCTCAATGACTAGTTGTCCTTCAGCCATTTAATTAGATGCTAGATTTTCGTTTGCAGAAATAGCTCTAAGGACCAGATTCACCAGTTTCTCCAGTCCTCCATGAAAGGACAAAATTCTAGATCTTTTCTGTAACGCTTCGCATGTCTGTGTTCGTTGGACCGTCGAAATTATCTCTTTGTGAGTCACTGTGGTTGAGAAAATGCGCCCTACATTTTTAGGGTCTGTTTTTAGACTTTAGCAGATTGAGAAACGAGTTTTTAATCCAACAACAGGACTCCGAACCACGCCTGAGATAGTACGAACATGAGAAATCAAGAGACCAGTCATGATTGTCAGCTCATGAGCCGAAAATCAAAAAAAAAGCTCCCAAAAAAGCTTGGCATACTGTCCTAAAAATCCTATTATGACTCTATGGTCCAGCATGACCCAGCATAGACTTTTCTTGAGAAGAATGAAGAGGAGAGCCGATCCAACGTTAAGAAGTTAAGGCTAGGTTAAGACAGCGAGTTTTTAGACCTAATAAAACAACAAATCTACGTGAAGTGTTTGAGGTATCGTATAATGTTTCCGTTCACAGTGAAGTACTAACATTTTCTAAGTGGCAACAGTATTATCACCAGAAGCTTTTAAAGTCTCCATAAAAATATGAAAGAATCATACTCAGTTTTATATTTCAAATAAAAACATTATGGCTATGTCCTCAGTTTAACACATTTTTTATAAATCCCGCAAGCGTCTAGTTAAAATTTATTACCGCCAAGATATCATTGCCAGCCACAAAATTTACAAGATGGCGACTTTTTATTTGATACCCGCGTTTCAATAAAAATAAATTATTGGGTATCATATTTACAAGTTTGCTTGATACAATGTTATATGAAAAATTATGACTGGAAATGTTGTTTTTTACTAGCTTTTTATTAACTTGCAATGACAAGAAGCAACATTATTTTAAAGCAGTTATCCTCAACCGATTAAGATGAGATTTTGCATACACGTTTGGCTTGGATGACAATTGCACGGTAAGCTAGAAAATCTTGTTTAAAAACATTTTTTAATATTAAAAAAAAAAACTTTTGTCTTTTATATAGATCGTCAATAGGGATGTTTCCTGGGTAGAAAATGATAAATCTACATAGTCCGTCAGTGAGATATCAAAAAATATTGGAGCCATATTTTTTGCTTTACCAAATAAATAAAAACCGGCCAAGTGCGAGTCGGACTCGCACACGAAGGGTTCCGTACCATTATCGCAAAACACTGCATAAAAATCACGTTTGTTGTATGGGAGCCCCCCTTAATTTATTTTATTTTAATTTATTAATTATTATTTTTTGAAGTAAATATACAACTAAACATTCTGTGAATATTTCAAGCGTCTAACTGTTGCCGTTATTAATATCGAGCAAAAAACGGCAAAAATATCACGTTTGTTGTATGGGAGCCCCCCTTAGATATTTATTTTATACTGTTCTTAGTATTTGTTGTTATAGCGGCAACAGAAATACATCATATGTGAAAATTTCAACTGTCTAGCTATCACGGTTCATGAGATACAGCCTGGAGACAGACGGACAGACAGACAGACAGACATACAGACAGACAGACAGACAGACGGATCGCGAAGTCTCAGTAATAGGGTCCCGTTTTTACCCTTTGGGTACGGAACCCTAAAAATTTACTAAGTTAAAACGCATCAAAGTTTAGGAGTGGGGGCTTGTGACGTCACTTTGTAGTACACCGTTACGTCACACGATATTTCAACGCACTGTATCGTCGTAATTTTTGTAAAAAAGAAAAATATGTGTCCAATATTTTTAGGTTATCTAACTGACGGACTAAATATATATTTTTTGTCAGTGGCTAAATAATAACAGCACGGGTCGATCTTTTTAAGTTCAGCCCACCAAGACAAGTTACAAACGTTTCGTATCAAATCTCTTTCTACAATCGTTAACGCTTCTATTTGTATGGACTGGGGGGTGTCCATAAGCTCTAGAATAAGGTTATTTTGAGATCGAGTAAGTGACAGATGTATACAAGTCGTATACATCTGTCCCTTACACACACTCAAAATAATCTTACTCTAAGAGCTTATGGTCACCCCCCTGACCACGTGACTTAACTTTCAGATATGTCATTCCCATACATTGATTCATTTTCTACAACCGTTATCGATTGTAGATTGTCAACTTGATTGGCTACAGATGCAGGAAAGCTTGCAGAGTTCGAGGATACGATAATTCGCCGTCGTTACGGATAGTCAAAAACCAGAAAACCTGACACCAGTCTTGCCAAAGGGTATCGTGTTACCCAGTTACTGGGTTGTGGAGGTCAGATAGGCAATCGCTCCATGTAAAATACTGGTACTTAGCTGAATCCGGTTAGACTGGATGCTGACTCCAACACAGTTTGGAAAAGGCTAGACAGATTGATGAAGCTCTTGCAATATTTTGGGTAACATTTTGCAGTTCATTAAAAAAAATAGATTGTTTTTTTTTTCTGGGTTGTGGAGGTCAGATAGACAGTCGCTCTATGCAAAACACTGGTACTCAGCTGAATCCGGTAAGACTGGAAGCCGACCCCAATATAGTTGGGAAAAGGCTAGGCAGATGATGATTGATTGGATTTTTATATGGGAAATATTATATATATATATATGCCGTTAGTCAATAGTACGGACGTCAAAACAAGCACGCCCCTGGCGGCAATCAAAAGCAACTACGCATTGGCACACTTTTTATAAGCACTTGCGTGGTAGGCAATAGGCCAGTTGAGTACTGACAGCCTTAGAGCTAAGACGTCGTAGAATCAGTGGCGATCCGTAATATTAGTAAGCAAGATTGTAACTGTGACTTGTATCTATTTAAATAAACCCAGTCTATCGAATAACTTGTGTGATTTCATTTTCGCGATTCTACCCAACTACCTGCCCACACACGATGTCTTAACCTAAGGGAATACATCCTGACTTCCCGATGGTTTACATCTATCGGCCAGCCTTGATGCGACATAAATATGTTTTTTTTTTCTTTGATCCAATGAGCGAGTATCTAATAACAAATTATAGAAAGTTTACGAAGGACCCATTTTGATAATGCCTCTCGCGTAAATTATATAGGTATTCGCAAATGCCTGTGGGAGTCGTTTCAAGTAATCGGAAAGCTCCGAAGACTGAGTTCGAAATAGATTTAAGTAACTTTTTTTTTCTCGTGTAGTATTTGTGAAACAGTTGGCACATAAACAACATAATTTCAAGTCTGTATTCCCAAAGGATTACGCAGAGATGTAAATAGTTATAGTAGACTCCTAATGGCACTGTTACATTGTGATATTCCCGATGGAAAACCCCAATATCACTGTGTCGACCTGAGAAATGAACCCCACTATCAGCAGACACGATTGCAACCACTAAACTAATGATAAGCATTAAAAGAAATCGATTTCATAGAAAGATAATTTAGATAAGTTCACACCTAATTATTATACATATATATCGTTTATGACACACTAACATGTATCTATTTAACTGTATATTTAACACTGTAAAAACTGATTCATATCCGTACACTTCAACGTAAGATTCAGTTGAAAACCAGCGTCAGGCAACTCCTAGTTCTCTGGTAATTTGCTGAACTGGACCTTTTTTTGCGCAGCCGCAGGGCACACTATGTATGAAGTTGTGTTAAAATTAAGTCCCCTTTTATTTGTACTTACATTGTGTGTATACTTGTGTGCCAAATAAACTAGCTTTGTTTCTTTCTTTCTTTCAATCACGAGCCTTTCGAAACTACTACTAAAAAAAACTTGTTTTATTAAAAGCTTTTATTTAACTTGCAATGTATTTACAATCTTATAGTTAACTTGCAATTAAATTGAATATTTCTAATCTTATAAATAATAACAAAACAAACTTACATACAAAGGGGAGAGGGAAAAGGGCTCACTGCCCATCACAAAATTTCATCCACATCGATGTCAATGGGAAACGTGCCCAGAACGCTGGCAGCGTTGCCACGTTGAATGGCAATGCTGATTCTCTGGCTGAAGAAAAGGCCAGGCCTCTAGTCACGCGAACAGTCGACTAATTTTACTTATGTCTCGAAAGACTCGATGAGCACTCGGACCCCATGGACCTAACCTAATGTACTTGCAATGTATGTATTCATGAATGTATGCAAGTGTGGGGTGTGCGGGTCAAATCCTGCAACTGAATTTTAAAGCAGTTATCGTCCACAGATTAAGATTACATTTTTCCTACACGTTTAGTTTGGATGACAATGCATGGTTAGTTAAGTGACGTCATTCTAAATCCAAGATGGCGGACGATTCAAGATGGCAAACTAGTTATTTTTTGTGCACTGCCATGATATCGGTATCAAATGGAAGGGCTTGCTGAGAAGAATACGAAAAATGCTTGATTATGAAATCTGATTTTTTGAAATATAACATAGAACCTCCTCCTTTTTGGCAAGTCGGTTAAAAAATATAAACCAACCTTATCAAAACATTCCTCAACTTCGCACCAATTCGCGTAAATATAATCATAAGAAAAGACCGAATGATAAGTAGCGAATGAACCCATTGTTTTCTTTTCATTCCACCATGAAGTATTTTTTTCATTCTCTTGTGATAAAGCGTCAACTCGTGCAGAATGAACAGCTTAGGTTTACCGCATGTTTTCCTTGTGGCATTACAGATTTATTCTGATCTAGTGATAATAGGGAAGGGGTTACGATTCTATTTGTTTGTGTGGAGAGAAATGATTGTTGCTTTGCTGTTTTTCATATGAATCTTGTTATCTAAAGCACTTTTTCATGATATTCGTTTTTCGTGAAACCTGATTCGAAACATCTTTAATTATTTAAATGATGTCGCATGTTTTTTTCAGCATCTACGTAGGAGCAGTTACAATAAACACAAGTTTCTCAAGCTTAGAGCTGACCGCGAAGCCAATCCGAGAAAACAATTTTGATAGCTACAACCTTGGGGTCATTAAGTCAAGAGTGAATAGGTTACTTCTAGGTAAGCGTGCTTCATCGTATACCACATCATCGCTTAACATCAGGTGAGATAGTGGTCAAACGCAAGCCTATAGATTATAAAAAAAAAAACAAAAAAAAAAAAATCGTTTGTCCACGAAAAACAAAAAAAAAGGGAAACAAAGATTTTTATTTTACTCTTTTTAGTGTTACCTACTACTAACTCATAATATTACCAGGAAAATCATTTATATAGCCAGAGTACATCTCATTTCAATTCCAATAAGCCCAAAATCGACTGGGATACATTATTTTATTACGGAGTTCTAGCCGGAAGGCAGCCTTCCGACTTCATCATCAGATCAGTTCGATGGGACCATTTCATCAGAACCAGTTATTCATATTTTTATATATTTGCTGCATCATAGTCGCTTAGCTATTCGAGATATCTTATACCCATGACAAACATATTAAGGAGTTCCAGTGAACATCTGTGGTCTTCTTCATTAGTTCCACTTCACCAATTGATACTTTCTGAGTGCAAACACTTGCCAAGTTATTGAAAATACAAAAATCGCAATATGTCTATAATATTTAAGGAGTTCCTTCGATTCCCATGATATGATCAGATATCATCAGATTCTGATTTGTAACAAAAAAATAATGTTGCATATCTTTCTTTTCTTTTGCATATGGTCTATATATGACGGAGTTATGCCCGAAAATATATAACAACAAAAAATATAGAATCTTCCGAATCCGAACCTTCTCCTTTTTGGAAGTCGGTTTAAAACTGTCAGACATCAACTTTATTATAAGGATAAAAGATATTCGACGTTGAACAACCTGCCCTTAGATTTTCTTAGTACCCAAGTATTTTCAGGTCTTTTTCCTCTTACTGCTATGTTTTCTGGCCTGAAACAAAGAGACCAAAATTCTAAACTTTACGATGAACAACAATCCAGTATGCAACACTTCTACCCAACGTTTTTGTCAATAGAGATTGTTGTCTTTCAACCTTCAGCGGATCGAGCGCTTCAGTCCGCTGAAACTGGGTCAAGGTAGGCCACAGACTATATATTATACTTGTTGTACTGAACATCTGTTACTCTGGGGCTTTGATCTACTTTTGTGGGAGGATGAGCTTTGTACCGTGTTTATTGTGTATGGCTCTCGTTTTTATGCCAACGCTGGCTTTTTTTTGTGCCATAAATGTATATTTTTTATTGGCAAAGATTTCCCGGGAAAGTGAATGAAAATAACGGTTTGAAAAGGTGGCATTCACATGGGAGCGGCATTTATTTGAAAATAGCTTTACCTTTCCGCGAATCTGAGCGGTTTCTATTGGTAAAAGATTTCATTTTCTACGGATAAGCTACAGAAATGCTGTACCAAGAAAAAAATAAAATCTTTCAATGGTAAAACGCTTTTGTCGGGCCTTACACTTTGGAAGATTTCTAAAAATAGAATATAATATATAAATTTTTGTTTGTTTACTACTCAGATTTTTCTAAAATTAAGACTAACCCTTGTTGTGTACTAAGGGGAACTGAATACACCGAAGAAACTTTCTACCAAAAATATTTCTAAAATCCTAGTTATTATTTATTTATACATACTTTGGACGGATAAAAAAGATGTCAGGTTCTTGAAAAACAAATTTTTCGAGGGGTATTAGCATCGCAGTGGATTATTGCGCATTCCCTGAACTGCCATTCTGTCTACACCATGAAAACTTAGATGAAATGATCTTGCAGCGATATGTCAATCCATAGATTAAGGTGGAATGGGAGTTCAATTCACGCTCACTTAATTTCTCATTGATTGATTTATTAATTAGATAACAAGGAAAAATTATATCACCTCGTATTACCCGAAGGTTTTGGCAGATGTTTACCTAATAGCATATACACATTTCGTCAGTTATGTTTATGTTTCATACAATAGGAATCAAATAACGAACTATTAGTTTAAAAAATAACACACATCATCAGCGTATTAATCTTCCCACTGCTGGGACACAGGCCTCCTCTCTGTGAGAGGGGATGGGCCGTAAACCACCACGCGGGCCCTGTGCGGTTTGCTGGAAGTCACATGTCTTCAATTTTTTTGGTTCTAGGACATGCCGGTTTCCTCACAATGCTTTTCTTCGCCGTTTTTGAGAGCAGTGGTGATGAAATATTTTACACAAAGTAAACCGCCTGCCTGGGTTGGAACCCACAACCTTACCTTACTTACAACTTGTAAGTTGCGCCCATTACCACTGGGCCACCACTGCTCACAAAAAAATAACTACCCGCAGTTAAAGAGTTATTATTTGTACATTTATTAGGTTGACAATCGATGTTTCCAATTTGTCCATAGAAATTTAACCATTTTTGACTATTTTTAACCGTTAGTTGAGTTAACTCTTACCACCTCTGCCCAAATCTACGGGTAATAAAGGCGTGATGTTATGAACATATTTCGAAATGTGATTTACTATAACACTTTACAAGTATGTATCTCTAGAACTAAATCTAATTTGTCACAGTCTAGCCTGTAACTGACCCGCCTTACAATGTGACTGGCAGGGTTTGTTGCTCTCAAGTGCCATATCTACAGCCGTTTAAATATATTTAGTGGTGGCTGATTGGTTAAGAGCTACTTGCTATCGATATTTTAGCGTGCATTGCAGATTGGAACTAATTGAATTAAAAATTCGTAAAATCTTCTTCGAGGAATGAAGTTTCAATATTATCAAAATCTTAACCAATTGGACTAAGAGACTTACTTATGATGAACTTTAAAACTTTTGCGTTTCATAATGAAAAGCAATATAACCGGCAGGCTTATTACGTAACTTTTGAAAGAGCAAAACGATAGCGATCAATCGCTTTATGTCATAAAAATCGGCATTACCTGCAGTGGCAGTGTAGGTATGGTAAGTCCTACACAATCGTTTGCTAATCGCTCGCTGTTTATTTTACCTTTTGTATTAAAGAAGAATTATTGAAAAAATCGCTATCGTTTTGCTCTTGCAAAAGATACGTAATAAGCCTGCCGGGACCACGGTCGTCGCAACACGGCCGATACGCCGGGTGAAATAGGTAAATAAATAATCTAAATCATCGCGTTAAATGTTGTTGTTTGTTTTCCACTTATGATGACACGGAAGCTCTTCTAGAGCACATAAACTAGCAAATCCACTAGCACATACACTTTCACACACATGCTCACAAACACTCTCACATTCACCCTCACACACACTAGCATCCCTACAGTTTGACTACGCACAGGTTTCCTCTCTCGAGAAATAATCTCAACATCATCTATAGTATTATTTGTTATTTTTAACCAACTATGGAATTGTACTAATAGTATTAGTAATTATTACTATATTATGGAAGACCAGAGTCTGCTGTGTTTTGTTTAAAAGGAGGCTCCAAACACTAAACCCTTATGCAAACTGAAGCATTAATAAATTTTATTTTATTTTATAATTTTTATGTAAGTTGGTACATAATATTACACAAGTGAGAGATCCATTTCGATTTATTGTATGGATATCTATTGATTCTTAACCTTGCCAGGTAAAGAATCGCTTAGTCAATAGTCGGTTGGTAGTTAGTCAATTTGCAGATCAGCGGCGGAAATATAACATCTTAGAATCTTGTAGAGGCAATAAATTAATATGGTATAAGGCAGCCATATGATGCCAAATTCTGAAAGCCGAAGATTTAATTAACTAAATCTGATTTTTTGTCTCAGGAATATTTTATTAATTTATCAAACCATTCAATCCAAACACGTTAGTATTTATAGTACCATCTGGTCCCGACACTACACTATTCCCGTGCACAGCACTAGCTCTCAATTATCATGAACAAACACTCAGGCTGGGAACCCGCAACTGTTTCCATGTTTGTCTCATGCAGAATGTTTGTGTACCAACCTTGGCACAAACGACTAGTCTAAATGGAGGATTGGATATGAGTCTTGCAGTTCCTGTAGCCTTTAAATGAGATGGAAATTGACATAAAGCTCGTTCAAGTTAGCTGAGTACCCGAAACTTCAATCGACCCCACTCTCGCCTACCCGCGCGGAGCCCCGCGTTCACCTCGTGAACCAATAGCGAGAGTCGAATGTCAAAGTGACATTGACACTTCGGGTGCTCAAGTTATCTTGACCAAATTATAGATGTTTTTCTTTAAGAATACAAAAGAAGATATTAAAATTTTATTTACTCTCTTTTGGAAATTATAAAGCAAGTTGAAGAGCAACTTTGTCCAGTCCAGCGGCCATTCGATACAATTTTTACAAATAGGTAGAGTGATAAACGAGGATGGCTTGTGTACTGTAATACGCCCTGTGTGAAATCGGGGTGTATAGATAGTATACTATTAAGGAGAACTAAAATAGATGTACAAGAAACTGAGGTAAGTGAATACCTAATACAAAGAATACGAGACAAACATAAAATATTTAAAAAACACGCTATAATGAAAAACCTAACTAAAAAGTTGAAAATAAATTAATAAATTTAAATTAAGAATACGAGTAGTATGAATAATAAAAAAAAAATTGAAAAAAAGCGTGGGGTGCTATTCAAAATGACTACTTTTACCAATATCTGTTAATAAAATATTATAAAAATTGACATCAAACACCCCACGCTTTTTTAAAATATTTTTTTTTGTTAATCACACTATTCTTAAGTTAAATTTATTAAAACTTATTTTCTACTTTTTAATTTAGTTTTCCATGAATGCGTAATTTTTTGTATTTTTTTAACATTTATTTACTTTTTAGTTCAATTTACCATTAAAACGTATGTTTTAGTTTATTGAACGACAATTTATTAACCCTTTACACCCGATGGTTTTTTTTTTCGAAATTCACCAAGTCATGTTTTTTATAGCCTTCTATAAAGCCTTTGGTGCTAAGAAAAAATTCTAGAAAAAATCTCAGGTTTATAGGTAACCCAGGAGTTAACCCTCACGATCGTGAGTTTCAGGTACAACTTGACTACTCACGATCGTGAGGGTAATTTAAATTGAACGTTTATCTTGATAGTTGGATGGAAAATAAAACGAATGTTTACTTGTTTACTAGCTTATTACTTTAATCAGTCATTCTAGTATCAGTCCACATTATAAAACTTACTACCTAATCCTTCCATTTAACAATAACCGTTGGTTTGCTGACATACGCTTGACTTTCACCTCGAGTCATCCTAGCGTCAGTTTTAAATTTAATTGCTGCACGGTCAGGGATTCTATTGATCATTATCGTTCCAGTGCTGTGAAGATTTCTCTTGTGCATCTCTTCGATCAATGCGACAGTAGTAAAATATCTGTCATGGTAAATACAGCTTCCAGGTGGAACACTCTTGCTCAAATGGAGAACTACAGAAGGCCCAATCCCGAGTGGCGAGTCTCCAAACATTGTTTTAGCCCCCTGATAAATGTCGAAGTCAAGCATCAAGCCTTCACTTGTGGTCAGTACAAAGTTTTTAAGTCCAACGGGTCGTGGCTTGTTTCTAACTACTTGACGAAGACTGCACCTGCCAGTAAATGGCACCATTTGTTCGTCAATCGAGTAAAACCCGGGGACTCTTTCAAGTTTGTTGCAAGTAGCTTTTACTTTGTTTATCATCGGCTGTACCTTCCACAATGGATTGGTTCTTTCACTTGGCGGAGCTTCGTCTGAATCAACAACGTGCAGTGCATTACGAATAGTTAAAAATTGGTCACGAGCCATTTGCTTGCTAATAACCTCCAATCTCAATCCTGCTCTCCAGTACATTGGGATACGAGGGTAAGGAATACATCCAATGAAGATGTGAATCGACAGGACTTTGGCTATATCGACTGCAGTAGTTTTAAGTACGCGGCCCGTTTTTCTGAGATGATACAAGTTTGTGCACCTAGATATTTCTTCTATAAAATCTTTATCAAAGTAGTCAGAAAAATATTCCATAGGGGTCCTAACAGTAGATACTGGCAGCGAAGGATAGTCATGAGATGAATCATGGAAAGGTACCTGTTTCCAGACCCGATTGCGAGGAGCTAGACGCGTAGTTCTTTGGCGGCGTTCACCTGTTGAAGGTGCGAGAGTGACAGGGCGAGTGTTTGGCTCGGGATCCAGCTCAGGTTCTTCTTCGGTTTCTATGCCAGAGATCATTTCGTCACAATTTAGGTCTTCCAGGACATTTGGTTGAAAATTGTCATCATCTTCATCAAAATCCTCAATTTCGGAAAGGTTTCCATCGCCCAAGATTTGCAAAACTTGATCGTCATTTAAATCTCGACCTAAAAACATGATAAAACATATAAATTTTAATTAAATTCAGTCAAAAATAAACAAATAACGGTTGACATGTTTTGAATTTATTTCTCGCAAGCACAACCGAAGCCACACGATCGTAGCAGTCAAAGTTTACGACTAAATTGTGTCAAAATTACAATGAAATCCATCAAACTAAAATAACTCACTTATTTACTGTTCTTTTAACATGTAATTTACATAGAAACACTATACATTACTAAACAAATAATACGAGCAACAAGTACTTACCCGTGACGCTGCGAGGGTCAAAAAACGCCGCCATCTTTTATCAAGGCTCACAGGACACTGATCGCCCGCCCTGGCCCCGCGATTTTGTTAGCGTATGCGAGACACCCGCACGGTCGATCGATGCCGGTTGCGTTCGCAAAAAGTGAACAATTTGGCGCCAGAATTTTTTAAAAGTAAAACTCACGCTCGTTTCAGCGCGGGTGTAAAGGCGGGTGCAACTACCTCCATGTGATGGAAGTGGGTAATTAGCGTGCCTACTGCCTTCCCTGGATGTGATATCCAATAATAATTATATTTTGATAATGGTACAAACTATTTAAATTATTGCATTGTCATCGGTCCTTGATAAGTGTGCATAAATTCAAATTAATCCGACGTTTTGAAGGAGATGAAAATCACGTTCAAAGATTTTGTTACTTATGTACATACATACCAAGCTAATAAAAGTGTGTTAAAAATGCAACAATTGGGAACTCACACCATAATTAAGTCTAGCAATAGTATTTTTTATGCGCCTTACAAAAAGCATACGGAAATCCAGTTGAAGCTGTGACTGGCCGACAGAAAAAAAATAAACAAAACCGCTGAAAACATAAATATGGATACTGAAAATAGAATTCGACAACATTTTAGACACACGAAGAAAATTTTTTTTGAAATTGCTTCCCTTAGTCCGAGTTTGAGACCATGAGTTTGCTCAACAGTGGGCTTAGTGTGAGTTTTTACTCACGCTCACTCGCGCTAACGTAAACGATCTTTTATGTCAAAATGTATACAAAAAAAGAGGTTTCTCCTTACCGTCACCAGACGGCGCTTATCCAGTTTCAATACAAATTGACGCTTACGTTAACGTGATTGAGCGTGAGTAAAAACTCGCACTAAGCACACAGTATAGTAGACTTCCTTTTTATCACTAACTATGTATTTCTTGCGTGCGATCGATGCGATCGATGTTAGTACACAATTGCTACGTGAGTTTCAGATTACAACACCATAATCGTCATTTCATCTGCCAAACCTTACAAACACAAAATATAAATGATTTATTTTCTTTTACTAGAGTGTAATTTAGTATTTGAGCACTACAAAGTAAGACATTTTTCTTTAATAAATATTGTATGTATGAGGACACTTCCTTTCTCAACTATTTTGATATCACATTCTAGTCTTACCGAATATAGCTGGCTACTATATTTTACAAAGAGTGACTCCCTATCTAACCTCCACAACACAGCTACCACCGATATCACCAAGCTTGGCAAACTAACTAGTGCTGCAGTGTTGTTGGCTGCACGGGTAGGTAAAGTTGCGGCCGCAAAAATTCTATATATGGGTGGCGGTGGGAGTGTTAAAGAACAAGGCATACATACACCGATAAATTTCGGTCGTTACAATCCCGTGGAGGGTCGATCCGGTACATGAAATATTGATTTGAAAAGTCAAAATAAAAAAATACAAGAAAGAATAACTAAATCGGTTTTCAAAGCAAATGCAAAAAACAAAGGTGACGACTAGTCAGATTATTTTATTGCGATCTTTTATACGGAGGCAAGGAGAACCTACAGAACCCCAGCTGCTACAATACAAACACACTCATTAGGTTTGCAATGTGAGCCACATTGCCTTGTTCTGTAATAACTCTAGTTATAATGTTCGTGTTTTTACGTTGCCTGCATGTCAACAGGTGATAACACTAATGTTGCCATTATTTGCGAATCACGCGCTGTCAGCATTGCTATGGCAATCATTGAACTGTCGGCAAGCAACAATAACTTGTTGATTTTATAGCCGTATACAGACTGCATTACTTCTACAATCTACATTATTAGTATTACTAGCTTCTTCCAGCGGCTTCACTCGATTGTAATTTGGAAATTATGCCAAGGAAACATCATTATCCTAAATTTAGCTGAAAAACGTCCATTACTGAACATAGGCCTTCCCTAGAAAACAAGGAACCATACCCCGGGATAAAAGTATTTATACTTCATAAAAGATAGCTTGATCTCTGCGACAGCTGTCAGTATCAATACAGTAACAATAGCTCTTGACAGGCTATCAATAACGTATACGTCAGTTTTACACATGTCGGAGGAACTCGTGGCTAAATAATAATAGCCGCACGGGTCGATCTTCAAGGTTAAGCAACGCTTGACGAGGTCGGACCGTGGTTGCGTGACCACTTCAACATACCGAGTTGCCTCCGTGCCTCGGAAAGCACGTTAAACCGTTGGCCCCGGCTGTCATTTGAAGATCTTTGACAGTCGTTGCGAGTAGTCAGAAGCTTGAGATCTGACACCAGTCTAGCCAAGGGGTGTTACCCTGTTACTGGGTTGTGGAGGTCAGATAGGCAGTCGCTCCATGTAAAACACTGGTACTCCGCTGAATTCCTTTAGACTGGAAGCCGACCCCAATATAGTTGGGAAAAGGTTAGGCAGATTGAGTTTGACATATATCGCAATGATCAAGCTATCTTTTATGAAGTATAAAATCCTATTTCAGGACATAGTCTATCTATATGCCAAGTTTTATGCAAATTCGTATGCGTATGTGAAAAGGTAAACAAACAGGCAAAGTTATGTATACTATAGATTAGTATATTAATATAGATTCCTACTTCAGAAGAAAATTGCAAACGAATATCGTTTCGCAACATTCTAGTTAAGTAGCTCTTACTACAATCCCATCTATTTAATTCCATTAGCATCTCTTAGCATTGTCTAGACACAGTCTTTGCTAACAAAACAGTCAACCATTTATCTAATTTCTCGTTTCCTTTACTAATTTATAACTTCCTAGTGCTCCTCAACTCCAATCAGTGAATATCAGGATCAGATTAACTGAAGAAATGACAATGTCCCCATTACTGTCTAAATTATACTTAAACAGTTCTATGTGAGTATACGAAAGCGAGAAAATCCTTGAGTTTGACTCCCAGCCACATTTTCCCGCGTACTTACGTCAATCGTTTAAGTGTGTGTGCGAGCGAGATGGAAAGAGAAAATTGTTTATGCCAGAGCGAGGCGAAGGGTCAAAGCCTTTTCATAGAGTACGTGACGGCCATGATTGTTTTGTAGATTAAAGTGCGTTGCCTCTGTGAGGAAAGGTTATTTATGTGTTTTTTTTTTTGTTGCAGAATTTACTGAATTATGTTTCATGGATGACAATGTAAGTATAAACTATCTAACAGACAATCCATTGTTCTGTTGCTAATGATTAACGTTACATTGAGTTGTCAGTGTTAAAATAAGCAATAAATTATTTCTTTGTTAAGTGCTGCTAGTACACTTACTAAAACTACTACAAAGATAAATTACTTGATTTATTTGAATTGAAGATAATTCCTGATGAATAAAACTTCAACACTTATAGTGAATAGATTTACATCAAGTATGCAGCAACTAGCTGTATTGTTTTGTATCGTAAAACATTGTAAGGAAAACCACTGATTTATGAATGTAACTACGTCAAGACGAATGAATTACAAGAAAAGTCATAAGTCAAACAGCGAAATCATTGCCTCAACAATAACATTGTCAGTAAAACTCATTACCTACCACAAATAACCTACTGTAGTTTTATCGTTTAACCTATAAATCAAACAAATACGCTTCAAGTTATAAACAGGAAAAAAACATCAATAGACTAATTAATAAGATTTTATGTTCAATTAAGACGAGCACGGGTGAATAACGACATAATGATCGCTCGTAAAAAGTAATTTATAATCTATTGTTTAGGTGTTAAGCAAGAAAATGGTGTAAGTAGAGAAATAATTTGTTTATACGGGTTTATTGACTTACGCCTTTTTTATGTGGAGTCGTAAACGTTGTGTGAAATTATTTTAATTAATGTTTCACGATACGCAATTGTTTGTGCAGTTAATTATCTGGGGTTTTATATGGCATTTTTAATGTTTGTGCATCGTAAATTGGACCACACGTACTTCTATGATTATTTTTATTCATATAGTTAAATGGTATGTCAAAAATTTAAGCAAACGAAGTATTTTTTTATATAATTATTTCTATAACTGTTCTTCTATGTATATGTATTTATTTTCTGTATAAAGTGTTTTGTGTGTACATGAATACATAATTATAAGCAAACAACAATTTTCAGTACAAATGTCTAATACTTAATAGTATTTTTATAATCTACTGGCAAAAAAGTAAAAACAAAAATCGTAGTCGACGACTAAATATTCGATGCTATTAATATACAATCAAAAACTAAATTCTAATACGAAAAATTCCAATCAGTTAGGCATAATCCAATTAACATCTATAAAGTCGCATCTATTCGTCGCTCCTTGATCTATGTCTTCAGTCTGTAGGGCCAGTCTGAGCCGACACGCCTCCGAGGAAACATTCAGTCGCTGAAAACCTGAAAACGCGATGAAAATACGTTGAAAATAATTGTTTATTCTGTGGTACAGTGCAGTGTTTTTAATCTGGATATTTTTTTGTACTGGTAAGTTTCTTAAAATATTTTTTTATTTATAATTGCAGACAGGTATTTTTTTATGTAATTGTCATATTTATCTGTGAGATTGAAACTAGACGTAAATTAATGAAAGAAACATTTATCTATAAAAATGTTGTAGAGATGAAATAAAAGTAAAACGATTTTAATTCAACAAAAAGAGTTCTTACTCTTTTTGTTTGACGTGACTTTTTCTTTGGTTATCTTTGGACGCGCTTAGATATAAAACGGTTTTATTTTTCTCAACTTTATGACGTCACATGAATATGAAATGCTCATATATTATTCAGGATTTATCAAGCTTGTGTATTTATGAAGACGAGTTACAGGACTTATGTCACGGATTTTGTGACTTTTTGTTCAGAAAATCGGACAAAATCCTTGAAAGAGTTTTTTTCACAGTACTTTGCAGTTGAGATTTTATCCACGAATGTTTGAATGCTAAAGATTGTTTTAATCAATTTATTTATCTAAACATTTTACACAAATCTTATTATAAATGATTTTATTTCTTTAAGTTTGTTTGTACAAACACTTTTACATGTCGATCATATTTTTTTAAACTAGATGAGGTCGGTGTTTCCTATCTGAATACTCTGAGAAGAAAAGCAGAAAAAAACTCAGGGGCCACAGTTTCTTTAAAAGTCCAGACAAAAACTTGGTTAGATCATGTGAAGACCATGTAGACTGATGTCTGAAATGGTCTTTTGAGAAAAGAACCAGCCAGATTGAGTGGACCTGTCCAGTCAGTGCACCCATTTGTCAATTTGATTTAGATTAAAAACTAACTAAGATAAATTAAAATTAAAAAAAAAGAATGATCCACATAGTCTTCACATTCACAATAATTAAAATAAAATAATATAATACTTTAAAAAGTAAATATTCTTGTCATTGCAAGAAAAATTAAAAAAAAAAAAAAAAATAATTAAAAACTAAATTCACATAGCAAAATAAAAAAAATAAAAAACGAAATTAATTGGAGCAGCTCAATCCCAAGCCTTTTTGTCCTCAACGTAATCTTTAATGTTATAAAACGCTTTCTGGCACAACTTACGTTTAATGAATGATTTGAATTTATTAACACTTAAACCTTGTACGTCGTTTGGAAGCTTATTATAAAAGCGTACACATTGACATCTAAACGAGCCACCTATTTTCTTGAGCCTTGTTGTACATGTGTTTAGTACACAAAAAAAATATATATATATTTAAATAAACCACCTTCATTTTTAGCTAAAATGCTAGATTATCAATAACATACTGTAGGGACGACATCATGAATTAGTGGCCCCCTTTCTAAGGTATATGAATTCTAAGGGGCATCTAATTGATTTTGCTGGCTACACATAAGTACTTAAAAACTAT
Source organism: Anorthoa munda (assembly GCA_945859665.1). NCBI lineage: Eukaryota > Metazoa > Arthropoda > Insecta > Lepidoptera > Noctuidae > Anorthoa > Anorthoa munda. The sequence continues at coordinate 23,097,097 of OX243910.1, forward strand.
TATCGATTGAATGATTGTTTTATCGTCATAAAAATCATTGAAAAGAAACAATCATAATAATAAATAAGCTTGACTGGTAAATAGATAATGCAGACAACTTAATAACGAGATATCGATTATATTTGTTATCGAAGTTGGTTCTGAACTAAGATGATTTTTTTTGTCTATCAAAGTTATGAGCTTACTGATTTCTGACAACAGGAACCAATGGTATAAGCGCAATAACTGAAATCGCTAACACACTTGGTGATGAATGCTCATTTCTTCTTATATAGACGTAATAGAAAAATAGTGTATTAATACAAATACATACGAGTATTATCATCTTCCTGCCCTTGTCCCATGTTACTTGGGGTCGGCGCAACATGTTTTCTACTTCCATAACGTCCTGTCCCCCGTCACGCTATCACTGACTCCCTTTTCTTTAATATCACTCCTCACACAGTCCATTTATCTTTTCTTTGGCCGTCCCCTCCCTCTCCATCCATCCACATTTCTATCCATAACTCTTTTAGTAACATGCTTTCATCCCTCCTCATCACATGTGATATGACCATATCGTCTACGACATACTTATAGTAATAGTATCTAAGACATATGGTTGGTTAAAATTTCGTGTGTTCTGATAATATGCATTTATGTACAAAACTAACCGGGACCGCTCCTGGAACGGTCGCTAAATGGAGATCAACCACTTTCTTTGGAATTTGCTACCGACGTTTATTAAGGTTACACTAGTAGATCATTCTTCCATACAAACGCATTCTGGCGATTACGCCACTGTTTGACGATGCACGTTCAAAATAAAAAATGATATCAATTTGTCTCATCATTATCTAGCCCTGTATAGAAACAAAAAAGTAAAAAAACAAAAATATTTGAAAATTATGAGCGTCGAAAGTTCCATATTTCAACACTGATTTTAACGCATCTTTGGGCGGAAATAAATTCCATATGTGAAGGAAAATTGCAAAACGGCCACCATACAGGGATAGACTAGTAGTTCAACAATGCAAATAATTTTATTTTGAAAATATACATTTAGTCGTCTGTTTATAAAATTTCGCGCGCTCGTTTTCGTCCTAAATCATCATCCATTTCGCTACAAACTTGCAAAAGTGCTTATTCTTACTAGCTTCTTGCCTGTATGTCTACTCGCAAGAAAGAGGATTTTAACTGGAAAAGAAAACATCTCTTGCAAGTTTACACCCTTTTGTAGATGCACATGGTTTGCTTCGCGTGGGTGGCAGGTTGCTAAATGCAGGCATACCGCATGATAAAATGCATCTCCTAATTCTTCCAAATAATCCCACACTTTTGATCTCACCGCTCACAGCATCTATCTCTTTCGCACGTGTTGTCGAATGAGATAGCAGGCATTTTAACCCCGCGCACAAAATAGTTCGTGCCATCGACTAGGGGAACCTTAAGTTCTTTGTACAGCAATTGTATAGCAACAAAACTTATGTCAAGATAAATCTTAATTTACAAGAATACTCACAGAATTAACTTGCTTTTAATAACTAGTGGGATTGTCTAGATAACTTGATTCAAATATTGATATAAAACGCTCTTTTCTATAATTAATATCAAGACAAAATGCATTTCTTTACTTATTAGGAATAACTTTACATGTTTTAAGGCATCCTGTAGAAGCAATTTTTTGTCAACAATTATAAGCTAATTGCTAAATTAAATCTTAGAATGTACAACGCGGTACCAATTTGGTTCACCTCCTTTACTTGCTAACTCGACTTTAGGGCCAATTTCACCAATAAAACTAATCGCGATGAGTTAAATTTTACTCAGTTTAAGCAAATACAGCGTTCTGTTTGGTTGAGACTGCTGAGAAACTACCAATCAGAACGCTGTATTTGCATAAACTGAATTTAGTTAAACTAATTTCGATTAGTTTCTGTGAAATCGGCCCTAGCTTAGTTGGTCTTTATATTCTAAATGTTCCATCATCAGTCATTTCATATGAGTAGCGACTTCTACTTGTAATAAAGCTGATCGTATTGAAATAATCCAAGCTTGTATTACAATCTCATTGTACTATATTTATATCTTTATATTAGCAGTTTCTCTCCATTCGTCCTAAGGGAAATCAACTTTTTATAGCATTATTCTGTTCATATTGCCTGGTGTTATAACCTGGATACCCTGGAACACAGGGGTGGTTCTTTTATAATCATATTCTCTCAATCAATCAAGTCGAGATGAGCTATATTTTCCGGACACTCACCTTTGCTAACTCGATGTGACATGTTATCGCTAGGATAGTTATTCAATGTAAGTACCTATGTTTGGTGCTAAATAGGAGAGCTGTTTCGGTTTAAAGGACATTATTTAAGGATTGTATCAACAATTTTATTTGCAAATAGTTACTTTGAGGGAGACGTGCCTTTCCAGGAACGAACTCTTTAAAAAATATAAGACGCGTATAAATGGGGAGAAAGGCATAATAAAGATGAAAAAAACCCCATAATTTTACATTCTATAATAAACTTTAAATAAAAACTTGTTTAAACAATCTTCTTAGGCTGAAAGGTTCTAAATGTAATATCGCTTATCAATACAAATCCAATGAGCTCAAACACGATGGTGTTATCTTGTCTAGTTGAGGAGTTGCTATGGCCACCTTCCGGCTCCATCATGAGATCAGATCCATAGTACCATATTATATCAATGTTTCAGAAGTAATGTACTCATGAAACCAAGTTTTAGCTTAATCAGATGCCAGGAAGTGCTTGAAAAATGGATTAGTAGTTGCCGCACACATACGAGAGTAACTTAATATACAGCTTGTTATAAAAATCGTCTGCCAGCTAAAGGAACTCTTCATCCTAACTTTCTTCTTCTTACTACAAATCACAGACTACTTAGAGATACCTACCTACAAATACTTATTCGTTGTAAGCCATTTATATTTGTATTTTTTAAGGCACGTGAGCCTTGACTATTCTGCCAGTGTCACGTTGGGACAGCAGCGCATTGAGGTGGGCCATCGAATTTTGTTCTCTGTGGTAGATGTTAGTCTAATTGATTAACCCACGAACAAACACAAGGAATAGTCTCGATCAAGTTTCACACACAAAATATTCACTAAAACCGAGAAAAGTCTTATCACTGAAAGAAGCACGTGTATACCTTCACCACTAACACAGGTGCTATTTACTTAATTTATATTCAGGGGCTCTAGAGACAGTGTCATTCCGATTTTCAGAATTCAAAATGACGTTGACGTGCGCTACCAAAATGTCACCATTTATGGTCAATGTCAATATTTTTTTGACTATAGTTAGCGCTGGCAGAATGATACTTTAGCCAGCTATGACCAAAAGGAAGTCGGTTGGCCTCTGCAGCACTTACTGTATCAGGCAGTTTCAGTTGCAATATATACCCTACTGGGTGTGGCTGGTGTAAACAGAGGTAACTGTTTATATCAGCGACTTAAGTGTGCGCTGTTGATGTACTATTTCTTTGTGCTGAACAATAGGATCGTCGACACGTCCACGCTAGCTCGCTGTTCACTGCTTGCTCCAGACCGAGTAAGGGTGTCACGTGCCTGTGCCCCGCGGTGCAGGTTCACGGCTCCTCCCTCGCGTACCCTGACAGCGCGATATGCCGCTACATCCCAGGCTCTCAATCTGCTGAACGCCCTAATTGCTCAGGAACCTGGCGTAGACATATTTATGTACAAGGATAAATCTATGTTAAATGTTTGTTTGAAGTTCTTTATAAGTGTCTATGTGTGTGGCTTGCTGTACGCTATGTTGCAAACTGTTAGCACAGCAAGCAATTGTTATGAAATCAATAAATCAGCAGGACCATCGGTCAATTTTTAAATAAATAAAATAAAAGGACACAAACACCATCTTTTTACTAAATTATCAACATTTTAATATTATTGATTCCGAGTGGAACCATTACTTTCATGGCCAAATTAATGAGGATCCATTCTCAAGATTGTATGCTTTCAAATTTTATTATAATGTTGCACTTAGAGATATTATTGTGACGTCATAAATTCGATACGTGTGATATCGCACGGTGCTAAATGCAAAACCATTGGGGTTTTATAGTATTAGTTATGTTTCTTATAAAACAGGCTTTTTTAATTATGAGTACTAAAATAAACTGTGTAAAACATATTGCGTGTTGTCGACATATTTTTTTATTTTATGATGATAAACATTTTTATGCTTTTTAGGGTTCCGTATCCGAAGGGTCCAAACAGAACACAATTGCTCTCACTTACGTGTCTGTCCGTCTGTCTGTTCGTCGTCTGTCACATAGGTTTTACAGCCAAACGGTTGGAGCTACAGTCTTCAAATTTTCACATTATAAGCATCTCATAGACCCAAAGCCGTACAAAACGTCAAAAAATATTTTAAAATATTTAAAAAAAGTTTTTCCTACCCCATCGAGTGGATTATAGTTATTTAAAACTCGTTGAGTAGATAAATAACGTACATTTTTGTTTTAAAAAATATTCGTAAACAAAGGAATGAGAAGCCACCAACGTCAGTTTTTTTTTACAAAATTTTATTCCGTAAAATATTTTGATTTCCCATTGACCATGATTGTGATAGTGTAAATTATTATGTACATTTTACTAAAAAGTTGTAATATATTGATAAATCAGATTTTTGTTTGAAATGCCCTCATTTTTCCTATTACAAAAACTTGATTTTGCTGTTTGGTACGGAACCCTAAACGTGCGAAGTCCGACACGCACTTGGCCGGTTTTTTCGTAGGTTATCGTATTAAAATGACATCAACAGTAATTAAGATGTTTAAACGAATAAACATTTAATAAAGATGATGATTGTGACAATACAATCTACTAAATAATTTTAAGGTCTTTGAATGTTTGTAAATTAATCACGCCTGAATTGATTTGGCCGTAATTTGGCACACGGGACCTTAGGCCTAGACTGGAATTAGGGCATGCATGAGATGGTTTCTATCCCGACAGTATGTTCCATTGGGATAATAAAACACTTATAACGCAGGCAAAGCCCCAGCCAATAGCTCGGTGACTATAACATTTCTAATCTTGCATGTTAACAGTCCGTTCTAAAATAAGCTTTAAGCATATTATTGAAGTGAAAACGTACCCTTACCCCTTGCCTTTGCCCCCACTTGCCCCTTCTAAAATTAGATTTTGGATTGAGGAAAAAAAAATGATTCGCGTCAGCAACACGTTAATGTGACAGCGTCATCGTCATGCTAATGTGACGTATGACAGAATAATAGTTATTTCAAATTTTTGTTTTCAATTCTATTGGCAGTCCCCATTGACTGCCATCCTATTATTCGTGATTTAATTTGGGTTCACTATAGATGCACCACTGCATTACTTTTCGAGGAATACAGGCCTCATGTTAAGTTATTAAATTAAGGATTGAAGGAAGGATTAGGTTCTGCTTACCCCATGAATAAAAGACGTGAATTTATGTGTGCAAAAACAATGAAAGGTAACCGCTTTTACTACTTCCGATACTATGTAGATTGTACGTTATTTGTTATCATGCCACGAACATCTGCCACCGAACAAATAGCACATACAGCTTTGTCCTTGATCTCAATGTGGTAAAAGCTATGCCCCGTAGCAAAAAGTGTACAAAAGAGTTTATATCTTCTTTATACACGGGCCCACGAAATACGTTGTCATTTTCTGCAGATCCTACTTTTCCTTACTTACGAATATTTGAGGTAAAAAATCTTTGAAAGATGGTTAGTCATGCTTTTATATATAATTTGTTTTAATTTTTTATTAATATATAATATGACTAATGACTTTTAGTTTTATTTTAATTAAGTCGATCATTTAAAGCTTGTTGTTGAAGTTGATATGTCCTTTTTGGAAATCTGAAAGTGACACCCTGACCTGACTCCTATCTGAAACTCTGATACATTCTAGGTACTCTCAGCAAGCCGCACCTACACAGCTATTAACTTTTCACCCTGAATATCCTGCCCCTTCATCAACAGTATCAACTAATTAATAATTACCTGCCAAACTACTGAACTAAATTTGATGTTATTTCACTGAACAAGCCTAGTCAGTCAACGAGACAGAGACGTGGTCGCTGACAATGGGCCTCATCAGAAGGCTTAAAGTCACCCAAAAGGCAATTAAGAGGGCTGTGCTCGGCGTTTTCTTGCGTAACCGAATCTGAAATGAAGACATCCGCAAGAGAACCAAGGTTACCGATGCGAGACGCACAGGACCGATCAATGTGGCGACGCTTGGGGGAGGCCTATGTCTAACAGTGGACGTCTTTTGGCTGAAATGATGATGAAAATGAGCCTAGTAGTCAGCATAGTACTAGGAAAAGTTTAAAGGGTGTCCTTTAGGGTGATTGATAGGGACCTCAGAAAATTAAATTACTTTTCTGATATGAAGAGCCACGGTAAAACCTAGTAAATTAAAAGTCTCTTACCAAATGTGTAGGACGTGTAGATACTAACAAGTACCCTTTATTCGTCCCTTTTTGCAACCTTCGATGTAATAGATACTTTAGTCAGAAAATTCAATTTTCTTCGCTACCCCGTGAACATTTTGATGAATCATCTGCAAGTATTTCTCATGAAGTTCTTGTGGGATATTGAAATCGATTTTGGGGGAGTATGTTATTCAGGTTTATGGCATGCTACAGGGAATAAAGACAGTTCTATTACGAGTAGCGATGGATCGTTGACGGTTTTTCCGTTAACGAAACGTTATCTTCGTCAACTAGTTGATCAAATAGTTAAATTCTTCAACAAGTTAACGTGCTACTAATGTCAACTTTCTATGAAAACTATTAATACAACGATTTTTGTTTAACGTTGCGACGTTCAACGAGTCAACGAGATAACGCTTAATAGCATTTTGATGCAATGTATATTATAAGTATATAATATAATAAGTATTAGAAAAAATTGATTGATGGTTCTACTCAGATGTTCTTCCGTTCACACCTTTTCACCAGATTTAGAACTGACTGAGAAAAAGTCGCAATAATAAAGCGTAATCTATTATACGGCGTATTTAAAAGATAATCTGATTCTATGTAGGATCCAAAATCAATTATTATTCACAATATGTTTTTGAAAATGAACTCTTTTACACGTTTTCAAATCAAATTCAATGATAAAACCGTTACTTGCAATCTGTTGTGTGTTGTGTTAACAACAAAGTTTTTTTTTAATTTCCTCATTTCGTTGCATTTGCGTTAGTTTAGACCATAAATGTCGTTAACGTAAGCTTTTATTTTAACACAGCGTTTACGTTCGTTAAATTTAGTCCAGTAATTTCGTTGACGAATTCAACTAGTTAATTTACAAACGGTTAACGTAAATGTCGTTGACAGGAAATAAACGGTTGATTCAACTAAGTCGTTGATTCATCGCATTTACGAGTATAAGACAGTTTTTTTTTCGATGAGCCTTTTTCTAAAGATTTTTTCTATGCCTAGTGGTAAGACCTTGAGATAAAAAGATTCATTGCATGTCAATAAAACTTTTCTTCTTTCAAATATCAATATCTATTTTTACAGATTTTTGAATACAATGTGGAATATTCAATTAATTCTAGGCACTAAAATAGATACCTACTTAATTATTTGTAACACCAATTTGACAACTTTTTTCAGCATTTTACCTGTATGTATGTTTATTCACAGCTTAACACAGAAAACCTAATAAAATTTTATCAAAAAGAATCGTCTGACATCAGAAAGCCAATCATAATATTATCATCTTTAGATAGACATCTGCCTCCACTCAAGCAATATAGACTGGATAATATTATATTTGTTGTTTATTTAATTTCTAATATTAACAATATTCTGTCAGCCTATGTAACTGTTTCAAAATATCCTATTTATATAAACAAGATGTTGTTTCCATTGCCGATACACAAATAGAAGCACTCCGAACATTTGAATGATACTTACCGTACCTATATACAAAGTACCTAGCTACTTGTAAACGAATCCTTTGACAAACAGTCGGCCATCGTTAGAGAACCCCTGTTTTTGTTAGTATTTGTTTTTCTTTAAAGGTATTTATAGATAAGGGTGGTTTCATAGAAATATTAAAAACAAGGTTGTTTTTATTGATGTTGGCTGAAAAAAAAATTAATTGAATGATAAAACAAAGTGATGTGAATGAGAGTTATCTTGTCTGCTGATAGCAAACTTAAATGAGAACACGATGTTTTCCTTTTGTAGGGGTGATAAAAATGACTGAGGATTTACCACCCAAAGCAGTATTGTTGCGGTAGTAATTCCACTTAAGCGGAAAAGTTAAATAAGAATTAGTTTGCGGTGCAGTCGGAGGATCAGGTGGTCATCAAGCTCGCGAACATTTAACCTCCTACAGCATAGCATGATTTACTTCTTGTTTATTATGCTCGCATTATTTAGTTCGTTTCTTAAGCAGCCGCGTTTTTCATTTAAAAATTAACTGTTTTTAGATATAATTTTCACCCGGTTACCTACTTTCTATTATAGTATGTCTCAACAGCAGACGAAGCTAGAAAAATACTGTACTGCAAATAGATAGATTTTCTTCTGCTAAACACAAGAGTTCCTTATAGCCAAGGATTTTTAAAAATTTACGCCCTTAATGGGTTTAATAAGTTACGGCAATTTTTTCAATAAACCTATTTAATAAAAGAGCACCAAAATCTCTTCAGAAATACCGCCTGCCACGCTCGAAACTTCGCTATTTCTGCACAGTGCACAATTCCGGTTTAAACCTCTTCGTTCGAGTTTCCAGTTTCAGATTGTTCTATTGGATTACGCCGATAAACTTAGTTTCGTAACGATTTCCAGATGAAATATATCTTGCAGTTTTTATTATTGGTTTTAAAAGTAGCATCGCGTTTTTAATATTAATCATATTCGTACATCACGTTTATTTTTTTAGTATAGCTTGTCCTATAAATGCATTTATATGTGGAAAGTGTGAATTGGTGACATATTAACAATGTATTGTGAGGTTGTCTCACGTTCATGGTCATTTTAGTTAGCTAGATTTTTTCCGTCTGTCCACCTGTTCCATTTATTTGTTTCTCCTTAATTATTCCACATTTTCCCCTATTCTTCTTCAGATTTTTTTCGCAGAACACAATCTCCACACTCAATTTTTTTGTATAAATACCTTTTTCTTGTATGTACCTCTGTATGACCTACAGAACCTAACCTAATGGCTTTAAGTCATACTTGACTCTTGAGTGATGTTCTGAATAATATAGTTCTGTATATGTCTACATTATTAATAAAAATTAATATTTATCAGCAGATTCTAAATTCAAATTCGCCATAGAACATTTGAATTAAGAAATCTTATTTTTTTATGAATAAGGCTGTATATTCAGCAAACCACAACTACAATCGTACCAAAAAGGACACAAATCAACCCACTAACAGTTGATCACCATAAAAGCTAGGAAAACAACACATGTATATGTATTTATTTACTCCACTTTAACGACAGCTACCCTACGTAAATGAAATCATTATGTAAATCTACGGAGCGTTGTCGTCCTTACGACTCGTTTTATTGTCCAGCGGTCGCGGTTACTGCCGGATAATTTGGAGATTAGAATATGCTCTGTTTATCTGTTGGATAGTGGTTTGGGGTAGTGAAAAAAGCAAATTGTTAAAGGAAAAGTATCTAAACAAATTTTCAAGTAGGAAGGTGTGAATTTTTTTTGGGTACTGAAAATGTGTAGAAAAGGCATTCTGTATATATCTAATACAATATTTTATCTTGTATTGGTTCAGTGAAGAAATTGCATTCAGTCAATCAAAAACTAAGCAAGGGATAAATACTAATACAAATTCGATTGTAACGGTTTTGCTTAGATTTTCTGAGGAAATCTGTATTTAGAAATTGTGAAATGGCACGGAATCCGAGTTATTTTACAAAATGCCTATTTGTAAAATGATTTTTTAGAAAATGTAGCTATAGCTGGAATATTATAAAGAGGTAAACTTTGTGAGGATGACCCCTACATCTTGAATCTCCAGAGATCCAAAAATTCATTTTAGATGAAATTTGACATGGAGATAATTTGATACCCTGGGAAGGACGTAGGATAGTTTGTTTTGCTTTGCGTTTTGATACCCTTGGGATGATAAAACATTATTTACGCGGGCTAAGCCGCGGGCAGAAGCTAGTAAAGATAAAGATAAAGATTGGTAGAGAATGCCATGTATCACCATTGTACATGAAGGTTAAATAAATAAATAAAAAAAATAAAATTTACTCAAAGAATGTGGGGCCTCCACATTCTGAGTAAATTTTTAATTTTTAATGATCCTATTTCTACAGAGCGTTGTCGTTCTTACGGCTCGTTTTATTGACCGTCGGTCGCGGTTACTGTCGGATAATTTGGAGGTTAGAATACGCTCTGTTTATCTATTGGATAGTGTTCTTGGAGAGGGGTAAATTGTTAAAAAGAAAACTATCTAAGGCCCTGCGCACACCGCTGGAGGCACGGCGGAGAGCAATTGAAGACAACAATTTAATATATAATCCTTAACTACCTTGACATACGGTCAATATAAGATCACTGTGTCGTGCGCCGCTCGGCTCGTTCTAATTTAGGTTAGCCATGTCATGTGCAACATTATAACATAAGAATTAGAGTCTAATTTAAATTGTTATCTTTTTAGTATCTTCGCCGCGCCTCTCCAGCAGGCTTATTACGTATCTTTTGCAAGAGCAAAACGATAGCGATCAAACGCTTTATGTCATAAAAGTCGGAATTACCTGCAGTGTAGGTAATGTAGGTCCTACACAATCGTTTGCTAATCGCTCGCTGTTTGTCAAATGCACTTATTTAACAAAAAGCCGCCAAAAACTCTAAAACTTTTGTATTGAAGAGCAATTATTGCGCAAAAATTGCTATCGTTTTGCTCTTGCAAAAGATACGTAATAATCCTGCAGGTGTGCGCTGGCCCTAAGGATACTTTCAAGAAGGTAAGAGTGGCGTGTGATAAATGTAAATGGCAACTGACAACGCCCACTTTGAGTTTCATTACCTTCGCGCTTTTCTGATGGTCACCACAGTTGTTCTTTGCTTTCATGAGTCGCAGCAGTTGTTGAAAATAGTGAAACGGGCTGAAGGCTGAAAATATTGGAATGGCATCTGACTGCATGGCTAATATTTTAGCTTATTTTGGTTTCAGTGAAGCAATTTGTTTCAGTCAAGCAGCAATTTAATAAAAAATGGATAAAACTAACATAATACTAGCATCGATTTGAAACTGTGTTATGTTTGTTTTCCTAAGAAATTATGAAATGGCACGGAACCCGAATTTTCTATCAATATTCAATATGCAAAATGTCTCTATCAGATTTTTTTTGCGTACAAAGTTTGTTATGTAAATACAGCTAAAACAATACTTTAAGAGGCCTAGAAGCTCTATATTTTTCTAAGCAGAGTTTTCAAATAAATAAAATGGTCACAATTTTCAAAAAAAAATAGATATAAAAGTGTTTTCCCACGGCATTTTCATTATAATTGAAAACGAGGCGTGACGACTTAAGGTCGCTGCATACATAACGTGTTTTATTACGAACGGAACGGGACGATTAGTTTTGAAAATATCGTTTCATACAAAATGTATACGCACGAGTACGTAATGACATAGGTGCACGGACGGTCCGCCGCGGCTGTGGCGTTCCTTGGCATTTTGTATGAAAAGACTTATCGTCCTATTCCATCCGGAATAAACCACGTTATGCATGCAACGACCTTAAGCCTATGTATTAAAAAAACAAGAGAATTAGCTGTCCTTGTATCTGCCCTACCCTCTTATAAATTTAAGTTCTATCAGTCCATTCTAAGGGTGTCTGGTAGATATCACTGTCAGCGATAAGAATTACAGTATTTTTAAACGGTTTTTGTTGTAAAATTAAGTATGTTGTATCTATCTATTGCTCTTAAATTAATACACGTATAAACTTATTAATTCACAATCATCGGGTTCCTATCAAATCGATTCCTCTCGATATGGCTGTCATTTATCTGACTCGTGTCGACAGCCAAGTACCCTTCAGTCCACTTCGCGCCACATTTGACATTTAATCAAGAATGAGCGACTACCCACGCAAAAACGGTTGGGCAATCAACGGAGCTATTTTTTTTTTGTGATTGGGCTGCATTAACGGGCTTTCAGCATAGAGGAAAAGTTTTTGTATGGCTTGGGATTTCATTACTGAGGTAAATTGTGTGGTTGCTTCTTGCAGGTCATTTTGGGGTTATTTTTAAGCTAATACAATTTATCAAATACATAGTGTGTGTGTTGTGTGTGTAGTGTAGTATTTATGCAATGGCGATAATCTATATACCAAAATGTAAGTAATTAATCACGTGATATTTCAAAAGCACTTTGCAATTCCATAAGCTTTTGTGTTGATTTTCCAATCGCTATGGCAATGTTTTCGTTGACAGAATCTCACTTGTCTAGAGCGTTAATTATTAATATGTTTTATTGTACTATAAAGTATACCAAGATTTATAAAAATATACCTTAAAATAAAAACAAACATACAACAGGCGGTCTTATCACGGTTCTGCGATCTCTTCCGGGCAATTTGATATGACTTGGATATTAGATGGGGTTGCACTTGGTGCAATTTTATATCAAATAATAACTTACAAACATGTACGGATGGGTGATATTAGGAGTAAGTGATACAACGAATGCTGATGCTATACTGCCCTTTATTATAAAAGAACACAAGTTTATATGGTTACATTGACATCTCCCTCTCATCTCCTCCCTAAAACTAAAATAAAATAAAAGTTTAATTTTATTTTATTGCATGGATACAATATAAGCACAAATTAAACATTGATACTCTTAGGCTAACACGTATAAAATATAGTTATAACATAATCGTAGTACATATGTTCGTTATGTTTGGTATACAAAGTTATACAATAATAAGTAGTTACATACTTATAATAACAATCAATTCCTAAGTACCTATGAGCGCACAGCTGGCGCTTATTATTCGTCTCCGTTTTCTGCTGACCTGTATAATAGCTATTGTTAAGTGCTTATAACATTGGTAATTAATTGTCTTATTGTTTTTATCTTAAACATGATACGGTTTCGTTCTGTTTTTGTGAATAATGTCGGGTTTTCCCTTATAATTGACCTCAACATTTGGTGACAAATCTCTAATCACCTTGTAAGGTCCAGAATATAATTGTTGTAGTTTATTGCCAGTTTCATTTTTAATTAAAACTTGATCGTTTGGCTTATAGCGTATTGGATTTACATGCTGGTCGTATCTACTTTTTCTGCCTATTTTATTGGCTATCAAATTTTCCCGCGCTTCGGTTTGAGAAACCTGTAGGCGGTACTTAAGTTCAAGCGGGTAACTGTCGTAATTATATAGAGGCTCTACACACTTTTCCAAATTATTGGGCAAGTTACACTTTCTACCGTATACGAGTTCGAATGGTGTAAATTTTGTTGACGAGTGAACTGTCGTATTATAAGCAAAGCACCAGAATGGTAACCAAGTACTCCATAATTCGGGTTTTCCTTCTGCTTGGATTCGCAAAAATGCACCTAGATTTTTATGCGAGTTCTCTAGCGCTCCGATGCTTTGGTGATGATACGCAGTTGAGTTTAACTTTTTAATATGTAGTAATTCACAAACCTGTGTCACGGTCTCGGACATGAACTCTGTGCCTCTGTCGGTAGCTATGTCCCTCGGGATGCCATGTTGAAGTATGAAGTTATCCACGAAGGTGCGTGCTACTTCTGTAGAGGTTTTAGTGACGAGGGGATACGCACATACATACTTGGACAGCTCGCATTGCAATGTCAATATATAAGAAAAATTGTTGCTGTCTTTGTCTAATGGTCCTACCAAGTCTAAGAAGATTTTATCGAAAGCCGAATGAGCAGTTGTGGTGATTGCCATTGGCTCTTTCACCTGAACTGTATACTTATGCTTCTGACATTGAACACATTTTTTGACATAATTTTTGACATCACTTTCTAAGCCTGGCCAAAAATAGTATTTTTTTATATTAGTCAGCATTCTTCTCATGCCCGCGTGCCCACTAGTGGGCAAAAGATGAAAGTCGTTGAGTATCACTTTCCTATCATCTTTGTCCTCTATTCTTTCGACATCTTTTAATATACATAATCTGGGCCCTTTCCAGTTGCTTTGTTTTCTTATCTCACTAGTTAATTTCTCTACAAAAATTTTATTATTCGAATTTTTAATGAAGTATACTTCATCTATATTTAGCTTGTCACAAAAATCACTCAGCTCTCTCGCAAACTCGGCTCGCGTAGTTTGTGATTGAGATGCCGAGTTTATGAATATAGTTTTCATTTGGGCATTATACAATAATATTTTGTGTGTTTGTAACACTACTGAGCTATCGCTCTTTAACTTCTTAAGACTGCTACTGAGTGCAAATCTTAACTCTACTGCGCCTCTTGGTTTGATATGAGTTTCCACTACATGTGGTTGAACTGGCAAGTTGTCGGTGGGCAACTCATCTTCCGGGGCGACAGCATCTAATTTTCGTTTTTGAGCGCGAGTCATTACTGCACACAGACACTCATTCATTTCTTTAAGTTCTTTTGACGTAATTTTTATTCTAGATAATGCATCTGCAACGCAGTTCTCACTCCCTATTACGTATTCTATTACGTAATTGTATTCTTCTAGAGCTAGTCTAAATTTAAAGAGCCTGCTAGATGGGTCTTTTAAATTAAATAAGTATACAAGGGGTTTGTGGTCGGTTAGTATTTTAAATGTACGACCGTATAAATAGGGTCTGAAATATTTGACAGCCCAAACTACAGCTAAGAGTTCTTTCTCTATAGTGGGATAGTTCTTTTCCGCTTTGTTAAGGCTCCTACTAGCGTAAGCTATTGGTCTGCCATTTGAATTTGATAGAACTGCCCCAATTGCGTACCCAGATGCATCGGTTTGTACTATGAATTGATTTTGTTCTGAGAAATCTGGGTACTGTAGGATTGGCGGTGACATCATACTCTGTTTTAGAGTTTCAAATGACGTTTGACAGTTGCTATCCCAGTTGAATTTAGTGTTTTTCTTACTTAAATGGTTTAAATGATAGGCTTTGTCGGCAAAGTGGTCTATAAATTTTCTATAGTAGTTTGCAAAAGCAACGAAGCGTTTCACTTCGTCCGTACTTTTAGGAACTGGATACTCTTTAATTATTTTAATCTTATCTGGGTCCGGCAATATACCATTGCCTGTCACCACGTGGCCTAAATAAAGGATCTCTTTCTTAAGGAAATCGCATTTAGTGGGATTTAATTTTAAGTTGGCACTGCGCAACTTTTCGAATACTTCTATTAAATTTTTGTTATGGTCAGTTAAGTTCCGTCCCATACAAATAAGATCGTCTAGGTACACTAAGCACTTGTCGTAGGATAGCCCGGTCATTGCCATGGTCATCATACGCGAAAATGAGCTGGGACTAGTTTTGAGTCCCATAGGCATTCTTGTCATTTGATACTGACCACCGTCTGCACTAAATGAAGTATATTTCCTACTGTGTTTGTTTAACGCTACGTTAAAAAATCCTTGGTTTAAATCTAAATGTGTGAAATAAATACATCCACACAAGGAATCTAGTATATCCGTGATGTTTGGCAGTGGAAACTTATCATCCTGAATACAAGTGTTGAGCTTACGGTAATCTATAACTAACCGCCATTTTTTTTCCCCGTTTGCGTCTGATTTTTTAGGCACTAGGAGTACTGGGCTGGACCACTCACTGGAACAAGGTTCAATAATTTCTTGTTCCAATAAGTTGTCCACTTGTTTCTTTAATTCGGCTTTCTGTGAATGCGGCATTCTGTAGGGCTTAACGTACACTGGTGCCACGTTTGGTTTCAATGTTATTGAGTGTTCATATAATTTAGTTGTTCCTAATTTATCACCCGGTAGGAAGAAAATGTCTGCATATTTTGCGCAAATGGACTCTATGGACAATTGCTCCTCTTTATTTAAATGTTTCAGCGATAGCGAAGCGAATACCTTTCTGACACGATCAGCATTATTATTGGTTTCTTGAAATGAACATACATCATACTCGCTTGCTTTGTAAAGTGTTGGACTAATTGTTGTCAAGACTAAATCTGTCTCCGTGGTGTTTAAAATCCTAATTGGTATTTTCCCATTCGTGGGCTAACTAAAGTATTTGCAACAAAGATCCCCTTTCGCAGTTCTGTTCCATTAACTACACATTCCTCTATCTCACATGTTCGAATAAAGTGAATAGACTCTGATCTTGCCGGTATATTAAAATGATTGTTTGTCATTGTTAATGGTAATGATACCTTTGAGTTGTGATTCCATATAAATTCCATAGTTCCATAGTACTGACCACCGTCTGCACTAAATGAAGTATATTTCCTACTGTGTTTGTTTAACGCTACGTTAAAAAATCCTTGGTTTAAATCTAAATGTGTGAAATAAATACATCCACACAAGGAATCTAGTATATCCGTGATGTTTGGCAGTGGAAACTTATCATCCTGAATACAAGTGTTGAGCTTACGGTAATCTATAACTAACCGCCATTTTTTTTCCCCGTTTGCGTCTGATTTTTTAGGCACTAGGAGTACTGGGCTGGACCACTCACTGGAACAAGGTTCAATAATTTCTTGTTCCAATAAGTTGTCCACTTGTTTCTTTAATTCGGCTTTCTGTGAATGCGGCATTCTGTAGGGCTTAACGTACACTGGTGCCACGTTTGGTTTCAATGTTATTGAGTGTTCATATAATTTAGTTGTTCCTAATTTATCACCCGGTAGGAAGAAAATGTCTGCATATTTTGCGCAAATGGACTCTATGGACAATTGCTCCTCTTTATTTAAATGTTTCAGCGATAGCGAAGCGAATACCTTTCTGACACGATCAGCATTATTATTGGTTTCTTGAAATGAACATACATCATACTCGCTTGCTTTGTAAAGTGTTGGACTAATTGTTGTCAAGACTAAATCTGTCTCCGTGGTGTTTAAAATCCTAATTGGTATTTTCCCATTCGTGGGTTAACTAAAGTATTTGCAACAAAGATCCCCTTTCGCAGTTCTGTTCCATTAACTACACATTCCTCTATCTCACATGTTCGAATAAAGTGAATAGACTCTGATCTTGCCGGTATATTAAAATGATTGTTTGTCATTGTTAATGGTAATGATACCTTTGAGTTGTGATTCCATAGTAACAAAGTTTGGTTACCGTAATTTAATACTGATTTATACTTGCTTAAAAAGTCTTGTCCCAGTATGCCACTACCTTTACAAGGCAATGTTTTAAAAACATAGAACTTATGTTGTAGGGTCTGATTTCCAATAACTAGGCGCAAATAAGCATATCCTATAGCCTGTACTTTGCCCCCGATGCCGTTTACAAGTGTCTTCTCGATATGGATTGGAATGTTTTGGTCGAGAATTTGTTTATACTTTATGACAGATATGGATGCACCGGTGTCAACTAATAATTGGTATGAATAATGGTTATGCGATTTTATATTTACGTAGCCTACGTTATTGCATGATAAAATTATATTTTTAGTCCCGAAAAAACTGGTCCTCATTCCGCTGTTCTGTTTCTGTGTTTTCCTGCGTTTCTGAGTCATCCAATGTATGTATGTGTTGATCCCTGGAGGTGCTATAATTGGACCTACCTCTGTTTCCATGAAATGGTCGGGTGGACCGGCGCCAGCTTGCCTGCGATCCTCTCCGAACCTGATCCTGCTGTTCGTCTTGGTTTTGGATAACCTGTTGATTGCCACGTGCGCGTCCTCTACCCGCGTATGAGAAGCGGCCTCTCCGCTGTGACCAGTTATAAGACGATCTCCCTCTATAATTCATCGTTAAAATATCGGAAGATGTTGATGGACTTGTTATATCTTCATCGATGGCCGCCTGTACAGCATCTTTCAATGATGTAAAATTTCTGGCTGAAATTATTGTGCTAAGTCGTCGATTTCTCAATCCATCTGAGAAACATTTGATAGCTTGCTTCTCATTAATTGGCTTTAAAACTTTCAAACTGGCCTCGTTGGCCCCCGATTGAGAGATCGTCAAATCTACAAACAATTCCGTAATTTTTTTGCCGAAATCATCGATTGATAAATCGTTTTGCCTAAGACTTTGCAGCTTTCGTTGAATTGCTGTAGCCGATTTTTTAGGCAATAACTGAATCTTCAAGTCAGCTATAAAGTCGTCAATATTGACATATGAAGTCGCTAATTTCAATTTTGCGGTCTGAGTGAGTCTATTTTTTAATACAAAATTTAACAGTTTTCCTTGTGAATTTTCGTCTAACTCTGTTTTGTAATACTCTATGCCATCTATAAGTTGCTTTACGCTAGCCTCATCGTCTGTACAAACTGGTAATAAACTTAAAGCAATTTTTAAATCAAATTTACAAGTAGTTGCCATTTTATCTGCCGTACTAGGTTTCTGTGAGCACAAATCTAATATTTGTTCATATAAATGATCAAAATTTGCGCAAAGCTCGTGAATATGCGAACATTCACTCTCACATACGGTGCTTTTCGATTTTGAATAATATTCTAAAAATAAGTTGTACTCTTTTACTAAGTTATCTGCCTCTGCTAATTTTACGACTATAATGTTACCTTTTCTTCTATCTGGACCTGTCTTTATCAAATATTTTCTGATTTCAAATAACTTGTCGTACAATGTTTTTAAGTTTTCTGCCATTTAACATAAATACTTATTTCTATTTTCTTAGTAGGTACTGAATTACATACCATTATTTTATACTGCATACACTCCAGCGTTCATTTTATTTTCATTTGTCACTTATTTTAGTCCACTAAAATAATGTCATGTATATTTTATGCTATTACACGTTTACTACGAATAGAGAATAGACAACACCTTATATATAACCACGCACTGACACATAACGAATACAACTTTCGCGCACTTTTCTTCGTAAACCCTGGGTTTTTAACTCTTCAGATGATGTCCTCAGTGTCCTTCTTGTAGCCTCTGGCATTCGTCCGCATTTCCTCTGCGTCAGCTCTACGTCTCCATATAGAACATCGTAGTCTGTCCTTCCTGATCTCATTACCCATCCATTTCTGATGGCAATTCTTGTAGATTCTGAAGATACCATACAAAAACGCCAACGATGCTATAAGTAGTAACACGATTAAAATGATGTTGGTTGTGCTGGCATGTATCGTCAGCTGCGTGATGTCAGCGCTGTTACTTCCACCTGCTGCGTTTTGTGGAACTATAACTTCTTCCTTCGTATTAGTTGTACCCATTTTGTGATTGTCGTGGTAAATATTCACAAAATAGAATAGTGACCACGCTAAGTCCCAGTACGAGATTGGTCTCGTTACAATACATTGCGACACCCGTTTTGGTCAAAGAAATGTAAACATACGCTGCTAGCGTTTACGCTGTCACGGTCGCCATGTACGGATGGGTGATATTAGGAGTAAGTGATACAACGAATGCTGATGCTATACTGCCCTTTATTATAAAAGAACACAAGTTTATATGGTTACATTGACATCTCCCTCTCAGTAAACACCAAATATAGAACACTAAAATAGATACATACATACATATAAAATATATACAGGCAAGAAACAATACAGCTCCAACAAGAATAAGATTACAATGACAGGTAGTGCTCTGTTACTAATCTTTTATATATCGGGTTATGTATCAAAGACGAAATATCGCAATCATGTGACTAAGAACTGGTTAGTCTGAGACTAGTTTTGAGAAAACTATTTTACTAAAAATTACACCGACTTCCAAAAAAACACTTCAACGTTAAAATAACTTCATAATCGGAAATCGATGTTCCTGTTTTTGTTTCTTCGCTTTTTTTTTGACATAGACTGCCGAAATTGAAGTTATTTTCAACTTTATAGTCTTTCTTTTGGCAGGGGCTCGTCGCTAAATAATAACAGCCGCACGGGTCGATCTTCAAGGTTAAGCAACGCTTGACGAGGTTGGTCCGTGGATGGGTGACCATTTCAACATACCGAGTTTCCTCCGTGCCTCGGAAAGCACGTTAAGCCGTTGGTCCCGGCTGTCATTTTCAGATTTTTCACAGTCGTTACGGGTAGTCAGAAGCTTGAATCTGACACCAGTCTTGCTAAGGGGTACCGTGTACAGTTACTGGTTTGTGGAAGTCTGATAGACAGTCGCTCTATTTAAAACACTGGGACTCAGCTGAACCCGGTAAGACTGGAAGCCGACCCCAACAATAATTGGGAAAAAGGCTAGGCAGATGATGAGTCTTTCTTTTGGCAGTCGGATATTTTTTTTTGTAAAAATGTTTGTATTTTTACTTTTTAGTTGGGTACCTACATAATGAGCAACTATTAACGCACAAAGTTAGCTCAGAATAGATTACATAACCGATGAAATGAGAGTGTACCGATGAACTGTACACAGTTGCGTATCCCTTTAGAGCGTACCTGCTTGATGTTATGAAATGGCGTAAATAACAAACAGACATGCGACTGCAGCAATCCCGAGAGACTTCCCTTTGTTTATTGAATAGTTCGTGTATATCTGCAAAGTTCTTCATCAGATCTTTTCCAAATTTAAATGGAACCACATGAGATGCACCAGCTTTCAAATAAGAAAATCTTTAAAGTTGGTTCACGTACTAAAGAGTTTTTAGGTGACATACATAAAAAAATACAGTCGAATTGAGAACTTGCTCCTTTTTAAAGTCGGTTAAATATAATTAGTGTAGAGCTTGTTTAACAACTTAACATCACACCTATGTTCTCCAAAGGGTTGGGTGTACCTTCAGTATAGCATCTTGTTAAATTAAGCGCATTTTACAAAACTTTTAATTAATCCCCATTTAGAAAAGTTCATTCAAAAAATCAAAAAACCTGACTGCTTAAGAAGCGAATTAAGAAGACGTAAACAAGAATAAAATCATGCCTCCGATTGAGGATACATATTTGCGAGCTGGCTGACCAAAACCAAATTATTTTGATACCCCACACGAAGGTTCTGGAAGAAATTTTTTTTTTTGGATGTATGGCGCCCAAAATCCGATAATTTTCTTTTTTCCCATTTTAATGTAGACAGTGACACTCGCAAGCGACGAATCGATTGACGTAAGAATTATCAAAATCGGCCAACGCTATTGGTCTCTAGAAAAACACATAGGAATAAAACAAACATATATACATAGACCGATAAACACATTACCCTCCTTCGGAAGTCGGGTAAAAATAAAAACAGATGTCATCCATAACCGTCTGATTTCAGTTTACTCTTAAAACTAAAAGCCTAAATATTCATTTGGTGTTGTAACCCATTAAACCCACCATGCTACAGATTTGAAAAATCAATAATTTCCTCTGAAACAAACGGAAAAACGATTCCCGTTAATTATATTCCGATAAAAAATAACAGGAACCGCAACAAATATTAGCACGTGTACGCATTTGCATAAACAAACTATCCGGATAGGATTTGGAAGGCATTGTACAAATACAGTTTTGTGTTTCTATTCTGCTGCCCGCATTTTATCAGAATAACTAACTTTTTGGCGTGGAAAACTCAGTGTTTTCGAACTAACTAGATTTTTTAACGTCAACGTAGCAGCTAAAATACAAAGGCTTTCCTTTTTTACGTTTTTATTTTTGTTGGGCACGCGAAATATAAAGAGATTAAACTACATTTGCATTTGAATTGTAGCTATTAAGAGTTTTTGTCACGCTTGCTGAAAAATCGGGCAGTAAGAAGTCTTTGAGCAGAAAATATTATGCTGACAAATATAAAATTTCTTTGTTGTAATTCTGCTAAAGAATCGTTTGAGTTAAGAATAAAATGTGATGGATTTTTTATAAACTTTTTTAGAGATTTTTTGTTTGGAGTTTTTTTGTTTAACCCCCGATTTGTCAATCAAGTATTTGAATTTAAATGTATCTCAATCTCTAATCTTGACTGAAAAATTGTCACACACAAATGTTGACAAACATTGTCAACAATCAATTGTCGTTTGTTGTGTTGTTTGTTTTGTCGACATTAAAGAAGGTTTTGACACGTTCTTAACTCAAAATACTTAATTCAGAAACCGGCCTTCAGTTTTTGATTTCTTTCAAAACGGACACAACTCAAATCTTACCTTACCGCTAAATTCTATAATATTTTAACCTCGATCATATAATATTGCCTGAAGAAATCATGCCGTCCATCGATATGGCACGCGCTAAACTAACGCAATATAATAAACAAAATCAATGATTGAAACTTAACATGCGATCTACGATATATTGTGAAAAACATTACATTTTAATACTTTACGAAAGAAGTATGGACCGACCAATCTATCTTGAAATCTCAAGATGGCGCTGCACAAAGGCCCGATGCATCAAACCCAGTACATTGAACTTTAGTTTTGAATTTCACCACGGTTCAAGGTATGTTGGGTGAACTGTGAAGAAGTAGCTGTTAGCTGGAAACCTTGAGGCAATTCTCATGTAAATGAAAATTCGTCGGCTATCCGATTTCAATGAATGAAGTGAATTTATTAGCATAAGGTGGCTGGTTTAGTGATGAAAGGAGGCGACCGCGGCAGCGATTTATGTAGATTAAACTTTCTACTTTATGATAATTTCAGCAGTCAAAATTGAATACTGTTTCTATCTTTAATTTATGCCTGGTGACCTGTAACACAGGTTTTAACTAAACCTACATCAGGCACCAGCTCTCACAATGTGAATTTATGCATTTGTAAACAGATTAGTGCTAAAACCATTGTGAGAGAAAATAAATGAACTTATTATTTATCCAAAGAACCTCTCATACTTCTTTTTGGCTTTAGACTCCCGCAGGCAGGTAAAACGCAACAAAGATGTGACAATTTTTTTTTTTAATAAATTTATCTGCATATTATCTGCCTTCATAGAACAATCTCTAGGAAAAGTGGTCGTCAAATCGTTTTTAACCGAGTTCAAAAAAAAGAAGAGGTTTCCAAATCTTTTCATATTTTGCCGATTACTCAAAGACGCCTCGACCGATTTAGAAAATTCTTCTTTTGTTCGAAAGGGTCATGAGATGTACTTTAGCTTTTAATGAGTTTTATGGTAACTGGAGGTATATAAAAACTATCAAAACTAGACCAAAACTAAAAAGAGATATATAAAAAACTTTTTAACAAAAAAATTAACCGACTTCTAAAACCAAACACTACAAAGCGAAAAATAACTTTTTTCCCGAAGTCGGTGTCTTTGATTGGTACCTAATGTTCTCCGTTTTTCGACACCGACTTCGGCAAAGAAAGTTATTTTTCGCTTTGTTGTGTTTGGTTTTAGAAGTCGGTTTGATTTTTTTGTTAAGAAGTTTTTTGAATTGTCGCGTTACGTGTCTGGCTTATTCCACTCTTTCATCCATGTTTTAAGGGTTGAAAACCCAAAATTCCATCGCACTGTAATTTTTCTTGAATAGAAAAGTTTCTCTAAAACACAATAAATCTTTGTAGTTCTTAGATAAATAGTGAACTACGTTACCAAGTAATTTGCGAGTCTTAATTTCAATCATGAAACTTGCACTGAATAAGCAAGCGGGCACTATCTTGTTTACTTTTAATTTCAAGATTTGTAGAGGAATGGAGAACCAAATGAATTTAGGTATGTTTTTTTTCTTAGTCTTCCTTTAATTATCTTAACTAAAGGCTTCATTATTAACTGAAAATATTAATAGAATATTTAAACCAACTTATCTTGAGTTGTTTTCTTTTCTTTAGTTGTTTTTCTTGAGTTTTAATTTTAATTATAAAGTTGTAATTTTTTCTGATATTTTTCCAATACTTGTTTTTTTTCTTTTTATATCTTATTATTCAAAAACATAAAATTAAACTTGTGAAAATAAATTAAAAACTCAGGCAATACCAACTAAAGAAAAAAAAAATAAACAACAAAAGAAAAAAGAATACATTCTGGAGGAGGCCTATACCCGAATAGGGGTTCCTATCCAAGAAAATAAAAAATTTAAAAGTGTATAGTGGAAAAACAAAAGTGAATAGTGAAATATACTAAATATATATCACACATACTGTTAACTCTAAGGATGGGAAATAATAAAGGATATTTATTATTTAAGATTTACAGCTTAGTTTATTCCCACGGCCTATAAAAAATATTAGAAATAACATTTTTTATTTTTTCGATAAATATTAGCCTATGACACTCAGCGATAGAGTAGTTTTTTATCAGTGAATTCAGACTCATCTCATTTAGAAGAACGAGTAAGTCGTTTTTAAGGCTTCCTTAAGCTTTGGTCTCTTGATCGCAACGCATAACGCTGTGGTATACGTTGCAGGACATATAATCACAAGAAACGTCTAGAATGGTCTTTAGATCCGTCGCAGTATGCGTCAGCGGTACAGAGCGGATCTGGCTCCGCGTTCCGCAGCGTTGTGCTTTCGGATCAAGATCCCAAATCTTTACCTTGCCATTTGAAAACACTATAACATGACTTTCTAGCAACCGGCTGTGGTGCCAAAATGCGACATACATAATGTACAGTTCAAACGAACTAACCCACGTTCATCCTCACCACATCCAATCACGTAAGTACCGACACCCTATTTAACCTTTTACTAAACCGTGTCCCAACAGGATCGATACCCTGTCCTTCATTTGACCAAAACCCCAAGCCGTATAATTTGGAAGTAGGCCACGGTAGACCTTCCCTAATCCCTATGATAATTACCGGTAATAACCATGGGTATTGTGATAATCATGGTAATAATCATGGCGGTATTACCATAATGTTTTTGTTGACGTACGTAATTTTAATTCTTTGGTGGGAGCTTTTTCGTGTTAATTTGTTTAGTTAAGCGGCATTGTAGTGAGCTTGGTGAGGAGATAGATAAAGGCTAACGTAAGTAATTTTATAATCTGCCTTGTGATTGGTCGATTGTTCATAATCTTTGCCCTTTGCCTTGCCAAATTCAATTACGCAATAAGACTGCTGGTTCGATTACGAAAATTCGTCACTGAACACAGGTGAGCGGTCAAATGCGAGCCAGGCCATTATAAAACAAAGTGACTAATGTGATAGAATATTGATTCTTTGTACTGTAATTGTGAGTTGTTTTTGAATTGCGTAATTTACGCTGCAAAGGGATGCAGCGTAAATTACGCGGCTCAAAAACGCTGTTTGTGCCGGCTGAATTAAAATTAATATTCAGTAAATTACGCGACTCAAAAAGGCAAAGTGGAATAATATTTTTCAAGGGCAATAAGGGTAGGTACTTTTACCGTAGTAGCAGATAGCTTCAGCATATCGTTCTTAGGAGACTGCTTAATTTTCTGAGTACATACAAATAAATAAAAAATATACGTTCCTAATAGTCAGCTTATAAGCTCTGCCCCGTCTTAAAAACCTGTATAATATCGTGAATGCAAAATAGAATCAACCAAAGATTTTCTCTCCCGACAATTCATGGAAATCATGTCAGCAAATCTACTTAACGCCCGCTGTTCTTACTAAAGTCGCAGCCTTAGTCGTTTTCTCATTTCTTTGCAAATCTACGCTGAAAAATAATTCATCGGCAAAACTGTTGGTCCATTCTTTTTACCTTTTACTTTTTATACCGAATACAGCAAGGGACTTTTGTTCTTTTGTTGACTGTTTTACTGTTTGTATCACCTTATATTTCTCGCAAACCTGGTGACAACTTACTTAAGGTAATTGTCACTGGCAAAGTCGAGGGTATATAATAATAATAATAACACTTGTTGATAAAGAAAACAAACATACATACAAAATAGATATAGCAGTCTCAAACACTAATAATATACAAAAAACTATCACGGAAAAAATTAGGAAGTACACAGAATTACAAGAAAAAATTACCAGAGTTTGGAAAATGAACAGAGTTACAATAGTTCCAATAGTAATATCAATAACAGGTGTTATTCCGAAACAAATATACAATAGTTTTAATGTTCTCAATCTATCAAAATACACATACCTAACACTACAAAAAGCTGCAATATTGAACACTTGCAGAATAGTAAAAAAAAAATTACATTTAGATTTAGATTACAATTTGAGTGCAGTACTAAATAATTTACCAGTTCAAATAGAAAATTATGATTTCACCTTGGTTCATACCCGTGAGATCCTATAAAAACACCAGGTTCTTACCTGAGAAACTTAAGTTTAAAAACCAAAATAATAATAAATAGTTTATTAGCATTAAATTTTACAAAAAAGAGTGGAACCCTGACCCCTGAGCTAGGTAACAGCACCTGTGTTTCAGGGGCCAGTGACCTCTTCCGTTACGTTGCACAATTATAATCAACTAGACACCAATGCTATTAATATTAAAATCACAATTTAAATAATTATTTAATAAAAATCCTAGACTAAAATCAAAATCATAATCAAAATTAAGATAAACTAACTAATAAAATTAAAATTAAAATCGCAGTCAACAATGAAATGAAAATTAAAATCAAATAAAATATTACAATCAGAATAATAATCACTATGAGCATAAAAAAATGGGCAAAAAAAAATCTTGTGTTATATGGTCTAGAGGCAGAAGTCCTATACGCTGGTTAGACCAAATCGAAACTTGGTTGAACATCAAAGCCTCAGAAGCCGTGCATGGAGCAAGTGGAGAAACATGATCAAAGAGTAAGTTTTGAAACCATGGTGTGGTCACGACGCCCAGCATTAGGGAATCGACGCAAGTAGGAGAAGGGGATCACATTATAGTTTTCTATTTTGTCAACGGCTTCACATGGATGAAAGTCAAAATCTATCCCATGGAAACGTATAAACAGTGTCCTATGCCCTAATCCAAGTCCTGGTCTTCGTGTGTGCCTTATCCTAATTCATTCAGTCGTTAACCCTCGGCATACAAGGTAAAAACAACTCCTCGCCCATACAACGTGGGGTTAAATTAACCCCACAATACATTGTCTCTACTTTGTGCGTACATCAAGCAAATCAAGTTTGAATGCGTTTTTATGTTAAATACATTACTAAGCTAATCAATCACACACAAAAATGTATTAAATTAAACATTAATTATAAATAATACTCCTAATTACGTAACCTTTCCGTGAAATAAATAAATTGCCATTAATTCACAATAAAAAGCAATACACGCGCAAATATCGGTTCCGATACTTTATTCTACGCAACAACGTTTAAACTCCAGCTAGTGAACAAAAAACCAACTTATTGGTTGCGATGTAATATACAATCAACGCATTTTAAAAGTGTTGGGGTTAAAATAACCCAGAATAACTTTTGTCAGCGGCTTTGCCGGAGGAAAGTTGGAAAATAACGTAAGGCATAATATCAAAAGTAAACTATCAGTCCTTCTTCAAAGTTCAATCTACCACTATACCAAAATACATCATTTTTTTTCAGCAGATTATGCATGAAAACGTAACAAACCGACAGCAATAGAATTTGATTTAGATTACGAAAAAAGTCTAGGTTTACAGTGGTCCTATTCCATACACTCGTTAAAAAAACCACTGTAGGTGTTTTACTATAAAAACAAAACAAAAAGCATATCCCTATTTACAAAAGGTACGTTCCTCCTTTTCATTTACCATTTACACCCTCTGATCACAAGCACAACCGGTTCTGTTTAGCATAATGCTCGTTTTCCTGCTACATACTACCTTCATTACATTCTACTTTAATACTTACTCTACCGGGAAAAGCATACGTACCTTGCGACAAAGTACTGGAACACCAAATACTACACGCACAGAAGGTCAACTCCATACAATGAACCATCGACGCAATTTGACCTCTAGACACTCTCAGTCCTTTTCATAAAAATTTACTACTAAAATGAGATTAATAATTA
Organism: Anorthoa munda; assembly: GCA_945859665.1. Taxonomy (NCBI): domain Eukaryota; kingdom Metazoa; phylum Arthropoda; class Insecta; order Lepidoptera; family Noctuidae; genus Anorthoa; species Anorthoa munda. Next base: position 23,125,003 of record OX243910.1, read on the forward strand.
AAATTATGTTAAGATAAATTTAAATTGCCAAACTGTGTAACAAGTTCTAATCACCTCAAAGATTGACTGCTAATGTTACATCTATTCCTAAAAATTCTGTTAAATTTTAGACATGAACATACTCTTAATTGCGTCTCCTAGAAGGATAACATAACACCAGATTATGGACTCAGATGTATTGCCAGTAATTAATTGTCTTTTTGCGTCTAGAGGCTAAATAATGAAAACAGGCGCACGCACACATAGACGTTTGTTTGACGTCGCTGTACGTGAAGCGAGTATGTACAAATAAGTGTGCGTGCCATTTTCGCTAGTTGTATAGACGGAGGACGAAATCTTCTAGAGACGCCATTACTACTGATATTACTGCCTGTCTTAAATTTGGCAGTCATAGTCACAGTCACAATTGTCACGGGCCATCAATTTCTATTATTAAACGGTGACACCCAGTGACACGCTTGGTTTATAAAAAAAGCTTTGAAAACTCCATCTCTGGCAGTGACCGGCGAGGTGACTCGGGGCTCTGTGGATAAAGTTAACCTTCTGTACCTCTCTATTCTGTGGCACTGACGTCTCTACCTCGTAATCTTTGTAGAGGAACTTCGCGTCGCATCGTCTCTACGGCGAGTAATCAAATAGAGCATCTCTACACACATTGTGGGAGCTCTTCGTCTTAAAATAGAGCTGGTAGTCAGGATGAGGTTCTTTAATTATGGACTGGAGGTTATTTTTATGAGTTCTTTTGGGCTATTTTGGGATATTGGACACATTAAATAGATTAGGTAAAATGCTGGGTGAGGTTATATGTGTAATGGCGACTATAATAAATACATACTTAGGTAGGGCTAACGATAAAAAAATACCTTTTTATTTCTTGGAAAACAGTGAAAACCTTTAGCCGAATCAATTTGCCGAAAAAAAAAGAAAAAATTGCGTTTATCCCATAAAACAGTAATGAACCTACTTATAAAATGTTGGTGTACGTGGTAAAGTTACATTGAGAATCTTAAAAATGATTCAAATTAAATATTTTGTAGACTACAAACGATTTAATGCAGATGCGAACGCAAAACTTAGTGCAGATGTCGCTGGCGGCGCAATGGCTGCTGTCAAATAGTTTTTGCTTTGTTTACATTACGTATTTTTGTTATTTTTTTGTGTTTTAACTGGTCTACCATCGTTATTGATAATATGTATTGTCCCTGGAAGCTTAAGGAATTGAAAGACGCACTAAAAAAATAAGAGCAAGGATAACTTGAAAGAAAACATTGAGAGGCAGACTTTTATATAATAAAATATTTTTCATCGGTGATAATGTTCTGGATTTGGATACTTTTTCAGTTGCAACGAGTTAATTCTTACTTGACTCATTGTAGAAAAATTTACAAAAAATAGAGAACATTACTTTAATGTGTTGGTATTCTTTACGTTTTGTGTTAGAAGTTTTATTTTATTTTCGGCAATCGAAACCCTTAAGCTTCTGAAGGCCAAGTAAATGACATTTCTGCTGCAGAACTTTATCAATACGTTAGTAGCTCCTCTATACCGCCGGAGATTACCAAGCAATATAATCAGAGTTACTTTGACAGGTACATAACATAACCTATAAATATGTATAGCCTTTTCCCTGTATTTTTTCAGCGTTATATCTCTGGACAAAAAATCAACACCGGCGTTGATACATCCTGGTACAGCCCACAGAGGCATATTTCGAGAAAATTAAAATTTACTGTATGATAGGCAATGATTTTTAAAGGAAGGATACGCCCATCTGAACATTTTTAGAAACCTTCTTATGACAAGCAAATACTCGCTCACTCCCGCCACAGATAACTATATACTAGTCAGAGACACGCACACGGACCACTGTCAACTGAGTCGCGTTGGTCCTAAACTGCAATTTTATGACCAGCGCGCTGGTGCCATTTAGTCGCGCGGTTGGCCTGGTCCTTACGCAAGTAATATATATGTCAATGATGATAGGTTACAAAATGTATGGATTTGACAGCTTTCAATAGCCATAGCGACGATGCGCCACCTATCGTGAAAAAAAATGGCAGTTCACATCCCCATTGAATGATATCAAAAAAATTTTCAATAAAATACTTTAGTCAGAACGTACCTATCTGACCGTTTTATTGATTTCCTCCGAGTGAGGTACTTCGTAGAAAGCGCAATTAGTAGAACAAATACGCTAGGGTTTACTTTGATTCCCAAATCTATTAGACAATTAATTAAAACAAACAAACCAAGTTGAGTAAACAACCGATAAAGGCTTTGCCGATGAATACATCAGGTATATACCTTATTTTCCATGCAGCTCCATCCATCAATAAGAAGGTAAATAGCATGAATAATGAGCTCATAACATGATCTTTAAAAATCAACCATTTATCGCACACGTGAAGGTTTAATTTAACATTCAGAAAAATTCAAGACCGATCCCGATTTCGAACAACATCCTTCACTTTGCTTCAAGTTTTGGAATACCAGCCATATCACAATAAAGTCAAAGTTCAAACTCACATACACACAAAATCCTTTGACGATCGATCCCGGTCCTAAACAATAGATACGTCTAAGCTCGGTACAAAAGATTTATAATGTCTACCTTACCTGTTTAAATTTAAGGTTCAATTTGGGACGAAAACAAACCCAAGGGCCATCCCAAATGCCTTGTTGAGTTTCCTTGTAATCGAGTTTTGTACATTTTGAATTTGGAATAATAATATGATGTCAAAATGGCGGAATGGCAGCAGATTACACTTTTACGTATATAACTGCCGTTAACAATGTTCTAATGTAATTATTTTGGTAATTGAAATGGGGTAACAGAATTAAATGTGTATTTAAGGGGAACGTGAGGTTTTTGGTTTAAAAGGGTGTATTGTTGAAGTCGAAATAATGATTTTATTGGATTGAGTTGTGTTTACGATTGTCAAAAACGGTAGTTGACAATTTTGGTCGACGTTATTCAGCTTTTAAAACGTCACTCTGTAGGTACACTAAAACAACAACATACAAAATTAGAGATAACCTCTCTACCAAGATGTTTTCACCACAACCCTCCAGGCGATTGAATAAAATCTACTAATACAATTTGACATTTATTACTAAAGACCTCTCTTTACTATACCTCATATTTTATGAACATCGTTGACAAAACCACTGTCGTATTGTTAAGAACCAACTGTATGTCTATATTTCACGGAACCATATTATCATAAAAAAAGCAATAATTTTTTTTATTGTGTGAAAATGACAAGATGGCCCTTTTAGTTATAGTAAAAGGTCCGTTATAATGTGATTGTATGCAATCGATAGTATTGTCGTGGTATTGTTGTTATCAGAGCTATTATTTGATAGACAGATTGATACAGCAATAGTACAAACACAAGCCGCACATGTGGTAAAATAAAATGTGACTTAAAGTTCTAGTTTTCTTCTAGTTTGGGAATCGCCCTTTGATGAAACAGTATTTTAGGAGGCCTCTAAAATAGATTTTTTACCCGACTACCGAAGGAGGGTAATGTGTTTATCAGTATATGTATGTATGTATGTATGTTTGTTCCTATGTGGCGTTCCAGAGACCAAACGCGTTGACCGATTTTGATGATTCATATGTCAATCGATTCGTCTTAACCTTGCGAGTGTCATAGGCTACATTAAAATTGGAAAATAGAAAAATGGCGGTTTTTGGGCGCCATATTGTGGGGGGCCAATTTTATTTTACTTCCAAACCCATCGTGTGGGGTATCAAAATAAAGGGTTTTAAGAGGTGATTTCAAAAATATATAATACTTATATATTTAAATGTACCTAATTCGAAAAAAAATTTAACTAAAAAGTCATAAATAAAAAAGCTAATTAAAAAAATCAAAATACCCGACTGCTTAAAAAGCGAACTAAAAAGACGTAAACAAGAAGAAAATCATGCTGTGCAGTCGGAGGATACATCTGGTTTTGGTCAGCCAGCTCGAGATTATGTATCCTCCGACTGCACAGCATGATTTTCTTCTTGTTTACGTCTTTTTAGTTCGCTTTTCGAGCAGTCGGGTATTTTGATTTTTTTAATTTTCTTTTTTATTTATTAAATGGGGACCCATTTCTGTCAAATGCATTATTCTTCTCTCTTTTACGGGGAGAGGTCCCAGAAGTAGAACAGCAATATCTAGGCTTTAATTATTTTTTGGATTTCAATTTAAACATTCATAACGAGTTTAATGAATAAGTAAGTATTGGGATCATTCCCGTCTTCTAAAACACTATTCAGTTTCTATATCGACTAAATCGTTTGGGTTTTTGTAACTAACCTCAATTATAGCCCAAAATATAAGATTTCAGATCATGATTATGAACTAATTCCGTCTAACCCGTTCCATCATCGTACTACAAGACGTACGGCAATACGCCATCGGGACATGGTGGAAATCCTACCCATACGCACTAAACGTTTTGGGAATACTTTCATTGTGCGTACAGCTAAGGAGTGGAATTCCCTCTGCCGGAGTCTGTGTTCCCCGATACCGCCAAACGGGGTGAATAGGAACGTAGGGGTGAATAGAAACAAAACTTTGAAGGGAATTTGACTGTTATACCACTTTATTGATTTGAAACAAATCATTGATTTTTTAAAATAATTATTTATTATATTGGAGGACCTACTAAAATGCTACGAACAATTTTTAAATAACATGAAAATTCCCTGCAAAGTTTTGTTTCTATTCTCCCCTGCGTTTCTATTCACCCCGTTTGACGCTACAACCTTGGGGTCTTTAAGTCAAGAGTGAATAGGTTACTTCTAGGCAATCGTGCTTCATCGTCGACCACATTATCGCTTACCATTAGGTGGGATAGTGGGCAAACGCGAGCCTAATTATAATAAAAAAGAAATAAGCCGTCGACATAAAAGGAAAGTTTTCAAACAGAATATTTAACGATTTCTTAAGGCTTAATTTCTTTCGGTTTTTCACATTTCTTTTAAATATATTTTTCTTGAAGTCGGGTTTTTATATTTCTTACAAAATTATTTCTCTAACTAATCCGTAGCGCAACTAGGCTGGACGAATTGCGCAGTGTATTATGAACAGTGACGCCGTAATGAAAGCAATGTTGCTAATGGTAGTACATTAGTGTTTAAAGCTAGTCGTTATAAACAGTTGTTGGTTTTTAGTACATCTTTATTTTAGCAATGTATGATACCAATTCAAGAGTCTTTAGGGTACTTCACAGTAAATTCATGTCATATGTCATTCAGTGCCACCAGAGTGCCACAACGTATTGACATGAGCTATCAAACTTTCACGTTGGTTTTCGATCTTCAAACCGTTTGTTCTCACTCATAGAATGACACTAGTTTGTTCGGTTTGATTTTGAAATTGGGTTTGACAAAGGTTTTAGAATTCTTAAGGGTTTACAAAAAAAAACAGTAAAAGTTTTCGAAGATGAATATATTTTATTTCTTAGTCAGTTTTTCTACGCTTCTGTTAAAACAATTTTTCTAACAAGTCCGTAGCGCTGGAAGAATGCTGAGTGTATTATGAACAGTGCCTAATGAAGGTATTGTTGCTAATGTTAGTACTTAGTACTTAGAGTTAGTCGTTGATTATTTTAGCAATTTATGATGCTATGATGGAAAGATTTCTGCCTATATTTTTTTTGGTCGGTGATCCTCCAATCAATTCTCCCGCTCTGGATGATGCGGGAGGGCGTGTCAGACTTTTACTGAATAAAACCCATCCATGTTCCTTCAGTTGCTTGAACCAGGGCCGCTGTAACTTTTTTCCAAATTGATCCGCGACCCAGACAGGCATCGGCTCAAGCGGACCCCGTCAGTTTTGCTGACATCCCTTTGAGGCACTCGTGGAACACAACGCGCCGTCGACTCGGGCCTGATCCTTATCGGACGACGAGTACCCGCTACTCGCCGTCCGCAAGCCCGCGCCTACGGTGACCGGGAATCGGCTTGCGACTGCCGACGCCCGGGACGTCTCCTGCGGTGGCTAGGGGCGTTAGGGCGTCTCCGTTGCGACTCCCTCACGCGTTCCGGCTCCTCCTTTGCGAGCATTAGTGCTTCGCAGAAGGTGATGACAGCTTCAAGAGTTCTTGCCTAGCTTGACAAAGTGAAATTCTATGCGTCAGCGGATTGACATGCTCTATCAAAATATCACGAGGTGTACGATAAACCTTTGGCAGTCGTTGTGTGAATGTCGCTATAGCTCGGCAAATTCGTACGTGGCATTCCTAGGGTCTACGCGGGTGGCGGGGGACGTTACTACCCAATGACGTGACGGTGCGATGTCGCGACGACGCTCCCTTCAGGTTACCCACGTCCCGCGCGCACCTTTTACCACCCCCGCTGCCTTACGTGTCCCGCGCCTGCGGACCATAGGAGTGTCACGTACTAATTTGACAAGCTCTATACTCCATTAGAAATAACATTAGAATTTTTTATCACCCCTTTTTACAGTAAGTTCAACCGATTTTGAGTTATATGCCGTAAATATAAGGATGACATAAAAAATATAAACCTGTTACCAAAACTAACTGTTTAATGCAGCTGCCATTTGTCATATCACCAACGCAATAGAAGTCCAAATCGGCTGAACTTGCTGTAATATGGGTTTATTTAAATGTCTAATGTTAATTAACTTAAATGAAGTATAGTTTGTTTCCAGAGGCAATTCTTCCGAAGACTTCCGAACTCAAAGTATTTTTGCGCATTGTAATTTTTATATTTGGAAGTCTGTTTATTTTTTATGGAAAACTTTTTTACATAAAAATGAATTGCTCACTGCTTAGAGTATTATAAATTGTGGCGCCTTAGTGAAGGCAATGTTGCTAATGGTAGTACATTAGCGCTTAGAGCTAGTCGTTTTATACAGTTGTTGGTTTTTAGTATTTTTTTTCTTTTAGCAATGTATGATAGTATAATGGGAAGCCTCCATAGGGCTAGACCCTATGGATGTTGCCCATTATACTGTTCTGATATCTGGGACGGATCTGCCAGCTTGCAAATACCAGCTTGACACACTGGAGTCGATCGAAAAGCGGGCCAAGAGGCTCATCAGTGATGAGGCACTGGTCAAGTCAAAGCTCCAGAGCCTAGAACACCGTCGCCGAATTGCCAGCTTGTCGGTTTTTTATCGGTCACATTTCGGGGAGTGTGCGATGGAATTGCACGATCTAATTCCACCTAGCCCGTTTCATCATCGGACTACCAGACGTACAGTGATGCGCCATCGGTACATGGTGGACATCCCACCCATACGTACAAAACGTTTTGGCAACACTTTTATTATGCGTACAGCTAAGGAGTGCAATTCCCTGCCGAAGTCTGTGTTTCCCGACAGCTACAATCTAGGAGTCTTTAAGTCAAGAGTGAATAGGTTCTTTCTAGGCAAGCGTGTCTCACCGTCTACCACATCATTGCCAACCAACATATGAGTTAGTGGTCAAGCGCGAGCCTATAAAACATAAAAAAAAAACTAGAATAAGTATCATTATGTCCATTACCGGCTTGACATGCCCTAAAAGTGCTTTTCAAAAAGTCAAACTTTTGGCAGTTGATATACTGGGCTCTGCATTCGCTCTAACCGGATGCAGCTGAGTACCAGTATTGTGCATGGAGTGACTATCTATTGACCTCCACAACCGGGTAACATGATAATCATCTGCAAAACTGGTGTCAAAGTTTCTGGATTTTGACTATCCGTAAAGAATGTTAATGAGGTAAAAATTACACCCGCAACCAACAGCCTCGCTTAACATGCCTTCCGAGGCACGAAGCAGTCTTTGTATCAGTAGTCACCCAACCATGGTGGCACATGTGTTGTATCATTTGGTTCCCTTCATGATGGTTGAGCTGAGTGGTGCCGATCCATGTGTAATGTTCGTGAACGGGCGTCATCAGTTGGGATTGGTCATAACTTAGCTGCCTCGGCTTGTTTTTAATTACCTATTTATTGTATTTTTAATTGTTTGTTTTATTCTAGATGCTATTACGTACACGTCTTTTTACATCGTTCTCACATGAAAAACACTTGTTTTAAAGGAGTAAGTGTAGAGTTTCTTGTCCGTTCTTCTCTATAACAAACTACTTTTCCGAATAAACGGTAGACTCAATTATTATTACTATTACATTTAAATTTTTGCCGTTCAAAAGTGCCGCTTAATGGCCTAATTGAATAAAGAAATGTTGATTTTGATCACAGACTGACCTCGGGAAGCGTTTATTCACCTTGAAAATCGACCCTTACGGCTATCTTTCTTTGGCCACAAACTAACCGATAACTAAATAAGCGTGATATTAAACAAATTAAAACCAATTTTCCAGAACATACCTACGAGTAAACATGACAGAGCCAGTCATGGCTGAAACTTCTTGATATGGGGCGACCTCTGCCTAAAAAGGGCTCGGATTAGTTGCCAGGGAATTGCCTGAGGACGGCACTTTATTGACGAGTTTTCATAACATGTGTTTAATAAATAGACTCGTAAATGTAGTATAATTATCAAATCATTTCGTCAAAATTCAAGGAAGCTTTTTTTTTCGGTGAAAAGGCCAGTGTACCAGCAGTGGGGATAATAATAGACTGATTATACTAAGATAAGGATTAAATACATACGTAGAGAGAAGTCTTTGAAAAGAAGAGATGTCTGAGAAGTCTTTCATGATTTGGGTTCAGTACACCCAGTGCAAACATAAGTTAATAATATAATAAGCAGCAGTTTATAGAACAAAGAAGAATTTTCTCAGAGCTATTGTAAAAGAAAATGAAGTCAGAATAGATACGTACCTAAAATAATGGTAGTCGTGACGAAAGTAAATCATTTTGACTCGTTTTACTAGCTCTGGGAACATGAGGTAGAATGTAATTATATTTAAACAGGTGTTTGTTATTTTCTCATGTAACAAAATATTGACTGGTATATTGAGAACTATGAGCAATATTAACGCCTTTAAAAAAACGCCACGAATTATTAATAAGCAAATGTTATTACTCTATTATAGAATTTCTAAATGACAAGACACTAAAACAGCCGGTTTATTACAACAAACCAATGGGTGCATAAGCATGAATTTGTAAACTTTTACCCACAAACTATGAAGTGACACTATTTAATTGTTTTTATTATTTTGTAGCATTACTATTTAATAATTTGACATTGCATATTGTACTAATTTAAATTTAATTTGTATTGCATGATAATTTGATCTATTGTATTTTAACTGGATTGATATTATGAGTTTTGTATGCCTCAACGGCGGGACATACTAGATCTAACTGTAAAAAACACAACATCTTATGAACCTATGATCCACAATAAATTATTTGAATATGAAAAGTTTTTGACCGCAACTTCGTCTGCATGGGGATCAGGAACGGGGTCCAGAGAGAAATTAAAAATCTATGTATTAATCCAGGTTATAACTATCTGTGTACAATATACACACAACTGTAAATCACCTCGCTTAATCCTTCGGTGATGTTACGATATGTGTACAAAATTTCATCCAGTCCCGTTCAGACGTTTTCACGTGATTGAAACACCAACACCCAAACCGATTCCATTTACAGTAGTACAACGATCCCTTGGCACTAAAATGACATTAAAATGAAGGTGTTGTTAGTAAACATTTGTGAGATTGTCACGGGATAATCGAATTGGAGAAACCAGATGGATTGGTCCAAATTTTGGCCACCCGCCAAAAGATCCTCGAAGCGTTATAGTTCAGTCTTTGATCACCAGAATTGAAACTATCAAATTTGGACATTTAATGTGTCAGATTATAAATAAAAAAAGAATATAAGAAATAGTTACAATCTCTCTAGTTGGCAAAACATATCTATTTAGTTTGTCAGTTAGATAAACTAAAAATATTGGACACGTATTTTTTCTTTTGCCACGTAAACAAAAAATTACGACGATACAGTGCGTTGTAATATCGTGTGACGTCTGACATGACACTTTATACTGACAAAGTGACGTCACGAGCCCCCACTCCTGAACTTTGATGCGCTTTATCTTAGTAAATTTCTATTTATTTCGTAAAGCAAAAAATACAGGTTTAATATTATTTGATAATCTCACTAAATGACTAAATAGAATTACAATTTTACAACCTAAAATCGAAACGTTCCTATTCAGATCAATAACTATCTAAATCTACGCTATTCTTCTTAAAATTGTAAACGAAATATATAGCTTTCGAAAAAAAGCTGTAAGTTTTTCCACTCATATATTTCGCACGAGTGCGAAAAAATCTTTCAGCATTTTTTGTCGTGCGTCGTGAAAAGTAAACGATTTCAATAAATATGATTATCCAGTTCAATTTTCCGAGTGAATCAGTCGACTGTAATACTTCAGGCGTCACTGCCTTAAATGCAATCATGGTTCATTGTAGCGAACAGTTCAGCTTCAATTTTCCTCATAAAAATGTTCGTATGACTTATTAAATTGAGACCGTTGGCTTTATCGGTTTTGTTTTTGAAGCTTTTCTTTTTTTCGGGGTAATTCATGTTTTGTTCACACTTAAGTGGAGTGGAGAGGACACTTAAGTATTGTGCTACACGTGGTTGAATAGCTTTCGACTTACTGGCACACTATCGAGCTAATAGACATTCGATGGATGTAGTATCGTTGAAATGGTTTTTCGGCGAATTGGACGTTCGATCTAATGGCTACTCGAAATTGTGGTACATTGGACGTTCGATTTGAGGATTTAGCCATCGGGCATATGACATTCAAAATCATGCAGTAAATCCGTGTATTGCAGCATTGTGTAGCAGTATAAGTCCATATTCAACTAGTTATACAAATCCTGACTACGTACATAAAAGTACGTATAAACAAAAACAAGCTACACCTAGGCGTCGAAATACTCCCCCTCATCGGTTTCATCGGGAAACGTTCCCAAAGAACAGGAGTAATAATTCAATACTAAGGAGATAGGTAAACCTTTATTATTACTGCCTTGAGCTGGCAAAGCCAATGATAGGAAAATGTGTCTGTTCTATTTCACGTCTAACACGTGGAGTTTCTTTTCCATTCTTCTCCATAACAAGCTACTTTACCGAATGGACCGTCCATTCGGATTCAATTATTATTACTTTTAAATATTGACGTTCAAAAGTGTCGCTTAGTAGCCTAATTGAAATAAAGAATTTTGACTTTTGAAAACCGCTGACAGATTTTGATGAAACTTGGTACACTGAGAGACTATGCATTAGGACAAAATATACTATTACCTTATTCGGGCGAAGCCAAACATGGAAATTGTTGTAACGGGTACCTATAAAAAAATTTGTATGAAAAAATTTAGTCACACCGCTGTCGCATTATCACATCGCGCCTGTCTGTATTAATGGAGCATTTACCCTGAACTTATATTTCCCTCATATATCTCCTCATCTATTTATAATCCTCACGTCCGCTCACGACGTGGGCGGCTTATTGTCCACAAAACATCGCCGCCCTGACCTTTCTGTAGCGTTATATTGTTTGCAATATCTCTTGGTGACATGAATGTCATTGTTTTTTTGTCAGAGTAATTACGGTAGGCGAATGTTTTTCTTGTATCTAGAACTTGCTAACATTACCTCATAATATTAACAACATCATTTGTTTTTACATTGTTTTTACATTACAACATAACGCTGGACTTGACGCTCTATTGATTTCCCTAGCAGCTTCAATCCCATTTTATACCATATCTTAGTACAGTACGAGTATAGTCTGCGCCAAACTTCTTGGCCGCCCTGAAGTTGGTTTACCGGATGCGCGAGGCACGAAACGGTGCTGTTTTTGTATGAGATTTACTACTGCGCAGCCATTGTAGCCAACTTCAGGGCGGCCAAGAAGTTTGGCGAGAACTATAAGTAGGAACTCAGATTATGGTACTGAATACTTGTGTCTTTGACAATTTTGCAAAAAAATTAAGAGATTGAAGTAATTTTTGGGTTCCTGAAGTGTTGTCATTAAGTAGGCAGTTTGGCATGTTTACTGGGAACGGAAAGTCCACCATACAGTTTTTTTTGTATCTACCTACATACAATTTATTTTGCTGTATTAATATCTAAAGACTTCATTGACTGTTTATGAGTGTTATTTCTGCACTATTACTGTATATTTCTGTTATAATTTTTGCATGCTGTGTCTATCGCATCATATTGTACACTTCTTTACTAATATTATAAAGAGGAAAGATTTTTTGTTTGTTTTTACCGAATAGGCTCCGAAACTACTGGACCAATTTTGAAAATTCTTTCACCAGGTGAAAGCTACATTATTCCTAAGTGACATAGGCTATTTAATAATCCCGAAAACGTGTCCTGTGTGGCGGTCTACGGGAGTGAAGCCGCGGGGAACAGCTAGTAGTTAATATTATTAATATAAGTTTTTAAACTGTCATGGTCACTAACACTAACATTAACATTAGAAACGGGATATTTACCATGTTTACTTAATATAAGGTTATTATTAGTGTAAAAATTGTAGACAGGCCAATAAATAAATAAAGAAAATTTTTGTAGAATCTGATGGTCTCCATAATAATGATGCCACGTCTTTTTTTCTAAAAGCTACCTTTAAAAAAGAAATTACCATTCTAATTACAAACCCGTCAAGAAATCGTACATTCTAATCGCAGTCACTCATTGTTTAATAACAAGCCATAAAACAATCAAGTGGTCCCAAATGGAAGGCATTTACTTAAATTGTGCCCTATATGGGACAAAGGGTGCATCCATAGAAGTCTTGCATCGCGAAGGATCTTGAGCTTCACACTTCACCTCGCTTCGCGTCATTCCGATGCTCGCCACTTTTGCCAACACGGGTCGACGCCAGGTTTGAGGGGTCGACTGCGCTATCTTTCCTTGGGGATTTCAGTCCAACACTTGTTTGGGTATTTGACTCGAGACCATCTCTAACGTAGACCTGCTGGAGAAATGCCAGGATAATCCGATCAGCCGACAGATCAAGCATCGAAAGTGAAGATGGATTGTCTACACCCATCGAAGGAATCCCGACCATCATCATCTGCCTAGCCTTTTTCTCAATTATTATTGGGATCGGCTTACAGTCTTACCGGATTCAGCTGAGTACCAGTGTTTTACATAGAACGACTGTCTATCAGACCTCCACAAACCAGTAACTGGGTAACACGATACCCCTTGGCAAGACTGGTGTCAGATCTCAGGCTTCTGACTACCCGTAACGACTGTCAAAGATCTTCAAATGATAGCCGGGACCAACAGCTTAACGTGCTTTCCGAGGCACGAAGGAAACTCGGTATGTTGAAATGGTCACCCATCCACGGACCGACTGCATCCACGGATCGACAAGCGCTGCTTAACCTTGAAAATCGATCCGTGCGGCTGTTATTATTTAACCACGAGCTCCTCCGAAGGAATCCCGACCACATACTTGAAATCCACTGACTCTTAAATAAAAACCTCAAATGAAAAATTCTATAAATAAAACCGTCAACAAATCTAAGAGCCATCCCTCATTGTTCAATAACAAGCGAACAGCACTAAGTGGTCACAAATGGAAACCATTTGCTTAATGTTACAATGCAACACGCAAACAACATGATGTTTACAAATGATTGCTGGTTTTACTCTTTATTACACGCTGTGCGATACATTAGCAGTAATACTGAAGAATTGTGAGCGTAAACAATGGACGATCAAGCCATTATATTTTAGTTACCTATTCTGTTTTTGTTCTTTGCGTGTCGATTGGACTAAAATTTTGTCCGACCAGAATATCCACCATTGTACCTTTGTGCATTTAGATTAAATAAATAAATTTATTTATTTAAACTTCATGTGCAATGGTCATACATAGGCGGACTTAATGCAGCAAGGCATTCTGTACCAGTCAACCTTTGGGTTAAAAAGAACACAATAGTGGTAGCAGTACAAAAAATAAATAAAAAATAAACAATAATTAAATTTCGTATATTAATAAACTATCTAACTAATAAAATACATAAATAATTTCTAAAACAATAGACTAATAAATATTATAATAAATATCATATTCTAAATAAAATAGAAATTTAGATATAATAACTATGACGAAGATCGCTATGTAAGTATATAGTCAATAAATGTCGCGACCTGGACAGCATTGTTTATAATTGGCTTCATTTAACACCTTTACTCCCGCTCCGGTCACCGGTGACCTCAAAAATATACATTTTCTATTGTAACTATTGTCTGGCACACAACGTTTTAAATCGTGGAAGGTGCATCCTGGGCAGGAAAGGATATGACGCATCTCTAGTGCTGGGACTTCTACGTATTATGTTTGCTACTAGATGATATTGACCTATTACGTAACGAAAAATAACAGTATTGGTGATGTATTCTCGTTGTATCCTTTGCATGGGCCCATACATAATCAATCTACAATGATCACTGAACACACTGCTGGGAGACAAATTTCCTCTCTAATATCATGTGTTCATCATCATCATTTCAGCCACAAGACGTTCACCGCAGATTATAGGCCTTCCTCAAGTGTCACGACCGGTCCTGTACGTTTCGCATTCACCTGATGCCCGCAACCCTAACTGCGACTGCTGTTGGTGGATGTCACAAATGTCTTCGAATTTATGTCCAGGACAATTTTTTTCTGAGGATGTTTTCCATCAGTGTGTGTTGAAATAAATTACGCAAAGTGAAGCGCCTGCCTGGAAAACTTGCGACTTACTGTCATGAAAACGTGAAGAGAATAGGATTAAACCATTTTTAGTGCCAGAATAATCACGTTGTCTGACGAGACAGTCCTATGAGATATTAAAATGAGCTTTACGTTTTATGTCACGATCTTGTGAGAAAGGGATCCGTGATTGCAAACCCGTTTCATGTACTGGATCTATAGTATAAGAAATACCTTCTATCAAACATTATATACCTCAACTCTGAAGTATGTACTATAATACCAATATAGCACTCTTAAATATATTTGATACAGTATCCACGCAATTTAACGCATTCAACAAGCCAAATTCAGAGTGTACCTGAATGCATAAAAATACCCGAATTATCATGTTTATTTGGCGTAAAACATTCAAAAATTCCTTTGTGGAGGACTTCTTTACTGAATAATTCATATTCTGGGTATATTTTTTGAACTGGGTTTTGAAAGGATCTTTTATATGCTTGTTAATGAAAGATAGTGAAGTATTTCGTGATTTTGCAGGTAGTATTTGGGTGTTTGTCGAAACAAATCGAAGAGGTGTGAATAGGTTTCTTATAGGCAAGCGTGCTTCACCGTAGACCACATCATCGCTTACCATCAGGCGAGATAGTGGTCAAACGCGAGTCTGTAGATTATAAAAAAAAGTTCGGACCTCGATCGTCTTTTGTTGTGGTATTTCTTTTAGGTTTACTGTTTATCTAGATAAACATTGATTACTGGATCTAGAATTTAATTTTACTCTAGACAATCTGAAATACTATCAGCAGTAAGTATTGTTAAAGGTTTTGGATTTGACTACGTGACAAACATTATATATTATTATGTTAAATGTTTTCGCTGATATAATGAAACTTTTTGCAAGCCCTTTCGTATCTTTACTTTTAATTAGTTATACATAAATAGTTACCTACATATGTATAATTACTGTGATGTGTACACATATGTATTCCCGTATGGGAGTACATAGGAGTAGGGCAAATGTAATTTAAACAACTGTTTAAATTTGGACTTAGTAAAAAAAGTTAAATCAAAAATCAAAAAACCCGACTGCTTAAAAAGCGAACTAAAAAGACGTAAACAAGAAGAAAATCATGCTGTGCAGTCGGAGGATACATATTCGCGAGCTGGCTCACCAAAATCAGATGTATCCTCCGACTGCACAGCATGATTTTCTTCTTGTTTACGTCTTTTTAGTTCGCTTTTTAAGCAGTCGGGTTTTTTGATTTTTGATTTAACTTTTTTATTTGTAACTTTTTAGTTAATATTTTTTTCGAATTAGGTACATTTAAATATATAAGTGTTATATATTTTTGAAATCACCTCTTAAAACCCTTTATTTTGATACCCCACACGATGGGTTCGGAAGAAAAAAGAAAATTGCCCCCCCACAATATGGCGCCCAGAAGCCGCCATTTTTCTATTTTCCAATTTTAGTGTAGCCTATGACACTCGCAAGGTTAAGACGCATCGATTGACGTATGAATCATCAAAATCGGCCAACGCGTTAGGTCTCTGGAACGCCACATAGGAACAAACATACATACATACATACTTACATACATACATACATACATATATACATACATACATACATACATACATAGACTGATAAACACATTACCCTCCTTCGGCAGTCGGGTAAAAAGGCTCTGACGAATCGTTTTGATTTAACAGTAGGTACTTAACTTTGATTACCAATTTGGCCCTAAACTTGCTACTTAATTCACATGAAATTCTAGTACTTTAAAAGCATGATTTCTGAACACGTTTTAATTTAAGTCCTTAACATTTTCAGAAAAATTGAGATTTTGTCCCGCAAAACGTCGTTTGTTCTAAATAGCATGAAGTCCTAATGGAATTTATGTCTTCTGACGTCAGATGATAGGACGCTTACGAATTCGCATTTTTTGAGGCTTTCCATTTTTTTTTACAGTGGTTTTTCGTTTTAATAGCTTAAGAAACCAAATAAAGAAAATGTAGCAAAATACACTAACATCAAAAAAGTTCTCTCACAAATCAAATCATTAATCTAACCTTTTCGTGACCTACAAAACTTCCTGAATCCCCAATACTACCAAAATATCCTGACACAGAAAACAGCTTCACCACAATATATAATTCATAGAGGTATTATTTGAACCCACGGCCTTTCAGTGACCAGTCAACGCCCTTGTGTCAGCCATTTTTTGCCCGTTTGATTTACCAGCGTCTAGCCGTGGCTTTGTCCGAGTGAAAAGAGTTTTATTGTCCAAAGGAAATATATCTTTTAAATTAGGCAGTATTAACCCACTTCTCCACTCCATAGCTGAAGTGACTCTATAGCTCACGAACAACAATCTACCCTAAGGATTATGTGCGGTCACCAAATCCCTAAAGATAAAGAAGTCGCACTCCAGGGCAACCGCCTTCCCTCATCTCGCCAATGTTTGAGGAAACATACTAACGGGATAAAAAAGTATGTTCTACTCCAGGAAATGGTCTAACTGTGAGTCAAGTTTTATCCAAATCCATGCAGCTGTTAGGGCGTGATTTATTGACAAACATCCATGCTTTTCCATATACATAGGTAACAGAGGTAGTTATTATACCTATGTATTTGGAAAAACCAGTGAGATTTATATCTGTGGTCCTACTATATTATTATTAGTACGACCACAGATATAAATCTAAGTACATGACGCGATTGTTTGTACTTCGCGTGTTATAAAACGGAGTAAAATTACGATCAATGATCGTACTTTGAGCTTTTCATTTAGCAATATCGGCACTGGAAATTCAACGAAATTTTAAAAAATGCCTAATTATGGCATATTCAGCTGTACAAACTATATAGAAAAAGTTGGTCCAGACATTGGAAATATTTTCTTTCATTGTGTGTGAAAAAGTGGCACATTTGGTTTTCATACAGATGGAAGAAGACCCACCATCCAAAAAAAAAATGAAATGAAAACCAAATGTGCCACTTTTATCTAGTTAGATTTCTGTCTGTGAGTACGACTTTCCGTGGCTTTACAGGTATGCTTGAGCTTACTCATTATAATTAGAGACTGGTCTACAAAGAAAACTTATGAATAAAACATGGTGGTAACGTTGCTTTATAGTATGGTATCACGCTTGAGTTCATTGACATGGTTTATTGTGATTTACCCGGCTGTAAGTATGGGATCTTGATAACTGTTATTGGTAAAAACTTTAGAATCTCTTACATTGAGTTATGGACAAGAATTGGAGATACCCATCTAGGTTAACTTCAATTCTTGTCCATAACTTAGCATGGAACCCTTTTCATCTAGGATACTTTTAGCTGCGATGACAGTAAGTACTTGAATATATCTTCAGAGACACAAAAGACCAGGGGGATGACGGATGACCATAAGCTCTTAGAGCAAGGTTATTTTGAGTGTGCCTAAGGGACAGATGTATATGATTTGTATAAGTCTGTCCCTTTTTAACAGTCAAACATCGATAAAAACCGGCCAAGTGCGTGTCAGATTTGGCATATTTAGGGTTCCGTACCAACACACAAAAACAAGTTGGTTGTAATAGGAAAAATTAGACAATTTCAAAGAAAAATGGATTTATCAACGTGTTAGTTTTTTGCCCCAAGGTGGTAACCAATTAATTCTTGTGATCATATTATCAACATGAACCTTATAATGTTCCAACTGCTAGGACACAGGCATCATTTCTGTGAGAGAGGTAATGGGCCTTAATTAACCACGCGGGCCCAGTGCAGGTTGGTGGCTGCCACATGACTTAAAATGTTTGGTTCTATGACATGCCGTTTTCCTCACGATGTTTTCCTTCACCATTTTAAGAGCAGTGGTGATGAAATAATTTACACATAGTAAAGCGCCTACGTTGTAAGTTGGGGCCATTACCACGGGGCCACTACTGCTCTCATATAACTCCTAACAAAACAAACTTATGTACAAAGGAAATAGGGAAAAGGGCTCATTGCTCATCAAAAAAATCGCCTACATCGATATCAATGGGAAACGTGCCCAGAACGCTGGCAGCATTGTCACGTTGAATGGCAATGTTGATTTTCTGGTCTAAGAAAAAGCCAGCCCTCTGGTCACGTGAAGAGTTGACGAGCTTTTTGCTAATGTCTCGAAAAACTCGATGAGCAAACTCATGAAACTTGCTCGTTGAAATAACATGACTTAGATACCACTAACTGGAAGTAAGCCAAGCCAACTGCAAGTAGAAGACCACATTACTTAAATCAAAATTATCATTGACAATGTTCAGAGTTTGTTGAACAAGGAACATTTTCACGATTACACCTCGAGGGGAGGAATAAATGAATTGGAAATTCCACAACATTAAAAATGTAAAACTTAGTGATGGCTACTAATGGATGGTGCATAATGATAATATTCAAATTATATTTTCACATAATGACGAGGAAACTGTAATGGTGGAAGGGGAAAAACTTTTCTATTTGGAAAATTTAACGCCATTTTGGTTCGTAATGGGCTGGCTTTTCAAACGATCGATTAATTCAAAAACTTTTTAGCTCTGTCATACAAACATAAATTCACACGTTTATCCCAAGGGGTAGGCAGAAATTACGTAACCTGATTTGTTGTTCACACGTTATTAATTTTGCACTACAAAACATATTGACGAAATCATACATAGCTATATAAATGATTATTAATAATAATTCGTCGATATTCTCGATAATCTGTGGTCACTGCTACCGAACAAAGCCGCATTTGTGGTGCACCGTTAGCGCTGTAACACTCTACATTGTGCTACAAATTGTACCCACAATTTTCAATATTATCTACTGCAATATTGTAATTAATTATAACCGATATTCGATGTGGCGGTCTAAAATATCAAAGGCCGGTAGTTGTGGGTTCTTCTCAACTTCTTTTACTTTAGTTTAAAACACTTATGTCGAAAAACAAAACTGTAAAGGAAAAATTGATTATTTAAGCCAGGCACGACGCATACAAAAAACCGGCCAAGTGCGAGTCGGACTCGCACACGAAGGGTTCCGTACCATTATCGCAAAACACTGCATAAAAATCACGTTTGTTGTATGGGAGCCCCCCTTAATTTATTTTATTTTAATTTATTAATTATTATTTTTTGAAGTAAATATACAACTAAAAATTCTGTGAATATTTCAAGCGTCTACCTGTTGCCGTTATTAATATCGAGCAAAAAACGGCAAAAATATCACGTTTGTTGTATGGGAACCCCCCTTTAATATTTATTTTATACTGTTTTTAGTATTTGTTTTTAATACATCATCTGTGAAAATTTCAACGGTCTAGCTATCACGGTTCATGAGATACAGCCTGGAGACAGACGGACAGACGGATCGCGAAGTCTTAGTAATAGGGTCCCGTTTTTACCCTTCGGGTACGGAACCCTAAAAAGAACAAAAAACTTAAATACAATCATTGCTAAGTATGTGTCACATTTACGCAAAACGGTCATCGCTCAGCATAATGCTGGGACTTGTGTGCGAAACAAAGCCGCAGCAATGGTTTTCAGCGATAGCCGGTGTCCTGGGTGACTCCGAACCAATGAAACCTGTGGCAAGTGACGGAGCGAACAGTTTTATTATGAATATAATAGTAATATACTTTCGTGAAATAAAGACGAAATTGCGTTTTCTGAAATAACACAACACAATTGAATACAAAGTTTTAACACAATTTACACATTCTAAACAGAGTAATTTACCTGAAATAACAAAAAACAACATTTAAAGCCTTTACTTCTAGTCTAGTTTATATGCTTCCTTTTATTTATACAGGAAACTATTTACTGTTCCACGTTTTTCTAAATTAACATAACCAAACTTAATTTCTTAAAAATTACCTCCATACTGACAGTCGGTGTCACTGACATGACACTGACATCTATTAAAGATCTGTAGATAATAAATCCATAAAGAAAAGGAACGACACTAGTGTAGTGATATTCTTTAAATGAATAAAAAAAAAAAAAAAACATAAATAGATATAGTTCGTATTAAAGTTGATTTGCTATGAAATTATTTCATTGATTACGGTACCAATATATTTCAGACTATAAGCTCATATTCTGTCATCACCTTTTTCAAACACAACAACAATAACAACACCAGCCTCATCTCATGCTAATGAAATCCACAGCCATAGCCGAGGAAGGTAACAAAGTGAATTATATCGTCGCATGCATTATGTATGGGCGCAATCCGATTGAATTGCTATTTTACGAGATAAACAACACGTTTCGCTGGTCGGCTAACTTCGGGGAATTTCGAGAATTTTCGGGATTTGTTGTTGAAACCATTTTTATGGATGATTGGATTAGCTTGTTGTAGGCAACTAGGCTAATGATGATTGGCTGAATGGATGCGAAGTCTATAGGATCACTGAAGTAGGTTAACACCTTTAGATAGCTATACAAAATATTCTTCAATACACCACAATTATAATAAGTATTCAAGAACTTTTAAGAGTTTATAAAAGCAAAAAAAAAAGATTTTATTTACGCCAGGCATGATGCATACCGCAAAAAATAATCAAAAGTTAAAAGAAAACTACAATATGAAAAATATGAAAACTTCTTCTTATTCTTTTTCATATTGACAGTATGACATTATTTTAAGTATCTATTTTATTTACTTACGTCCGTGTGTCACTAGCGGGGTGCCAACTGAAAATCAGCGCTGGGTGTCTGACATCTAGCAAATGCTGAGTTGGTAACCCTTTCGGAAAACCTGTTTGTACTTTTTTACTGTTATTCTCTGTTACTTTGTGATTGTTGTTGTTGTGTTGTGTCTGTGTCGAATAAATGTTTTCTATTCTATTCTATTCTTTTTGATTTGATGCAAAACTCTTCTAATATTTCGAGGTAAGACTAAATAGCGTGTAACAATGGTCGTTCTTATCGCTGAAAGAAATCTTTTACAGACAACCATTGAATATCTTTGACAGAGAAGGAGACAGGTTATGCAGGTAGTGCGTTGTGCCACATTTTCATTCGATCTAATGAACACTACTTTTCAGCATTTAATGTAATAGAATTTATCCCGAAATTCTCGCAACCAGTCTTACCAAGAGTTGTTGTGTTATTCAGTAACTTGCTTAATGTAGGTCAGAAAGGTAGTCGTTTCAGGTAACACATTGATATTCTGCTGCATCTGTTTACGGCGTATATATTCCCCAATGTTAAGGCGGTACTGGCCGTGCGCCCGCTCGGTGCTAGAATTTAAATATGAATATGAGACAGTTTTGTTTGCAAAATCTTTTTTATTTACATTACCCTATGTAGGATAAGAAGAACCATTAAGTTTTCTGTGTAATAATATGTTTTGGCGGAGTATGCAAAAATAGCGAAAAATGTCGTGTTGTCAATTATTTTTTTAAAGCAACAGTATTAGTCATTCGAAAAAACCATGTTTCACAAATAATGTACTTACATCAATAATAAATATATATTTATTTTTAAACAAGCCGTTTCTGAAGAGTATGCTTTAAAAAATAGCCGTTTTACGGCATTAAAGTGGAGTTAAAGTAATGGCAAAGGAGGAGGTGACAGCTTCCGATGCCTTCTCGCTCCGTACCATAGCCTGGACCAGGGCCGGAGGCGAGAGGTTGCCACTGCCGATCGCCTCAATGACGACAGGGCGGTGCTCTGCCCAAGCGTGGAAAGAAAGAAAGAAAGAAAAAACGTTTATTTGCGCCAGGCACGACGCATACCATAAAGAAAAACAAAGGAAAGCTTAAATACAAATACAGAGTATGCGTCACAACCACGCAAAACGGTCATCACTCAGCATAATGCTGCAACTCGCGTGCAAGACAGAGCCACGGCGCTCACTTCCACCGTATGCTCACCGTGTCCTCCGGGCGATCCACACAATGGTGACACCCGAACAATTGATACTTACCTTTCTTTGTTGTTAACAGCAATCATAATACGGTGGTGCTGATTCTCTTCTCGTAATCCTTTGACATTTTAGCGACTCCGACGGGTATCGCCGATCTTTATTAGGAGAATTTCAATCGCTGCCCGCAGTCGGCGATTACAGTCTCAATTAGACCTGTGCTTACCCCTACAGGGAAAACAGGCGTGAAGATATGTAACGGGTCTGCCCACACTGGACCCATTCGTCTTCAAAGTGCCCTAAGTTAAACGTGATTAATTACTAAAAACAACCTAAGGTCGTTAGTAGGACGGTAACTTATTCATTAACACTGGCCGCAAACTAAGTGCTGTTAACTACTCTAAGTAATAGTTAAGTTACTAATAAGTATGGGTTAATTACGACTAAGTGTAACTTTGAAATGTTTACTTGAAGGTAGTTAAAGGTGAATGTCTGAAATTATAGTTTATTTTAGATTTACCTAACATAACACTGATCACACAAAGTAACACTGATGTTACATTAATTTTTTTGACAATCCCACCATACTATTCCCAAACCAATGCAACTCCTGAAAGCCAGAATCAACAGTGGCGACCACCAGAAAAGCGCCGAGGCAATGAAGCTCGAAGAAGTCCCGGAGAATGAATTTAACTATCTTGGATCCCGCAACGAAATTAATCAGAAAAGAATAACGAAGGAGTAGGAAAATACAAATTTCCACTTCCCTCCATACCTAGCAGGAGACAGAACAAACAAGACCAATAGGCACAAAGTATCGTTCACAACTGGAATAAGCCCAGTTCCCTAGCACCACGGATAAAAATATCATTAATATTAATGAGTACCAACATTGGAAGTTGTTATATTTGATTCCAATAATAGGTATGGCAAAAACGCTTGAACGCAGGAAAATTTGAACCGAGTCTGTATATATAGTTCCCGGTGGGTTAGGAAGAAGTATACGTACATAAATACACATATTTCGCCTAATAAGATGCCAACAAAATATAAAGCAATGTTGCTAAAATACATATTTCTTAATTCATTCATTCTTCACATATAAATATATAGTACTACTAATCACTAGCTGCCGCCCGCGTTGTATTATTTCTTTTTCCAATAAATTTATAAATAACCTAACCTATGTATGATTCTGATATATAAGCTACATTTCGGTAAATTTTCATCAAAATCCGTTCAGTAGGTTTTGTGTGAAAGAGTAACAAAAATCCATCCCTAACATATTTTCCACCCGACTCAATCAAATTGACAGTAACAGCACAGTTGATGGATACTGAGTTACTGTGGTTAATAATTTTATTCAAGGGTATTTTTTCCGCTGTCATGGCAGCTGAGTCCATTGAAGTGAAGGAATTTTCATTCAAAGGACTTATTATATTGGCCTTAAAAGAATCTTCATATTTCACTCCTCCATTTTCTTTGAAGCGACATCTATGACACCTCATACGAACTCATAATTTCAGTCGAAATATTGCTGAACATAGGCCTCCCCCAGACATCGCCACATTTACCGATCCCGTGTGTCTCGCATCCAACGCATTCCTGCAACTTTAACCAGATCATCAGTCCACCTAGTGAGGAGAAATTAACGGAGAAATGACGTCTCCCTGTCTCACACCGCGCTGGAGAAGTATAGGTTTCATGTTCTGATCCTGAAGACGGACTGACATGGTGGCGCTTTTGTACAAACACTTCAACACCTCAATGTACCGATAGTCGATCTGGCACCGTTTGGAGAGACTGCAGTACAGCCCAAGTCTCGATCGAATCGAAGGCTTTATCATAGTCCACAAACGCTAAGCAAGGAGGCAGGTTATATATACATATATACTCTTCGGTCTTCTGTATAACCTGCCGCAGCGTATGTATGTGCCTTTTCGGAATCCGGTTTATTCGTGAGGCTGGAAATCGTCAAAACTGCGCGCCAGACGATTCATGATGACTCTTGAAAACAACTTGTAGACATGGCTAAGAAGTGAGATGGGCCTATAGTTTATTATTATAACCATGCTTGTGGCGTTTTGCCCTCGAGTATGAGGGAATAAAATAGCTTCTGAAGGCCCTCAAGGACCGGGTTCCCACTCGCCTTCAAGAGTTCGGCTGTGATTCCGTCATCACACGGCGCTTTGTTGTTTTTAAGCTGTTTCAGA
The DNA here is from genome assembly GCA_945859665.1 of Anorthoa munda. Taxonomy (NCBI): domain Eukaryota; kingdom Metazoa; phylum Arthropoda; class Insecta; order Lepidoptera; family Noctuidae; genus Anorthoa; species Anorthoa munda. The sequence continues at coordinate 23,149,774 of OX243910.1, forward strand.
GCCCTCCTAATCTCGTACAGGCTGAAGAAATCTCAAAATCCTGCATTGCGCAAGCATATTTTTCGGGCGCGATTTGAACATAATACAGATCGACAACAACCTTTAGGCAGTTACCCAGATCAGACACAACACCTGTCTGGCCGGAAGGTGCAGTTATAGATGCAAAGGTTTTATGGACTTACTGTCTTTACAAAAAAGTTAAATATTTCATGATTTTTAACTAAGATTTATATTTTTTTATTAAGTGTACTGGTTTTTACATTAAAATAACTTACTTAAATGTGCGCCCTAGGCGCCATTTTCTATTAGTACGCCCCTGCATACACATAAGACAGCAACAGTTCAATAAATCTGCCTAGACTTTCCCCAACTATGTTAGGTTCGACTTCAAGTCGTACTGGATTCAGTTGAGATATATGAACTAGCAAAAGATGTTTGACATACTTTAATTTTTTTGTAACACTGAAAAACTGACCTAGTCTACTTGGCAAGTTAGCATATAAAATAATAAAATCACCAACATAATAAATCACCAATCTCTATTCCAACCCGTAAACAGACAGATAAATAAACGATGACACATCACTCTGTCGCAGACCCACGATTTTTTTGCGTCAAAGTATCCATTGATTTGTCACGAAACGATTCTTTTGCGTCCAAACCGATTTATATGTAATGACTTGGATATTTCATCTTTTTGCCGAATATCAAAGATAGGTTTATCTTTGTGTTAAGGGTAGAGTGATATTATTCAGGCAGTGAGTTGAGTTTTTCCGATCAGACTTCGGCGTTAGCTGAAACTAAAGTACATAGAGCTTACTTGGTCAAATGATAAAAATACGTAAGTTTATGTATGTATGGGCAAAAGATTCTAATTAAGGTGGTATTGTTTTGTTTTTCATATCCATCAACTCACACTGGGCTCGTGTGTGTGATTACGACCTGATCGGTCGATTAATGACTCAAGTGTCAATTAGCAGACACAATAGAAATTACCATTGTTTTAATCCGATTCGGCAATATGGACATTGAAAAAGCCCTCTCGTAAAAAGGCCTCATTTCTGCTATTTTATCTTAAACAGTTCGCAAATATTAGATAAATAACGTAAACAACTAAATATCACCTACATTACAACAGATAAATACCCAAATAAAACTATGGACGTCACCCATTGACGCGTTACAGATAAGATACCCCACAATTACTACTCAAGGGACACCATAGACTACTCATAGATTTATAACACCATAAATGGCACTAATATATTATGAACAGCATAATAACACTGATAAGTCTATCATAAATGGATTGGGGGGATTGGAAATAGATTGTTGCAAACATTGAACACGTGACTCATATATGGTGGTCAATACATTTTTCATGGTGGGAAATGGTTGAAGCTTACGTGTAAACGTCAATATGGTGAGGGTTTAACCAAATAGATCGCCCAAAGGTTGACAGGTAGAATTCACTGTCAGCGATAAGACCGCTATTCAATTTCCACCTAACTTTCAGTGTGAGATATTTACAGAATAGACGAGTCGAACTATGAATGAGAACTGCATATATATATATATGCAAGATTAATAGTATAATGTACTCTGTGGGCGGGACTGTGTTGGCCCAGTGGTACCGACCGCGACTTACAAGTTACGTCGAGAGTTCCCAGGCAGGTGCTTTACTTTGTATAAATTATTTCATCACCACTGTTCTCAAAACGGTAAAGGAAAACATCCTGAGAAAACCGGCATGTCCTGGAACCATAAATTCAAAGATATGTGATATCCACCAACCCGCACTGGGCTTGCGTTGTGGATAACGGCCCATTCCCTCTCACAGAGAGGAGGCCTGTGTCCCAGCAGTGGGAACATTAAAAGGCTGATGATGATGATATACTCTGTGGGAGAGATTCTTGAAATAATAATTTTTTATTTTTCACTTTTTAGTTGTACAAGTTGTTTAGTAAGGTACCTATAACGCCAGAATAGATTACCCGAATATCATGAAACTAGAGTATTACCGGTGAAATGAGAGATCTGCATACCCCTTTAGAGCGTACTGGCGTGATGTTATGTTATGAAATGGCGTAAACAATAAACAGACATGCGATTGCAGCAGTTCCGAGAGATTTGCCGTAATTTATTGAAGAGTTCTGTTGTATATCTTCGAAGTCCTTCATCAGATCTTCACCAAATTAAAATGGGACCAATTTCGAAACATACTCTTTCAAACAAAAAAAGAATTTTCAAAATCGGTCCAAAATTGACGGAGATATGCATGAACATACACAAAAAAAAAAAAAAAAAAAAAACAAACATAATGTCGAACATAGAACCTCCTCCTTTTTGGTAAGTCGGTTAAAAAGGGACGTCATATTAATAAGGGCATGCTTGGGATTTGTTTTGACGTCCGTACTATTGACTAAACCCGACATATTTTTAATTTAAATTACTGCAGTGTATAAGTCTCTGGCTGAGTATTTCAGACCTCAAAACTCCAACAACATCTTTCCTTATACACAAGTTATTTCTCACTACAGCAAAAAGACACGACGTCGAATCCTAATTTAAAAAAAAAAGTTAATTAAAAAAATCAAAAACCCGACTGCTTAAAAAGCAAACTAAAAAGACGTAAACAAGAAGAAAATCATGCTGTGCAGTCGGAGGATACATATTCGCGAGCTGGTGGACCAAAACCAGATGTTTTTATTTACAACTTTTTAGTTATTTTTTTTTAGAATTAGGTACATTTAAACATATAAGTGTTATATATTTTTGAAATCGCCTCTTAAAATCCTTTATTTTGATACCCGACACGATGGGTTTGGAATTTTTTTTTTACCACAAAATGGCGCACAAAATCCGCCATTTTTGTTTTTTCCAATTTTAATGTAGCCAGTGACACTCGCAGGATTAAGACGAATCGATTGACGTAACAATCATCAAAATCGGCGAACGCGTTTCGTCTCTAGAACGCCACATAGGAACAAACATACATACATACATACATAGACTGATAAACACATGACCCTCCTTCGGCAGTCGGGTAAAAACAAAAGGCAAGCGCTCATAATGGCTGATACAACTGTGACGCGGACTCTCACAAAACGCGTCAGTTTTGCGTCAAAGTGAACGTGATCAAAGAGACTGATGTACAAGGAGTAGCTGACATTCTTATGATGTCAATAGTGACGTGTAAACGCTATTATAGCCTATTGTCAAACTTTGCAGCTAATTTTGTCTTTTACCACCATTATTTGAGTAAATATTAGCATAACAATAGAATATTATTCATGGCTGTTTAATCTTTAATATGACAGAATTTATGTAATAAAGACGCGTTGATGCAACCTCGGAATTTAGACAAAGTGAAATTCTATCAGAAAGAAAGAATGAAAAATAATTTATTTGAACCCGCACAGAAGACACGAGATAAGCAAAACACAAACGAGTGTAATCACTATCAGCGATTACAATCATCAAAAATTCTCAACTTATATAGTTTATACGCGCAGCCGAAAATCACAAACATTTTGGATTTTTTACTCGACTTGTTTCGAACGATTTACATTCAAAGAACAATACATAGCATTATAAAGTCATACCATTTTCAGTTGTGGTACAGTTTCTAGTAAAAAAATTAACGATGGAATATCAGACAAAGCAATTCGATTCTTATAGGAAAAAAGGCAAAGCGAAATATCTCCATTTGAATATCCCGAAAACCTGTCACAACTCAATCGACTCACACCTGCAACAGCTCTGATACAAACTATTGAAAAGCCGGCGCCAAAACTGGCAGTTCCAATCAATAACTCAACAATGCTGCCACACTTTTTACAATAGCCTTAGAATCGCTTTGATATTGGCGTCATGAATGGCACGCCACTGAATGCGTGTTGCCAACTACGCATGCAATCCATTGACAATCGCGTGACAACGTCAAGACACGCATTTCATTAAAACTAGCGTAGTTAATTAGTATTAGGGGGGGACAATAGGGGGATTATTATAGAAGTGTCACAATGCAAGAACCTGAAAAACGTAAAATTGATTTTAAAATGCTTGCAAAAGGTCATGTACCTGTCTCTGGATGAAATAATCTAATCGAATTCTGAAAATTATTATATGCTAATCAAGCTCAGCTGAATCGCTGAATTTTTTTTAGCCTCGAGAGTGAAGTTGCGGGCAACAATACTGTCATAAATTAGCACTGGTTTATCGCGTTCTAGGTTTTTGCCGCGGATTTAAATCGTCCAACCTTTAGAGGAATGCCCATCTGGTGCCGGAAACACTTACTAAGCATTATATTCAATCGTGGAAGCTTTTTATACGCATTCTAATGGCTGATATAGTCCCCGACATGTAACTTGGCAAGGTGGCGGCGTAGTGGGGGTAAGGACTCCCACACATAACTGCGATGCGATATCTATATATTTAGTTATGTGTTCCCACACATAACTAAATATATAGATATCCCGGACTCCCGTCCTAAGTTCGCGAGTAGTGCGCGAACTGACCAATCACCATTAGAGCGAACGGAACGTGGGCTCGACGCGATTGGTCAGTCGATCCTTGTGTCAGCAGATCAACCAATCGTGCGCTCGAAACGGTGTTAAACTTTCTCCGCGTCTCGCTTGATAACCAAAGAGACCTAAAAAACCGGCCAAGTGCGAGTTGGACTCGCGCACGAAGGGTTCCGTACCATTATCGCAAAAAAACTGAAAAAAATCACGTGTGTTGTATGGAAGCCCCACTTAAATATTTATTTTATTATGTTTTTAGTATTTGTTATTATAGCGGCAATATAAATACATTATCTGTAAAAATTTCAACAGTCTAGCTATTAAGGTTCATGAGATACAGCCTGGTGACAGAAAGACAGACAGACAGACGGACTGCGGAGTCTTAGTAATAGGGTCCCGCTTTTACCCTTTGGGTACGGAACCCTAAAAACAACTTGTGCAAATCTAACGACTCCTCCCAAGTTACGTGCGCCCAAATATATTTGACAAAATTATCGCTACCAATCATTTTAAATCAAAATTGTGTCTAATTGCATGATAACTTTGGGCTCTTTTATCGAGCTCTTAAACTTTGATTTCGTTTTCAGAGCATAAATTATGAGTTTGAAGTGCGGGTACTTCAAATTCTTCGTACATTGCATCAGAAATCGATAGATATGTAGTTAATGTAGGTCTGAAATAGCCAAGTCAGAGGCCTGTGGGGTTCCCAGAGGTGTCTTAATTAACTCTGACACAAGAGGTGGCCACAAGGTCAGAAATCTTTCCTAAATATTGTGATAAATTAACCTTTTGGGTCATTTATTTGTACTGTTCTGCTAATAAACCGCACATAGTAACGCATTCTGTAAATTAGGTGCCGACTCCATTGACTAGTTTAAACAAACATCGGTTTATTCCACGTAATTAATGAATCGATGCTATTTTGAATGTAGACCAGTTAAATTCTTGTTAATGCTTACGTTGACAGCTTTACGAGAAATATTGTTGAAAGGTATTATTATGAGAACAGAACTAATTTTCAGAATTTAAACTAGGTTTTCAGAATCTGGGCCTTCTCCAATTTTTTAATTCGAAGTTGAGTATTTGTCAAACGCTACTGTTGGCTTCAAATTAGAATGAGACTCGTTCTTAACCCGAAATACTCAATTTTTCAAACAGTCATCATGAATCAGTAGTTTCATCCTGAAGATATGAAATAACCGTTAAATTCTTGCGTTTTTACCCGTGTAGACCCCTAGCAAAGATGAAATTGTGGACATAGGCCTCCTTCAAGCGTAGTGACATAGATCTACAGGAAAGCCACCGAGAAATTAAGGATTGGCTTTAGGAAGACATCAGCATACTCTTCCAATTAAATACAAGATCAAACGGAAAACACCAATCTGTCTGCGAATCATGGTTGTCATCATTGATTAACTCTTCTTTGACCCATTGATTAGAAGGTCATGACCTGCATTAGGAGCTCGTCCAGCACTAGAATTTCCAAACGGATATCGTTATCATTTCAGCCAAAATACGTCCACTGCTGGGCATAGGCCTCCCGCAAGTCACCACACTGATCGGTCCTGTGCACCTCGAACCCATTGGACTCCCACAGTCTTGACCAAGTCGTCGCTCCACCTAGTAGGAGGTCTTCCAACTCAACGTCTCCCAGTACGCGGTCAGCCATCCGTTCTGCGAGCAAAGTGCCCTGCCCCCTGCCACTTAAGTTTGGCAATTCGTCAGGCTATGTCGATAACCTTAGTTCTCTTGCGTTGGATCTACCTAACTGGACCGTTTTTCCCAGGTATACATAATCGTACATAACTTCGAGTCTCTAACCTTGATAAGACTGGGTGCAACATGGTCATTCAATATCACCTTAACCTTTAACATCACTATCTTAATTTTAAGAATAACTCTTTCGGAGGGTCCACTGAGGTCATCGAGCATGGTACTGAGGTCCTCCATGGTCTCAGCCATGATCACAATATCGTCGGTAAACCGAAGGAGAGTGATGTACTCGCCATTGACGTTGATGCCTAACCCTATCTAGTCCAGAACTTTGAAGACATCCTCCAGTGCAGCGGTGATCAGTTTCGGAGATATGACGTCTACCTGTCTTACACCTCGCTGCAGAAACGGATTCAAACGGACATGAAACCACGTAAATGCTGGTACGTAATTAAAACTTATTGGAACGTACCAGCTGGCGGAATTCCAGTGATCTATCGGTTTACGTAGATCAGCTGCCAGATGTAGACTAAACTAATAAATTGCTGTAATGATGGACACCTAGGTTGAAGCGAAAGGTTGCTAGATTAACCTGGAATTTTATTTTTGGTTGATGTTAAAAATAGAAAAATGCTGAATCATTGAAGCAGACTGCCCACCTGATGGTAAGTGCACGCCTAGGCTTATCGTAGATCTGCAGTATTAGATGCATAACAGGTGCGCTGCCATCCCTGAATCAAAGTTGAAATTCGTCATGTGCCTGAATGTATACTAGTGTCAACTAATGTTCTTTCCAAAGTAACAAAGTAAGAAGACTAAACAGACTCCTTGGCGGTTGAAATTGGTATGGCGCAACTTCAACGGACGAGTTCCCTCAAAAAAAAAGGTGTATTATTAAAAGGTTCTACTAATAAGATACCTTTAGCCTATACTTACCATGGTTAATTTTGATATCACCTCGCGTTGTGAAAGAAAGAGAATAAATCAATGCCCATTATCAGGTATAATCAATTCTTATCCCTCACTGTATGTGTATGTGTGTCTGAGAGGTCTAAAACAGATTTTATAAAGAAAAATATATTCCAAAACAAATAACCCGTAAAAATAACCTTTATTTACAGACTTCGGGGAGGGCTTAATTAATTCAGCTGAAGGCAGCGTCTGAAGTAGATTTTAGCTTAATACCTAACCAAATTAGGGTTATATAATATAGATTCTGAGAAATTGGTTAGTGATGCCATCTACGAACACGGTTGATTACAATAGACAACACTGTACTTTTAATATTAAAATCAGGTTTAATTTAACATATTAAATTGGATAAATAGTTAAATAATTTACTATTGATAACAGTTGACGAAAACATTCGAAACATACAACATTGGCCAAATGTTATCAACAATAATTACCAATTAACTTATTACTTACAGTAAAATGGTCTGACAAAAAAACTACTAATAATCATTGTGAAATGTAAATTTTATTTGTTTCGTTATTTTGGCCATTATTTCATGGGCCATACAAAAAAGTACTAAAAAACAAATCTGAAGGAAAAATGGAAATTAAAACATTACATTAGAAATTAACACATTTAATTATTAGTACCTCCGTCCCAAAGATCTGATTGGGGCCAAAACGAGTGAATGTCTGGGTTAGGGCAAGTCTGGTCAAGTCTTGTGGTCAAGGGAACGCTACACTGTTCTTGAACTTCTCATCGATCTGGATCCTTGGCACCAAACACATCCAAATTGGGAGTGCGAGGCACATGCCACAGTTATCGGCCTTATCATTACAACGCTAAATAAGAACATAAGTATTATCTGTATTATCTAAGGGCTTCGATCATCCCCATATAACAACGAAAGAAGCAGTAATATTTGGAGTACGCGATGTTTAAGTAAATTCAACGTCTTCACAGTAAAGCGTGTCAGCTTGGAGTGTAGCGTTGACATGAGTCACACGCCCCTCTATATTGACTTGACAAACGAAGCTTTTCCGAACGTCAAATTGACCTATTATATGAATTTTAACTTTTATAGCTTTCTTTACACCGGATGGAACTAAAATTTCGTTTGTGCTGTCGGACGTTGAATTTGTAGTGGGACAGAAGCAAGGCCCTGTACGATCACTGATGCCGATGTCTATTAAAGCTGGCTTGCCTATGGCGGCTTGGAGGCCAGCTTGCGATGAATAAGATAATTTACCAATCTTGTACGTGAGGGCACGTCCGACTCTGACTACAACTTCGAATATATCTACGCCGTCTGGAAGTACATCTCGTGAAGGCGGACGGCACGTCAATTGATGCCGCGACAACGATGTCACGGCACACAAACTATCGCCTATATAAACCTCTACATCAAGGTCAGTGCAAGCTCTGTCCAGATTTTGACCGTTTATAGTTAAATATTCAGACTTAAAATACTTGATGTCTTCGCCGAATTTCTCATAAAGAGGATCTGGATATAGAAGGAATGCTTCGCCCCTTTTACTAGTGAGGTTTTTCACACTTTGTACATCGTCCATATTGAAACCGTATTCTAATTCTAAGGGTCTATCCGGATCTATATTGAGACCAGCACTTTCTATTCGTGGAGAATAACAAATGAGATGAAATTTATAATCAACTCTGTAGCAAGGTGCGATGTAAGGTCGGTTATTGTGATACACGTATATCTGAGGGAATTGAATTGTGTGGAAATTCTTTCCAGTCACTTTGATTTTTATTCCACCAGATGGGATACCCTTGGGTTGGTTTCTTTGAATCGTTAGTGGTGGGCCGGACTCTACGGACGCGACAATAGGATCCTCCATATATTCAAACTTTCCTCTGTCTAAAGTTCGCATACCGTTATCGAAACGCATTCGCAACGTGCCCATTTTAATTTGATCTGAATGACTAGTTCTACAAACGGCTTCGTCGTGCGATACAGACATTATAGCGCACGGCAAGTCGTCTATAAATGCTTGGATGTTACTCCCTGCGTTGAGATATTCCCCCTTAATACGTAGTTTAGTACCTCCGGATTGTGGGCCATATTTTGGTTGAAATGAATAGACTTTTGGATTCACAAACGCATAGTGATGTTTAGATTCACCGTGGTAATCCGCGACGTGAACGACCACGGCGCCGTGTCGAGGTACTTCTTCACCCGGGCCGTCGACGGTACACACGATTTGCTTCGTTTTGACGTAAAGTTCAATTATTGGCTGACATTTGATACCCGCTATAGTAACGCCGTTATAAATATCAGATATATTCCGACCTAAATTAATTCCTTCAATAGTGATATTAGTACCTCCGTCCCAAGGACCGAACTGAGGTCGAAATGAGTGAATCTCTGGGTTAGGACAAGTCTGGGTACGATTTAACCACACACTGGGAACGCCACACTGTTCTTGGACTTCGCATCGATCTGATCCTTGGCACCAACCACATCCAAATGTCTGGGGTAGTACGAGGCACATGCCACAGTTATCTGCCATATCATAACAACGGTAAAGAAGAATATGAGTATTATTCGGATTATCTAAGGGCTTCGAACCTCCCCATATAACAGCGAAGGATGCAGTAGTATTTGGTGCAGGCGATAGGTAATTAAATTCTACGGCTTCACAGTAAATCGTGTCAGCAAGGAGTTGAGCGTTGACAAGAGTCACACGCCCCTCTATAGTGAATTGACAAACGAACCTTGTTTGAACGATAAATTGACCAACTATATGAACTTTAACTTTTATAGCTTTCTTTACACCGGATGGAACTAAAATCTCGTTTGTGCCGTCGGACGATGAATTTATAGTGGGACAGAAGCCGGGTCCTGAGCGATAACTGGGACCGATTCTACTGACACCAGTGACTAGTATATCGTTTCGACAATTTTCAGCAGTGTCATGCGTACACCGGTGTCCGTCGACACACCAGTCACAAGGGAAGGAGGAGCTGACGCATTGCGTGCACGAGCTGTACGTATTGCAGTCGAAAAACGTGAAGTTGGTAGTAACGAAATCAGGCCCTTGAGTGGTGCGCACCGACAGCTTCGCCGTAAAGTGATGCTGACCGGTGGGGATTGAGGGCAGCGTGTCGGTACGCGGAGTGGTACAATTAACGCCATAAGGCTTCCTAGTAGCATTGGTTATGAGAGTACGATCTAAGGTTGTAAATGCACATAAGAATTGACCTTTGAGCGTTGGCAAGTTTTCGATAAGTAAATCTAACGTCCTAGCAGTCGTTCGTTGCAATTGATTTGGTGTTGCTTGAGTAATAGTTGTACAACGGCCGCTACGGTACGAGATCCAATACAGTGGATCTTTAGTTGCGTCTTGACAGTCCGATCGCAAGCTACACTTATTTTCTAAAGAACACCATCCACAATACGGGTCTTTGGCTCCGAGACATGTTAAGCATGATTTATATACGCTACACTCTTGAACTTTCACTTTAGACACTTTACGTTCAGTCATTACATATAAATGCATAAATTGAGTATCGAAATGCAAGTCTTTGTTGACAGCGGAGCCCTCGTCGACGACGATGTCCCCGTACTCAAACGCAGAGGTGGCGCTCTCGACTACGATCTTCTTGAGGTGCCCCTGAGCGGTACCGGCAAACACAACAGTGTAGTCGCCGGTGGCCGTCGCCGCAACCGCTGTTAGCCTCTTCGAAAATATTGCCACTGGTACTGCTTCCACTGGTTGTTCGCCTCCTAGAGGCGTATTTACATCTAGCCCGCAGAAATCTTCGCTGATTTTTTGTAGCTTTATTCCAATACATGCTTGGGACGGTGATATGAAGTCAAGACCTCTGGAACCGTGGCCATTGAAGCAAGTCTTTATATTTTGCATGAATTTACGTCGGATAGCTTTGAGGGAATAGACACATAACGCAGATAGATTGGAAGGAGTGTTAGTATTGATTGATTCACTCTGACTGAATGCAGCGAACAGCACGTCATGTTGAGCAGTAATTCCCAGTTCTCCCGCTAGCACGGATCCGGCTTTTCCGACAAACGCTGCTTGTACCAGATTATAGCCATAATTATCACCGCCTTCTCCAGTACATGACATTGGGATTTCAGTGTATGAATAATAATTCTCATCATCATGACAAACTCTGACTAATTTGCTGTAATATGTGTCAGATCCAACATTTCTCAACTGGGTCGTCAAAAAGTAACTGAATCCTTCCGAACTGAAACCGTAGACATAATTAATAGGATAGCGTTCGCGAGATAGCGAATTCACAAATATCCTTGTACCAGTCGTTACCTCCGTTCCAGCTGTCATAAATAGATGGTCTTTTTCGAGTGAGCGACTGCTCACAGTAGGAACTTCTGAGCGGTATGGCGAGTTGCCTGTGAAAGTGACGCCTACATACATTACTTGAGTCATCGGTGGATTCGGCGGTCCCGGCGCGATGAACGCCACTGTGGAAGCTGTCGCATTGTTCGCCACCACTGGCTCACGCACTTCGCGCACACCGTGAGAAATATTATTCAAGTTTCGTACAGAACACAACCCTTGCAGAACTGAACCACACGTTATTAGACGGCTAGTCGCGTAGTCAATCACTAGAGCTTTGTTCACATTGTCCGTGGGTTTTTTCACATAATTAGAGGGGCAGTCGAAGGTGCAGAGGGCGGAGTCGTTGACGGGGCCCGTGATGATCGACTGTGCGACTTCCAGGTCGGGGGAGAGTTGGTAGATTCTGTTGACAGCGCCGACGTACACCTGGCCGGTATTGCGGTCGACGGCCAGATGATTGAAAAACGAGTAGGGCGCCGTCACGGGGTCGCAGAAGGTGAGGACCACGTCTTGCGAGGCGTGCATGGTAGCGCACGCGGCCCCCAGGGTTAGCAGCACGCTCCACATGGCACAAACAATTGTCCGGTGAAGCCCGTTAACGATTCAACGATGAGGACCTATCGCGCATTTCTTTAAAAAATATCGTTTAACCGCGGTGTGCACAAGTACACGTTTTGGCTCAAAGAGGTTCAGTGCAATCGGAGCGAATTCACGAATTGCGGGGACCTCGGTAACCCTCATCCCAGATAAACAATATCGGTACTAATCTATTTTTAAACAAAATTTTTTGGTGAAAGGTCACGAAATATCTTGTCACTTTTGGCTACCGATTATACAAACATTCGGTCATCATTATTTTTAACCGACTTCCCAAACAGGAGTAGGTTTCTCAATTCGACCGAATATTTTTTTTTTTTTGTGTGTGTTCGCTGATAACATCGTCGTTTATGAATATGATATGATTGATGATTCTTTTATTGTTGAAAAGGAGATATCCCAAGAGTAGTACCTTGATAAGGAAACCAGGATCTGATGATGGGATCTTAAAGAAATCGAGGGAACTCCTCCAATATTATAGGCATACATATAGTGATTTTGGTCTTATCGATCAGAAAATATCATTTGGTGAAGTGGAACTAATAAAGAAGACCACAATGGCCACTGGAACTCCGAAATAAAACCATGTATCCTAGTCGTGTTTGGGATTATTGGAATCGTCATGAGATGTACTTCGGCCATAAATGGTTCGGTTCATGTTAATTGGAGGTACCTACCAAAATCAAAAAGAGGTAAATAACAAACCGACTTCCAAAACAAAAAACTATAAAGTGAAACTTTATTTTCCAAAGTCGATGTAGAATAACGGAAAACAAATGGGTGGAAAACAAGACACCGACTTACAATACAATTGCATAATATTTCCAGAATCGAGTATCTCATTGACATTAGCATATTTTGATTATTTGTACTCGTTCTAAAATCCGAGTAATATCGTAATCTCTGAGTTACGGATTACGGCCGCTAAAATAAAAAAAAAACGCAACTAACGCGGACTACATACAACAGACGCACGTTACGGCTCGACGAACACCTTTTGCAGCTTAAACAGTAGCTCGGGAATATATGGTGGCACATTCTGGGGAGAGCCACCTTAAATATTTCCAAGAGGGAGACCAGCTATCCTAAGGCGGTTTCGGGTTCCTAGTTAACAAATTAATTTGTGGCAACATTGTGGAAGTCTTCATTGTGTCTAACAGGGTCGCGTACCTCATAGTGAAGCTAACCAACAGGTATAGCTTCAAGGTTGTTCAATTCAACGCACCGACCTACAATACACGATTTAGTAGACATAAGTCATAGCAATGATTAATAGTTCAAGTTCTGTGACAGAACTGTCTGGATAATTGTAATGGACGGCAGTTGGATGATTTTGAAGTTGACATTATGAGGAGAAAGAGAATTGGGGATTGGAATTCTTTATGAAAAATATTGTAAAATTGGGCTACTGTTCGACTTGTTTGTTGATGTAAAATTAATAAATTTCGATGTTTAATCTAGACACGCGGCAGCGTGTCAAGCCAAGTTCAAGCAAAAAAGAAACTGGCAACGCAGCAGCTGTGTGTAATATTACACGAACTATTTGGAGCCACTTTTGTCATTATAATACCTCAAAATCTATTTAAAAGAAACACATGAAAGTGTATGTATTAAAATCTCTAAGATGAACTATAAACCAAAATTTCATAAATATAGCTCAAACGGTTTTTTAGATATTAACGTCCAAAAATCTTCATTTTTATCACTGACTGACCTTTAGACCAAAACTCTAAACCCAGTTCCAGATGACCTAGAAAGTTCAAATTTGGCATCCAGATAGGTAGTTGGTTCAATTGATTGAACACTTACTTATAGTGCCTGTAATGTAAAAAAACCAGCCAAGTGCGAGTTGGACTCGCGCACGAAGGGTTCCGTACCATTATCGCAAAAAAACGCCACATAAATCACGTTTGTTGTATGGGAGCCCCACTTAAATATTTATTTTATTCTGTTTTTAGTATTTGTTGTTATAGCGGCGACAGAAATACATAACCTGTGAAAATTTCAACTATCTAGCTACCACGGTTCATGAGATACAGCCTGGTGACAGACAGACAGACAGACAGACAGACAGACGGACCGCGGAGTCTCAGTAATAGGGTCCCGTTTTTACCCTTTGGGTACGAAACCCTAAAAATCAGCAATCTGAATTGATGACAGCCAGTCTTTATGTGGATTTTAAGGTCTACGTGAATATATAACGAGTGGAATACCACCCGAGTCAAGACCAAGTTTCAGATATTAAGTAATTTATATGTCCAAAGGGAACAATTCTCTATTTGCTTAGCATATGATATTACTATTCACAAATCACAAGGCCTAAGCCTTGACAGCGCTCTTCTCGACATAGGCTCCTGTATATTTTGTAAAGGGCAGGCTTACGTTGGACACTTCAGAGTTAAAATATTAGATGGACAATCTACCCAAACTCAATCAAACTTCGAAAATATCCCTCAAAATGGAAAATCGTGTTGCAAACGCTACATCTAGTTTTGTATATCGACGAGGATAAAATAGAATCCTCTAAAAATAATAAAAACGTTACATAATGTATAGTACGGGCACATCTTATCAATTTAGATCCAAGTGAAATCAAGGCACAATAGAGCTCTATTGTAGAGTATTACAACCGTCTTCGCACGTTATACCTCACTTACTTGGCTAAATTAAGTCGTCATCATCATCAGCCTATTAAAGTGCCCACTGCTGGGGCACAGCCCTCCTCTTTGTGAGAGGGAAAATAAATAAAGTATTAACAGACAACGCGTAAAAAGAATCCGGATACGGAATGGGCAATTCATCAGAACATTTCAAAGGTACAAGAAAATATAGAAAATAACACATAAAGACAATTTTACCCGGTAAACGTAGAAAACTACAGTAGATTAACCAAAACCATTTGGTATTCATTTTATTATGAATAAGTACATACAAATCATTTCTGTACAAAAAGTAGTGATATCCCATCAAAAACATAAATGTGAAAAAGGGAGCCAAGTTCAAATCTAAGAATATGCGCGGTTGTTGACTACGCCGACAAAAAAATTGAGATCTAAATGGGTGCCAAGTTCTGTATCCTGAAATGTATTTACAAGAACATAAAACATTCAAAAATAATTTAAAAACACAATGTCTTGCTTTTTCTGCTACAACAATATTTGCTATTTTAAAATATAACTTCTTAAATTTGAATAGTTGAATTATTACAGATACCTTAGTATAAATTGTAGCTCAGATAGATATGTCGAGTTTAGTCAATAGTACGGACGTCAAAACAAATCGCAAGTACGCCATCTGACGGCAAAGCAAGAATAACAACGCATTGGCGCGCTTTTTCTAACCGCTTGCGTGGTGGGAATAGCAGAATATGGCAGTTGAGTACTGACAGCCTTAGAGCTAACACGTCGTAGAATCACTGTCAATCCGTAATATTAGTAAGCAGGATTGTAACTGTAACTTGTGTCTATTTGAATATAAAATTTATTTATTTATTTGTTATGAAGCCTATCGACTTTTAAACGCTCCGTAGTTACGTTGGACATTTGATAAAAAAAGCAATTATACAAAAACATTCAAGGTAATTTCCTTAAGCCATTGGTGAAAATCGCATTAAAATAGGTCCAGCCATTTTCAAGTGATGCTCTTACCAATGAACAGCATAGATTTCGCCACTCATAATGGTGTCTAGCTAAAAAGCGGCGAAAAATGGGCCGTTAAGAAATCTGCAGCCTCTGCCTACTCCTAGGGGATTACGGGCAAAGTAAGAATATCTTAAAGAAAATCACCCCTGATGAAAAACAAATAGCACAATGTCACATTTAGCCATCGAATCTAGGAGTGAATATTATAGAATGATATCACTAAATATCACTAAAATTCTGGGCTACATCCTCAATCTGTTCGCTCTGGGTTTTTTTTGACCGTTCTCCTTTGTATCCAGAAAACAGCATTTTTGGATTAGTTATTTTTAAAATCTTTTAATATTTTTTAAAAGATTGATCGCTGGGCGTATTTTAATGAAATCGACACCATCTCAAAGACAATTTAATTATCTACATTTTGATCTGAAGCTTTTTTTTAAAGTCATAGACTAATAAGGAAAGTACAAAAAACTACTAAATTTTGGATCGCGCGGGTGTGAAACGAGTGCGCGTTTTGTTCCCTCAAGGTCATTGGCGTAAAAGTCGTCGTCTTAATAAATCCTCTGATTTGACTTCAACGTAATGACCTAATTATATATAAATAAACTATGATAGACCGATTTTTTGTGCTTTTTTTTTAACCTTCTTATTTTGGCTACAAATATTGCCCACAGATAAATCAACAGTAGGTGAATCGTCCATTAATTCAATCAACCTTAGGTTAATTAATTGTATTTGAATAAACCGTAGGTGAATCGTCCATTACTTCAATCAACCTTAGGTTAATTAATTGTATTTGAATAAACCGTAGGTGAATCGTCCATTACTTCAATCAACCTTAGGTTAATTAATTGTATTTGTACCCTTCTGCCCAATTAGTGATACTGGGGGATTTCAATGCCCACCACCAGGAGTGGCTCTTCCCATACCAGTGCACTGATCATGCTGGGCGAGAGACGCGAAAGCTTGCGCTTGCGTTAAATCTCGCCCAGCTGGTCCAGGGAGCAACGAGGGTGCCGGATGTTGATACGCACACTGCCAATTGCTTGGACCTTTTGCTGACAACAGATCCAGACCGCTACTCTGTGTCGGTATCTTCACCTTTGGGTAGCTTCGACCATTGTCTGGTGAAGTCTGTATCCGTCTACTCCCCACCCGATCCCAGCCCAAGAGGCACTCGGCGGGTTTGGCGGTACAGGTCAGCAGATTGGGATGGGATGCGTTCGTTTTTCGCTTCTTATCCTTGGCGGCCCACTTGCTTTTCTTCAGCTGATCCCTCGTCGTGTGCGGACGCCGTCACCGATGTGTTGCGTCGGGGAATGGAGTACTACATTCCATTCTCTGACGTAGCAATGTCTAGCGTTGACCTGCCATGGTTTGGCGCCGAGTGCAATCGCGCCAACACGCTTAAACATGAGGCGTACCTGGCATGGGTCGACGCTCGGACGCGCAAGGCTAGCGACGTGGGCCAGCGGAAGAGAGCCTTTAATAGGGCTGCCAAGTCCTGCAAGAGGGTATTGCGAAGGGCTCGGTTTGACCACATAAGCCGTATTGGGACCAAACTTGCTTCCTACCTAGCCGGTAGTAAAGCGTTCTGGTCCCTGGCTAAGTCGGTTGAATCGAATTTCTGCCGTCCCTCACTACCACCACTGCTGAAACCCGATGGAACACTGGCCCACTCCGCTGAGGAAAAGGCAAATTTATTTGCCTCTCTTTTTGTGGAGTCGTCACGTCTGAATCCTGGTGATGCGCGCCCCCCTCCTTCTCCTGATGGATGCGAGACGAGTATGTCGGACATTCGTATCCATCAAAAGGACGTCCGTAGGGTGCTGCGCAACCTCGACGTGAACAAGGCTAGCGGCCCTGACGGAATACCAGCAATTGTTCTTAGAACCTGTGCGCCTGAACTGTCTCCGATCTTGACACGCCTATTTCGCCTTTCGTATGAGGCTGGAAAAGTGCCGAATGCTTGGAAGCAGGCTAACGTACAGCCCGTGCCCAAGAAGGGCAGTCGTGCTGACCCGGCCAACTACAGACCCATATCTGTAACCTCCATACTCTGTAAGAGTATGGAACGTGTACTCAATTCTAAGCTCCTGGCATACCTAGAAGCAAACGATATCCTAAGTGACCGCCAATACGGCTTCCGCCGAAATCGGTCTACTGGGGATCTTCTAGCGTATGCCATTCACATCTGGAGTGAGGCCATCGTGAGGCACGGGGAAGCGCTTGCCGTCTCCCTCGACATCTCGAAGGCTTTTGATAGGGTCTGGCACGAAAGCCTTATTGGTAAGCTTCCTTCATTCGGTTTGCCCGGTGGTCTGTGTGATTGGATTGCTGACTTCCTGAGAGACCGGTCCATTCGAGTGGTTATCGATGGCTGCTCGTCGGACCACTTGGATATTAATGCCGGGGTCCCTCAGGGGTCGGTACTTTCAGCAACTTTATTCCTGCTGCACATTAACGATCTGCTAAAACCCGGCACCTTTGGGTATGCAGACGACAGCACTGTTGCAGAGAGATACTTGTCCAACGCTCGTGCTACCGGGCCTCAGATCCAGTCTCTCCGGGAGGCCATGGTGGAGCGCTTGAACCTGTCCTTGCAGGCAGTCTCCGAATGGGGCGATGCCAATCTGGTCAGGTTTAATGCTGCTAAAACCCAGGCGTGTCTTTTTTCCGCTAAAAAGAGCCAATTTCACCCGGCTCCAACTTTCCGAGATGTGACCGTGCCAATAACTGACCATCTTGAGCTTCTTGGCGTTACGTTGACATCGACTCTCAATTTTGGCCCATACATTGAGGCAAAGGCTCAGCTGGCTGCCAAAAAGTTGGGGATCCTTGCAAAGGTGAGAAGGAACTTCTCGCCAGAACAGCTGCTCAGCTTGTATAAAGCGCAAGTTCGATCATGCATGGAGTACTGTTCTCATCTCTGGGACGGATCTGCCAAATACCAGCTTGATGCACTAGAGTCGATCGAAAAGCGGGCCAAGAGGCTCATCGGTGATGAGGCACTGGTTAAGTCAAAGCTCCAGAGCCTTGAACATCGTCGCCGAGTTGCCAGCTTATCGGTTTTTTATCGATTACATTTCGGGGAGTGTGCGATGGAATTGCATGATCTAATTCCGCCCAGCCCGTTTCATCATCGGACTACCAGACGTACGGCGATGCGCCATCGGTACATGGTGGACATCCCACCCATACGCACTAAACGTTTTGAGAATACTTTTATTATGCGTACAGCTAAGCAGTGGAACTCCCTGCCGGAGTCTGTGTTTCCCGATAGCTACAATCTAGGGGTCTTTAAGTCAAGAGTGAATAGGTTACTTCTAGGCAAGCGCGATCCATCGTCGACCACATCATCGCTTACCATCAGGTGAGATGGTGGTCAAGCGCGAACCTATATCAAATAAAAAAAAAAAAAAAAAAAAAATTTAATAAACCGTAGGTGAATCGTCCATTGCTACAATCAACCTTAGGTTAATTAATTGTATTTGAATAAACCGTAGGTGAATTCATCTTTATAGATTTCGTTCATTAGTTATTACAAAAATCTGTTAAACGATCTTTATTTCAATAATTAGGTCTTTTGTCCGTAGTTATCTCGAAAATAATAAGAATACGTTTAGATATTATAATAAAATATGCAACCGTGCACGCCTAGGCTTACTTTTTTTACCCTCGCACTGGAACGCCTTGCAGCAATTACACCAATGGAGCACAAACTTACAAATACTCCAGGTTTCTCACGATGTTTTAAGTCACCGTTGTCAGCGATGTCCAAGATAAACTTAGAAAGTACATAAATGAATAGAGAAAGTCATATTGGTCCTTGCTCGGATTTGAACCCACGATCTCAAGCACGAGAGGCGAGGTCTTAATTATATGCCGTTGCATACACTACTTTATCTTCACTCATACAGTTGAAATAAAACAAAAGTGGAAAGGGAAAAATATTTGGTATGGCGGGCAATTTAGTTTCTCATTGCGCAGCGCGCGCATCCACAGACAATGAAACTTCTTTACTACAGCCCATACGCGCCAGAAGATTAAAAAGTAAAAGTGTGCTATAAAAATTAAAAAGTTAATTTTCAATACAGTTGTTAAAAATGGCGTACTTTCAGAGGCTATAATTATGATTCGAAAATTTAATCTTATGCACAGGCATCTTTCTGTTACGCGGTCGTGACTTTTGTTTACGAGCTCGATCATTAGTTTTGCAGTTTAGTTTTAAATTTATAAGTCAATTTAAACAGTTTAGTAGCAAAGAGTTTTTATACATAGAATAAAATGGGATAGATTTTATACGAGGAAAAATGAATGATTCCGTACGTTTTAGCATTTAATTCTCAAAAGTCTTTTAAATGGTTGTTTAATGTATTGAATTACCAGTTTCAATTTTATTATTTTCACATCAACATTTGTCAAAAATCGAATAGGCTGTGTAGGCTGTTTTCGTTGTGTAAAATGTCAGTTGCAAAAACGCGCCTTTAGTTATAAGTCAATTTAAAAAAGTTTAGTAGCAAGGAGTTTTCATACATAGAATAAAATGGAATAGATTTTATACGAGGAAAAATGAATGATTCCGTACGTTTTAGCATTTAATTCTCAAAAGTCTTTTAAATGGTTGTTTAATATATTGAATTACCAGTTTCAATTTTATTATTTTCACATCAACATTTGTCAAAAATGGAATAGGCGGTGTAGGCTGTTTTCGTTGTAAAAAAATATGTCCATTTGCAAAAAAAAATATTTTTTTGTGAATTAACAAATCTAATGCTTTGATTTGTTTTTACTATTTCCCACAACTATATTGAAAAATATCGTGTGATACACGGGCGTGTAGGTTATTGCAAACTCGTGTCATTAAAAACCCTCGCCTTCGGCTCGGGCTTGTTAAAAACAGCTCGTTTGCAATAACCTACTTTCCACCCTTGTATCACAATGTACTATTATGATGCAGTTGTTTAAAAATCGAAGGAAAATGTTGAACTGTAATGGTTTTTTTATTTTTATTTTACCTATCCACGAATATAAAGTACGTGTTTATTAGTACATTACTGCAGCGGCCAGCAAAATAGGCATTGATGGACGAACGTGTAAATGTGGGCCGAGGCGAAGCCGAGGCACGCATACGTAAGTCCATCAATGCCTAGTTGTGGCCAAGGCTTGTATAGTACTTTTCTCAAATAATGCGCGGAAATTAAAACTAAGTATTACCTAGAACTCATTTTGTCAAATACAATTATTACTTTTCAAAATCAATGACGAACAACGAGTAACAAAACGAGTAATATTGCCCGCGTTAAAATGTTCATTTGTTTTTATTTTTCAATAAACAGCTTTCTATTTGTATGCCAGTTCGAAATTTAAATAAAACCTTTGATAAGGTACCTCCTTGGTTTCCATGTTTCGGAGAAAAAGATCGTTCCATTTTTAAATTACACGACAGATATGAGTTTACTATGTAATTTATTTGGCCGCTAGACACGACAGATATGGATTTTCATACAACTTTTGCCGGCCGCTGCGCGCATGTATTTGGCCAGTACAGCAATTTCGATTTATCTCGAAGAAGGTTGTCAAAATAATGCTCACATTTCCAAGCATGTTTGAGAAAACAATATTTTTTGAATTCGTATTTGGAACATTACGTTGTGAGTGTAGATAAATCTATTTATAGTTTAGTTTGTTCATGCTTCTTAAAGTTTTCAGAATTGTTCCTTTTCCTGAGACTTTATACAGGATCTCATTCTGTTATCGATAGCGATGGTTGAAACGCCAAAATGCAAGGAATTGCACATGTGGCATTTCGATAGCGATTTACATTGTCACACATTTTTGTACTTATTACAATCACTGTCGTGCCGCTTTCGTTAATAAAAGTTCACTTGACATCAAATCATTAATATATTCTGTGTAAGAATCTATTAATGAATTGATTTTTGGGTTTAGGGCTTCAAATAATTAAATAAGCAGTAGAAAATCATAGAGAAGTCAAATGCAAATCATTTATTTCAATTAACCCATTAGATGGTACTTTTGAATGTCAAACATTAAAGTCAGAAAGTAATTGATTCTACTGGCCATTCGCAAAGGTAGTTTGGTATGGAGAAGAACGGACAAGAAACTAAAGACTTACTCTTTTATAAGTTTTAACTCCGCCCCTTAGACGACCCACTGACCAAAGTTTTAGTTATTTATGTATTTAGATACGGATTACATTCCGTAAAAACACAATAAAACTAGGACAATTTATTCTTACAGGTACGCAAGTTAACGTTCAAATCACGACTGAGCTCGAAGTATTGGCACAACAACCAGTCTACACCATCATCCTGTCTACATTCCAACCAATGTGGTCTGATTGGTTAGTCGTGCCATCTACGAACACAGTCGGTTACAAAGACAACACAGTACTTTTAATATTAATATCAGGTTTTATTTAACAGATTGGAGAAATAGCTAAATAATTTAATATTGATAACAGTCGACGAAAACATACGAAACAAGATTTTATTGCCCAAATTAGGTTATCAACAATAATTACTTGTTACTTACATTAAAATGGTGTAAGAAAAAAACAATAAATAATCTTTGTGAAATGTAGATTTTATTTTATATCATAATTTTGGGCATTATTTCACGGCCCATACAAATAAAGTACAAAAAGGCAAACCTGGAGGAAAAATAGAAACTAAAACACGTTAGAATAGAAATTAACACATTTAATTATTAGTACCTCTGTTCCAAAGAACTAATTGCGGGCGAAACGAGTGAATCTCTGGGTTAGGGCAAGTCTGAGAACGCCACAGGAACAAATCCAAATTTCTCTGGGAGTGCGAGGCACATGCCACAGTTATCTGACATATCATTACAACGGTAAATAAGAATATGAGTATTATCCGGATTATCTAAGGGCTTCGATCCTCCGATTATGTTTAAGTAAATTCAACAGCTTCACAGTTAATTGCGTCATGATGAAGTGTAGCGTTGACATAAGTCACACGCCCCTCTATATTGAATTGACAAACGAACCTCGTCTGAACCATAAATTGACCTATTATATGAACTTTAACTTTTATAGGTTCCTTTACACCGGATGGAACAAAAATCTCGTTTGTGGCGTCCGAATTTATAGTGGGACTGAAGCCGGGTCCTGAGCGATTACTGGGACCGATTCTACTGACACCAATGCCAATTATAGCTGAATTAGATAATTTACCAATCTTGTACGTGAGGGCACGTCCGACTCTGACTACAACTTCGAATATATCTACGCCGTTTGGAATTTCATCTCGCAAAGGTGGACGGCACGTCAATTGATGCCGCGACAACGATGTCACGTTACACAAACTATCGCCTATATGAACCTCTACATCAGATTCAGTACAAGCTCTGTCCAGATTTTGACCGTTTATAGTTAAATATCCAGACTTGTAATACTTGACGCCTTCGTCGAAATTCTCATAAAGAGGATCTGGATAAAGAAGGAATGCTTCGCCCCATTTGCTAGTGAGATTTTTCACACTTTGCACATCATCCATAATGAAACCGTATTCTAATTCTAAGGGTTTATCCGGATCTAGATTGAGATCAGCAATTTCTATTCTTGGAGATTCACAAATGAGATGAGATTGATAATCAACTCTGTTGCAAGGTGCGAAATAAGGTCGGTTAGCATGATACACGTATATCTGTGGGAATTGAATTGTGTGGAAATTCTGTCCGGTCACTTTGATGTTTATTCCACCGGATGGGATACCCTTGGGTTGTTTTCTTTGATTCCTTGAGGGTGGGCCGGAGTCTACGGACGTGACAATAGGATCCTCCATATATTCAAACTTTTCTCTCTCTAAAGTTCGCATACCGTTATCGAAACGCATTCGCAACGTGCCCATTTTAATTTGATCTGAAAGACTAGTTCTACAAACGGCTTCCTCGTGCGATACAGACAGTATAGCGCACGGCAAGTCATCTATAAATGCTTGGATGTTACTCCCTGCGTTGAGATATTCACCCGTGATACGTAGTATAGTACCGCCGGATTGTGGGCCATATTTTGGTTGAATTGAATTGATTTTTGGATTCACAAACGCATAGTGGTGTTTAGACTCTCCGCGATAATCCGCGATGCGAACGACCACGGGGCCGTCTCGAGGTACTTCTTTACCCGGACCGTCGACGGTACACACGATTTGCTTCGTTTTGACGTAAAGTTCAATTATTGGCTGACATTTGATACCCGCTATAGTAACGCCGTTATAAAAATCAGATAAATTGCGACCTAAATTAATTCCTTCAATAGTAATATTAGTACCTCCGTCCCAAGGACCTAACTGGGGCCGAAACGAGCGTATCTCTGGGTTAGGGCAAGTCTGAGTACGATTCAACCATACACTGGGAACACCACACTGTTCTTGAACTTCGCATCGATTTGATCCTTGGCACCAACCACATCCAAATTTCTCTGGGAGAATGAGGCACATGCCACAGTTATCAGCCATATCATTACAACGGTAAAGAAGAATATGAGTATTATTCGGATTATCTAAGGGCTTCGTTCCTCCCCAAATAACAGTGAAGGAAGCAGTAATACTTGGAGCACGTGACATGTAAGTAAATTCAACGTCTTCACAGTAAATCGTGTCAGCAAGAAGTTGAGCGTTGACATGAGTCACACGCCCCTCTATATTGAATTGACAAACGAACCTTGTCTGAACGATAAATTGACCTATTATACGAACTTTAACTTTTACAACTTTCTTTACACCGGATGGAACTAAAATCTCGTTTGTGCCGTCGGACGTTGGATTTATAGTGGGACAGAAGCCGGGCCCTGAGCGATAACTGGGCCCGATTCTACTGACACCGGTGACTAGTAAATCGTTTCGGCAGTTTTCAGCAGTGTCATGCGTACACCGGTGTCCGTCGACACACCAGTCACAAGGGAAGGACGAGCTGACGCATTGCGTGCACGAGCTGTACGTATTGCAGTCGAAAAACGTGAAGTTGGTAGCAACAAAATCAGGCCCTTGAGTGGTGCGCACCGACAGCTTCGCCGTAAAGTGATGCTGACCGGTGGGGATTGAGGGCAGCGTGTCGGTACGCGGAGTGGTACAATTAACGCCATAAGGTTTCCTAGTAGCATTGGTTATGAGAGTACGATCTAAGGCTGTAAATGCACATAAGAATTGACCTTTGAGCGTTGGCAAGTTTTCGATAAGTAAATCTAACGTCCTAGCAGTCGTTCGTTGCAATTGATTTGGTGTTGCTTGAGTAATAGTTGTACAACGGCCGCTACGGTACGAGATCCAATACAGTGGATCTTTAGCTGCGTCTTGACAGTCCGATCGCAAGCTACACTTATTTTCTAAAGAACACCATCCACAATACGGGTCTTTGGCTCCGAGACATGTTTAGCATGATTTATATACGCTACACTCTTGAACTTTCACTTTAGACACTTTACGTTCAGTCATTACATATAAATGCATAAATTGAGTATCGAAATGCAAGTCTTTGTTGACAGCGGAGCCCTCGTCGACGACGATGTCTTCGTACTCAAATGCGGAGGTGGCGCTCTCGACTACGATCTTCTTGAGGTGCCCCTGAGCGGTACCGGCAAACACAACAGTGTAGTCGCCGGTGGCCGTCGCCGCAACCGCTGTTAGCCTCTTCGAAAATATTGCCACTGGTACTGCTTCCACTGGTTGTTCGCCTCCCAGAGGCGTATTCACATCTAGACCGCAGAAATCTTCGCTGATTGATTGTAGCTTTGTTCCAATACATGAGTGGGACGGCGAGATGAAGTCAAGACCTCTGGAACCGTTGCCACTGAAGCAAGTCTTTATATTTTGCATGAATTTACGTCGGATAGCTTTGAGGGAATAGACACATAACGCAGATAGATCGGAAGGAGTGTTAGTATTGATTGATTCACTCTGACTGAATGCAGCGAACAGCACGTCATGTTGAGTAGTAATTCCCAGTTCTCCCGCTAGCACGGATCCGGCTTTTCCGACAAACGCTGCTTGCACCAGATTATAGCCATAATTACCACCGCCTTCTCCGGTACATGACATTGGGATTTCAGTATAAGAATAATAATTCTCATCATCATGACAAACTCTAACTAATTTGCTGTAATATGTGTCAGACCCAACACCTCTCAACTGGGTCGTCAAAAAGTAACTGAATCCTTCCGAACTGAAACCGTAGACATAATTAATAGGATAGTGTTCACGAGATAGCGAATTGACAAACATCCTCGTACCAGTCGTAACCGCCGTTCTAGCTATCATAAATAGACGATCATCTTCGAGTGAGCGACTGCTCACAGTAGGAATTTCTGAGCGGTATGGCGAGTTGCCTGTAAAAGTGACGCCTACATACATAACTTGTGTCATCGGAGGATTCGGCGGCCCCGGCGCGATGAACGCCACTGTGGAAGCTGTAGCATTGTTCGCCACCACTGGCTCACGCACTTCGCGCACATCGTGAGAAATATTATTCAAGTTTCGTACAGAACACAACCCTTGCAGAGCCGAACCACACGTTATTAGACGGCCGGTCGCGTAATCAATCACTAGAGCTTTGTTCACATTGCAGCGGGCGGAGTCGTTGACGGTGCCCGTGATGATCGGTTGTACGACTTCCAGGTCGGGGGAGAGTTGGTAGATTCTGTTGACAGCGCCGACGTACACCTGGCCGGTATTGCGATCGACGGCCAGATGATTGAAGAACGAGTAGGGCGCCGTCACGGGGTCGCTGAAGGTGAGGACCACGTCTTGCGATACACGCGCGGTGGCGCACGTGGCCCCCAGGGCCAGCAGCACGCGCCACATGGCTCGGGCAATGCTCCACACGAAGCCTGTTAACGATTCAACGATGAGGACCTATCGCGCATTTCTTTAAAAAATATCGTTTAACCGCAGTGCGCACGAGTACACGTGTTGGCTCGGAGAGGTCCAGTGCGGTCGGAGCGAATTCACGAAATGTTACAGGGACACTCGGTCGCCCTCATCCTAGATAAACGATATCGGTACCAGCCTATTTTTTCCTAACATAATAGATTGTTTTTGTTGAAAGGTCACGAAATATCTTGTCACTATTAACTACTGATTATACAATCATTCGGACACATTTATTTTGTAATTGCCTCCAAATAGATTATTTCGTGCTCGTTAATGATCTTTGACAATAGATAACCGAAAAGAATAAGAGAGATAAACGCGACAGAAATTGTTCCGTTCGTCCCAACTTTGTTGTAATAACCTAATTGCTTGTCCGAAGATTTTTAAACGTTACTTAATTTGTTATAGGATAGATAATTATTATTTATTAATATATGACATACAGTTTGACCCAACATGTGCAGAGAGTCAACAATTTCACTGTTACACATACTATTGGTCAGAGGATATTAAACAACACAAGTAAAAACATGGCAATAATCAAAAACATTTCAAAGCCTAAATAATCAATAATATGAGTACATTAACAATAATTTAAATTCAATAATAATGTTAGAATTCTATAATCATGAGTATTTTGATAATAGATTTTAATAGAAAGATCCAAGTTCTTTGAATTCTAACTTATAAGTCAACATACGTTTAGCTGTTGGTTTCCGTTTAGTTACAATATTAGAGTTATTAAACCCCATACAGCAGCTTGCATAAAAGGCCTCGGTTTTATTGCATGAGACTTAAACATAACAGTAGGTTAGGTAATGGCTAATGGCTCTGGCTAACCTTTGGGGGATACAAGCGGAATGTTATGTCAGGTGGAACCCCATTTCAGTGTCTCTATACATTTGGCCCAGTGGTAACGGCCTCGACTTACGTGTTTGGTCGTGGGTTCGAACCCAGGCCGGCGCTTTACTTTGTGTAAATGATTTCATCACCACTGTTCTAAAACAGTGAAAGAAAACATCGTGAGGTAACCGGCATGTCCTAGAACCAAAAATTCGAAGACATTTGTCATCCACTAATCCGCACTGGGCCCGCGTGATCGATTAAGGCCCATACGCTCTCACACAGAGAGGAGGCCTGTGTCCCAGCAGTGGGCACATTAAAAGGCTATTCATTGGGGACGATGATGATACAGTTGTTCCACTTTTCACTCGTTTGTCAACTATACCAAAAACGTTTATTGACAAGCATTGTCGAATTTCCCTGTTGCCATCCAGTCCAGAATAACATTAACATAACAATTTGCATATTTCTCAAAAAATCACGAATCTCCGTGACATGACACACGCAGAAACGCAACAATTGCTAATATTTACAACACAATACAAGCATGGAGGTCACACATAATCTCTTAGTTATCGGGAGAAAATGTTGTAAAATGTTTGCGCACGAGACACGAAACTAACGTAGTGAGTTCTGTGACGAATTGTTTGTTTGTGACGTGTTGTTATGCAGCATGTTGCTATGTTACTATGGCCAAGTAATTGCTGGTTACTGTCAGTCTATATTATCCTTCTGCTGTGCAAAATCCTCCAGCGGTTTGGATCCAGCACCTGTAGCCAGGTTGACAATCTACCATCGATAACGCTAGTAGAAAACGAATCAATGTATGGGAATGACACATCTAAACGTTAAATCACGTGGCCAGACCATACAAATAGAAGGCGTTAACGATTGTAGAAAGAGATTCGATACGAAACGTTTGTGACTTGGCTAGGGGGGCAGGGGTAGTGTGTACTATTGGTAAAGAATTTAGCAATTATTATTTCAGGCAATTGAAGCAACATGTGTTTTTAGGGTTTCGTACCCAAAGGATAAAAACGGGACCGATTACTAAGACTTCGCGATCCGTCTGTCTGTCTGTCTGTCTGTCCGTATGTCACCAGGCTGTATCTCATGAACCGTGATAGCTAGATAGTTGAAATTTTCACAGATGATGTATTTCTGTTGCCGCTATAACAACAAATACTAAAAACAGTATAAAATAAATATTTCAGGGGGGCTCCCATACAACAAACGTGATTTTTGGCCGTTTTTTGCTCGATATTAATAACGGCAACAGGTAGACGCTTGAAATACTCACAGAATGTTTAGTTGTATATTCACTTTAAAAATTAATTATTATTAAATTAAAATAAAATAAATTAAGGGGGCTCCCATACAACAAACGTGATTTTTTTGCAGTGTTTTGCGATAATGGTACGGAACCCTTCGTGTGCGAGTCCGACTCGCACTTGGCCGGTTTTTTTAAATCACCTCTTACTATTAGTGATAATTTTCTTTCAGCAAAAACATTGTATATGTAATCTATGACTTGTCAACTTAACTCCGGTCTGACATCTAAATAATATCAAGACGATGTATAGTAGCATTCCATTGTGTTCAAAACCTACTCATATTTCAGTAGGGTCAAGAGAGATTTGCGTCCTTTGGCTATCAAAACAGATTTACGGACGAAACCTCTCAAAAAACCATTTCTTAGCGGAATTCCCTTCAATCCTTTCCTCATCTTACCTACTCACGGAAATCCCTTTTATGATTTACATAAATCCGTATAAGTAAGACGTTATTTATTTACGGGGTATTTTGCGTAAATACAACACAAAAATGTGTAATATCTACTCACCTGTGTAAGGCATTGTTACCTAAAGATTTATCATTACTAGGTTGGTTCCAGATATCATTCGTAGATCTTTGGCAGTAGTTACTAATAACAAAGAACACGATATCTGCCAAGCGTAGTAATCATAGCAATTTC
This sequence comes from Anorthoa munda, assembly GCA_945859665.1. Lineage (NCBI taxonomy): Eukaryota > Metazoa > Arthropoda > Insecta > Lepidoptera > Noctuidae > Anorthoa > Anorthoa munda. Next base: position 23,179,283 of record OX243910.1, read on the forward strand.
TTCGGAGTCCATTCATTGCTAGTAAATTTCTTACAGCTGATAAAATCTAAGCTTCCTAAATTTGTAGAGAAACATATGTATATGTGTATATTCCACAATAGATCCCAATAGGTCGAAGTGTCCGAGTTATTTCTCGGCCCCTCCACAAGATACACATATACATACATAAACTTACGCTTTTTTCGTTGAGGTGGACAGAAATTACTAATTAGTTTTGGTAGGTACCTCCAATAGGGATGTTAACTGGGTAGAAAAATGGTAATTCTATTTAGTCCATCAGTGAGATTATCAAATAATATCGTACACGTATTTTTTGCTTTACTAAATCAATAAAAAATTACGAAGTTAAAGCGGATCAAAGTTCAGGAGTGGGGGCTTGTGACGTCACTAAGGCAGTATAAAGTGTACTAGCGGCGTGACGTTTCACGACATTTCAACGCATTATAATTATCGTCGTCACTTTATCGTGACAAAAGAACACGTGTCAAAAGAAAAAATACGTGTCCAATATTTTTTATTAATCTACCTGAAGGACAAAAATTAATTTTCAGTAAACTATACTATTACCATGAAAATCATTTATAACCAAACTAAATCTCATGATTCCAATAAGCCCAAACACGATTAAGATATTTTTTTTTGTTTTGGAGTTCCAATGCCTACCTTCCGGCTTCATCATGAGATCATTTCGATGGTACCATTTTCATCAGTACCTACCATTTGTTTATAAGTATTTGCTTTATCATAGTCGGTTAACTATTCGATATATCTTATACCCGTGAAATAATTAGCATTGAGGAGTTCCAGTGGCTCTGTGGTCTTCTTCATCAGTTCCACTTTACCAAATTATACATTCTGAGTGCAAATCATTGCATTGTTAATTCAAAATACCATAATCGCTTTATGTATGCCTATAATATTTGAGGAGTTCCCTCGATTTCTCCAGGATTCCATCATTAGATCCTTACCTGATGACCATGAGACCACTTTGGAAGCTTTTCAAACAAAAGAAGAATTTTAAAAATCGATCGAGGCGTCTTTGAAAAATCGGGGAACATACATAATCAAAAAATAAAGTTGCCGACGAATTGAGAATCTCCTCCTTTTTTGAAGACGGTTAAAATCACCACAGTCTGCTCAATGAATCAATCCTAATAAAGAATACTTTTACTAGCAAACCCAATTACGTAATTAAACGGTTAATTCCCTCTGCAAACCGGTGGTTGTATATTAGAATGGTTTACGTGAACACCTAGTAAGCTTTCAGAGCGTAAGCGAGTCGCTGAGTATCGATTAAACGCTAACCTACACAATCGATGCTTGGTTGGGCTACTACGAGTAGCACTCGACTGGTTATCATCTCGATGCGGCAAATACTTCTGAAGTTCAACAATTTGTGGTCATTGCTGAATCAGTTAAAACAGTTTTCGTTATCGGAACCTTCCACAAATAAAATTATTATTATATATTATTGTTTACAGTATAAACGCCAATGACTGTTAGCGGCAACTTGTTTATAAGTAAGAGGGTGCCTATTAATTTTCATAATTTCTCTTCTATGAATGCTAAATTATTTATTGTAGTCGGATAGTAAAACTTTTTGACAAAAATATAACCTACTTCCAGATTAAAACACTACAAAGTGAAAAATAACTTCAATTTCGGTTGTCGGTGTTCTTGTTTAAACGAAGAAACAAAAACAAGAACACTGACTTCTGAAAAAGAAGTTATTTTTCACTTTTTAGTGTTTTTATTTGAAAGTTGGTTGTATTGTTTTGTCAAGAAGTTTTTATTTTTCACTTTTTTGTTGTGGTACATAACTATAATGCCCACAATTATGCCAAAATAGATTACACGAATAACAAAAAAACTTGAACACAACCCGTAAAATTAGAACACTCTACAGTTCACCCTGGTACATACCAGGGTAAACTGTACACATCTGCTTACCCGTTTAGAGCGTACCACCGTCATGTTATTTTATGAAATGGTGTAATTAATAAACAGACATGCAATTGCAGCAATCCCGAGAGATTTGCCGTCGCTTATTGAAGAGTTATGTTGTATATCTCCGAAGTTCTTCATCAGACCTTGATCAAATTTAAATGGGAACAAAATGAGAAGAACAGCTTTCTAATAAAAAAAGAATCATCAAAATCGGTTCACCTAGTAAAAATTTTTAAAAACATTCGAATTGAGAACCTTTTTGAAGTCGTTTAAAAATGACCTAACTACACTGTTATTTATTTATGTACACCTTAAAATACAATTGTAAAAAGAAAATTAATTAAATTTAATACACATACTTACAATGGGCGGCCTAATCGCATTCCGCGATCTCTTCCAGGCAACCTATTAACATCCTTGTTATCATCATGTTTATGTCTTTTCTCAAACATGCTTGGAAATGAGATCATTATTTTGACAACCTTCTTCGAGATAAATCGAAATTGCTGTACTGGACAAACACATGCGCGCAGCGGCCGGCAAAAGTTGTATGAAAATCCATATCTGTCGTGTCTAGCGGCCAAATAAATTCCATAGTAAACTCATATCTGTCGTCGTAGTAGCTCGCCAGCCGTCGCTCCGTGCGGACGTCTCGCTGCTCGTCGCCCCACCGCGCTCTCCGGTGCCCCCACTCTCCGTCTCGTTGCGCCCCTCTGCGTGACGTCACTGCGGTCGTCGCGTCTTCGCACGCCGCTCCAAAGGTGTCGCTACTAGTAACTTTGGTTACTAGTAGTGGCAGCTATTTTGGCCCTTCCGGGCAAATCCACTTTTGTGGTCCCTGGCGGGAAACCTAGCGGTGTTAACAAGCCAGTGGGGTGTGCCCCAAGCACCCGCCAAGTCCCTTAAGGACACGGCAGTCATTGGAGTCGGGAGCGGGATCAGTTGGCCTTGGTAGATAGCCTAGTCAACCCCCGCTTCGTCCCACAGCATTCACCTGGCACGGTCGGGTGTGTCTACCCCGACGTGCCAGACTTCTTCGGTACACATTGGTGGGTGGCCCACCTTCGGTGAGTTTACCGGTACCTTAGGGCCCTGTCACCCAATAAGATTGGTGGCAGGTAGACAAGCTTAGGGCTCACCAGATACTCACCTCCCAGTCTAACCCGACTGGGAGGGTAGGTTTGCACACATCCCCGGGCCCCTCCACCCGGGGAAGATACCCTCTCCCGGCTTCACTGGATCTATAATTCTCAATTATGTCGCTCGCGGCAGTAATTGAACTCCTTCACGAGATTCTCGAGAAGGAAAAGCTCTCCAAAAAATACAGCCATGCTGTAAGTCAGGCTTTAGCCTCGTATGTGCCCGCTTCGGGCCCGACCGGGGCCCCTGGACCTAGCCAGGCACCCGTGCCGAGCGAAGCCCAGGTCTCGCCCAGGTCGCCCTCCCCGGCAGCCAGGCCCACTTCTGGGACTGGTGAGCCGACTCTACCTAAGCCCCCAGCTCCGGCCGTCGAGCCTAAAGCTACTGTCCGTTCATGGAGAGATCCTCCTTCTCCTAAAACTTCTTCTCAACCGGCCGTCGAGCCTAAGAAAACCCGATCATGGAGAGATCCTCCTTCTCCCATAGCTACTCAAGTAAAAGCTTATAAAAGCTATAAAGAGCGCATAGCCGCCCTCCATAAATTCAGGCCCAAGTCCAAGTCCAAGACCATCTGGGCGGACGATGATGACTCCCCTATGGAAGAGGGAGCAACCCTCAGCACTGACGAGGAATGGGAAGCTTTGGCTGACCAAGCTAACTCAGTTGCTGACGACCCATTAGACCCAAATGTCCCCGATAGGTCAGACGACTACGACACCGTCTCCTACGACGGTGACTCCGTAGTTTGCTCTGGAGGAAAGAGGAAAAAGAGGAGTAGTCCCATTAATGCTACCAAGGCCAAAAAGGCGGTACCAAAAACCTCTCCTCAGTCAGTTCTGCCACCGGTCTCGCCCGTAAGGCAAATCACCCCCACCCCTGACATTGCTTCTTCTCAGCGGTCCAACCGCAGCCCCAGTCCCATGGTAATAGTTACCAATAAGAAGCTCCGTCCCCCTCCACCTATTTATCTTCAGGATAAAGTCAAGTGGAACGATGTTTCAAACGCTTGTGTTGAGCGGAAAATCAACTACACCAAAGCCACTGCATGCCAACAAGGCATCAGAATCCAACTCCCCTCTCCCACTGATTTCCGGAATCTAACCCGGTACCTCAAAGAAAGGAACATCTCGTTCCATACTTACTCCCTCCCAGAGGAAAAGCCCGTCCGAGTAGTCATTAGGAGAATCCCAAAAGAGATCCCTACGGAGGAAATCCGTAAGGACCTTCTTAACCAAAATGTCCCCGTCACTGAAGTCCACCGCTTGCATAAAGCAAGAGGCGGACAACAGTACGATATTGTATTAGTTGTCTGTAGCCCTACTGAGGGTTACAACCCGATCTTCAATATAAAGACCGTGTGCTCCCTGTCGGGCATTTCGATCGAGAAACCCTACCGCCCCCATCTTGTAGGACAGTGTCACAACTGTCAACTTTATGGCCATTCTCAGGCCCACTGCTATGCAACACCCAGGTGCGTTAAGTGCATGGGTGATCATGGCACTAAGGACTGTCCCCGTCCTAAAGACCGCTCACAGTGCACGGAGCCTCCCAGTTGCGTGCTCTGTGGCCAAGTCGGGCACCCGGCTAATTACCGGGGTTGCCCAAAAGCCCCCAAGCTCGCGCCTAAAATGGCCAAGCGTTACAATGCGCACATAATGCGCATGGCTCCCTCTTCCCAACCACCCCCCCGTCTAGCCCCTCAGAGGACTTCACCATGGGGTAAGCTGAACCACCAAAGTGTGGCTCCTCAGACTTACTCCCAGCCTATCCCAGCGCTGATGGCCCACCCCATTGCAGCTCCAAATCCGGTCCCCGACCCAGTGGCCCCAGCTGCCCCCATGCCCGCACAAAACCGGAAGGTGGCTTCCACCACCACCGCCGCCATGTGCCCGCCCCCTGTAGCCCCCTCCGGGCACAAGCCATATTTGAGTGTCGCTGAGAATATAATCAGCGCGTATTCCATATGGATGACCCCTCAGGCCCGTGCTCTGGATGCAGAAATCCGGAATGCAGGCTCTCTCACCCCCGCTTCATGCAGTGCCCTCTTCTCGAGGTACGAGTGCATTACTAGGGAACTTGACAGCCTTGTCTACAAGGACGGTCAATGGGTTCGTAAATAGTACGAACACCTATTCAAACGTAGCATACATACCGATTGGTCCGCCCTCGCCGCCGAGGCCCCGCCGCGAAGTCCCAGTCATTATTTATGTAGCCAGCTCGCGAATAGCTGTGCCATAGTTAATTATAATTAGTTAATTGGAGTTTCTTGTCCGTTCTACTCCACGTAGGCTTATTCCGAACGGATGGTGTATATATATGTGTATAGAATATAAAATAATTAATTTATATGTGATAATATTTGTACGCTTCGCGGCAAAACATAGAGAATCTAACTAGTATTGTAACATCCCGCACACCGTGTAACTACCTATGTTTACAAATAAAGATTCTTATTCTTATTCTTATTCTTATGGTAGAATCACTTTATTAGATCCAGCCTTAGTTGTCCCCCCAGCGACGCCCTGAGCCGAGGTCCGACCCCAACTGGGGTAGCCCTCAGCGTTGTCGCTTAGGTTTAGTAAATTTTTGCCTAGCTGGAGGCTATATAGTTTAGTCTCCGTAGGAAAGCCCGGTTAAGCAGCTAAACAGTCACTTTGACTGAGTTGCGAGACGCCACGTATTAAAAAAAAAAAAAAAAAAAAAAAAAAAAACATATCTGTCGTGTAGTTTAAAAATGGAACGATGTTTTACTCCGAAACATGGCAACCAAGGAGGTAACTTATCAAAGGTTTTATTTAAATTTCGAACTGGCTTGCAAATAGAACGCTGTTTATTGAAAAAAAAAACAAAGGAACACTTTAACGCGGGCACAATTATTGTTGTTCGTCATTGATTTTGACAAAATGAGTTCTAGGTACTACTTAGTTTTAATTTCCGCGCATTATTTGAGAAAAGTACTATACAAGCCTTGGCCACAACTAGGTATTGATGGACTTACGTATGTGTGCCTCGGCTTCGCCTCGGCCCACATTTACACGTTCGTCCATCAATGCCTATTTTGCTGGCCGCTGCAGTAATGTACTATTTCTCAAATATGCTTGGAAATTTGAGCATTATTTTGACAACCTTCTTCGAGATAAATCGAAATTGCAGTACTGGCAAAATACAGGCGAGCAGCGGCCGGCAAAAGTTGTATGATAATCCATATCTGTCGCGTCTAGCGGCCAAATAAATTACATAATAAACTCATATCTGTCGTGTAATTTAAAAATGGAACGATCTTTTACTCCGAAACATGGCAACCAAGGAGGTAACTTATCAAAGGTTTTATTTAAATTTCGAACTGGCTTGCAAACAGAACGCTGATTATTGAAAAAAAAAACCTTTTAACGCGGGAACAATTATTGTTTTCGTCATTGATTTTGAAAAAATGAGTTCTACGTACTACTTAGTTTTAATTTCCGCGCATTATTTGAGAAAAGTGCGATACAAGCCTTGGCCACAACTAGGCATTGATGGACTTACGTATGTGTGCCTCGGCTTCGCCTCGGCCCACATTTACACGTTCGTCCATCATTGCCTCTTTTGCTGGCCGCTGCAGTAATCTACTATTGTTGCATGTTGTTACTTTGAATCAGTACCTGTAATTCGTTTCCTTTTTAAATTCTCCCTGTAATTGAAGCTTATTGTAAGCTATAATAATAAATCGACTTTCCCTAGTACCCTTACCAACCAGAGTGTGAAATAGTACTGATTGGAAGGGTTACTGTCCCAAATCTATAGCTAACCTTATCAGTATAGACTCAGCCACAGGGTCACTGAAACACACGATTTACGAGACACAAGTTATAGCAATGATTAATAGTCTGCTAATAGTTCAAGTTCTGTGACAGAACTGTCTGGATAATTGTAATGGATTGCAGTTGGATGATTTTGAAGTAGAAATTATGAGGAGAAACAGAATTGGGGATTGGAAATCTTTATATTTTTTTTTGTAAAATTGGGCTAATTTGGGTTACTGTCCGAATTGTTTGTTAAAATAAAAAAAAATAAAAAAACCTGACTGCTTAAAAAGCGAACTAAACAGACGTAAACAAGAAGAAAATCATGCTGTGCAGTCGGAGGATACATATTCGCAAGCTGGCTGACCAAAACCAGATGAAAGCTTTTTTAACAGTCGGGTTTTTGTTTTTTTATTAATTAACTTTTTTATTTACAACTTTTTTTTTAATTAGTTATATTTAAACATATAAGTGTTATATATTTTTGAAATCACCTCTTAAAACCCTTTATTTTGATACCCCACACGATGGGTTCGGCAGAAAAAATATTTTTTTCGGCCACTAAATGGCGGCCAAAAGCCGTAATTATTTTCTTTTCCTATTTTAATGTAGCCAGTGACACTCGCAGGGTTAAGACGAATCGATTGACGTAAGAATAATCAAAATAGGCCAACGCGTTTGGTCTCTAGAACGCCACATAGGGACAAACATACATACCTAGACTGATAAACAAATTACCCTACTTCGGCAGTTGGTTAATTATTAGTTTTCGATGTATAGTATAGTTAATATAAAATTCTTCCTATTTGTTGTCTTAATTTCTGAAGGTCGTGCCCGTCTTGAAACGCTTTGACGGAGTCACTGAAGAGCTGCTCTGCTTAATACTAAACATCGGAATCCATTTTTTCAATTTTATATACACACTGGGCCTGCGTGGTGGATTAAGGCCCATTCCCTCTCTCACAGAGATGAGGTCTGTGTCCCGGCAGTGGGAACGTTAAAAGGCCGATGTTGTTGTATACTCCTTCAAATAAGAGAGAAAATAAAATAAGAGAGAGTTTAAATATAAATATGTTATACAGAGTAAAAATAAATGAACCCGTGAAACTTAGCAGATGTAGTTGATATTTACTAAAGACAATAAAAAACCGGCCAAGTGCGTGTCGGGCCACGCGCAGTAATAGGGTTCCGAAGTTGCATTATAATGCGGACTAAAAAGAGGGTATTTTTGTTGTTACATGAACATTAGGATGGTTTCAGCGGCTCACAAAGTCTAAAAACAGGCCCACATAGGTTTTTTTATTCTATATTCTCGCGTTTGACCAATATCTAGGTAAGCGATGATGTGGTCTACGGTGAAGCACGCTTGCCTAGATGTAATCTATTCACTCTTGATTTAAACTAAATAAGGACTAACTGGTAACTGAAGAAGGAGTTATAAAATCCAAATTCGCAACTGAAGTTACAAAAATATTATCTATTTGAGTACCAGCGCGGGTGCGAATTGGGAAAGGAGACGATACGAACGCGCGTTAGAGCCACAGTGAATGGTATAGTTCGTTCCTGGATCCTTGCGTGCACGCTCCTTGTTTATTTATCTTTCGGAATTTTATTTTATGGGTTAAGCTCGCCTTTGTACATAAGTTGTCCTACTATATTTGATAAATGTATGTTTTTGTGTACAATAAAGAATAATAAATAAGAAAGAATCCTATGTATTCATCTCTAATCTCCTCACTATTATATTCACTATTTAATTCTGGAAAGTTTTACGCTACTCAATTAGTGATGAAGTCGGGTCGAATATTGAATTTATAGAAGGATATCGACAAAATAAAATAAGTAATTTGCTTGGAAATCGAATCTAATTTGACTTTACTTATACGTTTTAATTACAAAACGTCGAAACTATTTCTGCACTAACACAAAATAGACTCCACCGCGCGCATGCGCCGTATGGACTACGTTCTGGTACTGCCAACGACTCCGGCCACTCCAATGCGTTATTCGAGCTTAAACATTATTAATTTAGAAATCATTATTATTAAGGATGTTATGGTTTTATTTTTGTATATTTTTACATGTTTCATAAGCATATATTTACTATCTGTTTTACACAGCTAACAACGTTATTTAAGTATTTTTTCAATGGCATTTGTACAAAAAATTTATTGTGCCAAGTACATTTTATAAGTTGGTCGACTATTACTCGTAAACTTATAAAGCCTGTTATGATTTCATTTTTGTATATTTTTACATGGTTCGTAAGCATTATATTTACTCTGTTTTACACAGCTATCAACTTTATTTTAGTAATTTTTCAATGGCATTTGTACAAAATTTTTACTGTTCCAAGTACATTTTATAAGTTGGTCGACTATTACTCGTAAACTTGTAAAGCCTTGTTATCCGTGATAATTTTCCTTTTAATTTCATTATATTTACTACTGCCGTGAATTTTTTCACATAACCAAGAGCAACCATTTCGCTGGCAGGGGGGGGGGACACTTGACTCTAACATAAATTTGCAACTTAAAGCTTAATTTTACGCAAACGAATCTCTGAATCGAAAAATGGTTTTAACAAACCCATAATATTTTTGAATGGCCTATCCAACGATACCCCACACCATGGGATAGATGAGAAAAAAAAAATACATTCCCACTTTACGTCTATGGGAGGTACCCGAAAAAAAAATATATTTCACGATTTTATGTTACCACTTTGTCGGTATTGTTAATATGTATATACATGCCAAATTATAGCTTCCTAGTACTTAGATTCTCTGAGCTAGGCTGCGGACGGACAGACGGACAGAGCGAAACTATAAGGGTTCCTTGTTGACTTCGGAACCCTAAAAAACTGCATTTTTCAAGCAGCTGACTTACGCTTTATTTACGTACTATACTAGCGGACGCCTCGCGGTATCACCCGCGTAATTCCCGTTCCCGTGGGAATACAGGGATTAAAATATTGTTACCCGGGAATAGTGTAGCTAATTTTCGAAATCGGTCCAGTAGTTTTTAAGTTCGTTACATACAAAAATACATAAATCTTTCCTCTGTATAATATCAGTATAGATAATATAGATGTTTCATCCACATTAGATAAGAAATCGATACCTATCATGTCTACGGAGTTTCCTTAACTTATTTAATTTGCCTCTGTAAATAGGTATCCAGTAGTTTTGCGTCCCGTCAACTTTTAATAGGTAACAACAGCCTTAGACTAGTTTCTGTAAAAAAACTTGTGTTAATCATGAAACTTATGGCCGTGTACTGAATTACTAAGGCCCGACTTTTTGATCCGTAGTTAATACAACCAAGGGTTACATAATATGCTAACCAATGGTTTCAAATTTCGATAAAACGCCCATTCTTATAAATTGTTAGCCTCAGAAATTGTCAAATAAATTGTAGATGAATCAAATAAATAATTGTAGAACGTTAATTATTTGATATTTTTTTATAATTATAATTGTTGAATAAACGCGTTTTACCGAAAATTAAAATGAATCTTAATTATCAAATTACAAATGGTTAAATAATTAACTCCTGAAGAGTACTTGATACCCGTATTGAAGCATTTGTGTTGCCTATAATTGATGAATAAATGCTACGTCGGCACAGTTTCTTTGTATGGGATGAGGCATCTGTATGCTAGTTTTATATTATCTGCCCTGGCCACCCTGGGCAAAAATGGTGTGAAATTTTACATCTTTAGACTACCGTAACAACGGTCAAAAACCTTCAAATGACAGCCGGGATCAGCTGGTTAACGTTCTTTTCGAGGTACGGATAAATCTCGGTATGTGACCTCGGTAAGCGTTACTTAACCTTGAAGATCGACCCGGGGATAATTAAATTAAAATAATTGGCTGGCTTAATTACTAATACAGAACAAGATAATGTTGTCTCCCCAAAGGGTAAAAACGGGACCCTATTACTGAGACTTCGCGATCCGTCTGTCCGTCTGTCTCCAGGCTGTATCTCAAGAACCGTGATAGCTAGACAGTTGAAATTTTCACAGATGATGTATTTCTGTTGCCGCTATAACAACAAATACTAAAAACAGTATAAAATAAATATTAAAGGGGGGCTCCCATACAACAAACGTGATATTTTTGCCGCTTTTTGCTCGATATTAATAACGGCAACAGGTAGACGCTTGAAATATTCACAGAATGTTTAGTTGTATATTTACTTCAAAAAATTATAATTAATAAATTAAAATAAAATAAATTAAGGGGGGCTCCCATACAACAAACGTGATTTTTATGCAATGTTTTGCGATAATGGTACGGAACCCTTTGTGTGCGAGTCCGACTCGCACTTGGCCGGTTTAATATTTATATTTATATGTTTTTATAGGGCTAGTACTTCCCTTTAGTGAAAATCGTTTCAGTGAGTGCGGTACAGCACTGCATTCGATTCAAAACTTAGAAATTATGATTTGATGATGACGATCGAATAGACGCAGTAGGTACTTAATTGTAGGAGGGATTGCGAACTAGATCTGAACTCCGTTCGTCTGAACTTCGGACATTCTTGATCTTTATCAAATAGAGGATTCCAAATTAAATGTATTTTAACCAGAATTCAGCCACTCCGACAGCGTTAGCATTTGCTTCGTAAAATACATTTACAATCGGATTGAACTCGGTACTCAAATTCGGATACGGATTGGATATAGTGCTTAAAAGCACTGATAAAAAGTCCCGCTATTTCTGAGTGTCTCCGACTATTTTTATCCCGAAAAAATACACGAGTCCTTCCACGACAGCGAACCCGCGAAAAATGCACGGGTCCGGCCCCGAGAAACCGCAATAAAAATAGTAGTTTCCACTATGTTCTTTACTTAACATGATAAAATTTAGTTATCACGCTACCTAAATCAGGGAAAAACAAACGTCTAATGTGATATATTATATACAATATCACGCCTGTATTCCACGAAGGGTTATAGTCCATTTGAGATAACATTAGAAATTTAAATAAGCCCATTTTACAGCCCGTTCGACCGATTTTGACTTCTATTGCGTTGGTTTTATGAAAAATGGCAGCTATATTAAACAGGTTTATGCTTTATAAGTCATCCTTATGTTTGCGGAATAGAACTCAAAATCCGTTGAACGGACTGTAAAAGGGGGTTGTATTTTTTTAAATGTTTTTCCAAATGTAGTATAGTAGTAGAGTAGAGTGGTGAACATATAGCAGATCCACATTTCGTCAGTTATGTTCAAGTCCCATGTTTTAGGGCGCCAGCCTATTGCCATCAACTGGGCACGTAGCCAGATTCCAGGCTATTACTAAGAAGTTCCAGATCTAGAAAACCCAATAACACTCTACCTGACCTAGGATTCGAACCCAGGACCACATCAAGGTAATTAGCCTTTGGCCGAGTAATCTTAAGGGCGCTCCACAGCTTTAGTGCCGTAAAATGGTTACTTTCTTAAGTAACGGCTAAGTTAAAATGTTTGAAAAAGATATGTATTTATTATTGATTCTGTACTTTATTTGTGAAACATGGTTTATTCATGTAACTAATAGTTTTTCTTTAAAAAAAGTATTTACAACACGTTATTTTTTCGCTACTTTTGCATGCTCCATAACGACTAGGATGTTTAGAAATATTATAATACAGAAAAAAAATGTATGTCTAGAATTTTTTCATAACTTAAATAGCATATGTAAATAAAAGAATATTTTGCAAACAAAACTGTCCAAAAGGAGATTCAATGCTGATATTCTGTATCGGCATTTAAATGTCTAAAAGTAAAATAATAAAAATGCTGAGCAGTATATATAACGAGGCAGTTAAGTGTGATATAGTATTATAGATACGTATATGAAGCTCGTATATGGGCTATGCTCGGCATTTCCTTGCGTTGACGCATCAGAAATGAGGATATCCGCAGCAGAACCAAAGTTACCGACATAGCCCAAATAATTACGAAACTTAAATGACATTGCTCGCAGAATGGATGGCCGATAGGGCCGAAAACTTCTGGAATGGCGACCGCGAACCAGAAGACGATACGTTGGAAGGCCTCTCACTAGGTGGACCGATGACCTGGTTAAGGTTGCGGGAAGGCGATGGATGCGAGACACACGGGATTGTTCAATGAGGCGAGGCCTGGGGGAGGCCTATGTCCAGCAGTGCACGTCTTTCGTCTGAAATATGAAGCTCAAAACAAAGCGCATACAACATACATGAAAGATTTCAAAACAGTTCATCAATCTTGCATCTCATAAACAAGTTTCTCAACAGTAATGGGCCACTCGGTTGGCCATTTAATTCAATTAAGCCATTCATGAGGTCCTTAGAGACGACTTGATGGAGCACACTGGCTGAATAAACGGTGGACAAGTAGATATGCTAATACTTAGAGATTGGCCTATTAGCTTGTTAGAGGATTAAATTGGTTTTTGCTCTGGGAGTTGGGTTTGTAACAGCCAGTCTGGAAGAGTTTTATGTATTTGTGGGAGAGCTATAAAAACGTATAAGGTAACACCCTAAAACTGAATTGTTATAGTTTGTAGGTATAAATAGACAGTATGTTTGTACTGTATATTTCTAAAATACAACCCACAATCACACATCATGACCACAGAGCATACAACCCATGCATCTGTGGTCTCAATGCCCAACGGTCAAAGCCAGGCTTGTCATTGTACTGCAAGCCACATTAATATCTAGTGATGTATCTTACAACTACCACAAACTTCTGTTACCCTGGTACAATTTGTGAGGATTTATAGGCATGGAATTGAAATGGTATTAGATTATTCCAGTTATATACGTAGACATAGTTATTATAGACTAGCTGATCCCCGGGGCTTCGCTCCCGTCAACTGGCTACATTGCCTACCCTGACTACCCTGCCAACCCTGCCTACCCTGCTTACCTTGCTTACCCTGCCTACCCTACTTACCTACCTGATATTTTTTATATATCATCAATAGTTTTCTTAGCGCACGCCAAAGAATGAATTTTACAGGCAACATTTTGCTTCTTTGGGTTACATTATTGCAATTTTCATATGGATCTCTAATTTATTTGAAAATATGTTATAACCTATGACACTCAGGAATAATGTAGCTTTCTACTGGTGAAAGAATTTTCAAATTCGGTCCAGTAAATCCAGAGATTACCCCCTACAACGTCACAAACTCACAATTCATAAACTTTACCTCTTTATAATATTAGTATAGATCGAAGATGGAATATTATAATGGAATCTTTTGCTTAGATACAATACACGACAATTTTCTTAGAGCATCCAAATTATGCATCTTTAGCCACAAAACCCAACGTTCAAATCCAGGCTTGTCATTGTACTGCAAGCCACATTACAATAATATCTAGTGATGTATCTTACTGCCACATCCTCCTGTTACACTAGTACAATTATTTACAAGGGATGATAGCCATGAAATTGAAATGGTATTAGATTATTCCAGTTATATACATAAATATAGTTATAAAAGATGGAAGATGTAATGGTTTTTTTTTTCCTTGGTGACAATAAAAAGCATTTTTCTTTTAGTAAGTGTCTGAAATAGGGCCTTGGTTTAAAGCTGTTTTTAGATAATATGGATAGCTATCGAATTATATTGATGCCTGTAGATTTAATAATATTCAATGCGGCTTTGGTGCATTTAGAAAGCAGGTGTTGGCAATATCGTTTACTTTTATGCAGATAGATGACGTTGTTAGGTTAGCCGCGATTTCTGAATCGCGGCGTTAAGATTCTCCGTGATTTAACTAGGTTCACGATGATTGTAATTTTAAATGAGGCAATATATACACAGTTGTATTGTGACACTGTGTTGTTGTTTTACTTTTATACCATCATCCTTGTTACGGTCGCGAATGCTACAGAAACAGTGCAGGGTATTGAACGGTTGTGCATCCGGCGTTTTAAAGAATTAGCGATTCGTAGCTTAGGAAGTCGTTATTGGTGTTAATTTTTTATTGAAGGATAAAACATACAGTAATAACTTGCCTTTTGAATCATTACAACATATCAATCATTACACCTACCTATAGTTATTCATCACTGAAAACAAAACACAACAGATAATAAATAATGCCAGTACCGACCCATACTCTTAACCAAAAACGAATTGATCTTCGTGACCTGCAAATATTCCTAAAAGGAAGGCTATTGTAAATTAAATTACAGAATATAACCCTGGCCCATTTTACGCCAATTATTCACAATATCCACAGTTCCCAATTGAAATGTAAAATTAAACAAAAAGCAATATGGAACCAAACCAAAGCCACTCGTTTTAATTTTGTAAATGAACTGGGGAAATAATTAAAATGTTTCAGGCGTTGAGTCCCGTCTTTGTCGGCCTTGTGGTTTCGTCGGAATATTATCTTGATTCAAACGTTGGTTTCTGCTGTCGACAACCCTGGAGTTTAATGTTATTGTGGTCAGTTTGGGCCAGGCTTTTGATGTGTTGTCACTAGGGTTGGTGGTTGGAGAAATTTCTCTATCTAATGAAGTTTCTATGAGTGACGAATTGCGTAGGCAAGAAGGGATATTACACACTTTTGCTTATAGTATCTTCTTTAAAAATATAATATTAACCATCGTAGTTTTGCTGATGGGTCAAAAGTGCAGGAGTCAAGACCGCGTCATCATCATCATCATCAGCCTTTTTAATGTGCCCACTGCTGGGAAACAGGCCTCCTCTCTGTGAGAGGGAATGAGCCGTAATCCACCACACAGGCCCAATGCGGGTTGGTGGATGTCACATGTATTCGATTTTTTGTTTCTAGGACATGCCGGTTTCCTCACGATGTTTTCCTTCACCGTTTTGAGAGCAATGGTGGTGACCACTGCTCCACCACTGCTCTCAAGACCGCGTACTTACCATAAAACGCAGGGTTCGAAGACATGGATCTTCCGCTAAGTGGATTGATGACCTGGTGCGGATGAGCGAAGCCTGGGGTTTGTCGATGTAGTTACAATTGGGGTCCCCCAATTGTAACTATTGCATATTGTCTGTTGTATAAAATGATGATCTTATCAAATATATTCTAAATAGATCTTTGTAAACCCTTTTGTCTCCCAAACTAAATGACATCAGACATTTTGCCTTGAGCTTTTCATCCGGCCTTCCTTTTCCAACAAACGTAGTTATTATGTATTATGTAAAAGTACCAACCAACAAAAAGAGAGTCTTATTCAGAATTGGGAAATATGTAGTCATAAGCTATACGGTTTAATTGGCAACAATTCCATTGTCCAAGGCTATGAAACTCGATTAAAGTTACCCTTTTTATTGTTTCGGGCCCATTATTACGCTCTATTCAAGCCGTAAGCCCGAAAGGTACCGCGTATGTATGAAATATTCAAATGAAGGTCAGGATGGAACATTCTTGACAATACCTGGGCACGTGTATATATTTTTAGTTCACACATTTAATATTACATTATCTAATAACAACTAAGCATGGTCCACGAAATTGTTTTTATTTTAGAACGAATTTTATTTTCGATGGTTTTCGAGTTCAAGAAGCTAGATTTGATGGAAAATTTACTGATAATTTTGAATATTTTGCAATCTTAATATTTAGTTCGCGAACGATGTCAATTCTTATTTCATCACCACCGTCATTTCAGCCGAAAGATGTCGTCAGCTGGATATAAGCCTCCAATCCTCGCCACAATGGCCGGTCTGGTGGTCCAACAGATACCTAAGTGGAACTTTAACAATACACCATTGTCACAATTCAGAAAAAAATACCCTATGAGATATAAGAAACCGTTCTAAAGATATAAGGAAAAACGTAAACGTATAAGAAATAGTACATTTCATATTTCCAAGTAAAATACAGATAAAATATGATTACTGTATTAAATCTTCGGGCTCAGAAACCTTATCCTTATCCTTATGCCTTTTGTGTGGGTATTATAAATTGTTTGCAGGATTCGGATTATCTGTGACACAACAAACATAATCTAAGATAGGAGGGGTTAAGAAGGGGGGGTTTCAACTGTGACGTGACATATGGGATTAAATTAAGCAATATTGATGGTTTAGAGCACAGTAACTTAGGATAGGATAATTGTATTATTCCATTAGTTTAATCTTGTAAGTATATCTTAAACTAATTTTATTATAGAGTTGAAATGTAATGAGTTATTTACTTCTCAAAAGATTATGATCATTCTCATATTATTAATTCATACACAGATTCTCGTATGATCGATCTGACCAAGATAATGTTTGGACTTTGAAAGAAACTGTAGCTTTTGTTTTTGTTCCGGTGTTTCCACTCAAAGTAGACAGCTAGGAAACATCGAACTCGTCCAGTTTTTGTTTGTGTTTGACGTGTAAAATTGTTTGTTTAACCGGAATTACAAAAATATATAACAACAATATTTTATCTAAATACTTGTTATATGTTACTAGATTTTGGCCGCGACTTCGTCTGGGCAAAAATTTTATAGGGGTTGAATTGCAAAAAATCCCTTCTTAGCACTCACCTACATGCAAAATTTAAATATTTTAGACTTCTTTCTAGGTTGATAGATCAATCAGTCAGTTTTGCCTTATATATAGAGTACCTGGGCGACCGAGGACTGCTCGGGTGAAAATAGAGAAAACGACGTTTTCTAAAAATAAAACCTAGCTAGATCGGTTTATCGCCCCCGAAAATCCCTTCATACTAAATTTCATGAAAATCGTTATACATATTATATATACAAGAATTATTCGTTTAAAGGTATTAAATAGATAGATTAGATTTAGTTGCAATAAAATAAACTCAATCTCATAACAAACGTAGAGTCGATCTCCTCAGTTTATATTCCATTCGTAGGAAGGAATCTAGTTCCAATTTACCAAGATCCTGCTTGAGCAAACAATATAGATGATACTATGTATAATGTACTACTATATAGTTAGTTCTAGTGTAGTTGGCAGGACCGAGATCGCTGTGGGATTAGGTTTGCGGATCAATGGTAGGTAACTACGGCTCTGCGAAAGGAAATAGCCATACTGTGACTAATAATAATACATAGTGAATGTATGACTCCAAGATGACATGAACTTAATTTTGACATTTTAAAGTAATTTTAATAATACTAATTCATATCGGACTTACTGTAAATCGCAAATCTTAAAATTAATATTGTACTTAGTTAAGAACGACAATTAAATATTTGTACACCATATATTTCGTGGTAGAATGTATAGAACTAACAAAAATTTTAACACCATACTATGTAAAACTACATTCTTACAAATAAATAAATTCTAATTCTAATTCTAATTCTATGATATTCTTATTATTAAGTAGCACCAAGGAAAGTGAAAAACTTTCGCTATGAAACTTATCCTGAAATAGCAAAAAATTGGCAACTTTTGCACATTATGATCTGGGGCTGTATGGAAGAGAGTGCTATCGGTTGTCGTCTTTGGCTTACACTGGAAAAAAGATGGTGATTGAAATGTTGTCCCAAGTTGGTACTTAAAGATACATAAAATACTTTTTATGTACACTCATCGCATATTTTGGATGAAATAGCAGATTTTTCATTCGATATTTGCGACTTGATCACCATAGGAAAAGTTGATCATTTGAGAAAGTGATTAAAGCTTGTCTCCAGTTCGTTTCTGAAAAAAAATAACTCACATTTTTGTTTTGTGTTCAGACCAAGAAACAAATAATTGCTTTTGACAATCTTTATTACTTACCTACTGCGAAAATACCAATGAAAATTTGGTATTGTCTAGAAATACAGATATTTGTATTGTAGAATAGACTATTTGCTCGAAAAGCAATTTAGAAAGATCCTTTTGTCGACGGGGACGGGGTAAACCAACAATATAGCTATTACTGCAATACTTAGCTTTAGACTGGGATTTGCCATCGGATTTGTGGTTTATATTGCTTAACCTTTAGAGGATAAAGATACATAGATAAAGTTTGCTTTTCTATCAAAGACGTATAAGATGGCTAGGTGGTGTGAGAATTTGTACTGGCACTTTGAACATGTGCTATTGTTTCACCTAATCTTTGAGAACACATCTCCATTTGAGATAACATTGGACATTTAAATAAGCCCATTTTACAGCCCGATCAACCGATTTTGACTTCTATTTCGTTGTGGATATGACAAATGGCAGCTGTATTTAACAGTTGGTTTTGGTAACAGGTTTATGCTTTTTATGCTATCCTTATATTTACGGTATAGAACTCAAAATCGGTTGAACGGAATGTAAAAAAGGATTGTAAAAATTTCTAATGTTATTTCAAATGGAGTGTACAGAAGTTATGAAATGGTGTGTAGCTGAGTGATGCGAGGATACGTATCGGACTCTTTTCAGCTGTGCATGTCCCTCGCTCACATCCCTCGCACACATCTCTCGCTTTTTTGTTTGTACAAATACCACCAGAGTTGTGGTAAACCAGTCTGAAAATTTGAAGTGATCCCTTGGTAGATTCATTCCTAGATCACCGCCAAGCTAAGACGTACATCTTTGGTAGAAACAAATCTAACCCTACCCTTAGAGTTGTTTACTAAGATGAATTGTACTGAAGAGATACACAATAATACTCGGCTATATATTGTTACCTATGTAATTGTTCCAGATGGGAATTGTCTGTGGATTTGTGACATCTATACTACTAACTAGAAGCGAGACTCAGAGGATTATGCTAACAGATACAGCTGAATGGGTTTCGACTTAAACTTAATAGCCTATTCGATGTTGTGTAAGAGATTATGAACCAACTGTAAAGAACTATCTTCAAACAAATACAATTCCGTGCTTGGAAGTTTGTTGTTTGCTAGTAAAAGTGTGAATCTTTTATAAAATCATTATTACATCATTAATAAATACCTGGATCAAATTTTACCCTATACTTTTTTCTGACATCTCTCATCAATGGGTTCATCATCATCATCATCCACTTGACTTCGCCCACTGCTGAGCATAGGCCTCTCTCTTCTTGTACCAATCACCACGTTCCCGTGCCAACCTCGTCCAGGTTCTACCCGCAATGGCAACAATGTCATCGACCCATCCTGCCGCTGGACGACCAATACTTTTTCTTCCAGTCCTTGGACGCAATGGGTTACTTACTACATTTTGGAAGTGATGTAAGCAGTTGCAATCGCAACGTAAAATCTTGTCGTTAAATAATGCCGTGCAGTGGAGGATACATCTCATTTGGTCAGCCAGCTCGCGAATATGTATCCTCCGACTGCACAGCATGACTTTCTTCTTGTTTACGTCTTTTTAGTTAGTTTCTTAAGCAGTCGGGTTTTTGATTTTTGAATTAACCTTTTTTTATTTATAACTGTTTAATTAAGTTTTTTTTCGAATTGTGTACATTTAAACATATAAGTGTTTTATACTTTTGAAATAAACTCTTAAAATCCTTCATTTTGATACCACACACGAAGGGTTTGGAAGAAAATATTGGACCCCCTCAAAATCCGCCATTTTTCTATTTTCCCATTTTAATGTAGCCAGTGACACTCGCTTAAGACGAATCGGTTGACGTAAGAACCTCCTTCGGCAGTCGGATAAAAAACTAGAGTAGCAATTCAAGCATCAGCATAAAGTCAAGTCAGTCTACAGTCTCCTCAAAAACAACGACATTTCTTTATTGAACAATGTAGTTAACAAAGGAATTTTCCTCTTAAATCCTTATAATTAAGATCTAACGGCGCACCGCTTTGTCTTTTCCTAAGACGTAAAGTCACCATTAGCTCGTCTTAATTCGTTTAGCAGCTCAGGGATGGAAGGCTTGACAAATTAGAGGCTGACGAAGCACTGAGGGTGAGAAGTCACTGAGGCAGAACTGAGCTGACTTCATTTATTTTCTAGAAAGATCAGACATGTTTGAGCGTAGAATTGTGTTAAGGAATTTAGTTTGATGTTAGATTCAGCCTAAAAAGCCAATCATTTTTAAACTTTTCATCATGATTCATCATATTTTGGATAAGTACTTTTTGAAGGGTAATAGCTATATTGATATCATCAGCCTATTAATGTTTCCACTGCTGGTACACAGGCCTTCCCTCTGTTAGAGGGAATGGACCGTAATCCACCACGCGGGCCCAGTGCGCGTTGGTGGATGTCACATGTCTTCGAATTTTTGGTTCTAGGACATGCCGGTTTCCTCACAATATTTTCCTTCACCGTTTTGAGAGCAGTGGTGATGAAATAATTTACACAAAGTAAAGCGCCTGCCTAAGCTCGAACCCACGACCTATACAACTTTTAAGTCGCGGCCGATACCACTGGGCCACCACTGCTAAGCTAAGCTATGAGCCACTGCAAATCAATATTGATATAAATGTTTATAACTACATGCTACTTAAAAAAAGCTGTTTGGCGTCTTCTTTAAAGCCAGGTCATCAGCATTTGATAACGAGTTGATAATCTTTAGAAAACGTCACAAAAAGGTTTCATAACATATCCTAAGCAAATAAGAAAAAGGGCAGCAGGATAATCATGATGATAAATAGGCTTCAACTTGATCGCTAAGCAAGAACCTGCAATTAAGCTCCTTGCAATAGGAAATGATAATTCTATTTAGTCCGTCAGTGAGATTATCAAATAATATTGGACCCGTATTTTTTGCTTTGTAAATAAATAAATATTGACAAAGATAAAGCACATCAAAGTTCAGAAGTGGGGGCTTGTGACGTCACTTTGTCAGCATAGAGTGTAGCACACCGTGACGTCACTCGATATTTCAACGCACTGTGTCGTCGTAATTTTTTGTTTAAAAAAGAAAAATACGTGTTCAATATTTTAAGGTTATCTAACAGTCGCAGAGGTTTTATAATCGTTATTGCACCTACCACTATAATTTGTTTCTACATCGCCCAAAGGTTGAGTGGAACAAAATGCCTAAGACATTAAGTCTGCTTCTGTACGTTTGTGGTGTAGTGGCCGCAAGCGCTACTGCCGTGCATGAAGTCCTTTTTTTTTTGTTTGGGGTTTTTTTCTGGGTCTAACTGACTAAAACCCACCCGTGTTCCTTCAGTTGCTTGAGCCAGGATTGCGGTAACTTTTTTTCAAATTTATCCGCGACCCAGTGCATGAAGTCCTGGGATCGTATTATTTTTTGTTTTTTAACTTTGCCCCACCTGGAATTTCTTCCTGTATTGTGGGTGCGTTTACAAACATCTAAACTCATATACACAAGACACCCAGATCAGGAACAACTATCTGTAGGCCAAACAAATATTTTTTCCGTGCGATAATCGAACCCGCGACACGTAGCGCAGTAGCCGATTGCTCAACCACTACGCCAACCGTGTCGCCGTGCCGTCAATTGCAGGTCGGAAAAAGTTGTGTCCGGTCACAGATAATATAATACTAGCATAGGTACAGATGCCTCATCCCATACAAAGAAACCGTGCCGACGTAACTAGCGTCTGATTAAGATGATTATTTTTATAAGTACTTCGATCGAATTCGGTTCCGTTCCACGGCTATAGACGGTGTTAGCAGCGACTTGCAAGTAAAGGGGTTTTCTCGGTTCGTGTATATTTTTTTCTTTAAATACAGAGACGATTTACTGTATAGTATTTTTTGCAAGATTTTACAGTTTCATTGTACCTATATGTGTTTCAATACAAATTTTAAAAATCGAGTGTTATGTCGCAGAAATTTAAAACCGCGCCATCTATTGGAAGCAATTCAAACAATCTTAATAATTATCCGTTCAAATAATCTTTGAAATGTTAATTAAGAACCCAATATTCCATAATTTTGTGCTTAGTAGAGTTGATTGAAAAAGAACATAAAATTTTTAAGATCAATTCTAGCAAATGTTAATTTTATACACAATTCAATAACGAATCGATGCATATCGCGCCATCTAGTGACATTTATTTGAACCAAATTTTCTTTATTAGCGCTGGGACCCTGTAGTCCGGTTGATGGCAATAGACTCGCCCCTTTTACATGGGAATTAAACATAACTACCAAAATGTGGATGCACTACAGTACAAGAACCACCTCTACCGAACCCTTTGGGAATTACAGCCGTGATGTTTTGTTATGTTAGATGGTTATATCATCATAATGATTTTGATTAACCAACCTGAATGTGTTTGACGAGACTTCATTGGTTTAACGGCTAAACCACCGACCGAATACAAAGCCAATTTAATTTGTATCATAATTTACTGAAGAGAATTATACAGTTTAATTTTATTAGGTTTAATATTGTTAGGCTATATTTTAGATAATTTTCTCAACAAATACCTGTTGGGCGTAATATTGACTTTGAACTATCTAAGTAAAGGGTGACTTTAATTAATTTAATTGGAAATTATTCAGATGGTAGGTGCTTATAAACAAAATCAACATTTACTATAGAATTAATTCGAAATAAAAAATCCGCTGTTCAGTACATTTTTGCTCGCACAAATGGACAAAAATATGCAATAGCTGTTTATCATATTTTCGTAGTTCTAAATTGATCCATGAATGCTTTCACCTAAAAATCTTTATAAGTTGTTACGATGATTTTAGGATAAAATTTGTTCTATGCCAATAACTCAAAAAAAACAACTACTATCGCCATAAATACCACACTTTTAAAATCTATTAAATTGACCATAACCATTCTATTTCAATATCTGCCTAGCAAAAACAAAAACACATTATCATTTCCAAGCCGCAAATATTGTTGTCTCCACCATTTTGTTCCGCCTGCCGCCATGTTAACTGATGACGTCACTGCTCACAAGACTGACAACTTAACAAAAGTTTGAATAACACAAAAGTGCTGTATAATTGAGTTCTAAGCTGAGTGTCTTGTCTGATTTGCCGGAAAATTGACGATGAGTACATTGTCGTGTCTGTTGCTAACTTGCTATTATTGTGCTTTGGTTCCGTGGCAAACTGGTTTATGCTGAAGTGTTTTTTAGATGTTGGAATATGTGAAATGAATTGCCACGTATATGATCTAATTCTAAATATCATATACCTACGTCGAAATAAAAATTATTAAAAACAACGTGAGAATGATGGTAGAGATGAATGTAGGGAAAGTCGGTCGGTATACCATCATCATCTCTGGATGTTTTTATTTAAAAAGTGTTGGTTATTACCGACACTTATTAAATATAAATATAATTTCATTACAGACGGAAAGAGGTCAATTTTATGTTTGTCTATCTGTTGGAGATAATGTCTGAAATTACGGATCTGATTACAGTAATTTTTTTCACTCATAAAGCTACACCGCTAATTGTATAGTTTTAGTCTTGGAAACTAAGTGTACGGAAAGGGGCGCGAACCCGCAGGATAAAACTTGTGAATAATATTGCCACAGTAACCACCTGTGAAAGCATAAATCTAATAAAAATGCTAAACTGCGCTCTGAATTTTGAGCTCGACATTTGACACACCAATTCGGATCTTAAATGGCTGAACTTCGGTTCATCCCTCACCATTAAATTCAAAACGCGTCACAACTGACAAGAAATTCGAAATTCAAACATAAAATATGTAGATGTTCGAATTTCAAATTGCAGACAAGATGGCGGAAGCGCGGGCACTCGGTGTTTATGATGCCAATCTGACACCGTGTTTCCGCGTGCCATTCTACGTGGGGCAATATTATTTAGAAAGAAGGAAAGAATGTATTACTCTTGGAGATTGCTTGCACAGGAAATTGCACATGTAAAATTGAGTTGGGAAGTTGAAATGCGGGGTTAAATCAGGTGCTTTGTTGTCAAATGCATGTTTGCTGTACCATTTCAAATGGAAATTGTCTACTTCCATGTTTGGCTTTTCTGTATGTTGCATCAGGTTTCCTGGTAAGCTGGAAATCACTAAGAAGTTTCATGGATTTCTATGTTTTAACAAAGACTTTTGCATTTTTCGATTGAGGTCTACTAACATCATGCCTATATTCGCCGAAGAGTTGGGCAAAGACGTACCATAAAGTACACACATATTTCATTAGTTATGTTTAACCAGGTGTACCATGTTAAAAAGAACGAGCCATTTATGTTGTTTTTTGCTTTGGGAAATGCTCATGCATAATGCGCTACCACGGGTAGAAAGTGCAGTTATGTGGGACTCCAATCCACTAAAACTCCACGGTGTCCTCCTGTGCCGCTTATGGCGGGAACACGGGCACGCGTTAGCACTCACCGTGAAACCGCCGTGACGTGAACAAGCACATGGGCGCCAGGGAACCCCGTGTATGACAATCTTGGTCCCCTAGTGACGGGTCAAGGTCAATGGCCTCGCCATCTACCATTTCTCGTTCGCAGGGGATAGGGAGTGTGATCAACGCTATACCAGCACTCCTCCTCCCCTGCGGGGCCCCACCGCGTCCAGGCCACGGAAAGTAGGGTGATCGGCGCACCGCAATACCGGCACTCCTCTCCCGCCACGGCCTCCAACCCTCAGCCCACCTCAGTTGCGATGTCTCCCAGGTGGCACCGCAACCTACCTGTTGGCCGCGTCGTCGTCGCCCTCACGAACGGCCCTTCCTCGGGTTCCTTTTCGCTTCACCGTGGGTGACCAAGCCACGGCTACTGAGCAACCCCACCTCGACGAAGCGGGAACCCACCGGGGGAGATAGAGGACGAGCCTATTACCATGATTTTGACTATGAATGTGATTTTGTATTATTTTGAGTGTGCATTCGATTTTAATTGTAATTTTTTACTGAATTTTGTTTTAATTTTTTTATGATTATGATTTTAATTTTGATTTTGATTCTAATTTTATTTATTGTCACGATTTTGTTTTAAATTTGATATAACTTGTAACATTTACTCTTTTATAGGCATGTGGTGCTAACCTATAAAAAAATATAGGATTAGATATAAGAAAACTTTATTTTAAACATGTACCAATCAGTACATAAAAATTCAGACTAACAACTCCGGATGTCGAAAATCCAGATGAAAAACACAATAACACTTAACACTACCAGGTAATCCAATCGAGGACCACATGCAATAGTGCTTGCTAAACAAGACCAACGAGGCAGTAGTTACAAACCTTTTATTGTAATTGCTAGTGATACCAATCGCTATGCATGACATGATGAAAAACATTTTCAATGTATTTTGATAGATTTTGCCATTTTCAAATACGTTTCCGAGCTCACTGTATCATGGATTTTCAGATCATTTATAATTCCTACAACAATACCAATCGGGCGGGATTTACACAAACAAACAATAATAACAAAATATCGGATGACATGTTCTTTCTCTTCTATTTTGTTCGGTTATAGGTTTATTTTGATGAGTTAAATCTCTTAAATCCAACGGACGTTGTTACTACCTGTTAGATTAACAAAAATGTTTAGTTGCCATTTATTTACATAGATAAAAGTATATACAGTGTATAAAATACTTAAATAACTAGAACTAAAAACCTATACACTTTAACCAAAAACTACTCACTAACTAAAACTAAAAATATACTTAACTAAAATATGGCGTCGAAAAACTCCTCCACATCGTTCCCCACTGGTAATGTACCCAAAAGGCTGGCAGCATTGCCACGTTGTATGGAAACGCTTATTCTCTGACCAAAAAAAATTGTACAAATATAAACTCAAGCCTTAATCCCATGGGCGTAGGCATAAATTATAGAACGGCTTCTGCTACGATCACTACCTTTTGCAAAATAGACGTGCATTTGAAATGCTGCTAACCCATTTAAAATGCACGCCTATTTCATTTGTAGCAAACTCTACTTACCTATCTATATTTTAAAACCTGCAATTTAGCAGAAGCACTTCTATTGAGATATTCCTAAATCTATTACTCATGCCAGGTGGCACCATTCCGACGTCAGAGCTTTTGTTAGCACACAGTCAGATAGGAATGCTAAAAATGAATCCTAGGATTTCTAGATCAAATGTTTGGTCATCGGCCTTTTGCTTGGTTAGCTTTACTCGCAGCTTCTAATTTGCCAATATGTAGGTGGAAATTCAGTGAGGAACATCCATATAAGTATTGTATTTGGATAACCATTCTAAGACAATATGATAATGAAATCTAGCAGTCTACAGATCCCTCTTGTACTTACATGAATTGATTCAAGTTTTCTTGCCCGTATGAATAACATAGAAAAAGGCTTTATAATGTTGACTGCATTCAAAATACACAAAACAGTCATATATATAAATAACAAATTGGATAAAACCATTTACTTATGAAAATACTGAGGCGTTCTTGCAACACATAGTTTAAGTCACCCATTTCTCTCTACACACACACACATTCATGCACACACACACTCATTCACACACACACACACACTCAAACCCTCCCCATCTTCATACACAAATTCACAATCACGTGAATAATGTAACTCTTTTCTGTTCTATTACATAAAATTATTTTGCTTTGGAAGAGCGGAGTCACTTAATACAGGCATCCTTTGCCTAAAAGGAGGCTCCAATCATCAACTTGTTGTTTTGATTTGGTTAAGAAATAAATAATTTCTTTTTTTGTGTATTGCTTTCAATTAAATTATAAAATAAATAAATAAAATAAATTATGCCTTTATTACTGTTACTCTTTACAATCTTATACTTACATGTTATACTAATCATTATTCACGTTAATACTTGTTACACCTAATTATGGTCTTTATAGTATATCGGTAATCGGTTTTTTTAATTTGTTTTGAAACACATTTTGCTACAATGAAACTGTAAAAATATACATAAAAATACTATAAAGGAATCGTCGATGTATTTAAAAAAAGTAATCACAAACCGAGTAAACCCTTTTACTTGCAAGTCGCTGCTAACACCATCTATAGCCGTGGAACGGAACCGAACGTCATCTTCATTTTAATCAGAGTTACATCGGCACGGTTCCTTTGTATGGGATGAGGCATCTGTATGCTATAGTATTATATTATCTGTGGTAGAGAGAATATCTATCATAATAATACCATCAAAATTACATAACATCTTTATCTGCCTTTGTTTTTCATTTACAAACAAAATACACCTATTATTTATTATCTTTATTACGATATTTTTTATCCATCTCTTGTTATATCATAGTACGTCAACAATTTCATGAAAAACATAATATACTTTCCCTTATCGCTTTTATGAATTGCCAGTGTAATGATAATGTATCGCGCTGAATTAAGTATTTTCTGAATATTGCTCGAGATAAGTACCTGGGCAAAATTAAATGCGCTGATCATATCAGAAAACAGTAATTTAAAATCAAGATACAAAAAATAATCTCTTCCACAAAGGTTTCTTAAAAACTGTTACATAATGGTGCAATATTATTTGATAAATCCTTTCTGGGAGAATGGTATCTATCTGCAATAGGAAATCCTGTCACACAGATGAATGAAGATGATGATGTTGTGTCAGATGAAAGTGTCGGAGCTAGCTCGTTAAATAAGCCATTTCAAGAATGAGGTATAGAATAGAATAGAATAGAATATACTTTATTGTAAACCAAAAAATTAAGTTACACATCTCTTTTACAATAATACTTATTTCTACGGGTACAAAGGCGGCCTTATCGCTGACAGCGATATCTACCAGACAACCTTTGGATGGACCTAAAGAACTTAAAATAAAACAGGGGGTAGAAATAAGAGAATTTCATTTATTGGCACAACGTAAAATAAACAAGTGCGAGTCGGACTCGCGCACGAAGGGTTCCGTACCATTATCGAAAAAAAACGGAAATAATATCACGTATGTTGTATGGGAGCCTCACTTAAATATTTTTTTTATTCTGTTTTTAGTATTTGTTGTTATAGCGGCAACAGAAATACATCATCTGTGAAAATTTAAACTGCCTATAGCTATCACGGTTCATGGTGACAGACGGACAGACAGACAGACAGACAGACGGATCGGGGAGTCTTAGTAACGGAACCTTAAAAAAGACACTGATACAGACAGTTGTCCTATACTCCGATTTAATTTCGTAGACTAAACTGACATTTGGGGGGTTGTCACTTTATCGTTACAAAAAATTGGTTGCCTGTAAAGTCGGTATACGGGCGAAAGTTTTACGTGACAACGACTTTGAGTGGTAAAATAATTTTAATGTGAATATTCATTCGTATAGTAGGAAGAAGGATGAAATAATTCACTTTTTATGTCTGTCTCTCTCGCTCTTAGGCGGGCTAACCATGCCCGAGTGGAAGGGACGCGTGCCTCTCACTCTCTCTCATTGTGAGCGCATAACGTGAGCGGAGCGTAACGCAGTTTCTTGAAGTGTCACCCGGCAAACCAATTTATAAGACGTTGTCACGTCAAAAAATAGTGTCATATCCTGACCATCCCGAGTGATCGAAAGTTGATCGGAAATCGAAGCAGATCGAAAAACAAAACAAAAAAAACCTTTGTTAAGAAACTAGTGCCCCTTATTTAGTTTCCACTCATTTATGTCAGACATTTTATCGAATCGAATTTATTTTATTGTTGATTTCATATTTAACACAATAAAAGTT
The DNA here is from genome assembly GCA_945859665.1 of Anorthoa munda. Lineage (NCBI taxonomy): Eukaryota > Metazoa > Arthropoda > Insecta > Lepidoptera > Noctuidae > Anorthoa > Anorthoa munda. The sequence goes on from OX243910.1 coordinate 23,208,630, forward strand.
AATGTACTGTGTGTATGAATACTGTTATATTTAAATATATTACGTTTATATTCATAAAACATATATTTGCAGCAATTAGTAAAATGTATTTTTTTTATACTGTCGAATAAATCTTTATTCCGGGTTTCTAACTTCTAATAATATTCTTTGATTGTCATTAGAAAATCTAAGTTGTCGCTAAAAAGAATGCGCTACCAATTTAAAGTTTATCAGCCAACACTATTTCTAAAACAGAAATTCTCAGCTAAAAACTTTTTAGGAATTTAAATATGCCCCGTAGTTGTAGGTCAAATGTTTAATTCTGAATTTCGACCCAACTTCATAACTGACATGAAAAGCAAAGAGTTCATAGAATGGTTGCTAAAATTTTCCAACAACAGAAATTCTCAGCAAATACTATTATGAATTGAAATATGCCCCGTAGTTGTAGGTCCAGTGTTTAATTCTGAATTTCGACCCAACTTCATAACTGACATGAAAAGCAAAGAGTTCATAGAATGGTTGCTAAAAATTTCCAACGTGCTTTTTAATTTTCACCAAGCGGCCGCTAGAGGAAAAGCGATATTAACGTATGGAACATTTTAAACTAGGAAACAATTTGAAGTTGCTGAACATTTTATGAAAAATACGAGCTCTTTTATAATTTCAGGCATCGTGATTCGTGATTGGTTGTGCCTTCTCAGTATGAAAAGAGGATTTTGCCCTTTAGTGGAAAAGTACATAAGTATAGACTGTTATTCTTATTATAATGTGGGCTACCACGTATGAATTCACCGCTAGAGGCGCTGGTGTGGCGTGAGGTCTACGATATGTCAAATTTCATGGATTTTGGCTTTTAGCGCGAGTTGATTTACACATTTTTTATTGTTGTGAATATTTTTTAAATATAGCAGATTAAGATACGGGATTTACCAACCACTGCTTTAATAGAGTTTTATGATTTGGAAAATGTTGCTTATCCTCCTTTTTTTTCGAAAAAAAGAGGCTGCGCAATACTGATTTTATATTTAATCGAACTTGTTGCATTATAAATTATTTTAATTCCAACATTGCTTCCGTACGCGCTATAACAACGTTTACAGCTATATTTATGGACATTAGTCAACGTTCAAAGTTTAAATTAACCTTAATTAGTTCATTCTCATTATTATTGATACCAAAATGTCGAATGAATATATCACATGCTCTTCTCTCTTAGAAAAACTGGCCTTTGCTCTGCTGTACAGGCTGGTAATAAACAACATTTTCTTTATTATCCTTCTTCATAAATAAATCAAAAACTAATTACTTTCTGTCTTATTACCCACCAGAAAGTCCACGATTGTTCTCTGAACCACTTTATTCACTCAAAAAGTTTTAAGTAACAAATCGTTTATGAATTTTGAAGCGAAAACTTATTTTGGCAGTTGTTAAATATTATTAGTTATTTGTTTGAAAGATAAGCAAAATGTTGGTAACAAGTTATTTTCAGGGTAATAGTGGTTAAATATATTGTAAGTTCTGTTCAGTTACCGTTATATTGCGAAACTTATTTGTTTGCGAATAAACTTTATATTTGTTTTAGAGCAGAACAATATAATTTCGTATTCGATGAATAGGTTGTATTTCTACTTAGCTAATATTAATGGACGATATTAAAATAAAGGTACAATAGCTTACAATTTATTACACGAAATACGAATTTCAGAAGGCGATACAATGGTTTTATTCGCTCATTTGGGTTTGAATTACACTTTTCAAATAATACCCCTAAATGTTCATAAAAGGTTTGTCAATATCAAAGGTTCAAATGCCTATTTCAGGTATATTTTAAGACCTGTTATACAAAGGTTTTCAGCAGATTTAATTATAGCCCAATTTTCTTTTACAGGTAGCCGCCGTTCGCGTGTATTGCTGATAAGATAAGATAAAAAGATGTGACAAGGACAGATAACACTCAGAGCATAGCAATGTGGAAACAGCAACGGTATTGCAGTGAAAATGTTAATGATTTAAAATCAAAGTGTCAAAGTTTTTAAAACAATGTTCTAAAATTTAAAAAATCTAGAACAAAAAAATCATGACCATATGACATTGGTTCCAAAATTCTAATTTCAAAATATGAGTGCGTGAGTTAAAATTGAAAAAAGAAACAAACAAAATAATGGGTATATAGTGTTGCAAGTTGCAAAAAATGTGCATTTAGTGTCCAAAACAAAAAAAAACTATTTTGATAATGACAAAAGTAGTGTGAGCCACAAAAGTGCTGATTTAAGAGAAAAGTGTTAACTAAAATGGTGTGTTAGTGACAGTGGAAAAATGGGTTGTCAGTTGGGGAAACTAGCGGCGTCTGAGAGAAGGAGCAACAATGCTGGCCCAGCGATCAGTGATGGGCCACCTCCGGCCACTGATCCTCGCTTGCCATTGACGGCCAAGCAGAAATACTCTATGCTTGCGTCATGGAAGGGCATCTCAAGGGCCATGGAGAAGACTGGCATCTGTATGTTTATAAAGTAAGTAGGACTGTGCAAATATACAATATAAGTCTGGGTTTTTCGCAAAAAAAATTCAGCCTAGGTATTTCCCCTAAATAACTCATCATTACGCTATTTTTTAACTATGGTTAGGTCCGACTACTTTATCCAGATGTGGCTGCACTAAGTTATTTTTATTTTGACAGCTAGCTGTCTGAACTTCTAGGAACCGACATCCTGATGTAAGCTTGATAATTGTTTCCATATGATTTTCGACATAGTTTGTTGTTGTAAGAAACAATGTATGTTTAAATTTTTGGCGTAAAATCTTGAGGTTTATTTGTTTTAAAGTCTGTACCTACCTACAGACTATCTGTTTGCATGACACATGAACTCTGCTTATATTCAACTTAAAACTGATAAGACTATTAACACAATTGCTAATATTTATTGATTTATGTATTATGTACATAAGTAGCGTGCCTAGTAGGTAATACTTAAATCCGATATTGAAAAATTTTACGGAGTAAGAAGTCCAAATGCGTCCAATGAAATGCATCAAATCTAAGTTGCAGTAACACACTGGGTTTTAGCAGTTTAATAACTAAATAATCAAACACACTAGGTTTTACTATTTAATAAGGATCCCTGTACGTACTTTGAGTGATATAACATGCCTAGTAGAATCAATCATTATTGTTAAATAAAAAAATGTTATTGAAAAGTTCCGCTTAATGGCCTAATTGGCTCATAAATCGCTTAAATAAAAGATTTGACAGTGTTTAAGTAAACCTTAATGACTTTAAGATTGACACATCTAAATAATATTTAATTTAAATTCTTTATTTCTTTACACTTGAAGAAGACAATTATCCAGCAGTGGATGCCTCTCGGCTAAAATGAACAAAACAAACATATTCTTCCCATACCATAAAAGTTAATCGACTCAGAATGTCACAGTGAACTGCTGTACGTATGTCCAACTCAGCCTATCACAGTGAACTGCTGTACCTATGTCCAACTCAGCCTATCACAGTGAACTGCTGTACGTATGTCCAACTCAGCCTATTACAATGAACTGCTGTACCTATGTCCAACTCAGCCTATCACAGTGAACTGCTGTACCTATGTCCAACTCAGCCTATCACAGTGAACTGTTGTACGTATGTCCAACTCAGCCTATTACAATGAACTGCTGTACCTATGTCCAACTCAGCCTATCACAGTGAACTGCTGTACCTATGTCCAACTCAGCCTATCACAGTGAACTGCTGTACGTATGTTCAATTCAGCCTATTACAATGAACTGCTGTACCTATGTCCAACTCAGCCTATCACAGTGAACTGCTGTACCTATGTCCAAATCAGCCTGTCACAATGAACTGCTGTAACTATTTCCAACTCAGCCTATCACAGTGAACTGCTGTACCTATGTCCAACTCAGTCTATCACAGTGAACTGCTGTACCTATGTCCAACTCAGCCTATCACAATGAACTGCTGTACCTATTTCTAACTCAGCCTATCACAGTGAATTGCTGTACCTATTTCTAACTCAGCCTATCACAGTGAACTGCTGTACCTATGTCCAACCTTGCCTATCACAGTGAACTGCTGGAACTATGTCCAACTCAGCCTATCACAGTCAACTGCTGGTACTATGTCCAGCTCAGCCTATCACAGTCAACTGCTGGAACTATGTCCAACTCTGCTTATTACAGTGAACTGCTGGAACTATGTCCAACTCAGCCTATCACAGTGGACTGCTGTACCTATGTCCAACCCAGCCTGTCACAGTGAACTACTGTACGTATGTCCAACTCAGCCTATCACAGTGGACTGCTATACGTACGTCCAACTCAGCCTATCACAGTGAACTGCTGTACGTATGTCCAACTCAGCCTATCACAGTCATCTGGCCATAGGCCTCTCCCAAGCTAGACACAAAACCTTTTTAAGATCGTCGGACCACTAAAAATATTATAGCTAAAAAACCGGCCAAGTGCGAGTCGGACTCGCGCACGAAGGGTTCCGTACCACTATCGCAAAAAACGGCAAAAAAATCACGTTTGTTGTATGGGAGCCCCACTTAAATATTTATTTTATTCTGTTTTTATTTGTTGTTATAGCGGCAACAAAAATACATCATCTGTGAAAATTTTAACTGTCTAACTATCACGGTTCATGAGATACAGCCTGGTGACAGACAGACAGACAGACGGACCGCGAAGTCTCAATAATAGGGTCCCGTTTTTACCCTTTGGGTACGGAACCCTAAAAACAATATTCCCCAAAGCAGAAAAATCCAACCAGAGACCTTGGTAAACCAAAGACACGCGGCATTGTCCGCAAAACCACTAAAATTGAACTTCAGTTAAAGGATAAAACAGATTTAAAAATCTCGCTCGGCGTAAACACTTCCATTTGACGTTAAACCCCTGCTGTTGACGTGAGCTTTAAGCTGCTCGTATCTAGACATATACATGAATATCGCTGTGTATATTGTACGTGATACTTGTATCTCGTGACGATTTTATTTATCTTTTTTTGTGGATCAGTGTTCTCAATATATGAAGTTTTGATTGGAAAAAATGTCGTTATTTTAAAGGACTAGTAAACTGATTAGTTAAATTAGCACTCTTTATTTGATTAACACCGTTTGCAAACTTAGTAGACCAAGTTTTTTTTAATTCAATGTAAAATTTTTAATAAAAGCTGTGCAAAATAGAGTAGATAAATTATTGTTAGAGTATTTGGAGCTAAGATCAAACCTTACTAGAACATATAGTTAGTTAGTTTAAGTTTATATATGCTATCTTAAATATACGAAAAAAATGATATTGCAGGCAGTATATGGAGTTCTCAGGCACTATATTACACAATTAAATAAGTAAATAATTACATAACTATTCAACTCTAACCTGCTCCAAACCATAAAAAATAAAGTTCAAGAATTGAATAGAATAAAATAGCCAAGAGCCTCGACAAACATCTGAGGAGACTCTCGTTGGGCAACTGGAACAAGGGCTTGATCCAGAAAGCGGTACTCCTGGACACGGCGCGTATCGTTAGGAGGTCCCTCTCTCAGGAGCCGTGAGCACCGATAGCTTGGACCCTGTTCCCGATACCGGACGGCTACTATTTTTTTATGTTTTATTACTTTGTATGTGTTTTATAAAAATATTTAAAAATGTTATAAATAAGAAAACATTTAAATAAAGGACATAATAATAGGTTCTAACTTTACCGTAGTAAATGTGTTAAGTCCTAAAATAATTTATATAAACTAAATACCTACATCGCAAACTTACAAAACCATTTTAGATATGTACATAACTAAAATAATATTATTATGAGGTGAAGTTGTTTGTTAGTAGGCAGTGAATCTCTAGAAATCTGAATTACGAATATTCTTCACTGGTATAATGCTATCGTCGAGTATTTTTTTAACCTGAAAGACGTTTTTGACAAAGCATTCAACTCCAAATTCTAAATTCAAAAATCGGGTATAAATTGTATTACTCTTTATTCCAGAAAACGAACGGTTCTTTTACCAACGGAAGCGACGCCATGGAGAAAAACTCGTTCGTAAATATCACATCATATACGCACTCATTTCCACAGATTAAACACGGTTTCTCCTCTCATTACTCTTTTATCTTTTCCGAGTCTGATTCTTCAGACAGAATTAATCAACGACTAAAAAACATGAACGTTTTTTTCCATTCCAGTGGATTGCCGCGAGACAGTTCCTTGTAATTGCAATTTTAATCAGGTGCATCTCTGGTTAGATGAGAATCGAGATTTACTCTGAAACGATTTAGTGGTGAATGTGTGTGTGCCTAACTTAGAGAGGGTTGTGGGTAAATCTAGTACGGATTTGGATTTATTCTGTGTACTTTTTTACGACATTTATCCTTTTTTATTTGAAAGTTTTTAAATTTATCCTTTTTTAGTGTGAATTTGTGAATGGGCTGGGCTATAATAATATACTGTTGTAAAGTTGAATAAACTATAGGCTGATAAATACACAAAAACTACCTAAGAGTAGTGTTATTAGAGAAAGAAAATAAAAGCCCGAATATTGAATGTTCATCATCATCATACCAGCCGAAAGACGCCCACTGCTGGACATAGACCTCCCCCAAGCGTCGCCATATTGACCAGTCCCGTGCGTCCCACATCCAGCGGATCCCTGCAACTTTCAACAGGTCATCGGTCCTCCTGGTGGGAGGTCTTCCAACGCAACGTTTTCCGGTTCGCGGTCGCCACTCCAGAACTTTTCTGCCCCATCGGCCATCTGTTCTGCGAGCAATTTGCCCTACCCACTGCCACTTAAGTTTGGCAATTATTCGGGCTATGTCGGTAACCCTGGTTCTCTTGCGGATCTCTGCAGATTGATTGTTCATTGTAATTTAATTTAAACTCAATCAGATAGTATAAAGTATGAAAAAAAAATTGTGTTGAATGCTGAAACATGTGTAAATAATATAGCATTTTCTTATATTTGAATGATTACCATAAAAGCTTTGTTTAGATCTTTTTATCGCTGTTTGCCAACTGTTCCTCGAAACTTTGCTTTTCGTCGATTAATTTTCTCATACAAAATCGAAAACAGGCAGGATTTTCCCTGGGGTTGTTGGACAGTAGTGCGACATTTAATTACACATTCACTTTTTTTTATATATTGGCTTGTGCTTGACCACCATCTCACCTGATGGTAAGCGATGATGTGGTCGATGATGGAGCACGCTTGCCTAGAAGAAACCTATTCACTCTTGACTTAAATACCCCTAGATTGTAGCTATCGGGAAACACAGACTCCGGCAGGGAATTTCACTCCTTAGCTGTACGCATAATAAAAGTATTCTCAAAACGTGTAGTGCGTATGGGTGGGATGTCCACCATGTACCGATGGCGCATCGCCGTACGTAGTTCCTGCAGTAATAGGGCAATTTAATAAATGAACATCAATATTTAAAATTAAACTAGAAAATTACTATTACCTACCTTATCTATTATGTAACACATTGCCTAAGAAATTCGTTTCAAAATATGAACATTTAGACACAAGATTATAAAAAAAAGAAACAAAATCACACAATAACAGTTACGAAATGACTTTTGTATGGAGTGTTGATATCATCATGTTACTGGCAGAATGCATGTTGATTGTGTTTATATAGTATGTGGTTTTTAGTCTGACCGTTTCTAATAAATTGTTGTTGGAACTTATTTGCATTTAATCAAGTAAGCTCATCAGGTAGTGGAAAAAAATCGTTCGTATCTCGCGTAAAAAGGCTTTATTTTAGCACTTGCATGTAGCTTCTGACGTTTGCTTTCGGCTCACGTCAAATTTGGCTACATCGCTCGTGTTAAAATCTCGACTTTTTATGCTCGACACGAAATGTACTATTTCAAACGCCATCAAATCCGGCAATTAAAAAAGAATACCGTATTTCAACAGCCAGTAGCAAAAAAGTAGTGACGTTTCCACGTTCCAAATTCAAATAACAGATTCATTTGGAACGTTGAAATTCGAAATAAACTTGTTATTTCGCTTTAATGGTGATGACGGCAGATTTGAATAATTTTGCGATTTTCCATTTTCGGGCGAAAATCGTTAATGTTGCCACTTAAAACCTTAATTGACGATGTTGCTATTGTAGTAGATATTGCATTTTCAGTTCTACAGAATTGATGCATAATGATAATAATTAATTGGGATGGAAACTATTTTAATATTATTATACTTAATTATGTAGGTATCGTCAGTGAAGTTTTAATAATGCGTTAATAATTTTTGGCAGCTTGTAAAAGGAAGCTATTGAAAAGGGATGATGACAAATAAATCTATCTAAAAATATAGGACCCGTATATTTTCTTATGCCACGTAAACAAAAAATGACGACAATACAGTGCGTTGAAATATCGTGTGATGTCACGCCGTGCTACACTTTATACTGACAAGTGACGTCACAGGCCAACACTCCTGAACTTTGATGCGCTTTATCTTTGTCAATTTTTATTTATTCAAAGCAATAAATACGTGTCCAATACTATTTGATAATCTCGCTGACGGTCTAAACCTCCTCCCTTGGCACCAATCACTTGTAAACGGTAACGCACCGTTCTTAAGAAAAATAAATTACTGTAAACTAACCTCAAAACACTAATGTTGTTTCTTCATCGTTTCCGGCGCTGCGGGCAGTGCAACCCCTTTGCCCTTACGTAACAAAGGGTAGGCACCCATGCTCACCTCTGCAGCTTCGGCGGGCTACCGTGTTACCCAATTACTGGTTTGTGCAGGATAATATGCTTTACTACCTACATGGAAATCAATTTAAAAATGTTAGGCAACCATTGATGTATTAAAAAAGGGAAGATACGGTACTGGACACAGCGCTTGGTCCTACTAGACTAAATGCATGCTCGTAGCGGGCACTCAGTTGCGCACGGCACAGGGTTGATCTCACAGCTCAATAATTTCAGTGTTTTTGTGTTTTTTTTTTGCAATAAATACGCATCAAAATGACTTCTTGTGTAGCTAAACACTGTTTAAATAATACGAGGAAGAAAAATAAGTCACACGGCATCACTTACCACTCGTAAGTACAGTCAAAAATGTTAATTTGTTGAAAATTACAATAATGTTTAATGTTTGCTTCGCCATAATTGTGAGAGCGAGATAGATATTACAAACATGCGTGAGAGACACGATACGTGTCATTTCATTCATAATAGTAAACATTCGGTTAACATTCGGCAGCTAACGCGATTTCGCTCGCACTACAGCGCCGTCTCCTATTTTTGTCCTTGTCTATCGGTAACTGTAGGTTTGGGACTGGTGATGACACTGAATACAGATGTGTGAGTTTCGGTGCATGTAGTCGTGCGCCGAGCCCAGGTTTTCTGATCGCGATGTTAGCGCGTAACGTATCTTCCTATTTTTAATACATCAATGTAGGCAACAAACATATTTCCACTTTGACTACTTAAGATGTCAGTCAACCTGCAATGTACTGTTACTTGTATCTTCTGTCATTTAATTTGAGGAAGTATTTTCTTAATAATCGTTCATTTCCCTACCTCCTCCATTGCTTTAGCATCTCAACTCAACATTAAGGGAGCATAAATTCTCCAAAAGTAACATGATACCACCACGCAGCCATAAATTTTGATAATATTTCATTTCCACGTTAATGTGTGCGAGAACGATATTATTATTCAAATATTAGGAACGAACTTTATCGTACTACGTGATTATTACCATGGCCAAAAATTGATTCTGTGGACATTATTTTGTGAGTTCTTGTTTTCCGTGACTACGCCAGAACGGAGTTCACATATGAATCTCAACTAGAAACTAAAGTCACCGCTAGATAACAAAAAATAAAAGTCGATTACACATGTCTACCAATGTATTTCAATATTTAAAAAAGATACGAACAAAATGTAAAGGCAGTGTCACTAACACGATCAAAACAAACATCGCGGTAAGGAGCGTCCTCCTTTCACTTGGCATTCAGTAATGAGTTAATATCTCATAAACGCGTGGACTGATTTACATGATTTAAACGGATAAAATGGTTCTATGCCTAAACCTTCCATTTGAGAACAAAATATCTCAATAAACAAAAACATATTTTTAAGTTACGTAAGGTACAAGTCGGATCAATGACTTTTATTTTTTGGTATCTAGAGGAGACCTTAGATATTATTTCAAGAGATTATTTTGAAATCCAGATAGGTATTTGGTTTATATATTTTAATTCTAGACTAATTTCTTCTTTCTAGAGATTCTAAAGAAATTAGTATCTCTACAGATTCTATAGAAGTTAGTCTAAAGAATAGACTGATGACTGCTATTGCTATGTTACCGGTCTATTCTGTAAAAATCACACCATTAAAGCTTAGGTAGCGTGACCTTGAAGTGAACATGCTTGATCATTTATGTTATTATTTTAATAGTACCTTGTTATTCTTATAAAATGTTATATTGAATGTTAGTGAACCAGTCTTTAGTCTTTGGTTTATTGAATTAATTATTTGATTTTGATGTAAACAAAATTGTACGCCTCGACAGGCAAAACATGGGACGTTTTTTACCTATAATTAAGATCTTGCATGCTTGATTTTTATGTAAAAGCATGTTTGACAGATAAATTATCCTTATTCCACATTGATTGGTCCGATTGACAGCTCATTTCGTGCTTACGTCACCTGAATTTTCCCGGTAAAATTTTACAGCAGTTACCGGCTTGTCTCAGTTAGTGTGCGCGGAGAACTTGTCATTCCTAGCAAATTATATATAGCTATTCGTTTGGTTATTTATTATAATTATAATCATATTGTATTTATTTATAGAAGTATTATATTATCTGTGTTTATAGCTTATATTATGTCTTGCATTTAAATTCATTTTAATATCGTTATTGTAGGTAGGTGCCTACCAATATTTTTGTCTGCATCACCCAAAGGTTCATTGATAGAAAATGCCTCGGGCATTAAGTCCGCCCCTGTATATTTGTGTACTTATTATTTATTACTTATACTTATTTGTCTATTGAATAGATAAATAAGATAAAAAGCTAGTTGAATATTTCGTCCAACTAATATAATAAATGCGAACGTTCGATGGATTGGAGTGTGTATGTTGGATTTGGATGAAATTTTTCACAGGGACAGATTACTGTCAGGAATAACACATAGGATTTTCGAGTTTTACGTGGGCAAAGCCGCTGGCAGAAGCTAGTTTTCAGATTAAATAAAATAACATCACTAAATTACCAAGTCGCCTTCGCCTATAAATAAAATAACACTGCGGTCCACATAAAGTGCACACCAAAGCCCAGGAGAATCTATTTAGATTAGATTAAGCCTTTATATTAGTCCTTTGAAGATGGCGTAGCTCTAGCCAAGTCAGGCAAGCTAAAGTGACCCATTTTGTGTGACTTGGTTGGTAAATTAGATTGCTTTGTAGGCACGTCGGTTTTAATATTAGATTAATGAATAAGGAGTAGGTTCAGATATCCAGAAGACAATTATAATAACTTACAAACCTTAATATTATTACTACTTTTCGGTGAACACCTATTCCTGTAACTGATCGGGTCGAGCTCCTACGAATGGAGTTGCCATCCAGTCTCCATTCAATACAAAGCCCAAATTGCGGCTAAAAAACTGGACATCCAAAATAGAGTGAAGCAATACTTTACGCCTGGACAGCTTTTTAACTTTATACAAAGCGCAAGTCCGATCCTGCATGGAGTATTGCAGCCACCTTTGGGATTGTTCAGCTAAATATGAACTTACCGCGCTTGACTTGGTGGAACGCAGAGCTAACAGGCTCATTGGCGACTTTGAACAAGCTTCACTGCTTGGCTCATCGCCGCAAGGTTGCCTGCTTGTCGGTCTTCTACAGACTATACTTCGGTGAGTGTGTTCAAGAACTCAACGAACTCATCCCACCGGCCCCCTTCTACCAGATGGTATTGGATTCGATCAGACATCTAGACGCACTGCAAGTTACCATCCTCCATCGTCGTTCAATCTATCTTTAAAAACAAACAAACCTTATTATTTTAGTTATTTTGTCTAGGATAGATTAATTGTACCCATTAATGATGAATAAATTTTATTTTATTTTATTTTTTATTTTTTTATCCTTAACTGGTTGCCATTCCATCCATCGCACCAAGCGCTTCCAAACATCCTTTATAATGCGCTCAGCGAATGAGTGGAACTCACTACATGCTTCTGTGTTTCCGATCGCATTCAATCCGAATCTCTTCAAAGTTAGAGTGAACAGGTGTCTTCTGGGTAAGCTCACTCCATCCTCGATTCTGTCTCTGTCACCTCTGACCTAAACTTACACAAATAAAAAAATATTAAAAATATTACAATGATTATAGACCGAGTGTAGTTGTCACAAGCGTGACCACTGGGTGCTGACACGAGACTTCTTAGCGGGGTCTGCTGAGAGATCCCCAGTTTGAACAAAGTGGGTTATTGGGTTTTACCACATGGAATTTGTCTGGATATAGCAGCTAGGGATCTGGTTTTGTGCTCGGTTGATAGGAATAGGCTCGCCCCTATTACATGGAGGTGAAATTCGGGTGTACTAAAAGAGCATCTCTGGCCAACCCCTTTTCCAAGCTTGATGTTATTTTATGTTGCCATTGTTAGCAACTTTCTCTTTCCTCTATGAAATCTGAGCGTAGGTAGTGTGGGGTTATAAAAAAAGAAAACTCTTAAAACCGCATTAATACGTATATTTTTGGCTTAAATAAAAATACACCGAAAATATACAAAAGAATTCAAAAAGGTAAAACGCAGGCATTGATATTGAATTAGTTGTTTCATATAATAAGTAAGAAAAAAACTGCGTAATACTTATAAACGTAGTCAAAATTGCATTCCTAGACTATGTTTGAAAGTATTAGGCTAAACACGTGTACCTATCCTCAACGCAGTTGCAACCTTTTAGATTCTAGCTTATGCGTCCAGGTGGAAACAAAGTTTTATTTCGTTAAGGATCCGTGGAATTTAAAAAAATCAAACCTATCAGGTAATTGCTAAAAATACATACAATAAAAAAATATACGTCAGCCACTGGTCGACGCTTCGCAGCTTACGAAAAAAATCCGCCTGCTGTAGTACCGCTCCAATGCTGGATTTACGGGCAGAAACAGCACCGCAATTCTATATTTTGGGCACTTATAAAACTTCGACAAAAGGTGCACGGTTCGGGTTGGTCGTTTCCTATGGAGAAGAACCGGCAAGAAACCCCACGGTTACTCTTTTAAAAAAAATTGGTTTGATTTTACAATATTTCCATGTTACAGCATTAGTGCTTAGATATGGGGGGACAACGTAGGCTCGACAAAAAGTAGTAAGAAAAAAAAATGATCCCTATAGACAAAGAAATGACTAATCAAAACCACATTACAAACAGAGTCTGAGAAATCAGAGAAAGCGAAACTCCATAGAAAAATTAGGAAGACACCACCATACAAACCAGTTTATAAGTATGCTCACATGATCTGCGCTATATTCGCGGGACGGCACGACCGCACACAAGACAATATATAAAAACTTAAAAATTTAGGTTTTAAATACACCAAAGATAAATGAATTGTTAATTCTACCTTGATTTTTCCTTTAATGATGTTTTTTTCATCAGATTTTTTACTTATGTTTTCTTGTCAATCGAAATTTGATAATTCATATAACTCCCTACCAGCCTGTCGCCTCAAAAAAGGAGTGATGGCAATTACGTCTTATAGTGTTTCGTTACAGTAACAATACTAAACTATACTAAATACCTCCCTACCACCTCTGCTAGCTCTTCAGGGAATACTGGCGTGATGTATTACCTCCCGAGGAAGAAGGCGTTAAATTCAGAGGTTGAGGGAGGAGATTGTTTCAGAGGTTCCTACTGTTGTATAAATTGTTACCTACATAAGTGTGTGTTAAGAACGTTTATAGCGGTCATGGTATGTCATACACACTTTCAGGGCGAAAGTCTTTAAAACGACTTTAATGATTTTAATTAAACTTGATAAGCAGACGCAATACACATACCATCAGAGCGATATACAATCTTCACCGGCGCGCGATTCTCTAAGGGAACTGTTTAAGGACATTAACATCATGACGGTTCCTTGTCAATATATTTATGAAAACATCAAGTACGTGAGAAAAAAATTACATCTTTTTAGTAAAAACGGTGACAGTCATAATTACGTTACTAGAAATAGGGACCAATTAGTTCAACCAGGTTTTAGACTGGCTAAAGTAGTCTTATCTTTTATGGGGTACTGTATAAAATTTGATTTGTTCCGGTCGGATCCCCTCGATCTGATCCCCTGCTGGTTTTTTTTTTATTATTTCCGTTCTGATCCACTATAAACTTTGACATTCCGGTCTGATCCCCTAACTCTTTTTGACAGGTAAGTACAATCAAGAGAAAACAGTTGTTTATGTAAATAATATTTGTTTTTATTTGTTATGCGTTGAATATCATCACAACGTCAGACCTATGTATTTCTTGACAATTTCACAAATGTAGAGAAAAAAAAAAAACAAAAAAATGCAAATTATTGCAAATTATTTAGGAAAAATCATAATTTTGCTGCTTGCATAATACAGTAAACATTATTAAAAACGGTTCAAACCGGCTGCGGTGACTTGGCTAAGACGAAAATGTAGAGGCGTTGTTCCTCAATACACGTTTTCATTACAATAAGAATTACGAACATAATTATTTATTTAACAATTTTAAACCCTATACCTATATTTTGTGGCTGACTGTCCAAAAATCTGCTAATAGATAACTAGGGGATCCGATCGGTATAAAATATTGAAATTTATTTGTGATACCCTGCACGGTGGATCAGACCGGAATAGAAAATATTATAAAAAAAAACTGATCCCCCAGGGGATCAGATCGAGGGGATCAGACCGGAACAAATCTAAAATTTTACAATAAAATAACTCCCCTACATTCTAGAACTGAATGATACGAAATTTAAAAGATATATAAAACGCACATTATGCAGGCAGGCATATTATAAGGTTGGGCATTACTTCGCTGATAAAAATGATTGCCTCAATGCTAGTCCTGCTGCACAACCACTAGGGTGGAAAAATAAGGGATAATTTGACTTTGACATAAATGTATATATTAAAAGTTTATAGAGATTTTTTGTTCACTTGAATATTAAATGCCTGAATTTACTGTGGACTGTGGCATGATATGAAAAATGACTTGTCTGTCCTTACACAAATTATAATCATAATTTGAAAAGATGTTCAACAAAATGTGTGTTTTATAGACCCTTCGTCAAATATCAAAAACCTCTAAAACTTGGTTTCTAATCAAAATAAACCAATTAACAGAATAAAAATTACCAACTTCTTCGCCCACTACACTATCGAGCAAGTAAAGGCTAACGTGGTCGAATAAAATTACAGGATGGGCCACATGAAGTGCACACAAAAGCCCCCGAGACGATATTTAGCCCAGATTAGGCTGTTATTAGCCCTCAGGAGGCCGGCAAAACGTGTTGTAATTTATACGAGTATGTCAGTAAAGTTGTCCTCAAGTGCTTGTCGTTTACGTAATGAAAAACTTATTTTAGCTTTATTTCGTGATGTTTAGATGTTAGCAGAATAGGTGTATAAATAAGTTGTTTACACGTATGTGATAGTTTTTCGACATTTTTGACGCTTACGTAGGCAGTATATCTTTCTTTGTATTCGAGAGAAATCTTGGTTTGGTTGTCAGAAAAAATACAAATTTCAGTAAAAAAATCACACGCGATGCGAGTCTACAAGCGAGCGGCTTTAGTGAGGTTTTCCAAAAGGGTTATACAATTTAGCTCCACGTTTTCCAATAATTAGTTTTTGCCATCAAAAAGCCATTTACAGATCCATTTGCCAGCGATATAGCCGTGTGTTTGCTACCCATAAAACAGTATCAACATTTAGTTTTAGCACCACATGTGCCTACAAAAAGCAACACTAAAAACGTACTATCCTACATACTAATATGACATAAAACTGGGCAGGTCGTATGGTGACCTCACAGAATACGGAAACGTTTCGGTGGCCACTGCGAGAGACAGCTTTGTCAAAACTTGTCAGTGAGAGTCACTTTTACTCGTAGAACTTGAAGGCTCGTGAGTTTTCTAATTCATAATAAAATTGTGCTGAACGCATTGCTCGGTAACAGATACTATTGAGTATTGCTTTAGAGGTAGGTAATTGGAACAGTGTGCAAAGCAACCTGCAAACTCCATTAAAAATTGAGAATCCCCCGACCAGACAGGTACTGTGTCTGGTGGGAAACTGTCCGATGGTTGTTGTTGGGCTGTTATTTATTTATTTATATATATATTTTATATATTTATTTATACTTTATTTTACACCAAGAACAATACAAAAAGAAACCCTATAATTAAAACAAACATACAATAGGTGGTTATACTCGTACAACGTTCAAATCACGCGGCGAACTTTGATTACGCGATAGTATGACGTCAGCTCTTTTAGTAGTTCGTACGTGATATAGATGTCGCCACAATGGCGTATCTAGTTGCTGCCGGGTACAGAGTTTCCGAGTTCTATGGGTGACCTACATCCCGCGGTTGACTCTAACAATTTGCAAGATGGCCATCTAACGTGCGCTGTGTTCTCTTTTCATTAACTTCTTTTTGCTGCATGAGACTTGGAAGTAAATAAATAAAAACAAAAGATTTATGAAAAGCTTCAGCCATAAATATTTAGAACAAGAACTTAGCATTGGGCAAATTAACAGAACAGCCTCGTTGGTCTAATGGTTGCAAGCGTTACTGCTGGCTTATAGTCCTGGGATCAATTTCCAGGTCTGGAAAAGTGTTATTTATTTATTTATTAAAACTTTATGCACAAGTACAAAGGCGGACTTAATGCCTTAGGCATTTTCTACCAGTCGACCTTAGGGTGGTGCAGAGATAAAAAAAGGCAGGTGCAACTAAATGAAAGGATAAATAGAGAAAAATATAAATAAAAAAAAAATTATAAATATATACTTAGATACATACATACATAAACAATGTTATAGAGAAACCGAAACCAACAAAGCAATTCTGTGATGATTCTGTGTGTTATTGAGTTGTACCATCTGAAATTTCTTAGTAGAAGCCAGGAGTCTGGAGCCTGGAGTCACTTGTGCCCGGGCACTGGCAATGGGTACTCCAATAACACCCTATCACGGACTTAAACATACTCGTAATTATAAAATGTGTGCGTACTAAAGGTCCACCTCTGCCTACGCCTGTTGGGAATACAGGCGATCTTATATATGGAAAATTATCAGAAACATAGGCGACATATGTCTGCAGATGTGAAATGATAGCGTGTTATCATGAAATCCCACTGAAAGTTCTCCTTGATTAACTTATTGAGATTACCCATATAACACATAATTATGTAGGTTCAGCTAATTCAAATATTTTTGCCTCTTTGTTGTGTTGGAGGCAGGGACACAGCATTGAAACTCGGTGGTTGAGCAAAGACTGGTTTATTATTCTTCGTACCTCTATATCTCCTCCTACCTTCACATGCATTATAATTATATAGAACAATCATTCAAAGTATTTCACTAATACCTACAACCCCCTTATTTATTAATACGAATCAAGTTTTACATTCCATTATTCTATTACCTATAATTACTTACATATTTTCTGATTCTTTAACAATAAAGAAAGAAATTAAAATAAATTATTTCATTGTTTTTTTTTTAATTACATCAGCATATTGGTACACAACTGCCCACCATTTAAACAATGTTTGAATAGTAACGATTAATAAAGATTTATTAAAATAATTTTACAATTTAATAATTTATCATTAAATGTATTTATTAATAATTGCATGCACACATTATATATTATTGGAATAGTATGTATATATCCCCTTTATTTATTAATTTATTTTACATAATATTGAATTATTACTATATATATATATTTTATTTAAATCATTATTATTTTATGTTTATTTCCTTACACCGATTCAAGACTGCACGTAATCTCTGGTCGTGTTTTTCCTTTGTTTCTGCGTAAATAAGGAGATCATCAATAAATAATATTACACCCTCTATATCATCGAAATGTTCATATAACCGTTTATGAAAAATTTCTGACGCCGATGATATTCCGTATGGCATTCTCAAAAATTTAAACCTTCCAAAAACTGTGTTAAATGTACAGAGGTCTGTACTGGCTGGGTGTAAATTTACATGCCAAAATCCCTGTTTAGCGTCTAATGTACTAAAATATTTGGCACCGGATAGGTTGTGGGTTATTTCTTCAAGAGTAGGCAACTTGAAATGTTCATTATGAGTTTGTTCATGATTCTCGTTTTTAATATTTTTGGCTTGAGCTCGAGATACTTCTGCTAATCTACAGATATCTATAGCTTTAGATAAAGTTAAGTCTGGCTCTCTTAACAGTCTTTCTCTGAGTCCACTGTCCTTTATTCCACAAATCATTTTATCACGCACCAACTCACTGCATAGATCTTTGAACTCACACTTTGCCGCTATATTTTTCAGTTCGAAAACGTATTGTTCAATTGACTCTAATTCTCGTTGGTCACGGGTAAAAAATGTATGTCTTTCTATCGTTATGTTCTTACGTGGCAAAAAAAACGAGTCAAAGTCAGCTAGCAATTCTTCTATGGTTTTGTACTCGCGTGTAAATTGTTCATATACCTCCCGACATTTTTCTCCAATGATATGTAACAAGATGTTAATTTGCACTATTTTTTCTTTTTGATGTAGTTCACAAGCTGCATAATATATCATGAACGCCTTTTTCCATTTTTCCCATTCTTTGCTTAAGTTTCCTGATGTTACATTTGTGATGTCATTGTCAAAAAGGAACGATTGCGGCGGTTGCAAGATGGACTCCATTGTATGCTTCTTTGTAATCTTGTTTTTGCTTCTTGGAATGATCCGGAATCACTGCTACTTGTCATCTACTTCTTTTATTTCAATTAGTTTTAGTTCTTTATACGGCTTGCTAACTTATTTAGCTACCGACTGCGCCATGTTGTGTTGGAGGCAGGGACACAGCATTGAAACTCGGTGGTTGAGCAAAGACTGGTTTATTATTCTTCGTACCTCTATATCTCCTCCTACCTTCACATGCATTATAATTATATAGAACAATCATTCAAAGTATTTCACTAATACCTACAATCATCATCAGCTTTTTTAATGTTCCCACTGCTGGGACACAGGCCTCCTCTCTGAGAGAGGGAATCAGGCCCAATGCGGATTGGTGGATGTCACATGTATTCGAATTTTTGTTTTTAGGACATGCCGGTTTCGTCACGATGTTTTCCTTCACCGTTTTGAGAGCAGTGGTGGTGAAATGATTTACACAGAGTAAAGCGCCTGCCTGGGTTTGAACGAGCTACAACTTATAAGTCGCGGCTGATCACTAATCCACCACTGCACTCATATTTTCGCCTATCTAATAGCAATTGAGCTTTGAGTCTTACTAAATATTATAAATGCGAAAGTTTGGTTGTATGGCTGTATGGATGTATGTTTGTTACTCAATCACGCCAGAAAGATTGAACAGATCTGGTTGAAATTTGGCACACAGAGATTGATAGTTTTCATCCGGATTCCAGGTGTAATGTTCCCTGGGGAGAAGATCACACTTTTCACGCGGACGAAGCCGCTGGCAGAAGTTAGTCTATACCAATATTATAAAGAGGAAAGATTTTTTTGTTTGTTTGTACCGAATAGGCTCCGAAACTACTGGACCGATTTAAAAATTCTTTCACCAATAGACAGCTACATTATTCCTGAGTGGCATAGGCATTTTTTTTATCCCGAAAACGGGTCCTGTGGCGTAGTCCACGGGAGTGAAGCCGCGGGAAACAGCTAGTATTAAATAACATGGAAAAGGTTTTATAATCTTACGCACCAGCTACATTTTACAAGCCTTTTAGTACACTGATATTTAATTTACCTGTACGACAAAATTTCATCAAAATTATCTTATTACGTAATCCTTCTATGTGTGATCAGAACTGCGTGGGTAGACAACTTGAGACATCCACTTTTACAGGATTTATCACGAGGAAATAAAAGAGACAGAAGGTCCACTAAAAGCATTTTAGATAAAATGTAGCATTTTGTAGCTGTGGTAGTAAACTCTCAGTTAAGTTCATGACATTCATTCATTCATTCATTCGAAGTTTACTTAACCTCTACATAGATGCTGTTGAGAGTGATTGCCATGTTACAAGAATCATCTTGTATCTAAAACCAATGATTTTAGTACGTGTTTCTTTTTTTCTTTTATATGCTGTCCCAATACTGGGCATATTTTACTAGTAAACTTTATATTCCTTTTTTTTATAGTTGATTGGCTCGCGCTTGACCACTATCTCATCTGATGGTAAGCGATGATGTGGTCGTCGGTGTAACATGCTTTCCTAGAAGAAACCTATTTACTCTTGACTTAAAAACCCCGAGGTTGTAGCTATCGGGAAACACAGACTCCGGCAGGGAATTCCACTCCTTAGCTATTCGCATAATGAAAGCATTTCCAAAACGTTTAGTGCGTATGGGTGGGATGACCACCATGTACCGATGGCGCATCGTCGCACGTCTTGTAGTCCGATGATGAAACGGGCTAGTTAGGCGGAATTAGAACATACGATTCCATCGCACACTCCCCGAAATGTAACCGATAAAAAACCGACAAGCTGGTAACTTAGCGACGATGTTCAAGGCTCTGGAGCTTTGACTCAACCAGTGCCTCATTGTCAATGAGCCTCTTGGTCCATTTTTTGATCGACTCTAGTGCATCAAGCTGGTACTTGGCAGATCCGTCCCAGAGATGAGAACCAGCATTCATTGCCAGCATTCTGCCAGCCTTCTCCGGTCAATCTGTTAGGAACGAGTCTTAAATCTTAATTGTCACGCCTACTTTACTTAGGCCTTCTTTGGTGCCTCCAATATTTGCAGTAGGTAGCGGTACAATTAATGATTTTCACGCGGAATTGTAGAAAGTGGAATTACTGTTTTTTCCATATTTGCAGTATTCATGTAGGTAAAATGTTTGTAAGACTACAACTTAAAATTTGCTCGTAAGAACAGAATTTTGGGCTGACACCCACCTGTAGCCAAGTTGACAATCTACAATCGATAACGCTAGTAGAAAACGAATCAATGTATCGGAATGACACATCTGTTAAGTCGCGTGGTTTGAACTACAAATAGAAGGCGTTAACGATTGTAGAAAGAGATTCGATACGAAACGTTTGTAACTTGGCTAGGGGAGCAAATGTTTTAGTAGGTTTTCTTTTTTACCTTATAAATCTTTATTTTCCTTCGTCTCAGGTAGAATTACTTTTAAATATCTGTATAGATTTAGTTGTAAGTTTAATATTACTTATCAAAAAGAAACAAATTTTTTGTCCAGTATGTATCGCTACTCAGCTAATCATTCCTTGACTGACTTTATCTGCATCTATTTGAGGTCGGGGAAACATGACTTCTACTTCCACTCATCTCTTTTGACCGTCATCTCAATAGTAGTCGCCTTTCTTGCCATTTATCATCGACCACACAATCCATCCATCGTTTATTTAGTCTTCTTCTACCCCTATATCTACATTAATTCACTCAAAGCTTTATCACGACATGGTTATCGTTCCTCCATATGACATGCCCATACCAAGACAATCACACACACGGTGAAATATCTATGCTAGGAATCGGAAGGTTGAAAAGAACCTAGAATTGACGCGTCGCTGTACTTAAGTGTTTCACAAATAGAAAATAAAAAATACACGGGTCGACTTGAGAACTTCCTCCTATTTTTCGTCGGTTCTTAAATACAAAGAACATTCCTTCTCCCGCTTTTGTAATCTCTACTAATATTATAAAGAGGTAAAGTTTGTGAGGTTGTAGGGGTTAATCCTCTGGATCTACTGAAACGATTTTAATAATTCTTTCACCGGTAGAAAGCTATATTATTCTTTAGTATCATAGGCTATAATTAATTTTCAAAAAAATTTGAGATCCTTATGAAAATTGCAATAATATAACCCAAAGTAGCAAAATTTCATTACAACACGGTTATCGGTGCCACTTTCAATGCATCCTTATTTACGGCAAGGCAATATTTAAATGGCCTCAAAAGTAATATATCAGTACCAAAAGTCTTATATCACGGCTCTAACGTATTCGCCTACAACCATAAATCACGTAGCGATATATTCGAGATAGCACTTAATACCGCCGGCGTACTCTGGGGGCAAACTTAATATCGCCGCCGTACTATTGGGGCATGCGGGGCCGAACATCGCTATAATTCACTATTGACAGCTCTATTACACAGCCGTTACTGCTAATTGATCACTACTTATGACGAACTTACAGATGGTTTCTTGAGGCTGGTGTCGACTTGTGTATGCTAGAGAAACCACGTGATAGTCGGAATTTATACCACGGGAATGTACTGTCGGATTAAAAAGTGCCTATCCTAGTATTTTATGGACTTATGGTGTTTCCTGATAGGCAAACCTGGGGGTCTTTAAGTCAAGAGTTAATAGTCTTTAAGCGTGCTTCACCGTCGACTGACTACTGCCAACCTTACCATCAGGTGAGATAGTGTTCAAACGCGAGCCTAAAATATATTTAAAAAAAAACTCTAAGCATTGGAATTTTTATTTATTTAAGTTATCATGTATAACTTTACAGGTCACATCTTAGGCAAACGAAACATACAAAAATTTATTTTATCTATATACAAATAAAAACTAATTAAAAAACACGGTGTAAAAAAACATAGACGAAAAAATACAAAAAGAAAAACTTACAGAAGTAAAAATGTACAAAGAATACCTACATTTATTCACTAATCTTACTTTCATCCATCTTCTCACAAAAACTTTAACATTCACGACACACATCGATCCATCTCCCAGAAAACAGGTCACACTCCGGTGCTGATGATACAAGATTGATTACCAAACATATAGCTTTAATTCCATATTCCAAGTCAGTTTGAAGGACCTCCACTTCCTCGATTAATCTCAATAAGAACACAGTCGATTAATGTTAATAAGATATAACTGTCAATTTAATGATTCAAGGTGGAGTCAAGTTGGAGGTCATGCTTTAGAACAAAGTATTTATTTAGGTAAAGTTGGGTTCTTAGGTAACGATTTAAGAAACTTGCCAAAGGATGGTAGAATCAATTATTATTACTTTCAAATTTAATTTTTTTTCGTTCAAAAGTGTCGCTTAATGGCCTAATTGATTTTGATTTTTGTTTTAGAAAAGATTTTTTTGATTTTGATTTTTTGATTTTAAGAGTTTGTTGATGTATAAACTTTGATCTCTTTGCAGTTAATTGTGGAAATTTGAAGAGTATTGGATCTGAGTAGTTTCTTAATGGTAAACAAGTTTAGGAGAGCAGTGGTGGCCCAGTGATATCGGCCGCGACTTATAAGTTGTAGGTCGTGGGTTCGAGCCCAGGCAGGCGCTTTATTTTGTGTAAATTATTTCATCACCACTGCTCTCAAAACGGTGAAGGAAAACATCGTGAGGAAACCGGCATGTCCTAGAACCAAAAATTCGAAGACATGTGACATCCACCAACCCACACGGAGCCCGCGTGGTGGATTACGGCCCATTCCCTCTCACAGAGAGGAGGCCTGAGTCCCAGCAGTGGGAACATTAATAGGCTGATGATGTGATGTGATGATGTGAAACAAGTTTGTGTTCTGTAGTTGTTTTTATTTTTTTATTTTTTTTATTTTGTTTTATTAACACGTGAAGTTACAGTTTTTGCCTGCGTTTATGGGATATTTCTATCTTACTGGGCTTAGGGCGTTAGAATACGTATAGTTTATAAAGTCTAGTCTGTATAAATAATTCAATTTAACTTACCTCCAATTAGTACTTAAAAAAAAAACTGTTGTTCGTTATGTTGCCTCTTTACTGACTTGAACTGACCATATCACATGCCAATAAGTTCAATCATTATGTTCCATCATTAGCAAGAATAATCATCAAAGCTTAAGCTAATCTTATTCAGAATACCCACAAAATAAGCAAAAATAAAAAGCCTCAACAATAAATACTTATTACGGACATAAAATAAGAAAATTGGGTCACCAGCTTCCGTCGGCGGCAGACTAATAAGAAGTCTCGTCTTCGCCCTTGTGACGTCATCAAAAGAAATAGCCAGCCAGGGGATGTGGCAACGAATCATAATTGAGATTTTAATGATAGCGCTTTTCAGCAGGATTTTGCTTTTGTGTCTTTCTCTTTTGACGTGGAATTCTGTTATAAATCTTAGTATGTAAGTAAAAAATACATTTTACCTTTCTTTTTGTTTTGGCTCACTTAGTACTTACTCTCTAGCCAGATTTTGTACAAAACTGTTAAGTATTTTATCCAAAAATTTGGAATTCGCTTCTCGATAATTATTATATATAACTAATTTTGTAATACGGATTCTTTCTCTCTTATAGTTAAGGCAATAAGTCTTGCCGTGGTATAAATATGTTTTTACCATTTAGTAGAAATAATCCTAACTTCACAGCAACGAATGATTTCTTTATTTAATTTTTCGTTGGTCTTCCAGCCACTTTTCGCCCGTATCGTCTCGAAGAAGCCCTCATGGTACGCGTCCAGCTTCCGAACCATCTCGCCACCACTCTTTTCTCTATTTCTTTATTTTTGCAGCTTTAACATAAATGAAACCCACGGTTTCTCTACCTGCAACTTCTAAGCTAAAAGTACTAAACTACTAGTGCGAGTGCTCATGACAAAAATTTTTGTCTCATCGTTTTACGACCAAACCGAATACAATCGATATATTTGGTTATTCTGATTACAAAAGTACTAATTTCAGAAAATTTCCGCTTTTGCGAATTTCATAATCAAAAAATTACCGAGGTGTTTCATAGCAATCTGTTTGATTTTTAACCGACTTCCCAAAAAAGAGGAGGTTCTCAATTCGACTGTATTTTTTTTTTATGTTTGTTACCTCAGAACTTGTTACTGGGTGAACCGATTTTGATTTGATAGCTGGTGCTTGTCATGTGGTCTTTTTTACACCATTTCATAACATAACGTCACACTGGTACGCTCTAAAGGGGTACGCAAGTGTAAGCAGTTCACCTTGGTATACTCTTATTCCACCGGTTTTGTTTAAGTTTAATCTATTCTGGCTTCACTTTGGGCATTATTCGTACCTAGCCTATATAGGCTAGGTACGAATAATGCCCAAAGTGAACAAAGTGAACTGGTCCATTATGTGCCACAACTAAAAAGTAAAAAAACGAAGAAACTAAAACAAGAACACCGACTTCCGAAATTGAAGTTATTTTTAATTTTGTAGTATTTTTGTTTGGAAGTCGGTTGTTTTTTTGTAAAAAGTATTTTTTTAGAATGTTAACTACATTCTAAAAAAATACTTTTTACAAAAAGAAAAAAAGATAGATTTTAGATACCGATTACACAATTTTCAGACACCAGTAGCGTCACATGTACCCAGGAGACCATTTCAGGAAATTTAAAAATAACCCGTAGCAAACCATCAGAAAATAATTTATTAAAGTAAACATTGTTCATAAGTTGATAAGAATAAATAATTTTTCAGAAGAAAGTGTGAGCATTCTATGTGTTGAAACTTTTTTTGAAGCCACTCAGAGAACGATTTCTCTGAAAACAATATTTTGGTATTCTTGGAAACCTTTTTAAAATGCGCTCAAGCCACATGTGATTCGCAAAATGTCTGAAAACTAACTTATTCATAACAAAATTACGAAACCTATGTACATGTATCAGACATATTTTAATAAAACCAGCTGCTTATATTTTTTGACATAGCAGATATGACACCCCATAACACTGTGCGTTTTTGGCCGGTACTGTCCAACTAGCAGGGTTCAGATTCATCTAGTCAAGCGATTTTATACGGTTTTGATCGTAAAACGATGTGGCATGGTTTTGTTCAAGGGCACTCGTATCCCAAGGGGGTTTCTAGAAGTTCTAAATACTTCAGATTATGAACTTCAGTATTATACAAAGTTTGTTACTTAATTAACCCGTTTAACGTCATCCCTAAACTTATATTGTTAATTAGTTACATTGTAGTGGTGTCCAAGTTATATCAGATGTACCTAAGATGTCTGTTCGCGGCCTAAATTCGCCTTTGTACATCGGATTAGCGGCGTCCTTGTCACTCATGCATATGACAGTCTCTTTCTTAAGTCGATTGCAGACCAAGAGCAAAGATAAGTTAGTTTTATATTGGTAATATTATGGTTTTTTATTTGCATTTTGCGGTCTGCACACAAGTTTCACCTCGGCACATCGAGCTAAGATATTCTTACATAGCTTAGCTTTGGGGCTGCAACCAGATTTAATTTGTGGCATATTAAATTTTATTTAAAAACATTTACGGCTTTGCAGAGCGTCATCAAAGGTAGAAAATTAAGAGTTAAAGAATTTGGTAAAAACATGAAATAGTTATTAAAAACTGAAAATGTCAAATTCTGATTGACATCTGTCAATCATACGTGTTTGACAGTCACTTTCCAAAACTTGATGATCGATATACCCACGAATTATACAAAAAACCCAAAAAGGTTTCCGAAAGTAAATCTACAGGTGTTGGTGGGAAAGTTGGGGAAACTTTGGGCGATATGGGGGACTACAACAATCAATTTGGGAACTGTCAACGTCACCTGTTCACTGTCCGAAATGCCGGTGATTGAAGGATCGATAGATTGCGAATAAGGGGTAGATTCCCGAAGCAAACACATAAAATAATATCAAGCCTGTAGTCTCCAAAGGGTAAGACAGAGGCCTTTATTACACCCACATTTCACCATGTTCCCGAAACAAATAAAATATACACATTATAATAATGCGTAGAAGCTGTCCATACGGTCGGGTCTAAGTTTTTCAAGACCCGCCGTACAGATAGGAACAAAAAGCTCTCTGATCCTACTCTCAAGCTCATGAAGGAGAGGCGTGAGATGGTCTTGCAGTATTCAGATGATGCTTTGAAATACCGGCAGCTAAATAGGCGGATCTCAAAATCCTTGAAAAGCGACCTCCGTCGCTTTAATACCGAAAGTATTAAAGACGTGATTGAGCGGAACAAGGGCTCCAAGGTCTTTGCAAGAGATCTGTCTATTGGGCAGAGCCAACTCACGAAACTGAAGACTGATGATGGCAGGATCGTGTCCGCCAAACCGGATCTTCAGAGGGAGATCGAGACATTCTATGGGCAGTTGTACACGTCAACCAGTAAACCCGTCGCGAATCTAGCGAATGACCCAAGAGCTAGATTGACCTGACACTATACCGAAGACATTCCGGACGTCAGCCTGTATGAGATTAGGATGGCTCTGAAACAGCTTAAGAACAACAAGGCACCGGTGATGACGGAATTACGGCCGAATTCCTGGAGGCGGGTGGAAAACCAGTACTTAAGGCCCTTTAGAAGCTGGTTGATTCCGTCATACTAGAGGTGAAAAGGCCACAGGCATGGTGCAGGGCTGTGGTGGTACTCTTCTTCAAGAAGGGTGACAATGCCCTACTGAAGAACTATAGGCCCATCACACTTCTTAGCCATGTCTACAAGCTGTTTTCAAGCGTCATCAAGAATCGTCCAAGGCCAAAGCCAAATTGACTACCGGTACATTGAAGTGTTGAAGCGTTTATACAAAAACGACACCATGTCAGTTCGACTTCAGGATCAGACCTCGGAACCCGTCCTTCTGCAGCGAGGTGCGAGACAGGGAGACGTCATTTCTCCGAAGCTGTTTACCGCTGCACTGGAGGATGTCTACAAGGTTCTGGACTGGAGAGGGCTAGGCATCAACGTCAATGGCGAGTACATCACTCACCTTCGGTTTGCCGACGATATAGTGGTTATGGCTGAGACCATGAAGGACTTCAGTACAATGATCAACTCGATGATCTCAGTAGAGCTTCCGAAAGAGTGGGTCTTAGCATGAACATGGACAAAACCAAGGTGATGTTGAATACCCATGTTACACCCACTCCTATCAAGGTCGGAGACTCTACAGTCGAGGTTGTGGGCGACTATGTCTACCTGAGACAAACGATCCAATTGGGTAGGGCCAACTTCGAGAAAGAGGTCAAATGTCGAATCCGACTCGGCTGGGCAGCATTCGGGAAGTTGCGCAGTATCTTCTCGTCCAACTTACCACAGTGTCTCAAGACGAAAGTCTATGACCAGTGTGTGTTGCCAGTGATGACATATAGCTCTGAGACATGGTCGCTTACAATGGGCCTTATCAGTAAGCTTACAGTCACTTAAAGGGCAATGGAGAGGGCTAGGCTCGGAGTTTCTTTGCGTGATCGAATCAGAAATGTAGAGATCCGCAAGAGAACCGGGGTTACCTACATAGCCCGAAGAATTGCCAAACTTAAGTGGCAGTGGGCAGGGTACATTGCTCGCAGAACGGATGGCCGATGGGGCAGAAAGGTTCTGGAGTGGTGACCGTCAACCGAAAGACGTTGCGTTGGAAGGCCTCCAGGTGGACCGATGACCTGTTGAAACTTGCGGGGATCCGCTGGTTGCGAGACGCACGAGACCGGTCAATGTGGCGACACTTGGGGGAGGCCTATGTGGACGTCTTTCGGCTGATATGATGATGATGATGATGATTATAATAATAATACTAAAAGCCTTTATTAATAATCTTATATGTTACATTTCATCTTATAAATACTTATGTTGTACTACTATTAAACATGGTTGTTTATGTAAGCAACGTAATTAAATGTTTATTTTTGTATTAGACACCGGTTTCGTGATTGTCTTGCTCTTTGGCATAGGCCTCCCCAAGTGTTCTACACAACTATTTATCCCTTGCTATCCTCATCCAGCATGGTCCTGCTACCTCCTTGATATCATCCTTCCATCTTCGATGCTGCCTGCCTTTACTTCTCTTTTTATATCTAGGGTACCATTCCGTCACTTCGTTCGTCCACTTTTCCGTCTTTCTTCTTGTTAGGTGTCCTGCCCATTTCCATTTCAGTTGTTTGATTTGGAATTTTATATCTATAATTTTTATATACAAAAACAAATGTATACATTACATACAAAGACACATACTTTTTTGCTTCGGGAATCAAGGAATAGAACATATACGTTTGTTTCCGCCATAGAAACAATGATTGAAATCCGTCCATTGTGTGTGCCTAGATGTTTTTCTTTCTTTTCTTTCTTTGATAGGGTTATTTATGCCCGGATTTGTAATCTTTAGATCATTATAAAATATCTTACTTCCCTATATAAAACTAAAATGTTATAGATTTTCTAGCATTCGGATAGTGTTTTTAAATCTCTTGAATAATAGAAATTTAGAATATTGCTGTAATTAATGTCATGATGAATTTTTAATTTATGTTGAACATAAATTGTAGTCTTTTCAACATTTAAGTGTCCTTCTATCTTTTCGAAATACCTAGGTATTTGTAATTTATTTTCACATTTACATTCTGAACCCAGAATACAAATTACTCTTTTAACTTATCAAACTAAATAATACTTTGTCAAACTAATCTGTACGGTTTTTGTCTGAAGGACATTTCTAAAACGAATATAAAGTAGATCAACAAAGAATCTAAAACTCCATTTTGGAAACTTATGCTTGAAAACATCATGTTTTTGGTAAACAGAAAAGCTTGTAAAAAGGATCAAAAACTTCATTTTGGAAACTTATGCTTGAATATATCGAGTGTTCTCCTAGAAGTTTTATTTTCTCCTGAACAAGATATTAAAGAGACTCAATTTCATATAACTTTGATTGCTTTCGTCTTTTAAGTTAAGGGAAAATGGAAAAGTCCTCAAGTCTTAAATCCCTTAAAAAGTTGGTACTTACGGTCTATTTTGGATATGAAACGAAACGGCAACCCTCATAAACACAACATGAAGAATGTGAAGTAAATAAGGATTATAATATAACATTTATATAAAACTTTTTTCCATGACTGATTAGCATACATAGTTTTGATACAAGTTTGATTTTCTATTTAAGAAATAAAACTTTTCCAACCAATTTATTTTTAACCGACTTCCCAAAAAGGAGGAGGTTCTCAATTCGATTGATATTATTTATATGTATTTTTTTAATGTATGTACACCGATTACTGCCTGAACCGATTTGGAAAAATCTTCTTGTGTTTGAAAGAGTATACTTCCCATAGAAATCAGGTCCGAATCTGATGATGAGATCTTGGAGAAAACGAGAGAACTCCTCAAATATTATAGGCATACATATAGCGGTTTTGGCATTTTCATCAACAATGCAATCATTTGCACTCAGAAAGTTACATTTGGTGAAGTAGAACTGGTGAAGAAGACCACACATGGCCAATGGAACTCCTTAATGCTAAGCATGTCACGGGTCTACGATATCTCGAATAGTTAAACGACAATGATGAAGCAAATACTTTTAAATAAATAGTACTGATGAAAATAGTACCATCGAACTGATCTGATGATAAAGCCGGCAGGTAGGCATTGGAACTCCGAAATAAAACAATGTATCCTAGTCGTGTTTGGGTTTATTGGAATCGTCATTAGATGTACTTTGGCTATATATGATTTTTATTAGAGGTACCTATCAAAACTAAAAAGAGATAAATAAATAAACTTTTTAACAAAAAAAAACAAACCGGCTTCCAAAAAAAACACTACGTGGTGAAAAATAACTTTCTTTTCCGAAGTCGGTGTCGAAAGACGGAAAAAATAGGTACCAAAGAGTGTGTTTTTTTTGGAAGTCGGTTTGTTTTTTTTGTTAAAAAGTTTTTTTTTTATATTAAAGGTATCACGTTATAAATTTCCTGTTGTACCAGATTTATTCCGTGAAACCTCTTTCAGTGAGAGGGATTAGGGTGGGACGCTTAGGGCTGCAAAGGGTCAATAACCAATGTAAATATTTTTATTTTTAACCGATTTCCCAAAAAGGAGGATGTTCTCAATTCGTACGTTTTTTTATATTTGTTCTGACATAAATCCGTCATATATAAACGGATTTGCAAAATATTTTTTTTTGTTCGCATGAAGCTTATTCCGAAATGGTCCCATTTAAATTTGATAACAGATCTGATGAATAACTTCGGAGATATACAATATAACTCTTCAATAAATGACGGCAAATCTCTCGGGATTGCTGCAATCGCATGTCTGTTTATTATTTACACCATATCATAACATACCATCACGCCAGTATGCTCTAAACGGGTACGCAGACTATTCACAGTTCACCCTGGTACACTCTCATTCCACCGGTTATGTTCTAGTTACATGTTATTCGGGTAATCTATTCTGGCATCACTGTGGGCATTATAAGTACCTTACTATAGGCTCCTCCTGGCGTCCTCACTTCAGCCTTGTGTACCTTTTGAACGTTGCCTATCATTCATCTTTTCAACATGACACTATAGAGATTTATTACAACAATAATTCTTCAGATTGAAATAGGACTGAAGATGTATGGCTTATAATTATACCTAATGCAAATCAACTTGAAGAAAATGAAGAGCTCCTTGAAGTGGACTTACTGTAATAGCTTTGCAAATGTATTTTCTAAGGTAAACTAAATCAGTACTTAAGTACTTGCATAATATTTAACAACTTTGCAGATTGACATACAGAATGAGGTTTACTCTTTAAGTCACAAACAATCATTTCATCATGTCACAAAAATTAATGTCTATGGCGTCGTCCTAATTGGCTACGATCGTACGAGCAAAAGATGCGATTCGTCGCTCGATGAAAATATGTACCTGTGCTCGCGCGATGACTTAAAAATGTGTGTGTAATATCGTCGTGCGACGAAATCACATCGATCGATCTCTTTTCCACCGTTGCACATTAGAGTGCTTTCTCCCAGAGATATCCGTGGTAGCTAGGCGATGCGAGGCTGTAAAGAAGTTTTTTTGAAAAAGCGTTTCCACCAGAATTGTGCAAGGATCTTGCGCAATGTACGAACACCTAGCTCTACAAGCACTTTGCCACTAGAGCTTCAGCTCAACTAAGTTAGGAAAAAGAAATAAACCTATTAGTGGACCTCGCAAATCTCTGGTAGAAAATCACCCTTTAGGATAGTAGGTATAGTAATAAATTAACACACGTAAAATTATAATGCCCTGTAAGTGATGCGTTCAAAAGGTAACAGGTATACGCTTGAGGGCGTCGGATAATTTTGATCCCATTAAGGTAAATGAGAATAATAATAACTTTACCTTCACACGTTGGGTATAACCGGCAGTGATACAGAATAATTTGATTTACTGGTAAAATTGTCAAGCTCTGATAAACCATCTATTCTAGAATCAATAACATAATATCACCATCATTCCTGTCCTGTGCATCTCGCATCTAACATGGCCCTGACCAGGTCATCGGTCCACATTGTGGAGGCCTTCCAACGCTGCGTCTTTAGGTTCGCTGTCGGAACTCCAGCACCTGTAGCCAAGTAGACAATTGTACAATCGATAACGCTAGTAGAAAACAAATCAATGTATGGGAATGATACATCTGAAAGTTAAGTCACGTGGTCAGACCACACAAATAGAGGGCGTCAACGATTGTAGAAAGAAAAACCAACGAAACGAAAAGCTTGGCTAGAGGGGCAGAACTTTTCGGCCCCATCGACCATCCGTTCAGCGAGAAATGTGCCCTGCCCAGTGCAACTTTAGTTTGGCAATTTTTAACTTAAGTTTTTTTTTTATAATCTATAGGCTCGCGTTTGACCACTATCTCGCCTGATGTTAAGCGATGATGCGGTCTACAGTGAAGCACGCTTACCTAGAAGAAACCTATTCACTCTTGACTTAAAGACCCCAAGGTTGTAGCTATCAGGGAACAAAGACGGGAGGAAACGAAGGGAGTTCCACTCCTTAGCTGTGCGCACAATGAAAGTATTAGCAAAACGCTTTGTGCGTATGGGAGGGATGTCCACCATGTACCGATGGCGCATGGCCGTACGTCTTGTAGCCCGATGATGGAAAGGGCTGGGTGGAATCAAATTGTGCAGTTCCGTCGCACACTCCCCGAAATGTAACCGATAAAATACCTTAATCTTGATTCTCCTGCAGATATCTTTAGTAACGAGTAGTATACTTAGAGCTAATTGATTCAAACAGAGCTGAAACCCATAATGTTGATTTTACACTCCTCCTTCTAAAGTACAACAATTTCACAAAGTACCTAGATAAATACTACCTAAGTACAAACAAACATAGCTCCCATTATTCTCGCGCCGACCGAGTTGATCAGAGTTCCGTTGTTCGTCGCATCGAGACAACATGAAAGAGCTCGTCTCATAAACTATGCCTCGTTCAACCATTGTGTAGTAAACTAGCTGCTGTATAGTGGGGATTGTACGGAAGTTGTGTGGTGACTTCTGTGTTGGTATATTGTCCTGGTACTTTTTTATGAGCTATCTTTATTTTTCGTAAATGTAGAAAACATTTCCCGTGGGAACGTTTATCGGGATGAAATAATACCCTAACCAGACTCTTAAGGTGTGATTGACTAAGAAACATCCAAACATACAGGTTTTCACTTTTTTTTTTGGGTGGGATATCATCCAATGACTTCTCCCGCTCCGAGTTAAGCATGTCAGACTTTTACTTACTAAAACACACCCGTGTTCCTAGAGTTGCTTGTGTCAGGGCCGTGGTAAAAAATATAAACATAATTATAAATATAACTAATGGACGAAGTTATCATGACAAATAACTACCGGAGATTTATTGTGAAGGATGACACGGTTGACATCTTTCGGGCATGTCACCTCCCGGGTGAATCGATCCGCCACATTATCTCTGGTTGTTCTCGTCTAGCTAACGAAGAGTACTTGCATAGGCATAACCTTGTAGCCAGGATTATCCATCAGCAAATTGCTCTGAAATGCCACAAGAGTGGCATCGGAGGTACCGTACTACAGGTATGTGCCCGACCCAGTTCTAAAAAATGGCAATATCACTTTGTACTGGGATCGGTCCATCATCACTGGCAGGACTATTGTAGCCAATAGAAAATAGCCGAGAGGCGTGCAATGATTTTTGACATTACTGTCCCGCATGAAAGCCGAGAAAGATAAGCAAATCAAGTATCTTGACTTGGCTCGCGAAGTTGTCGACATGTGGGTGAGCGATCACTGTACCGATAGTCGTGTCAGCCAATGGCTTTATAGCCTCGAGCCTCGACCAACACCTCAGGAGGCTCTCGTTAGGCGGCTGGGTCAAAGGCCTGATCCAGAAAGCAATACTGGTAGACACGGCTCGTATTGTTAGGAGGTTCTTCTCTCTGGAGCCCTGACCACCGGTAGCCTGGACCCTGTTTCCGATACCGGTAGGCCTCTATTTTTTATATTTTTAAAATAACATTCGGATATATCTGCAGTAATAAGTTGTAGGTAGGATCTTGATTGCAACCCTGGTAAAACATAATAAAATTGTATGACAAGGATTTTATAATGTAGCTATCTGATAGAAATTTGAGTCCATAACCAGTTGGAAAATCATGAAAAACGTCGGTATATAAATAAAATAGAAAGTATGTATGTATGTTCCAAACAGACTCCGAAACGGCTGGACGATTTCAAAAATTCTTTCACTGTTGGGAAGCTACACTATTCCCGGGTGACATAGGCTACTTTTTCCCTGTATTCCCACGGGAACGGGAACTACGCGGGTGAAACCACGAGGCTTCCGCTAGATTTAAATAAATAAAAAACCGAATTAATGTCTTATTTTGCAATCTCGTTAAAAGTTTACTTCCAAAATGTATTTCCATAATATGTAGCAGTTTTTCGTATGAAAATCTACCTAACATTCATAAATATTTACGAGAACATTCAGGAGTTCAGTGGCCATTTAAAATTGCGAAAACGTGGGTGAATTTTTTCAATTTATATATTGTAGTTTTCTTTTCTCAACACAGCTTTATTTGCATTCATTTTCTCAGATACGATATTCTAGTCGTCTGTAATATCCAACATAACAAAACATCACGCCGGCGTTCCCCAAAGGGTTAGACAGAGATATGTTTTAAGTCCCATGTAATAGGGGCATTCTTTTTTATGGGACTTTCCCACCGCACTATTCCCAAACCACTACAACTCCTGAAAGCCAGAATCAAAAGTGGCGACCACCAGAAAACCGCCGAGGCAATGAAGTTCGACGAATGAATTTGACTGTCTTGGATCCCGCAACGAAATTTATCAGAAAAGAATAACGGAGGAGTAGGAAAAAACACATAATTTCAATATCAAGCAGGAGACGGAACAAACAAGACCAATAAGCACAAAGGAATCGTTATAACAAAGATAACCCTAGTTGCCTAGCACCATGGATAAAAATTATCATTAATATTTAATTCCAATAATAGGTATGGCAAAAACGCTTGAACGCACAGAAATTTATTCTAGTTTCAACAAGAACCGTATAGTAAATAACTCTCTCTAGATCCAACATAATATTGCGTTCATTCTGCCAAAGAATACACTTCCATAAGATATGATGTGTAAATTGTACATATTCGCAGAACATTTTCATTGATATTCCGGGCTGCTATTACCAACCAACAAAATTTTGACCGACCCAGGAGTCGAACCCAGGACCTCAACAGTAGTGCCTTCTAACACTATATCAACGAGGCAGACCAGAATATCCAAGCTCCAATGAACCATTCTTTAAAAAGATTCAAAGAGAATATTCACTACCAAATCAAATCATACACCAATGTAATAGGATAGGTTCATAAGCTAGTTCTACACGAGTTGATATCGATATTCTGAACGGTATTGGCACTTTTGACAGTTTGAACTTTGAACGAACGTTTTATTGGAATACCTCTGTTTTCAATCTTTGAAAATAGCTGGGAATCACGTTGCAAAAGGTTTCAAAGTTTAACCGAAATGTTGAGACGTAGTATTAGAAATAACCGTCCTTCTGAACAGGTCGGGTTAAAAGGTCAAAAAACTTTGAGAATGGATCTTTTTATAAAACTCTCGACTGACCTCTGCTAACTTTTTTTTTGTGATAAGGTTTTTTTCTCACCTTATTTTACAGAGGCGACAGTGGTTGTCGTAAGACACGTTAGTTTAGAGGTAACCTAAATTTACTCCTTGCCGTGTCTCTGTGCTTATTACGTAAACCTCTTGCTTCTACAAGACTTTTAGAAAAATACTACTATACAAATATTTTTATTTCCAGTAGTACAAGTATCTTTTCAACCTGCACTAATAATAATATAATAATTGATTTATTTTCAGACACAGTAGTCCATAATATTATTATATTCATGCATTACATAAAAAAAATATCATTTCGAAATTAAAATAAAATGTCATTCATTAGCATTAGACAAATTTAGCTTTCAATAGCACATTTAGAAAATTAAATATATCAAAGCCAAAATTAAACTGTCAGCAACACTGTCATAATAATAATTAAACATGTCAGGAAATGAAAAAAAATAATGTCACAAAAGTATAAAAAATAAAAATATCAGAGTCATAAAAATTTATAAAATAAAATAATAAAATTGAAAGCAATTAAAAATGTCAAAAAAATACATTTAAAGGTTCACCTGCCTCACGCCCGATACACGGGTACATGTAAGGACTGCCAGTGATGCATAAATGGCCCGTCCAACCTGTCAGCAACGACGGCAAGGAGACTGTGCCCGCGTGGTGGATTATGAACCATTCCCTCTCTCGCAGAGAGGTGGCTTTTGTCCCAGCAGTGGAAACATTAAAAGGCTAAATACGAAGTATTTTTTCACACTCATCTCTTTTAACATTTTCTGGTTGACTTCTTGCTCATATAGCATATATTTTTTACAAAATATTATTATGTCAGGTGTGTAAAAATGTCGATCAATCTCGCCTCGACTGGAATAACAAACTTTGCTCACTTAGATCAATGCGTGCTTTTATAGTGGCAAACAATTTTTAACCCCCGACGAAAAAAGAGAGATGTTATAAGTTTGTTTGTGTATTTGTGTTTCTGTCTGTGGCATCATAGCTCCCAAACGGATGAACTGATTTTATTTGTTGTTTTTTTGTTTAAAAAGTGGCTTTATCGAAAGTGTTCTTATTTGATGTAAATTGGTTCAGCGGTTCAAAAGTTATGGGCGTTTTACTGTTAGAATCGGGCTGTTTTCGCAAGATAACGTCAACGAATAAAAAAACGAACGAAGCGAAAAAACGAAGCGTGTCTACTGCTAGATAAATTATCTAGCATGAAATAAATTGCGACGGGGTTTTTTTAACTATATTTTACTTGTTGCAAGCTTTATTAACTTTCGTATGTGAGTCAGTAATTGATTTTTCAAGCACGCTCAAATTGCAGTACTTGTGTATGTTTGGAAACATTTAATTTATAGGGTACTATGGAGCTGATCTCACGATGGAGCCGGAAGGTGGCCATAGCAACTCCTCAACCAGACAAGATATCACCATCATGTTTGGGTTCATTGCTTTCATAACTTTTAGTCTATTTAAAGTTTGTTTTAAAATATTTTTTATATTTAATTGTTATATAAGGATGGCAAAAATCAATGGGCCCTGAAGGGCAACCACTATAAATCCTTAAGATAGATTATTTTACTTAACGGAAACATTCCTTTATCTAATACCTTTAAACGAGCAATTCTTGTATATATATATAATCTGAATC
Organism: Anorthoa munda; assembly: GCA_945859665.1. Lineage (NCBI taxonomy): Eukaryota > Metazoa > Arthropoda > Insecta > Lepidoptera > Noctuidae > Anorthoa > Anorthoa munda. The sequence continues at coordinate 23,246,360 of OX243910.1, forward strand.
TCGGAAACGGCTCCAACGATTTTCATAAAATTTTGAATGAAGGGCCTTTCAGGGGTGAAAATAGAGAAAACGACAAATTCTAAAAATTCAAACCAGCTATATCAGCTAGTTTGAATTTTTTGAAAACGTCGTTTTCTCTATTTTCACCCGAGCAGAGCTCGGTCGCCCAGGTACTTTTTAAAAAGAAACAAAGCTGCATTCACATATTTCCCGACAAGCTTACCTAAACCGGAAATCAAACCAGCTTAAAATTCAGAAATTAACACTCGCTATCTTATTTCACTAGTCGAGATAAAATTCCCGGTTTAGTAGGCTTGTCGAGAGAAATCTGTGAATGCAGTTTTGTTTCTTTTTTGAAATAAAGGAATGTTTCCTTTAAGTCAAATAATCTATCGTAAGGATTTAAAGTGGCTTCAGGGTCCATTGATTTTTACCACCCTGTAGGTATACACTATACAGGAGCTCCAACCACTCTGAAAATTAAAAAGTTACCAAAAACCGATAGATACGTCCCTAATCCATTACCGAACAGGTACACCAAAATTTCACATTGCCAGCGATCAGCAAAATAAATCGGAACGCGATCGAAAAGTAAATAAAACTCATTCACCCGTGAACGTTGCTTCACGGGAAATTACGATCCTGTCGTGTTGAAGAAATGATATTACAGAACCCGATACTGAAGGGATTTCATTGTAATTGGATATCGAGACTAAAAAGGGTTGAATAATCTAGCCGAATATCCGATTGGGGTGGATATGTCGTGTACCTATGTATCAGGTCGCTTTGTGACAGAATCTGGGCAGAAGTAATTATAAGGTCACGTTTCCACTTGTAACCAGCTCGAGTGCAGGTTACAATACCTTGCGGGCAACCGAGGTATAATGTGATCAATCGCTCGATGGTGGCACATGTTTTGGATCCCTTCATGATGGTTGAGCTGAGTGGTGCCGATCCATGCATCATGTTCGTGAACGGGCGCTATCAGTTAGGGTTGGTCCTAACTTAGCTGCCTCGGCCTGATTTATTTACTTACTTAATGTCCTATAACCCCTAGATGGGGCAGAGGGCGTCCACAGATGTCCTCCATCGCGATCTATCTTGAGCTTCACGCTTCACCTCGCTCCATGTCATTCCGATGCTCGTCGCTTCTGCCAACACGGTGCGACGCCAGGTTTGACGGGGACGGCCACGCTTTCTTTTCCCTTGGGGATTCCAGTCCAAAGCTTGCTTGGGTATGTGATCGGGACCCCTTCGGAGAGTGTGGCCAATCCATCTCCACTTGCGACGCTTGATCTGGCGGTCTCGGGCCAGTAAATTCCGAGAATGCGACGAAGACAGCGGTTGACGAAGACTTGTATTTGGCGTGAGATGTCCTTTGTGACCTTCCACGTTTCGCACCCGTAGAGCAGCACGGATTTGACATTGGACCCGATTTTTTTTAGTTTAATCCGTCGGGTCAGTTTCCGCGATTGCCAAACAGGTCTCAGCTGCGCGAAGGTTGCTCGGGCTTTGGCGATCCGTGAAACGATGTCCTCTTCACTACCCCCAGTCTCTGACACGACACTCCCGAGGTATGTAAATTTGTGGACGCGTTCCACTGCCTCTGTGCCAATCAGCAACGGTGAATGGTTCTTTACACCAGTTCTCATTTCCTGGGTCTTCCGGATGTTTATTTTGAGCCCCGTTTTTGCCGCTTCCTGACGTAGATCGTTTAGCTTTGCTTGCATATCGGCGTGGGTATGACTCAGCAGGCATAGGTCATCGGCGTAATCCAAGTCTTCCAAGACGTTGGATAATCCCCACTCTATGCCGCGGCGCCTGTTATCATGGATGCGAAGCATAATTCCATCAAGAACGACTAGGAAGAGGAGCGGCGACAGGAGGCAGCCTTGGTGGACACCCGCGTGCACTGTTACGTCATCCGATATAGGCCGTTATGAGTAACCTTACAGTAATATTTCTTATAAATACTCTGCAACAGACGGAAAAACCTTAGAGGGAATCGAGAGCAACGTTATACCTCTCCAGTTATCGCACTGGCTAAGATCACCTTTCTTAGGAACAGTTATAAGAAGGCCTTTGTTCCATTCATCTGGGAGTTCTTCGGCTATCCAGATCTTTTCAATGAGCGGTGTCAGGACGTCGACTCACCTCGGCCTGATATTGTATTTTTATAAATTGTTTGTTACTCTGGACGCTTTTACGTGCATGTCTTTTTACTCACATATATGTATTTTGTCAACAAGAATGATGAAACCAAATACTTATAATTAAAACTGATGGAAAAGAGTGTCCGTGGAGTTTCTTGCAAATTCTTCTCCATTGAGATCTACTGACGTGACGCTTGCGAATTTTCAACTAGAGTCATCTTTATGTTTTTGTTTGACAATTCAAAAGTACCTCTAAGTTTTATTTGAAAGAAAGTAGCTGATTTTGATTTTGATCGTGCCCCGCAATATAAAGTTGAATGAGAGTTGCTTGCAGGTGGAAACGCGGCCTAAATCAGTCGATGTCAAACGATTTTGCATGAAGAAATACTACTTAATGGTTTGTGTTATTATAATACTTCAATAGGCTTATTCACATACAGTACTATCTCGCTAACCCACCAGTCGCTAATCCGGCAAATACTGTATCCCACCGGTACTGTAAAATTAAACAGAGCTGGCCCACAATGTTTATATAGTAAAACGCATTCACTCGTGAACGTTGATTCACGGGAAAATTACGATCATGCCGTGTAGAAGAAATGAAATTACAGAACCCGATACTGAAGGGATTTCATTGGTATTGGATATTGAGACTGTGTAACAAGGGATGAATAATCTAGCCGAATATCCGATTGGGATGAGAATAATACACGAGGTCGCTTTCTGACGGTTGAAATTCTGGGAATAAAATGGAGCCATAGTCAGGCACAGTAGAAATCTGTAACTTTGATTTTCTTAAAAACATATTCATGTTTAGATACAATAGTTTACAAACCAGATTTATTCCATAATACGCCTTTCAGAAAAGCGTGGGATGCCTTCAGCAGCAAAGGGTTGATGACCTAAGTAATATATTCGTGTTGTGCGCTTGTTGTTGTATTATGGTAATAGATAAGTTCATTACACTTGATCTGGATCAGTTTAAATACATTTCAAGGCATTGCTATACTTATCTATGGGTATGATAAAGGAAAGTGTTTGTTGCAGTGTTTTGTATCAGTAAATCTATTATGTTATATAATAATAATGCCCAGTATTCTGAACGGTCAAATAATTAATTTTCCATCTTACTTGACCATTTGTGAGCCTTAAAATTAATGAAAAATTGCATTTTACCGAAATTTTAAACCATCGGTTACCATATTTAACCATTGGTTGAATTAACTAAGGATCAAAAAACTGGGCCTATAATTGTTTGTTTTTAGAAGATTATCTCTGGTATTAATCTAATTACTCAAATTAACTTTTAATGGAAAAGCCACGTGGAGAAGCTAACAGTGGCTCAATAGTTCACTGAATAAAGCCCTGATCAGTCTTTCAGTAAACGAGGCTCAGTGCTTTCAATCCGTAATTACAAGGAAGGTTCGGTTGTTAGCGTGCGAGGTAATTCACACCCTCTATTTATTCTCTCACACACACACACCCCTAAACTCACCTGTCTATGTGTACGGCCACACCACAGAGCACCGAGCCTCGGCCACTGCTAGAAACGTAATTGCCAAAACACTCCGTGCAAACCAAGCGATTCAGTGCGTCAGATACCCCTGAGTAGCAGATTTTAAAAAGAGAATCACGTCTAAATCTAAAGTCGTAATTTTTTGGAAAAAATATATGTTATATCAAACAATTTTCTTATAATTTTGATCTAAAAAATATTTTAGTTTTATTCGTGTAACATAGTGTAATTAATTTGTAAAGTTATGTCTAAAACGGACAAAAACACGGCACTTGCACCAAAACCGCTGGGCGCATTTTAATTCAATTGACACCATCTCAAAGACAATTTAACTATCTAAATATTAACATTAGAAACGGGATATTTACCATGACAGTTTAAAACTTATATCTAAATATTGATCTGAGGGCTTTTTTTTAATTTATAGAATAATAAGAAATGTATAAAAAGTTAAAAATTTTGGTTCGCGCGACAGCTCAAAATGAGTGTACGAGTACATATTATTAAGTAATGGTATAGAAGTATGCGGACCAGGATGTAAAGTTCTGCATCCTCCATAGAAAAAAACCCCCTACTGTGTTATGTCTGGTTAGCAGCTGCTCGATGTGTTTTGTCGAAAAATTTTCTGCTCGAGGTGAAAACTTCGATTATATGTAGGATTTGGATGACGTCTTTATGTAGTTAGTATGAGACGGTAGATGTCGCTACAGCTATGACAGCCGAGACTTATGCCACAGTATAAATACGAACAAACAGTACGCACGCACTACTGACAGCATCGCGACAACTGCTCGCTGTCTCATCGATGCGCATGTTTGTGTGAGTGTGCCGTTTCGAGCGTTTGTAGGTAGTTTCCATACTGTTTGTCCCTATTTTTACTGTGCTTATGCTCAGGGCACATTGCCCGAGAAGGTACAAATATTAGTAATTCGCCTCTAGTTACTGTCGCGGGGATTCCTTGCTCTCTGGCCCACACCATACAACCCTCTGTATCACTCGGGGATTACCTCACTTTTGACGAGTGTAGAATGCGCCTGAACAACCTGTAAACTGTGATATACTCAGTGTGTATATGGGTGTTTACATCTGAGGAGGTTGGGTTGGATTAGATATGCTCGCATTCCAATGCGACGTTGCTTACAAAGGTTTTGTTTTGCTATTGGGATTTGAAGGATAATTAGGATAATTTACACAGGTTCACAATATAATTACATTTTGCCGATAATGTTTGCATCCTACGTGATGACTTTGTTGTTATTAACACGAATATAACTAAAAGATTTTATTTTTAACTTAATTAATTTTCAACTTTAATTTACATAAAAGTTATGGTCAGATACACTAACGATATTGAAGACTGAGTTAACTAATGGACAAAGAGTAAAAATTGTTGAAAGACACCATCTCTGAGCAATATATTTAACTTTACAGGCGAACAACACTACCCTATCATTTAATCTAGAAACTGACAAAGAACATCTAACGATATTTTCTACTTTTATTATTTTCTCCGTCGACTGAATATAAATTAGGTTACAATATGAAGTTCGTTTCTACCTCAGCCAAGATGTTATTTGATTAAAACCAGGTAAATTGATGTGGAACGGTATTGAATAGAAAATGTTAAACCCTTTGCGAGAATATTTTTAATTCAATTCTTACTTTATTGAAGAGTAAAGTCGAAGCTTTTATTTAAATTGGAACTTTAATGGACACTTTTGAGTTATGAAAAGTTTTTTGGTTTACAAACTTGGACTTAAAGTTATTATTATTTTTTTTTTTTCTTTCAGCCTGAACTGTCCCACTGCAGGGCAAAGGCCTCTCTTTTTCCTTCCAATCCTCCCGGTTTGAGGAAATTGTGGACCGATCCTATTGTGGTCGATAGGCATCAAGCTCGTCCCGCCATTTTCTCGTAGGCCTGCCGCGATGTCGCTGGAAATTTTCCGGGATCCACATTTTTATTACTCATTGTGCTTGGTTTAATTAGAGTTAGTTGATGTATTTTAGAAATAACTGTATTTATTCAGAAAATTAACCCATAGCGGCACCTGTCGCAATTAAACCTACTTACCTATGTTTGATTGTTTTAAAATATGAGTGGGGAAACAAAAACTACATAATGAACAAAATCTTATCTTATATTTATTTTGTAAAACATGAGTACAGTATGGAGGTTATATAATTAATATGAGGTGGCTACATGTTTTGCCATTTATGGCGTACAAAATTAGTTGCACTAGGCAAACAATACAAAAAACACAATATCAAAATTTAAATTAATTTGAAATTACAATGTCAAAATTTAAATAAAATTCAAAATCACAATGTCAACATTTAAATTTAATTTGAGTAAGACATAAAGAAAAAAATAGAAATTCAGAATTCTATACAAGCAAAATATAGTTTAAAAATTCATCTACGCTGTAATAGCATTTCTGTAGTAATAACCCCTGAAGGGACTTTTTGTATTTGTTTAGAGGCATACATTTAATAACATTTTTATTAGTAAATATTGTACCTTCATCGTGGCCAGAGTATAGTTATGTAGAAAGTAGGTATTTCTGATTATTTTTAATTCTCAGAATATAAAATATTATTATTGTATTAAATATTATTCTTTTATTTACACTATCAGTGAATGTTACTTATCTTTTATACGAAACTCCTGTAGGATGAAAATATATTTACTCGTAATTTGGGAAGTATCAAGTATCAAAATATACCTACGACCTTCAATGCCTCAAGGCCTAAATAATATTGACAAGGCCCGAATAATCAAAATAATATCTACTGGTGTTCGAGGTCAAAGTTTATATAAATCTGAGTTTTTATGTGAAAAGGCTCCAGATTAATGAATTTACATTTTAGTATTATTGCGTCCTTGTTTTGTGGGAGACCGGATTATTTTGATAAGTAGAGAGATTTCTTTCATTTCCTTTTTTCGGGAGAAGTCAGAAACAGACTTCGACTCTTTTGTATGATTCATGATTTATATTTTTATTCTACGAGAAGTAAATTAAGTAATCTTGTTTTGATAAACTTCACATGGCTTTAATGATAACTTTAAGTTATTTTTTATTAGATAAAAATTTATGACCTTGAATCCATCATACGAAAAAAGGTTTTGTAAACCCATGCACGGCGCGTAGCACGTCCCGGCCTCGAATATATTTATCTATGTGTTTATAAATATCTAGACAAACAGGGTCGAAAACATGTATTGTGTTTTCACAAACTACCTACCTCACCTTCTAAGTTTTTTTACCACCTATGTTTTCCCAGCTTATACAACAGTTTTACTAACATTCCGTATCTCCACACCGCAGAGGCGTAAAGACTCAACCTGCGGTTAACATTTATTACACCTTCCTTAAAAAGGGTCGTCATCAGCGGCCCAGATAAACTGCCAAGTTCCCATCCATATAAAAGCAAAAAAAGGTTGAGTATCCCTGCTAAACGCTCGTACGGATAGCAAAAACACTCTCGAAGATAGTCCTCTGAAAATAGTCCAACGTCCTCCAGAATTTTCTATCAGTACTCACAGTAATTGAGGCTTACGTACGTCGCTGTTTTTGCGGATGGTATTTTTGTGGGGGACTCAATAATTTGCGGACGGTATGCCTATCGAGCGTGGAGTGGACTTGACCCAGTTGGGCGCCAGGTAAATAGCCACTACGGGTATTCAGAGTTCTAGACCTCGTTCTAGGGTTTCTTTGCAGCGTTGATAAAAGTAACAAACTTTTGCTGTTTCTTTTTTATTTGTTTTCACTCTTATATTCAAGGCAAAGAAGCCTTAGGCGTATCGGTTCATGGAAATGTAGAAGTTCTTACATAATAAAATATGAGAAGCAATTTTTCATTCGGTTTTTTATAACGGGTAAAATATTGTTGTAACCTTGTTACGAAATTGAATTAAATATCCTCGGAACAGGGTTTATTCAAGGTTGAGGAGTGATTAGGTGAAAAGAATGATTCTGGTAAAGGCTGGAATTAACAGTTTGTTAGAGCCTATTCTATACTATTAAATGAGCAATATTTGTATATTTAACCATGTTCTCGAAAACGGCTCTAACGATTTTGATAAAATTTGCAATATAAGGGTTTTTGGGGGCGAAAGATCGATCTAGCTAGGGATAATTCGTCATACCTGGGCGAATTCGTTTGCACGAAATGTTTTCTATATTTTCACCCGGGCGGAGGGCTATGTCCAGCAGTGGACGTCTTTCGGCTAAAGTGGTGATGATTGCTTTCACCCGAGCAGAGCTCTGTCGCCCAGGTACTGTACCTTAAACCACGTAATGTAATAATACTTAACATAGATAAGCAACTGGCAATACCTCTACTAAATATATTATAAGTGCAAACGAGTATGAGGATCGATGGATGGATGGTGGAATGGATATTTCATGCAAAAACTACATAAAAGATTTTTAGGAAAACTAATAATAGCTATTCCTTGGCATTTTATAGCCACAAAAAAAAAACAGAAAAAGTAATAAAAAAAATATAACAACTTGCAACTTGCTTTTAAATACAATCTAGCGGATACTGAGGTACCGTATTACAAGTATGTGCCCGACGCAGTTCTCGAAAATGACCATGTCACGTTGTACTGGGATCGGTCTATCATCACTGATAGGACTATTGTTGCCAATAAGCCGGATATAGTGGTGATAGACCGATTAGCGCGCCGCACAATGATAATCGATGTCACCATCCCGCATGACGAGAACCTCGTGAAAGCTGAGAAAGAGAAACAAATTAAGTATCTTGACTTAGCACATGAGGTTGTCGACATGTGGAATGTGGACTCGGCGGTCATTGTGCCGATTGTCGTTACGGCCAACGGTCTGATGGCCAAGAGCCTCGATGACCACCTGTCGAGGCTGTCATTACGCGGTTGGATCAAGGGCCTGATACAGAAGGCAGTACTCCTTGATACGGCTCGCATTGTGAGGAGGTTCCTGTCCCTGGAGCCCTAACCACCGGTAGCTTGGACCCTGTTCCCGATACCGGTTGGTCTCTATTTTTTTATATTTTTAAATGTTTTTTAAGTTTTATGTTTATTAAATATTTAAAAAATGTATTCAATAAGCATGTAAATAAATAAAGGAAAATAATAACAATATTTAATAATAATAAAAAAAAAAAAAAAAATAATAGATCAAAAATAGTGCTCTACATGCGGTTTTGACCAGTCGATTTATAAAGAGGCTCGACTCGCTGTTCACAACAGCGTGCTGGTGCCCACACTTATGTATGGAAATGAATGTTGGGTATGGCAAAAAGACAAGAAAGTAGGATTAATGCAGTAGAAATGCGTTCTTTGAGAAGTATGTGTGGTGGAATAACTTTAAATGATAGGTTAAGGAATGATATAATAAGAAAATGTTGTGGTTTAAAAGAAGATGTAGTGACAATTATTGAAAAGAGTATGTTAAGATGGTTTGGCCATGTTGAGAGAATGAATGAAAGGCAACTAACGAAAGGTGTCTATAAGGCAGAGGTGAATAGAAACGCCGGGAGGGGACACCCTAGAAAGACATACATAGACCTTATTGGTGATGTTCTTCAAAAAGGCCAGGTGCGCAGTACTCATAACCGGGGTGCGTGTAAGACTTGATGTATGAACCTGAGGGAAGCAAAAGAAGTATGTAAGGATCGTAGCAGGTGGCGTTCTGTTGTTTCTGCCTATCCCCATGGGAAAAAGGCGAGAGGTGATGTATGTATTTATGTCGCAGAGTCGCGAGCGATAGCCAATCTTTATAACTCCGGACCAATATAAACACAAGGCATCCTTCCCGGGAGCCTGCCGTATTTATCATTGCAATTCGCTTGAAGTCACTTTGCTACGAAGGAAAAGTTTCTCCATGTGCTTACGGGTGTCTCTGTAAAGTTTTCGATTTTATTTGCTTTTCTTCATAACGTGGCATCATTAATTTAACTTTCTGTATAAAACTAAAATGGGACTAATTATTTACGCAGATTTTTGATAAACTTCACCACTACACAACACACCACACCACACCACAACTTCACTTTAGCCAAGATTAATCTTTATGGTTAAATTTTACCTTAGAAAGGCCGTGTGTGCGCCGCGGTCCCAAAGTATTAACATGCATAATTCAAGGCAAATTTAATTTCTCTTCTCACTTCCTGAAGCGTTATTAATGAAGCTACCAAATTCTGCCAGAGATTAAAGATAATTTTTTGATGAATTTTGTGTTTGAGTAAATTCAAAACGGAAATTGATTTAACCCCAAGGATAGATAAATATTCTAATATTTTTTTATCACTGCATTATATAAAACTAGCTGTTCCCCGCGGCTTCGCTCCCGTGGGCCACCCCACAGGACCCGTTTTCGGCATTAAAAAATAACCTATGTTACTCAGGAATAACGTAGCTTTCTATTGGTGAAAGAATTATTTAAATCGGTCCAGTAGTTTCGGAGCCTATTCGGTACAAACAAACAAAAAAATCTTTTCTTTTTATAATATTAGTATAGACCAGCTGTTGCCCGCGACTTCGTCCGCGTCAAACTTGTAAAAAATATATTTTTATTTTTTTAGTTTCCCGCCGGAACTATGAATTTTCTCGTGATCAAACGTAGCCTATGTTACTCGTTTTTACATCAGCTATCTACCAGTGAAAGTCCCGTCAAAATCGGTCCAGCCGTTTCGGGGATTACCCGAAACAAATAGACAGACAGACAAAAATCTTATAAATTGCTTATTTTTTGTTAGTACCGTATCTACTTTCACGTGCATTCAATAAAACGTTGTTATTTTGATATTACATTCAGACTCTTCAATTTTATTTATTTGTATAGATAAAGTCTCCCGCCGCGCCTGTACGCGATAAACTCATAAAATACTGACCGGATTTTCATGCGGTTTTCACAAATAGAAAGAGTGAGAAACGAGGCAAGTTTTTGTGTATAATTTGTCACGGGCGAAGCCAGGGTGGGTCGATAGTTAATTATAAGAAAAACAATACAATATAGTTGAATGAGATACATAGAACGTTTATCAATCACTTATATTATGTCAGCGGCCTTACGCCAAACGAAAATTGTTCCTAAGGAATGTACTACCAGGATAAACACACACCCACACCAACACGCACATCCAAACACCACACACATCCAAACCACACTCACACACACACCACCAACACACACCACACACATCCAAACATCACTCACACACATCCCAAATCACACACAGAAACACACACAAATTTCCAAATCCGTTCAGCCGTATGAGAGCAACACACAATCTTTCACATTTTTAATAAATAATATTAGTTGAAAAAAGAAAAAACAAAGTAAGACTAGAAATTTGTTATGCCCTGAAAGTGGTATTTTCAGTGCTTGTAAAACGCCTAATATTTTTATATTAGCCATCAAAACAGTTCCTCACGTACTCTCTCGGTAGAAGTTTCTGAAACACGCAACAAACAAGGTCACGGCCGTAATTGATATGGTTTATGCTTCATAATAATGTCAACATAAACCTTAAGTAACTAGAACAACTTCATAGTACTCTGTTCTTAGGCACATTCTGTCCAGTCCTCCATAAAACATTTTATTACCCACTAAAACGTTCCTAAGGAAACAGCCTTTCAAGTCATTTTAATCTCTAAAACTTTCACATTAAAGCTCAGTTTTATAGACAAGATTGAAAGGTCCTTGTTTTTAAAGGGTTTGAAGGATGTATTATCAAAGATTTTTATTAAAGTTTAAAGCTCTAAAGATGTTTCGTGTACAAATATAGGCGTGTAGCTTTATGATACGAAATGGAATAAGAATGTGAATAGCGTTTCTTTTAGAAAAACAGACAATTAAACCGAATAACAAACTACTTGTATTCAATTACCATAAATAAATAATGTCTTAAGAAAGCAAGTAATAGTTTGAGAACGCCTGCTAGTAATATCATAAAACTCCCAAGCACGTTCCCACAATACGTTGCTAAGAATATATTTCAAGGCGCGTAAAATAAATTTAATAAGAACGCCGTGAGGCGTTTCATACAACGCTCTTCAATTACTTTCATGAATATGAAAGTATTTCAAAGAAATCTAAACTAAATGAAGAATTGGAGAATTGTTTGAACTTTAATCCAATTTACAGTAATCTTTTGAAGTGTCATCAAAAGGTATTCAAGCTATAGGTGTATAGGTGGTGGTGGTGGTGGCATTTTGGGAATTGTCTCGAAACTCTACAGAATAATTTAACTTAGAACATTTAAGAGCTTAATGAAACTTCATTGAAATCAATACAACGCCCCGTGTCAGTTCGCTCTTCAATTAATTTCAGGAGCTTACATTTTATTATCACATTTAAGTAAAAAGTGAAAAAGACTTAGTAATTCAATATAACGAATACCCATTCATTAAATTAAATTCTCATTCTGGCTTATTCCGTTGTCCTCCAAATATATTTTCGTTTCGCAAAAGAAGAATCTTTTACTCTTATTATCGGAGCTCAGTGCTAAAACTGGTCAAATCTCTCCAAATAAGATATATATGCAAATCCCGTCTACCTTCGGCTGAATAAACTCATTTTCGTTGGGTTATTTGATTGAAAAAATATACACGGTTACACGGTATAAGGGGAAAATAACTTGATTATACAATGTAGGGGTAATAGAATATACATGTACAGGTTGGCTACCCCTTCTCCGCTTGGCAGGGGTAACCTCGGTCCGAAGGGGCGCCCTCGTGTTGGTTCGACGTGCCGAGAATGTTTAACAAATCGAGTTAGGCTTGCTACATATTGGGCAACTCTTGAAGCGTGTGTCAATATGTTTGGATTTACAGATACAATTAGAATTTGTGAATGGAATGTGAACCTTGTTTGGTATTTCGTGACGGGATTCAATATGCCCAGAAATTGGAATAAAGAAAAAGTCAATTTCGTTATTGGCTTCTATCTAATAAAATTACTACTTTTATTTTACGTCTATTATAAGTAGTTACGTAATAGTTTTAGCACCCGCGCTCTAATTACACAGACCATTTTATTGATGCCTATGTGGAGTCGTTAGTCATTCAGTATTTAAGTAACTAACGCTTTCTTTTAAATATTCATCATTTTCAAAATTCATTAAATATTTTTCACTTAGGTATTTTCCCAGAAAACATTATTGTTGAGGGCTCAACTTTGTCAATCAATTCCACCACCACCTTGCTCGCTGGATAATGCAAGGTGACTTTTAATTAATTGGCAGTATTTCAGTGCTTAAAATTATTAATGGATATTATGCAGCTTTTGCTTTTCGTTCGCATAACATTTTAGGATGTAGAGTACAGCAGGTTTACTACTTTCACCTTCTGAAAGATTGCCAACTGCAACAGGCAAAAGCTGCATTTTTTTACTAGTGTCGAAAAAAAAAAAAATTAAAAATAACAAAAAACTCGACTGCTTAAAAAGCGAACTAAAAAGACGTAAACAAGAATAAAATCATGCTGTGCAGTCGGAGGATACATATGCGCGAGCTGGCTGACCAAAACCAGATGTATCCTCCGACTGCACAGCATGATTTTATTCTTGTTTACGTCTTTTTAGTTCGCTTTTTAAGCAGTCGGGATTTTTGTTATTTTTAAATATTTTTTTATTTACAACTTTTTAGTTATTTTATTTAAAATTATGTACATTTAAACATAGAAGTGTTATATATTTTTGTAATCACCACTTAAAATCCTTTATTTTGATATCCCACACAATAGGGTTGGAAGAAAAAAAAATTGGGCCCCCACAATAAGGCACCCAAAATCCGCCATTTTTCTATTTTAATGTAGCCAGTGACACTCGCAGGGTTAAGACAAATCAATTGACGTAAGAATCATCAAAATCGGCCAACACGTCTGGTCTCTAGAACGCCACATAGGAACAAACATACATACATAGACTGATAAACACATTACCCTCCTTCGGGAGTCGGGTAAAAAAGGACCACACTTCAAAAACTTACTTAAAATCTAGTTGTTGCCCTGTGTGTAACCAGCCTAAGGCAATCTGCACACGGACGACCAGGTTATTACACGTACGATTTTTATTTTTAACAGATTACGTTTAAAGCCAGTCTACCCTTTAAAGAGTAACTACATAGCTAGAGGATGGAGCCAATTCCACCGAGCCGTCGTTTTGGAGCCGTCTCTGTAGAACATATCCGTAATTAGATTCTAGTTTCTAGGCCAATTGTCTATTCTCATTGATTAGGATTTCTTACTTTCTTAACTAGTTTATCGGAGACACAAGCGATATTCTTCTTCGTCGGTACACTCTTAGCAGAGCGGTCGTGGTCATCATGTTGCAGTGAGACTTCGAGTTGCCATAATTTGTTTAACGATGCGACGCCATCCGTCTCTATCGGCCGTTATTCGTATGCACTCATTCAATGAGCCACCCACTGCAGACTTAATCTGGTCGGTCCATCGCATGGGCGATCTGCCGCGCGCTCTCGTTCCTTCCACTCTACCCTGAACTACAAGCCGCTCGATGGAGTCGTTGCCTCGTCGGGACACGTGTCCAACTAAAAAAGAACTGGAGTACTCGAGCTTGGACTACAGCCGGCAGACGCTGCCTGATACCAAGCTCTTGAAGGATGGATATGTTAGTGTGAAACTCTGTCCAAGCGATATGCGGCCACAGAAATAGGTACAAGATATATATGCGTACGAAGAACAGAAGTAAAGTCGGCTCGTGGATGACTCGATGACTGATGCCTCGGAAGGCACACATCTGGTGTAATTACAGACACAATAGTAATATGACTACGTATGTAAAGACATACATACATAAATTAATGAAGATGTACTTCAGAAAGGCCAGATGCGCAGTACTCATAACCGGCGTGTGTATATGACTAGATGTATGAATGTGAGTGAAGCAAAGGAAGTATGTAAGGATGGCGTAGCAGGTGGCGTTCTGTAGTTTCTGCCTACCCCCATGGGAAAAAGGTGTGAGTTTATGTATGTATGTAATAGTAATAAAATTGAACAGAAGCATTTTAAGGTCTCGCGCCGGTTGAGGGGTGCTGTTGTTGTCAGATCTTTGTAGATCGTTATGATTGTAAGAAGCCAAGAAATCTTACCATAGTGGAGACGCACCATATAAAATGGTGGGTGCTGCGTGTAGCTCTATACTGTTATTAAAAATTAAACCGAAGTTGTTCCTATGAAGATCATCAAAATTTATATCTAGAACCTATGAAAATACAGTGCTATCGTTTGCAAAGTGAAATATAAACTCGGTCATACGTAAGAACCTTTTGCCTTTTTTACTTTCAAGCAAAACTTTTGTAGACAATAAAGTGGCCCAAATTTTTTTTAAAACATCATCACAAATAAGAAAGACCTTTTACAAACTAAGTTCTTTGCAAATGTACCTAAATAACTTCTAAAACTGTGTTCATTCAGTGTTGTGTGTGTGTGTGTGTGTTTTTTAATTTAAGTTAAATCTTCAAAAATATATACTAAAAAATACCGACTTCCGACCGACCTGTCACCGAAAAAAAATGGATTCGTTCCATATCAAATACTGTGCTTAACGCTTTTTTTTGAACATTTTCACCTTAAGCATTATTGCATATAACAGACACACTACGCAGATTGATAGTATAGTATGCGTCCGTAGTTATACAGTAACAGTTTAAATTTTATTGGAAGTCCGTTTTTCGTATTTATAATGAAAAAAATCTATAAACGTTAAATGGTTTTTTAATCTAATTCTGATATTCGGAGAATCGTAAACGACCCTTGAAAGTGAATTGAGCCGGAACAAGCACTCGGCAATGATATCGATAGCGAATATATTTTAAACCGTAATATTCGTTCTTATTGCATTCTCGCGAAAATAAGGAATATTGGATTTTGTAGAGTGATAGGATTTTTGAATTACTGAGATAGAATAAAAATATATTTATTTTCCAGGTAATAATTAGATACATGCAAGAGTACAGAGTCGACGATAACGATAGCTTTGTGGATAGATACTTTATTGTACATCGAAAATTGTTACAAAACTCTTCTACAATTATAATAATGTGGAGTATTGGGCTCTTAATTCACATGTCAAAGGTTATTTGAACGGATCATTTAAAATTGACTGCAATAGATGGCGTGTTTTGTAATTTCTGAAACATTCCACTCGATTTTTTTTATTTGTTTTGTAACACATTTTGGTACAATGAAACTGTAAAAACGTGCAAAAAATACTATAAAACAAATCGTCACTCTATTTAAAGAAAAACATATTCGTGAACCGTCGCTTCTAACACCATCTATCTCCGTGGAACGGAACCAAATGCAATTGACAAGAACAAAAATAATCAGTTTAGTCAGAAGAAAAACGATAGTTACGTCGGCACGGTTTCTTTGTATGAGATGAGGCATCTGTATGTATGTATCTGTATTATATTATCTATGACCTAGGCAACATAGCAAAAAGTCTTCAGATAAGACAGTGTAAATCCCTTTGCCGGCTTGGGAAGCGAATCTAAAAGGATTTAATAGTGGAAAAAAATTAAAATCCACAGTGGTCCAAATAGGCCGCTTATCTCTTTTATGACAGCTTCTTTTATCTAAGTAGCGAAATGTGGATAGACCGGTGGTTTTTAACCATTTCAGGGAAAGCAAGCGTTGAAGCTTGCTTGAATTTGTTTTTTTTTAATTCCTAGCTAAGCTTATTGACTATAATCGACTATGTATGTGACATTTGAATGATATTTTTTTTTATTCCTAGATAAGCTTATTGATTCGTAATCGACTGTGTATGTGACAATTAAGTTATTTGTGATTTTTTTTTTATATTCTGATGCTTTGTTAGATACTAAGTCAATGACAATTGCTGTATTTTATCTTCAAAAAATAATGTTTTTGCATGCCGTAAGGCAGAATGTAGCGGAAACACCCAATTCTGTACCATCTCAAACTTGTACCTACATTGCTGGTAAATAAATAATTCTGATTCTGATAATATTACGTTATTAACAGTATTCTTTCTCCTTCCCCAGATTATTCGAAGAAAACCAAGATCTGCTAAATATGTTCGAGAAATTCCGCCAATGCCGGACGAAGGAAGAACAAATCAACTCCATGGAGCTAGCTGAACACGCCAATAATGTCATGAACACCCTAGATGAAGGCATCAAAGGTCTGGATGACCTGGACAACTTCTTCGGGTACATACACCAAGTTGGGGCCAGCCATAGAAGAATACCTGGATTTAAAGTCGAATATTTTTGGGTAGGTATCCATCCTACTAATATCCTAAATGTGAAAATCTGTATGTTTGTGTCTCATCCACGCAACAATGGCTGAACGGATTTTGATAAAATTTTGCATGTAGACATTTTAAAAAACACTTTTCACGGGGGCGAAACCGCGGCCCGAAGCTAGTTTATAATATTGTTTTCTAGGTTTTCCAAATGTTTGCTTGTATTTGATTCGTGACATTCAACAAATCCATTCTTCTCTATGTCAGAAAAAATGCTGTGGTTATATTATAGATCAATCGGACCAAGATAATGTCTTTAAAAGAGATTTTGTTTGACGACGAAGACCTTTGGGTTTGTTATCGATGTTTCTTCTCAGAGTAATCGGATAGGGAACACCAACGTATTTTTATTTTACTTGCAATACTGTAATAATCCAATTTTGGCATTTTACTTTTATCATTATCATTTAAACTATTCGATGGATATTCGTCAGATAGAAGTAAATTAGTCATAAAGCCCATGCTTCAACAAAACCACTTTCTGACGTTCAAAATCAAAATGGAAATTATTTACTCTTTACTTTTCCTCACCTTGTTTTGAAGTTCCAAACCGACTTTACCATCAAAATTGCCAAAATTTAAATTATTTTCAAAATATCTAATATTAATTAACAAACAGAATAAAAAAAAAAAAAAAAATTACAATACAGGGTGTCCCAGAAATCGACGTCAAGCCGTAAATGGGTGATAGACCAAGTTATAACAGTTCTCAGAAAAATACGAAAAAAAATCTATCTCATGTTTTTAAAAAATTATGTTCACTTTAAAAATTTACTAAAAAAATCAATCCCTGTAATGGTTCTTTAACTCCAATTGCTACAAATCCCATAATTTATCAATTTTTTTTATTATTATGTAATCTTGAATAATGCTTGTGTAGATTTTTGCCTAAAATTTAAAGCCAACTCCTCCTACTTAGAAGAAAATTAAACTTTTTCAAAACCAAATTATTCAAATTTACTGTTTCGCCCAACTTTAACTGACTGTACTGAAAAAAAAATGTACTACGCTAGTTTGGCAAGTAACATGAAAAATTGGCGCATTTAATAAGGATTCAAAAATGGTGTAACACTTGCTAGATTACGTTTTCAATAATTGGTCAATTTTTTTTTTTGTAAATAGTATCGGTTTTTACCCAAAATGTCCATACTTCCTTAAAATGACTTTAGCTCACCTAAAGCTTTGCTAAACTCCGTTTCTAGTTCGATAGAGACGGAGAGAGTCATTTTACGAAGTGTGAGTGTGTTTTGCTAAAACTTCGCGGTATCCTCCTGTGCCCGTGTTCCCGCCATAAGGGCGGGAACACGGGCACACGTTGGCACTCACCGCGAACCCGCCGCGCCGTCTGCTACTGCCGTCTGCAGTCGACTACGTACTTGTACCTCGCTCATACATCTGCAGCCTAATTGCGTTACTTTTAAAATGTAATAGATCGCAAACTCTTACATTTTGAGAATTTGACAGTAGTCATTGTGCGTTTTAAACTGAAAAATATGATCAATGGATTTGCAACACTTTTCCGTTTTGGTGGTAACTGTGTTTTAGTTGGTATATTACGCAATTAGGGTGCTGATCATGCACAAACACTGGACGTGAGATAGAAAAGATACTATTTCTTTTTTGTACACCATTATTTTAGAAAAAGCTCATTCACAAAACCAATAAGATTAGTCTTTTCACTAATAGCGAATCTGTTTTACTACCTAAATATAAAATTATGTTTATTAATATAGATTGACTGCTACGCTGCGTGTCGCGGGTTCGATTCCCACACGGAACAAATATTTGTATGACCTACAGATAGTCCCGCTCTGGGTGTTGTGTATGTGAGTTTATACAATATTAATTATTTTTATTTATTTATTTATTTAAATTACAATCTTGCATAGCTACTTCCATTTGCAAGGAACTAGGGAGATTATAAGCTCTGGCGTAGTAGATTCAAGGGAAAGCCGGATAATACCGGCTTTAAACTTTATTGATTTTTACGTTTACACTTACCGCAGCTGTGCCCCGCAGATTCATCATTTAATTAGAATAGTCCTTAATTTTTCATATCCGATTGATAATTTCAGAGATTAGCGAGTCCAAAAAAACGCCTCTGATTTATTATATTTGTACTTAATAGATTTATTTACGAGAAGACAGCTGTAATTATTTTCAGTTTTATTTAGAATTTTCTTTTTCACTGAATTTCCTCCCTCTCGAAGTCTCGAGTTGTCGCCCCTTATTTGCAGGTGATTAAATACAATTTTGCCACGTTATTTCCTTTTAGTTGTATATTATATCAGTTCAGGCGAATTCGAAAAACAGTGATATTCACTATCACTAATATAAATGAAGCGTTCACTGCGATAATGATGCGAATAGTGGGTTATAAGATTATAAACGATGCGAAAAAAAAAGTCAGACCTTCAGAGATAAGAAAATATTTTTTATTTAAGTTTAAGATATTTATCATCGTATTATTTCTTTGGAAAATATTTATTTCTTCATACTTTTTCTTTATTTTGACTTACTCATTTAGATTTAAATATTTATGGACTTTCATCATTATTGCAGTGGACCCTTCAAATGTGAAAACTGTTCGTCTGGACGTTTGTTAATCAATCAATCCTCAACGGCTGAAACTTGGGACACGGGTAGATCATGACCTAGATTAGCTGATAATTCCTTTCCTTTTCGTTCCTTTGTATACTGGCGTTAGAGAAGCTGCGGGCAGACATTTGTCAAAATTTATTCAGCAATGTTTTTATTGGAGTTTTGTGAATGGAATGTATTCAGCATCAGCCTTCAGTGGCTATTGACTTAACTGTAAATCCTTTTTAGATACCCCTTTAGTATTCAGAGTATTAATTAAAACTTGGTCTCGGATCCTCAAAGGATTAAGAGGAGAAATAGGAAACTTAGTTTGCTTCAATTTGACGAACACGTTTGTAAGTCATGAAATTGTTGACATTATATTGGTCACTGTAGCTCCGCATTATTATATTATTTACATTGTTGGTTTTGAGTTAGTATCTACTATAGAATTCCAAGTAGAATTTATTAATATACTTTTTAACCATACGAAGAATACTAAGATAACGTAAATCCTATTGCAGCACAAGATCTAACTACTTTTGTAGTTCTAAAGTTTACCTAGGTTTGTTTTTTATACTCATATATAATAAAGATGTATCGTTTTATGGTACGAATATCTAAAGACATCTTTGGGTCTAATTTTTACTCCACTGCCGAAGCAGGGTAATGTGTTTATTAGAAGTATGAGAATTTATCGTCACTATTAATAGCTGCATTTGGTTAGAGTGGAAGCCGCCCTAACATGGTTGGGCATAGGCTTATCTGATTGAACGTTATTGATTCTTACGTTTAAGGTTGAAATTGGGTAGATTTGAAATGCATATTTTTTTGTTTCTGCAGTGGAAGCTTTGAAATGTTCTTTGTAAAATACAAATAAATATGCCGTGACCGTAATAAGTAATGCTATATAAAAAAGTACTCTGTGGTAATGGTAATCAAATAGCATTCACGACAATAAGTGTCAGTCACCATTAAAAATATATAATGTACGCTACGAGTGCATAGAGTAAATAGTCTGTCTCTGTATGTACATACTAGCTGTTCCCCGCGGCTTCGCTCCCGTGGGCCACCCCACAGGACCCGTTTCCGGGATTAAAAAATAGCCTATGTTACTCAGGAATAACGTAGCTTTCTAATAGTGAAAGAATTTTTAAAATCGGTCCAGTAGTTTCGGAGCCTATTCGGTACAAACAAACATACAAACAAACAAAAAAATCTTTCCTCTTTATAATACTGGTATAGATAGATTATAATGCCGTGTCCGTGTCCCTCCCGATGCAATGTGTGTTGAATTTTGTGCCTGAGTATTTAGACATTTTGACAATCTGACATTTTGCTATAATAATATAGTTGTTCTGATATACAGACCATCTGATAGCTGGACGTTTTGTTATATGGATGTTTTGCTAATTAGATTTACTGCTCATTAGGCGTTTCGCGCTGTTGGACGTTTAGCTACTTAGACCTTCTAATCAAGAGGTAAACCCACGAATACTTTTACGGATTCGTCCCAATTGTGGGAGTGACATAGGCTATATAATTTTTAAATATACCCCACCCAACCAAAAAAAGGGAGTGATACAATTGTTTTTCGTTGTCATAACAATAGGGGTATCAAATTAAAGCTACTAAATAGACCATTCCAAAAACATATATATATCGTAACACACAGACACTTTTATGTTATTATTTTGGCACAAATTCAAGATAAGCGTAACTTTGATAGCAAAATAAATAATCATTTACAATGTAACGTAAGTTATTTGGAGAATTCGTTTATTAATAAAAATAAAAAGTCTGAAATAAAACAAATTACTAAAAACGCGACTGCTAAAAACAAATTAACTGAAAAGAGAAAAACAAGTACTAGTTATAATTTCTACATTAAATATTATGAGCTAGAAGAATTGCGAAATAGGCAGGGCACAGAACGGATGGTCGATAGGGCCGAAAAGTTCTGGAATGTCGACCGCGAACCGGAAGACGATGCGTTGGAAAGCCTCCGATTAGGTGGACCGATGACCGGGTTAAGGTTGCGGGAATCCACTAGATGCGAGGCGCACGGTATCGGTCAATGTGGTGACGCCTGGGAGTGGCCTATTTCCAGCAGTGGACGTCTTTCTTCTTTTAGATATTTGAGATCAAAGTGGCCAGTACGACAAAACGCCAATTTCATATGTAATGACCTAATATTATGGCAGGCGAGTACAAACAAAAATTATATAAAACCTACCAAAACTTCGTTTATCACCTCATAATATTTAATGTACAAACTTCTGCCAGCGGGTTCACCCGCGCGAATTTCGAAAATGATCCCAAGGGAACATATTCCCGGGATGAAAAGTATCCTATGTGCTATTCCAGGCTGCAATCTATATCAGTGCCAAATTTCATTCAAATCCGTCCAGCCGTATGAGCGTGAAGAAGTAACAAACATACACACTCACAGACTTTCGCCTTTATAATATTAGTGTGAGTGTGATAAATTAAACCTAGTACTTGTTTTTCTTTTTTCAGTAAATTATTTTTAGCAGTTTTTTTTTACGGAGTTTTTTCCATGTATGATGCAGTTATGCATGTCATGTTTTTCAAAAGAGCCTTCTGCATACAGAAATAACCTCGATCACTGCTAATGTATTAAGTATTATGAAGTGTTCCACGTCTTTCAAGGTGTTTGTCGATTATTGCGGTCAGCAGCTGTCCTTTATATCTTCATGGAAAGGGTGAGCTTAGGGCAGTCATGTATATGTAGTACAAGGATATTTACAGTAGATTATAAATAATAGTATCAATAAATAATCCATCAATACAGTGTCCAGTAATGAAATTCCTTTTCCATCGACCAAAAGTGATTTATAAGACTACATGGTAAAGGATAGGAAACCAGAATGAAGCCTTAATATAAATAATAATAAATAAATATTAAATAATAATTAATATAAATAATAAATATAAATAATAAATTATAAGTAATAAATAATAATTAACCTTACTCTTTTCCTATAGTTTTTAGTGATTATTTGCACAAAAGTATTTTTTATTGGGTCTACTTATTTCTTTATTCTTTTGCAACCAAATCAACTGCCTCTTCTATATTAGTATAAAAAGTTATCTCTTATCTATTCAGATTTCTCCAAAGTCCCCGTGACATATCCCACGGGCAACATGCATATTTGCGAGGCAAAAACCCCCTTTACTATTCAATGATAATAATAATACTATTCAATGATACCTGTCCCAGTAAAAATAACTTACTGTATATCGCTGTTGTTAAGGCCAGGTTTTAGTTTCATGATAAATAATAGAAAATCCATTTTTGGACGTCTACATCTGAGAGATAGTAACAATATAATTAACTATTATATTATTTATTATTAATTAATTATATTAATTACCTAATATCATTTGAATATTATATGAGATAGTAACCTAATATCATTTGTATATTTATGTTGAAATGTGCAGTTTTATTTTTACCTAGAAAGTTATCTTGCTTTGATTCCCTCTGCCAAATAAAAAATAAAAGATTTTTAATATGCGGTAGCTTCAAAATAATTTCAACTTCAATTTATTATTTGTTCCTTTCACCACAAGTGCCTCATTCATTTATAATGAGTTTCAACCCACAAATCGTCAGATTCCCCTACATTGAAACCGCTTTATAATCTCCCAATAAATTATTAACTCCAGGGATGAACCATTCATCACACGGATAACTCATAAATTGAAAATTCTGAAGTGAACTGCTCCAGTAATTGTGAAGTTGATTGAATTTATATTCAGCTGTCAAACTGGCTGATTCACTGACTGTGCCGTGTTTTGGATAGTTTTTAAATTGATTGGTTTTTTATTTCAATTTGTTGATTTGTTTTCGAGGTAGTTCGATTTTTGTTCCAGGTTCCAAAATGCGTTTGGCATTGGGCAGCCATTTTATGCAGGGTTCTACTATCTGCAGAGAAGCTTTAAGCTCTCTCAAGCTAAGATATCAACTTATTTCTTCCTTTCAATATTATTATTTATTTTACACAGACCCTATATCTTCAAAAGATATCGCCAACTATATGGGTACAACGATGGCGGTTGAATCGCAGAAACCTTTATTATGTTTCCATGTTGCTAATCGTGGAGTCTAGTTGTCTATAAATGACTCTTCTTTCTATATGCTACTGTTTACTTTATTTTGTAAGCTATAAGCCACACAAAAAATGACCTAACTAATACAGTCAAACCACTTATTTAAAAAGAGTAACCGTGGAGTTTCTTGCCTGTTCTTCTCCATAAGAAACGACTAACCCGAACCGTGCACCTTTTTTCGACGTTTTATAAGTGCCCATTTAGGCCTATGTAAAATAAAAAAATATTGTTTTGATTTTGAAAGACTTCATAAGTTCTGCCATTAGTTGGTTTGAATTCAAGAGCTTTGCCAGGCGAAAAGTTTTTTAAGCCAATCTATTTTCAGATATTGAAGGGACTCCAAATTCGCAACCGACCACACTACTGGACCCTAAGTCTATATCACTTGTTATAGCAGTCCTTCATCCAATTTCAATGACATGCAAACCGCAGACACAGCGTGGGTTGAAGTCTCCTTCCCAAAACTTTAAATTACACTGCTTCGTACGTCCCTCAGTAAAATATGTACATAAACTAAGTGACAGACATGGCAGGATAGAAGTTTCATGCAATGTTCATACTATGAATTTAAATTTGGACCTACATACATGCTTTCCTTGTGAAATTTAAAGTAAAGTAAACATATTTGGTTATCAGGCAGAGAAAGTCCAAACGAACGAATTTTACTCTCTCAAATTCTTCTGATTTGCTATATTAATTATTGTTTATATCTGTAACTGGAATGGATGTATGATGGATGGTTTTTGGACCTTGGTTTTCCTATTTTGGACTTACCAAAAAAGGAGGAGGTTCTATGTTTGACATTATGTTTGTTTTTTTTTGTTGTATTTATGTTCACCGATATCTCCGTCAATTGTGGCCCGATTTCGAAAATTCTTTTTTTTGTTTGAAAAACATGTTCCAAAATTGGTCCCATTTTAATTTGGTGAAGATCTGATTAAAAATTTCGGTGATATACAATAGAACTCTTCAATAAATAACGGCGAATCTCTCGGGATTGCTGCAATCGCATGTCTGTTTATACCGTTTCATAACATAACATCACGCCAGTACGCTCTAAAAGGCTACGCAGATGTATACAGTTCACCTTGGTACACTCTCATTTAATCGGTTATGTTCTGTTTCATGATATTCGGGTAATCTATTCTGGTATTATAGGTACCTTACTTAACGACTTGCCTATTAGGTAGGTACAACTAAAAAGTGAAAAATAAAAAACTTTTTTGCAAAAAAATACTACCGACTTCCAAATAAGAAAACTAATGCAAAAAAAAGGTAAACCTACCAAAGACACCGACTTCCAAAAGTAAAGTTATTTTTCACTTTGTAGTTTTCTTATTTGGAAGTCGGTAGTATTTTTTTGCAATAAAGTTTTTTATTTAATGTATGAGTGTAAAATTAAGGACTAGATATGTCTGAAATAAATAAATTGTTTTTAAATATAGGTGATACTTTTGTGGTGGCTCTTCAAGTTTGACTATGATCGGGTTATTTTATATTTACTGCTAACTATCAAACCCCTACTGCAATCTATCTGCCTTCAATATGATGGCAAAGAAGTTGTTTTTTTCAAGCGTAGTCGAAGTCAAATTCAAATAATTTATTTCAATTAGACCATTATTATTATTAATTTATTAATTTTGAATGTAAAAATATAAAGTAAAAAAAAATACTATTATCATTTCGCAAATGTAGATTAATACAGAGAAGAACGGACAAGAAACTCCAATTCCTGAAATTTATAAAGGAAAATACAAAGCGAAAATCGGTTCTCCAAGCATCGCCTAAAATAACTGAAGTACCTACATTTCTCGTTAGTACCATTATTGTTTTCTTTTACAGCAATTTTCTTCTCGTTACGAGTGGGTTTTCTGTATATTCTTACCTCTTGTTATAAGTCCGTCTATTTCTGGAACGTCGGAAGTGACCCTCGTCCCTCATTTCCGCTTATGAAAGCCCTCTACCCCTTGACTTATCCGCGTTTGAAATATCCATAAATTTATTTAAGGCATGCCAATATTGACGTGGTCCAAATGTTTTAATTAAATAAATTTTAGATGTTGACATTGTTGGAATAACTGAACGTTTTATAATGGAATTTTCTGGCCAATGGGCCAGGGTAGGAGTATTTTTAGACATGCTATTTTTAAGGGTTCGTCTAATATGCGTGGGAAGTACCGTACCGTCGCGTTTTGATTTCACGTTTTAACCCACGATTTTTCATTGATAAAAGGAAGTAAGTAGTGAAAGATAAAAAAGGTTCAAAAAATCCGTTGGGGGCTACTTCGTTACTAACATCCCATATTAGTAGGCGAGTTTTTCGCAATAATTAATTAATTTATTTTTATTTTTTACATTTTTGCCGTGCGTTTTTTGAAGATTTTTATTTGTTTTTTCTGGTTAGGTATATCGTCATGTCTTGCGAAAAATAAACTGAAATTACTTAATACTAAAAAAAAATCTTTCTTTTCACAGAAAATCGAAGCACCGTTCCTAGCAGCCGTCGAGTCAACGTTGGGCGACCGGTACACACCAAATGTGGAAAATATCTACAAAATTACCATCAAATTCATACTAGAAACGCTCATAGAAGGCTACGAGAACGCTGGCAAGCATGCCACGTGAGTTCAGCCATGTACAGAACTAAATAACGGATAATTGAACTGAAAACTAGAACAAAACCACGACTCAAACAAAGTATTCTATAGGAAAATAACTGCCGAGCAGCTGCCATATCGGAAATTTTAAAATTGGAACTCGAGATCTTCATTCCTAATTCAAAGATTCAAAATACCGCTCCGATAAAAATAATGTCAATTCAATCGAGATTTTAAAAAGTGAAGTTTACAGACGTTTATAAATGCATCGTGAAATATGTGTATAATGTGAATAATTCTATAATTGTGTATAGTTGTCACTGTTATTTTTCGCTCGTCTGTATTTAGACTGGATTAGTATAAAAATGGGACTAACAGTTCAGTAAGGGAACATTAACTGATTATTAGAGCGCTTTTCTGAATAGAAAAATAATTTTAATAATAGGAACAAAATGTAGATAAAAATAGTAAAAAAATATGTGTGTTAAAATTAAGGAATTTTAAACCAAATAACTTTTTTAAATGTCGCAAAACGCTTGTTAGTACTAATTTAATGATAATCATTATTTATTTCTAATGATATTCTTCTTAACGTCCTTGATGTTGGCTGGACCAACTATTGTATGTTTTATTATTTGAAAATTTAATATTTCGGCATAATTATTGTTAAATTGCGTCTTCCGTGCGTGAATGTTGTAATATTTAGCATAAGTTTTAAATTCAAGAATTTATTAATAGTTTTTTTTTAAACAACATGTTGGTTACACGGAATATTTGTTTTCCATTAATTAAAATATTATTATAATGAATTAAAAGCGCAAATTAATAAGCACATAGCAATATAATTACTAGTTTATTACTTTAATATTTTTTTTACTAATTTCATATTAAGGGTTTTTAGAATACCTCAGCACAAAAATGTAAACAAACATAATAATATCTAATATTATAGAATCCCACTCTACATGTATATTTTCTGAAACAATCTTATAAAAAGTAAAAAAAAACGTAAAAGGTACATTATAGTACTTGAATTTTTCACTAACATTTTCATACAAACAAATTATTATTTTAATTTAAAATTTAAAAATTATGAAAGAAAAATTAATGTTGTAAAGTTTAAAAAGTCCGTTAAAAACTGTATTTGTAGTAAATAATGAGCTAAAACAAGCTACATTAAAAGTTTTCCTTGGAAATGGGTCAGGTTTGTCCTTTTATTTCAACTTGGGTAGAAAACTACACAGTGCAAACTTTCAAAAGTGGCTCTCTATAATTTTGCCCATTTCGTTGAAAGTTTCCAACTTGAAATTGCGAATGTTTAAGTTTTCTTTTGGTGCTTAATAAGTTAGCTGTTTACAAGTAGTTTGCTCACATCACTTAAAAAATTCTTGTATTTTATTTATTTACTAATATGTCTATTACACATCAAGCATGATGATGAAATTTTGTATAGAGAATGATGTGTCGAGTGCCTATGTGACGAAAGTGAACACTAAGAAATTCGGAAATGTAACCTTGTATGGAAGTTCGTAATTATTGGAGTTAGAAACGCAGAATACGATACATAGACTTCCGTTTATTAAAAAAGTGAATAAGTGTGAAAAAGTTATACTTACCATCGTTTTTCGAAACATCGCGAGGTTTTGATATTCGCGAAACGGTTTCGCGATATGGCAATATAAAGATTATTTAGAAATTTACAAGAATTTCCCAATTTCGGTTGCTCGAGTAAGCGCATCTTAAGGCTCCTGACACACGGCTTCTTGTCAGATAAATTTCTAATAAAACCTAATGCAAAAATAGCTGTTATCCAACTGGATGGTGGTCAACTTAGATTAAGAGAATACTGTTAATTTGAATGTTACAATTTTTTTTTCATTGTTTATATAGCTCTTGAAAAAGAAGGCATATCAAGATGGAAACAAGGAACAGACACCAAAAAGTGAAATAAAATTACTACAGCCTTTGAAAATTCGGATTTAGGTTAATATAACAAAAAGATGTTTTTTTGTGATCCAAAATGATATAACAGGAAAACAGAAACGACATAATAAGATTTTTTCTATATAGCCCGCGGCCAAGAAATCTAATTAGAAGGAAAACGTCATGAACATGAATTGGACCTGTTGTATTTATTTTACCTGTTGTTGTATTCGTTAGATATTTTTCCGGAGATAGATAGGCACGTGTTTTACTACGGTATATTTCGTAAGTTAAGGATAATGATTAAGTTGGCTATGCCGATTATTTTGAACTGCTATTTTGTAAAAAATCCAATTTGTGATAAATACACATCTAGGTTTTCATGAAACACTGACTTTGGGAAAAAGTTTCACTCGTTAGACAAAGCGCAAACCTAAGGTAAAATCGATTTTTCCGTAATTTAGTAAACTAAGAATATATTGTAACGAATGTGTTCACCATCACTGTTTTCATAAAGCGATGAGTTTGTCTAAAACAAGTCTTGAATCATTTCAGTGTGCGCACAGCCTTACTCACCATATAGTGGAATAAGCCTGCTTCCAGTTATATAAGCTTGCTTATGATATACAGCAGTTAATATCCACCTGGTTATTATATTACCATCTGAATTGAATCCAATCATAATTCTAATTAGACATTATGATTCGGCAATATCACATCATATTGGAATACCTCATCTTATTAGTTACCGATTCAATTGATTTGGTATCTAGTATTACTGCAAATTAATTATGGAGGATTCAGGAGTAGCGGCTTTTATGACGCTGAACTAAAAATCACAAAATCTTGCTATGTGTAAGCAGAGTTTTTGTCACGATTTGAACATACAATAGACCAACAGCAACCGTGGGCAGTTGCCCGTACCAGAGACAACACCCGTATGGTTGGCGGATCCTACCTTTTCAATGGAGGTTGCCGGTCTTTACCTGTTTCGCCTTAACTCCATAGCTACAGGTTTAACTGATATGGCATGAAACGATTCGATTAAAAGTTAATATTTTACGCTTCAGTTCATCCACAATTTTAATGTATTTTTTTATGTGTCAACTCAGAACTTTTTACTAGGTGAATCGATTTCAATGATTCTTTTTTTATTTGAAAGCTGGTTTTGCTTCTCATTTGGGTTAAATTTGGTAAAGTTCTGATTATAAACTTCGAAGATATACAACAGAACTCTTCAATAAATAACGGCAAAACACTCGAGATTACTGCGATCGCATGGCTGTTTATTGTTTACGCCATATCATAACATAACATCACGCCGGTACGTTCTAAAGGGGAAGAAGATGTGACTCTTATTTCATTGGTTATTTTTTGGCTTTATGTACCGCAACTCAAAAGTGAAAAATAAAAACAATTAAAAAAAAAAAACCTACTTGCAAAAAAACACAATACAAAATGAAAAATAACTTCAATTTCGGAAGTCGGTGCTCCTGTTTTTGTTTCTTCGGTTTTTGACACCGATTTCCGAAATTGAAGTTATTTTTCACTTTGTTGTGTTTTTTTTGGAAGTCGGTTTGGAAAAGTTTTTTACATTCATAAAAAGCTACATTTTAACTGGCTCCTGGCTCCAACATCAGGACAACTATTATACTTTTCAGGCAAAATGAAAAAAGTAAATTCAACAAAGGGAAATTGGTGAAAAATCGAACGCATCATTCACTGGTCCTCATTTTTGTAAGACGGACGGTAATCTGTAAAAATCTCGTCATAAAAAACTTACGTAAAGTAAGCTGTCAATTTATAGCTTCAACCAGTCTTTAGTGTGGGTGAGCGTGAAGGGTACTGTCATGAACAGCTAAAGCTATATATCGTCAACTAACTTCGAGCTCACAACACCTAAGTTTTCACGGTGAAATATTTACAGCATATCACTACAGATGCATGTATCTACAGAATAGATCGGCTGTTAAAAAGCTGTTCAGACGCTATAACGTTCATTTATTTCTACGTTCTGACGTCAAATAATATAGCACTCAGCACAGCTCACAAAAATACCTGTGCGTTAGTCTATTTCGGCAAAATATTTACATTCTTGCCAAAATAAATATAATAGGAATACTGAGGAAAATATAGATTTATCAGCTGCCAGCATTAAAACGAATTATGGATGGGGAGTTGAAAGCGGAGAAGTTATTTTTGTGTTTTGGTAAACAAAAGAACCTTGCTAAGTTGATTCGATTTTATCATGGCAATAGCCGTTCTTGTATACCGGTTCAAAAAGTCAGGTATATTACAAAAGAGGCCACACAATTGACGACTTTTTGTAGCGATGCAGTTGGGCCACTTTTGTGTAACACAACAGTGGCCAGTAAAACGCTCTACTTCAAACTATGCGCATATGCTAAGGGATTTTTTTTTATTTTTTTATTCTTTGTTATTAAGGGGTTTTTATCCACACGGATACGTCAACCCCATTGTACCTTATACTCTATTTACACAGAAATATACATCTATAATTAAACTATACTTATACTATGATTTAGGAAAGGGAATTACTGCCTAGATTTCTGCATTAGGCCACAAATTATGCGTTTGGTCCTTTCTGATTTAGGGTATGCCAAAATATTTTGGATAAGTCCAACATCCCACATGTTTAGTTTAAACTCCTTAGCCAAAGATTCCCTTTCATCTTTATTCTTAGCACATTCCATCAGCAAATGTTGCACATCTTCAATTTTGTTACATTTGTCACAATTAGGCGATGCAGACTTTCGCATTAAGAACGCAAACTTTGCCGATGGAAAGTGGCCAGAACGAAGCCTTAGCGCTAACTTAACATAATTCCTAGTTAAACATTTATCATCGAACCAGGGCTCACGAGGAGGTTCGTTTTGAATGACTTTATACCAAATGCCTTTGTCTTTGGATATTTCATTGAAGTATTTTTTCCATTTGTCGTAACATGTCAATAACAAAGGCTAAGGGATGTCAATTCAATCATCATGATATTCTGCTATGCTGAGGAGAACGACTTTCTGAACTCTCTGAAGTCAACTACCATTATTCGAATACTCTGCGAGATGCCAGTGGCATTTCTCAATATTTTACAATAGCATAGAATAAAACATAAAACTCCTTTTTTGGACACTCGTGTAATAAAGTGATACGGCAACAATTCGGTGGTGCGTCTAGACTCCACTTGGAAGTCGATTGCGTTGCGAAGCCCTCACGCAACGTTCCAGATGCACTACTGAATTGACCTACACACACTCTGGCTGACCGTCAAATTGTAAATATTTGACGGTTGGACGAGTTAATAAAGCTGATGGATAATTAATTTTACTGTTTTATTACTTTCTCATGGTATTTAGTAGCATCTGGTTATACTAAATGCCGACTTCAACGCTATTTGGAAATGGCAGGCAGATCATGATGAGAACTACACTTTCATTAATGTCCCAAATGCTCTAGGACATTGTAAACGATGGTGGACAGAATATTAACAAAAAAATCTGTTGTTGATCTCTAATTATGTGCAGACGCGTAACTATATTGCCACTAAAGATGTGAGATGTGTGGTCCAGAAATATTTACACATTTAAATTTTATTCGGTTTTTCCATCTGGAATTTATCACTTGAGTCTTTATTTGCATCCAGTTAATGGCAATAGACTTACAACAGTTGCAACCAACACATCCATTACATTATGGAACTTAAACATAACAGGGGAGATGTAGGCGTCCTATTGATACACTTATATCTAACCCTTTGACTACAGGCGTAATGTTATGTTATCTTATTGTTACTTACCATCTGTGTTACCAAACATAAAACATCTAAAAGGAGATCGAATATTCATTCACATTTTCCTGTTTTCGATACCTCTGGTCTCTGGGGTAATGACAACTCAATATACATATGGCTCAATGCCACATAACTTTTTATGGGATATTGAATGTGTGTTGCAATTTAAAAAAACATGGGTATTATGAGGGGCGTGAGTGCGAGAGGTCTCGAGTTTCTGTTGTTTCAGCCGGTTGAATGTCAGTGTTAATTATTCAGAAAGGGTTTTGTAAAGTTGCGATGTTAAACCCTAGCTATTTAGTTAGACAAATCTGTAAGAACTGACTGTGAATACCTATCCAAGAGGCAGTGTATTTTAAAAGTACCCTTACTTTACTAATTTTCTTCATGTTTTATTGCAAGTTCAGAGAACTATTATTGTTTTTTTGCCATCAGCTACCAGATTATCACCCGTAGCCTTATTGCGTAAGTGAATTCTGAAAAACAAAGGGTTTGACCCCATGAAAGAGTATGAACAATTGACCAATCACATGGGCATAAATCCACATCGCGTCTATTCGCTCATGGATAAATGAGTGGACTGTAATAAATAGGCAAATGGTTTTAATGCGGTTATAATTATAAATCACCCGTCCCGGAGGAACAATAATGAGGTTTTAAGAGAGAGGTCGACACCTCGCTGTACCGGTGGAGTCCGTGGAAGTAAGTGGTTCACTGAGCCGCGCCACGTCGCCGCGCCGCCGCGCTGCGCACTCACACATCAGTGCCGTGTCGGTCCCGCAGATGTGTATGCAGCGTAGATGGCGCGCTCTGGCCGCCCGAAGTGTTGGGTTGAATTCCCAACACATCTTTCATCTCGCATGTGATTCGTCAATTGTTCATACTTTTTCAAGCCTTGCCAAATTCACTTACACAATTAGCCTGCCGGTTTCTGGAAAGAGTTTATCAATGCGTTACAAATTAAACGCAATTCAATGCAATTTTCTATTTGAACGTCACTGACTCAATGCGGTTCATATAGTTCCAGAATTTCAATGGGTCTATCTATGGCAAATCTCTTAAGTTACCAAGTTGAAATAAACAGACAACCAATTCTTCTAAGTTATAATAATTGTTATAAAACCATATAAGTATTGTATGTACGTTGTACGATCGTTATTATTGATATAAGTACTTACTTAAGTAAATAAGTTGTATTTATAAATGAATTGAAATAAGCAATGAATGTGTTGTATGTATTAAAATGTATAAGGTCGGTGTAATAAAGTGTTAATTTGATTTGAAATAAATATTATTTGAAAATTTATGTTTATTTTTATTTTATGCCATCTTTAGAATATAGCTTGACAAGAGGCTCTCGAAAAAGTGTAATTCTATCAGCAATGGTGATAGTCAAAATGCCAAAGTGTATATAGGTCAGGTGATATGTCAATAGCGCTTGGCATTCCCTTTATATTGTTTGTTTTTCAATCGCTATGGGCGTCGCTTTCGTTGGTAGAATAGCACCTGACTAGAACCTCAGGGAATTATAAGCAAAAACGACATATAGCCCTATACAGAATAAATAATAAATGCAGTATACTGTAACTTTTTAGTTGACAAAATCGACCATAACTTCAAGTGTCTAGGTATCTTCCTAGACCTATCGCAGGCGTTCGATACTGTGTCTGTTCCTCTAGTTCATTCTAAACTAGAAACCATCGGCGTCCGAGGCATCGCTCATACCCAATTTAAAAGTTTTCTTACTGATAGGATGCAGCTCGTTAGGATGGCAGAGTATGTTAGCGAAGCAAATCCTGTAGTTGTCGGAGTCCCACAAGGAAGTTTGCTCAGTCCTCTACTTTTCCAAGTATGCTGTAACTTTTTCAAGGTTTCCACTTATTAGACTTTGCATACCAAATGCTCACTTGCCATACGATTCTCAGGCTCACGAAGGAATCACTATCTAAATATATCACTGAAGTAAAGTACTTGGTACTGCTTCGTTGCCTGTAAAATTTTCCACTAAAAGACCTTTTTTCTTTATGCTAAGTATATTTGATGAAACCATTTGGGCCCAGTACGTGGCCACGCTTTTTGCAACGTCAGAGGCATTGTACAGGTCGTCCAGGGTGCAAGTGCATGGACAGTTGGGAAACTCCAGCATGTGGGACATAATCTGTAGAGGAGTACCGCGTAACCTACCAGGTGTTTAAGGGACTGTAAATATATTGAAAAACAATATATCACGGCAGTTTAACGCGATGATTTCGATTATTTACTTACCTATTTCACCCGACGTTTCGGCCGTGTTGCGACGACCCTGGTCCCGGGTAGATTGGTGTCCGTGATATATTGTTTTACAATTATGAAACGCAAAAGTTTTAAAGGTAATATTGAAAATATTTTTGCAGAGCCTACCTGCAGCCTATTTTCGGTTGAAATTTCAAGAACGGAAGCGGGTAAACAAATAAGAGGTGGTGCGTTCGTTTTTAGTGTTCGCTCCGTAAACGTCGTTGATGTTGCGTGCCACTTCTGCCGCATTGCCCCCACGACGGTACTCATATGCCATAACAACTCGATTTTTTAACGTATACATAATGACGAAAAAGATTCAAATGCGATGAAATCATAACGCTAATCAATAAACCAGTAACTAATTTTGAAAAAAGAATGCCATGTTTTTAAAATAAAATTAATTAGAATTCTTAGCCAAACAAAAAATATTTTGATTTGAAATGGCCAGTACTGTTGAGCGGCTTTTTCATAGGTTACATTTTCAGGTCATTCAATCAATTTGCATGGAGCTCGCGTGCTATAAATAGGTATATCGTGTAAAGTAAGCATCTAACTGTACGATGAATACGTGACTGTAATGAAACGGTAAAGCCTGTTGAAACTGAAAACAAAACGGTAAGCTTACAGTTTAATTGAAGTCTAAGTCTTACAGTTTAAGTTTTTCAGTATATTGGACAATTAATAAATTGCTGTGCTCGCATGGGCAACTTAAATTGAACTGATATCTTTAAAAACAAAGATAATGTGCTGGAGTGCAACAACTATAGAGGTATAAAACTAATGTCAAAGCTTGGGAGAAAGGAAAGGCGGCTGAGAGAAGAGAGTGAAATATTGCAGAACCAATTCGGTTTTATGCCTGGTCCGGCATAAAAACTTGCACATGGTGTTCATTGACTTCGAAAAGGCATACGACCGGGTGCCCCGTGAGGTTTTGTAGTGGGCCCTTAAGGAGCAAGGTGTAACTGGGAAGTATGTACAGTTGTTCCGAGCGATGTACAGTCGATGCAGTACACAAGTCCGTTCTACAGTGGGCACTACTGGCAGTTTCAGTGTGATCTTAGTCGGCTTGCACCAAGGGTCGGCTCTCAGTCCTTACCTCTTCCTGGTAATAATGGACATACAGGAAGAGGCACCCTGGTGTATGCTGTTCGCCAATGACATTGTGCTGGTTGTCGAGAATGGCCTAGAGGTCCAGAGCAGATTGGGGTGTAGTAGCACAGACTGGAGAGTGTTGCGCCGACCCAACAAGGGCAGGAAGATGATGACCAACTTTGTATTACCATACATTATTGGGTGCTTGCAAGACGACATATTTAACCGCAATCTTAATCTTACTATCTTGCTAATTTTATAAATGCGAAAGTTTGGATGGATGGATGTATGTTTGTTACTCAATCACGCCAGAACGGCTAAATGGATCTGGATGAAAATTGGCACAGAGTTAGATTATAGTCTGGAATAGCACTTAGGCTACTTTTCATCCCGGTATAATGTTCCCTTGGGATAAGAACACTCTTTTCATGCGGGCGAAGCCGCTGGCAGAAGCTAGTTGCCAAATAATTGCTATAATTGTGAATAATCCTGTGATGATTATAAGCGTTAAGATTTTAATCAGATCATCAAGCCGAAAAATTGTCTCACAAAAAGGGCTCTATTGGCACTCAAACTTAAAGACTACAATAGCTTGCAAACAGGTGAGTCAAACCTATTGTCCAACTAGCAACACTTCCTTAAAGACACATAACATAGTGCACCCAAAAAGACAACGCCTTATCGCTTGCATTCATCACTAAAACAAAATAAATATATAGCCTACACTACATAGAGAATATCGTCACCATACCTTTAAGAGATCATTCATGACAACTCATACGATACTATCTTCAATACGTGACCTTTAACACAAGGGAACAAGGTTGATGTTACGCTGGCCATAATTAAGTAAAAATAGTGACGTCCAGTTACCATAATTGCATTTATGGGCAGAACATTATCATACAATTGCAGACATAGAATTGTATGGGTAACTCGTTTGAATAGTGATGGGCAATTATTTTCCCGATAATAACCGTTACCTGTTATTTTAATGCGTTATTTATACAGAATTTTGACATGAATACATTTTTGAAATTGGCTCCGGATATATTGGGTATGCAAATTTTGAGTGGTGTTCCGTTTTATTATGCGTTTTGTATTGTGGTATGGAGGTATTGAATGGCTAAATTGAACAGTTACCATTACAAAGATTAACATGATTACCATTCCCTGGCTGACCATTTTGAAAATGGGTCGAATATGATAGAGCAATTCTGAAATAATTTTACGGGTATTATGCAAAATATCACATTATCCGTAGAAAAAAATCCAGTGTGGCCAGAATATGAAAAATAAATAGTCAAATTATTATCCACATAACTCAACATCAAAATCTACTGAAGTAGAAAATCACAATACCGCGCCCGAAAATTTCAATAAATCGCCGAAAAATTGTGAATATTACGCAATTCCACCTTCCACGGTTCGTTAGCAATACATTCCACGCATACGAAAAAAAACCGTTATCGAAACCGGATCATAGTGTCACACTTTCGTGTTATAAGAGGCAATTTGCCCCGGAATCGTTGTCGTGTCGTACACGTGCCGTTTCCAATACTTTCGTCTTTAAATTGGATTTGAGGGGCCGGCAAAGTCCCTGACTGAAGGATAACAACTATGTAGTGGGTCCTTGAATGAACTGGAATTCTTGTTTGTTTTGGTAGAAACTTGTAGGTTGGAAGATACTTGACACCAATCGGAAGTCCAATAATAGTACCTTCTTTTTAGGACAACTCTTTTATTTTGTGGGGTCTTGAGGCTCAAAGTGAATTATGTTGGTAGTCAATCCATCCATCACATCCATAAAATATAAAAAAAAAACAGTAAAATGGGTAATTTTAACAGTTTCTATTACAAACAGACATGAATGACATAATATTCTCAGGCTGATCTGAAGAAAGAGACATAATTTGACAATTAGAGAAGCCTAAAGTAGTAAGTACTCTAACAGGATCATCAAATGATCTAGCCAGAATTAACTGTGGAATAATAAACTGCGTATCCATTACATTTATGACGATTTTATACTTTTATTACAGTTAATCGTAAACTCTCCAATAAAAAAACTATTTAACAGTATACTACCTAGTAAAAAACCTATAACCGTTATTTTTTCAAAAAAATATCTGTTATTTTCTCATCACTACCTCTAAGTTCCTTAGGCCTCAGTTTTAAAATGTATAGTTTCGAAACTAGTCAAATAAATGTGTTATTTATTTATATTATTTAGTTTGATGTGTGATGGAAAATAACTAAACGTCGTTATTATTGATATAATGAGTTTTAGTAGTGGTCCTAATTGATATTTTATAGTGCGCGATCGTTTGATATTTTACGAGAAATTAATTTGGAAATAAGAGCGTAAATTAGATTTTGATGCCTAATCTAATCAAACTGTTTGTCAACTGTTCAGGTAATTAGGTAAACAATTTTATCAAGTGTATCTACCTACCTATACCTAAGTGTATACCTTGAAAAAAAACTGCAATACTCTTATAACAGGTATTTTTTACAGTCTTGTAATAATTATTCACTTCTAAAAACACGCAAACATCAGCGTAAATTAAAAGTTAGATAAAAGGTAATTTATTGAATTATTGTTATAGATGTTTTCAGTATTATAAAGGATAATAAAACACGAAACTCATATCCGCATCGCAAACCGCGGTATTGAGTACCTACGCACAGACGCGCGGAACGATATTTTTTATCTAATTTTAGAACAGACAAACAATTTATTGCATTTGATTTCCAAGAGCGATTTTGGATACTCGCACCGGTGTGTTAGTATCCGGTAGTCTTAACCGACGCTCGTTAACGTTTAACGCCTGATTTATTATTAATTAACTTGTAACTAGCTGATGAACACAGTGCTGTTGTGTGTAACAAAAAATAACAGTGGGCTAAAAAAGTGTAAAAAAGTGACAAAGACTTAAAAAAATATGTACAGAAAATAAAATAGTTCGTGGCTTGTAACAAAAATATTCAATTCCAAATTCAAACTTTAATAAATAACAGTGAAAAGAAAAACAAAACAATACTATTCTAAATTGAAAAAAAAACAAAAGCAGTGCCGAAAAACCGGTTCCAATTTCAAACTATCATTGTAATTTTAAAAAGTTTCCATCATGGGTTGTGAACTAACCAAGTTGGCATCTTCGGAGTTCAACCATCATGATGCTATAGACCGTCCACCACCACCTTCGGATCCCCGGTCACCATTGACCACGAAGCAGCAGTACTGCATGTTGGCATCCTGGAAGGGAATCTTCAGACAAATCGAGAAGACTGGCATTGTATTATTTATCAAGTAAGTGAATGATTCTTTATATTCTTATATTATTCATCAACAAACCGTGTACCCGATGGAATTCCCATCGGCAAAAATTACGAAATTTGGTGCAATCTTCCATCCATTTTAAGTTGTGAATTTTCAAAATTCTTTTTCAGTGCTCACCTTTGCACAAAAAAAAATTCTATGTACAAATAATCTTATGCTGTTCGATATCTGTTAGTGAAATTAATATTTTCATTGTGAATTCTATACTTATATTGGGATCTTTGTCAAAAAGCCGGTCCGAAAAAAGGCGACAATAAAAATATTTCGGCTAGAAACTGTTTTTGTCTTGTAAGTACAGTCAGATTTATTAATTTGTACACAAGGCATTATACAGTGCAATTTTCAAAACTAAATCACATCATAAATTGAGAAATTTTATATTAGGTACCTACATTATTTATACATGCATCTAAAAAAAAATTTAGGTAGCATATCACCTACAATGTCTCTGCTACTACTGATGTTCAAAAGCAATTTCCAGTGCTTCCTTTGCCTGGGAATTTTTGTTTGCTTGAGGGCCTTTCAACAGAGTGTTAAACGATCTCGGTCACGCATGAGAGATTAATTACTACCGGTTGTGAGTGACATTGATTTTTGTCAAGTATTTCAAAGGCACTAAACAGCATACTAAATAATATAACACTGAGAACTGGTTGATAAAGGTACAACAGTGAACGATGCTAGGTTGAATTTATAAATCAATACATTTTAGCCCGCGTGAAAGTCAACAATACTTTTCCCTTGGGAACGCAGTTCCGAAATATAGTGCTCCAGACCGAATTTTGCCCACGGAGGCTAATATCAGCGGAGACTAGCCATCGCCGCGGGGAAGCACAGTGCACAAGAATTTGCGCAAACATAAGTGCAATATTCCCTAAAACTCATAGTCGATGGACCAAAAATCCGTCACGAGCGAAGAGAGATCAGCAGCCTAATCGCGTAAGTGAATTCTGCAAAGGAAACAAGTCGATTCTTTCAAAGAATCAGAATCATTTCTTTCAACTTTTTCGGTATTGCGAAACTAATTTGGAAAGCTAGCGTTAGCTTTCCAAATCC
Source organism: Anorthoa munda (assembly GCA_945859665.1). Lineage (NCBI taxonomy): Eukaryota > Metazoa > Arthropoda > Insecta > Lepidoptera > Noctuidae > Anorthoa > Anorthoa munda. The sequence goes on from OX243910.1 coordinate 23,286,125, forward strand.
TCCTTTGAGTTGAACACAGACTACTTAGAGATACTACGGAGTTGAAGATATATGACATTTGCATCACACAATACCAATAGTGAAGTTTTATCTCGAATCTTCCGCTTTCATTCATTCTTTTACAATCAATTCTACGTAAAAATATTGGTAATAAAAGGAGCATAACCTTTCCGTTTCAGAGTGTAATATGCAATACGAAAAGTCGTTTTTGGGAAGGTTCCAACTTGTTTGCTTTGCAGAATTCACTTACGCAATTAGGCTGCAGGCTTAGGACCAATGCATGGCTTAACGTTCACAACCGCAAATTTTTAAACTTCGGAATGCTACTGAGTAATCCCTAATGGAAAAAAACCAATGTCAATTGACCAACCCATTGATTGATTGATTCAACTTGAGAATTGAACCCGGAACCACACGTTCTGTAGTCACACTTGCGACCGGGACCAACGAGGCAGGTAACCAAGTAACAACTACCGGGATAACAAGTACCCTAAATTTGGCTAAATAGGTTTTTTTTTAGCTTGGGTAAGTGCTTATGTATACTGCGCTACCATGGGAAGACAGCGTAATTATGTGGAACTACGAACCACTAAAACTCCATCGTGTCCTCCTGTGCCGCTTTTGGCGAGAACACGGGCATGCGTTAGCACTCTTCCGTGATCACTCCGCGGCTGTCCCTCACTGGACCCGGGGAGAACCCCAATCACCGGCGCACCAGAATTGCACGCCGTGACCACCCCAGGGACCAAACAAGGACATGGGCGCCAGACGACCCCGTGTATGGAACCCTTGGTCCCCCTGTGGCGGGTCGGGTCAGTGACCCCGCCACCTACCATATTCTGCCGCGGGTAAAATGGGACCTCCCCTGCGATCCACCGCGTCTGACATCAAACGGTGGCGAACCCGTCCAGGACTCGAAAGATAGGGGAAGCGGCGCACCGTAATAACGTCACTCGTCTCCAGCCGGGGCCTCCAAACCTCAGCTGCGATATCCTACCGGAGGCCCCATAAGACAATGGTTAACCAGGCTAAAATTAACCCGTGTTACCATCAAAATTCAATAAGCCATTTAGGCGTGATTGATAGGTATTCTATTAGTAGGAAATAGATATTTATTAATTAATATTAATATATTAGGAAGGAGGAAGGAAATTGGAAATAGAAAAACACAGTTTGATGGCGAAAACTATGATTATTCCATTTATTCATTTAAATGCTCAATTAAATTTAAAATTTAAATCTATATCTATACTTCTATACTAATATTATAAAGAGGAAAGATTTGTATTTTTGTAAGTAACGAATAAACTTAAAAACTACTGGACCGATTTCAAAAATTATTTCACCGTTGGGAAGCTACACCAGCCCCAGGTGACGTAGGCTACTTTTTATCCCTGTATTCCCACGGAAACGGGAACTACGCGGGTGAAACCGCGAGGCGTATGCTAGTATGTAATAATTTGAAACATTATTACTATCATTATGCTATGTGACTAGCGAGAGCGAGAGTCCAACATCTTCGAATGAGTCAGCTTCGGCCCCTCGTTTGCCTTTCAAAGGTACAGGACCCAAGGGTCCAGAGGAAAGTCCATGACATGACATAATTATTATTATGAGAGATGTGGAGGAACATCTATAAAACCATAAATTAAGTATGTTTTGTTACACTAATGAAACAATCAGGTATTTCCATGTGTGTAAAATATTTTAAATATTAGATAAATAACCAGTGTATAAAATATTTAATTAACTAAGACTACAAACATAACATTTTTTAAAGATCTTTCCATATGCTTAGTTGACACTTCGCGTGACCCAAGGGCTGGGTTTTACCTCGGTTAGAGAATAAGCATTGCCATACAACGTGGCAATGCCGCCAGTCTTTTGGGCACATTACCAGTGGACAACGATGTGGAGGAGTTTTTCGACGCCATATTTTAGATTAGTATATTTTTTGGTTTAGTTAGTGAGTAGTTTTTGGTTTAAGTGTTTATGTTTTTACATTGAAATAAATTGCCATCTAAAAGCAACTTAAATGTAACTTCAGAGCAGCTATAATTACAATTATCGTTACAAAATGTTTGATCAAACTTAGCTTTTGCTTTGGAGCATGTCCCTTAATGCTAAAAAATTCTTCTTTTTGCTTGTTTTTTTGATCACGGAATCGACAGTCAAAGCATGTTTTAGTAAAACGTTTTCCGGGGCTAGCGAGCTCATTAGGGTTCCGTAGTTTACAAGGAACCCTTATAGTTTCACCATGTCGTTATCGTTGGATAGGCCATTCAAAAATAATAATAATAAAACTACGGATCTGTGAAAACCATTTTTCGATTCAGAGATCCGTTTGCGTAGCCAAATGGCTAATTCTAAAATTAGTGTAAAGTCACATATCCAAAAGCAATCATTTAGCTGATAGGGGGGACCCTGTCAGCTAAATGTTTGCTTTTGGATATGTAAAAAATAAATATGTGAAAAAATTCACGGCATAGTATATACAACGAAATTAATAGGAAAACTATCTCAGCTAAGTAGGCTTTACAAGTTTACGAGTAATAGTCGATCAATTTATAACATGTACTTGGAAAAGTAAAAATAAATATATTGATGTAAACAATGTGGACAACAGCTTATCGAACGAAAATTATTAAAAAAAAAAAGAATGTGATGAACTGTCAAACACACATAAACTGCTGTGATTGGATGTTGACAATTCATTCAACCAAACAAAGCAGTTAAAAATAAATGTCTCATTAAATTTGGAGTTATTTTCGTTCGAAAAACTGTATAAATATACAGTTTCCCGTACAAAAGAAATAGTGTAGGTTTTTTAAAAACTATCATGATTTCAGCAAAAGCAACCTGTTTTAGTCTACCACAAAGTTGGAAGAAAATTAAATGCTAAAATGAACGCATATTGAAGCTAAATTACACCCGCAGGTACTAAATGGTTTGTGTATGTAATTACTTTAAAGTCTAGACATTTCCAGCGTTTACGACTCTCGTATTTTGAACTAAACAAAATAATTTCTTGCAGAGAGTAATAAACTCTTTATCACCTACACCTCAAAATATTAGAAATGCACACTAAAGTAAAAGTATAAAGAGAACGTAATGAAAACGTAGATATCGTGGAAGCCATCAATCTAATTCAGCTCGCGAAATCATCAAAGCAAGCAATCTCGATCGCAGTCTGACGCCAAACCTCAGTCTTGCTCCGACATCGATAGAAAATAAAAATCTATTTATATCTCAAGGTACAAAAGTGAAAATAAATGTATGAATAGCGACAGAATATTATATTTAGAAAAGAACAATTGATATAAATATTTTAATGAATAGAAAAACTGAATAGGGATGTTTCCTGGGTAGAAAAATGTATGAATAGCGACAGAATATTATATTTAGAAAAGAACAATTGATATAAATATTTTAATGAAGAGAAAAACTGAATAGGGATGTTTCCTGGGTAGAAAAATGATAATTCTATTTAGTCCGTCAGTGAGATTATCAAATAATATTATACCCGTATTTTTTGATTTATTAAACAAATCAAAATTGACAATGTTAAAGCGCACCAAAGTTCAGGAGTGGGGGCTTGTGACGTCACTTTGTCAGTATAAAGTGTAGCACACCGTGAAGTCACACGATATTTCAACGCATTGTATCGTCGTAATTTTTTGTTTACGTATAAAAATAAAAATATGTGTCAAATATTTTTAGGATTTCTAACTGACGGACTTAATAGATTTCTTTTTTCAACTAACCATTGGTTTTCGTTGTAATTTGGCAACGAAAATGGAACTTTAAGCATTAATAAAAGAGAGATATTTACAAAACTATGTGAGTAATAAATTCATTCGCTAAATTACTAGAAATTTAACAATAAAATCTGTAATATAGAATGGAACTATTCGCAAGAGTATTTATTATTCTATACTTCTTTAAATTTGACAGGGTTCGTTCGTCATTTTGTGGACCTACTTATTAATGATACTTGAGTTAGTAAGTACACTTTAGACCCCGTTACTGACGCGTCATACAATAAATCTCATAATTATTATGAACTTTAAAATTGACCAGAATTTCTGTGAACAATCAAATATTTCGATGAATAATTGGTTGCCTAGCGCCATGATTACCACACATTCCTTCTTAATAGTTTGCTAAATCTGTCTATGATCAATCCCATGTGCAAAAATAGATATCACCAGCCTGATATTAAAATGATCCCGACATAAGATAAAATAACAATCAAGTATGACAAAGGCAACAATGAATCATTATGAGCCATTGTGACAATCTACAAACTACATGGGTAGTCTTGATACAATGCTAGGTAGTTATAGAAACCATCTCAAATTCTTCGAAAAACTAAGGATCGTTTGTGGCTTAGTAATCCTCGGAAAAGATTTTATAAACTAAAAACAAATAATTTAAAAAAATTGTGCGATTTTAAATTTTTGGTATGGTTAGTTTTTTTTTTGTATATAGAAAAAATAAATTACATACATGTAGTATGTAATTTTTTTTTTCTTTTATTTTTTTTTTATATCTACCATTTCCGATTCACGAGACGTCTGCAAAACATTGTAAGAAATAAGTTCGCAAGTGCCAATTATTGTTTTCAGTGTATACAGAGCACTCTCACAAACCGACACCACACAAGTGAGTCCTTCAATGTAATAGATGTAATGTGATGTATGAAAGTAGTTTAGGTGGTACGAATGAACATATGAACATTCATACGACACATATACTACCAAACTCGCTAACTCGAGTCCGGTAAAAACGTCCGTAGTAAAATTAAATGTCACAGCTGTTAAAAAAATCGGCCAAGTGCGAGTCTGACTCGCGCATAGAGGGTTCTGTATAAGCAGCTTCATTCGCCAAAATAAATAACATTACTAAAGTTTATAAACAATGAAAGCACCGAACATTGTTCTAACGAAGGGACAAAATTAGCTTTGCCATTCAAAAACTGTTGTCCCCATACATCAATACACAAAAAAAATTAATTTTCCATGTACATTTTATGAGTTGGTTATTTGTAAAGCCTACTTAGCTGTGATAGTTTTCCTTTTAATTTCGTTAAATGCCGATAATTTTTTCACATATTCAAAAGTAAACATTTAGCTGGCAAGAGGAAAATACATGCCTCTAACAAAAAATTGCAATTTAAAGCTTAATTTTATGCAAACGGATCCCTGAATCGATAAATGGTTTTCACAAACCCGTAATATTTTTGAATGGCCTATCCAACGATACCCCACACCATGGGATAGGCTAAAAAAACAACCCCACTTTAGGTGTACAGGTAATATAAGAAAATACCACTTTGTAGGCGTAATCATCATATATTATATATCCTCTTAATGAATATCATCATATATCCATGCCAAATTATAGATTTCTATTACTGTCTCTGAGCTAAGCTGCGGACGGATGGACGGACGGACGGACGGGAAGACGGACATGACATGCAAACTATAAGGGTTCCTTGTTAACTACGGAACCCTAAAACCAACCCAAGCAAATGAGTATTCTGGCTAAATTGATCTCTTTTACAAATAGCTAAGTGTCCTGTCCTACATCTCTGAAACAGTTTTTGTCATGTTTTTCCGTTCACGTCTCTATCGACATCATTACGTGATCGGCATTTGCCAAAACCATATTTTTATTTTATTTTTGTTGAGGTCTAGTATTGGATCTTTCGTGTTGAGTACGTGGCCTTCTGTCTCCTCTCTCATCTGTGTTGGCATATTCAATATTGTCATTTCGTCCTGCTGAACTTCCATTCGTAAGATGTTCGTGTGTTCACCTGGCTGAATGTTGACTCTCACTTTTGCGTCTTCAATATACGTAGCAGTAATTAATTGTAATGAAGATTTGGTTTCTTAAAACTAGGTACTACTCGTCATTTTACATTTAAGTAGAAACATAGAATATTCGTTAATTGTACACCATAACAATTTCGAACTTAATCGTTAATAGAAATGGGAATAAAGAGGTATTTCTATGCTGCGGGTTGCCTTGTCTCTAGGTTACTGGATATCACCTTCAAATAGTTCGAGGTTATCTCTAAGCATCATGTACATTCACCAGTTCCATCACCAACTCAAACAAGAGAAGTAACAAAACAACACAAAAACGCATTCTAGAACTCCATTTAAAATACATGAAGTGAGAAGTTAAATAAACGGGACGTAATTTATCAGCTTCGTAACCCACGCGAATAAGAATAAATCAAGAAAAATAGTTCAGTGCGAGAACTCGTAAACGTTCGCTTCGGTTATTCATACACTATTGCACTTGTTCTCACCGCTAAGAGCTTTTCCAGATCCGTTTTATGTGCGAATTGAAGAGGCAACGCAATAAAGAAGAAAATATATCCATCTACGTTTGCGTACACACTCGATAGAAAGTAATTATCGCTGGTGGTCAAGCTTTATAAGCAAAGTTAGATCGTTTTATATCCCTACAATTTTGTGAATGGTATCTTTAAAAACCTTGGGACAATACTGAATTGCAGCTACTGCTAATTCCCAGGACGAGAAATAACTTTCCTATGTAGTTGTCTCGAGTTTAATTACAGTTGCAATAGTAACCAGCACTCCTTCTGATTTATGGTATTGCAAACTTTGCGGGACCATTAGAAATTGTGCTGCCTTCGTTAAGCTCCGAAGCATTTATAGGCCGGGCATATGCAGAGAGCATATAGGTGCCTATCCATGTCATGTGGCTATATGCAAGACTTCGTCGATATTGAAGCGTAATTGGCGAAAACCGCCCTCGTTAGTTCTGCTAGGTTTGTCCCGAAAGCCATTGGATACTGACCAATTCCTTGCCAATATGCCCGCACAGTATGCGGGCTGGACGCTTGGAATACCGGTTAGTATGGAAATGAAGTTGCACGTGTGAACAGCTTTATCTGGATGAGACGAGCCGTTGCAAAATACTTTTATCAACAGTCCTATGATCCTATTTTCTACTAATATTATAAATGTAAAAATCTCCATGTTTGGACACTTGTTAATTAATCACGCCTCAACGGAAAAATGGGTTTGGGCGAAATTTGCCACACAGGTTTACCTTGACCTGATTTAGGAAAAAGGATACTTTCCCCCGGTAATACGTTCCTGTACGATAATTTTCGACATTTTTTTTTTATTCTATTGGCTCGCGCTTGACCACTATTTCACCTGATGGTAAGCGATGATGTAGTCGACGATGAAACACGCTTGCCTAGAAATAACCTATTCGCTCTTGACTTAAAGACCCCCAGATTGTAGCTGTCGGGAAACACAGACGGTAGGGAATTCCACTCCTTAGCTATACGCTTAATAAAAGTGTTACCAAAACGTTTAGTGCGTATGGGTGGGATGTCCACCAAAAAGTCAACTATCACATGCCCTAGTACCTATTAAATATGCCATAATAACAACTTACCTTTCATTCCTAAGCTCACTTCGCCTTTAAATCTGTATCACTGTAGTATTCCCGAAGCCTATAAATAATAATAAAAAATAAAATAAAATAAAAATTGTCGTCCCATCTCTTCTTCATTTGGAGTCTATAAAAACTTATTTAAATATTTTGGCCCAATAGGTGGCCACATCTTGAGGAAACCGGCAGTACATCGTGAGGAAATCGGCATGGTCTAGAAACAAAAATTCGAATACATGTGACATCCACCAACCCGCATTGGGCCCGAGTGGTGGATTACGGCCCATTCCCTCTCACAGTGGGAACATTAAAAAGGCTGCCACGTTAATTACAGCTAGTCTATTTGTGGTGGTTATCACATTATGGTCACTAGTACAGAGGCATGAGGATCACGGTGGAAAGTTCCTCATCCTCCATAGAAAAGAGAGGATCCTCCTACAACACGGGTGTAGTGTCTGACGAGCAATAATTGGCCTCTGCTCTTACTTTACGCGAATACTATAACACTTTACTCTTTAAGTATATTCTAGAGCCTGTAAATAGGAACTCATAAGTACCAAATCGATCACTTCAGAAGCATCTTAAATAACATAAGATGTTATAAAGCAGTTGATTGATACGATATTAATTGCCATCATAAATTTCAGTGTAACGACTTCCCCAGTGTACCGTGAATAGATAGAGAAGGTCCATCTACTAACAAGCAAACACACAAAAGCCAAACCATAAAATCTTTGCTGATGCCCGCAACCGGCGAATGAAGATACAAGATGGTACCCTACGCGTTGCTAAAGCTTGCACTGCTTTATAACCTTTGCGCAAGTGCAAGCATTAAGATGAGAAAGTTTTATCGCAATCGGTATAACAGCACATAAAATACAAACAAACAAACATTCCGTAGCAGATACCTTACCTAAGCAGAAACGGCTTTATATGTTCGGGCAAAAGTAATGGTCTGTAAATGTTTTTCAGTTGTTACAAGCAACTGACATGATTGGTGATTTTTATATGAACCATAAATGGAAAGAAATTTACTTGGATCGGATAAGGATCTTTACTTTATTTCTCAGTTTATGTTTTGTTCAGCTGCATTTGGTTGTTAGTTGCGAGAAATTGGTTTTCTCTCGTTTCCTTTATTGTGTCAAGATCGAATGGTTAATTAATACTTGACTAAAATAGATAGGTTCCACGTTAAATATAGCATGCAGGTGGTTATGGTTATTTTTAAAATTTGCCAGTTACGACAGCTCTGAAGTTTATTATAAGTGTTGATGGAGTCAACACTGTAATTTTATTATATTGGGTATGTTTTAATTTCAATACCTGGCAAGCATCAACGTAGCAAAATCGCGATGTTATAGATTATTTTAGCTTTAGTTTTTTGGAGCATTATGTGGTCGACGATGCAGTACACATATCTAGAAATAACCTATTCACTCCTAAATTAAAGACCTCTAGTTCTGGCTGATCTATTGCTATTGCTATCAGAAAAAAAACATAACCTTCCTTTGGCAGTCGGGTACATATTCTATTTGTCACACTTATAATATTATAAAAGCGAAAGTTTGTGAGTGTGTTTGTTACTCCTTCAGGCCAGAACGGCTGAACGGATCAGGATGAAATTTGGCAAAGAGATAGATTTTAGTCAGGAATAGCACATAAGATAAAGACTTTTTATCCCGGGAATATGATCCCTCGGGATAATTTTCGACATTCACGCGGGCGAAGCCGCGTGAATGTGAATGTGAATGTGTCAGAAGCTAGTCTAATAATACTTTTTCATTTGACATTTAAAAAATATCCATAGAACTGATTTTCTTTACGTCAATTCGGGAAAACTAACTCCACAAAGTAGTTAAAATCAAAGCTTACATTTTTTTTTATCACAATTATGAAATGTCCTTATTCCCTTAATAACCAACAATCCCTAGTCGTATTACGGTACAATAATAGCCCTTCCATTCAGAACCCCAATTGCGAAGAATGTCATGACGCAGGTCGTATCGTGGGCGGACGAAATAATATGAACAATGGACTGAATGACGGCTTACAAACAAATCTATCCACTCGTACACTCGTAGTACGTGGATACTGGCCATTGAGATGTTTGTGTAAACAGGTAGGAGGGAGAGGGGACAAATAATGTCAGGAAATATTTGAATGAAGCTATAAGGAGCAAAAACCTTTACAATTGGATGTGAACTGTTGGAGTTTTAATACTTACATCATCAACCTAGACGTTTTATCTCAATTTTGTCAGGATCAGCTCGTAATCTAACCAGTAAGTATTTTACTTGGAGCGGCTGGCTTTCTGGTCGGAAAGCTGTTGATTGAGGAGGTCTTCACAATCAAGTTACTGAGTAAGACGATACCCCTTGGCAGGACTGGTTGTTGAACTCTTAAAATCACAAGCATAATTGTCAACATTAGCGTCTCATTAAAATTTCGTCATATTCCCTTTATCTACTGCTTCATCATCATCAACTTTCAAGCTAATCTTATTAATAACTAGCGACCCGCCCCGATTTCACCCGTGACAAATTATACACAAAAACCTTCCACGTTTCTCACTCTTTCTATTGGTGAAAATTGTATGAAAATCCGATCAGTGGTTCTTGAGTTTATCGCGTACATACGCGGCGGTAGACTTTATTTTATATTAAGTGGTAATGATGCCTAATGATAATCCAGCAGAAGATACCCAGCAAATGTTAACATAAAACATGCACATTTGTATACCACAAATAATGCGATGGAGAACTATATTGAATCAAGGATACTTCCACGGCTGATTGACGTGGTATAAAAAATATTCGCCAATATGTAAAAGTCTAGTCAGTCTATACATATATCACGGTTCGTATGATTGACAAGTGTATGTTTTTATATCAATAACTCAACTTTTTAGAGTAGTAAATCAACGGTATCTTGTTTTGGCGGATACCTAATTCACGTGTTGACGTGAAAGTGGTTACAAGTGTAGATTTATATTTTTGTTACTAACGTGAATTTAGAGCAAATCTTCTTTGCTCAACAGAATGGAGATGGTGTTATAACTACAATATAATATGTTAAGGTATCATCATCTTTCTGCCCACGTCCCATGTCCCTTGTTGAGATTTACGCAACACGTTTTATTCTATAGGTAACTAACCATTATGGACGATGAAAATGAAAGTACTAAAGGCTTCTTGGACACGACAAGTCCATTCGCTATCTGAGTCATAAAAACGTACCAAACGGTCACACAAGTTCACTTTCTCATCGACAACATATATCTCTCCAGATCAAAAACTAGATCTTCTATAGTCAACCAAATACCTACGTTCCTACTGAAGTCAGACGTGAAACAAACAAGCTTACGTCCTTCTCAAAGTTCTGTAGACAAAGAAATAAAATAAAACTTCTATTAGGTGCTCACACAAGTACTTGGAAACTTATCCAACTCGTGGATCGTGGGGGATAAGGGGGATTAAATATTGTTGTCATCTACCTTTATGAGGGGATCACGTAAAATATGTTCCGATTATCGAAAACTATTGTAATATGACATCGAAAGTTCATATAAGTCCATTAGTATGTAAGTGATGATAGTTCTAATGCTATTTGGAAGTTGGGTGTTCGATTGACCTAAATAAAATTTATTTCGGTCAATCGACATCACATTAATGGTTGTAGTATTATTATTTGAGTATGTATTCTTTCATAAGAATTTAATGTTACCCAATATTGTTTTTGTATCTTCATTTCTGAATGCTATATTATAATAATATATTAATGAAGAATGTATAATTTTCAAATGTAAATCCATATATTTTCTTGTTACCTTGATGACGCGGACGTGTCCGCTTTTTAACCGACTTCAAAAAAAGGAGATGAATCTCAATTCGTCGGCATAGTTTTTTATTTATTTATATGACCGATTACTCAAAGACGCCTGGAACGATTTGGAATTTTCTTTTTTATTTGAAAGGGTATACTGCCCAGGTAGTCCCATGGTCATCAGGTAAAGTTTTGATTATGGGATCCTGGAGAAATTGAGGGAACTCCTCAAATATTATAGGCATACATATAGCGATTTTGTTATTTTCATCAACAATGCAAGCATTTCCACTCAGAAAGTATCATTTGGTGAAGTGAAACTGATGAAGAAGACCACAAATGTCCACTGGAACTCCTTAATGAAAAGTATGTCACGGGTAAGTATAAGATATCATATAGTTAATCCACTATGATGAAGCAAATACATATAAATAAATGGTACTGAAGAAAATGGCAGCATCGAACTGATCTGATGGTGAAGCCGGAAGGTAGGCACTGGTACTCCGAAATAAAACAAATTATTCTAATTGCGTCTGGGCATATTGGAATCGTCATGAGATATACTTTGGCTATAAATGATTTGGTAATTTCAGATCGTCGTAATTTGAGGTTCATACAAAACTAAAAAGATAAAAATAATAGCGTTTTAACAAAAAAATAAAGTCGGCTTTGTATTTAGTATTTTGTAGAAAAAAAAATAACTTTGTTTTTCGAAGTCAGTGTCGAAAAATGAACGACAATAGGAAAAAATGACACCGACTTCGGAAAAGAAAGTTATTTTCAGATTTTTAGTGTTTTGCTACAAAACGATACAAAGCCGACTTCCAAAGCTTTTGATTTGGAATTTGGTTAATTTTTATGTTAAAATATTTTTTTGTTATTTTTGATCGGTGTTATTTAATCATCATAGACTTTTTTATATACAGACCATAATACCCATCCTACTTTATTCCTTTCCCAGCCATACTCTAACTCATATCTTAATTAATAAAAACATGTTTAGAAGCTCTCAATACGAGTGCATCAGTAGATAAAATTTCAAACTGAACACTTTGCCCAAAGATATCTGACCCACTAACCTTGACCAACAAACTGGCGTAGCTTTTAGTTTAAACAAACTAGACGTAACTACTGCAAGATATGACAAGAAAAGTGAGGAAAACTTGTATAGTTTGGAGTGAAAACTTCCATTAATGTCAACAACGTTAAGTAGCAACCCAAGAAAAGATGTTTTCCATATTAATTTATGTTAAGTTTGCTCGCTGTGACCAAGAATTCTTGAGAAGAAAAACAGTATTCTCATATTTTTATGTTTGAAGTTACTAGACATTGATGTCGATGATTCGATGGACATTGATGTCGTTGATGTTGAGTGTGATTTAGCAATGTACCTACATCATCTTCATCATCAGCCTTTTTAATGTTCCCACTGCTCGGACACAGGCCTGCTCTCTGTTAGAGGGAATGGGCCGAAATTCACTAAACGGGCCCAGTGCGGGTTGGTGAATGTCACATGTCTTCGAAATGTCCCTACAATCTATATATTTAAAAGAAGAAACTTTAATTTATATAAGATGTGGATAACGTTGTTAGTTGCACACTAATGTAGTCTCGTACAATTATTTGTTAATCATATACAGTGTGTAATTGTTTGTTTTCCCTAATAAATAAAATAAAATAAAACTGACTGACTGACTGATCGATCAACGCACAGCTAAAACTGCTAAGCTTAGAAGCATGAAATTTGGCAGAAAGGTTACTTAAGTGACGTAAGTGAGCACTAAGAAAGGATTTTTGGAAATTCCACCCCCAAGGGGGCAAAAAGGGGGTTATTAGATTGTATGAAAAATCTAATTCCTTTGGCCAAAATTCTTGAAATTTAGAACAAATAGTAATCTTAGTAAATGATAAAGATTGACATTATTAGTTTTTCGAAACTACCCCCAAATGATGATTTAGGGGGTGTTGAAGTTTGTATGGCAAATGTGATTTCTTTTGTCAATAAACTTGAAACTTGCCACAAATACTAACCTAATTGAATAATAAAGGTTGTTATTTTTTTTTTTTAAACTACCTCCAAAAGACGATTTAGGGATGTTATTTTTTTTTTAATTATCTTATATCTTGGGATAATAAACATGAAACTTGACATAAACACCAACCACCCCCAAAAGATGATTTATGGGGTAGAGTCTGGCCAACGAAAGCGTGATCTGGGGTATTTTCAAAGTTGGGGTATGGCAACATTAATAAGCTGTCAAAGGTACGTCAAAGTCTGTGATTGTATGACTTGGTAATCTTGATCCATGTTGGCTGATTGTTATATTTTTATGATATGATGATACCTTTTCTTATGTTTATGTTTCAATGTTCCTCATTTGGCCGAATAACTGCAGAAGACCGGAAAAATTTACGGACCATGTAATAAATGTGGCAAATAAATATAAACAAAGAGATCACTTATCAGAAGAAGTATTGGAAAAATTTATATAAGTGTAGATGATGATTCAGATACAGATGAATACTTAGAGGTTGAATTTTAAGACTATGATTTTGAGTATGATGATTAAGTAATTAATAAATTAAATGTTAAGTGGGTTAATATTATGTACATAGTAATAAATAAATCTACACACTCGTTTTTTAACTCACATCCATGACAGTCACGGCTCCGTCACACTTCACCCAAACGGAGCCAATAAATCAAAAAATAAATTATAATAAATACAAATAATACAAGTATCAAAACTTTTAACTAGAGGTATAGTTGGTGATACCACATTAGGATTTTTTGAATTTGCCGCGTTTTTCAGATCACACTTTCGTTGGCCAGACTCTATTAAAGTATTTTTGAAGATTCTTATTTCTTTGGTCAATAAATTTGAAAGTTGACATAAATGGATGGTATTTAACTAATAAGTAAACAAAAAAGGTTGTCATTATTAGTTTATCGAATCTGCCCCCAAAAGACGATTTAAGGGGTGTTAATTTTTTTTTTTGCTAATCTTATTTCTTGGTTTAATAAATTTGAAACTTGGCACAAATACCAACCTAAGGAAAGGTTGTCATTATAAGTTTTTGAAACTAACCCCAAGCTATGAATCTTACTGGTCAGGGTTTCGTTTTTGACGTGGGGTTCCAGGAGAGCACTAAGGAGCGATTTTGTGTCAATTCAACCTTTAAGGAGGTGAAAAGAGGCAAACTTAGTTTGTATGAAAAAATCAAATTCCTTGGGGATAAAGTTAATAAACAAAATTTACATAAAACATTTTAAAAGCTCGCCCCCAGACAGTTAGGGGTGTTAAAGTTTTTTGAGGAATCTTACTGCGCAATCTGACTAACGTATACGAAAAATATTTAGGAATGATTTATAAATGAAATATGATGATGGAATAGCATATTTAGGTTGTTCAAAACTCGACCCTCAACGGGGCAAAAAGGGGTTGATATGTTTTTAGGGGAGGATTTTACTTTGTGGCGGTAACCTAAAATTTATGATTATTTAAGTCAAATAACGAATCAAACCAATCCAATAAACCCTGTATATCTACAATACCCAATTCTTATTTTTATTGATTTAATAATAGCTTATTTTTGGTCGCCTTCACTAACAGCATATAAGAAAAAAAAATAGGATAAACGAAATCACGCGAACGAAGTCGCGGGCGGAGTGCTAGTATGATAATATAACAACATTAAAATAAATTATCTATGATAATATTAAAACATTTACATTGGAATCTAACTCACCTTGCACAAAGAATGGCTATTACGAAATCCAAGACAGCCTATAATTTGTTTTTCCATAGATGTCTAATTTGGTAAACAAAAAACATGGTAAAATTACATTTAAACTTTTCATACTAATCTGAATTTTCAACTTCTGCAAAATGATCGAACTACAAGATGAATATTTTGATCGTTATAAAAAACACCCTTTGCATGAAAAACACATTCATATAATATCAAAATCAGGGATATTAAGGAGCTCCGTAACATCATCATCTGCCTGCCCTTGTCCCATGTTACTTGGGGTCGGCGCAACACGTCCTTCCATACCGTCCTGTCCACGTTATAACTGACTCCCTTTTCTTTCATATCACTCCTCACACAGTCCATCCATCTTTTCTTTGGCCTTCCCGTCCCTCTCCATCCATCTACATTTATATTCATAACTCTTTTAATAACATGCGTTTCATCCCTCCTCATCACATGACCATACCAGGACAAACGGTTTCCTTTCAACTTTTCTGTCACTACGAAACTATCGCATATCCGAAATGAAAATGTATCCGAAACCGTAACCGAATCTTATATAAAAGTTTCGTATGATGACGGATAGCGGCGGCGTCTAATTGAGACACGTTATGAAAAGTTTTACTGCCGGACCGAGCTGACACAATAGCCAGTCGCGTCTCTTGCATGTCTTTTTTATTATTTCTGTTGCTTAGGTACTACTAGGCCATGTATTTAACTTTTACAATTTCTTAAAAATCTAATATCCGCGCGTAACCAAAACTATCCGTAACCGTATCCGAAACCGGTGTAATATTAATTTTATATCCGTATCCAGATCCGAAACTCCATATCCACAACATCCCTGATCGAAATCGCTATGTTTGTTTACCAAATCGGACAACTAAAGACAAAATTTGTCTTTGGTTACGCGCAGATATTGTGAAGTGTATTATTTAATACACTTCACATTTATATACCGCGGACATCACACAAATCTCACCTCCTAGGATAACATTTAATGAAACAGCCATTCAAACCGAACGCATTACATCCGTGACTCCATCATACTTGACCTGGATACGTCATCCATCCGATACGAACGTGCTAGTATGCCTCAGGAAATTGGAGGCCTAGATTCAATCTACGGGCACAGTTTTAGTACTGAAATGTTGAATCAATTAAACTAGGCAGATATGGATTTGTGTTTTAATTAGTTTTAGTGTAGCATAATCATAGCATAGCTTAACGTTCCCACTGCTGGGACGCAGGCCTCCTCTCCAGAGGGTGTGGGCTGAAATTAACCACAAAGGCCCAGTGCGGATTGATAGATGTCACATGTCTTCGATATTTCGGTTCCAGGACATGTCGGTTTCCTCTCGATGTTTTCTTTCACCGTTATTTTCAGAGGTAAGCGAAAGCTTCGTGCTATCATCATCATCATCTTCCTGCCCTTGTCCCATGTTACTTGAGGTCGGGGCAGCATGTTTTCTTCTTCTATACCGTTTTGTTTCCTGTCGCGCTATCACTAACACTCTTTTCTTTCATATTATTTCATGTTATTTTTAGTATAAGGTGTGTTAAAATGGTTCTATAACTAAGGCAGGCATTTTAGACGGTATTACTTAGTTTAGGAAATAAGTTACGGGGTTTTTTATTTATCATCATTTTTTATTTGGCGCACAACAATAGTTATCTATTGACGTGCGCCAAATAAAAAATCACTAATCTTTTGACAGTTTTAACAAAAAAATAAAAATTAAGTATGGATGATTGTATGTATGTGCCATATCTAAAACATTTTTCCCACCGCCGGCAACGAAGTTGTTAGTTATCGACGATTTGCTAGCTGTAGAAATGAACAAAGGATACAGATTCCATGACAATAGACACATATATTTGTCGCAAAAAGGCTGGCCGATAGATGTAAACCATCGGGAAGTCAGGATGTATTCCCTTAGGTTAAGACATCGTGTGCGGGCAGGTAGGTGGGTACAATCGTAAAATGAAATCACACAAGTTATTCGATACACTGGGTTTATTCAAATAGTCACAACTCAGTTACAATCTTGCTTACTAATATTATGGATCGACACTGATTCTACGACGTGTTAGCTCTAAGGCTGTCAGTACTAAACTGCCATATTCTGCTGTCCCCACCATGCAAGTGGTTAGAGCAAGTGCGCCAAAGCGTAGTTGTTCTTAATTTGCCGACAGGTGGCGTGCTTGTGATTTGTTTTGACGTCCGTACTATTGACTAAACCCGACATATTAATAGTTGATCGCTGGCTGTTTACACTGCCAGCGAGTACTCTCTCACCAAATGTTTGTCGCAGCGACAAGAGCTATCAAAGATAATAGCGCAGACCAGTAGAGACCAGACTCTCGGCGGTTGGTCGGTCAGTCCGCCCGAGCTAGTGGTGTGAGTAATCGGCCGTCCCCCAAAAACACTCGCTCTTAACCGAGCGGTAAATCTATCGGAACTACACACTAGCTTTTTGCTTCTTACCAAATCGTATCAAGGTTCTAGCTCTACTCGCTGCTCGCTGATCGTCAGCGGTGGGACAAGTGCCTTATAGCTCTAAAAATAATTGAACAGAGTAACTTTTAGAGGGTTCTGTACACAAATGGTATCCCTATTGCTGACCTCTTTTTTTGGGACAATCCCACTGCACTATTCCCAAACCACTGCAACTCCTGAAAGCCAGAATTAACAGCGGTGACCACCAGAAAAGCGCCGAGGCAATCGACGAGCTCGACGAAGTCCCGGCGAATGAATTTAACTGTCTTGGATACTACAACGAAATTAATCAGAAAATAATAATGGAGGAGTAGGAAAAATATTTTTTTTCACTTTCCTCCATATCAAGCAGGAGACAGAACAAACAAGGCCAATAGGCACAAAGTATCGTTTACAACTGGGATAAGCCCAGTTACTTAGCACCAAGGATAAAAATTAGCATTAATATTAATGGGTCCTAACATTGTGAGCTGTTATATTTGATTCCAATAATAAGTATGGCAAAATCGCACGGAAATTTGCTTTCTATTGCTCTTGCTCATTTGTCCATTCGATCTGTCTGTCCCTCTGTTTGTCATGATAAGTTTAAAACCCCAAGGTCCACCTCCCTTCCTGCTCAAATATGAACAGTATGCAAATCAAAACGTAGGAACCTATTCATAAATATTTATTCATCTCTAACCGGGTCATCATATGTCTGGATTCAACTCGCAGATAAAAATCCCACAATATTTGAGCAGTTTATATCATTCATCTTCGTGGCTGAGTTGTGAGCAAGCGTTCAATCTTGATTTATTTTTATGTCCGTATGTTTACTAGCTTTCGTATTTCTTAAACGGTTTCATTAGCTTTCGTATTTTAAAAACCTCGTCTTATTAAAGAAAGTGTAAACCTGTTATGTAAACTACAATAATTTATTGAATTGCTTCTTTACTAATATTATAAATGCGTGTTTGTAACGAAGATAGGCCTCAAAAATCGTTCGTATCCCGTTAATTCCACAAAAGCTATTTAGGAACTTTAGTTGCCTAAAGCCGTTTAATTCTCGTTGAAAAAGTGCTCTGTGTACTTAGGTGTTAACTGGTTCGGTTTTTTTTTCCGTTTTCCAAGCCTTTATTATAACCAAATAATAAAAGGCCAATAGAAATGGCAAAATATAATTAAACCAAAACGTATTTTCCGGGCAACCTATTTACAAACGCTTGCCCGTAAAATATAAATTATAATGGTCTTGTGAAAGGACGTGCGGGCAGATTATTTTTATTAATAATTATTTTGATTACAATAATAATTACATTATTGCTAATTTAACATCTTGACTTTGAAAAGGTTCAGAAAAGGACTTTCAGTACAAGTACATTCAATATTCAATTCTTACGCAGTGAATTAGAGCTATTAATTTCTTTATTGTCGTATCAATACAATAGAGCTATTACGATTTTTACAAAATTATATATATTTTTATTTAAATAAAACTTTGCCTCACACTAGGAATTTACTTCCTGTATCGTGGGTGCGTTTATAAACATTTAAACTCAAATACACAAGACATCCAGATCCGGAACCAATCTGTAGGCCATTCAAATATTTGTGCCGTGCGGGAATCGAACCTGCGACACGCAGCGCAGTAGCCGATCGCTCAACCACTACGCCAACCGTGTCGTCAAATGAATTTACAGAGTACATGGGACTTAAACATAACTGCCGAACTGTGGGTGTACTGTTATCTGCACCCCTGCCTAACCCTTTTAAAATACATGCATGATGTTATGTCATGTCTGTTGTTCAATCAGTAATCAGCCGAGTCCAACATAGTTGGAAAAAAACAAGACAAATTGATTGAAGTAGTAATTCTGTTCCAATAGAATGTTCAGTTTCAATAGAATATGAATTCCTTAACAATCGCTTTAAACAGTTCGAACGGTTATTAAACAAGTTTTGGTACCAAAAGTGTAACTACTGCTGGGTATTGAAAAACTTGCCAAGACCGAGAAGAATCTCAAAATTGCCACATTTTCCAAATATCCCAAGAGCCTGCGACAATCTGACCTTCGTCATTTCATAAAAGCTGAAAGTTTATGTGTGTATGTACTAAATACATAACGAACAAACCCCGAATATGAAGTTTGGATCAGGGTGACAAAAAATTTTAAATAAAAAAATATTTAATAGTAAGAACGTTCACAAAAAAATATATTGCGTGCAGTAGTATACTCGTAATTTCTAAAACAATGGCATGAATAGTACCTATTTTTAAACTAATTATAATATTTTATTACAACTAACTGCAAGAAAGATAAACAAGAATTTCTATTTTTGGTAGCGACGTTGGTGTTTATGGTTGGTAAAATGTCGCTTGTCTCTGATCCAATTACTTTTAATGATAAAAAGCTATACTTTCGCCGGTGCCAACGGTAACCTTTATCAGGATATGTCACGGGACTGAGCACAACAGATAATAATCTCTCCCAGCCTGCCCGCTCGATGTCGTAATATGGTAAACAAACTGTTACTGGCAGTCTCTCAAACTAAACTCATTAAGGCGCAGATACCCCTGAGTGGCTGATTTTAAAATGAGAATCACGTCTAAACGACTATTCGTATAGACGTGATTCTCATTATTCTATATGTTACATTAGACCATTTTCTTAATAATTAGATCTAAGAAAATTGAGAGTTTTATTCGTATAACATGGTGTAATTAATTTGTAAAGTTATATCTAAAATCGACGAAACACGACAATCGCACCAAAACCGCGGTGCGTATTTTAATAAAATCGACACCATCTCAAAGGCAATTTAATTATCTACATTTTGATCTGAGGATTTTTTTTTAAGTCACAGAACAATAAAGAAAGTACAAGAAACTACTAAATTTTGGGTCGCGCGGGTGTGAAACGAATACGCGTTTTGTTCCCTCAAGGTCGTTGGCGTTAGTCGTCGTCTTAATAACACAATCTGCACAAACACTACCGACGATTACCATTCTCTTTCACTCATTTAAATTAATTCCAATGATTTATTACTCGATGTATTTATACGAATCCGTAAAATTTATACGAACCCAAAACAGTGATGCGCTCGTAAACTAAATCGGATTATCCGAATGGATTAATCGAATTCGGTTCAGTGATGAGTTATTTATTCTAGATTATAAAATCTGTGGTTATAGCAAACAAAATATACTACAGAATAATTTATTACAAACAAGTTTTGAAAAGCTTTTTGTAGTATGGAAGTTTTATGGCATTAAAATTGAAGGCGTTTTAGCACGCGGCTGAATTTAAGTTTCTAAAACAAGACGTGCGTGAACTATTTATGATGGGTAGTTTTATTGCGACGTGCAATATCTTTCAGACAACATTTTGATGGGCTGAAAAAATCATTTGGGCTTTCAGTGTTAAAATATACAAAAAAACCGGCCAAGTGCGAGTCGGACTCGCACACGAAGGGTTCCGTACCATTATCGCAAAACACTGCAAAAAAATCACGTTTGTTGTATGGGAACCCCCCTTAATTTATTTTAATTTAATCATTATTATTTTTTGAAGACAACTAAATATTCTGTGAATATTTCAAGCGTCTACCTGTTGCCGTTATTAATATCGAGCCAAAAACGCCAAAAATATCACGTTTGTTGTATGGGAGCCCCCCTTAAATATTAATTTTATACTGTTTTTAGTATTTGTTGTTATAGCGGCAACAGGAATACATCATCTGTGAAAATTTCAACTGTCTAACTATCACGGTTCATGAGATACAGCCTGGTGACAGACAGACAGACAGACAGACAGACAGACAGACAGACAGACAGACAGACAGACGGACAGCGAAGTCTCAGTAATAGGGTCCCGTTTTTACCCTTTGGGTACGGAACCCTAAAAACAAGTCAAAATCTGGCAAAATTTGCTTAAAAATTTGATGAAACCTTGCAACATGACATTTCTTTGGCGTTGTTTTTTTTTGTGCTGTCCATTCACCCGCCTCGTAATCGATAAAAAATTGCATTCAGCCTAATCGATTAAGTGTATCAAACGATTATTTGAAATTATTTCGATCGACTCGGTTCATTTAAATAAATGAGTGATTATCAAAAATGTATTGATCAAACCCGTTTATAGGCATAAAATACAATAATAACTTGTTATCTTTTCTCAAACATGCTTGGAAATTTGAGCATTATTTTGTCGTGTAATTAAAAAGTCCCGTAGACGCGGCGCTAGTTTCTATGCGACTGTAAGCTGTCCTCTAACAAATCTTGTTAGTTCCATGTATTTACGCGGGACTTTTTTCGTTGGACGGACTTTACGTACAAAATTTCTCCCATAAGTCGATAAAGAAGTTTCACTTCAAAAATGGAACGACCTTTTACGCCGAAACATGGTAACCAAGGACTTCTCAAAGGTTTTATTTAAATTTCGAACTGGCTTGGATATAGAAAGCTGTTTATAGAAAAAAAAACACTTTAACACGGGAATAATTATTGTTGTTCGTCATTGATTTCGAAAAATAATTCTTGTATTTGACAAAATGAGTTCTAGGTGCTACTTAGTTTTAATTTCCACGCATTATTTGAGAAAAGTACTAAAAAAAAATACAAGCCTTGGCCACAACTAGGCATTGGACTTACGTATTTATGCCTCGGCTTCGCCTCGGCTCACATTTACACGTTCGTCCATCAATGCCTCTTTTGCTGGACGCTGCAGTAATGTACTACTTATAACAGTATTTTGATAAAAATATCGGATTTGTAGCAAATTTCGCGCCGATTTTTTCTATTACGTACATGAATTCAAAATTAAAATTCGGAATGCGGTTGGTATTCAAAATATTTTATCGGATACATTTTAGTTTATACGAGAGTTTTACTTTGATATTTTCGAAAGGTTATATACAGAATTACCAGTATAAAAACGAGTATGTCTATGTATGATAAGTAGGCGTAGGGAGGAACTGGTATACATGCGTGGATCCTTACGATGCCAGCTGTTATAGCATGGTTGTCAATCTAGAAAGGGCTGATAATTAAAATCCAAAATTGTATGGTCGCCACTATAATTTCGATTTTAAAGCCCGTATTCGTTATTAGCGACCTAGAAAACTATGAGAATGACACCTATGATTTCGATCGAAGATTTTCGTCGGCGCCATCTAGGTTTTTGACTTTAAACCCATATTCGTTATTTACATACACGGAAACCAAGGAAATGATGCCCAAAAAAGAAAAGTTGTCCACCTTTTGTCGGATAAATCATTAGAATTATCCAATAATGAGTATCAAATTTTGATTTTGATTTTCAACTTAGCTGTTTGACAACCATGCCATAACTCGCTTGGTTCGCGCAAGAAGATTAGCACAAGGTTATTGACATTAATTGTTTTTGGGGAATGCAGAAGTACATAGAAACCAAACTTATGTTCTTTAACCGTATAGTTCGGACGGGGTACATTTTGGGGCTTGACAAGCATACCTCCGCTGGCTCAGCCGCGGTTCATTTTGGACCCCAGATTTACGTCATACGACATCCTAATTAATAACTTAATTATTGATTAAGATACCTAACGAATCTTATGTGGGGGCTTTAATTAAAATAGTTGGATAAAAAGCTTACATGTTAGCGCAAATATTTTTTTTAGATTAAGTTTATTAGTTTACATTTGTATTTGTGTATGGGAACCCCCCTTAATTTATTTTAATTTAATCATTATTATTTTTTGAAGACAACTAAATATTCTGTGAATATTTCAAGCGTCTACCTGTTGCCGTTATTAATATCGAGCCAAAAACGCCAAAAATATCACGTTTGTTGTATGGGAGCCCCCCTTAAATATTAATTTTATACTGTTTTTAGTATTTGTTGTTATAGCGGCAACAGGAATACATCATCTGTGAAAATGTCAACTGTCTAACTATCACGGTTCATGAGATACAGCCTGGTGACAGACAGACAGACAGACAGACAGACAGACAGACAGACAGACGGACAGCGAAGTCTCAGTAATAGGGTCCCGTTTTTACCCTTTGGGTACGGAACCCTAAAAAGTACTTAGAAAAAATAATAAAAGGTGCTTCATATTTTAATGCATTACAAAGAAATAATTAAGTCTGCTACAAAAATACCATTATCTTATCTTTTCTTATGGAGGGGCCGAGAAATAACTCGGACAGTTCGACCCATTGGGATCTATTGTGGTCCCCTAGATAACTTACTCCTCCCCAATCTCGTTGAAAACTGTTTTCATGAGTTTTACAACGAGACTAGGAGATATGATGATAAAAATACTCCCTTTAATACTCGTATTTTCTGCTCTTTAACATTTTCCAACGTCTCCTTCGTTTTCTCTGTCCAGCGAACACAAATCCAGTTGAGTTTCCTTGTTTTTTATTTTAAAGTACCTTACATTTATAACTGCGACGAGGTAAATCGGATGGCAATACTGCAGTTTCTTTCCAAGAGTTGTTCCTGTGTTTCTTTTTCTTGTGATTTAGCTTTATTTTTTGTCCCAGCAACTTAACGTTTCATAGCAATGTTCCTTTAAGTGAGTTTCTGTTGAAATCATGGTGTCTTTGATACCTAAACTAGGGTTGCAAGAAAAACGCACCTATTAACTTTAAAACTTTCGCGTTTCATAATGGAAAACAATATATCACGGGCATTTAACGCGCGTTGCATTACCTCGTTTTGTGCAATCGGTGAACTTACAGAATAAGGACACGGTCAGTGTTGTGTGTAGAAATGTGAGGGTAGAGGAAGAATTTTCTGCCCCAACGGAGCCAGTACACCGAGACACCAGTCTACCCGGGACCACGGTCGTTGCAACACGGCCGAAACGTCGGGTTAAAAGGTAAATAAATAATCTAAATCATCGCGTTCAATTCCCGTATTATTGTTTTCCAAAACACACGTTACTAATTAAACGTTAATTTAAAATTATTTAGCCATACTTCTGCTAGGTAGGTTTTCAAACATAATGACTTAGTCGTTTTTTCGGAAGTACTTATCTACTACCTTTAAGGCATAGTCTTCTATGCGTAATAAAGCATGGTATTCCCTTAGTATTGCTTGTGTTATCAACATTGTAATTTCCGTTGTCATTGTGTCTGTGCTAACCGTTGTGGTGTGCTACATAACCCTTTAAGGAGTGTGGTGTCTACTGGATTATATTGCAAAACTTTTAGAGGATTAGGTATAATATAACTCAAATAATGACAGATATTAAAGCACTTTTAGATAAAATGAACTTATAGAAAGAAGAAAGAAAAAATGTTTATTTGTGACCCGCACAGGAGACACCTGAGACCCTCAAGAAAAATACAAACAATTATAAAAAATAAAAATAAATAACCCCGTGCGAGACCAAAAAGGCTCCTATCTCAGCATGTGCAACGATATTAAAACAGAAAATTACGCTGCGCTGATATTCTGATAGGGCCTACTGTTGATGCCACGGACACATTCACGGAAACGGATCATACTTAAGGGTACACTAGTCGAAAATTATTCCATACAGACGTAGTCTGGCTTTTACTCTACTGTTTGACGATGTACGTTCAAAATAAAAAAATATATCAATTTGGCTCATCATTATCTAGCCCTGTATGGAAGCGAAAAAGTAAAAATAAAATTTACTTGAAAGTTATGAGCTTCGAAAGTTCCTTATTTTAACACAAATTTTTACGCATCTTTGGGCGCAAATAAGTACCATAAGAAGAAGGAAAATTGAAAAACGACCTCCATACAGGAATAGATTAGTAGTTCAACAATGCAAATAATTTTATTTTGAACAGATACATTCAGTCGTTTTTCCATGATATCCAGACTCCCAAAGGTCTGTTTATAAAATTTCGAGCGCTCGTTTTCGTTCTAAATCATCATCCATTTCGCTACAAATTTGCAAAAGTGTGTATTCGTACGCGAACTAGCTTCTTACAGCTCATAACAGCATCTATCTGTTCCGCACGTGTTGTCGGTTGATATAGCACGTATTTTAACCCCGCGCACAAAATAGTTCGTGCCGTCGACTAGTGTACCCTTAAGAAGTAAAATAGAACAAGATAGTATAAATAAACACAGAAGGTGAGTCACAGTATGTATGTGTATAACATATAAAACAAATATCTAAGTAAAACAATATAAATATACGACCAAAATCCCGACGGCTCGATGAACATTTGTCAAAACCGTCATACAAACGACAGAGCGCGTGTCAATCTATGGTCGGCGTCGCGTCGGCTGTCAAATTGAAAAAAAAATGGTAAATTCTGTAAGACATTTCAGTAAATAAACAAAGTGAAAAGATTGCTAGTATACGATAAAACAGAATTGTGTGAATATTACTGTGTGTGGTTGAAGTGTTCAGTGAAGTGTTCGCCAGAAAGTTTAAAAACTAAGAACAATACTAACAATACTTACTTATCAGTATTGTAGCTCAGAAAATATTGAAAAATTACTACAAAACACTTTGCCAATATAAAATAATTCTAAAACAGAATCTTTGATGATGAAATTAAAAAAATGTTGCCCAAAAAAAAAACAGTTTCATAATCGCTTACACCACAAATCACTAAATGCATTTACCGCTAAACGAATTTAAATTATCGTTTCATTTATATCAATCATTTGAAGATAACAGAGGCAGAATTATGTTTTAAATACGTTTAGCGTTAATAGAAAATATGTACCGAATCCATATACCACGCTGCCAGCGTACATAACCTCTCAGACAGGTTAATTATATTTCCATGCATCGTTAATGTATACCACAATAGCACAATCGATATGGACCATGTGCGGGGCCAACCAGGACTTGGGGTAAAATAAAACAGGTGAAATATGGATTTCTTTGAATAGCGGTGTATTGGGAACAATTTCACAAAAGCTACAGAACGGACTCAAAGTCGCAGCTAGCTGCTACGACGTGTAGATTAGGCGTTAACTAAAAACTTAATCAGTGCTGCCAACTTAGCGTTTTAAACGCCAGATCTGGCGCTTTTTTTGTTTAATAGCGCGTTCTAGCGCCTAGCACTAAATCTAGCGTTTTTTGAAATCATGTTATGCACATCTACTATTATTTATTCTATGATGTGCGTAATAAGGAGCAAATCACATTTTTTTTTAGAACTAACTACACTTAAATGCTGTTATGTTTCTTATCTTGGTATCTTAGTCTATGAGTTGGGTATTCCTCGAATTAGCAGCCCTGATTCCTCGCTAACTATTTTGTAATTTATAGCTAACTTCGTTTCACGTTGTTATGTTATTGTTCCACGGTTATCTATAACTTTCCGTCAGTTATTCTGAGTCAGTTTTACGAGTTGTGCAGGGAGCCGATACTAAAAATGGATGTGACTTTATTAAAAAAATCCAACGCCTAACAAAATTTTGTTTGAATTTGGCGCCGGAACAACGCTTTTATGATGCTTAGACGAGTTGGCAGCACTAAACTTAACTAAGAGTTAGTTGCTAACACGAGGTTAAATAACAAATATGTTATATATAACTGGCAGGTCAGCTACTAATTCGGAGTTAGTAAAATAGCGCAGGGAGGAGCAAGCGGGCCTTAATTACTTGTAGAGTAATCTATGTGGCGTTTATATCTGGCTGTATCGCAATTCTCACTCCATCCTACTCAGAGTGCAAGAATGAACACAAAAAAACAAATATTCCACCCACAAAAATGCCTCAAAAACTAATATCCATCCGTGCCGCAACCTAGCTAGGTTTAAAGTCGCCATCATTACCGTGACTCCATTGTCTCTGACAGTACGCCTCAAACAAAACTCCTTTGTTCTATGAGGTGGGGGCACGAACCGCGCGATGTAAAGTAATATATTTGGCTAAAAGAACATTGGGTTTGCAAGCTTTGAGCGACCATATTTTATTTTTATGGGGAGTTTGACGTATGAGTTTGACATGTGGGTAGTTTGGCATTCCTTTGACTGCTGAAATGTAGTGTTAGCTATGGTTTTTTTAAAGAGGGCCAGATTTTGGTAAAAAGCAATCCATATATATTGTATCATTTTTAAGTGGTGAAAACATTGCTATCATTGTAAATTGCACTTTATGAGAATTTCACGTATGAATAAAGGGGAATTGGACGTATGAGTTTGGCGTGTGGGTAATTTGGCATATCTTTGACTGCTGCATGCTGAAATTCTTAACTTCCCACAGTGTGTAATTTTGTCTCAGTTGCGGACATGCCCGTTTTATTTTTTAACTTCATAGATTTAATTCTAATAAAGCATTAAAAAAAATTCTCGTCTTGATATTTCACTTAATTTAGGAGATAAAAATAAATTTGTGAAAGGTCATTGATCTGCCCGAAAAAGATATTCGTCTGTATTTCTTGAATAAATTAAATCTCAACCTTTTGTATAAATACAGGTTAATTGTTGGTTTTAAATATATCAGGCCTGAAAATTTCAAGTCCCTAACATCACAGGAATAAGAGTAAATAATTATTTAATAAATAAACAAAAAAAATATATATAAAATTAACTATTTACTGGTCGCGTTTTTTTTTTTTTACCATAATATACTTATTTATAGTACCTTCAACTTGAGAAAATTCTAAATATGTAACTAGCGAGATCTCGGAGATATTGCGTTTCTAAGTTTTTTTTAAATTTCTATGGAAATAGGGTTTTCACAAACTAGTAAACATTTCAGTTGATTAATTCAATCGATTTGAACTCGTTTTTGACGGATTGGCCGGCGAAGGCTATGGGGGAGCCCTTTGCCCAGCAGTGGGATAATATAGGCTAATTTAAAAAAAAAACTTTTTAACTAGTTACCCTCTGGACGGTTATGACATAACCTCACTATCAGATTCAATTACCATTTCGTCAGTCGTCAGCGTGATATCATTTGCTTCAAACTCGCACTCGCATTTGTTTTTCGCACTTACAGATACATTTGGAAATACTCTCTTTAAGACTTTTGTTTTGTACATCAACATTGTTAGGAATACGTTGGATATAATGCATTTAAAATAATCATGGATCGTTCGTTCATTTCAAGGTCATCCGGTCTATGTTTTGACCCATATAGTCGGGCCTTTTCTACCAAAACAATAAAAATATCCAGTTTCGTAAGCTTGTTCGGATCCGTATTCAGGCTTTGGTCGTCGGTAATAATTGCCACTCGCTGACCAGTATGATGAAGGTTGGCGCCCTCATGCCGCCCTTGCATTAAGTCCTCTGGTCGGGGCCCAGACGGACATCCCCCAGCAGGAAGGGTCAGTGACGGGACGGGCCTGCTGAGGCAAAGCAGTGCCATGGCTCTTTGACGGCCCCATGACATCTCACCCCCGGTTCGCCAGTTATTATGTATAGCAATTGGTTTTTAGCATTTGCCTGATGCGAGCGGATCCCTTCCGCATAATATCTTTCATCGAAGAAAGAAAATCTATGGACGGTACTAGGTAAACAAAAGTGGTCAAAATTCAACTATTATTAATTTTTTATTTTAGCTTTCCTCAACTATTATTCCATAATTATAAATTTAAACTATGTAAACTAGGCACGTAACAATTTGAACCGGTAATTGCTAATACCTGAGTCCAAAAATAATGTTTTTGAAAAGTAATTGTATATTGCTCACAGGTTTATTGACAACCCTAGCCCACAATAAAAAAATTTATATTTCCGAAATCCTGGGTTTGTTGCGTCTGGTTTTTTTTGTGGCGATAGTTATTATAGTAATCAACATATATACATTAAAAAAAACGCGACCATGAAGAGACCCGCCAGAAAAAAAATAATTTCAGAATCATATAAAAAAAATATTTACGCCTGGGTGAACAAGATTATTAAAGTTTTCGAGAAAAAAATTGTTCCTATAGTAAATTCCTATCATACCTTAAAACATTTAGTGCAAAAATTTAATCCAATAAAAAGCTTTTTACAAAAAAATACTACCGACTTCCAAATAAAAAGACTACAAAGTGAAAAATAACTTTATTTTTGGAAGTCGGTGTCTTTGGTAGGTACCATTTTTTTTGTGTTATAGACACCGACTTCCAAAAATAAAGTTATTTTTCACTTTGTAGTCTTTTTATTTGGAAGTCGGTAGTATTTTTTTGTAAAAAGCTTTTTATTTTTCACTTTTTAGTTGTACAAGTTGTTTTGTAAGGTACCTATAACGCCAGAATAGATTACCCGAATATCATGAAACTAGAGTATTACCGGTGAAATGAGAGATCTGCGTACCCCTTTAGAGCGTACTGGCGTGATGTTATGTTATGAAATGGCGTAAACAATAAACAGACATGCGATTGCAGCAATTCCGAGAGATTTGCCGTAATTTATTGAAGAGTTCTGTTGTATATCTTCGAAGTCCTTCATCAGATCTTCACCAAATTAAAATGGGACCAATTTCGAAACATACTCTTTCAAACAAAAAAAGAATTTTCAAAATCGGTCCAAAATTGACGGAGATATGCGTGAACATAAACAAAAAAAAAAAAAAAAAAAAAAAAAAAACATAATGTCGAACATAGAACCTCCTCCTTTTTGGTAAGTCGGTTAAAAACGAGATATTGCGTTTCTATGGTTTTTAAGGCTTTTTCTCAATTTTCTTAATTTCTCTTAAAGTATAGTAGTTAGAACCGGCGGAGTTTTAATGTGGTGTATGATTAATTGTTAGCTTCCCAAAAAAAGAAAAAACGAGCATGTCCGCAACTAAGGCAAAATAACACACTGTGCTTCCCAATGACTTGAAATTTGTTGATAATTTTTATTATTACGTATATTTTATTAACAAGTACCAATAAACCTACATATTGTGCGAAGTCCGACACGCACTTGGCCGGTTTTTTGCATATGTTTGCATTTACCATATTTCAGTTATAAAATATATTCGGTTTAAAAAACATCACGTTTTAGGCCGCAGGTTTAGACCATATTTTATTTTTGTGGTACAGAGAAAGCACGAACATTAACCTCACAATGTCTTCCTACACCGAAGTTGATAAAACTATTTACATTATGAATATTGAACCCCGAAAACTGTGTACCAAAACAGCATACCTAATTGCACTGAGCCCACACTAGTTATTCAACCTCCTGAAAACCTAGACCAATAAATCAGCCTTCATTAACAACGAAAACAACTATAAACAAAGCGGAATTGCATTTCGACTCCATTTCAAGTGACAATTTAAAAATACCGTGTTGTACCGGCAACCAATCACAGGTAATTTCCATGGCGACATGTGACCCGACCTCAGAGTAATAAAACGCCTAAGTGGTCACTGCTTGAGACAGTGATATCAAAACTTACCATACGAACTAAGCGCGACAGTTAGTTTCATCGTTTTCTCATACAGATTTGATAATACATGACGATTCTGACTATGACTTTGACCTGAAAATTGTACTTAGCGCACACACAATGAATAGTAATCGCCATAGACATAGAAAACTATCTACCTACCTAGCGTTCCTGCCAAGTGAATGCGGTCTGAAAAGTGTGATAGAGACAAAGCAATCTTGCGGTCAGTTGTCGGAGATAGTTATTGGCAGCACATTCACTGCCAACTTTGTGACAGTAATGCTGAGTCCAGTTCTCTATGTCTTTGGTTATGGCATCCCTATACTTCATAGAAGATAGCTTGATCTCTGCGACAGCTGTCAGTATCAACAAAGTAACAATAGCGCTTGACAGGCTAACAATAACGTATACGTCAGTTTGACATAATATGTCCCAGAGACCAAGCTATCTTTTATGAAGTATAGTCGCTGCCAGCGCTGCTATTACTTGCTCTATGGTCACGACTGTCGCCATTGGACAGCGTTCCAATTGATGCATAGTTACTAAAAAAGGCGTTAATAATAAAAAGGTACATTTTCAACCAGTTATAGTGCATATTCGTTTGTTACTCGCTTCGAATTTTATTGAGTATCGAATGGGCTCGTAAAAGGCATACAATTCGGATTATGACGTTCATTTTGTTCGATGTCGGTGTCGGTTAATATATCGGTGATATTATGGATAGATTAATTTTGAATAAGTACTGGTAATGCAGGGTTTAGCTGAACATAAATGATTAAATTACTAGTGCTTTAAATGATGTTGGGTTATTTTAGACAATTAATTTAGACACTTTGTGGTTCTGCTCGGTTCAATTGTTTTTGCTATGATAAAATATAAAAGCTATAGGGTGTAATCTAGCTAGTACTCGACATCTCATTTGCCATTAACTCATCAGCAACAACTTTTTGAACTACAATTAATATACACTTACATAAATTACAAAGACTATCAATCGCCCTTTCTTGTATGCATTCACAGTCGGGGTTGACTCAGTGAGGTAAACATTTCACAGTCCCTGCAATTTTTTCCCAATATTCCAGCCGCGTTTTAAAGGGGGTTCCCTACGGATAAAAGGGTAATTATAAAGAAATGTCCAAACTGCCTTCAGTTTTTTCCGTAGTTGCAATACCACGTATTCTTTCCTAAGTCTTCTTAAACCAAAACTTTCCCAGTTCATTCGTTTTATTTCAAGCTCTTGCGAAAGCACAAAAAGTTATTTTATTAACGTTATTACGGAGAGTTTGTGTTTTTAACTGGAGCGCCAGACTTAAACAAAAATATATTTATAAATGCTACGTTTGCTTTTGTGTCTGTTCTTCACTAATGATATGATTATTTGGTTTAGTGCCATATTGGTACATTCTCATCTCGGCACCCTGTCAGCTGGTCACGAATTCGTAAATCTTTGACAGTCGGTAAGAGTCTTGCCAAGAGGTGCAACATGCTATTGAGTTATTGGGTTGAGGCGGTCCGGTAGTCGATCCATGTAAAATTCCGGTAAGACTGGAAGCCGACCCCAGCATAAAAGAAAAATTAAAGGTAAAAGTTATTTAACGCATTTGTTAGGAGCCAGCTAGAATGTAACGCAGTCATCTGGTCTCCACATGAAGCTAAATAGGGTAGAGATGTGCAGCACTGCGCACTTATACTACTATGCTCTCTAAAAAAACAAAGCAATTTAAAATCAACATCAGTCTTTATTAAACTTCGCTGAGCGCGGTCAGTGCGGACGTGTTTCTTATTTGTTATTTTTTACCAAATTTATTGCGAAGTAATCTATGCAATATTGACGCTCGATGTATATTGACAATAAGTGCAAAAGTACTACAGTGGAGTCAGAGTGAACTGATTTAGTGAATATTTTTCGCGAGCCCGACGAATGGATAACGTGAACATTCAGCGCGGGAGCCAGGCTAAATTCTCACCTACAATCATGGATAATGATTCTATATTACTCGAGGAACTAAGAGAGTTTAGGTCAGATATGGTAGCTCGTATGGACAGTCAGGCAGAAGCGATAACATTATTGTTGTATCAATTTTCTCAAACGAAAACGGAGTTGGACAACATAGTTCAGATCATGAGGGTACTCGAAGAAAAAGTGGATGCAAAGCTGTCTCAGGATAGGCAAACAAGAAACACCATCACACATGAGATACCTGTAAACCGTTCTTCTACTTCTGCATATAGTTTTGCAGAAGTTGCTGGTCAACCAAGAGTTTCTTCTAAAAATACATTCAGTCATACAGGTTCAGCGGGCCCGGACGGTATACCGGCATTTCTTTTTAGAGATTGTGGTAGGGTGCTTGCAGAATCGCTGCTTTATATTTTTAATGTGTCTTCATTCGACGACTTTCCCTACTCAATGGAAGATCACGCGGGTCATTCCTGTACCCAAAGGTAAGGCGGGATCGGACATAACTGGTTATAGACCGGTGGCTGTGCTGTCGACGCCGGCCAAGGTGTTCGAGTCTGCCATCCAGCGCCGTATGCAGCAGCAGGTGCGCGGACAACTGGCTGATGCGCAGCATGGGTTCCGGTCGGCGCGCAGCACGGCCACCAATCTGCTGAACTTTATGGCGCGGGTGGTGCCGGCGGTAGATGCTGGTGTGCAGGTTGATGCTGCTTATTTCGATTTTAAAAAAGCTTTTGACACCGTTGACAATGACATCTTATTAACCAAGCTCGCAGAAGTCGGCTGCACACCACACCTATTACACTTCTTCGCCAGCTATATGCGAGATAGACAGCAGTACGTAGATTATATTGGGTGTGAATCCGAACCATATTACACCTGGTCCGGTGTGAGCCAAGGCAGCAATTTGGGGCCTCTCGAATTCATTATAATGATAAACGATTTGCCGGAAGTCGTCAAACATGGCTCTTGTTTATTATTTGCAGATGACCTTAAGTTGCTGCTCGAGGTTAATAGTAAATCCGATTGCGAACGATTGCAGGAGGAT
Organism: Anorthoa munda; assembly: GCA_945859665.1. Lineage (NCBI taxonomy): Eukaryota > Metazoa > Arthropoda > Insecta > Lepidoptera > Noctuidae > Anorthoa > Anorthoa munda. The sequence goes on from OX243910.1 coordinate 23,319,925, forward strand.
ATAGATAGAGTAGTGGAATGGAGTCATGACAACAAGCTTTTCTTCAATGTGTGTTATGTTTTTGTATTTTAAATATTGTGTTTTTATATTTAGGAAATTTAGTTTATAAATTACTAGCTGTTGCCCGCGGCTTCGCTCCCGTGGGCCAGTTTTCGGGATTAAAAAATAGCCTATGTCACTCAGGAATAATGTAGCTTTCTATTGGTGAAAGAATTTTTTAAATCGGTCCAGTAGTTTCGGAGCCTATTCGGTACAAACAAACAAACAAACAAAAAAATCTTTCCTCTTTATAATATTAAGTATAGATTATTATTAAATGTTAGGACAACTAGATTTTTACATTTTTCATAGTTTTATATTGTATATAAGTTAATTGTAAGACCGCGCTATCGCATTAGGTGTACCTGTAATGATAGTTGTAAGGGATATTTAAAAAAAAAGAAATTACCTAGGTTATCTGCCTAGTAAGAAAACTTGAAAAAAAAAAGACATTAAAGGTAACGGTTTCGAAATTATTAAAAAAAATGCAGCATCCTTAGTACGCACTTTTGCACAGCGTATGAGGACAAGAGTGCGAAGCCAGGTGGGCAAGTTTGCGCACGTAGGTCAAGAGTGCGCATCACCACAGATAATATAATACTAGCATAGCATCACTCACAAATGTCCCATTTTAAACTTTGTCATCTTGACATCCTAAAAACATAAATCTTTAGTTTATAGCATAGCAGTAAACACAATGGCTATGTGCACTCTTGCACATACAGCTAAAAACTTTTCAATCACAACTACTGCCATCTTTTGTGTAGGACGTCGTATTAAATCGAGTAAAACACGTTTCGATAGTAATTTGATAGAAATAAGCACATAAAACAACTTACCTGGATTACATTTATTATAATCACGTTTTCAAAACATCTAAAAATTGTAACAGAGGTCTCAAATTTAGTTTTTTTCAAATAAAGTAAAAGAATTAAAAATTCTTGCACCGGTACGTTTAAAACGTTGATGATGCACTGTCAACTGAAGTTGGCCGCAGAAGACTTTTCCCTGATTCGAGAATCGCTCTGCGCACTCATGTACACTACGCACTCTTGCACACCCCTACCCTATGGTCTCATGCTGGAGAACTTACAAATAATAGAATGTTTATCTACTGGAACTAAGGAACTGTTTTAAATGCGAGAGTGTTTTTTTTTTATCCAGAGCGGAGTGAAGGATTTTAATTTTAGAATCCTTCACTCCGCTCTTCTATCAAATTACTATCGAAACGTGTTTTACTCGATTTAATACGACGTCCTACACAAAAGATGGCAGTAGTTGTGATTGAAAAGTTTTTAGCTGTATGTGCAAGAGTGCACATAGCCATTGTGTTTACTGCTATGCTATAAACTAAAGATTTATGTTTTTAGGATGTCAAGATGACAAAGTTTAAAATGGGACATTTGTGAGTGATGCTATGCTAGTATTATATTATCTGTGGTGATGCGCACTCTTGACCTACGTGCGCAAACTTGCCCACCTGGTTTCGCACTCTTGTCCTCATACGCTGTGCAAAAGTGTGTACTAAGGATGCGGCATTTTTATTAATAATTCCGTAACCGTTACATTTTTTTTTTTCAAGTTTTCTTACTAGGCATATTTATTTATTTATTTATTTATTTAATACTTCATGCACACAAACGTACAGAGGCGGACTTAATGCCTTAGGCATTTTCTACCAGTCAACCTTTGGGTGATGCAGAGACAACTAGTGGTAGGTGCAATATAGACAATTAAACGACTCAGATTTATGCAAAACAAAAATATATATATATATATATATATATATATATATATATAAACTATAAATACAATAAAATCAAGAAAATTATACCATATATACTCAAAAGAACAAACTAAATATATAGATATACTTAAATATTAGTAATATTAGATTAATTATTGAAAAACATTAGCGTTGTGACGATACTACTGCCAACTTCTTACGAATGTGCTCGCGAACTTTAACTTTGAAGGTTAACCGGTTGGTTGCCATCCTGATTTCCTGGGGGAGCGCATTCCACAGAGAAATAGACTGAACGAAGAAAGAACAGTGAATAAAGTCAGTGCGGTGGGTGGGACATTGAAGAAGGCGGTTATGGGATGACCGTAGATTTTTATTGTGGTTGGCGCAAATGTAGTTAAAGTGAGGGGCCAGATAACTAGGGGGATTAGAAGAGGTGAGAAATGAAAACAACGTAGTTAGTGCCCTTTGCTCTCTGCGCTGGCGTATAGGCAACCACTTTAGAAGCGATCGATGCGCAGAGACATGATCATATTTACGCAAATTGAAAACAAATCGAATGCAGTAATTTAGAAGACGGTCAAGTTTGTTGAGAAGATCTGCATTCAGGTCATAGTAGCACACGTCACCATAATCGATGATAGGAAAAATTAGGGCCTGCACAAGCATTGCCTTCGTGTTCGATGGTAATAAGTTTTTCATACGATACAGAGCCCGCAGCGTTCCAGTGACCTTCCGACTTACACTAGCGACTTGAGTACGCCAGTCAAGGGTATTATCGATGTGCAGGCCCAAGTCCTTTACATCGGTGCTGAAAGGAACAATTTTACTGTCAAACAAAACAGGTGGCAAAGTTGTACCATCTACTTTAGCGATGCTTCGGCGACTCCCAACGATGATCGCCTGACATTTATTGGGGTTTACTGCCACACCGAATCTATCGGACCAGGTTTTTATAGCCGATAAGTCCCTGTTTAATTTACTGATAAGGTCAGGTATTTCGTCAACACTCCCCTGACAGTACACCTGCAGGTCATCTGCATACAGATGATACGCACACTGAAGTTCGAAAGTAATAAGATTTATGAAAATAGAAAAAAGAAGAGGAGAAAGAATGCCGCCTTGAGGAACGCCAGTTTCCAAATTACACCAGTGAGATGACGAATCCCCAACGTGAACCGACTGCTGACGTTCCTGAAGGTAAGAGGTGAACCATTCCAGTGCTTCGGGAGAGACCATCAAATAGGACAGAATGGCTAATAGGATGTCGTGACTAACGGTATTGAAGGCGTTCGAGAAATCGACCAGCACTAGTACAGTGACTTTGGTGTCTTCCAAACCTACCCTCATATCGCCAGTCACTTTAAGGAGTGCGGACACAGTGCTGTGCCCGGGCCTGAATCCAGATTGAAGAGGGCTAATGATTGAATTACACTGCACAAAGTATGAAAGTTGTTTGTGGACACAAGCCTCAAGCACTTTGGATAGGAAGGGTAGGATAGAAATTGGACGAAAGTGGGTTGGAAGAGTGGGATTGGAAACTTTAGGTAGTGGACGAACATAGGCTTTACGCCACAGGGAGGGGAATACTCCGGAAAACAAGGAAAAATTTACAATATGGGTGATAGCAGGTAGAAGGTGATCTAGAATAGCTATGATCATATCACGAGTGATATTATCACAGCCCACCGCTTTGGATTTGATGGAGAGGATGATTTTTCTGATCTCGCCCGGCTCAACTGGAACTAAACGAAAAGGATTAATGAGAGGACGCGTTAGACCAGAGATAAGAGACAGAGTTTGTTGCTTGGTTAGACGATCCATGGTAGGCACAGTGGAGAAATGACGGTTGAGATCGTCTAAGTCAATAGAATTTGGAAGGTCTAAATGTCGCGGTTTGCCGATACCAAGTGTTCCAAGGAACTTCCAAATATCGGCAGAAGAACAAGAAGAAATATTTTCTAAAATGTGGCGGCGTTTAGCATTGCGTATCATCTGGTTACATTTATTCCTTGAAGTCTTAAATAGCGCCCAGTTCTCATCAGTACGATCCCTTTTATATTTTCGGAACGCGCGGTCCCTGCGTCGCATGGCCATCTGTATTCCCCTGGTCATCCAAGGCGCAGGAGGACGTTTCAACTTCACTTTTTTGACGGGAGCGTGGATGTCGTAAAGTTTGACCACAACATCATTAAAGATCGCCAACTTTTCGTTAACCGAAGTGGCCTCCATCATGATTTCCCAATCGATCACAGATGCATCCTCCTTAAGTTTCTCAACGTCCATCCTGGCAAAACAACGCCTGTACAGAACCTTGGGTTTAGGTTTAGGAGGTTTGAGGATATAGCAAAGGAAAATCATGTCGTGATGAGAGAAGCCAGGAGCGTCATGCTGACCATGGGAAGAGACAAGGGAGGGATTCGAGGTAAGGATAAGATCGAGCCAGGTGTCATCACCACTTTTATTATGATGAGTAGCCTGGAGCGGCAAAACGTGCAGACTAGCTGACTCGATAAGATGGAGAAGCTTAAGGGATCGAGGGGAGTTTCGGGAAAGGAGGTTTGTATTGAAATCACCCATGATAATGTGGTGTGCATACTCAGAACCCAGAGATTCAAGAACCGATTCGAATTCAGTTAAATAATCGACAGACGGGGGACAGTAGACTACACCGATAACGGTTTTGGCTCCTTTGACGCAAACTTCAAGGAAGATAAACTCCGCAGAGGCAGAGAAGTTTGAAGAGGAAGTAGCTATTATTTTATAAGGAAAATCACTGCGAAGATATATTGCCACACCACCCCCTCCCTTACCAATCCGATCATTCCGTATAAGAACGAAACCGGTGAGAGGGTAAGTGGTGGACAGAAGTTGCGGTTTGAGCCAAGTTTCGGAAATCAGGATAGCGTGAATGTTTTTGTTGTTAAACGCATCATACAGCTCGCTGTAGTGACTGGGTATGCTTTGTGCGTTAATGTGACAAACATTCAGCAACCGACTAGACTCATCATTAAAATTATGTTGCAAAAAGTCACCAAGAGTGCCACCGAGAGAACAAAAGCTCTCGTCGCTTGAAGAGGCAGCAGAATCGTTAGCTGAAAAATAAGACTCATTATCTGACATTAATAGAAGTAGTTAAAATGAATATATATATATATAAAATATGCAACCACTAAAATCAGTAAAACTGAGGTGCAACACTGCACCACCCGCCAGCTAACACCAACACTAAAAACAGTTATTTAAACAAAAATAAAAATTGTGCCCAAAAACTGAAAAATAGTTCCCAAACAAAAACAACACATTAAAAAACAATCTAAATAAAACATAAAAGAATCGCACACCCCGACAAAATGAGGAAAAATAATAATAATAACAATAAAATTGAAAAATCAGCACAAAAAAAAAGTTATTTGTTATTTAGTCGATACCCAAAACATACTAATTTCATGACCGACACAATTTCAAAATAGGCATATAACCTAGGTAAATTAATAAAGACTGATGTTGATTTTAAACTGCTTAGTTTTTTTAGAGAGCAAAGTAGCATAAGTGCGCAGTGCTGCACACCTCTACCCTATTTAGCTTAATGTGGAGACCAAATGACTGCGTTACATTCTAGCTGGCTCCTAACCAATGCCTTTTCTTTTATGCTGGGGTCGGCTTCCAGTCTAACCGGAATTTTACATGGATCGACTACCGGACCGCCGCAACCCAATAACTCAATAGCATGTTGCACCTCTTGCCAAGACTCTTAACGACTGTCAAAGATTTACGAATTCGTGACCAGCTGACAGGGTGCCGAGATGAGAAGGTACCAATATGGGACTAAACCAAATAATCATATCATTAGTGAAGAACAGACACAAAAGCAAACGTAGCATTTGTAAATATATTTTTGTTTAAGTCTGGCGGTCCAGTTAAAACCACAAAATCTCCGTAATAACGTTAATAAAATAACTTTTCGTGCTTTCACAAGTGCTTAAAATAAAACGGATGAACTGGGAAAAGTTTTGGTTTAAGAAGACTTAGGAAAGAATACGTGGTATTGCAACTACGGAAAAACTGAAGGCAGTTTTGAAAGTTTGGACAATTCTTTATAATTACCCTTTTATCAGTAGGGAACCACCTTTAAAACGCGCCTGGAATATTGGGAAAAATTGCAGGGACTGTGAAATGTTTACCTCACTGAGTCAACCCCGACTGTGAATGCATACAAGAAAGGGCGATTGATAGTCTATGTAATTTATGTAAGTGTCTTTGTATGGATGCTACATTGTAGTTCATAAAGTTGTTGCTGATGAGTTTATGGCAAATGAGATGTCAAGTACTAGCTAGATTACACCCGTTTATATTTTATCATAGCAAAAACAATCAGAACCTCAAAGTGCCTAAATTAATTTTCTAAAAGAACCCAACATTATTTGTATATAGCACTAATAATTTAATCATTTATGTTCAGCTAAACCCTGCATTACCAGTACTTATTCAAAATTAATCTATCCATAATGTCACCGATATAGTAACCGACACCGACATCGAACAAAATGAACGTCATAATCCGAATTTTATGCCTTTTACGAGCCCATTCGATACTCAATAAAATTCGAAGCGAGTAACAAACGAATATGCTCTATAACTGGTTGAAAATGTACCTTTTATTATTAACGCCTTTTTTAGTAACTATGCATGAATTGGAACGCTGCCCAATGTCGAAAGTAGTGACCATAGAGCAAGTAATGGCAGCGCTGGCAGCGACTATACTTCATAAAAGATATCTTGATCTCTGTGACATATTATGTCAAACTGACGTATATGTTATTGTTAGCTTGTCAAGCGCTATTATTACTGTATTGACTGACAGCTGGGGATGCCATAACCAAAGAAATGGTTAACTGGACTCAACATTACTGTCACAAACTTGGCAGTGAATATGGGAAGGAAATGCCTGTCTATCTTTCTTGACTTAAGCAAAGCTTTTGACACTATCTCGGTTCCTATATTGATAAATAAACTAGAGACACTGGGAATCAGAGGAACGCAACTGAGTCTCTTTCGGAGCTATCTTGCAGAGCGTAAACAGTGCGTGCGAGTGGGTGAACACACGAGCAGTGACCATGCCGTCGATTATGGTGTGCCACAGGGTAGTATTCTGGGATCAACTCTATTTCTCGTTTACATTAACGACCTCACTAACCCCCAACTAACCCGAGGCGAACTGATCTCCTATGCAGATGACACTGCTCTACTTTTCTCCGCTGATACTTGGGAATAGGTATTCGATGCTGCCCAGGAGGGATTTAATGTTGTGAAGGGATGGCTCAGGTCAGCTCAGGTAAATATCGAAAGAACTAAATATTTAACTTTTAGTACTCGCTGCTTCAGTGAGGCCATTATATATCGTCGCATCACATCACATAATTGCTTGCCTAAGGTAGACTGCTCGTGCGGATCTCTAGAGCGCGTCAATGAAATCAGGTACCTGGATATCATTATTGATAGCAACCTTAGCTTCAGGGAACATATTAAAAAGCTAAGTGCTCGGGTACGGAAACTTATTTATGTCTTCAGAAAACTCAGGCACGTGGCTGATCCCAAATTACTTAAGCAGGTCTATTTTGCCCTTTGCCAGTCTATAATTTCTTACTGCATCTCGTCTTGTCTTCTCCGAAAACCACCCTAAAGAGAGTAGAAATAGCCCAACGAGCTATTTTAAAAACTATCTCTTTCCGCCCCTTTTTTTATCCTACAAAGCAACTTTATCAACTAAGTAAAGTTCTTACCATTCGCCAACTTTTTCTTCTTAGCATAGTTCTTAAGCAACATGGTGATCTCATATATGACGCAGGTACTCTACTTAAACGTAGGAAATATGCAGTTTGTTAACACACATGCACACATGTTGCCAAAACATCTTTCATCAGGCGATTCTTAATTTTTCTTGGTCCTTACCTATATGACAAAGTCAACGCAATTATAAACATATATCCATTTAATAAGGTCCAATGTAAAAGAAAAATTCAGAACTATCTACAAGGACTCTCCTATGATTAAACAGAAGCGCTTTTGAACATTCCCAAATAGATACCTAAGCTACATAAACACTTTCTTTAATCATTCATAATATTGCTCATATTAATTCAAATACACACACCACACACTCACCACACCCCACACATACACACACAACACACACCCCACACACACACACAACACACACATACACAACTTCACATGAAATGGCATTCAAATAGGATTATTTTATAATGGATGGCTACTCAGAGACCATTATTTATAGAAGGGTATAAACTGCAATCCGAGATACAGGCTGCCGCCTAGTTCGGATGCAGAAAGTCCTATATGTACCAACTCCTAGCCTTATATTCTCATTTTACTTTTTTCCTGTAAAATCTGTGTAATATCTTTGTGGAATAAATATTATTTACTTCTACTTCTTAAACCAAAACTTTTCCCAGTTCATCCGTTTTATTTTAAGCACTTGTGAAAGCACGAAAAGTTATTTTATTAACGTTATTACGGAGATTTTGTGGTTTTAACTGGACCGCCAGACTTAAACAAAAATATATTTACAAATGCTACGTTTGCTTTTGTGTCTGTTCTTCACTAATGATATGATTATTTGGTTTAGTCCCATATTGGTACCTTCTCATCTCGGCACCCTGTCAGCTGGTCACGAATTCGTAAATCTTTGACAGTCGTTAAGAGTCTTGGCAAGAGGTGCAACATGCTATTGAGTTATTGGGTTGAGGCGGTCCGGTAGTCGATCCATGTAAAATTCCGGTTAGACTGGAAGCCGACCCCAGCATAAAAGAAAACGCATTGGTTAGGAGCCAGCTAGAATGTAACGCAGTCATTTGGTCTCCACATTAAGCTAAATAGGGTAGAGGTGTGCAGCACTGCGCACTTATGCTACTTTGCTCTCTAAAAAAACTAAGCAGTTTAAAATCAACATCAGTCTTTATTAATTTACCTAGGTTATATGCCTAGTAAGAAAACTTGAAAAAAAAAAATGTAACGGTTACGGAATTATTAATAAAAATGCCGCATCCTTAGTACACACTTTTGCACAGCGTATGAGGACAAGAGTGCGAAACCAGGTGGGCAAGTTTGCGCACGTAGGTCAAGAGTGCGCATCACCACAGATAATATAATACTAGCATAGCATCACTCACAAATGTCCCATTTTAAACTTTGTCATCTTGACATCCTAAAAACATAAATCTTTAGTTTATAGCATAGCAGTAAACACAATGGCTATGTGCACTCTTGCACATACAGCTAAAAACTTTTCAATCACAACTACTGCCATCTTTTGTGTAGGACGTCGTATTAAATCGAGTAAAACACGTTTCGATAGTAATTTGATAGAAATAAGCACATAAAACAACTTACCTGGATTACATTTATTATAATCACGTTTTCAAAACATCTAAAAATTGTAACAGAGGTCTCAAATTTAGTTTTTTTCAAATAAAGTAAAAGAATTAAAAATTCTTGCACCGGTACGTTTATAACGTTGATGATGCACTGTCAACTGAAGTTGGCCGCAGAAGACTTTTCCCTGATTCGAGAATCGCTCTGCGCACTCATGTACACTACGCACTCTTGCACACCCCTACCCTATGGTCTCATGCTGGAGAACTTACAAATAATAGAATGTTTATCTACTGGAACTAAGGAACTGTTTTAAATGCGAGAGTGTTTTTTTTTTATCCAGAGCGGAGTGAAGGATTCTAAAATTAAAATCCTGAGTGCAGCGAGGGATTCAAAGTACGTCACTCTAGCCCAAAATAGTGTTACTCCCGAGATGGACACTCATTTTTAACACCCTCTATGAGAAAACAAGCAAGTGCAACTTATGAACAAGAACGTTACGTTTATTTATTAACATAAAATTACCAACGTTAAAACACAACATATAAATAATTAGAGGCTCATGTTTATATTTGAACAATTATGGAAGTGCATCGTAACAACTTTATTTGTGTTTTTTTTTATTTTTATTTGTCTTGCGCGCGGTTTTCCAGCCAGTCACTTGTTCAAGACAATGTTCTCGTGTGGTCCGAAATAGAATTACAATCGCTCATTAGCCACTCACCTTATAAATTCGACGTAATTGATTTTAGCGATGTAATCCTATTTTGGACATTAGTAACAATATCCACATTCCAAATTCACTTTTAGTCCCTAGGCATTAATGAGCTATTTAGTCACTGTTTACGAAAAATAAACTAGCTCTTTTTGAATAGATGTGATAAAAATAAATATATTACATATTTGTATATGAGGTATTACAGTGTTTACCCATTTTATCCCTTAACGTATTGTACGACGAAGGTCTATACACTTGGTTCAAGTGCACGATGATAGTTCTGTACACTTGAGATGATGAAAACCCGGGGATAATGAAATAAACCGCCCGTGTTGAGTGTGGCAAAATCACTAATTTATTTTACTAAACAAGTAGACTAAACGATCGCACGTATGCAAACGCTGATGTAGCTTAACCTACTTAATATTATGAAATGTGCGGGTTCACCGTACATACTGCCAACTCTGAAGGAGAAGACTAGGGAATACGTTAAACCTAGATGAAACTTAGTGTGTCTAGATACAATAAAAATGATGAATTAGGATAGATGATATAATTTTTTGTTGACAGCTGATACAAGGTGATTTCAACAATATCTACTCTAAGTACTATGTATACCTAACACTAAATTGTCTGATTATGTTCTTGTTAATATTGCACCATAGGAGAGGTTCCTTTATTGACACTTTTACTAAACTCACTGATCACTGGCACTGGCACGGTTTCACGCACGCACTCAGTAGATCTCGGTCCTGTGGGGCCAGCTTGCGCCTCCGCCCCCGGGGCTGGCTCGCCCTCCGGTACACGTACCTCCAACATCTCACGCTGCTGCAGCGCAGGTGCGGTGCGGCCCTTACTTCTTATAATTAAGTATACGCATATGCCGCCTAAGATGAGAACCAAGGCCAAGGTAACGTACACGACGGAATAATGGTGGATGTCGTGGACGTTTAGTTGTGTAGAAGATTGTTCCTTTATATTGGTTATTTGGTCTCTCAGCTGATTCCAAATATGGGTGTGGTTTTCCGGTACGTCGAAATCGTTGGGCAAGGTTGTGTTTATTAGAGAGTTCAGGATGGAAACCTCTGGGATTTCGATTTTTGATCGCATGTTCAAATAGCGTAAGTAATTGTTGTGGGTGTGAATACTGTACGAATCGGCTTTCAGTGTGCATCCATAACCTAGGTCAATGATACCACTTCCCCGTATAACTGTCGTTGTTGTATCAGCAATACAGGAAATACGGAGTTCGCATGACTCTCACAACAGGTGTAAAACCAGGCATTCAAGTTGTGTAACTTAATCCAATAATTGTGGCACGTGGATACTTCTTGTTTACATGCGTTCAAATTACTTACAGTCTGGATATCGCATAGTGACTGTTTTATTCCTAAATTGTAAACAGGTTTATCAATGGAACACAGTAGGCGATTGTTACTTATTATATGGAAGCATGCTTGCAGGTCACTATCTGATAAGAGAAGAGCGAGGTCCTTTTGTATGTTGTAGGCAATATACGGAGAGCTTGGGACAGTGCGAACGTGATTCGACCCCCTTTTCTGGGGGATAGGTATTATTCTATCTAACTCGAAGATGTCGTTGCTCACAAGCGGAATTTTTATCTCTATAATAAGATAGCCTTCATAAAGCGTTGCGGACGCCTTCATAATCTTGTACAGCTCAGATAGGTTTGATGACTCGATTGGGGTCATTAGATTTCCCTGCAGTTGTCCGGAAATAATATTGATCTGACGAGCCAGCTGTTCGGGAGTCAAAAGGTACGGGTCGATGTGACCGTGGCTGATGTCTGTCACGGTGTCGATAAGTGTGTGTTGGATTCGCATTAGGTTTGACAATATGATACTCGCAGCTAGGGCGGATTATGTTACATAAATGCCGTTTCTGTTGTCCAGACGCACCTGAAAGATTTCGTCAGTGACGTTTTGTAGATATTGTTTTATAAATTCGAACTGTTTGTTCATAGTCTCCTCGCTGCGTCGCAGAATGTTGTATTCCGATTCCAAGACCAAGGTTTGATTCTTCAGTAACCTTTGAAGATGATTCTCATTATAAGTTATTCTTTCTATGTCCTGCTTATACTGTTGAGCGAAGTTTTCATCTAATACTCCGAACAATGTGTTTGCCAGGTACCTTACTCCGTTGATTAACCCACGTTTTTGCCTTCTTGCGTTTGGGTTTTCTAGGAGTTTTTGATAATGCTCAAGTTCCTTTACTTCGTGCTCTAATTGTAGGATGACGCTGTCGTATTGCGAACCCATACAATCGGCGGTTTGCTTCAAGTGCTTGACATAGTTTTTAATCTTCGATACTCCGTGATAGAACGTGGACATGTTATAAAACACGATGAGTTTCCAATCGTCCTTGATAACTTGGAGGTTAGACATCTTGTCGAAGTAAAGTCCTTGGTTTGCGGTAAGTTGCGTAACGTTGTACGTCACTTTCTGTTGTAGACTAGGAGATTCAAATATAAAAGCGTTAGTAAAATACTGATAAAGAAGGCTTGCAATGTTTTTTGCTTTCGTGGTCGCGGAGACCGCTTTTTGTCTTCAACTTGATCTGATGACGGAGTGGAAGATTCATCCACACATTGGTTCATGGGTTTAGATGGGGATACCTCCTCATTTACAGGCAAGTATACAAGCTTGTTGACTGGACGCTGTATGGTGTTATTGCTTGTCTTGACAGTAACTACTCTGACATACCCGTCCTTTCCAGGATGAAGTAGGTATACTCGACCCATTGCCCATTTACCCGGAGGTACGTTCTCTTCTCGAATAAGGACGAAGTCATCGATTTTAAGATTATGGCGTGTCTTTTGCCACTTGGTTCTGGTTTGTAGCTGTTGCAGATACTCCGATGACCACCGTTGCCAGATATTCTTTGTCATAGCTTGGACAAGTTGCCATTGCGCTTTAAGCGTTGATGATTCCGGTTCAGTTTGAGGCCGTGATAAAATCGGTGCCCCAGTCAGGAAGTGTCCCGGAGTAAGGCAGTCGTCGTCTGAATTTTCCGTGAGTTGACACAGTGGTCTGGAATTCAGACACGCCTCTATTTGGCAAAGTAACGTCGAAAACTCTTCGAACGTAAGGCGTTGATCGCCTATGACCCTTTTCAAATGATATTTCAGGCTCTTTACAGCCGCCTCCCAAAGTCCACCAGCGTTAGGCCAAGCTGGCGCATTAAAGTGCCGCTGGATGTTCATTTCACTGATTTTGTTAAAGAAGTCCGGGTTGATATTCTGCATAATCTCCTTATACTCCTTCTTCATGAGTCGATTGGTGCCTACAAAGTTTGTACCATTGTCACTATACATGTGACCTGGTGATCCACGTCGGGAGCAGAATCGACGAAATGCTGCTAGGAAGGCGACCGTACTCAGGTCTGAAACCAGTTCCAAGTGGACCGCTTTGGTTGACAAGCAGACGAACACTGCTACGTATCCCTTTGTCGTTTTGTACCCGCGTCCTTTGTTGACCTTCAGTTCTACGTGACCCGTGAAATCGACACCAGTATGAACTGAATGGCCTTGACGGAGTAACTCTGGCTCGTGGTAAGTCTCCCATAATTTGCTGTTGAACTTCGTTCTTAAATCGGCGACACTTAACGCACAGTCTTAACTGCCGTTTTACCGTCCTGATTCCGCTGATGATCCAGTATCTATCCCTTATGTAAGAAAGTGTTAGACGGGGACCACCGTGCAAAGTTGTTATATGTGCCTGGCTAATGACAAGATCAGTAAGTCGACTGTGGCTTGGTAGGATGATGGGATGCTTCGCCAATGTACTTAGGCTGGCGTGTTTTAAACGTCCACCAACTCTTAATAAACCATTTTCATCTAGCCAAGGGTTTAGACTGCAAATCTTGCTTTTCGAGCTCACGTGTTGTTTACACTTAATATGTAGTAATTCTTGCTGAAATTCCTGTGATTGCACTTCTTTAATAATCAAATTGTAAGCGTTGATTATTTCTGATGAGTCCAGAAAACCATGTGTTGCAATCTGTTTGTTGCGAATTCGCTTGATGAAACGTGAAACCTAGCCAATAACCCGCACAATTTGTGTCAACGAACTGTAATTTTGCAGTAATTCAGTAATGAATGAAACATTATTTGCCACTAAGGCTGTGTTCACACAAACCACTTTTGTTTCTATTGTTGGGGACTGGTATGCGATCTTAACTGCATTTTTCCTCTCGCAACCTTTTAGCCATTCAGGCCCTTCCCACCACAAAGATTGGTTTAACAATTGATAAGACGTTATGCCTCGTGTAGCACAATCAGCTGCGTTTTCTTCCGAGCTGACATGACTCCAGAATTCTGCCGGAACTATATTGGTTATCTGCTTAACTCGGTTAGCTACAAATGACTTCCATCTGGATGTATCTCCGTGTAGCCAGCCCAAAACTATCATAGAATCTGTCCACGCATGAAGAGTCATACATATATTTGGTAGGGACTCAAGGACCTTCTTTACAAGTTGAGATAGAAGTAGCGCGCCGCAGAGTTCTAGTCTAGGGAGCGATGTTTTCTTTGCGACCGGTGCCAGCTTTGTTTTTGCAGCAACAATTGTCGATGTGTACTCGCCCTTATCGTTCTTGGTGACGAGGTAAATAACGCAAGCGTAAGCTTTGTCCGATGCATCGCAAAATGCATGTAATCGACAGGTTTTTTCTGTGTTACCTAAGAATCTTGGTATGCGAAATTTGTCGATGCTGTTGATGTCATCTTTTAATTTAAGCCAATATTCTTGCATGTCCTTTGGTAGTTCTTCATCCCAATTGGTTTTAATGGACCACGTTTGTTGAAACAGTAGCTTCGCTCTGATTGTAAGCGGTGATAACCAACCAAGAGGATCGAAGAGCTTTGATACTTCGGATAATAATTTCGGCTTTATAATTACTGCATTACCCTTAGGGATTACATGACTTTGGAACATGAATGTATCGGACGATGGATTCCATTTTAAGCCTAGAGTCTTTCTGGATTCGAGACACTTAAATTCGTAGGGACTGTTCAATTGGTCGGTTGTTAAATGCTGCAGGAGTTCTGGAGCGTTACTTGAACATTTTCGCAGGTTCACACTAGCACCCTGGAGCATTTTGATAAGAAGTCGTTGTAGATCCTTTGCTTGATCAGCGTAGGAGCACAGTGTGATAAATGCTAACCGTGCTCTGCCGACGCTGTGTGCAGTAGAGATGATTCACTCTGTGGTTCACCGATGTCTTCTTTGAACGATTCACTAAGTGTTCACCGAATGAGTTTATTTGTTTACGAAACTGTCGCGAAATACTCAACGGATATAATCAAGTGTATGGCTGCTATTTCAACATTACCTTGATCTAAACACCCGATGGATTGTTACGCGTGATCACAGATCGTTCACTGAATGGACTGATTTGAACTATGTATGTATGGAACTGTCGCGAAATACTCAACGAATATAATCAAGTGTGTGGCTGCGATTTCAACACACCTTGATCTATACACCCGATGGAGATTGATACGCGTGATCACAGTATCCGGCTCGAAGGACCAAAAAAAATAATGTACGACGAAGGTCTATTCACTTGGTTCAAGTGCACGATGATAGTTCTGTAAACTTGAGATGATGGAAACCCGGGGATAATGAAATAAACTGCCCGTGTTGAGTGTGGTAAAATCACTAATTAATTTTACTAAACAAGTAGACTAAACGATCGCGCGTATGCAAACGCTGATGTAGCTTAACCTACTTAATATTACGAAATGTGCGGGTTCACCGTACACGTATCCTACTTTATTTATTTAGGTATGGTAGGATACAATGAGTTGAGGGTTAGGAGGGAACTGGCACTCACTTCATATTTTTTGAGAGGGAACGTGCATAATGCAACTGTCTTAGGACATGTGTGTCTGTGTGTTCCGGACAGGTATGTCTGGCAACGCCGGCGGCCGAGCTGGCTAGTTGAGCCGCGCAGTAGAACCAACCTTTTAAGAGAGGCGCCGCTGACACGTGCACTCCGCACGCTCAACCTCGTGGCTATTGAGACGGACCTATTCTGCTGTACTCTGGGTGAATTCACAAGGAGTGCATATCAGTTATGTAAACTAGTTAACATAAAATTAGTTTAGATACTGTTATGTAATAGATTAGGTTTACTGTAGTTACAGAAATGAAGTAATTTAGGATAAGCGCATTTATCGTATTGGGTGTAACCCTGTAAAGATGTATGTGATAATTCTGAAATAATTAAATAAAATAATTCGGAATAAAGGTTAGTCAGATTAATAGAATAATAATCAAAATCTAAAATTACTTGTTTGGAACTATAAAATGACCACAACCGCTCCTCAGCTTACTCTTGATAATTGCCTCAACAACACAAACCCGATATTTATATTTACCTTAGTACCATCCAACATTTATTTATTTACCTCCTTCATTGTACGAAAATAAACTTCAATAAATAACATCATAAACATCGCAGTGAAAACTCGGTTCAAAACATTGGCGTCTGGCTACTTTCCATTCAAAATAACTAAGTCTGTTTATACAATCTCAATCCTCTTTGTATACAGAAATTCGTGTTGTTTAAATGTACGCAGAAAATAATTTAAACAATGGATGTGCTGATAATTGGTAAATTCACCCTGTTTAAATGTACGCAGAAAATAATTTGAACAATGGTTGTGCCGATAATTGGTACATTCTCCCATCGAGTTATCTGAAGGGCTGAAAACCGCGGCGTTATTAATTACAAAGGGACATTTTGGGAGATGACAAATGATATTAAGGGGTAAACAGGATGCTTTGATATTTATCTTCTTGGACCAACTGGAACTTTGGAATTTCCATCTCAACTTTGGAAAGGACTGACTGTGGTTTAACTTGGAGTATATTACAAATACTTTTTTTACGGAAGATTTTGATAAGTTTAGACAAAGACAAAGATATTTTATTTCAACTAGGCCACCAAGCGGCACTTTTGAACGTACATAAAAATGATTCTACCGTTAAAGGCTTGAAGGTAAGGAAAGGCATTAAAAGATCCTACTACTTAACGAGGCAAACTAAATATGTGCAACTAAATGTATCGCAGTGGAAACTCCAATAACATTACGTTTTATTGATTAAAAAAGTGATCTCCAAGAACATATCTCTGACTTTATGAGAGACATATCGACGATAACGATTGTCAAAAGTCCAAGAGGAATAGTATTGACCGACAAATTTCGGTAGCACATGTCTATCCCATACATATCAATCGCATGTAATTTTGCCTAGAGCTTGTTATGCGGCACTCGGTATATTCCTAGAGATCGCTAATCTTGAGATAAACCTTGTGCCTATTTCTAGGCGACATCTATAACACATCACATCATCACATCATCAGCCTATTAATGTTCCCACTGCTGGGACACAGGCCTCCTCTCTGTGAGAGGGAATGGGCCGTAATCCACCACGCGGGCCCAGTACGGGCTGGTGGATGTCACATGTCTTAAAATTTTTGGTTCTAGGACATGCCGGTTTCCTCACGATGTTTTCCTTCACCGTTTTGAGAGCAGTGGTGATGAAATAATTAACACAAAGTAAAGCGCCTGCCTGGGCTCGAACCCACGACCTACAACTTGTAAGTCGCGGCCGATACCACTGGGCCACCACTGCTCACATCTATAACACAACAGTAAAATGCAATTCAAGTATCCTTACCAACGTTTCAACACAGATAATACGATAATACGGCAACCTATCTACATCAACGAATTATGAGATATACGACCAAAACAGTAGTCGGACTTAATCAATTTATCATACCCAAACATGCAAGCAACGCGCAAACCAATTCATTGAACTGGCATTGTCGGAAACAATGCCACAGTCAAAACTGTGAAACGATCAAAACCACTAAACTGCAAAATTAGCCAAAACAACTTTAAAATAGCTTTTTACTTACTTAAAAGTTTTAGGGTATACGTTATTTGAAAAAAAAAACGAAACCCTTATAAAATTAATCGGGTGTGTCGGTCAGTCTGTCCGTCTGTCACAGCCAATTTGTTATGGTGGTGATGTTATACTGGACCGATTCAGTTGAAATACCTTAATAACTTTTTTTTTTTAAAGTGGTCTGTCTTAGGGTTTTTTAATTCTCATCTCATCAGCCTTATAATGTCCCCACTGCTGGGATACAGGCATCCTCTGTGAGAGAGGTAATGGTCCTTAATCCACCACGCGGGCCTGTGCAGGTTGATGAATGTCACATATCGATCCAGGTTGCCTGGAAGAGATCGCGGAATGCGATAAGGCCGCCCGTTGTATATTTTTAGTTTTAAGTTTCTTTTGTTACTGTATTTCTGGTGTACAATAAAGAATACATAAATAAATAAATAAATTAATAAATAAATAAAATATCGATTATTTTGTTCTAGGACATGCCGGTTTCTTCACGATGTTTTCCTTCACAGTTTTAAGAGCAGTGGTGATGAAATAATTTACACAAAGTAAAGCGCCTGCCTGGGTTCGAACTCTCGACCTACGACACGTAAGTCGTGGCAGTTACCACCACCACTGCTCACAGCTCACACTTTTAATTATTATTATAGGTATATTTATAGGTTTCCTTAACTTGGAACCCTAGGGGTTTACACGTTCATAAATAAAAATACAAAAAGCAACCCTGAGACGTTTCGTAATAATTGGTTTGTTGAACCAACTTTTTTTTTTGTAATAAATGGAAAGATCGTAATATAAGTTTTCATACAAAACTATTTTTAGTTTTTTTTTTTTCATTGTAATTACAAAGTAAAATCCAATCGAAAATATTTTTTTGAATCTAGTACCGAAAACACCCCGAAAGTTTTCCGAACAAAGCCGAGCCCGTGTGACGTCACAACGTTCATTTCTACTCATTGTGGCACATAGCTTATACAGTGTTTTGACTTATAACCAATTACATCTTGTTATTATTGTCAATGAGCAGTGGTGGCCCAGTGGTATCGGCCGCGACTTACAAGTTGTAGGTCGTGGGTTCGAACCCAGGCAGGCGCTTTACTTTGTGTAAATTATTTCATCACCACTGATCTCAAAACGGTGAAGGAAAACATCGTGAGGAAACCGGCATGTCCTAGAACCAACAATTCGAAGACATGTGACATCCACCAACCCGCACTGGGCCCGCGTGGTGGATTAAGGCCCATTCCCTCTCACAGAGAGGAGGCCTGTGTCCCAGCAGTGGGAACATTAATAGGCTGATGATGTGATGTGGTGTGATGTGATTATTGTCAATATATTGATGAATATCGAATACATTGATCATAAATATCGAACCTTAAAAGTTATCGTGCTTGTTTCGCATCATTATGTACGAATATTACAAATAACTCCCCATTATTATGTGATTCGCGCAATACCCAACCTTTTTTTTTTTTTTTTTTTTTTAGCGTGGAGAAATGCTCATGCATACTGCGCTACCACGGGGAGATAGCGCAGTTAAGTGGGACTCTAACCCACTAAAACTCCACGGTGTCCTCCTGTGCCGCTTATGGCGGGAACACGGGTACGCGTTAGCACTCACCGCGAACCCGCCGCGGCTGTCCGTCACCGGACCCTCCTCTGGGGATTACCCCCCATCACCGGCGCACCAGAACACACTGTGCGCCGTGACCACCCCAGGGACCAAACCAGTACATGGGTGCCAGACGACCCCGTGTATGGCACCCTTGGTCCCCTTGTGACGGGTCAAGGTCAATGGCCCCGCCACCTACCATGTTTCGGCCGCAGGGGATAGGGAGAGCGGCCTACGCTATACCGACACTCCTCCTCCCCTGCGGCCCCACCGCGTCGGCCATCAGACGGTGGCGACCCCGTCCAGGCCGCGGAAGGTAGGGAGAGCGGCGCACCGCAATACCGGCACTCCTCTCCCGCCGCGGCCTCCAACCTTCAGCCGTGATATCGTATGGGTTTGGAAGACCCCATACGACATCACGGCCCGCCTCAGTTGCGATGTTGCCCAGGCAGCACCGCAACCTACATGTTGGCCGCTACGTCGTCGGCTTATAGGCAAAAGCCCCGACGAGCGGCCCCTCCTCGGGTTCCTCTTCGCTTCACCGTGGGTGACCAAGCCACGGTTACTGAGCCCCCCCGCCTCGACAATGCGGGAACCCACCGGGGGGGGGCAATACCCAACCTAGCAAACTGTACTAAAGTTCTGAGAAATGTTCTATGTCTAACTAGATTCCAATTAGAATATGTTAATTATGTTGTTATCTTGTTCTAATTTAGTATTAGATTCTGATTAATTTCTTAATTTGATCATTAAAGATTGAGAAAAGTACATTTTTAAGGGAACTTTCGAGCAAAGTTGACATTTTTGTATAATTACGTAACTTGAAAACATGATTTTTTGTTTATGGAGATATATTCATTATTTTAATTTTAAATGACGGATATAGGCGTAAAACTAATATTTCTGTTTGAATTGTGAAAATCGGTCGACGCATTTAAGAGATATTTGAAAATGTACCGAATTAATATTTTCACGTTTTTGTTCTACAAAGTTTTTTAGTGTTTGTAATTATATTATATAGATATTTGTGTTTAATATTATAAAGGGATATGCAAATAATTAAAAATACCGAAAATTTTAAGGATGTTATGCAAAAAATAAATAAAAATAAAGGCTCCACAGATTTCGGGTTGTATAATATTTAGTGGTACCTATGAAGTTTTTTGATAACTAAAGTCGAAGTTGCGCGCCAATCGTGTTTGTTAGCTTTTTATTTTACACGAATATCACCTACCCATATGTAACAAGAATTACATTATGACAATTATGTTTCTAAATGTAATGTGTACAATGGACAACAATGACAAACACCGGTCGCGGTCCACCATCACGTAATATTCATTACGACTACTTTACTTATGCTCAATTTTTCCAAACCGTCCATCAGATGGATATCTTTTCGAAATTTGCCTTTATGAATCCTTTATCACACATGTCTAAATAAAATTTGCTGTTATAAATAATATTTTTGCACTAATTTTCGGATATTTTTAGTCAATTTACGTGACACTGTACTATGGTGAAATTCCTTGAACGTTATGACGTCACCAACATGGCGACCAATCATGGCCCGTTCGTAGACAGGTGGTTCTTTTTAAAATTTTATCGATTTTCAATTGCTTATAATAAATTGAAAAAAAATATTTAAGAGATTTTTGCAGCGACAATATAATTTATGATATGTAAAGTTTCAAAATAAATTTTAAAAATCGTATTTTTTTTTAAATTCAACAACCCAATTGTTGTAATATATAATAAATGTTTAACAGTAAAAAGCAAGTTAATTTTTAAAAAATCGACTACAAACAGTCAAAACTGGTTTTGCCCAATCAACAGTTTTGACTATTAGTACAATACCGCCGCGTTCGGCTCGCGGTGACAATAATTGACGGTGGAATCTGATGGGCTGACGTCAGCACACGTTTTAATACTAAACTGTGCATATAAGATTAACAATGACAGTGCATAGCAAAACAGCAAAACCTAATGAAGATAGATTTTTTGCTGTAGTAAAGTGCCTATTATTTCGAAAGTTTACCGCTTTGTGATACACGGATTTATTTATTTTATTTGTGAATACCGTGGGTTCAAATCCGGGCAAGTACCAATGTGATTTTTTGCAAATTCATAATATGTACTTTCAAAGTTTATCTTGGATATCAAAGGCAACGGTGAAGGAAAACTTCGTGAGGAAACCTGGACTTAAATAGTTAAAGTAAGTCTGAAGCCAAGTCAGAGGCCTGTGGGGTACCCAGAGGTGGCTTAATTAACACTTTTACCAGAGGTCGCCACATCCTCACACAAAAAGAAGAAGATACAGGGGAGAATGGAGAAAGATATATTCTTCCTCCGTACTCCCCTGTATCTTCTTCTTCTACACAAGATCCTCTAGACAATGTGATACAAAAATATATGGGGTTAACATATGCGCTATCGTCATGTCAGTAGAGCCTCTGAACATGAAAATGATGATGATGATAATGATTAAGTATTTATTTGTCAATGGAGAATTTATTTCCGATGATAATTATATGCTGGCGATTTATTATACATACAACTTGAGGAGCCGCCAATGTCGAAAAACTGATACAAAACCCACATTGTAGGTAGCATTAACCAACTTTTTAAATCCAGATTATCCAACGCTGGCTGGGTAAATAATAAAAATAAAACTTAGTATGTTCACAAAAAAAAATCCGCTTTGAATATTTCGCTAACTTCTGAAAAGCAATGCACTGTAATTCAGTCACCAAAATTACTGTAAATATTTTCCTACGAATTTACGGCACATATTAATGTAAAGGCTGCCCAAATTAATTCTACGGGCTTTTAATTTTCGCAAATGCCACAAAATTCATTGAGCGAGCAATCATCAAGCGCCGGGACACAATGGCGACGGAGGCAATTCGCGCCAACTCGCTTGTGACGTCACAACCTAGTATGGCCGTCAACGGATTATTTTAATATGAGGCTTTGTTTTTAAAATTCATTTTTAATTAATGTCCAGAATTTCGTGAGAGCTTTTATTGTTTTAAAGGCTTTTGTGGAAAGTTTTAAATGTTGCTAAACATGGAGAAACTTACGTATATTTTACCTGTACCCTTTACCTTGTTTCAACAACCGAATTGGGGAAACTTTTTTCCCTAGGGAGATGTCAAAGATATAGCAAGGGCCCCGGTGCGTTCAACCTTTATCTAGAGACCCAAAAATTTTGTAAGGAGACATACCTACCTGACATTTAGTTACCTACATTAGGGGAGAGCGTGGCTAAAAGTGCCAGAGGTATATGAGAATAGGAACGCAAGTAACAAACGGAGCGATTTGCCGTTGCAGGAGCCATTTTAGTTGCCTCCAATATGATAGAATAGTAGTGATGGGAAAAAAAACTAATTCGACGGAATAACTAACCCCACGGAATAATATATTTTTGCTATTGATTTTTTTGTTAACTGTTGATAGTACACAAAAATAATCACATATTTTGACAAACTGAAAACCACTTTTTTAGCGTGTGTGAACTGAGATTTAATCTTTCAAGGATAAGTTTGTATTTGAAACGACGGAACAACCAGACTCATAGCGGGGTTAAGTTGTTTCGTTCCGATAGATTTCATAAAAAAAATTTGGTAAGAAAACTGTTTAACGATGCACAAAACAATATCACTATTGAGAAACGCCAATAATCATAATTTAAATATGTGCAAAAGCGCTAGACACATAGGTATTACTTATCGTGATTCACAGGGATCTCTACCTGGGAGAGGCTGATTGTGATTGACTTGGACTGTAACCACAAGAAGTTCTTGCTTTGGCTGCCCACAGCCGGAAAACAGGATTCACTCACAACCCCACCGTTGCCATTTCTGAAAAGCCAGCTAAGATTAATGGAATTACCTGCCGGAGTCTATACTTCTTGTAAGCTAAGTAAAGTTCAAGTCAAGAGTGAATAGGTTACTTCGAAGCAGGCATGCTCCATCGTCGACCACATCATTAATCACTAACCATTAGGTGAGGAAGTGGTCAAATCCGAGTCTATCAATACCAAGCTCACGCTTGACCACTGTCTCGTCTATCAGTAATAAAAAAAAATTGTTTATGCCTTGGTTTGGTTTGTTCTTACAAAACTATGGAGTCAACTATAAAGCACTTCCACGATTAAACTCTTCACTAATCATAATGAAACCTCTATGAAATTAATATGAGTCATCAAGGCGTCGTATTTAACTACCCTCTTTCTGGCGTGTTAACGGATTATTTTAATATGAGGCTTCGTTTTTAAAATACACTTTTAATTAATGTTCCAAATTTTGTGTGATTCTTTTTAAGGTTTTTATGTCAAGTTTTGAATGTAGCTAAACGCAGTAGAAAGGGTTAACTTTTTATCCCTTGGGAGGTATCGAAGATGTAGCGTGGGCCTCGGCACGTTCTACCAGAAGCTCAACATCCTTTAAGGTCTATCCACACATATCAGGGCCGTGCCCGGGACGGGAACGGACCGTCCCCCGTCAGGGGCTCATAAAAATATCGGTGTGTACATTTTATATGAACTCGTTCACACACGTCCGTGCACGGGCCATTGACAAAGCTTCAATCCTGGGCCCGGCTCTATCACGTCCCGGGCACGGCCCTGATATGTGTGGATAGACCTTTAGGGTTACAATATCATTTGACATTTCGTTTCTATGTTTATTGCCCGTGTATTTCACATAGTATACGTAGGTAACTTCTTAACAGGCATGTTCCATCGTCGACCACATCATCGCTTACCATCAGATGTGATAGTGTTGATGGTACATAATCTACATCGCACAAAACAATTCAAAGTAATTTCAATATAAAACCATGTCTCATAGAACAGGGTTAAAACCGACCTTATCAATAACCTTATCTAACTACACTATACTGTCCCACTGCAGGACAAAGGCCTATAGTTAATAAAATAACTAATAGGCTCCGAAACTACTGGACCGATTTGAAAAATTCTTTCACCAATAGAAAGCTACGTTATTACTAAATAACATAGGCTATTCTTTAATCCCGAAAACGGGTCCTGTGGAGTGGCCCACGGGAGCGAAGCCGCGGGGAACAGCTATTATTCATCATCATCATCAGCCTATTAATGTTCCCACTGCTGGGACACAGGCCTCCTCTCTGTGAGAGGGAATGGGCCGCGATCCACCACGCGGGCCCAGTGCGGGTTGGTGGATGTCACATGTCTTCGAATTTTTGGTTCTAGGACATGCCGGTTTTTTCACGATGTTATCCTTCACCGTTTTGAGAGCAGTAGTGATGAAATAATTTACGCAAAGTAAAGCGCCTGCCTGGGCTCGAACCCAAGACCTACAACTTTTAAGTCGCGGCCGATACCACTGGGCCACCACTGCAGCTATTATAAGTTAATTATAATATAAAACTGCGACTCCGTATCGAAATCATTACACACTTGGTCTCGCAGACTTGGTTTGTTCTGTCAAAATCAGCATGACACAATTTTGTAAAAGTAAGGCTCAATACAAAACCTTCCTTCATGAAGCACTTCCACGATTAAACTCTCCACTAATCATAATAAACCCTCTATGAAATGAATATGAGTCATCATGGCGTCGTATTTGCCTACCCTCGTTTCATTTGCCTTTAATCTTCGCCCCACAGTAAAGGGCACGGCGTCGCTTTATTATGTGTAATGTAATCTGCTTTGAGGAACTGTTTGTTTCATTATGCGCCATTCTTTTTAAGAACTCCTTTTGGAAAGTTGAGTGGCTTTTTGATGAAGGGCTTTTTTGTTTTAGAAAGTAAGGAGAAGATGATAATTTGATTGCATATGACCCAGAAAAAGTTATATTATATCAGCATTATTGATGATTGTCAATACCGAAATGTTACACGGTCAATCCCAAACATTTTTACTTTATGCTGATAGAATAATAACTTTATTTAAATCTAGACCCCGAGGCATTGCATTAATATTTATTAAAAAAGAGTCACTAAAATTAATTAACTATTCGAAATGCGAAAATTCACTGCTCTACGTACAAAATTAAACATTCAGTCGAATTGATAACCTCCTCCTTATCAAAGTATGTTAAAAAATAAGATTATTCACTCTCTTAAATATTGTGCTGGAGGCCTATGTCCAGCACAGGACGTTTTGAGCGATGAACTTTTAGTAAGCTTTTCATCAGTTAAAAGCATCACAAATTTTAATAAAATGTACAACAAAATAAATGCTAACGAGACCTGCTGCTACAAACTCATGATTCGATTGAATGAATGAATAAAATTTTATTCTTACTCATTCACTCGTTCCACGTGACCGATTCCATTATTTCGTTGTCGAATTTCGCCCCCCTACTGAACGAAATGGAGCGATTAGGGGTGGATTTTCACCCCCTAGCCACAACGTTTGAATGTTCAAGTAGTTGTAAAGAGTGACAGGTTGTTAACTCGTGTGTTATGGTTTTTAAGTGATTTTACACTCGACTTTGCCCCTGAAATGTGATAAAATATATCGCTTCCGAATATTGTATAGTATTAAGCCGATCCCTAGTAGCAAAGGACAAGGGCTTGAGATGAGTAATTTATCACAGCCTCCTCGCTAATATTACTTTAAATGTGCCTAATGCAAAATAATTATTTTTATATAAAGGCCGTTCTTGTGCGCCGACAACAGCGCCACTGAGAATATTATGTCCAGGAACTCGAGGAACATCAGGTCTGGACTGAACTCACGTTAATTCCTGATCTCAACTCGCCAATTCTGATCTCCTTGACGCAAATAACTGGCTTTTACTTTATTATTGCAACTCCTTATCTTTATCATTCATTACATTACAGACGCTAGCCGGATTTATTTAGTAGTACGTAATCACGCAATGCTAGGTCGTAAATATATCCGATTATGATACTCCAACTCGGGTAGATGTAACAAATTTCGAAAGACTCATGATAACTTTACCCAACCAAAACACTATGGGGAGGTTCTACAAGGTACATTTGGTAGAGACGCCACCTATATCGTTGCATTTCAACATTTTTTTTAAGAATCATCATCGTCTGCCTAGATTTTTTTTTTCCAATGAGGTTGAGGTCGACTCCCAGTCTAACTGGCAGCGAAGTCAAAGTTAAAGTCAAATATATTTATTTCAACTAGGCCACTATGCGGCACTTTTGAACGTCAAACATTACATCTAAATTAAAAATGTACAAGTAATAAAAATTGACTCTACCGTGCATTCGGAAAGTAGCTTGTTATGGAGAAGAACGCACAAGAAAATCCACTCCAAGCGGCTGAGTACCAATATTACAAGAAGCAATTGCACATCTGATCTCCACAACCCAGTAACTGTGTAACATGATACTTCTTGGCTAAATAAATGCCATAGTTTGTGTCCGTAAACATTTGAATATAATAAAGATAATGCACGACATAGTATGCCGTAAATAATGACTGCACGCTTCACCGCAAAGGGACAAGAGGTCAAACGATATAATATCTCCACCCCTTTCACCCCCACTGGGTGGCTTAGACCCCCTCGCTGCCCAGGTGGTTTCCTATCGAGTGTTTGCACAGCAAAGGTATTAATATATTGACGTCTTGTGAGATATAATTCAAACTGTTATTTTGTTCAGTTTCTAAAAATAACTGGGTAAAGTAACCTTTTTTGTGAGCTATAATAAGATTGGCTAAAATCACTTTAAGTTAAAATATTGTACGTCCACTAACGTACGTTTCCTCACCAAAGTTCCATGTCATAAGCAGTAAGATTAATATCATTTATTATCACCAGAATTTCAGCCTAAAGGCCGCTACTTGACATAGACCATCTGCAAGCTCCGCCACATCGACCAGACTGGTGTTTCTCGCATCCAGCTAATCTATATAACCTTCACCAGACCATCAGCGTATAGTCATTAAAAGGGCAAAAATTCATCCCTGTTAAAAATAATCATATTGAGGCAAAAACAGCTCAAGCAAGCTGCTTGCTTTCTAAAGCAAGTTGCTTATCAATACTTAAGCTTAGCTCGCATATTTTTATCATCACGGTCTGCATAATATAACTGGGTGACTTAGAAAAAACTAAAATTTGTAAAAAAAAATAACAAATATATATAATCACGTTAAATTACAAAATCTTTTATTAGAAAATTACTTTTTCGAAATAACATTATTCAAATGGCACGCTTCAAAGCGGCCTCTAACATTCATGAAAACGCGGCTCAGAAGTTGAGTAGCTCATACCTCTGGATTTTTCCTCTGGGCTTATCCGAAGAGTCGGGTGTACACCAGTAATCCATTAACCATATCTGAATTGAAGGAAAACATTAGACAAGAAACCATACATTCCTACTCATCTTGGAGGTGACGGTCTGGGCTACTCAACTTCTGAAGCGCGGTATTAGAGATCGTTTTGAAGAGTGCCAGAGTCGTGAAGGACGACATTTGTATAATTTTATTATAACATCAACTTTCCCATGTCTTCAGTTTCTGATTTTGTATCTGATTCCATCTATAACATTTGTTAATTTTTTATGCATCAACAAAACTTAGTTTTTTTTGAGGCACCCAGTAGAATACAAACTGACTTTAGCTATGCGAGCTAAACTTAAAAAAAAACTTAGCTTAGCTTTTGGTATGCAACTAGCTTTTAGTTGCATCCCAGACTTGCTCAGACATTCAGGACTAATTGGCATTTCGTATCTAATCTCACAACTACCTTACCTTAATAAACTAAAACATTTATACCCTAGACTCTGCTCTCATACAGTTTGCCTTCCGCCTCTATTTTAGGTGCTTCATAAAAGAATCAGAGCCTGATGTCTGACTGTCAGTGCATTCAGGTGCACGGGTGACATGCATTATTTATCTGGTTGTGTGCAAAATAATAAAATATGTTCCAAATAAATACAGCTTGAGTTTTAACGTGATATCAATCTACGTCTTTTGTAAGTTTTCTGTGCTCTATGATAGTTTTGAAACGTCATGGTACAAGGCCTGTAGCGGTGACTATAAGCTCTTAGAGTAAGGTTGTATTGAGTGTGCGTAAGGGACAGATAAATACAAGTCTTATACATCTGTCCCTTACACCCCGTGGTCTTGCCATATTGAATCTTATCAAATTTATTTTCATAATTTCCTGATACAAAATATCAAAATAAATTTGATGAAATACTAAATTCTAAGGCAATTAATTATTGTGAAGGTTTTATTGACGGAATAAAGTAAGAACAACGAAATTTTGGCGTAATTTCATAATATTCTAAGATAGGATAGGATAGATGGACCCCTTTTCCGCAGTTAGACTCGCATTTGGTCCATAGTACGTGCAGGCCTCCTCTCTGTGAGAGGGAATAGGCCGTAATCCACCACGCGGGCCCAGTGCATGTTGGTGGATGTCAGTTGAGTTCGAATTTTTTGGTTCTAAGACATGTCGGTTTCCTCACGATGTTTTCCTTCAGTGTTTTTAAGAGCAGTGGTGATGTAATAATTTACACAAAGTAAAGCGCCTGCCTGGGTTCGAACCCACGACCTACAACTTGTAAGTCGCGGACGTTACCACTGGACCACCACTGCTTTCTTTCATAATATGCTTAGTGGATGTGGATTTCTAAAATTATTGTTGGGAACACTGCAGGCTGTATACACTGCCGAAGCAATATTAGTACACACAACCGACTTGTCCTCCATTGTAACCAAATAAGACATAAAAAATATGATCACAGAACTGTATTAATGTAAGAGAAATTATTAACCAGGCGAAAAATATACTGAATGCGCGACTTTTATACATATTATTTGTGCTTATACCTAATATGTAAGTAACTATTTATCCGGTTTGAGTAATACCTTTTAGGAGGTTTTTGTGGGCTGCAGTAATAATATTATTACATACTTTTATTGTATTTGGGTTAAATTTTTTCTATTTTAGCAAATTATTCTTTTGAAAATAGCTGAACAACCATCGAGGCGACATTGCTGTGCAGCGCGGGTGATCGGGTCTATTCGTGTTTTCAACTAATTAGTCCAAGAGCGAACGAAGTGAACTAGCTCGGGAGCTTAAATAACCTTAACACGGATAGGTTAGCTCTCGTCGTCTCCTACATGATAGGTTACTTTAGACCCTGCAGACAGAAAAAGGTGCCCCACTCAGCGGGGCTCCGTCGACAATTTTATTTTCAAGGCGCTGTTTTAACATTTGTATTCGCCTACTGTTTGTCGCCCACTTAGTATTTCAATAAGCCATATTCAGTATTTTTACACCTTTAATTTTAATTTATTTTCGCTCGTTTAAATACTATTCATAATGCAATACACAGATATGATTCTAGAGGTCATAAATGTAGGATAAGATAGGGTCATATATAATTATATGTATGATCCTATATATATGATGCGTAATATCTCCCTAAAACAAAACAGTGACTGTATTTTCTATGTGGTTCCTTATTTATTTTGTACCAGTCCAGCACTAGATCTTTCAATTCACTAAATTTCTAAACGTATCAATAAGGATTTTCTTTTACGAAACAAAAGCATTATTTTTACCCAACTACAGACTTTAGCAGTCTATGTATGTATGTTTGTATTTATGATTGTTCCTCCGTACGTAGCGAGCGCTTTAGGCGATCGATTGACACCTTATTCATCTTATTTTGATGAATAAGGTGTCAATCGATTCGTTATTATGACCCGGGTAACAAAAATCAAACTATAAATACAACCGTAGCCGGGTTACAGTTTTAAAAACTTTTTGCTTGTTAGTAATGACTTGATTGCCTAGTAAGTTTTTATATCGCCTAAATGTATGTCACTGAAATAATATTAGAAAAAGATTTAGAGAACTTAATCTATACTTACTTTATCCTTTCTATCTCTGGTCACTTTTTATACTTCTTCAGAGAGCGTATCTTCCTTTTAGCTTTCAACTGATATCAGTGAAACTGTTCCATAAACCCCTGTTCCACTTAAACCAGAACAATAACAGTTCCTCTTCATCTGCCACCTAATCACAGCACGTTGTCACCTGTCAGTTTGCGCGACTACCCGCAGTTCACGTGTGCCATGCATAATTAACGGTCGTACTCGTATGCAAACCTCGTATGATTTAATGGTGAATTGTGGCCTTTTCACATTAATTTATTGTTTTAAATGGTATTTGTGCCGTTGTGCTTAAATGTTGGTGCAGTTTGTTGATACATTGTTAGAAATATGTTGTGTATTTTTAACCGACTTACCAAAAAATAGGACGTTCTATGTTCCACATTATGATATTTTTTTTTTGTATGTCCACGCATATCTCCGTCAATATTGGACCGATTTTGAAAATTCATTTTTTGTTTGAAAAAGTATGTTTCGAAATTGGTCCCTTTATAATTTGGTGAAGATCTGATGAAGAACTTCGAAGATATACAACAGAACTCTTCAATAAATTACGGCAAATCTCTCGGGTTTGCTGCAATCGCATGTCTGTTTATTGTTTATACCATTTCATAACATAACATCACGCCAGTATGCTCTTAAGGGGTATGCAGATCTCTCATTTCACCGATAATGCTCTAGTTTCATGATATTCGGGTAATCAATCTATTCTGGCGTTATAGGTACTTTACTAAACAACTTGCCTATTAGGTAGGTACAACTAAAAAGTGAAAAATAAAAAGCTTTTTACAAAAAAATAGACTTCCAAATAAAAAGACTACAAATTGAAAAATAACTTAATTTTTGGCAGTCGGTGCCTATAACACAAAAAAATTGGTACCTACGAAAGATGCCGACTTCCAAGAATAAAGTTATTTTTCAGTTTTCAGTCTTTTTATTTGGAAGTCGGTAGTATTTTTTTGAAAAAAGCTTTTTATCATTAGAAAATACTAAGTCTTAATAACATGATAGTATCTAATAATTATCAGTGGTATCGGCCGCGACTTGCAAGTTGTTGGTCGTGTGTTCGAACCCAGGCAGGTGCTATACTTTGTGTAAATTATTTCATCACCACTGCTCTCAAAACGGTGAAGGAAAATATCGTAAGGAAACCGGCATGTCGTAGAACCAAAAATGCAAAGATATGTTACATCCACCAACCCGCACTGGGCCCGCGCGGTGGATTACGGTCTGTTCCCTATCACAGATAGACGGCCTGTGTCCCAGCAGTGGGAACATTAATAGGCTGATGATGATCTAACAATTAAACATGTTATCATTATTTTGAAACACATCAGCTCCCTGTATAAAAAGTTATTCTCACTTTGTACTGAAGCTGAGTTAAGTTTGCAGAATGAGAAGTGCATTTCTTAGTTAGTTACTTTTAAAAACTCTCAAAAGTTACCCATCACCAAAAAACTGCACATTAAACACTTTTCCATGGCATACAAAACTTTTTCGAAAATGATTTTATTTCTTTCTTTTTAGTTTTACTTATAAAATAGATGTGTAACTTTTATGGTGTACAATAAAGTATATTCTATTCTATCATAAAACTGTCAGTAAGTTCTATAGTAAGGTAAGGTACCTAAAGGATTGAAAAATACACATAATTACTTAAATTACACATTCGTGCTGTTTGTCGCTAAGGAGTTCGGTTGTATGATCCGTAACTTGAAAACCGCCAAACCGAATTTGATGAAACTTGCACTGTTCCCTAAGTTGAGAGATACTTAATCCATAGTTAGTAAAGAATGATCACGATAAGTGCTTTTGGAGAAATCCGTGAACAAAAAAACTTATGAAATTTGGAAAAAAGTAACATTATTTCAATTTTGCAATTCTAACAATCGTCAATACGTATCGAATTGATCACCTCCTTTTTTCGATGTCGGTAAAATATTTCCCCAACAAAATCTAGTTTTCAGGAATATTTAACTTGCAACTGCACAAACCTATATTATTTAAACCAGTCCGTCGGTTCTGAACTAAAGATGCACATGAGTCCCAAAATACACAGACACACCCCCACCGGGACAGACCCAGTACCGTAAATCGAGGTGAATAGTAATGCAGGGTTGAATCGAAACAAAGCTTTGATAGATATTTTCTCCTTAAAACCATTATAATGGTCTTACTTTTCTTCTATCGTCCTTCTTGATAAACGCTATTGATTGATGTTTCTCTTTCACGCCAAAAATATTGAACGGATTTGGATGGCACCCAGACAGTACAAACTTGGATTAATCCAAGTATTAGGCTCGTGTCTTCTCTGTATGAGCTAGGCATTTGCCCTGCAGTGGGGCAGTACAACAGCCTGGTATTGCTGGGTTCATCATCATTTCAGCCAAAAGATGTACACTGCTGGAAGGCCTCCCCCAAGTGTCGCCAAATTGACCGGTCCCGTGCGTCTCGTATCCAGTGGATCCCGCAACCTTCACCAGGTCATCGGTCCATCTAGTGGGAGGCCTTCCAGTGGACAGGGCATATTGCTGGGTTACCTTGGGCACGGGGTAACAGCGCTAAGAAAGAAAATTTGGTTCAAATAAATCTCACTAGATGGCGCAATATGCACCGATTTGTTATTGAATATGTGTTTAAAATTAACATTTTCTGGAATTGAATATAAAAATGTATGATCATTGTTTAATTAACTCTCCTAAGCACAAAACTATGAAATATTGGGCTCTTAATTCATGTTTCAAAGATTATTTGAACGGATAATTTAAAATTTATGCCTATAGATGACGCGGTTCTAAATTTCTGAGGCATTCCACTCGATTGTAAATTGTGATTCTAAAACTGCAAAACGTGCAAAAAGATAAAACAAATCGTCACAATTATCACGAATCGAGGAAAGCCTTTTACTTGCAAGTCGCTGCTAACACTACGCTAGTTAGGTCGGCACGGTTTATTTGTATGGGATGAGGCATCTGTATACTAGTATTATATTATCTGTGCCTTGAGATAATTTTCGACTTTTACGCGGGCAAATCCACTGGCAAATGCTAGAATTTAAATAACGTGAAAATCTCCTTCAAACTTTTGTGTTGATGCATCCCTGCATTCAACCCTTTTGTAGGAATCTGACAAACACACACACACCCATACATTAGTTTCTGAACTTTTGAAACATGTAACTGTGATGCTGCCATTAGTCGGTTTTTCGACGGTTCGTCGCCGCCATACTGCATGCATAATAATCCCAGATGGGAAGTATTCACAGTAATGTCGTGGTTTCCTAGTGACCTGACTTCTCGTGCTTGAGGATAAATCCGTACAAGTGCCAATGTGACTTTATTAATTCATATGTACTTTCTAAGATTATCTTGAATATCGCTGACAACGGAGGAAGAAAATCACCGTGAGGAGACCATAATTTTTTTTTTGGTTGGGAATCATCCAATGACTTCTCCCGCTCTGGGTGAAGCGGGAGGGCGTGTCAGACTTTTACTGACTAAAACCCACCCGTGTTCCTACAGTTGTTTGTGCCAGGGCCGCGGTAACACTCTTTCAAATTTATCCGCGACCCATCGTGAGAAGACCAGGACTTAAAGTTTATATAAGTTTGGAATCGCCAACATACCTTGAGCGAGTCATCATCATTTCAGCCGAAAGACGTCCACTGCTGGACATAACGATCACGTTAGGTAACGCCGAGCATAGCCCTCTCCATTGCCCTTTGGGTGACTTTAAGCCCTCTGATGAGGCCCATTGTGAGCGATCACGTCTCTGTCCCGTATGTAATCGCTGGCAACACACATTGGAGTGAGTGTGCAGTGACTAATGCTCGCACCTTCTCTTTATGAGTAGATGCTTTGCCCTGCAGTGGAACAGACCAGCAGTACAGGCTGGTATTATTACAGTAATATCTTAAAGTGGAAATGGTGTTTATGCTGCAATGTGTTCTTATTGTATGTCGTTTTGTGACAAATAAACACTTTTTCTTTCTTTCTATGAATAAATGTTAGGACCTTTCATGACTTTTGTAACTGATTTTCCTACCCAATACCCAAGGGAGGAATTGCAACATCGTTTAACGTAGTGCAACTGTACTGGGTCCCTTTTTAGACTGTATTAGACGCAAACATGCATATATGCTTTTGAGATGTGGTGCTGGAGGAAGTTACAAATCCCTTGGACAGCCTTTCGCACCAATGACTCTATTCTCTACGAGCTGGATGTAAAGATCAGACTGTTTACGATCTGCCTTCGTAGAATTTTGGAGTTCTTCGGTCAGATTGCCAAAAAAGATGGACACAACCTCGAACAAGTGATGGTGACTGGCAAAATCGAGTGGAATAGTCCTAGACGCCGCAGTCCAATTAGACGGTCAGACCAAGTCCGCACATCGTTGAACACCAAACTGCGCGATGCTCTCCACGACGCAAAAGACAGGCAATGATGGCGCAAACTTGTGAAGGAAAAGTTGTTTCCACGACGCGCGACGGGGAATCATAACCCTCAGTAATTAGTAATGCAACACGAGGAGGCGGAGACGCAAACAACTAGGTATACATAAATCTAGCTGGAAATATTTTCAACAGTTCGTCCTTAAGTTTTGTCACTCAAATACGATACGATACTATGAACTTCTCAATTATTCTGCAGTTAGTGGACCCCTGCTCCACACAACTTTTGAAACCATATCGCACAAGATCTTTTACAACATTGCACTTATGCTTACACATTTGCAACCTGGAAGTGATCTTCACCACTGCACTGGCTACTAAGCAGTGTGCACCACTACCCTCTTGGGATGCTACATCTTCCAGTCGTCTGCTACATCACTTATGCATGTTAAACGAAGTACTATTCGGAGCCAAGACTGTCTCAGTATAACCACAACAAAGGTAAGCACAGAAGGTGAACTCCATATTACCAGCGAAAACACATGCACAATTATGTAGATGCGTACGTACAGTGACCTCAAACAAATGACAGTCGCAAGTGCGTTGCTTTCGCCACAAAGTACGTAAGCGGCGGCGTGCCGCAGACAGAGAGGCCACTACGAACAAAGCGTCATTTTGCACACACACATTGACATTGCGATTTTACGGGGAATATTGGACCGAGCTCAGTCGCGGCTGTCGAGTGTTTTGTGCATGCGTTTGTCACATCATTCATACATAAAATACAGTAACGAGGTTGCAATGGCTGGGTTACCTTTATTAATTGTTACAGTTCGAATATACGAGTACTTTATATTATTTCTTTAAATTTCTTTATTTTTTTTACTTTATTAACTTTTTTTTACATTTATATTTTTGTCAAGCTTTTGTCATTCATTTTTAAGTTATAAAGGTCATTACATTTTCCAAGATTGCAAGTTAGATATTCAATATCTAGGAAAATAATAAAATTAAATTATTTTAAGTCCATAAACGAAAGTGGAAAGGCTATGAAACTTTTCATAATAATTATCGTTTAAGTCATCCAACTCAAAAATATGATGCCTCCAACATAATTGCCCTAATTCCTGCACAGCATAATTTTCTTCTTATTCATCTTGTACATCTTTTTAGTTCGCTTCTTAAGCAGTCGGGTTTTTATTTTTTATTTTATTAACTTTTTTTTACATTTATATTTTTGTCAAGCTTGGTGCTTTTCACATTTTTATGTTTTTGTTGGGATCATTATTACACCATTGTTACGTCTTGTTACCATCCAATCTTCGTCACATGTGGAGCCGTGATCTTTAATGGATATGTGATGCTCTGTCTACCCTCTAAGGCATGTAAGCTTGACATGATGTATGTTTAGACGAATCGATGTATTTATGTTTGTAACTTATACGACCTACTCTTTTTTAAATTCGGCATCAATATAGTAGCAACCCTAATGAATCTGACAAGTTTAGCTGTCAATTTTCGAAACGGTGGGAGTGGCCCTTCTGTATGCTTTCTATTTTGTGCTTTCGCTGTACGTGAAGCGTGTCTATGTATGCGTGCGTTCCCAATCGTTGTTTAGAGTAGACTTCTGTACCTATCTATTCTGTTATCTGCCAAGTCTCGTCCCAGTCAGTTTATCTGCATCGCTTCAGGGCATGCATAATGAAATTTGGCGGCATTCGACTTCGTGATTTACAAGACCTAACCGAAGATTTATTCTTGGCCTAGGTAAAGATTTTCTAGGGCGGCAATAGGAGTCGGAGGTATATCATTTCCAGTAATGGTTTCTAGGAATATAACTGGTTCTTTTAACGTTCTCTGGTTTAGTCTCTATACAATTTGTTTTATTGTTTTAATCTAAGTTATACCTGAAAATAGCATCTGCTCCTAATCTTCAGGTATTGCCCATTTCTGTCGTAAGTATAAAGGTATGTTGGTGTTATTTAAGAGTTATCGTCCTCCTGTCCTTATCCCAACCTATGTATGGTCGTCGCAGCAGCTCTAGTTAATAGATATTTAATAAAATCTGTTAATTACTTAGACTATAAAACGTATTTAAATACCTCATTACAATCAGAAAAGGAATCTTACTAATATTATAAATGTGAAAGTTTGGATGTATGTGTGTGGATGTATGTTTGTTACTCAATCACGCCAGAACGGCTTTACGGATCTGGATGAAATTTTGCACAGAGATAAATTATAGTAAGAAATAGCACATAGGCTTTTTATCCCGGGAATATGTTCCCTAGGGATCATTTTCGGTTTTCACGCGGGTGAAGCCTCTGGCAGAAGCTAGTTATTTACATAATATTGTATACTTTTACCTCACACTATAATTCCTTTTTAACCCCGATGAAAAAGATGGGTGTTATAAGAGTGATGTGTATACCTGTATGTTTGTGTATTTGTGTACCTGTCCGTGGCATCAAGCTCCTAAACGGATGAACCGATATTGATTTACTTTTTATTATTTGAAGGGTGACTTTATCGAGAGTGTTCTTTGTTATGTTTAATGAAAATCAGTTCAGCCTTTTAATAGTTATTGGCGTTTTACTGTTTGAATCGGGGTATTTTCGCAAGATATCGTGTCATAATTACTGTCATTTGAAGATCTTTGACAGTCGTTACGGGTAGTCAGACCTGAGATCTGACACCAGTCTTGCCCAGGGGTGCCGTGTTACCCAGTTACTGGGTTGTGGAGGTCAGATAGGAAGTCGCTCCATGTAAAACACTGGTACTTAGCTGAATCCGGTAAGACTGGAAGCCAACCCCAATGTACTTGGGAAAAGGCTAGGCAGATTGATTTGATCGTGTCTAGATACATTATATGGTTTAAAAACTATGAAATAAGTATTTTTTTTTTTTCTCGGTGGTTTAAATTTTTTGTTCTTGTATTGTGAGCTATGTAACTAATTCGTAATTTAGTTAGATAAATCAGGTACACACCGGTCTGCATCCACAGAACTGCTTCAAGAACCGTTTGACAGATTAGTTATCTCCAAGCGTAAACGCAACATAGCTGTGACGTACCTATTCAGATACCATTTCTAGCTAAGTATAATTCTAATGATCAAAGTCCTATTGGCCATTGATCTACAGAACACAAAGGCTCATCAAACCATGGACATGGTCCGATCATTATCGTCGAACTGAAGCCAATTGTCAGGATTATGTGTGACTAATTGACTAGGCAATGAACACGTCTTGGATATAATGAATTGAATGGAGACAAAGGTTTATATCAGGCGGTGAAATTCGGGAATTAGGTACTAATTTGTGTCTAGATATTAATGGTACCTAAGTATATCTAAAAGGTATTTAGCTGCATCAGTTAGTGTGGAATAACTAAGTTGGTGAACGGTATCAAAGTAATTCTACATCCATCTATCAAAAATGAACTCTATGCGTAATTCATGCAAAAGAAGAAAGTGGAGGATAGGATAGGATAGATGGACTTCTATTCCGTACTTAGAGTCACATTTGGTCCGTTATACGTGCAGGCCTCCTCTCTGTGAAAGGGAATGGGCCGTAATCCACCACGCGGGCCCAGTGCATGTTGGTGGATGTCACATGTCTTCGAATTTTTGGTTCCAAGACATTCCTCACGATGTTTTTCTTAACCGTTTTTGAGACCAAGTGGTGGCCCAGTGGTATTGGCCGCGACTTACAAGTTGTAGGTCGTGGGTTCGAGCCCAGGCAGGTGCATTACTTTGTGTAAATTATTTCATCACCACTGCTCTCAAAACGGTGAAGGAAAACATCGTGAGGAAACCGGCATGTCCTAGAACCAAAAATACAAAGACATGTGACATCCACCAACCCGCACTGTGCCCACCTGGTGGATTACGGCCCATTCCCTCTCACAGAGAGGAGGCCTGTGTCCCAGCAGTGGGAACATTAATAGGCTGATGATGTGATGTGATGTGATAAACCCTTATTTATTTATAAATCGCGACGCTACTAAGCGACTTTAATCAGTCAACTAACAGCATAGGTTTAATTCGGATTAAAAATCTGCTGTGATAGCACCTAAACAGTTTTGTTTAAAATTAAGACCCTATACCTACAATCATTAGCTCTAAAACTCTGTCATGAAGGTAGATGAAGTCTCGACACATGCCTACTCATTTTTATGCATATAACAAAATCTAAAACTGTAGATAACAGCTTTCTTTTCTTTCTGCCATACAACGTTAAAACAAAATATAAACCGGCCATGTCCGAGTCTGACTCGCACATAGAGGGTTCCGTATAAACAGCTACATTCACCATCATAAATAGGTAATATTACTAACGTTCATAAACAATAAATAACCGAATATTGCTCTAACGAAGGAACAAAATTAGCTTTGCCGTTCGAAAACTGTTGTCGCTATACATCAAAATACATTTTTTTTACTTTTCCAAGTACATTTTATAAGTTGGTCGACTATTACTCGTAAACTTGTAAAGCATACTTAGCCGTGATAGGTTTCCTTTTAATTTTGTTATATTTATTACTTCCGTGATTTTTTGTTACATATCCAAAAGCAATTTAAAGATTAATTTTACGCAAACAGATCCCCGAATCGAAAAAAAAAATTAAATAAAAAAAAATAAACAGACCCACTTTACGTGTACAGAAGGAAACCTAAAAAAAATAAAACATATATTACGACTTTGTCGGCGTGATTAAGATGTATATTCATGCCAAATTATAGCTTTCTAATACTAAAAGTCTCAGAGCTAAGCTGCGGACGAACGGACGGATGGACAGACGGACATGGCGAAATTATAAGGATTCCTTGTTGACTGCGGAACCCTAAAAATATAGTTTTGAATTTTTAATTCTTTGCTGTACAATTTAAAGGTAGGTAAAGCATATTATTATTATCTTCTCTCCAGCCACATATCTGACACATGATATATCCTACATATTACTTGCCGTATGTCACCGCTCTCGCCGGTAACCTAACAACGTAAGATAATGACTCCATTACCAACACTCCGGGATAAATGGACGTTGTACCAACTTAATAATGCAAAGTGGCTGAGAGACGAACTTCACTGCATGGTGTGGTGTTGGCTATAAATAGCAGAGCTAGAATAAGATCTTACTTGTGATATGTTAGGTATAAGAAACTGTAGTGGTTCTTGGTTGACTTGTCTTGGTTGATGAAAGAAGAAATTATTGTTAACTACACTCTTTGCGCTGTAGCATGGTGCGGGTGACAGTGGTGTTTTTTTTTTTTTTTTTTTTTTTTTTTATAATTTATAGGCTCGCGTTTGACCACTATCTCGCCTGATGTTAAGCGATGATGTGGTCTACGGTGAAGCACGCTTGCCTAGAAGAAACCTATTCACTCTTGACTTAAAGACCCCAAGGTTGTAGCTGTCAGGGAACAAAGACCCCGGAAGGGAGTTCCACTCCTTAGCTGTGCGCACAATGAAAGTATTAGCAAAACGCTTTGTGCGTATGGGAGGGATGTCCACCATATACCGATGGCGCATGGCCGTACGTCTTGTAGTCCGATGATGGAAAGGGCTAGGTGGAATCAAATTGTGCAGTTCCGTCGCACACTCCCCGAAGTGTAACCGATAAAAAACCGACAGGCTGGCAACTCGGCGACGATGTTCGAGGCTCTGGAGCTTTGAGGCGACCAGTGCATCGTTGCCAATAAGCCTTTTGGCCCGTCTGTCAATCGACTCAAGTGCATCAAGCTGGTATTTGGCAGATCCATCCCAGAGGTGAGAGCAGTACTCCATGCAAGATCGAACTTGCGCTTGATACAACTTAAGCAGCTGTTCCGGCGTGAAGTATCGTCTCACCTTCGCAAGGATCCCCAACTTTTTGGCAGCCAGTTGAGCCTTTGCCTCAATGTATGGGCCAAAATTAAGTGTCGATGTCAACGTTACGCCAAGAAGCTCAAGATGGTCCGTTAACGGTATGGTTACACCTCGGAAAGAAGGAGCCGGGTGAAATTGGCTCTTTTTCGCGGAGAAGAGACACGCCTGTGTTTTTGCGGCATTGAACTTGACCAGATTGGCATCGCCCCATTCGGAGACTGCCTCCAAGGACAAGTTCAAGCGTTCAACCATGGCCTCCCGGAGAGACCGAATCTGAGGCCCAGTAGCCCGCGCGTCGGACACGTATCTCTCAGCAACAGTGCTGTCGTCTGCGTACCCAAAGGTTCCGGGTTTTAGCAGATCATTAATGTGCAGCAAGAATAATGTTGCCGAGAGCACTGACCCCTGAGGGACTCCAGCGTTGATATCTAACTGACCGGACGAGCAGCCGTCGATAACCACTCGGATGGATCGATTCCTCAGGAAGTCCGCAATCCAATCACACAGACCACTAGGCAGACCGAAGGAAGGAAGCTTACCAATAAGGCTTTCGTGCCAGACCCTGTCGAAAGCCTTCGAGATGTCGAGGGAGACGGCCAGTGCTTCCCCGTGTCTCTCGATGGCCTCACTCCAGATGTGAATGGCATACGCTAGAAGATCCCCAGTGGACCGATTTCGGCGGAAGCCGTATTGGCGGTCACTGAGGATGTCGTTTGCTTCTAGGTATGCCAGGAGCTTCCCGTTGAGCACACGTTCCATACTCTTACAGAGGATGGACGTTACAGATATGGGTCTGTAGTTGGCAGGGTCAGCTCGACTGCCCTTCTTGGGCACGGGCTGTACGTTGGCTTGCTTCCAAGCCTTCGGCACTTTTCCAGTCTCTATCGATAGGCGATACAGGCGTGTCAAGATCGGAGACAATTCAGGCGCACAGGTTTTAAGTACAATTGCTGGTATACCATCGGGGCCACTCGCTTTGTTCACATCAAGGCTACGCAGCACCCTGCGGACGTCCTTCTGATGGATGCGAATGTTCGACATACTCGTCACACATCCATCAGAAGAAGGAGGAGGCTGCGCGCCATCAGAATTCAGATGCGAAGATTCCGCAAAGAGGGAGGCAAACAAGTTTGCCTTCTCCTCAGCGGAGTGGGCTAATGACCCGTCAGGTTTCAGCAGTGGTGGTAGTGAGGGGCGACAGAAATTTGATTCGACCGACTTAGCCAGGGACCAAAACGCTTTGCTACCCGCTGGGTATGAAGCAAGTTTGTTCCCGATTCTGCTAATGTGGTCAAACCGTGCTCTTCGCATCACCTTTTTGCAGGACTTGGCAGCCCTGTTGAAGGCTCTCTTCTTCTGACTCACGTCATTTGCCTTGCGCGTTCGAGCGTCAACCCATTCCTGGTAGGCCTTGTGTTTGACCGCGTTGGCGTGGTTACACTCGGCTCCAAACCGTGGTCTGTCGACGTTAGACATTGCTACGTCAGAAAATGGAATATAGTACTCCATCCCCCGACGCAACACATCAGTCACGGCGTCAGCGCACGACGATGGATCGTCCGAAGAGAAGCAAGTGGGCTGCCAAGGATAGCATGCGAAAAAAGATCGCATCCCATCCCAATCTGCTGACTTGTACCGCCATACCCGCCGGGTGCCTCTTGGGCTGGGATCGGGCGGGGAGTAGACGGATACAGACTTCACCAGACAGTGGTCGGAACTACCTAAAGGTGAAGATATCGACACTGAGTATCTGTCTGGATCTGTTGTCAGCAGAAGGTCCAAGCAATTGGCTGTGTGCGAATCAACATCTGGCACCCTCGTTGCCCCTTGGACCAGCTGGGTGAGATTTAGCGCTAGCGCAAGCTTGCGCATCTCTCGACCAGCATGGTCAGTGCACTGGTATGGGAAGAGCCACTCCTGGTGGTGGGCATTAAAGTCCCCCAGTAGCACTAATTGGGCGGAAGGGTACCGCTGCTGTGCCGCATCAGCCGCCTCACTGAGGTACTCTGTGAGCCTGGTTGTCTCCTGATCTCCGCTGTGCGACCGGTAGACACAGGCGTAGATAATCTTATCCAGCCCTGTGTCCACCAGAGCCCACAGCACTGAGAACCTGGAGTCTTCAAGGTTACGGAGACGCCGATAGCAAGTGTCGTCTCGGGCATACATGCATACACCCGCGCGTGGTTTGAAATTGTGCTCCAGGGTAAACCCTGGGTAGGATAAGTACGACACATCTGACGGACTTCCTATCTGCGTCTCCGTAAGGAAAAACAGTGCTGGCTTTTCAGTCTCCAGATGATGGTGGACTGAGGTGAGATTGGAGTGCAGACCTTATTATTGTTTATTTGTAGACTAGAACATTCTGGTTGGGTTTAATTTAATTTACTACAGTTATTGATGATTTAAACGAATACTATATTACGAATGTGGTACTATAAGGGTCAAAAGTGCAGTCATACTCTACCAAAACAGAAAAGGCACTGTTTTTGTAGGCAGCAGATTTTCAACTTTTCGTAGGAATAATCTATGTTTAATTTCTATACAAAATATTATATCAGCTGTGGATAATTAAACTTCTTCTACAAAAACTAGCCAATTGAGTTTTGGGAGAATATGACTGCACTTTTGACCCTTGACTGTACAGCTGAAATACTAAGTCAATAATATGTAAATCGTGGCAACTTTCAAGAGTGAAACGAAGGATTTTCCAACGACCACAATCTAATGTTGATGTCAAATATTTGTCCTACCTACATATAGTTGTTCCGGCTCTGGGTGTTTGTGTATGTGAGTTTATATGTTTATAAACGCACCCGCGATACAGGAAGAAATTCCTAGTGTGGCGCAACGTCTTTTTCAATAAAAAAAATTTAACGTACCAAGGAACCGTGCATTTTCGGGAAAAATAAAATAGTCGAAACCTGTGATAGTGTATGTGTAGTTGTCTATTCACAGTGAAAGCGGTTCTGAAATCAGATCAGTACTAGAACTCATATGAAGACAGTTAAAAAAAGACTTTAAATACCTTCGAACCGCATGAAGACTTTCCTACAAGAATTATTGACAACTATTTTTAATATCCCTCCCACTTTTTGTTGATCTAACTTTGCTTTTCCTTCTAATAATCTTTATTGAACGTTCGAAGATGCAGCCGGCTTGCGCCACGTAGCCAATAACGAGCGGCTTGGAAGTTTTGCGGTGCAACGCTAGCATCTAAGTCTTTTATGAAATACCAAGTC
The DNA here is from genome assembly GCA_945859665.1 of Anorthoa munda. Classification (NCBI taxonomy): domain Eukaryota; kingdom Metazoa; phylum Arthropoda; class Insecta; order Lepidoptera; family Noctuidae; genus Anorthoa; species Anorthoa munda. The sequence continues at coordinate 23,363,756 of OX243910.1, forward strand.
GTGCTCCAACTTGCCTGTTCTGGTTCTTGTCAAAAGCCGCCATTTTGTCAAATGCTGAAGCAGATTTCTATCAACGCTATAAGATTCCATAAGTATCGTAAAATGAACTCTGTTTATAAGCTTTTGAAGGCAATTCCAAATCCATCACACTAATATTATAAAGGCTAAAGTTTGTATGTGTGTGTGTCACTTCATGCTCAAACGGCTGGACGGATCTGGATGAAATTTGGCACTGAGATAGATTATAGTCAGGAATAGCACATGGGATAGGTACTTTTTATTCCGGGCATATGTTCCCCCGGGATAATTTTCGACATTCACGCGGGCGAAGCCGCTGGCAGAAGCTAGTTGCTTAATTTTTTTTTTTGCCCCTCTCTAGGAATTTCTTTTCAAACATTTAGACTCACATACACAAGACACCCAGATCCGAAACAACTATGTGTAGACCACACAAATATTTGTTTCGTTGCGGGTGTCGAACCCGCGACACGCAGCGCAGCAGCCGACGCTCAACCACAACGCCATCAGTGTCGACAAATGTGTTGAAAAATGTGTCTACTTGGCAATGCAGCTATCGTAATGAATGTTGTTAAACTGACAAAATTAAAGGCATTATCACCGTGTTTGACTTACAATTACTCTGCAGTTAAACTATTCTTTCACATTTAAAGTTTATTTATAGCTGATTGAAGTCTGAATTGTAACCGATTAGTAAGTAGTGATTGCTTGGGTATAGAATACCATATCTCTTTACAATACACACACATGACTTAAGCATACTTTTTAACTGACGAAATATAAGTTGTAGGTTCTAAAGTAAAAGTAAAGTTTATTTTATTTGCAGAGATTGTAGGTACATGACATAAGGTGTAAAAAAGAACAATTGTGATCCCTGTACAATCTACCAGATTAGGCATGCAAACATGAATTAAGTAAAACGAGTAGATAATCAAAACACTAGTCTCAAAAATACAAAACATAACACTCTGTCTCTAACACTTTTGCTTTTTCAGGGGACAAAAGAATGCGTTAAATGGAACGTAACATCCTTTCAGTTTCATATTCATCAACTTCTAGGAACTGCTAATTATACACCCCCCTACGTCCTCACTTTCAAACTGAAAAACAAAGTCTGTTGGGGAAACTTCATTCGAAATAGGTTAATCAAACTTTGTCCACTAATTAACCAATTACAAGTTTTGTTTATACTTCTTAAAGACGAATCTGCAATGACGACACTGCACTGTGGGGAGAATGTTCAGTACGTTAAGTTGGTACTAAACAAAGGTAGAATAAAGTGCTAGCATTTGGTTCTTGAGAGAAGTAATGTTTGTGTGGTAGCATTGTCTTGCTATTCCTTGGATGAGCAGTCATAAACACTTGGTCGTATTCTCGTTTTATTTGTATGTTTTAAACTGTTTATTTTCAATTGTATTGTTTCAAAATGTTTTTCTAAACGTCTTTTTGCTTTAACACAGTGTGATTAGTAGTTGACAGCAAGATAAAAGGGATCACGGCAATTCTAGAGATCCGTAAAAACTTCCATCCGTCTTATTTTTCATTTAACAACTGACTGATAAATATAAATAAACAAATATAACCCGTTTTTAAATAATTATATTGTTTACACTGACTAGTTTTCACGAAACACAAAACAAAAATTATGTGTCAGGATTATGTATATATTATAAGAGGCAGTAAGGTGTTTGGACTCACACCCGTATCCTGATCATTTGTATGGATAAATTCGACTCCGTTTTTTTGCAGCCTACATTGTGTTCCCCATGCTTCTCTACCTTGGGCGATCTCTGGTCTTACCGCAAACAAGATCGTCACATGATCTTCACGGCGGTCGATCTCGATGGCAACTTCCTACCTCCCGTTTATATAATGTTGTGTACTTGCCTATTCTGATTTATAACTCCCTTACCAATCTCAAATTTAGTCAGCCATCCGCCATTTTGCCAATATTTTTTATCGTTAAACTAAGCCAATTTTTGATGCCGAACGCTGTTTGAAAAATGGTGGGCTTGATACGCTTTTCCATCATACAATCAACGATATAAAACATCGTATTTTTTCCTCAAATTGTAATCCGACTACGGCGGAAAGGAACGGTTTTGATACTAAATGGAGGCGGTCGTTACTTAGACCGAAGGATTTCTTTGAGACACACATAATACAAAATCTATTTGTCAAGCTTTATTTCCGTTTACTATCTATAAAGATGTACAATATCACTATAGCGGTGCCTAGATCAGATGGTAAAGTACACCTGCAGAAAAAAGGTTGGTAAGGCCCGTATTTCTTTTGCGGGTGACTAAGATATTTGCTCCGAAAATGAGTAGGTGGATCCTTACTTTTCAATTATTTTTGTTTAATCGTTCAGGAATCGTTTTATTTAAGGATTGTTTAAGACAATACTCAGCACGTAGGTAAATAGGGCCAAACAGGCGAGAGGTGACAATGCAACAACAATGCGATGCCCCTATTTAACCGACTTCCCAAAAAGGAGGAGGTTACCAATTCGACTGTATTTTTTTTATGTGTTTTACCTCAGTACTTTTTACTAGGTGAACCGATTTTGATGATTCTTTCTTTATTTGAAATCTGGTACTTATCATGTGGTACCATTTAAATTTCAAATTCAAACTAAATTTATTGCATCCATAATGTACATACAGGTGGTAAATATAGTTACAGAAACAATTATGGACCCTGTCGGGCACAGCAACATTCTAGATACAGTCAGTGTCTAGGAGAGAGGAATAACGCTTAATAATTTTCCTATATAATTAACATTTAAGTTGTCTATTTGCCATCTATCTGATTTTATGTGGTTAAATGTACTAATATGTGTGTGTCTTTCTGTGAGTATGTTAAATTAATTATTATTATTACTTATTTGTTTAATCGATTACATTTTAGTATTTATTACAATTAGTTTATATGATTTTCATAGATTATATTTATTAAAATGAATACGTAAAAGGTCCATATTATATTGTGCGTCAATTAATTATTAATGTCATTTTACTTATCAAGTTAACAGTAATCATTATTTTTAATAAAATTAATATTTAAATGTCCATATAATATTATAACTCTGAGTCAAAAAATTATTTATTTATGTAATTTTACTTATCAAGTTAACAGTTGTCTATGTTTAATAAAATTAATACTCAAATATGTCCATATTATATTTTGAGTCAATTTGCTGTAATTGTCTTATCTTTTATTGAATTTATCCGACAGATATTCGTCAATTGTGTAATAACTTTTATTAATTAAGAATTGTTTTAATTTATTTATAAATATATTGGTTTTATTTACTTGTTTTATGTTTTCTGTTATATTTTTATCGACATAGAATACGGACTAGAAGAGTGCAATTTAATAATATCTCAGAAGTTTTTCATCAAGATCTGATGAAGAACTTCTGATATATATATTAGAACTCTGCAATAAATTACGGCAGATCACTCGGGATAGCTGCAATCGTATGTCTGTTTATTGTTTACACTATTTCATAACATAACATCACACTGGTACGCTCAAAAGGGGTACGCAGGTCTGAACAGTTCACCCTGGTAAACTTTTATTCCACCGGTTTTTTTTAAGTTTCATGTAATTGGGATAATCTATTCGGGCATCACTTTGGGCATTATAGATACTAAGCCTATAGAACTGGTGCATTATGTACAACAACTATCTTATCTTATCTTATGGAGGGACCGAGACATAACTCGGACACTTCGACCCATTGGGATCTATTGTGGTCCCCTAGATACCTTACTCCTCCCCAATCTCGTTGAAAACTAATGTACAACAACTATATTGTAGTGATTTTTCACAGCAATTGTTGCTAAATGGATAAGTTATCCGTTAGTAAAATACAAAAAAAATATTAACGCATCATTGCCGCATAGACGCATCACGTTCGTAACTGTCTACACAAGGCTTTAAAATTTTTCACAACATTAAATTTCCACTCATTTACTTACCCAACAAACTCAACACTCACTGAAACTTCTGACTTTCTTCTTGCTCACATCCTCAAACCAAATCCAAGTCACAGAAGTAAAGACTACAAAGTTAAATTGGTTCTACCGTAATTAAGAATGAACTTATGAGCCCAAACTTGCCGGCTTTGGGGTACCGGGCTTTAATAGCCTGTTGATGTCCCATTTATACTGAAGTCTTCAAGAAACTTCAGCCTTCAACATAATCTACTGTTGAAGAGTTACTTGGTATCGATTCCAAGAATTTCGTCGGTGCTTCAAAGTCAAAGTCAAAGTCAAATATATTTATTTCAATTAGGCCAATAAGCGGCACTTTTTAACGTCAAAAATTAAATGTAAATAAAAAATGTACAAGTAATAAAAATTGACTCTACCGTGCATTCGGAAAGTAGCTTGTTATGGAGAAGAACGCACAAGAAACTCCATACTTACTCTTTTTTTAAAAAAATATGTTTTACAATATTTACTTATGTACATACATTAATAAATTCATATATGTGAGGACGATGCACCCAAAAATAGCACTACACACTATACAACGTACAGGTATAAAGTAATAAAAGCACTAACAGGTAAATTCATTAATTTGATAAATAGGAACATGGTTCTCACATACTTACAAATATTGCAAACATAGGTAAAATACCTAATTCAACAACAACGGAACCTTGTGTGAGTCAAATTCTGGAAAAATATAAAAAATAACCTAAGAATACAATAACTATGAATAGGAATACAAATTAGCAAATTTGATTTTGTCCACACCAAAGATTGCCCTACGGAGCGGGACCAACATTCTTATCTTGAATATAATCATCTAATTTGTAATATGTTTGTTTACAAAGTGTGCTTTTAACTAAAGTTTTAAATTTACTTTCATTTAGTTTTAATATATCACAAGGTATTTTGTTATAAAATTTAACACAGTACCCCATGAAAGATGAGTGTACTTTTGCTAGTCTATAATATGGTTGATCTAATTTATCTTTATTTCTCGTATTACAATTGTGTCAATCACTGACCTTACTTCGATTGACTTAGTGATGTTATAACTTGTTTTAGAAACATGGGCCAGGCCGGAATTCTATGAAGTACAAATGAAACATGATAAAAAATCACAGAAATTCCAGGCATTTAACCACAATCAAATCTAACAAGATAATGTTAGTCCCGTCATCCGTATGAAAACCAGCGAGCTACTTTTACAAACACAATTTAAGAACAAATCTTATCGATGTAAGAAAATGTTTCCATTGCTTCGGCTAACTTTTTTCTTAGGGTTTTTACAGCTCAATACGCCTTAATGAGGCATTTTTCTACACTTCGGTTGGTGTCCTGTGCCAATAACGCAAAATGAAACAGCTCAAAGTTATAGAGCATTGTTCTCACTTTCACTCCCTTTTTACCCGACTGCCGAAGGAGGGTAATGTGTTTATTAGTCTATGTATGTCTGTATGTTTGTCCCTATGTGGCATTCTAGAGATCAAAAGCATAGGCCGATTTTGACGATTCTTACGTCAATTTCCTTGCGAGTGTCACTGGCTACATTAAAATTGGAAAATAGAAAAATGGCGGCTTTTGGGTGCCATATTGTAGGGGCCCAATTTTTATTTTCTTCTGAACCCATCGTGTGGGGTATCAAAATAAAGTGTATTAAGAGTTGATTTAAAAAATATGCAAGGCTTATACGTTTAAAACTACCAAATTTGAAAAAACAACTTCTTAAACAGTCTGGTTTTTTGATTTTATTAATAAACTTTTTTTTTTGATATGCGAAGTACACTCATTCGCGTCATTTAACGGGTTTTATGTCTGTGTATTTGAACCTTTTATATCCTTTTTTCTTTTAAACTATCTTTTTACTGCGTCTTCGTTCCCGTGGCTCTCACAAACCGTGCATTTTTAAATGTAGCTTATGACACAACGATAATTATTTTTTCTAGCAGTGAAGAATGTAATTGCAGTACATACTTCTAGAGATTGCCTTCTGATCCTACAAACAAAACGATCCCTCTTTATTCTATTAGTTTAGATTAACCCCGGACTATTTGATTTGATTGACCTCACTTGAGAAGTAAAGCACGCAAACGTCGACCAAACTAACTTACTTTTATGTCAATAAAACCATTTTCTTTTCACTTTTGTAATCAAATAAAAATGGCAGGTTCAGCCATTGGCAAAAGTAAACTGCGAAGTTAGCTGAAGTTATAAAACTCATTAGTATTCGAGAAAACTTTCACCGCAGACAAATTAATTTAAATGTATGATAACATGTTCGGAATATCTTGAATGTTTAGTAGTTAGATGTACTAAAAATACCTACTTGTGAATCTGAAGTAAGAGGTAATAGTAGCGATGGAGCACTACGGTACCACAGAAACTGTTTTATTATTATTATTAAGCCTTTATTGCTGACACTAAACATACATTTTACATTACTAGCTTCTGCTAGCGGCTTCGACCGCGTGAATGTCGAAAATTATCCGAAGGCATCATATTCGAGGGATAAAAATTATTCCATGTGCTATTCCAGACTATAATCAAACTCTTTGTCTTTCATCCAGATCCGTCCAGCCGTGAGCGTGAAGAACACACGCACTCACAAACTTTCGTCTTTGTAATGTTATATATATACTAGCTTCAGCCAGCGGCTTCGCCCGCGTGAATGTCGAAAATTATCCCAAGGGTACATATTCCCGGGATAAAAAGTATCCTACGTGATATTCCAAACTATAATCTACCTCTGTGTCAAATTTCATTCAGATCCGTCCAGACGTTTAAGCGTGAAGAAGTAACAAACACACACACTCATAAACTTTCACCTTTATAATATTAAGTCTGATAATGTACAAGCTGTTTCAACTTATACATCTAACATATCGGAAGCTAGATTAGTGATCAGCGTGTCCTAACACACATAGATACATAGGCTTCTTCCAGCCGTTTCACTCTTCTCTATCATTAACTTTTTTTGACCAGGTTGTCCCTCCAATAATCTTTATATTATCATCTGTCCATCGTTTTGCTTGTCTGCCTCTTTTTCTTTTATTTACTATCTCGTGGTTGCCATTGCGTGATAGTTTTTGTCCAATTTATCCTGCTATCCCTTGCCATGTGTCCCGTGATCCCGTTCATCGCCATTTCAACTGTATGTATGATTAATATCTTCTGCTCTTTTTCGGTCTTTCAGCATCACACCCAATATACTTCAATCCATTCCCCTTTAGCACGTTCCCAGTTCACGAAAATTGTTTAGTACACTGCAATTTTTGGTACTGCTTGATACTTTGCCTAGGATTATTGTACTAGGATTGGTCTAAAACCAAAGGTTCAGTCCCGGACAAGTAATCTCTTATCCCACATTTTAATCATAAATACAGATAGTTTCCAATAAAGGTTGCTGTCTTCAAACACAAAATGACACCATCGTTGCTCTCGTGCAACATACTTTTTAAAATAAGGTTGTATTACTATTTTATCTTTGGTCTTATGGTGCGTGTGCGCAAATGCTACCGCTGAGTTTGATGTCCTAGGTTCTCTTCTCGGGTCGAAAAAACTGTTATGGAATTTTGCCATCTGGAATGTCTCCCTAGCAGCACGGATCCTGGATTTATACCTGGTTGATGACTGGCTCGACGAGGCTCGCCGCGTATATTATAACTGGTGAAATGTGGGTAAAAGCTAGTGATGCAACGGAAGTGTCATAACAGAAGCAGAAACGGAAACAGATGTTAAAAGTAAATTTCGGCGGAAAAAAAAACAGAAACGGATGCAGAAGAGGAAGTGTAAATACTAGGTTTATTTGCCTAGTATTTACACTTCCTCTTCTGAAGAAATAATGTATGTTCCATTGTGTTTTTTTTTTATTTGTTTTTTTGCCATTATATGATTTAATTACTAAATTTTGTAAAATATATATTAGTATGCCTAGCTAGGCAAAACATGTCAGTGCGAAAATAACCTTTTATTGAGCATCCAGCATATGTGAACTCAAGTTTGGACAAATAAATCTAATACCTTTAAAAGAGCAATTCTTGTATAAACATATGTATATTTATATATAATCTGAATCTCGGAAACGGCTCCAATGATTTTTATGTAATTTAATATGCAGGTGGTTTCGGGGGCGATAAATCGATCTAGCTAGGTTGCATTTTTAGAAAACGTCGTTTTCTTTTTTGTACACCCGAGCAGAGCTCGGTCGCCCAAGTACTTAATTTACCTTTAAAGTTTTTTTATTGGTGGCTTTACAGTATACAAAATAAAATGAAAGTAAATTATATTTTTAGTTCACTTTTACCGCTTTTGTACTCAACAATCTGCTTCGGGCATCTTCATAAATTGCTAGTCCATCATGACCCGCGTGTCACCCCGTCATAAGTTTCGTTTAAATTTCCGTTTTTAAAGTTGCGGAAGCAGAAGCTGAAACGGATGTAAGAAAGCGTGCGGAATTTCCACAGTTGCGGAAACAGCAGAGGTCTGTTGCATCACTAGTAAAACCAAAGACGTACCTCTGATTAACTCTGCTATTCTATTGGAATACCTGCCAATGTTTAAATTCGCTTCACTAGTAAACCTGCTATCAGTCAGAGTCAGTCTCTACTTTCACACGATGCTCACGTTATACTGTCAAAACATTCACCATTCACTGAATGAGTGAATGAATGAAAGCTTTGTTTCGCGAACAATACGCGGCTAATATAACGAAAGTAATGCACGGTATTGTGTTCACTCTGACTGGATGAGTGAATGATAAATAAGTTTTGGGTAAAATATGAATATGTAATTCATTATGAATGATTGTCTAAAGCGTTTTGTTGACACGTTTTTGGGCGCGACAACAAAAGATGTTAGCATTTTACCTACCATGAATTAATTGCGCATTTAATTTCATTTGATATATTTACTCGTTTAGAGGGAATGTGAACCCAACTCGTACTGAAAAGACTGGATAGCAATGGCAGAGGACAAACGTGTGAGGAAAATTTAAAGAAGGCCGAGGGCCAACAAAAGAAATACCTATTAGAGTTATGTTAATTTTCCACAATAAAGAAAAATAAATGCCCAGTATCTTATAATAAATTACCTAAGCAATGGAAAGAATTGCCGCTTTCATTATTCAAAAACAGGCTGCGAAGCTTTTTAGCGCATAAAGCATATTATAATATTAGCGAATACCTCACTGAGAAAGAATTTTGACCAAGTATTGTATATAATAATGAATTGTGTCTATAATATAAATTTTAATATTGGATTAATTTGACATTCTAATTTGTTTGTGAAATATTTTTGGATTTATTTGACATTATAGTTCTTGGGACATAAACTGGATTTATTTGACATTCTAATAATGTTTGTGACTTATTGATTAATTTGACATACTATTTGATTATTTTGACATTGACATTCTAATTGCTCGTGACATAATTATTTATTGATATTTTAATTGCTTGTGAGATATATTGGAATGAATCGATATTCTGGTTAATTGTTTTCTTTTTTTTTTTTTGTCAAAATTGATTAATTTGACATTCTATTTACTATTTATTTATTGTGGTATATTTTTAAATTATATAAATTGTGTTCCAGTGACCAAGATATAATAAGTTGTGATTTAGAACTATTCGGTGTGTCTGTTTATTGCTTTTATTTATATTTTTAGCGTCATATTATAACTTTTGCATGCCTCTTGGTAAAATATAGCCGAACCTACTTTTTATCTGTTTATCACCATGTAATCTACCCATATTTGCAAAATAAAGAATTACTTACTTACTTACTTATAAAAAGCTCCAAACGTCGTGTATAAAAGGTTCTTTATTTCATTGGAGCTCGTGGCTAAATAATAACAGCCGCACGGGTCGATCTTCAAGGTTAAGCAACGCTTGACGTGGTCGGTCCGTGGATGGGTGACCATTTCAACATACCGAGTTTCCTCCGTGCCTCGGAAAGCACGTTAAGCCGTTGGTCCCGGCTGTCATTTTAAGATATTTAACAGTCGTTACGGGTAGTCAGAAGCCTGAGATCTGACACCAGTCTTGCCAAGGGGTATCGTGTTACCCAGTTACTGGGTTGTGGAGGTCTGATAGGCAGTCGCTCCATGTAAAACACTGGTACTCAGCTGAATCCGGTAATACTGGAAGCCTACCCCAACAATAATTGGGAAAAAGGCTAAACAGATGATTTCATTGTGAAAACATTTAATTTTAATAACATGTCTTTAAATAATGTTATTGGCCTCTGGCCTTGTTATGTTACAGTGAATAAATAAAGTAAAATAAATATTCAAAAACTATGATATTTAACTTTTTCTTATAAACTTTGCATTCTATTACAGATTATTCGAAGAAAACGAGGACCTACTCCATCTATTCGAGAAATTCGGCGAACTGAAGACAGCTGAGGCACAGATGAGCTCCGAGGAGTTAGCAGAACACGCGACGAAGGTCATGCATACCCTGGATGAGGGTATCAAGGGTTTGGGAGACATTGACGCTTTCTTTGCGTACATCAGACATGTGGGGGCCACGCATCATCAGGTGCCAGGGTTCAAGGCGGAGAATTTTTGGGTGAGTTCAGAGATTTTTAATTGTGAAGAATTTGCGGTGATGTTTGGGGGGCTCAGCAGTGTAGGTCTTTCAGCTAAGGTGTTAATGATGAATTGGGCTTTGACATCTTCGTTGTTACAAATACTTGATAACTGTGACTCAAATAATTTTATGTCGAGGGCCCTAGAGGGCCAATGCCGATTTCTGTGACACAATTTATAGGAAAACAATTGTGCTCAGACACCGAAGGACCAATGCGCATCAAACAAGAATCAAAATTTTGACACTGCATTGGTATAAAAAAAACTGCTTTTAATTCATACGCAATATCCACTAAAGATTAAATTTTATGTTATTTATAGAAGTACAGTATTCGAAAATTTCAAACAAATAAATATGTAGTTACCGCAATACTTGGACAACAAAACAAAATAATAATTTTGAAAGCTAAATTTGTGTTCCCCAATATATTTACGCAATTCGAATACCTGACTTTCTTCTTTTACCTCCAACCTTGGAGGTATAAGAGCTTAAACGTTAAGCATCTCATAATTCCCGGATGAAAGGTTAACTGAAAGTACCTGAACCGCTCATAAAAGATCTACCTACGTGGCCTTTACTTGTCGGGTTTCATAAAAAAATGCAATATCGTCTTACTTTATATTTTATTCTTGTGATGAAAAAAATTGTGTGGCTTGCATGTTATGGGGGTTTTTGACTTCATGTTTTGTTCCAAAATTATTGTTCATATACATTTGAGTAATTAGATAACTTCTGAAATGAATCGTAAATCTAAGCTGTAGTAGACTTTTTGATAGATAATTATGATATGAAAAATTACAGAAGAGTAGTGGTGGTCCAGTGGTAATGGTATATTTTTTTTTTTGCTTGGAGATATGCTCATGCATACTGCACTACCACGGGGAGATAGTGCAGTTATGTTGGACTCTAACCCACTAAAACTCCACGGTGTCCCTCCTGTGCCGCTTATGGCGGGAACACGGGCACGCGTTAGCACTCACCGCGAACCCGCCGCGGCTGTCCGTCAACAGGGTCCGTTCCCTCGGGGGAGTACCCCTCATCACCGGCGCACCAGAACACACTGTACTCCGTGACCACCCCAGCGACCAATCAGCACATGGACGCCAGACGACCCCGTGTATGGCACCCTTGGTCCCCCTGTGACGGGTCATGGTCAATGGCCCCGCCACCTACCATTTTTCGGCCGCAGGGGATAGGGAGAGCGGCTAACGTAATACCGACACTTCTCCTCCCCTGCGGCCCCACCGCGTCCGCCATCAGACGGTGGCGACCCCGTCCGGGCCGCGGAAGGTAGGGAGAGCGGCGCACCGCAATACCGGCACTCCTCTCCCGCCGCGGCCTCCAACCCTCAGCCGCGACATCGTATGGGACCTGGGAATCTCCATAAGACATCGCGGCTCGCCTCAGTTGCGATGTCGCCTGTTACCAAGCGGCACCGCAACCTACCAGTTGGCCGCTACGTCGTCGGCTTAATCGGCAAAAGCCCTGATGAGCGGCCCCTCCTCGGGTTCCTCTTCGCTTCACCGTGGGTGACCAAGCCACGGTTACTGAGCCCCCCCGCCTCGACAATGCGGGAACCCACCGGGGGGGAGTGGTAATGGCTGCGACTTACAAGTCGTAGATCGTGGGTTCGAACCCAGGCAGGCGCTTTACTTTATGTAAATTATATAATCCCACTGCTCTCAAAACGGTGAAAGAAAACATCGTGAAGAAACCGACATATTCTAAAATCAAAAAAAAATCGTAGATACATCCACCTATCCGCATTGGGCCCGTGTGGTGGTTTACGGTCCATTCCCACTCACAGAGAGGAGGCCTGTATCCCAGCAGTGGGAACATTAAAAGGATGATGATGAAATTGCAGAAGTTCAAACTTAGAATCCATTTCATAGGGTGACATTCAACGGTCCCATTGCTAAAATGAAAGGAAATAAATCTTTGGATGACAACCTTTGGATGGATTTCAAAGAGAGAAGGAGAGACAATACTGTGAAAACTACTTAAAAACATGATAAATTTGTCTGCAACTAAAGTTAAAATAGAAACACCCAATAACACGCTACGCAACAAAATAGAACAGAAATAGAAATCGTTTTTTATCCTGATGGTAGCTGGTACACAGTTATGAAGAAGATGAAATTTCAGAGTAGCTTAAATATTACTTATAGCTGTATTAAATCATTATAATTGCCAATGAGTCACAAACTAGACAGTAAAGGAGGACATCCCAAATAATGAAGGACATCCCATTCAGCTTACATCTACAAAACGAATGTAGTTACAAATCTGTGTCCTCCACAAACATTACAGAAAAGCTTTTTAATTAGCCAGAAAATACAGTTTATTAATTAATTACTTAAAACTCGAGACCTCTCAGTATTTCATTATAAGAACTTAGCACAAGTACAATACTTGAGTCGGTATACTCGCGAAGAAACAATTGGAAAATACTGTTAGCATGTTTCTATAATACTCTTTGCCGAAGTACAAGGGCACGGAGTTCAGTGATGGTAAAGTATCTATTAACTGCAAATAACAATAAATAAAAATGTTTTCTGCCAGATGATAGATTATTTTTATTTGGTGTATTTTTAATCGACTTCCCAAAAAGGACGAGGTTTCTCAATTCAACCGTATATATATATGTCGCATCAAGGCTGGCCGATAGATGTAAACCATCGGGAAGTCAGGATGTATTCCTTTAGGTTAAGACATCGTGTGTGGGCAGGTCGTTGGGTACAATCGTGAAAATGAAATCACACAAATTATTCGATACACTGAGTATATTCAAATAGACACAAGTTACATTCTTGCTTACTAATATTACGGATCGACACTGATTCTACGACGTGTTCCCCAGCACGGAAGTGCTTATAAAAAGCGCACCAATGCGTAGTTGTTATTGCTTTGCCGCCAGATGGCGTGCTTGCGATTTGTTTTGACGTCCGTACTATTGACTAAACCTGACACGGCCATCCTGCGAGACAGGCGTCCTCGTCTGTTCCTCATTGTCAGGATTTAACAGTGTATCGAATCATGTGGAAATCCTCAATGGATGTCCTCAGCCCTTGGGGAAAGCTGAGGGGTCTGTCAGACTCCTACTGACTAAAACCACATGGTGTTCTCTAGGCCGTAGTTCCTCTTGAGAGGCGAGCGTGGAACACACACGTCGCCTTCTCGGGCCTCTCTCAGGTGACAGATCCCCAAATCTATCACCCGCCGGCTTCATCATCTTGTCCTCGCTCCATGCCACCTCATGTCATGTTGCGCCACACGTCCTCTTAGTCTACTCCGACCCGCCTGTCCCCCATCATACAAGGGATGTTTTTCTGAAACACAAAATTTCCATACAGTATTCACTCGTCCAATCCTGAAGCATACTCTATGTGAGTGAGGAAACATTTTGAATCAATCAAACATGATCATTTAAATGTCTCCTTTCACCTTTGCAAGGAAAGAGTAATTCCATTTCCAATATAAAGAAAATAGTAACTCAAACATCGATTTGGTACCTAAAAGCACCCAATCTTTGTGATTACATAGTCCAAGTACCACTGATAGTCATTAATCTCAAATTAAATCCAGCAAAAGAAACCACCAGGCATCTTATTCACGATATTTAGCTATCTCATAGCTCTCTTAGCAATCACAATTGCTCTACTCTAACATCTCCACGATGTCGAGTCAACTCAACTCTCTGAACTCAGAAACTGTTCACACAGAGATTTAGTCTGTCCTATGTTACGTCAATTCATTATCTACTATCTCAATTGGTACTTGAGCTCCATGTGTCTTACTAACACGATCTACGCAAAGTAATCAACATTAGAAAACTAAAATTATTTAAATTTTCGTAATGAGGGCTTCATGATTCGAACGTCATCAAAATTATCATGGTGACCCCACCAAACGCATGACTGCGAGTTTACTTTCTTTTAACCTCATGACTCAATAGGAACTTTCTGTAAGGTTCCTAACACAAACATGAATTTTCACGCCAGACAGTGTCAAAGTGTTGCCATACAGGCCTTCCGTTGCCATAAAGACCAACAGTTGCCACACAGGCCAACAGTTGCCACACAGGCCAACAGTTGCCACACAGGCCAACAGTTGCCACACAGGCCAACAGTTGCCACACAGGCCAACAGTTGCCACACAGGCCAACAGTTGCCACACAGGCCAACAGTTGCCTCACAACGCTCGGCTACTCCTGACCAAACTAGTTTATTGGGTTCGTGAAAATAGAGATTTTAGAACCCTACTCTTTAACTAAACCGTTACCCTGGGCCATGTACCACAGTCATTCCAAACAAACTTTAAAACTTATTCTGCAGCAAAAACTGCCAAGCTTACAGAAACTCTCGAGTAAAACCTCTAACGCCACGGCTCTATAGCCGACTAGCAATTATATTGCTCTCACACAACGGTCTCTCTAAGACCCCGACCTCCGCCAGAATCCACTGGTACGGTCAAACATAATATGGCTGATAGACTCAATTACTCGACACCTTAAGCTTGCTCATCATTATCAAAATCCTTTTGACATCAACATCGACTGGTACATAGCCCGCTGGCATCTTCCTTAACCTACAGTGTGCATACTTGTAGGTTCTAAGCGTACCTATTTAAAGCTTTCGGTGTATAACGATCACTATCCTGTCATAATGACCTATCGCGGACTTAATACAAGGCCTATTTAAATTTCGTACTAGAGATTCCCACACAACACTATTCATTAGAAAAAAGGTCCGACGATCAACAAGTTCAACTAAACAAAGTAATTGTAACAATTCTGTTACTCTTTACCATAATTCAAAGGCAATGCACACTCAACTCATGAAACCTCTTCAAAAACCCATCGCCACATGTTACGCATGAGGTGCGGTCCAGAATTTGTCTAATGAGCAGAAATGTTAATCAGATTTGGTTTCACTACTACTGTCATCAACTATGACGTCTAATTCTCAAGGAACTTGGTGATCGGGGATCCTTCTCACAAGATTCGCACTTTTTACCCAAAGATCTTGGAACATACAGACTGTTAATATGAGGGGACCAATTAAGCCTAATAATGTCCTATGAAGCCGTGTGAAGGAGCTTCACGAATTAACTCTGATCAAATCTTTAAAATCAAATACCAACAGTAACTATTTACTATCGCTCACTAACTCAGTTTTTATGCAAGGAAAACGAATGCCAGATCTACTGCTATCATAATATTACTTTGAAAGTAAGAAAGTGAATTCAGATCTGAAGACGGTGGTTGTAAATCGTTACGCAACAAGATCCTTTCTGAGTACAGGTAAATGACCAGTACCGTTACTAACTTGATACAATTTCGTTACCCCACGACATTACAGACTCGCTTTGCCACTGAAAATTACTAGTTATTCAGTCATTTTGGATATATCAACTCCTTCATATGGGATATCTCATCCTAAGGTTCGCACTAAACCTAATATTGAAACTAGGAAAGTACTAACTAGCTAATAGGAAACTCATTAGCCACCTGCCTTTTACTAAGTTTGTCTTAATTACCCAGTGATAGTGCCAGATATCACCACGACCAACTCAGTGGTCAAACATGAACACTCTTAAAGCTCGAACTAGCATCTCTTCACTAGAGAACCTTCGACCTCACTATCGAAATAACATGGAAGCGACTCACCGAGAATTCCATTCCAAACTTTCGCGCGCTCCAGACATCACAGCTGTGGTCATAGCGTTCGACTACCACCTGCGAACTGCTAGACTGCCATCGGTCTTAACCTCTCAGACGTTGACACGTCAACCTTCGCGCTCAGCATCTGAATCGCTAGCCTGCAGCAGAGGCTTCAGGCTGCGACACAATATGGTATCTGAAACATGAAAAACATTACGAGAGTATATGTTCACACGGTTATCTTAACCATACACAGCTTTGATGGAAATTAATCGATGCACCGGTGTACTCGTAGTAACCTAAACTAATCAATTTGCCTAGCCTTTTCCCAACCATATTGGGGTCGGCTTCCAGTCTCACCGGATTTAGCTGAGTACCAGTGCTTTACATGGAGCGACTGCCTATCTGACCTCCACAACCCAGTAACTGGGTAAAACGGTACCCCTTGGCAAGACTGGTGTCAGATCTCAGGCCTCTGACTACCCGTAACGACTGTCAAAGATCTTCAAATGACAGCCGGGACCAACGGCTTAACGTGCTCTCCGAGGCACGGAGGAAACCCGGTATGTTAAAATGGTCACCCATCCACGGACCGACCTCGCCAAGCGCTGCTTAACCTCGATGATCGACCAGTGCGGCTGTTATTATTTAGCCACGAGCTTCTAGTAGTAGTAGTTACCTAAACCGGCATGGCCAAATAGGTTATTAGGGACACCGAATGTGAGTGCAGAGCCTCTGTCCTAAACATGACACATTGCAATGTCCCAAGTGTCCAGGAAGGTATATGGACTTTAGACAATTCAACGAATGCCATAGCGGCCATGGCATTTAAGCCTCAACGTGGTCTGGTAGGGTTTACGTTCCAGATAGTTTGCCTCTCTGACTCGAAAAGAAGAATACCATACTTCTTATCAAACTTAACTCTCACTGCATAAAACTGTCACATTATCAAAACTAATCAAAATATTTCATTTGGTACTATTATTATTGCCGAAACGATGTGTTTGGTACGGCAATGCTACTACATCGCTCTAAAATCGGAACAATAACAGTCAGTCAAGGGTTATTGCCAATGATAGCAGAATAATAACTCGTCAATAACACCAAAACTTGACCAGCGATAACTAACATGAGATTATGGACCTGACATGGGCCATACCGTAAACAAAACCAGAATTTTGAATAATGTACACACTTTTTCATAGTCATAATAAAAATTAAATTTAAAATTTAAAAACCCCCGACTCAAAAAACCCTCTAAAAAGTAAGAAATAATATGTACTGGCACACTGGCACTTTACGTTTAAAATACCTAACTACTATTTAATTTTATCCAAGCGTCGTCGTCGCGTTGGGGGACCGCTAAATACCAGCTATTCTTTGTATAACAGAACACTTTCTTTAATGCTGGGTAGGTTTTTAAGCCTCTTATGTTTGGCGGTACCTTCTCCAGTTTCGCGCCTTACACTTATCTATGTTTTTATAAAAAAGCCGTGAAGTTACATATCAGTTACAGTTTAGTCTTATTATGAAATATGGAAATTAATCTGTCTTTTATTAGCTTAACATTGATAAAGTTACTATTAATAGAGTTACCTGCATATTATTATTGTGTTTTTACTTACGTACAAACTTAGTTTCATGCATAAACCTATAAATAGATTTGTTATCGTTCTAAATCATGATGCAGTGCGTGCGCGCAGCACGCGGGTCGCGGTGCAGTTTTCTTGTATTTACATTAATTCTTTATCATTTTTTTGTTATATTTCTAGCTTGGCGGTCCCCCAACGCGACGACGACGCTTGGATAAAATTAAATAGTAGTTAGGTATTTTAAACGTAAAGTGCCAGTGTGCCAGTACATATTATTTCTTACTTTTTAGAGGGTTTTTTGAGTCGGGGGTTTTTAAATTTTAAATTTAATTTTTATTTCATGTTTTTTAAACTTTATTTACTAGTAGTCACGCTAAAATTGACCATCTTTGGGTATAGTTGTCGTTAGGACTTGTTCTAAATATTATTACGGGTTGTGTGGTAGATGCTGGTAATATAATAAAACCACATAAATAAGATTATATAGTGGACTGTATTTAAATTGAAGCACAAGGTACATTAATAAAATATATAGGTACGTGTTATACTGGTACGGGGCGAATGATGACTGACTTAGGATCGTTCACATGAACGGGATGAGTGGATTATTATGTATGATTCATACATAAATTGGCTACTCCAAAGATGATACCTCTGCTGTAAGTTACTGAGGAGTTGGATGTCCTATGATTCCTGGTGATGCCCCAGCATCAGGTCAAGATTATTATGTTTTAGCAATATCATTGAACTGACAGTTTATCTCTCAATCCCCTATCCATCACCAGCACCATCCATCATCAGACCCTAATCACCATATATCTAGAACCTATACAATGAGACCATTCCAATGAGTGCAAAGACGAAACCTGTGCTGTATATACTGAGGAATTGGGTGTCCTGTGACTCCTGGTGATGCCCCAGCATCAGGTGAAGATTATTATGTTTAAGCAATATCATAAAACTGACAGTTTATCTCTCAATCCCGTATCTATCACTAGCACCATCCACCATCGGACCCTAATCACCATATATCTACAACCTATTTAATGAGACCATTCCAATGAGTCCCAACACGATACTTCTGCTGTAAGTTACTGAGGAGTTGGGTGTGCTGTGATTCCTGATGATGCCCCAGCATCAAGTCAAGATTATTAGGTTTTAGCAATATCATAGAACTGATAGTTTATCTCTCAATCCCCTATCCATCACCAGCACCATCCACCATCAGACCTTGATCACCATCTACGTACAACCTATTCAATGAGACCATTCCATTGAGTCCAAAGACGATACCTCTACTGTAAGTTACTGAGGAGTTGGGTGTTCTGTGATTCCAGGTGACGTCCCAGCATCAAGTCAAGATTATTATGTTTTGGCAATATCATTGAACTGACAGTTTATCTCTCAATCCCATATCCATCACCAGCACCA
The DNA here is from genome assembly GCA_945859665.1 of Anorthoa munda. Classification (NCBI taxonomy): domain Eukaryota; kingdom Metazoa; phylum Arthropoda; class Insecta; order Lepidoptera; family Noctuidae; genus Anorthoa; species Anorthoa munda. The sequence continues at coordinate 23,383,053 of OX243910.1, forward strand.
TCCACCATCAGACCCTGATCTCCATCTATCTACAACCTATTCAATGAGACCATTCCAATGAGTCCAAACACGTTACCTATGCTGTAAGTAAGCGTGGAGTTGGGTGTCCTGCTGATTCCTGGTGATGCCCCAGCATCAAGTCAAGATTATTTTGTTTTGGCAGTATCATTGAACTGTCAGTTTATCTCTCAATCTCATATCCATCACCAGCACCATCCACCATCAGACCCTGATCACCATCTACGTACAACCTATTCAATGAGACCATTCCAATGAGTCCAAACACGATACCTATGTTGTAGTTAGCGTGGAGTTGGGTGTTCTGTGATTCCTGGTGATGCCCCAGCATCAAGAGATTATTATGTTTTGGTAATATCATTGAACTGACAGTTTATCTCTCAATCCCATATCCATCACCAGCACCATCCATCATCAGACTCTGATCACCATATGTCTACAACCTATTCAATGAGACCATTCCAATGAGTCCAAAGACGATACCTCTGCTGTAAGTTACTGAGGAGTTGGGTGTCCTGTGATTCCTGGTGATGTCCCAGCATCAGGTCAAGATTATTATGTTTTAACAATTTCATTGAACTGACAGTTTATCTCTCAATCCCCTATCCATCACCAGCACCATCCACCATCAGACCCTGATCACCATCCTTCTACAACCTATTCAATGAGACCATTCCAATGAGTCCAAAGACGATACCTCTGCTGTAAGTTACTGAGGAGTTGAGTGTCCTGTGATTCCTGGTGATGCCCCAGAATCAGTTCAAGATTATTATGTTTTAGCAATATCATTGAACTGACAGGATTCTAAATTTCAAATCGATTAGACCTATGAAAGTTGCTCATATCTTTTCCTCAATTAGTAGAGAGCTGATTATCTTAAAATGGCTGAGAATATTTTCTTGAATCATGGCTAAGAACACTCTCGATTAAGTCACCTTTTAAACAAAAAAAACTAAATCAAAATAGGTCCACCCGTTTGGATGCTATGATGCCACAGACAGACACACATATACACCGATACACAGATACACAGATACACAGATACACAGCAACACACCTCAAACTTATAACACCCCTCTTTTTGCGTCGAGGGTTAACAAAATGAAAACGACTCACCAGATTTGCATAAAGATCTTTGCGCATGGACATTTCCACACGTCCACAATCTCCTCCTTGACCTGTCCAGCTTCTTGGTTGTTGCTAGCTTCCTTGCAGCTCCACTCCGGACTGGTTTTTGATTATTCAAGACTGAGGGTAGTCTCAACTGACACCGCGATTTTTTTTCAAGAATGTAACCATTTTCACTAACATTGTTTTTACGTGTGATCTCATTAGCACGACCGAATCCCAATTCTGATGTCGCATCAAGGCTGGCCGATAGATGTAAACCATCGGGAAGTCAGGATGTATTCCTTTAGGTTAAGACATCGTGTGTGGGCAGGTCGTTGAGTACAATCGTGAAAATGAAATCACACAAATTATTCGATACACTGAGTATATTCAAATAGACACAAGTTACATTCTTGCTTACTAATATTACGGATCGACACTGATTCTACGACGTGTTAGCTCTACGGCTGTCAGTACTCAACTGCCCACTTCCCCAGCACGGAAGTGCTTATAAAAAGCGCACCAATGCGTAGTTGTTATTGCTTTGCCGCCAGATGGCGTGCTTGCGATTTGTTTTGATGTCCGTACTATTGACTAAACCCGACATATATATATTGTTTTTATGTGTGTTCGCGGATAACTTCGTCGTTTATGAACCGATTTTGATGATTATTTTTTTGTTGGCAAGGAGATAAACCAAGGGTAGGACAATGATAAGAAAACTAGGATCTGATGATGGGGTCCTAGAGAAATCGAGAGAACTCCTCAAATATTATAGGCATACATATAGCGATTTTTAAATTTTCATCAATAATACAATCATTTGCACTCAGAAAGTATCATTTGGTGAAGTAGAACTGATGAAGAAGACCACAATGGCCACTGGAACTCCAAAATAAAACTATGTATCCTAGTTATGTTTGGACTAATTGGAATCGTCATAATATGAGCTTTGGCTATAAATGATTTTCATGTTAATTGGAGGTACCTACCAAAACAAAAAAGAGGAAAATAAAAAGCTTTTTAACAAAAAATCAAACCGACTTCCAAAACAAAACACTTCAAAGCGAAAAATATATTTATTTTCCGAAGTCGGTGTCGAATAACAGAAAACAATGGGTACAAAAGACACCGACTTTAGAAAAGAAAGTTATTTCTCGCTTTGAAGTGTTTTGTTTTGCAAGTCGGTTTGATTTTTTGTTAAAAAATCTTTTATTTTTCATATGTTTGTAAAAGGTCATCTCTAGAAATACTAATCCGAACCAATGGCCCAGCGGCAGATAACACGTTAAACTTAATGACGCCACGATATCTATGACACAATAATTGCCCTAAACACTATAGTTTAGGGGAAAAAGAAACGTCTCACGTTGCTTTTAAATGTGGATTAATTTCCTACGTATCATGATACGTTGTTAGCAGCTTCACGCAGAAATAATTTTCCCGTACCGAGGTCCTATAACCGTTCTTTTGAGTCTTCCCCGAGCCGTTTCCAACGAACATGTTACTTCAAAATGGAAATTAATTAACACGCGATTTAAATCCATTCAGATTCAGATATTTTATATTTATTTGCATAAACATGTGTATACATACAACAAACAAAAGTAAGTGCATGCAGGATAACAATAAAATAAATGGCTCAAACATGTTTGCCACATACTACGGCGTGTGCAAATTTTCAATTAATTAATTAATACAATAATAATAATAAATGATAAACACAAATAATAAATGAAATAAATCTAAAAGCAATTATTACAATTAATGTCAACACAACAATTTAAAACAGTAAAAATTTAATGACAAAAATGTAAAACATATAAAATAAGAATAGAAACAAAATAATAATAAGCCAAAGTCAAACAGCAATAAATTGTGCCAAATCTATGTAAAAAATATCAATTAGCGTCAAATAACAATAATTTATGTCTAATCAATCCATGTAAAAAAGAAAAAGAAATAATATATCAATCAATTGTCAAATAACAATAATGTAGGTATGTCAAATTAATCAAATGTCACAATAATAAAAATATATGCCAAATCTAAATGAAAAAATTTTTTAATGAAATGTCACAATTAAAGAAAAAAAAACCAAAGAAAATATAAAATAATAATGTATGTCAGACCCATGTAAAAGTTAATAGACTCAGAGCAACTATAACTAAACGTTGTCAAACTTAAAGCATTTATTTTACTTTTGAATTGTCAAGGTAAGGCAAGGTCCAAATCTTAGATAAATATCTATTGAGAAAAAAAAGTCATTATCAAGTAAATACGGTCAGAAAAGTGTGAGATAGATTTTCTTAACTTCTGATTACTCCATGACAACCTTCGTCAATAAGACCTACCGCCAAGAGACAAGTATTGGCCGCACATAATTGGCTTTGTTTCTTTGTACAGATTTGTTGATTTTGTAACGGTAATTTGCAGTCCAGAGCCCGTACTATTGTTATGTTATATTATATTGTTATGGGACAGATGTTTCATGCTAAGAGCTCATGGTAGGCCCCTGTTCTTAATATATATGTTCAGACCCCACTCGAATAGCGTTCTTATGTTGGTAGTAAGGTATCGTAATACCGTTAGTATTATTAAGTTCTCCACGAATAGTGGAACTTTGAATTGAAGAACAATATCGTTCGGAAACTTTGTTTTTGTTCTGTGGTTGGGTTTGCTCCATTAGTAGCTGTGTTTCTTTTTAATAAAGATCCAGCTTTATTCTGTCTTGTGTTCACTGAATATTCTGGAATAGGTTTACTATATTTGTTATACTTAGACTAAAGAGCAGTATTTTTCCAGTTTTTTTGTCTATATTATACGAAAGAATAAAATTTATTTAGCAACACCACATGAAATTCGCATGGTACACAAAAATAACAATAAAATAGTATGCCAAATTAAGAGTATGTGCCTGAAGGATGCGCCATAAAGTTCCATTATGTTTATATTTAATTTGACCCAGAGGCTGTACCATAACGTTCCAAAACTATCATGGATACACTGTGAAAAAGGGACAGGACTATTTTTCTTACATAGCTCCGTCTCTTTCTCACAGTGGAACCATGATAGTTTTGACACGTCATCGTAAGGCCCCAGTTCTAAGATAAATATAGAATTTGCTAATTACCAACATCGTCTTCTCCTTAGGCTCTAGAGTATCCACCCCAGTGAATTTCAATAGCCGTGGCTTGGTTACTGACGGTGAAGTGAAGAGGAATCCGAGGAGAGGCCACTTGTCAGGGCTTTTGCCGATTAAAGCCAACGACGTAGTGACCAACAATTGAGTTGCGGTGCCACTTGGGTGACATCGCAACTAAGGCGGACCGCGTTGTTGTATGGGAGGCATCACGGCTGAGGGTTGAATGCCGCGGCGGGAGAGGAATGCCGGTATTGCGGTGCACCGCTTTCCCTTCCTTCCGCGGCCTGGACGGGGTCGCCACCGTCTGATGGCGGTGGGGCTGCGGGGGTGGAGTGTTGGTATAGCATTGGCCGCTCTCCTTGTTCTTTGCGGTCGAAAATTGGTAGGTAACCTGACCAGTCACAGGGGGACCAAGGGTGCCATACACGGGGTCGTCTGGCGCTCATGTGCTGGTTTGGTCACTGGGGTGGTCATGGCGTGCAATGTGTTCTGGTGCGCCGGAGATGGTGGGCAATCTGCAGAGGAGGGTCCGCGGATGAGTGCTAACGCGTTCCTGCCTTAAGCAGCAGCGTGGAGTTTGAGTGGGTTGGAGTCCCACATAACTGCGCTATCTCCCCGTGGTAGCGCAGTATGCGTGAGCACTTCGCAAGGCAAAAATAAAATGGCTCTATAGTTAACATCGAATGGCACTTATTCGATTTAAGCAAAGGCGATGGCCAATATGTCAACATGTAAGGGATTGACGGTTGGAACATGACGGGTTTGACATTTCGATAGCGGTTGATAATCCTATACATTTTTGAGTTTTCTCAATCGCTATCGCAACGCTTTTGTGGATAGAATTTCATTTGTTATTAACTGTTTATTTAGAAGTCAACCTTTCTAGTCAAATCATCATCTAATAGACAACACAATCCGTCCAAAGCTTCGTCTTTACTTCAAACATTTTACGAAGGAAGTTTCACATTTTTCACACCATATTTACGTACAAGGCACCAACATATATTCGACCTAAGTGAGGGGCCTTCAAACTTCGCCGTCGCGTGCATTAGCAACACTCGAACACTTGGGGAACTATTGCTAAAGTGTTCGCAAACGGTGCATCTGCTTCAAAGTATCTTACATGAATTCTACGATGACGTCGTTGGTAAACTTGTGTATGTAATAAAGTTATGATGAAAGGGTTCATGACAATTCACAATAAATTCACGCCTATAATCCCCGAAGCGTTAGGCAGAGATGGAGTTATAGTACACCCACATTTAGCCAATTTTGTTTAAGTCCGGACACAAAGCTCTTGCTCTCGCAACAACATTTTGCCCGACGTGGGAATCGAACCCAGGGCCTCTTGCGTAGCGCTTGAGAGTTTTGAGATCATTAGACCAACGACGCAATTTTGTTTATAGACAGACATGTTTATAAAAAGTAATTCTCTAGAATAGAAAGGGCATTTCCGAAAATTCTATCACTGATAGATCGCAGAGTGACATACGTTACTTTAGCAACAGGAGTAAAATCAAGTAATAACCAATAACCTTCGCCTCTGATTGTAATCTTTCCTTCCTTATTCCACCACTTATTAAATTATCAGCCTAATGATACGATGAACGCACGAAGATTATAATATCCAATCCATAACACCCACGCTTTGAACGCACAGAATATTGATCGTGTTTTGTTGTTAGTAGAGAGGAGGACGCAGCTGCTATCTCTTTACTAATACATTAATGTGTCATGTCTTGTAAGACCTTATTAGAAGAGAAACCACAAAGCAATTACTCTATGGTAGGTTTTGCAGCAGATTTGGCCATGTCAAAAAATATCCTGCAGAAACGAACTGCTGAGATAAAAAGTTAATTTAAAAATTAAAAACCCGACTGCTTATATAACAACCTAAAAAATGGTAACCAAGACGATAATCATGCTGTGCAGTCGGAGGTATATCAGGTGGTCAGCCAGCTCGCGAATATGTGTCCTCTGACTGCACAGCATGATTTTCTTCTTGTGTTTCTTTAGTTATATTTTCTTTTTATTACTTTTAAACATATAAGTAGCAGTATCTTGGCGTCCGAGCTCTGCTCGGGGGAAAATAGGGAAAACGAAGTTTTCTAAAAATGAAAGAGCTAGATCGATTTATCGCCCCCGAAACCCGCTGCATACAAAATTTCAAGAAAATCGTTGGAGCCGTTTCCAAGATCAGATTATATACAAGAATTGCTCGTTTCAATGTATTAGATTGGATCAGATAGATAGATAGATACTTTTGTAACCACCTCTTAAAACCCTTCACTTTGATACCCCACTAGATGGGTTCGGAAGAAAAAATAATTGGGACCCGCGCAAATCACAATATGGCGCGCAAAATACGCCAAGCTTTTTTTTTAACGTCACATATTTAATAACACTTGGACGGTCAAGACACGAAAGTGGATTTAATAGATAGTGAATTAAAATTCTTACAGTTCTTACTCTCCTTCTTTAATCATATAATGAAACAGGTGCCAATAAACTTGCCACCACATGTTAACTATAACTGGCCGTGGTAGTGGCAAATAATTTGGGCCAAACAAATTTGAATGACAGTGACTTGAAGAAGAACAAGGTTAACTGTTGCAATGTGGTTGTACTATAGGTACAACATCATCATTTCAGCCGAAAGACGTCCACTGCTGGACATAGGCCTCCACCAAGCGTCGCCACACTGATCGGGCCTGTGCGTTTCGCTTCCGCCGGACTCCCGCAGCCTTGATCAGGTCGTCGCTCTACCTAGAGGGAGGCCTTCCAAAGCTGGATTAAGTACATCTCTGCCTAAACCTTTGGGGAAAACAGGCTTGATGTTATGTTATGAAAACGGCAAATTGGTATAAAAACCACGCCTGTTAGAAGGATAAAATGATCACAGAAATTATTTGTGGCTAGCAAACTGTCTTCCTTATCGGTTGATTGCCTTTCACACAACACCCGCAAATGAGGCTAATTATCTCGCCAAACGATGTGATTTGTGAAGCTTTGTTATTCAGTGAATAACCTAAATCAATGCTTTTCCTTCCTGGTATCAGAATAATTTGCTTTTCTCTCTATCTCTCTACTTTCGTAATAACAAGGAAAATATTAATTGAATGGTAATCATGAGAGCGTAATGATGGTTCTGTCTGTGTGTGTGTCTGTACCTTTCTTTATTTTTTTTTTATTTATGTGTCTATTTTATTTTATACACCATATTAGTCAGCTACCGACTCCAATGTACCTAATAATCAACCCAATAGTTATGTTGTAAGAAATAGCGGCCAAGGACTGGTACAAGGAATGTTAGTAGCTGCCTAGGCCTGCTTTTGATTACCTATTTATTGTATTTTATAATTGTTTGTTTTACTCTAGACGCTTTTACGTGTTTACGCTTTTACGCTTCTACCTACTGTTTTTGAGTTTTTGAGTAAATAAAAATATATTATAAAATATATTATTATTATTATTTTACGTGCACGTCTTTTTACATCTTTCTCACATATATATTATTTTTTTCAACAAGAATGGTGTAACTAAATACTTGTAAAACACTTTTTTAAAAGAGTAAGTGTGGAGTTTCTTGTCCGTTCTTCTCCATAACAAGCTACTTTTCCGAATGGACGGTAGAATCAATTATTATTCCTATTAAATTTAAATTTTTGACGTTCAAACGTCCGCTTAATGGCCTAATTAAATAAAGAAATTTTGATTTGGATTTTTTTGGTCGCCCGGCAGCGAGTTGGACAGACGACATTGTTGCAATCCCTGGATAAAAAAAAAAAAAAAACCTGGATAAGGGTTGGCATAGGAGCGTGGGGATTGGTACAATAAGAAAAAGGCCTATGCAGTATGCACATCAGTGGGCAAAGTTAGGCTGTGGATAATTATGAAGAAATACCAAAAAAAAACTTGGTTGAGCTTAGGCAGGTATAGCAATCCGTACTGGCATACGTAGTGGCTCTGTGAGATGTCGAGCTCGAGGTCTTTTTGATTTTTTGTCGATTCAGTATTTTTTAATTTTTTCAAAAACTGAATCGACACGAAAAATCTATATGATTATTGAAACTACTCACGAAATTTCACGAGAATCGGTCGAGAAATGCGATCTGTAGAGGAGAACAGCCGGACATCCGGACATACGAAAGCATTTTTGACCAAGCTGAAACGGAGACGCTTCGCGCTCGCTCGGTCAAAATATTTCTAATCTATCTCCTAATCAACCTAATCAATAATGCCCCAAAAAATCCTACTCGCACGAAATTCATAAAAGATTTTCCTCTTTTCAGAAAATCGAGCAGCCATTCTTGCAAGCCGCCCAAACGACTCTTGGCGAAAGATACACTCCGAACATCGAAACTATATACAAGAAGACCATCAGATTTATTTTAGAGAACCTGGTGAAAGGCTACGAGGACGGCAAGGTGGAAAACGGGACGGCAGAATCTTGACAGGAGAACTATTGAGACTTGTATTGTAGTTTAATTTAAATACGGTTACCTTTGATTACGGTTTGGTTGTTAGAGTTTAAAGTTGGGTAAAGTTCTAAGCTTGTAAGTATTCATTATCAAAATCATCCACTAACTTTCGGCTCTATGCAATGTAACGTTAAATCTTTGATAACGGATCAAAAATCCAAAAGGTTTATGATTGATCATGACATATCTTAATGCCCATTACATACACACAGGCCTTGGTATAAAGGAACGTCCTCACTGGAAGCATTCTTTCGTGAGCTTTTTTAAACAAGCAATCGTAGGCGAGCAACAATGCTTCCCAGCTAGCCCAGCATTCACTTTCGAGCAAAACTATGAACGTTTGAGTCGAACATTCTCTTGCGAGCTCGGAGCTTTTGATTGACCAAGAAGGTCCTAAACACTTAAGATCAAGGAACTATTCCTTGCTTTACAAGTGGCCAGTAATATTCCTACATACATACTCATTCATTTCATTATCTGAGTACTCGCTTTCGAGCGTTTAATTTGCGTGAACATTCGAATGCGAGCCGTCTCCGCGAAAATTGTTGCGACGTCCACACCGGCCGAAGTTCGCGCTTGCGTGTAAGCTTTGTAACGCTCGGCTCAACGTCCACACCACTCGAATATTCGACGTCGAATGCTCATTACATGTGAGTGCTCTCAGTGAGGATATTCCTTAACTGATAAAATATTACTTTATCTAGACTATTTTATTATGATTTATTTGGTATAGTCAAAGCATTTCGTCTTCCATGCCTACATTCAATATTTCAAATCTTTGCCTGTGTGTATTTTAGCCATCATTACAGTATTCGCTCTTTTGTAGCCATTTCATCTTTCACACTAACCATCCAATGTTTATTGAGTCTTAGTCTTCACCTAATCTTACTTCAAACAGTAGTAGGTGTTCAATTACGTTTCTTTAATATCTTTATTAGCTTCTGCCTACTCATTAATTATATATAACAAGGCGATGTTATAACTTACATATAATACGTTACTATACAAAACATCAATCTTTACAAGACATTCCAATACCTTAATCATTATTTTAATGGTCAGATCTTAATTGTTTTATCATCCCAAGGGAACATTATACCGGGATGAAAAGTAGCCTATGTGCTATTCCATACTATAATCTATCACTGTGGCAAATTGCATCTGATCCGTTCAGCCTTCTTAGCGTGATTGAGTAACAAACATACACACATCCGCACATCAAAACTTTCGCATTTATAATACTAGCTTCTGCCAGCGGCTTCACCCGCCTGAAAATTGTTTTATCATCCCAAAGACATATAATGCCGGGATAAAAAGTAGCCTATGTGCTATTCCAGACTATAATCTATCTCTGTGCTAAATTTGATCCAGATGCGTTCACTCGTTCTGGCGTGATTGGGTAACAAACACACATCCTCCATCCAATCATTGGGATTTATAATATTACTAACTTCTGCCAGCGGCGTCGCCCGCGTGAATGTCGAAAATTATCCCGAAGGAACATATTCCCGGGGTAAAAAGTATACTTAGTGCTATTCCTGACTAAAATATTTCTCTGTGCCAAGTTTCATCCAGATCCGTCCAGCCGTTTAAGCGTGAAGAAGTAACAAACACACACAGTCACAATAGTTTATAATATTAGTAATATTAGCCATCATGAGGCCATCATCTTATTAGTGACCTCCTTTCAAGACATACCATTTTTCACATAATCCATTCATAGTTTTTCTGGCTTTTCCGTACTCATAAAGGTATTCACATTCATATTCATAACTTTTCTGCATAGTCATGTAATAATAAAAATATAATATTTATTTCTTTCCCAAATCAACATTTAACTAGAAATCTCATCAAAGTTTTTTTTTAATGAATTTTCTTACACGATTTATCTCATATTTCCAGAAACTTTAAAATAATATAATTCAATTTAAACACTAAACTTGGGACCTCTGCCAAGACATAAAGCGAACTTTAGCCAACTTTCAACCTTAACTTTCAAACGTGGAATAACTTAAGTTTACGAGTATTTTTTACTTTTAAGATTTGTGTTTAAATAGCTTGGAGAGAAATCTAGAAACTAAACAGAATTACGTGATTTTCAGGATCAGTCCAAAATCATTCGAAATTCTTCTAGAATCTTCTCTTTCTGGGTGTGAAAGTTACTTTAACATAACAATTTTCAGGTTTCTGTATTAGACATAGCTGCAGCGGCTTATTTATACTTTTTCCAAGCTGTAATCGAGTTCCTCATAAGTTATGCATAACATAATATCTCGCCTGTTATCTCCGAAGATATAGAAGAGAGGTGCGAGGTGTGCTTAATATAAGTTATTGTTTGAAAAGAACGCCATGTTTTTATTATGTGCACAAAAGCCGACATTAAAATAGTCTACCACACACCAATATTCACGAGCATTTATTATCAAAAATTCAAAACCCAAGAATGACATTAAAATTTATGCATTCATGCCGAATCCACCCGGCTTTTCAGACAGAAAACCTTCAATAAGATTTCCAGAAGCACGGAATGTCATTGATTTATTCACTGCAAACATTCAATATGAATTTATGATTTCGTCTCTGGGCGTCGATTCGAATCATGAGGTCAGGGGAAAATATGAACGTGCAGTTTGCTTTTGCGACTCTTTGCACGAATTGTATGAGAGTTTCTGAGAAATTCCAATCCTCGTGAAAGTATGTTATGTTATGATGACTTATGAGATATTTAATTTAGTAAAAGTATTTGACGGATGAAATAATAATTCAGCATAAGTTTGCTTCATAAAATTGCGTATATAAGTAAATGATAAGTATTTGGTATTTCAGACTACTTTAAAGCTCCAACAAAATGTGCAACACGACGAAAATGCGATAACGATGCAACATCACGTTTGCTTAGAAATTGTTACAAAAGAATATTTAAAAAAATACACACGGTCGAACCTAGAATCTCGCACCTTTTTTGAAGTCTGCTAAATAGCTTTGTTGAATCGCGTATGTCTGTGAGAACCTTTAAATACAAATTATGCATGGGTTCGTTTACTGTTTTAAGACCAATAACTTTATTTTATTTTTATGATGAAGATTTTACCAAACAATACTGTATTAATAAGATAAGCATAACTATCAAGGTTAAGGCATTTAATTTAGTAGGTACTACGAGTATATTAATATTTAAAATCGCTTCTGTACCACAGTTTGTGCAGGTAATCGGCTCAAAAAGTCCCATGATTAATAGATTAATCCCATGTTTTATCTATTATACCTACCAATTTTACTCATCTTTTATCTAAGGCATGTCTATCTTTATAGATTAAGAATAAGTATCGATTTGATCGATGGGTGGACCGATTACCTAGTTAAGGTTGCAGGAATCCATTGGATGCGAGATACACGGGACCGCAGGCTATTATTAAGTATAAAACAGCAATCAGCAATAATAGCGCAGTCATCGCGCAATGAAACGCTTTATGCCATAAAATCTGGATTAACTAAACAACCGTTTGCTAATCGCTCGCTTATCAAATGCACTTTTTTCGAAAAAAAAACAGCTGTTTGCTCTTAAACTTCTGGACTTATATTTGGGAGCGATTGGTCAACAACAAAGGAAAAAGTAATCGCAGTTCGACCGCCAAATTTTCTCACCTATGGCTGTCGCGCTGCTGCCAAAAACCATACGCAATACGAAATAATCGCGATTCCTTTGCGATAAAATGTGCATTTTATTTGACCAATTGTTCCATAGAGGCAGCACTGTCGACAAATTGGTTTGGTGTGGCTATCGCTGATACATAATCCGGATTCGCGATTAAAGAGCAATTATTGCGCAAAAAGTACGCAAGAAGCAAAACATTTTCGTAATGTGCCTGCTGGTCGATGTGGTGATACATGGGGAAGGCCTATGTTCAGCTGTGGACGTATCTCGCCTAATATGATGATGATCAGTTTTGATGTCAACTATTTTAAGATAAGTTCGCAAACCGTTAATAAATAGGAACCTAAACCAATTCAGCAAGTCGCTGATAAAAATTAAGTTTATAAACAAATTTACATAAAAGGGCATAAGGGGCATTATAGTATTATAGAACTATGTACTTTGTAGGGGTATGGTTTAAATTTAAATAAATATATTTAAATCTGTTATTTAGTTTCATATTCTGTATATTAAAATGTACTACATTAATAAGTTTGTTGGATTTAAAATAGGTACGTAATTATCTCACTGTCTTTGAAGAAATATCTGCTATAAGTATGTTTAATTTGTAACTGTAATTTGAACTTCTGGATGATAATGAATTCTGGTCATTATAATTATTATTAGATTTTATAATAAAATTATAAATTTATAAAAGAAATATATTTTTATTTATATCTACTTGTTGTGTATTTACTTATCCTTAATCCAATATCAATAGTGTCGCAAGAGGCGACTAATGGACAAACCAGAGAATGGGCAGCAGCGTTCTCTGTGCATTTGTAACAACCATACTGTGATCGCCAACCGGCCTGACAAGTGTGGCCATTATGGCAAAATCCCTCATGAATAGCGCAAATAAAAAATAGTACCTAGTGCCCTGCAGCCTGTCTACCCTCGACAACGGTAGCGGTTGAGGTTACGGCATGTTAAGGGGTGCTAAGAATCTCCGGACGAGGTCCGGCTACCCCAACAAACACCGACGACTGGACCTCGCAACGTACAACACGCGCACGCTTCGACTCGCACTTGGCCTGTTTTTTTTATTACAAGACTAGCTGTTGCCCGCGGCTTCGCTCCCGTGGAACACCCCACAGGACCCGTTTTCGAGATAAAAAAATAGCCTATGTCACTCAGGAATAATGTAGCTTTCTATTGGTAAAAGAATTTTTCAAATCGGTCCAGTAGTTTCGGAGCCTATTCGGTACAAACAAACAAAAAAATCTTTCCTCTTTATAATATTAGTATAGAAGTATAGATGTCGCTCGTCTCCTACATAATGTTGATCGTTTTTTTTTTAAATCGAGGTTTGAAAAATAAAGTAGTGTCGCGTTTTAAAAGTGTTTGTTTTGGAGCATATTTAATCATGGATTGTGAAACTGGAGGTCTTTATCCGTGTATTTAAAATGGTTTATTGTTTCGATTCGATTCTGTTTGAACTAGAATATAGCTGATTATGAGCTAAACTTGAGTACCATATGGTGACAGACATAAAGAATTTTACCATCCCATATCTTCCCGTGGGTGTCGTAAGAGGCGACTAAGGGAAACACCAGAGAACGGGCAACAGCGTTCTCTGTGCACTTTAAGAACAAACTGCGATCGCCAACCCGCCTGCCAAGCGTGGCGATTACGGCAAACCCCCCCCAAACCATGAATAGCACAATTAAAAAACGGCCCCGAGTGCCCGGCAGCCCGTCTACCCTCGACTACGGTAGCGGTCGAGGCGATGGCGGCAAGGGGTGCTAAGAATCCCCGGAGTGGACCCGGCTACCCCAATAAACACCGACGACTGGACCTGGCAACTTATAACACGCGAACACTTGACGAGAAAATAGCCGACCTCGAGGAAGAATTGAGCAGGTTACGATGGAGTATTATAGGGTTATCTGAAGGCCGAAGAGAGGAGGAGGACTCGATGATCCTCAAATATGGGAACTTGCTCTATTTCCGAGAGGGTGACCGGCAGTCCTAGGGTGGTGTCGTGTTTAACGTCCATAAGCCCCTTGTGAATAACGTGGTGAAAATCGAGAGTGTGTCAACCAGGGTGGCGTACCTCATACTCAGAACATCCTCGAGATAATCGCTGATGGTCGTACAGGTCTACGCCCCGAACTCGGCACACTCCGACGAAAAGGTGGAGACCATGTATGAGGATATTTCTAGAGCCATGCATGGTTTAAAAACTCACTTCACCGAAGTCATAGGAAACTTCAACGTGAAACTGGGCAAACGAGATGATGTGAGCTGCAAGTGGGGCAATTCGGAGTTGGACATCGGAACCACCGGGGTCACAAGTGGACCTGGCAGAGCCCCGATGTTGCAACGAAAAATGAGAACGACCAACCAAGAACCAAATTTTTAATGCCAATGACAGATTTGTGATCAATTTGGTGAAAAGCGGGAGTGATCACCGCATGGTAAGAGGCACATTTTACATTAATATTAAGCTTGAAAGGTCTCGACTGATGAAGTCCATGCTCCGTCCAACACAGATCCATGTCCAAAACCTCAAGAGGTTTCAGCTCGAACTCTAGAATCATTTCGAGTGTCTAAGGAGCTCCGTGGACGATTACAACGATGGCTTCGTGGAAAATGTCCATACTGTTGGATCTAAGTTCTTCAAGATCCGTCGTACAGATAGAAACAAACAGCTCTCTGATCCTATTCTCAAGCTCATGAAGGAGAGGCGTGAGGTGGCAACTCAATAGACAGATAACTAAATCCTTGTAAAGAGACCTCCGTCGCTTTAATACCGAGCGTAAAGACGCGATTGAGCGAAATAAGGGTTCTAAATTTTTTTAAAGGGATCTGGTTATTGGTGTGACTACACGTCATTTATCTCTATATTATAATATTTAAAACTGCGCATTGCCGGCCAGATGTGGCGAATACTTAGAGACAAGGACCTTCGGGTTTAAATTATGGTCTGACAGGCAACCTCATAAACTATGAAATTCTATTCATTTTAAAATAGTGAAGCGATAATGGACCTTTAACAAAAACAAAGTGGCCAAAAGCACAGGAATAGGGATTTAAGATACGAGATTCTCTACAAAAACTAAGGACCATGTGTTAACAATAAAAGTAGATACACGGACCCGGCCCGGGCGGCAAGCTGAAAACCCTTAGGCGAGGCGATGAAGGCAAAAAAAGGGCTCGAAGCGTGGTTGACGGTAGCGTGGTGGTATGGGAGCAAGGAAAAGGTTGGGGAAGAATGGGGAGTCGGTTTTGAGAGGCGCTAGAGGTCGGGACTTGACTCGAGGCATTGCAAGAGGAAGGACGAAAGATGATGAGTGGCTATGGAACCAATAATCAAAAGTCGTGTCGTGGTAGATATCGTGGTAACGAGTTTAAATATAATTAGTCTAACCCAGTATA
The DNA here is from genome assembly GCA_945859665.1 of Anorthoa munda. NCBI lineage: Eukaryota > Metazoa > Arthropoda > Insecta > Lepidoptera > Noctuidae > Anorthoa > Anorthoa munda. The sequence goes on from OX243910.1 coordinate 23,398,882, forward strand.
AATATTGTGAGTGAGTGAGTGCCGGTATGTTTGGTAAGTTTTAATCATTATATTACGTAGGTAGGCACAAATCACTAATGTACATTGTATTTATTTCCTAATCCACACCTTGGCAGATATTTGTCACTAGCATTTGGTCTAGGGAAGCGGTGAAGTCTTCTTTCACACTTTCATACCCTAATTCATCATTTATACACTAAACAATTACTCATTTGATTAAGGGCCTTTATTGAGCATTAACTGACATTATATACATGGAAGGCGGAACCGCTAATATTCATTTCTATAAAATAGGCTAAATATGGCCGCTCTTAATTGGGCACGTAGGACAACCAAATGTTAGTTGTTAAATATACTGATTCCTATAGAAGGTCTAGCTCAGAACACTTCGCGTAATACTTGCTGTCGCTCAGATCCAGGGAGATGGGGTAGGCTTCATACGGTAGGATTCACTAAGAACCCCAAATTACATCGTCTAATGACGTCTAGGGAACGTGTCTCGTTAAAACCACTCCAAGCCAATTTGTAAAGGCAATACTAAATCGTCACTATTTAGCGAGACACGATATCGGATGGCTGCCGCTCCTAGCGGCCCCGAAAATCCACGCAATGGGCAGATTAAGGAAATGAGAAGCGACGAATAAATCCGCTCCGACGTACAGCAAGTATCTGTCGCAATAAGTTCTGCTACAGACTGAGTCTACGATATGCTTGCATTATTTTTGTATTGTCTTTGTAAAGGGTGTTATGTCGAGGGAGAGCTATTTACCATAGCGCGCGTCCAATAATTCTGGTAGCATGACTCGCTCAAATGGCAGAGGCATTTAGGCACAAAACTGACCACTGTCTTAGGACTGGGCAAGGCATGCTAGAGCATAGGGAGCTTGTACTCTTGGAGCCGCAGCAGATTCTCTCTAGAACCAGCAGTCTAGGCCCGGCAGTACACGTTACGACGTGCCTGCAGCTGAAAGGCGTTCGCACGTCACTTGAATGGGAATCTAGACTATTGTCGAGGAACTCATTAACGTAATTCAAAGTATTGTATTACTCAAAGCAAGCGTAGCGTTCCTTCCCCTGACCTTCCGTTAGGTATATAATGCACTTTGCAACCCCGTTGTCTAATTAACTTCATACATCACTATTGTTTTACTAATATAGTCCTTATGGCTAACAGACAGAAAAGTGTGCTGGGAAGTTTGTTTCATTATTTCTTCTTACCAGCTATTACACCTAGGAAATAATGGCGGGATGGGCGCTTTTGGGGCTGTCTGTAGGAGAGTTGATATAATCAACTCCAGTCACTTCTAGAGTTAAAACTCTCTGCCAATTTAGTTACTTGTATTTGTATTAATGCTTGAATGTATAATTACTATCAGCGACCACTATTCGGTCTTTGGTTTAATACTCTATACATTAGTGTAAAGAGTTTCTCACACAAACTTTAGTTAATTATAATAATTTAGTTTATATCCCTTTATTTACATTTTATCCTTCTAAACCACTTCCAAGTTATAATCTTATAACTGTGAATTCCAAAACAAAACAAAACTATAATTTGGAATTCACGTGTACTCGGTGGAAAGGTGTCCAGGTCAGGCAGTCGAACCTTACAAATTTGTGCGGCTGGATGGGGCACAGATTCTACTTCTTCAGAAGTAGCCGACCTTTTACTCTAAATCTAGGGCAGTTTAGGAAAAACGAAATTTTTATCAGCCTAGGGTCTTTTAGGAACAGTCACATTGGGCAGAGCCAGCTTACATAAATGAAGACCGAAGATGGCAGGATCGTATCCGCCAAACCGGAGCTTCTGATATTCTATGGGCAGTTGTACACATCTAACAGCAAACCCGTTGAGAATCTAGTAAATGACCCAAGAGCTAGATTGACCCGAGACTTTACCGAAGACATCCCGGACGTCAGCCTGCACGAAATTAGGATGACTCTGAAACAGCTTAAAAACAACAAGGCACCGGGTGATGACGGAATCACGGCCGAACTCCTGAAGGTGGGTGGAAAACCGGTCCTTAAGTCGAAGGTTTTATACTCTGACATTTTCATCTGAACTGACATCTGTCTGTCCTATTTATTTTCTTAAGCCATTGACACTTCTTCTTCTCGACCTTCTACAAAGCTGGTTATACATTAAAATCTTCAAAATAAGTGCAGCGGCAGACTGCCCCCTCTGTAAACCGTTTTTTATTCGTTCTAGTCATGATCACTTAAAATTGAGATTTGAAATTGAGAAGATATGACACAGAACGAGGAAAAACGCGTCAGTTTTTGAGTTTGGTACCTCACTGCCGGCCTCACGCCGAAAGTCTGATTTCCTAGAATTACTAAGAGTTTTTTCTTATCTGCAAATCCTTTTAAGCTGAAATATATCCAGTTTGTGTATGAGTGTTAAAAACCTCCGAAGACAATAAATAATTAGTATTTGGTCTCTTAAGTGAACTTTTTACTGTTAATATAAATCGATGTGCCAGTCCGGTTCGTGGTGCATGAACTGAAGCAGCCAACTCTACAGCGGCACGCGCGGCCACAGCGCGCCCGCCAGCAGCACGCGCAGGTTGCGCACGCCGTTCACGTCGGCCCACTGCTCACGGTTGTGTTCCACCAGTCGTTCCGTCGCGCCGTACCACGCGTCACTGGTGTGGTTGCCCAGTCGCCTAGGCGGGCGCTTGCATCAACGGCCACAGCGGATCACATAGCTAGACGTGGTGCAGGGGTGGCACGTCGTACGAAGCTGACCTTTGGTTCTTTAACTTCTATGTTAAAACTTAACTTACGTTTACCTCTTTAGAGCTAATCGCAACGTTAAAAGGCATGGTGCAGGAGTGTGGTGGTACTCTTCTTCAAGAAGGGCAACAACGCCCGGCTGAAGAACCCATCTCACTTCTTAGCCAAATCTACAAGTTGTTTTCAAGAGTCATCACGAATCATCTCCCGCACAGGTATAACGATTTCCAGCCTCCCGAAGAAGCCGGATTCCGTAAAGGCTTTAGCACCGTTGACCACATAAATACGCTGCGGCAGGTTACTCAAAAGATCGAAGAGTCCTGCGTCTCTGCTTAGCGTTTGTGGACTACGACTAAGCCTTCGATTCGATCGAGGTATTTGGGCTGTACTGTAGTCTTTCCAACGGTGCCAGATTGACTACCAGTACATCGAAGTGTTGAAGTGTTTGTACAAAAACGCCACCATGTCAGTCCGTCTTCAGGATCAGACCTTGAAACCTATCCTTCTCCAGCGCAGCGTGAGACAAGAACTTCTCCCTGTCTCACACCGCGCTGAGAAATGACTTCTTATTTCCCTGAAACTGTGCACTGCTGCGCTGGAGGATGTCCTCAAAATTCTGGAATGGACGGGGCTAGGCATCAACGTTAATGGTGAGTACATCACTCACCTTTGGTTTGCCGACGACATAGTGGTCATGGTTGAGACCATGGAGGGCCTCAGTACAATGCTCGATGACCTCAGTAGATCTTCCGAAAGAGTGGGTCTTAAAATGAAGACGGTGTCAAAACCAAGGTGGTGAATGCCCATGAACACCCACTCCTTACAAGATCGGAGACTCTACCCTCGAAGTTGTAGACAATTACGTCCATCTGGGACAAACGGTCCAGTTGGGTAGGTCTAACGAAAAAAAAACCGAGACTTAAAAGGATCCTTACTCAGAGGCATTATATTTTAAAACTAATAAACACCGCCACGATGGCATTCTGATAAACTTGCGAGCTAAACTTAACTAAATTACCATAGCTCTTGAGCTACAAGTCGCTTAGGTAGGTAAAGCTTTTTCAGTAATTTCTCTTAAATAATTACCGTGGAATATCAGTTTTCATAAAGCAACGAACCATTTCACCTCGTATAAACGTAACCTACATACAATACTACCTACATCTACATATAATCCCGAGTTAATCTCGAAAAGCGGCATGAAACGCCTTTGTTTCACCGTTACAAGACTGGTAGGAAATCTTCAGCGGTGCTCAGGAAACCTTGAGAATGTCTTTGAACGTCGACAGGTTCTAGATCAAAGATTATACCTATATTTATTCCGTTTAAGTATTACATGTTTATGTGTTTGTGGAAGAGAGGACTTAAAGCTTAGCACCATCAGCTTTTAATCACTGCTGCTGTCCCAGCTTCGTCTCTGTGAGAGAAAATTTCCTGTAATAATCCGCCGCAATGGTCGTAGTGGCCCAGTAGGCAAAATCTTGCCTCCCGGCGTTGCGGTTGTTGAATTTGAATTTTCACTTTTTATTTCAGAACGGTTTTATAAACAATACAAACTGTCTTATTTATTAAGCACCTACCAACAAATGTCGAAGTACCTACCTAAATTATTATTGTGTTGTCTAAATTCCTACAATTGTAAGAGTACACACGTAAGTAAATATTGTTGTGTGTACAGGAAATAACTCTAAATTTACATTTAAGCCACAAAGATGATATTCCTATAAAATATTACCTAATTTGTTATGATCATTGTGATGTATCCTGGCTTTTATAGTGCTATTTTAGTATTATAACTACTTTGAGACAATTAGTACAAGACTGTCAGTAAGTATCAATATTCTTTCGAATATTGATTAAGAATGACTAAATAGGCGATATTAAATTCCTTAATTGTCTTGATACGTTTTAAAATGGTTTCATTACTTAAAAGTTAATTGTTGACCTAATTGTGAGATTATTTATAGCAATAAATACCCAACAGCATACTGAAAACTCTAGCAGACAGGTGGGACAGCCCCATACTGGGATATTGGATGCGCCTACATGCCAGTGGAGCGTACAAATATAAATAGTTATAATGACTTTAGTTTGCCTGTATTTATTTGTATTTTATAGTTGTTTTTTTTAAATTTTCGGAAATTAAAATTTTGTGTAATTTTAATCTTTTGAAATTTTATAATTGGAGATTTTAATTTTTAAATATCTGACATTTGAATTTTTAAATTTCTGACATTTGAATTTTTAAATTTCTGACATTTGAATTTTTAAATTTCTGATATTTTAATTTTATGTCATTCTAGTTTTATAAATTTAATTTAATTATTTGACAATTTAATTCTGTAACATTTTTACTTTTTGACAACTTTAATTCTAATCTAAATATTGTGTCTTTCTTATTTAATTTATATTTGGATCCCTGTAGATAATTATTATAATTTCATTAAATTGTTTTTGTCATTTACTAATATTAATTGTAAGGTTGTGTACTAACAAAGAATGGACTCCAAAATTTTCTGAATTTGAATAAAATTTTGATTTAAAAATTTAATTTAATAAAGAAAATGGTGGGAAATCCGCGCCAATTTCTCCATTTGACGTGAGACAGGTCGACTCGTTACTATAAATAGTTTGTAATTCGTAAGTTGATTTCCTTGTTGTGAACTACAAGCCAGTACAGTTCAGAAATTGTATTGTGATTGTTATAGGATATTGTCTTCCTGAAATGTTATATTTTGTGAAAGAACGTAAGTTATTTAATATTATAACTTGATTATTGCCAATGGTTGTGTTGAAACTGTATCTGTATCTGTTAGCGACGAGACACAATTATCATAAGAGGTCGATCATATAGCCTATAATTTGTGTTTATGAGTTGAATAGTACTACTCAAGGACTCAGGTCTAGTCCCTATTTTTGTCGAGAACGTGTCTAGCGGTCTGCCGGGAATTCCGGTCCAGGCCATATCGATTGTCCATTATTATATATATTTTCCTCCTATAACCCCCGACCGGACACGGGATTGAACGAGACTAGGACACCACCACGGGGACAAATGTGAGTTGTAGATGTGAGTTGTGTATGCTTGTAGAATTGTAGGACTGCTACTTTCCAGCTATACGGGAATCGGTATCCCAAGAAACAAGCCCCTAGTTGCCGATGCCGCGTATCTCGGTTTCGTGGATGGGGCTGTGGGGCAGTGGGGCATTGGGGCAGTGGGGCAATGGGGCAATGGTGACTAGATTCGATTCCCCGGTCGGACAAGTGTTATTGGATTTGTCCATCTGGAACTTCTCAGTAGCACTTTGACATGGATTTTAACGACTGTTTGATAGTTAGAAAACTTAGTCAACTATTTATGAAGGTAATGTATAACGCTCGTTCGTCGACAGGGCTTTGCAGTAAAGTTTAATTTATTGTTTATCAAATTACCGTTAACTTCATCATCATTATTTTAGTTAAAAGACGCCGCCTGCTGGAAATAGGGCTCCCTAAGCATCGCAAAATCATCCGGTTCTGACCTTCTCACAATCCATTGAACTCCCACGGCTCTCACCAGGTCATCGGCCCACATTGTGGGAGGCCTCTGCGAGCAATGTGCTCTGCGCTCTGCCACCTAGGTTTGGTATTTCTTCGAGTTAAGGCAATATCAGTGAGAACAGTGGTGGCCAGAGGTAACGGCCCCGACTTACGTGTTGTAGATCGTGGGTTCGAGCCCAGGCAGGTGCTTTCATCATCATCATCATCATATAAGCCGAAAGACGTCCACTGGTGGACATAGGCCTCCAAGCGTCGCCACATTGACTGGTCCCATTGGCAGGCGCTTATTTCATCACCACTTCTCTTAAAACGGTGAAAGAAAACATTGTGAAGAAACCGGCATGTCCTAGAACCTAAATTTTTAAGACAAGTGACATCCACTACGACTGTGGGCCCGCGTGGTGGATTAAGCCCCATGCCCTCTCACACAGAGAGGAGGCCTGTGCCCTATAAGTGGGAACATTAAAGGCTGATGATGTCGGTAACCTTGGTTCTCCTGCGAACCTCTCCAACTCTGTTTGGATTACGACTTGCATAGCCTTCATAGATCCGTTACCATTGATTTTCAGCCACCAGACGTTACACAACAACGATGAAGTGACGTAAACTCTTACTCTTACTCTTAGTTTTGATTTGTGCCCGGTTGATGGCAATAGGCTCAAGAATAAGTCGAAAGATTAGGTTGGGTTAGGACTTACTAAGGGAGGGGCGTGAAGGGCCCGCCATAAAGGTGGGCGGTCGTCGGCGGAGGACTGGACGTAAAGGCTGTGCCGGTTTCCCATTCCTCCTCCATTCAGACGATGCGGGAGTGCCGCTGGGTTATTTTAGTGGGTATACCGGGCTTGCCCGGGGAGTCCCACATAGCCCCCTCATTCCCCCAATGGGTGGGTATTCATAATGCATTTCTTCCCAGGGAGACTAAAAATTACTTAAACATAACTGACGAAATGTGGGTGTGTAGGTGTGTATGTGCACCTCTCCCCTTCAGGCAATTCGCGAGTGATGTTATGTTATTCACAGTTAATTACTGCGCAAAATGTATCTAATAAAATCATAAGACTAACAACATTGGCAACATGGGGCCCCGAGGCAACGGACAACGGGGCAATGGGGCAATGATGACTAGATTCGATTCCCCGGTCGGACAAGTGTTATTGGATTTTTCCATCTCGCTACCACGGACTCCATCGCGAGTTTATATTTGTAACGAAACGGCATTAACCATTTGCCAAAATATACAGTCCTCTCATTTTATCCCCGAGCTAACAATATCCTAAGGCGATTCACACTCTGCCCCGCTATACGCTGCGGCGTGCGTGGCGACGAAGTCACGGCACTGCGCGTGATTGCGTTTTTTTGTATGTTGCACTATGCGTGTTTTCAATGCAAAGAGAGATAGGTACTTCCAAGCAACATAAGAACACGCACTCCCGAGCTACGCAGCGTAATTCGGTGCAGTGTGCGAATCGTCTTAAAGGGTTGTGACATAGGGGCAGATGAGACAAGTTTCTCCTTTTCAATTTAATAATAGTCTGATTTAGGGTGCATTGACTGGAAACTTTGTAGTAATCTGAATAAAAGCCTCAAATTGCCTAATACGTGTGAGGCTTTGTTGGATTTTACATATGTTAATAAGCTCAATCAATATAATAATGTATATAATGCCTCCTCTCGCATACTAGACCTTGTGTTAACTGATCATCCACTGTGTAATGTAAGTCAAAGTACTGGCTCCTTGTGTAATATCGATCAGTATCATCCACCCCTAGATATCAATATTTGTCTTAAAAAAGACGCCAAGCTTCCATATAATGTTACAAATGAGATACGTAACTTCCGCAATACAAGCTATATACCTATTAAAAAATACCTAAAGGAACAGGACTGGGAGGAATTATTTGAGGGAACTCATGACGTTAATGATATGGTACGGATTTTTTATGACATTGTCAATGGTGCTATTCAAAAGATGATTCCTATTAAAATAACCAAAAATAGTAAATATCCCCCGTGGTTTAACAGAACCTTAATTAAAATATTAAACATAAAAAATAAGATTAGGAAACGTTATAATACTTACCATAACCCGTTGGACAAAATTGAGTTAAAGATAATCAGTAAACGCTGTGATGCACTTGCTACGACTTGCTATAATAATTATTTAAAAAATCTTGAACACACTCTAACCAATAACCCTAAATCATTTTGGACCTATGTCAAAACTAAGAGAGGCGGATCCGGCTCGTATCCTTTATCTATGACGGATGGTACAGCTACATCGTCAGATGGAACGGAGATATGTGAGCTCTTTGCTTCTTACTTTTCTTCTGTGTACAGCCCTGCTGAAAACGGTAGCGGTACCCATAAAACAACAAATACTAATAATATTCAAGAAAGTAGCATATTTTTAAACAACCCAGTTATTGACAGTGAAACCCTATACAAAAAGCTAAAAAGTTTAGACTGCAACAAAGGTGCTGGTCCAGATGGCATACCACCAATATTCATATATGAGTGTGCGACTGAGCTGGTCACGCCTCTGTTGCTTATTTTTAATAAATCGTTAGCTAGTGGAGTCTTCCCTACAAAGTGGAAGGAAGCAAAGGTCGTCCCCATCCATAAATCCAACGACGAGGACTTAGTTTCGAACTATAGACCCATCTCAATTTTATCAACCCTAGGTAAAATCTTCGAGTCTATGATCTGCCCTTCCATTCAAAATCATCTTAAAATTTACTTAAGTGAGGGACAACATGGCTTCGTGGAGTCTCGATCCACAAATACCAATCTGACACTTTTTACTGAGTTATTGACTACAGCAATAGATTCTGGCCATCAGGCTAATGTCATATACACAGATTTCAGCAAAGCTTTCGACCGGGTCTCGCATCAAATTCTCATCGACAAGTTGAGAACCTATGGTATCGCTGGAACTTTACTCTCATGGTTGAGTTCGTATCTTGAGAATAGAACTTTCTTTGTAGTAGTCAACGGCTTTCGATCAACCGTCAGACACATATCCTCGGGCGTGCCACAAGGATCTCATTTGGGGCCGGTTTTATTTAACTTTTTTATTAACGATATTCCGAACTGCTTTCGCCACTGTCAAATTTATATGTTCGCCGATGACTTAAAATTCGTCAAAATAGTTAAATCTGAGCATGACGCCTCTGAATTACAAAGTGATTTGGATGAATTGGTAATATGGTGCCAAATAAATCAGATGCTTCTAAATCCTGGCAAATGTTACCATATAAAATTTACCAGGAAGCATCATCTCATTGACCAGGATTATTATATTGACGGAGAAAAAATAAAGGAATTGGACACAATAAGAGACCTTGGTGTAATGTTTGATCGGAAACTAACTTTTATCCCTCACATAGATAATGTAGTGAAAAAGTCTTCCAAAATGCTGGGGTTTGTTCTCAGAAACACTAAACGATTTAAACGCTCTAGAACAAAAATTATCCTTTATAATTGCTTGATTCGGAGCATATTGGAGTATTGTAGCGTGGTCTGGCGGCCACACTATGCTACTCACTCATTGCGCCTTGAACGTGTGCAAAAGCGTTTTCTGGGGCACCTGGCCTATGCTAGCGGTTTGACCAAGAAAATGCGTTCATATAGTGATAGGCTCAAGCATTTTAATATGGTTTCTTTGGACAAACGTCGACGTCTGAATGACGCGATGTTTGTGTGCAAAGTAATGGCCCATAAAATCGACTGCCCGCAAATATTAAATTATTTTGACTTCCGTGCCCCCTCAAGAATTCCTCGCAGTCCAATAACGCCACTCTGCCCTCCGCAGAGAAGAACAGTTCTGGGTGCTAATTCTCCCTACGCGAGATTTTGTAGGATTGTGAACAGTTGCAGTGATCGAATCGACCTCCATTTTGACGGTTTGGGCAAATTGAAATCCAGTTTTTATAAGTATCTGCCCGAACATTGAGTTTCCTAGCCCTGCATTATCACACTGCTGTAATACCTAGTTTTATTTAGTTTTAATTTGTTTTAATTTAGTTTAATTTCTTTGTTAAGTTTAATTTGGTCTATTTTCTGTTTTCTTGTAAGTTACGACGACGTTTTGTGTGCATGCAGAGTTTACCTGTAAGTGATTGTTACACTCTATTCTGTTTTTTTTGCATATGTTTAATTTGATTATACCAGTGTATACAATTGTTGGTGAACCGAAAAATAAATAAATAAATAAAAAATAAAATTTAAAAAAACAAAGGAAAGCTGATGAGATATAGTGTCACCGTAAAACAGTTTTCTTTCATATCTCGTGTCTTGGAACTACAACCAATTAAGTTTGTGTTTGTGTAATATCACCATAATATATGAAGAGTCAGATCAAAGAAGTGGAGTTCGTTGCATTTAAATGAAAGATATTACTCGTATCTCCATTTCGTAACAAGAATATTTACTAGAAGTCTTCATTTTATGATTTTAGCTGGCAATCACGCAATAATAACTAAGTGCACGAATGTTATGAACGAAGCACCAGTAAATAATGTTGTTCTTTTTTGTCTAATGATAATTCATACAAACAAATTATCTAAATTTAAGTGGAGTATTTGTCAAATCATGCTTTAGACTGAAACCCTGTTCAACTTTGGCATTCAAGTTGGGTTTGGGTACACAAAAATCAACTAAGCATGTATTTTCTTCTCAAAAATACGAAGTATGAAGAATTATTATAATTCTCAACGCAGTGACAAAAACATTAATTAAAAAGTCTAATCATTCCTTTTACTTGAAACAAAAACAAAAGAGAGTTGATAAAATAAAAGCTTAATAACAATATTTCTTTGGTCGAAAAAACACAATTATGTGCCCTGTTTTACTGTGCACAAACAAATTTTTTTTTCTAGATGACATCTAGAAAAAAATATTTTCATCTGAGGATATGATGAGGTAAACGATCTCTTATGTCAAAATCTATACAAGAAAAGAGGTTTCTTGTTACCCTCCCCAGACGGCGCTTATCCAGTTTCAATACAAATTGATGTTTACGTTAACGCAATTGAGCGTGAGTAAAAACTCGCACTAAGCCCTCTGAAAGACCTAAATGAGAGAATCTTACCGAAAGTTGTCGTCGACTTCCTGAAATCTATGCTTAAACATAAAATAGACTAAAAATAGACTTTTTAAATTTTTGGAGTTAACAGGGTGTAAAGTCCCATAAACCTCCATAGAAAAGGGAGGATCCTCCGACCAGACGGGTGTTGTGTCTGGTCCGGGCAACTGGTTGATGTCGGACTATTGTATATGTTCTAATCGCGCCGAAAACTTAGCTTTCGCGATGCAGGATTTGTGTGACGTCATGTCATTCGTTCGTAAGTGGCGGCGTTGGTGCACATTCTTAGGTAATTTTATGTACAATAGATTAAATAGAAAATTGAGTATCTATACATTCAATAATTTTAACTGTAAAAAGACCATTATTAAATATCTACTTAGCATCTCTTACGGAGAGACAGAAGATCTCCTGGTTGTAACAAAATAATATTTTTACCGTTTCTTTAATTTAATTTAAGTATACATGTACAAGTTATAGCCATTTTTAATTTATTATTATTATAAGTTTTAAGCACTTTATAGCCTTAAGCACAGGTTCAACCTAGTTCGGGCAAATAAGCCACTGTATAATTTTATATTTTAAGATATTTTATTGTAAAATGTGCCTTATGTTATAAATAAACGATATATATAATTAAAAATTTCCTATAAAAATAAACAAAATTTTATCACAAACATGCTCATAGCGAAACAAATTGTAAATTCCGAGAGATGAGACGACGCGACGATATAATTAATTGTCTCACCCACAGGCGAGGACGGATGGATGGAATTATTCCCTGTCCGCTGTCGTTACGCGCATACCTACACTGATTCTTCATTTACGTCCCCAGGTTAGAATTTCTATGGGGGATTTTCGCGGGGGGGCGGAACGCGTGAGGGAGACGCAATGGAAGTCTCCCTCACGCGTTCCGCGCCCTCGCGCCCCTAGCCACCGCAGGAGACGCCCTGGGCGTCGGGAGTCGCAAGCCGATTCCCGGCCACCGTAGGCGCGGGCTTTCAGACGGCAAGTAATGGGTAGCTCGCCGTCCGATAAGGACCAGGCCCGAGTCAACGGCGCGTAGTGTTCCACGCGCGCCTCAATGAGACGTCAGCAAAAATTGACGGGACTCGCCAGGGCCGATGTCTGTCTGGGTCGCGTATAAATTTGAAAGAGTGTTACCGCGGCCCTGGCACAAACAACTGTAGGAACACGGGTGGGTTTTAGTCAGTAAAAGTCTGACACGCCCCACTGTCACTATTATCTCGAAAGTACGCAGAGATAAGCAATAAGCTTTTTCGAGCTAGATACTCAGAAGGAACCCTTATAGTTTCGCTCTGTCCGTCTGTCCGTCCGCAGCTTAGTTCAGAGAATCTAAGTACTAGAAAGCTATAATTTGGCATGTATATACATATTAATAATTCCGACAAAGTGGTAACACAAAATCATGAAATTTTTTTTTTTTTCAGGTGCCTCCCATAGACGTAAAGTGGGGATGTATTTTTTTTTCTCATCTGTCCCATGGTGTGGGGTATCGTTGGATAGGCCATTCAAAAATATTATGGGTTTGTGGAAACCATTTTTCGATTTAGAGATTCGTTTGCATAAAATTAAGCTTTAAGTTGCAAATTTATGTTAGAGTCAAGTGTCCCCCCCCCCCTGCCAGCGGCAGTAGTAAATATAACGAAATTAAAAGGAAAATTATCACGGATAACAAGGCTTTACAAGTTTATCGACCAACTTATAAAATGTACTTGGAACAGTAAAAATGTTGTACAAATGCCATTGAAAAATTACTTAAATAAAGTTGATAGCTGTGTAAAACAAAGTAAATATAATGCTTACGAACCATATAAAAATATACAAAAATGAAATCATAACAGGCTTTACAAGTTTACGCGTAATAGTCGACCAACTTATAAAATGTACTTCGCACAGTAACATTTTTGTACAAATGCCATCGCAAAATTACTTAAATAACGTTGTTAGCTGTGTAAAACAGATAGTAAATATATGCTTATGAACCATGTAAAAATATACAAAAATAAAATCATAATATCCTTGATAATAATTATTTCTAAATTAATAATGTTTAAGCTCGAATAACGCATTGGAGTGGCTGGAGTCGTTGGCAGTATCAGTCCGTAGTCCATACGGCGCATGCGCGCGGGGGAGTCTATTTTGTGTTAGTGCAGAAGTATTTTTGACGTTTTGTATTAAAACGAAAAAGTAAAGTCAAATTAGATTCGATTTCCAAGCAAATTACTTATTTTCTTTTGTCGATATCCTTCTATAAAGTCAATATTCGACCCGACTTCATCACTTATTGAGTAGCGTAAAACTTTCCAGAATGAAATAGTGAATACCGCAGATTCACTTCTAATCTGCGGTATTAGAGGAGATTAGCGGTGAATACATACACATTTTTTCTAATTCCGAAAGAGAAATAAACAAGGAGCGCGCACGCAATGTTCCAGGAACGAACCATACCATTCCCCGTGGCTCTAACGCGCGCTCTTAAGGGTACACTAGTCGAAAATTCTTCCATACAAACGTAGTCTGGCTTTTACTCCACTGTTTGACGATGTACGTTCAAAATAAAAAATTATATCAATTTGTCTCATCATTATCTAGCCCTGTATGGAAGCAAAAAAGTAAAAAAAATATTAACTTTAAAGTTATGAGCTTCGAAAGTTCCATATTTCAACACTAATTTTATCGCATCTTTGGGCGCAAATAAGTACCATAAGAAGAAGGAAAATTGAAAAACGGCCTCCATACAGGGATAGATTAGTAGTTCAACAATGCAAATAATTTTATTTTGAACAGATACATTCAGTCGTTTTTTCATGATATCCAGACTCCCAAAGGCCTGTTCATAAAATTTCGCGCGCTCGTTTTCGTTCTAAATCATCATCCATTTCGCTACAAATTTGCAAAAGTGTGTATTCGTACGTGAACTAGCTTCTTACTACTCATAACAGTATCTATCTGTTCCGCTCGTGTTGTCGGTTGATATAGCATGCAATTTAACCCCGCGCACAAAATAGTTCGTGTCGTCGACTAGTGTATCCTTAACGGCTCCTTTAGCAATTCATACCCGCGGTGGTACTCAAATAGGTAATATTTTTCTAACTTCAGTTGCGAAGTTGGATTTTATAACTCTTTCTTCAGTTACCAGTTAGTCCTTATTTAGTTTAAGTCAAAAGCGAATAGATTACATCTAGGCAAGCGTGCTTCACCGTAGACCACATCATCGCTTACCATCAGGAGAGATAGTGGTCAAACGCGAGAATATAGATTTAAAAAAAAAACATCACCTATGTGGGCCTGTTTTTAGACTTTGTGAGCCGCTGAAACCGTTCTAATTTTCATGTAACAACAACAAAACCCTCTTTTTAGTCCGCATTATTATGCAACTTCGGAACCCTATTACTGCGCGTGGCCCGACATGCACTTGGCCGGTTTTGTTTTTAATTTGGGACCAGTGTGTGCCCTCCCGCTTCAAGGTTAGAATTTCTATGGGGGATTTTTGTTTCATGAGGTAAAACATGGAAGTTATTTCTCTCATTAGCAAATTTTTTGTGCATCTATTTTGGTGTGTATGAGTGTGAGCTACGGGGAAGTTGATGCTATCAGATAGGGCTCTAACAATCTTTAGCAAAGAGTTTCGTTGCGGACTTGAAATTTTGTATCTGATAATTTCATCATCATCACAATTTCAGCTGAAAGACGTCCACAGCTGGACATACGCCTTACCCACGCGTCAATAGCACCACATCGATTGGTCCAGGCCATCAGTCCTCCTTGTGAGAAACTTTGAGTTGCTGCGCCTTCCACTCTAGAACCTTTCAATCCCATCAACCATCGGTTCTGCGGCAACGTGTCCTGCCCGCTGCCACTTTAAGTTTGGGAATTCTCCTGTTCCTTATAATTTAACCAAAACTTATTCGGTATTCAAATAGTACAACCACGGGGTCCATTGCTAAGAAAGAAAATTTGGTTCAAATAAATCTCACTATATGGCGCGACGTGTACACACAATTCAATTCACACAAAAAGAATTGTTTGTAAAATTAACATTTTCTGGAATTGAACATAAAAATTGTATGTTCTTGTTTAATCAACTCTCCTAAGTATAAAATTATGGAATATTGGGCTCTTAATTCACATTTCAAAGATTATTTGAACGGATCATTTAAAATTGAAGATAATAGATGGCGCATTTTTTAATTTCTGAGGCATAACACTTGATTGTTGTAATTTGCATTGTTGCATTTTAGTGCACAAAAAACTGTAAATACGTGCAAAAAATACTATAAAACGAACCGTTACTGTTTTTACCCGACTGCCGAAGGAGGGTAATGTGTTTATCAGTCTATTTATGTATGTATGTATGTTTGTTCCTATGTGGCGTTCCAGAGACCAAACGCGTTGACCGATTTTGATGATTCATACGTCAATCGATTCGTCTTAACCTTGCGAGTGTCATAGGCTACATTAAAATTGGAAAATAGAAAAATGGCGGCTTTTGAGCGCCATATTGTGGGGGGCCAATTTTATTTTTTCTTCTAAACCCATCGTGTGGAGTATCAAAATAAAGGGTTTTTAGAGGTGATTTCAAAAATATATAACACTTATATATTTAAATGTACCTAATTCGAAAAAAATGTTAACTAAAAAGTTATAAATAAAAAAGTTTAATTAAAAAAATCAAAATACCCGACTGCTTAAAAAGCGAACTAAAAAGACGTAAACAAGAAGAAAATCATGCTGTGCAGTCGGAGGATACATCTGGTTTTGGTCAGCCAGCTCGCGAATATGTATCCTCCGACTGCACAGCATGATTTTCTTCTTGTTTACGTCTTTTTAGTTCGCTTTTTTTAGCAGTCGGGTATTTTGATTTTTTTAATTAAACTTTTTTTTATATTCACGAACCTTACTAGGTTCGTGAATATTTTTTTCTTTACTAACCCTTTTACTTGCAAGTCGCTGCTAACACGATCTATTGCCGTGAAACGGGATCGAACGCGATTGATTTACTTACAAAAATAACAAGATTAAGCAGATGAAAAACGCTAGTTACGTCGGCACGGTTTCTTTGTATGGGATGAGGTATCTGTATGCTAGTATTATATTATCTGTGGTAGAACATACAATAAATTAACTTTATGAATAAACAACGCATAACCGTTTACAGGTAGGAGGTACCTCCAATCGTAACGTAAAAGGGAAATAATTAAGCTTACATCATGAATTCTCGTACTAATTAATACTTTCCTCTCTGGCACATAATTAGCAATGTTATTAAGTTCTTAATCTTAAACACGTGTGGTTGTTATGTACTTGTATTTAAATGAAGGCGCGTTTGGTGTTGTGTCGTAAATAAAAGATTTTGGAGGTAAAGGAAATTAAAGAAAATTTATGGTGTTGAAGGTTCTGTATTGCTCGAATTTGAAGGCACGGGTGCATAGTAACAGGTAAGTATAGTTAACAGTTACTAACTTGTCATGTTATAAATTCTATGAATATTGCACGTGCTGCCTCACCGGGAGCATTCGCCTGTAATGTAACATTTCAGATTCGATTTTGAGCATTACATTACAATACTGCCTCCCTAACTGACGAGCATTCGCCTGTAATGTAACATTAGATTCGATTTTGAGCATTAAGTTGATTTCAGACAAAGCGATCGTTGATGTAAAAAGGTTTATCGAAATATAAAATTTGTATAAATATCTACATTTTATCATCAACTTCGTTTACGTTGTGGTGGGCTAGTGGCTAAGAAGACCTCGCCTCTCGTGCTTGTGGTAAATGATAAATAAATGATAAATGATTTATTTTCTGTAAGTTGGTTTGTACAAACACTTTCACATGTCGATTAAATTTTTTTAAACTAGATGAGGTCGGCGTTTCCTGTCTGACTACTCTGAGAAGAAAGGCCGAAACAAACTCAGAGGTCACAGTCTCTTTTAAAGTCCAGACAAAAACTTGGTTAGATCATGTGAAGACCATGTAGACTGATGTCTGAAATGGTCTTTTGAGAAAAGAACCAGCCAGATTGAGTGGACCTGTCCAGTCAGTGCACGCATTTGTCAATAACCGTGCAGCTCAACTTAGAATTTAAGGAGCTCAACGAATTGACGAACAATACCAAAGAAAGGACATTCGGGTAGGCCGCATAAATACTCAAACTGCCAGACCATGATTAAAAACTAACTAAGATAAATTAAAATTAAAAGAAAAAGAATAATCCACATAGTCTTCACATTCACAATAATTAAAATAAAATAATATAATACTTTAAAAAGTAAATATTCTTGTCATTGCAAGAAAAATTAAAAAAATAAAAATATAATTAAAAACTAAATCCACGAAGCAAAATAAAAAACGAAATTAATTGGAGCAGCTCAATCCCAAGCCTTTTTGTCCTCAACGTAATCTTTAATGTTATAAAACGCTTTCTGGCACAACTTACGTTTAATGAATGATTTGAATTTATTAACACTTAAACCTTGTACGTCGCTTGGAAGCTTATTATAAAAGCGTACACATTGACATCTAAACGAGCCACCTATTTTCTTGAGCCTTGTTGTAGGTACTACAAATTTGTGTTTGTTCCTAGTATTTATGTTATGGATATCACTGTATTTTTTAAACAATTTTATATTTTTATGGGCATATAAAAGATTTTCATAAATATACTGAGAAGGCACAGTCATTACATTAATCTCCTTAAATTTCTCTCTGAGAGAGTGTCTCGGGCTTAATTTATAAATTGATCGAACAGCTCTTTTCTGCAAAACAAAGATAGTCTGGATGTCGGCGGCATTTCCCCACAACAGAATACCATACGACATTACACTATGAAAATAGCTAAAGTATACTAAACGGGCTGTCTCTATGTCAGTTAAATTACGAATCTTTCTAACAGCATATGCTGCGGAGCTTAGCTTCTTTGACAATTTATCTATATGTGGGCCCCACTGAAGCTTAGCATCCAAAGTTAGGCCTAAGAATACTGTGCTACTTTCATGATTCAATTCTTCGCCCTTTAACATCACATCAGTTTTCACCTGCCTAACGTGAGGTAGGGTAAACTTAATGCATTTGGTTTTTTTTCCATTTAAAAGTAAATTGTTAACATTAAACCAGTGAACTACTTTTGAGATCGCGCTATTTACATCGTCAGTAACCAGCTGCTGACGTTTAAGTTTAAACAAAAGTGAAGTATCATCCGCAAACAACACTATATCATGGTTATCCTTTATGAGGTAAGGCAAGTCATTAATATAAATAAGAAACAAGAAAGGGCCAAGAATTGAACCTTGCGGGACTCCCATTGTTACTATAGATCCGGGAGATCTTTTTCCATTAACGTCAACGCTCTGAATCCTATTACTCAAGTATGAAGTAAGAAGAGCCAGAGCGCCGTTCCGGATCCCGTAGTGGCGGAGTTTCCTGATTAGCGTTTCATGAAGAACACAATCAAATGCCTTGGACAAATCACAAAATATTCCCAAGGCATCGCACTTATCTTCCCATGCATTATAAATATGTCCTAAAAGCTCAACACCGGCATCAGTAGTTGAACGACCCCTTGTAAAACCGAACTGTTTGCTATGTAATAATTTATGTTTATTAAAAAATCTTTGCAATTGCTCTAAAATTAATTTCTCAAATATTTTACTAAACGTAGGTAGTACTGAAATAGGTCTATAATTTGTAGGGTCTGAAGTACTACCTGATTTAAACAAAGGTATTATTTTACTATTTTTCATTAGGTCAGGAAACTCCCCACTGTCGATACAATTATTAAAGATAATAGCTAAACTAGGTGCGACAATGTCAATAATGGACTTAGCAACTTCTACAGAATGTCCCCACAGATCTGCAGTCTTTTTAACATTTAAAGTGTGAAAGGTTTTAATTATGTCTCTACAAGTAATATGTTCAAAAAGAAATTCCGAATCACAAACATTAACATTTTCCTTTAGTATAGACTCAGCAACAGAAGGTGATGAGTTTAGGGATTTAGTAGTTGAAATGGGAATATCTGAAAAGAAATTTTCAAAAGCCACTGCGACTTGTGAGTCTGATTTTATGATGTTGTCATTAATAGATAGGCTGTAGTCAATATTCCGGTTACCAGATCTTCCCGTTTCACTATTAATAATATTCCAAGTCGTTTTAATAACATTACTACTACTTTTAATCTTCGAACTCAAATAACGCGACTTGGCCAAACAACAAACTTTTTTAAATAATTTTGAATAATTTCTAACATATAAATTAAATTCAGCAGTGTTTACATAAGTCCTTTCACTGTACAGCTCATAAAGCCGTGTTCTGCTTTTATGAATACCAATGGTAGCCCAATCACCGAATGAAGCATTACTATTAACCGAGATAGTTTTGGGAATAAAAGTGGAATTAAATTGTCTACAGTATATATTAAAAAAATCATCATATAGATGATTAGGTTTAGAATGAATTGCCAATATTGGTAATTCATTAATAAGTTTAACTTTAAAAGCTGCCAAGCGACTTGCAGTTTTGGGGTTAACAGTGATATCCTTTTTAGCCACTTTGTTATTTTGGTTTGGTATAGTAATCCTCTGCCCGCAATGATCAGAATCTAGTAAATTTATAATTTCTTTGTGGACTGGTATAACATTAGTATAAATATTATCTAAGCATGTGGCACTAGTAGGGGTTATTCTTGTGGGCTCCAAAAATAGGTTTACAAGATTGTAGGACTGAAACAGACTTTTTGGTCTTGGCTATGAATCCGGGCAAGTACCAATGTGACTTTTTCAATTCGTATGTATTTTCTAAGTTTATCTTGGACATCGCTGATATTGGGGAAGGAAAACATCGTGAGGAAACCTGGATTTATAATGAGTTTATTATATGATTGTGCTTCAGTGGTGTAATTGCTGAAAGGCGTTCGTTGCAGTGCGAGGATAAAAAAAGGAAAACAAAAACAATTTGGGCACTGTAATACTCGGTTCTCCTCCCTCACTGATGTAATGCTCGATTCTATAACTTTACATTACAGGCGAATGCTCCAAGTGAGGGATCACCTTTATATGGAATGTCGAAACGTCAAAAGTTTCAGTATGACCACGTGAGTGGCACTTCTTAGTATCGTACTTTTGGACTGGACTTTTAACAGTCTTTATTGCGATGTAATGTCACTTGGTATAAAAAATCTACAGAGGCCTGTCTGTGTTTTGTCTCATAGTCGTTTTAAAATATACCATTCATAACATAACTCATGAAATTCTTCAAAATATTCTACTTCAGAAAAGTAATCACGCCTTTTGAAAAACACATTGCTACAAAAGCGTCTTTATTTATTTTATTTTTATTTCTTAATAAAAAACGTTGCCCCACACTAGAAATTTCTTCCTGTATCGTGGGTGCGTTTAGAAACATTTAATTTTTCCCTAGATCCGGAAGAACTATCTGTATGCCATACAAATATTTATTCCGTGCGAGAATCGAACCCGCGACACGCAGTGCAGCAGTGGATCGCTCAACCACTACGCCAAACATGTCGTCAAACGTACTCAATTGAAATACTATACAATCTCTGTCAAACAAGCCTTCAATCCCAGTACAAAGCAAACACTATAAATCAAGTTTCGTTAAATCAGTGTGGCCGTGGTCGAGCAGAAATTGGCGCAATCGGATATCTTTTGATACAGGTCGACGGAATATCGCACGCATGTTCGATGCCTCGTCCCTAGCGGATAACTCCTTGTACAGGGCTGTCTAAGAACATTGATGATCTCTAGCATAAACCAATGGATATTGGAAAACGGATTTACCCTCAATAATTGCGAGAGGGCACAGATAATATAATACTAGCGTACAGATACCTCATCCCATACAAAGAAACCGTGCCGACGTAACTAGCGTTTTTCGACTGCTTATTCTGGCAATTTTTTGTACATCGAACGCATTCGGTTCTGTTTCACGGTGATAGATAGATGGTGTTAGCAGCGACTTGCAAGTAAAAGGGTTTACTAGGTTCGTGAATATTTTTTTCTTTAAATACAGTGAAGGTTTGTTTTCTAGTATTTATTTGCACGTTTTTACAGTTTTTTTTTGCACCAAAATGTGTTAAAATGCAAACTTTAACAATCGAGTGGAATGCCCCAGAAATTTAAAAATGCGCCATCTTTTGGCATCAATTTTAAATGATCCGTCTAATAATCTTTGAAATGTGAATTAAGAGCCCAATATTCCATAATTTTGTACTTAGGTGAGTTGAATAAACAAGAACATACAATTTTTGTGTTCAATTCCAGAAAATGTTAATTTTACACACATTCAATAACAGATGGAGGTGCATATCGCGCCATCTAGTGAGATTTATTTGAACCAAATTTTCTTTCATAGCAATGAGAACCCGTGGAGAGGGTAAGATCCTCAGAGACTTGGCCTCGTAGACAGTAACCCCTCTGAGAGTTTTTTGCACGACTCCATAGAGATCTATGCTTGGGAACACGCAATTAGTGTCATCTTTCTGACTGACCGTCTTAGGCACTAGGCAGATAGACTACATTTCAATTGCACTCCGACTGCAAATTTGCAGTTTGAATGCAGTTAGTACGACTGCAATAAAACCGCAAACCATCCGTGCAGTCCGATTGCAGTCGGTGTGCAGTTAGCGTGCAGTTGTCGTTGGTACTGCACGCCAACTGCGCAGTCGTACTAAATGTATTCAAACAGCAAATTCATCAAGAAGAAGAAAATCCACCTGTGTAAAGGCTCTAGACAGACGTCTAGAGCCTTACACAGGTGGATTTTCTTAGGAACAAAACCTTTTAATTATTTTAACAATTGAAAAGTCGAAGGAATTGAAAAAAAATATGAGTAGCATATACTTAAGCTTTATTTAACATGTTTATAATATTTTTTACTATGTTTTATTTTTACATATGCATGTCTAGCAGGTAAACAAACACCTATTCTTTTGGATATTAATTTATTTTAGAATCTGTCTTGTAATATTTTCTCGAAATATTTGAAGATGAACATAAAAATAAAGTTATGAAAAACATTTTTATTGTAATATTAAATTATCTAATAAAAATTTGAGTAAAACATATTAGCAACTACGACTTACACAGATGTTAAACTAAGACATAACTACAAAAATAAAAAAATAGCCTGATTCTTATGAATTTGTAATTGAATTTATCTTTACGTAAAATTTAGCTCATAATTAGCTATATTCTAATTCAAACAGAATCGAATCGAAACAATAAACAATTTTAAATACACGGATACAGTCCTCCAGTTTCACAATCCATGATTAAATATGCTCCAAACCAAACACTTTTAAAATGCGACACTACTTTTTTTAAACCTCGTTTTTAAACCCCGTTTTTACCCTTTGGGTACGGAACCCTAATAAGTAACAATTATAATATTCGTTAAAATATTATAAGTATCTATGAACTGAAATTCCAAAAAATAAAGTCGGGTGACTATTAAGTCACCCGACTTTATTTTTCGGATATATATAGACCACTTCATTATTCGAGCTTTGTCCGAGAATATGGAAAAAGCCGCCTGTGTACATCTCCTTGACAATTCAAAAGTGCCAGTAAATGGTTTCAAATCAAACTTATAACTAATTATATTTCACATATCTTTTGTACAGGTATCAGTAAACAGTTCTTTTTGCTTCTAAGCATAGGCCTCCCCCAGACTCTTCCAAAGTACACGATCGTGTGCTTTTCTCCTCCATGACGCTACTGCTGTCGATCGCAGGTCGTCCTCCCGCACACCAGTCTCCTTTTCCTCCTCATCCCTTCTATTAATGCTTTAATTGAAATCAATGATTCGTGTTTGAATCTAGTTGGCTGACCTACCGTACCGAGTAGTGCCAAGGCACAATGAATAAATTATAAGCAGGATTCAGGTTTTAAGCATCTTCTATGTAAATTCTACTTACACAGGTATCTATGCAAGGTTAATACAGTCCATCTAAGTAAACAGTGGAGTCTATTTGTTTCTAGAAAGATCCTGACAGCCCTACAGCTACCTTTTCCATCCACCTAAATTTATAACATTTTATCCCTGAATATAGCTGATAAGGTATAGTGCCTACGAAATCTCACGAACTATAACTTAGTAAGTAAAGTACGAGGAACACGTGTAGACTTCAAAGTTCGGAGGAAAATCACTTATGTAAGAGTGAATTAATGGTAAATTAGAACTTCACTCTCTTGCCGACATGGGGCATGACTAAATAACTAATTCCGCAAAATATAAGATCAAAGCTTTATCCTCCTGTTTTGTTGCAGTCGGGTAAAAAAGGAAGACTGAAGGAAGGAACATTTGATTCCAATAAGGCAAACTGTCCACGAGGCGGAACAATGACCTTGCGAGACCACGGGTGTTCGCTGGGTCCGAGTAGGACCGGTTGATGTGACGACACTTTTGGAGACCAATTTTCAGCAGTATATGTAGTTTGCCTGTAATAATGATGAGCTCTGCTCGGGTGAAAATAGAGATAATGTCGTATTCTAAAAATTTTACCTAGTTAGAACGATTTATCGCCCCTTTCGGGGGGCCCTGCATACTAAATTGCATGAACATCGATGGAGCCGTTTCCGAGATTCAGATTATATATAGATATACATGAATTGCTCGTTTAAAGGTATTAGATAAGTTCATTAAACTCTCTACGGTGAGACCGAATTTAATCATGGAGGCCCAAATGACGGAAGATTTTTTTTGTGACGAAAACACAACTCTCACTTCCTTTTCGATGAAACCTGAGAGTGTAAATCATGGTGTTTTTAATATTTTTTATAACTTGACGTTTTGGCAGTTCAGTGGGAGTTGCAGAGCTCGCAGAACGGATGGTCAATGGGGCCGAAAAGTTCTGGAGTGGCGACCGCGAAATAAGGCCTCCCTCTAGGTAGGACTGATGTCCTCCGGGAATCCGGTGGATGCGAGATATACAGGACCGATCAGTGTGGTGACGCTTGGAGGAAGCCTATGTCCAGCAGTGGACGTCTTTCGGCTGAAATGATGAAGTAATGAGAGTATTGAATCATAGTGAAGTGGAAAAGAAGAAAAAGCCAATATGACAGGACTCAGGCCCATTATTTAAGTATTAAATTATTATTTTTTCATTATTTGAGTATTAAATATTCTAGCGTTATGCATGATAAATATTAGGTAATATTCATAGAGGATATGACCTTTCCATACAAAACAATAAAATGAGCCGCGTAACGGAACTTTCATTATTTTAAGTGACTCGTCAGTTTTCAGACACCTGTTTTGTATAAAATTTATATCAATAGCGAGAAAATGCCCCTGTGTATTTTTAAATTGGGTTTTTATCTTCTTCCTTATCCAATTACAGTGTAAGCAGGAATATAAGTATTAAGGTTGAGAGATTATTATTGAAAATTTCGCTGTGTACGCGCTTTTTTATAATTTTCCTCATTTTCTTTCATTACCTTCTTCCTATCTGTTAGCAAAAAATGCCAACGACATCTAACACAATAATCTCATATTTCTTTCAGACTGAATCCATTATCTAGAAGCTAAGTAGTAATACCTAGGTTCGAAGTTGAACCCAGGTTCAGGAGCCTTAAGTCACTGAGACAAACAAAACAGTCCGATGCCACCAAGCCAAAGTCACCATCAGAAAAAACTAACACTTCTCAAGTCATCATTTCAGCCGAAAGACGTCAACTGCTGTATATGGGATCAAGCGTCACTGCTTCGCCTATGCTTCTACCAACTAGTGCACTCCCGCGGCCTTCACCTGGTCATCGGGCCTTTTTGTATGTATATCTTCCAACGCAGTGTCTTCCGGTAGGTGATCGTCAGAATCTCTCAAATTTCACCAGTAAAAGTAAGAACATTGGATTACATGCTTATAACACCATCTACCGAGAGCAAACAGTCAGTCTGTTTTTCATTTTGATAATAAAATTTAGTACAAAATTTTTCAGTTTTGCTTCGAGACAAACGGGCTGGTATTTCATTTAATATGCTAAAGAATTTATTTGAATTTTAACAATGGCTGATTTGGTGTGATTTGATTGTTTGGAATACTTACTCCAAACAATCACTGTAGCTTGTTGTTTGTCTGCTTGCAAACTTGTTTTGTTTTTAACAGAGAGCGTGGGATTTTCAACATCATCAGCCTTTTAATGTCCCCACTGCTGGGACACAGGCGTCCTCTCTGTGAGAGGAAATGGGCCGTATTCCACCACGCGGGCCCAGTGTGGGTTCGTGGATATCACGTCTTCATATTTTTGGTTCTAGGACATGCCGGTTTTCTCACGATGTTTTCCTTCCCCGTTTTGAGAGCACTGGTGATGAAATAATTTACAAGAATTAAAGTGCTTGTCTGGGTTCAAACCGACGACCTTCAACATATACATAAGCCGCGCCCGTTACCACTGCCGAATATTAATATAGCCGCTTATTAATATACTGAAGTAGATTATTTGTACAAGTTTCTCTTCTGGAATTAATCAAGACAGATTCGTTGAGGATAGGTTTGGCTGTTGAGTATACGACTCACAACAGCGTTGGGAAATAATATTCATACCAATAGTACCAATTCATCGTATGACTTTAACCAAAATCGTAAGAAACGAGGGAGAAAAATCCTAAAGAGATGAAGTTGAACAAAAATTTTACCAGCATATTCTCCATGTTCCTTTCTACCAGCATGAGATACAATATCGCTATAATGTCTAATAAAATGCCTGTGTCCCGCACAAGAACACATCTCGCGACGGTTTCACACAAACAGACACACGTGACGTTTACGACGATATAATTTTCTTACTACGCAGTTAAAAGCTGGAGAAAATGTGTAATATGTCGCGCTGTTTTTAAAAGAGAGTTTTATTTACGTTTCTATGAATATGTTCAAGTGGTGAAATGTTAAGTAATCTCACTAAGAATGGTGCTTAGAGACATTCAAGCAAATCTTTAAAATTTGGGTTCAGCTGCTTTTGGTTACCCTAGAGCACAGGAACATATTATCCAAGAGTTAATGAAATAGCCTGCATCAAATTTAGTCCAAACTTCGGATGTTGTTGTTCAAGACAAAAAGAAAGCATTTTCTACTTAGTTTTGTTGATTACATTTTTTTATTATTTAATAAAATAATATTCAGATATCCTTTCGTTTTATTTCTTTATTAATGCTGTATCTTTATTTACATATTTAAGTTTTATATTTTATACATGTGTCGATTTAAAGGCCCCGGGCCTAGTTGGTAGGTGGCTGGAAATCTTACGGACCGTGACGGTTATATTACTATTTAAAAAAAACGGATCCCTAATGAAAATAATTTGTGACACCTACTCTAGGGATGATGATGAAATTTTTGTTCCTACATAATCATAATCATAATCATTCTTTATTTGCTCAAACATGAGTACAATACACACAACAATTTGTCATTATGTAAGAGATGTTAAAAAAAGAAGTAAAATACAGAGCGTCATGTTTGCCTTAGTTTATAATGGCATGCAAATATTAATAATAGAATATAAATCAAAATAATAAAATTTAAATCAAAATAATAAAATGCAAAACAAAATAATAAAATTCAAATAATAATTCCAAAATTTCATGTCAATCAATGATTAAATAATTTGTAAATGTTATCTTATCATTCTAGAATGTCAATAAAATTATAAAAATGTCAAAATTTTAAATCAAATTACAGTTCTAGTTTGTCACGTTTAGTCAAATGAATTAAAGATGTCATATAAATGATAATAAGAATACAATTCGAAATTATCCTTCTAGAACGTCAGAACAAAAAAATTAAGAATATAAAAAACATATTAAAAATATTAAAATCATTAAAATGTCAACATAATAAAATAATAAATCAAATCAGAATTATCAATATAGCAGTAAATTATTAAAAATGTCAAGAATAATAAAATAATAAAAGTAAACAGATTAAAATTTTTCATTTAAAAACTCATTCAGGTTATAATAAGCTTTATCTGCTAGGAAATTCTTAACTTTCTTTTTAAATGCTAAATAATTTAACTGCTTCCAGCTTTTTGGAAATTTGTTGTAAATTTCTGGAGCCATGCAAAAGACACTTTTACGCATCAGTGCCGTTTTGTGCTGATGTTGACAAATTTGAGTATTGTCCCGTCTGTTACGAGGAAATCGATCTGCCATGCGAGAAAATAAATGAGGATTAGTTCTTAAGAACATGGCATTTTCTAATATATATAGGCAAGGCAATGTCAAAATTTTGTGTTTTAGAAAATAAGGCTTGCAGCTCGTAGTGGTTTCAAGTTTAAACATCGACCGAATGCACCGCTTTTGAGCTTTGAAAACTAGTTCCCTATCAGTCGAGTTACCCCAAAAGATGATGCCGTACCTTAAGATGGACTCCACTAGGCCGTAGTATGCGGTGAGCAAAGCATCGACACTAACTACTGCGGCAAGTGTATAAAGAGCATATGCTGAGGTACTTATTTTTCTACTGACAGTCTCGACATGTGCCTTCCAATTTAACTTTTTGTCAATGTTAAGTCCTAAAAATTTTATTGTATCAACTTCGTCAATGATATCATTATTGTAACGTATGTCAAGTTTATTTAAAAATGTCAAGGAACGTTGACTAAAATGCATGATTTTAGTCTTAGTCAAATTTATTTTTAAGTTATTATTATTTAGCCATTCTATTATAGCAGTCAGTGAATTATTAATGTCATATTTATATGTAATTCTATTTTTACACTCAATTGTAACTACACTATCATCGGCAAAGAGGCTCATCGGCTGCACTGTGGACTTCGGCAAGTCATTAATATATAATGTAAATAGGGGTGGTCCCAAAACACTTCCCTGAGGTACACCATACATAACTTCACGCTCTTGCGACCGATGTGACTCCTCCAATTTAGTAGTTATGTTTACCCTATTGACTTCCGTTATTTGCTTCCTGTGCTGAAGATATGACTCAAAAAGTTTTAATACATTACCTCTAATGCCATATGCTTCGAGTTTTTTGAGTAAAATACTGTGTTGAACATAATCAAACGCCTGAGTCATATCACAGAATATACTGCAAACCGGTTTATTTTGATCCATATTCGTCATCACCGTATGTAAGAAATCATAAATTGCCATGTTAATAGTATTTTTTTGTCTAAAACCCTTTTGTTCATCGCAGAGGATCTTATTACGTTCTAAATAAGAATTAAGTTGTTTGGCAAAATATTTTTCAAATATTTTGGAAATAATAGGGATGAGCGATATCGGCCTATAATTTACCATTAAATCTTTATTGTCTTTCTTAAATAAAGGTTTGACGACAGATGTTTTTAGTGCTGTTGGATATATACCCGAATTAATACTCAAATTAATGATATAACTTAAAGGTGAGCATATGACGTTTGCCACATCTTTAAGAATTTTTGTGGAAATTCCATCATAGCCTACACTGTTTGTATTTTTGAGTGTGTAAATAATTTTAAGAATGTCATCCGGTGTACTGGGTGCCATAAACATAGAATCTCTTTTACTCAAAATATGTTTCGTTACTCTTGTTCCAGAATTTGCAATTGGTTGAATTTTGTCTATAAAATAGTTATTAAAAAGATCCGCTATCTGTTTTGGCTTTGTAATAGTTTTATTATTAATTTTTATTTTATTTATAGAACACTTTGGTATATTTAATTTACTTTGCTGAATTATTTGCCATGTAGTTTTTGATTTATTCGTAGATGTCTTAATTTTATAATTATTTTGAGCACGCTGAGTCAACTTAATAATTTTTTTATATCTCATGGCGTAATTTTTAAGATGTGTTTTATTGGTCTGGCTAGGCTTTATCCTATATTGCCAGAGCAGTTGACGTTTCTTTTTGCTGCAAATCTTAATACCACGTGACATCCAATTCACTTTTTTTTTTTATATTTACTGTTATCCCGATATGGGGGAAGCATAGGCCATAAAGCAATGTAAATAAATCCAAAAAAGCCTCATATGCTGTATCGGGGTTTTTAGCTTTGTATACCTCAGTAAATGATAAACATTTTAAATGATTCTTAAATCTAGATATGTTTTCATCACTATAATGACGTCTATTTATACGCCACTTATTTATGGCATACAATTTGTTAACAGGGAATTTAAGTAGTTGCGCTGTGTGGTCAGATAAGGCGAATTCTAATACGAAGGTTTTGCAGGGCTTACTCAAATTATGCGCAAAATTGTCTATGCATGTTTTGCTCTTCATTCGAGTAGGTTCGTTAAGAGCTAGTTTTAAGTTAAAATTTAATAGCAGATTTTCAAATTCAATCGAATTATAGTTTCTTTTTAATATGTCAATGTTAAAATCTCCTGCTATGACAATTTTATGAGGTTTCTTAGTTAATAATTTTAACAGCGTCAACAGTTTATCGAAAAATTCAGTGAAATTCTTGCCGTTAGGAACCCTATAAATACAAACAAAAACGGTTTTATGGTTAATAAGTTCAACGGCGCAGCATTCGAATACACCGACCGCAGATATTTTTACAATTTTAGGTAATTCTCTCCATTGATGTCCATTCTTCACGAGTATACATGACCCACCTCTTTTACTTTCTTTCCTGCTGAAACACGCTGCCAAACAATAATTATCTATGCATAGCTGATTTTCATATCCTTGCATCATAAAATGTTCCGTTATGCATAATACATCGACTTCCATGCCTTTTTCTGATAATTCGTGCAAACAGACAGATAGAGCGTCTGCTTTCGATAGTAAGCCGGCAATGTTTTGATGCATTGCATACAGGTGATTAGTCACGAAAAAATTGGCTATAGTCTTTGTTGTCATCGTTGCTTATGTCTTCTCCGCTGGATTGCCTAATATAGTTTTGTAAGTCAGTTATTAGGTTAAATATATCCTTAAATATTGTATGTAGTCCAAAGTTGTTAATTGTACCTGATCTATTAAACATACTGTTGTCATATTTTAAATTCAAATTACTATCTAATAGAAGTGCGTGTCCATGAGTTGATACGTCCAGATATAATAAATTATTAAAAGTCTCGATTCGCCAGTTATATGCATAGTCCTCTAAGATAAATGTTGGCAAACATATAATGATATTTGTATGTTCAATATCTCGTAATGCTTTTCTTATGTGCAGGATCAAACCAACGTAATTTTAAGTGGTTTTAAAATCTTCTTCGCCCAAGAAGATAATGCAATAATCAGTCATGGTGAAACCGGCTAGCTTTGATTGTAATCCATCTAGAAGCTGCATAGTCCCCCCTCCAGGTTTTAAATAGTGACACAACTGGAACTGATTAGAGAATGTAGTTTCTGCTATAGGTAGCACTTTGTTCTTGTCATTTGTGCTTACAATGCAAATCTTATTAGGCTTTTTCATTACTTGTGGTATTTTTGGATGGTCTATTTTACTTTTGTTTATGCTATTATTATTTATAGTCTTTCCATTACTTGATATTTCTTTAATAGTGGTGTTTGTTGTGAGGTCTTCGTCAAGTGGTAAGCCCAAATCTGCACAGCTAACATTAAAGTTGTTTTTATTCAAAGTTTTTCGCTGGTGTTTACTTTTGCTTTTAATTGTGCTTTTTTTTGAACTACCTACTGAATCAGTGCATATGGTTTTTAGTTTTTTGATAATATTATCTTGCTCTATATTCCTCTTTCTCAGAGCGACATTTTCCAGGTTCAGTGTATCAATTTCAGCGTGCGCAATCTGAAGCTGTCGTTGCAATCTCTCAATTTCTTCCGTCATCTCCTCGGTTTCGTCATTGTATACGTTGCCGGTTGATAAATCGGGCAGAGACTTTGACAGCGTTTCCGACTGCGTCGACATGAATGATATATTTGGCGAAACGGCTGCTGTCTTAGTCCTGCGTTGGTTAATATTATCCATATCCATTTAAGGGGTTTATTCTACGCGTTACCCAAGCTCAGTCAATTTTAAATGTTTTCCCAGATTTCGGGTAATTATTTTAAGTTGGTAACACCCAAATATCAAATTTACGTCCATACATTAAATGTGCACAGCACTTCCTACTTCCATGC
Source organism: Anorthoa munda (assembly GCA_945859665.1). Taxonomy (NCBI): domain Eukaryota; kingdom Metazoa; phylum Arthropoda; class Insecta; order Lepidoptera; family Noctuidae; genus Anorthoa; species Anorthoa munda. Next base: position 23,430,315 of record OX243910.1, read on the forward strand.
TGTCATAGCATACTCTACGTCCATGCATTAAATGTAGTAGTACTTCTTTTTTCCATGCACACAATGTTGAATTTCTGTCAATGGTAACAAAAGTTCAAAGTCCAAATGAAAAAATATTCAAATAAAGTAACGTCAATTTTATGTAATTTCAAAGTTATCACACAAAAGTATTCAATTATACGCCATTCTATTCACGAGTCGTCACTTTAGTGGAATGTTCTAAATATTTACGTCATTAAAAAAGAATTGGTTCATTGCTTCTGAGTTTCGTCACTGTTTACACTTATGCACAAACTTTTTGTCTTTTTGTTTATGTCCTTCATGTAAACTTCCACAAACACTTAATGCGGTTAATTGAACTTTAATTGTCAGAAAGATATTGTTTTTAGTCATAAATACACTGAAAAATTTATATTTTAACTTAGAGATATCGCGGCAGATGTTGACAAGTAAATCGTCGTCTACCCACACACAGTCTGCTTAGTCCCCAATAAAGGTTTAAAGAAAAGAAAATCAAACAGAAATCTCTTTATTACCACAGATAAAGTTACCACCCGTTTCATAAACATAAAAACAAAAGCAACTTCATACCTTTTTTTTTTTTTTTTTGCGTGGAGAAATTCTCATGCATAATGCACTACCACGGGGAGATAGTGCAGTTATGTGGGACTCTAACCCACTAAAACTCCACGGTGTCCTCCTGTGCCGCTTATGGCGGGAGCACGGGTACGCGTTAGCACTCACCGCGAACCCGCCGCGGCTGTCCGTCACCGGACCCTCCTCGGGGGAGTCCCCCCATCACCGGCGCACCAGAACCAATCAGCACATGGGCGCCAGACGACCCCGTGTATGGCACCCTTGGTCCCCCTGTGACGGGTCAAGGTCAATGGCCCCGCCACCTACCATTGTTCGGCCGCAGGGGATAGGGAGAGCGGCTAACGCAATACCGACACTCCTCCTCCCCTGCGGCCCCACCGCGTCCGCCATCAGACGGTGGCGACCCCGTCCGGGCCGCGGAAGGTAGGGAGAGCGGCGCACCGCAATACCGGCACTCCTCTCCCACCGCGGCCTCCAACCCTCAGCCGCTACATCGTATGGGACCTGGGAATCTCCATAAGACATCGCGGCCCGCCTCAGTTGCGATGTCGCCTGTTACCAACCGGCACCGCAACCTACTAGTTGGCCGCTACGTCGTCGGCTTAATCGGCAAAAGCCCTGACGAGCGGCCCCTCCTCGGGTTCCTCTTCGCTTCACCGTGGGTGACCAAGCCACGGTTACTAAGCCCCCCCGCATCGACAAAGCGGGAACCCACCGGGGGGGAAGCAACTTCATACCTAGTTGTAGCAACGTTATGGTTCCATTTGTTCCACAAATTTTCCAGCAATGTACTATTAATGGAAAAAGTCTTGTTACAGCGTGCGAGACAATATAGTCAACAGGCTGGCTCGGTAAAGCAAGCGCGCTATATGGTTTCTTGATCAGATGCGCGGTAAAACAATAAAGCTCAGGATTAAAATCCTCCTAACTAATCTAAAATTTTTGATGCAATTGCTAATGCATAAAGTTTATTCGAAAACTCTCATCTCGATAGGCTCTAGCATGCAATAACTATATATTACTAGATTCTACCAGCGGCTTCGCCCTAGTGAAAAGTGTGTTCTTATCCTAAGGGAAATACCGAAATCAAAAGAAGCCTACGTGCTATTCCTGACTATAATCTATCTTTGTGCCAAATTTCATTCAGATCCGTTCAGCTTTTCTGGCGTGATTGAGTAACCAACATCCATCCAAACTTTCGAATTTATAATATGAATAGGAAGTAGGATATGTCTTAGTGCACTAGACAAAGTGATGTTATATTGTCAAATATCCAAAATATTTGGTATTGACATCTTGTGATATTTTGGTAGCGTATCGAACACATAAGCCGCCCCCACACGCTTGGTGTTTGCCACAAACAGTGACAAACGCCAAACACGTGGCAAACACTGACCACAATTATCCAACACAAACACGGCATCCACAGGTTTGGCAAACGTGCTAGTATATTCCGGATTGGCAAACATGGCAGACGACGAGCTTGTTGTGGCAGCGTTTACTTTTTTGTTTTCGTTGATATTTTTCCTTATAATTTAGCTTAGGATACACAAAATGTCACGATTCGTAAATTTGACCACCTCTATTAACTCCGTCCGCCGCCCGCAAGCTCGCACGTACTACTGAACTGAACAAGCATCTGGATACATCGCAAACACGTTTGTCAAACACCCTTTGATTTGTGAACAAAAACCGACATCGATGCCGAACACAGGCGAACACAAATAAAAACAGGCAAACACAAAACCACATGTTCGTGTTTGTTGTTTTGTGTTTGCTGTTTGCCATTGTTCGCCAACCGTGTGTATTTTTGGACGTTTGCCTTGTGAGCTCGTCCCTTGTGACTGGTTCCTCTTTATGACTGTCGTGCCGTACGCAATCTGGGTAGTGAGTCCTAAACATCACGCCCAGAGTGTCCTGTCCAGTTTCCGTGAGATACCCATTCTCATCCTTTACAGATAATAGTGGGTTTGTCTTAGTCATGGACATAGCTTTGCACAACCTCATTCCATTTGGCAGAGCTTCGATGGAGGTGCAATTTTGCCGCCAATTAGTTCTTTTGGCCTTTCGTACCGCCGTATTATACCTTGTCAGCATGCTAGAATAGCCAGAAAAAACTTGCCTGGCTTTTGAATAATTAAAGGCTAGTTGTGTTTCCTGATGTATTTTAGCTAGTTCAGGAGGACTTCTATATGGTGGACACCATGTTACCTTTTTGCAAAAGGCCTTTTTCTCTGGGCAATTATCTTCCCATACACCAATGGTGCCCGTCTTGATTCTGTCCGCTTCAAATTTTATATCAAGTATGGAATTAAGCTTATCTTTAGGTCTCCCTAGATTTACTTTGAGTTCCCTCCTGTGCGAGTCCCAATTTGTATGCCTTGGGTTTCTCCTTCGTCTAGTTTCGGCTTATCCCGCCGTCCTAAACCTAAAGCATTTATAATTGTGATCAGACAGAGAGTTATACATTGTTACTTTGTCTCTTGTCTTTCAAGTAAATTAAGTCATATAAGAACACTACAGCTACACTACTACTAGCAGTGGTGGCCCAGTGGTATCGGCCGCGACTTACAAGTTGTAGGTCGTGGGTTCGAGCCCAGGCAGGCGCTTTACTTTGCGTAAATTATTTCATCACCACTGCTCTCAAAACGGTGAAGGAAAACATCGTGAGGAAACCGGCATGTCCTAGAACCAAAAATTCAAAGACATGTGACATCCACCAACCCGCACTGGGCCCGCGTGTTGGATTACGGCCCATTCCCTCTCACAGAGAGGAGGCCTGTGTCCCAGCAGTGGTTGATGATGTGAAGAACACTACATATATAAATAAAACAGAAGATTCTTTACTACTACTACAGATGAAGTTACTGCCGTTTTCATAAACTTGAAAACAAAAGAAACTTCATAGTTATCTTTTAAACTAGAAAACAAAGGTAATGTTATCATTCAATTCGTTCCACAAGGTTTCCAACAATGTACCTACTAGTTATGGAAGCGCGCAGTGTGCGAGGCAGTATAGTCAACAGGCTTGCTCGGTGAGGCAAGCGCGCTATATTTCCCGTTCCCTTTTTTATTACTATTGAACATTTGAGAAGGAATTCACGGAGCTATTATTGCCGGATATTTGGAGCGGAAATAGAGATACGTTTTTGCTTTTGTAAGGAATTGTAAAGGGTTGTTTTAGAGATTGTGTCGGGTCAACGGCTTCATTTATAACTAGCTGTAGTTTTATTCATTCCTCGTTATACAAATATTTGTACGTATTAAGCAGTCTTTACCGCTCTTCCACTCTCAATAATAAGCTAATCCACTGGAAATCTGTATTATTTTCGGGAAAAAGTCGTGTGAGAAAGAATTCTGTGAATTTTAAGCAGCTTATTATTATTTTGTTTCTTTTTTCATCACGGCTAAAATAGAGCACCTGTTATATTATCTTTACACCACCCTTCGTAGACTGGTAGAGATTGGTCCGCCATTGTACCTTTGTGTAGTTTAAATAACAAAATAAATTAAGAATTTTCGAATCAGTTCCTTCTCCCAGAGATCTCCTTCCATTAACTTCTGTAAACAAACATACATAAAAATAAACAATTTTACCAATTACCTCTATGACGTACCTAACGTCACTATTCATAGACGAATAGGGCTGTGATTGCATGACTGGAGGAAAATATACAGTTTAAACTGATTATGAATTGAAACGTAATTATGGGAACTGGTTTAGAATTTGATACAGATTTATAATTTTTTTGTTGAGTGTCTTATATTGCAAATAGATGGGTGGAGGGAATTTTTATTGTGGGAATAGGTTATAGGTAAAATACAGTTCCATGTCCTGAATTTTTTTCTTTTTTTTTTGGGTGGGAAATTATCCAATGACTTTGTTGGCTTGACTTGGTGTTTTAAATGTCCACAGGTTTGTCCAGATTGTAATTTTTTATTTTGTTTTTTATTTATTTTTTCCACCGAGCACAAATTCAGGATTTCAACACCTTCAGTAAGTTTAGGACTCTCTTCATTCATCATTCATCTCTGTTATTCCAACCTGAAATAATGATGGAAGCAGTCAACGATATAAGAGACAAAGTTGTAGATAACAATGCTACTTAACTACAGAAATAGTTTTGATGGTACAACTGCCCAGCGCAAACTCTAACAAGCAACTGTACTGAATAATACTAGCGTGTTTTTATCTCTAAGTAGGCCAAAGGCCAAGACCAGTGGTGGCCCAGTGGTAATGCTACCGACTTTCTTGTCGTAGGTCGTGGGTTCAAACCCAGGCAGGCGCTTTACTTTGCGTGAATTATTTCATCACTACTGCTCTAAAAACGATGAAGGAAAACATCGTAAGGAAACCGGAATATACAAGAACCAAAAATTCGAAGATATGTGACATCCACAAACCCGCACTGGGCCCGCGTTATGGATTCTCTCACAGAGACGAGGCATATGTCGCAGGCCCCAGCACTAAGAAAATAAAAAGGCCGATGATGATGATGATTGAGGCCGAAGGCCACTTCTCATAGAGAGAAGGAACGAGTATTGATCACAACCCTCACTCAAACGCTGGCAAACTGTGGAATGGAAATCTAATCCTTCATCTTTCTGACTTACCGACTCCTAAACAATTCAAGAGTGCCTGTAAATGGTTTAATTGAAATAAATGCTTTAATTTTGAGTGAGTTTGAGCTGAATTGGACGTTACTAAAGCACGGCTTTCATTATTTTAAAGCAAAATTGTTTTAGCCGGTCTTGTATTGTCATCTAAACGAAATTTTGCTGGCTAAATAGATTTCCCCATTGCTCGTTAGTCTAGACATTGCAAACGCTAATGCTATACATAAAGTCCTATGTTCGATTTTTGGGTCGGGCAGTGTTATTGAATTAAGAATGACTAAGAGAATATAACATACCTATGTATAATCCCGAATTACATTCAATTTGAACTTGTAATTTAGGAATTATTTAAATAAATAAACCGACTTAATGTTTCATTAGAAGAACACAATAATGTCGAACTCTTATGTAAAAGTAAAATCAAGTCGGCTAATGTCTTTATAACCTAATTATTAGAGTACTTACTTAATAAATTATCTGAATTGGTTTTACATTCGATCTCACTACTTTTTGCGGTAGAAGAACTGCGCCGTGAGTCTTGTGTTTTTTACATGTTATGTTTTTGATGGGATCCTTTAAACTAGAAAACAAAGGTAATGTTATTGTTCCATTCGTTCCACAAGGTTTCCAACCTACTAGTTATGGAAAATGCGTTGTTACAGCTTGCGAGACAATATAGTCAACAGGCTGGCTCCGTGAGGCAAGCGCGCTATTTGCCCGTTCCCTCTTTTATTACTATTGAACATTTGAGAAGAAATTCGCGAAGCTATTATTGCCGGATATTTGGAGCGGAAATAGAGATACGTTTTTGCTTTTGTAAGGAATTGTAAAGGGTTGTTTTAGAAATGGGGATGTGAACGCAAAGCTGATCGCAGATGTCGCTGGCGGCGCAATGGCTGCTGTCAAATCATTTTGGCTTTGTTTACATCACGTTCCTTTGTTATTTTTTTGTTTTAAACCGGTCTACCATCGTTATTAATAGTATGTTTTGTCCTTGGCAGCTTAAGGAATTGAAAGATGAACTAAAAAAATGAGGAGCAATGGTAACTGGAATGAAAACAGATATTATTAAGAGGCAGACTTTTATATAATAAAATATTTTTCCTCGGCGATATGTTCTAGATTTGGATATTTTTTTAGTTGTAACGAGTTAATTCTTACTTGACTCTTGGTAGGAAAATTTACAAAAAATGAGAGAACATTACTTTTATGTGTTGGTATTCTTTACGTTTTAGGTTAGAAGTTTTATTTTATTTTCGGCAAACAAAGCCCTCAAGCTTCTGAGGCCAAGCAAATGACATTACTGCTATAGAACTTTATCAATACGTTAATAGTAACACTATATCGTCGAAGATTACCAAGCAACATAGTCAGAGTTACTTTGACAAGTGCATAACATAACCTATAAATATGTATAGCCTTTTCCCAGTTTTTTTAGCGTTGTATATTTGGGCAATCAATGAACACCAGGGTTGGTATATCCTGATACAACAAACAGAGGCATATTTCGAGAAAATTTAAATTTACTGAATTATAGGTTACAAAATGTATGGATTTGACAGCTTTCAATAGCCATAGCGACGATTCGCCACCTATCGTGAAAAAATGGCAGTTCACATCCTCATTGTGTCGGGTCAACGGCTTCATTTAAAACAAGCAGTAGTTTTATTCTTTCGTCGCTATACAAATATTTATACGTATTTAGCAGTCTTTACCGCGCTTCCACTCCCGTAATAGCTTACCGGAAAACTGTATTATTTTCGGGAAAAAGTCGTGTGAGAATGAATTCTGTGTATTTTAAGCAGCTTATTATTATTTTGTTTTTTTTTTCATCACGGCTAAAATAGAGCACCTGTTATATTATCTTTACACCACCCTTCGTTGACTGGTAGAGGATGGTCCGCCATTGTACCTTTCTGTAGTTTAGATAAAAATAAACAAACAATTTTCGAATCAGTCAAGTCCTTCCAGAAATCGCCTTCTATTAACTTCTGTAAATAAACATACATAAAAATAAACAATTTTACCAATTACCCCTATGAACGTTAATGATATAAAATTATTGCAAATGAGTTTTTCTTTTTAATGTTTGCCAAACTGGAAAACCTGCCTTTTTGACCTCGTTAAGTCGTGTTTTGTAAAACCTTAATCAAGCTCAAGGCTTTCGACGTAAAGATTTCCTAAAAACGTAGTATTATGTGGTTCAAAAGAAATTGTATGATAAAAAAACGAAAACCCACCTGCCGTGAAATTGAGATTTAAGCGACTGAAATTATAAAGAAGAAACATGAAATGATTCAGAATTTCATGTTACAAGACTTTGTAAGAACCTTTGATTTATCGCAAATTGTTAAGTAGTAGATACTTGAAAGTATAATTATATTCTTTGAAGTTTTCTGATTAGCCACAAGATCGCCTGAAGCATTTCCTAATGTTCAAACGTTACTTTATGACCGATTTCTTTTAAACTCAAGCCGAGCCGAGCCGTTTTTCCGTGGTCAAGCGCGAGCCTATAATAGATAAAAAAAAAAAAAAAAAAAAAACTAATGAGCTTATTAATTTTGTATGAATGGAGCTTTGAGAGGTTTCCATCTAAAGTAAAGTGTGATGTGGAAGTTGCTGGATCAATATAGAACCATTCAAGAACCTATATAAGCACCTCTCATATTAAAGTTATTTAAAAATTGGTTATTTTAGTCCATACTTATTACCTATCTATTTGTATTACATAGCTGCTCTGTTAACCCAAAGATTAACTGACAGAGATTGCTTTGTGGCGTGAAATCGACCCATAAACGCACTTTGTACATAATGTTTAAACCCTTATGTACAATATTGTACATTTCATCTACCTATAAGCCAGAATTCTTGGCTCGCCTCCGAGAGTACCAGATGTGGCCATATATCAATATTTTACAAGTAACAACTGCCATCTGACCGCCACAATCCAATTACTGGACAATACCTGCACTCCAAGGTTAGACGGTCAGACTTTCAGGCCAAAGATCAACCATATGTACTCGTATTTTATCAAACACAAATCTTTTAATTTTAATAAACCATTTGAATTCCTGTAAATCGTCAAGAAGTCGGTCACAAACAAACACCGATCGATCGGTCGATTACAAAGCGTAGACCTCTACATATAACAGTGAATAAAGGACAAGAAACTTCATGGGCATTCTTTAATTAAATCAAGAGATCAGGGTGGCATATCCCGATTTTTTTTAAATTTTTGTGGTAACAGCGTACCGAAAGACGCAGCTTGTTGGAAGGCCTCCTACAAGGTAGACCGATGACCTAGTGAAGACTGAAGGCATCCGCTTAAATCGAGACGCACAGGACTGGTCAATATAACAAGGCTTGGGGAAGGCCTATGTCCAGCAGCGTTTCAGATGAGATGACGATGATCACGGATGTATCATCTGCACCTTATCATTTGAGCCGTATCATCCTTATGGCTGTAATTTTGTCATATAATTTAACAAGTCAGATCCTAAGCACTTAACTTAAGTAAATCAACAACAGTTATTAAGTAGATCACAATCTCCGGAAGGACGCGGGAATTCAATTGAACTGTTTACGTGAGCTCCTGGACGATCCAATTATGTTGTCGAGTACCTACCGAGCCGGAGCTATGAATAGTGGAGTACCTGCCTAGGTACGTCACTATTCATAGACGAATAGAGCTGTGATTGCGAGAGTTGAGAAAAATATACGGTTTAAATTGATTATGTATAGAAACGTAACTATGAGAACTGAGTGAGGTTTAGGTTTTAATACAGTTTTTAGGGTTCCGTACCCAAAAAGTAAAAACGGGACCCTATTACTGAGACTCCGCAGTCCGTCTGTCTGTCTGTCTGTCACCGGGCTATATCTCATGAACTGCGATAGCTGGACAGTTGAAATTTTCACAGATGATGTATATCTGTTGCCGCTATAACAACAAATGTGATGTGTGTTTAAGTGGGGCACCCATACAAAATTGCCTCATGTAAAGGTACCGGGTAAATTTGTTCTGCATCTTTTCCAGCATCTGAGCATGCTGCACTTCATAAGGAATTCAGATGACAGTACTTGTTTCCAAGTTGCTTCGTACCAACGCATTTTAAAGTGATTTCACTGTTGCCATTGCACTGCTGATGCCACAGGAGGATGGATATGATCAAGACAAAATTGTCTTCCCCTTCCTTTCCCAAAAAATTGAGAAGAAGTGGCTTTTCATCTTTTACAACGGCGAGCTTATTGCAGTTCCCCGAGCACAAATCGAGGCTCCGGGCTGCAATCTCAATCAAGAAGTTGACAGTACGAACAGATTTCAAACACCTTCAGTAAGTTTAGGACTCTCTTCAAGATTGTTATTCCGACCTGAAATAATGATGGAAGCAGTCGCCGATATTAAGGACAAAGTTGCTGATAACAATGCTACTTGACTACAGAAATAGTTTTGAAGGTGGAACTTCCTAGCAAAAACTCGAACAAGCAACTGTACTGAATAATACTACCGTGTTTTTGTCTCTAAGTAGGCAGTGGTAACGGTACCGACCCAGGCAGGCACTTTACTTTGTGTAAATTATTTCATCACCAATGTGATGAAATAATTTACACAAAGACGGGGAAGGATAACATCGTGAGGAAACCCGAATATCCTAGCTTCAAAAATTCTAAGACACGTGACATCCACCAACCCGCACTGGGCCTGCGTTGTTGATAAGGCTCAGTCCCTCTCCCTCAGAGACGAGGCTTGTATCGCAGGCCCCAGCACTGAGAACATTAAAAGGTTTTTGATAATGACGATGATTGAGGCCAAAGGCCTCAATCATCTCATAGAGAGAAGGAACGAGTATTGATCACAACCCTCACTCAAACGCTGGCAAACTATGGAATGGAAATCTAATCCTTCATCTTTCTGACTGACCGACTGTAACAATTCAAAAGTGCCTGTACATGATTTAATTGAAATGCTTTGAGTTTGGGTGAGTTTGAGCTGAATTGGACGTTTCTGAAGAGTGGCTTTCATTGTTTTAAAGCTAAATTGTTTCAGCCGTTCTTGTACTGTGATCTAAACGAAATTTTGCTGGCTAAATGGATTGCCCCGTTGCTTGTTAGTCTAAGATATTGCAAACGCTAATGCTGGTCATAAAGTTCGATTTCTGGGTCGGACAGTGTTATTGGGTATTTAATTTCTCAGGCACATCCCGGAGTCTGGACTTTGTGGCCGTTTGATGGCAATAGGCCCGCTCGGCTCGCCTTCTAGTACTAGGGAATTAAACGTAACTGGCAAAACGTGAGTGTACTATACCTAGGCGAACCTCTACATAACCCTTTAGGAAATAGAGGCGTTATATTATATACATAATGTGTATATGAAAAAAAAAAAGAATGAATGATGATGATGAATGTGTGTATGTGTATGTGTTATGTTTTCTTTCTTTTCTTTCTTTCTTTATATAAAAAAAATAGTTTAAAAACTAAATAACATACTGAAAACATCCACCAACCCGCACTGGGCCTGCGTTGTTGATAAGGCTCAGTCCCTCTCCCTCAGAGACGAGGCTTGTATCGCAGGCCCCAGCACTGAGAACATTAAAAGGTTTTTGATAATGACGATGATTGAGGCCAAAGGCCTCAATCATCTCATAGAGAGAAGGAACGAGTATTGATCACAACCCTCACTCAAACGCTGGCAAACTATGGAATGGAAATCTAATCCTTCATCTTTCTGACTGACCGACTGTAACAATTCAAAAGTGCCTGTACATGATTTAATTGAAATGCTTTGAGTTTGGGTGAGTTTGAGCTGAATTGGACGTTTCTGAAGAGTGGCTTTCATTGTTTTAAAGCTAAATTGTTTCAGCCGTTCTTGTACTGTGATCTAAACGAAATTTTGCTGGCTAAATGGATTGCCCCGTTGCTTGTTAGTCTAAGATATTGCAAACGCTAATGCTGGTCATAAAGTTCGATTTCTGGGTCGGACAGTGTTATTGGGTATTTAATTTCTCAGGCACATCCCGGAGTCTGGACTTTGTGGCCGTTTGATGGCAATAGGCCCGCTCGGCTCGCCTTCTAGTACTAGGGAATTAAACGTAACTGGCAAAACGTGAGTGTACTATACCTAGGCGAACCTCTACATAACCCTTTAGGAAATAGAGGCGTTATATTATATACATAATGTGTATATGAAAAAAAAAAAGAATGAATGATGATGATGAATGTGTGTATGTGTATGTGTTATGTTTTCTTTCTTTTCTTTCTTTCTTTATATAAAAAAAATAGTTTAAAAACTAAATAACATACTGAAAAAATCACGCTCTAAAAAGTATGAAACATGAAAATATTCTCATTTTAAATATTCATAGTGGTGTTCAGAGGATAACCGTGGTCGTATGACAGTAATCAGTTCCAGTAGTCGGGTTTTAGTTTTTGAACTTTCTCGTTATTTAAAGTATTTTGGGGTTTTTGCAGAGCATGATCATACCGAACAACAAATACTTTGCAACGCCGTCGTCTTGTAAAAAAAAATTTTTCCTGGCTTTGACGGGATATGTCTCGCAAACGGTACGCTTGACAAAAACTATGATGAATCCCTATTTTCATTTTTCAATAATACCACACATGACGGGGTGGGGCGAAAAAAAAAAGATTGTTTTGACTTCGTGCCCCCTAGAGGTCGCCATATTTAATTTAAAGTGACGCCACAAAGCCTGTAAACAGCGGACAAACAAGACGCTTCCAACGACACACTCTTTTGTCAAATTATCATAAGTATTTTAGAAGTTATGAGGGAACAGATGAACATACATACACACGTACCGGTCTAAAACATAAACCTCCCTTTTGCTCCGCCGTAGTCAGGTAAAAAGATGCGCAACCATATGCAAAAGGGATTCTCAAATTTTTTACCAATGAAAACGCAGCCTTATTCGCAAACAAGATTTTCTCTGCAAACCCACACTAGAAACCAGGCCATACGTGGCACTGTTTACTATAGCCCGTATAAGCTTTAATAACCGGCTAGAACAAAGCGAGGCTAACGTTTGTGGATGGGGCCTAATGCATTTTTAAATGCAATACAGAAGAGTACCGTGTGTTGCCTTATGTTTGGGACACAAAGCTTTTCAAACCCAGAGGCAAGCGCTATCATACCAGCGAGACCGACTCGATAGCGATTGGAAAAAATGTATGGAAATGCCAAGCGCTATCGAAATAGCACGTGATCTCGTGATCACTTCCTCCAGAGGCTTTAGACAAGTGATATTTGATGTCAGCGAAGGCGAAAGTCAAAATATCAAAATGTAAGGCATTGATCACGGGATTTTTCGATATCACTTGTCAAGCCCATACAATTTTGCCTTTTTGACAATCGCTATCGCCACGCTTTAGATAATAGAATGTCACTTGGCCTCGAGCCTCACGGCCAGAGATTCGGAAACGATATAGACTTTCTTTAGAAACTTTCTGTTCAGCCTTTTACGATGCGAAAGTCGAAGGTGACTCTGTAAGGGCCGATTTCACCAATGATACTAATCACGATTAGTTCAACAAACTCAGTTTACACAATTACAGCGTTCTGATTGTTTGAGACCGCTGAGAAACTAAAAATCAGAACACTGTATTTGCGTAATTGGTGAAATCGGCCCTAAGTATAAATCAGAATAAGTTTTTTTTTTTATTCATTTCAAAGTTCAGACAATATACAGTCCATATCTTGTTATTAACAAATCCTTATAAAACTAGTGTTAGTAAAGGTACACTCCAAATCATATCAAATAAACATTTTCATACACAAATTGAATATAAACAAATTGTCAATTGATTAAATTCAAAGTTCAAAATCTATCAAAAATTAAAAATTAAAATGTCAAAAATAAAAATATTTTAAATGTCAAGAAGATGTTTTAAAGAATAGAATTTTAAATTGACATGACAAAAAATAAAAAAGTAACAAATATTTAAAATTAACATAAATAAAATTTATTTTTAATTGCTCTAAATGTAGGTAGAGTGTAAGATTAAAAACATAAATAAATGAGATTAGCTACATTTTACCTTACGGCGTGCAAATCATTACATAAATTATACAAATACGACCCCAAGTAACATGGGACATGGGCAGGAAGATGATGACAAATAAAAAAAATGTCATCAATACAATTAGAATTAATATTGAGAACATAAACAGATAGTCAGAAAATTATGTTCTTACAATAACGTTTGGATGTTTCTTACATTAACATAACAAAGAGAGTACATAATAAAGAGTATTCTATTCTATTAACAATTTATTGCATGTCAATTAGCTAATAAATGCTTAATAACAATTTGTACTAAGTAATTATATGTCATTTTCTATATAGTCACAACATTAAAAAAGTCCTTCACTGAATAATAACATTTTCTTAAAAGTAGTGCAGTTACTTTAGATTTAAATATGTGAACAGAATATTCTTTAAAACAATGAGGTATTTTATTTAAAAAAAACTTGTTTACCAAAATATAATACCGACTTCCAAATAAGAACACTACAAAGTGAAAAATATCTTTCTTTTTGGAAGCCGAGTCTAGGGTAGCTACCAATTTTTTTCGTTATGGACACCGACTTCCAAAACGAAAGTTATTTTTCACTTTGTAGTGTTTTTATTTGGAAGACGGTAGTATATTTTTTCACTTTTTTGTTGTACCTAATATGCAAGTACTTTAGTAAGGTACTTATAATGCCAGAATAGATTATACGAATATCATGAAACTTGAACATAAACGGTGAAATGAGAGTGTAGCAAGGTGAACTGTACACACCTGCGTACCCTTTTAGAGCGTACTGGCGTGATGTTAAGTTATGAAATGGTATAAACAATAAACAGTCATGTAATTGCAGCAATCCCTAGAGATTTGCCGTCATTTATTGAAGAGTTCTGTAGTATATCTCCGAAGTTCTTCATCAGATCTTCACCACAAAACCTGAAATGGGACCAATTTGGGAACATACTATTCCAAACAAAAATAAAACTTTCAAAATCAGTGAACAATTGACGGCGAAATCGGTGAACCAGAAAATTTAAATTTAAATTAATTAATTTTATTTTTTATTTTTTTTACAAAAAAAAAACACAATTTCGAACATAGAACCGCCTCCTTTTTGGCAAGTCGGTAAAAATAACAAGTCCCATTGCCATAATACGTTTTCTTAGCAGTGCTGTTATGTGTATGTTAAGTTATGTTTGCATGATCACGCCGCTGAATAATGTTGATGAAAATCATATTAAATTGGCCTTATCCCATATTGATATCCTTCCCTGCAATATCAAAAAAGCTCGACACTAGGAAAAAGATTGATCAGGCACCTCAATCTAGTAAAGCCATGTGGAAAATAGTGAATAGTAGACGTAATTCTAATAAAAAACAAAGCACTGATATTGTAATACTTAAACAAGATAATAAGATATATGACAGCCCTGTAGACGTAGCCAACATTTTATCTGACCAATTTGACAACAAAATTACATTAAAGTCTTCTGATCATAGCTTAGCTAACAAATACTTGACCGACAATATGGCTAGAGTAGACGATGACATGTTGTTTGATCAAGTAACCCCGGTAGAAATCTTCAAAATGGTTAATAATATGTGCAATAAAAATTCTCACGGTCAAGACGAAATACCCATAAGTATCATCAAGGATAACATTGACATATTAGCTGAGCCAATAGCTGACTTTTTAAACAAATGTATTGAGCAATGTGTTTTCCCTGAGCAATATAAAATTGCTCGTGTTTTGCCCATATTCAAAAAAGGCTCCAAATTAGATGCGAAAAACTATAGACCCATTTCCCTATTACCGGTATTCTCTAAAATATTTGAAAAGGTAATGAAAGATAGGCTTGTCAAACATTTGATTAAACACAATATCATTAGCTATCAACAGTTCGGGTATCAAAGAAGCATAGGAACCATTGATGCAATAGACTCACTAGTGGATGATGTGGTTAGCAAACTGAATAATAAAGAAAGAGTGGCAGGACTATTCTTAGATCTTAGCTCTGCCTTCGATACTGTTGAACATAAAATCCTTTTAGACAAACTAGAACACTATGGGATAAGAGATAACGTCTTAAAGCTTTTCAGTTCTTATTTACAGAATAGATCACAGTATGTCGAAATTAAGTCAGTTAAAAATTAACAAATCTAAGCTTGTTAGAGTACAAAAGGGAGTTCCACAGGGCTCAGTCTTGGGTCCAATATTTTTTATAATATTTCTTAACGACTTAGCTAAATATATGTATAAGATAGTACCAGACATCAAAATGGTTATTTTTGCTGATGACACAAGTGCTGTTATGAACGATATCTCTATAAGGGACTTAGAAAACAAAGTGAATCATGCACTGTCTGCTTTTGAACATTGGTTTTCCACTAACAATTTAAAACTCAATGTGGAGAAAACTAAATGTATGCTATTCAAATCAACTGTGAGGAATAATGATAGTATTGAAATAGCTTCATTGGGGAATAAAGTGGAAATTGTGCAAAATTTAAAATTTTTAGGAATACAAATTGATGAGCTCTTATGCTGGAAACAAGAACTGGAAGCAATCACAAATACTCTGAGCAGTGCATGCTATGCCTTAAGAAGTTTAAGGGACGAACTAACCATTGCTCAGTTACGAAATGTTTATTTTGCCTTAGTTGAGTCCAAGCTGAGGTACAGTATTAAACTATGGGGGAACAGTTATAAATACAATATAAATGCAGCCTTTGTTATGCAAAAAAGGGCCCTCAGAACTATTCTTCGCATAGAGCAAACTGAATCTTGTAGAGAGCATTTTGTGAAATTAAAGATTTTACCTGTACCTTGTCTTTATATTTTGGTCCTACTAAGTAGTTTTCTAAAAAACCTAGAGAAATACGAGACAAAGGAAGAAAGGGTAACTAGGGTGGAAACGCGCAGGAAAGATTTGCCTAATTATCTGCAGCCAAAATTAGATGTTGTCAAACATAGCTCTAAAGTACAGTCTGTACAAATTTTCAATAAATTGCCATTAGAATTAAAAATGATTAATAATCCAAGAATATTTAAATTCAAATTAAACTCATTCCTATTGACGAAGTGCTACTATAGTATAGAAGAGTTTTTTAGGGACAAAAATAATGCCACAGTGTAACTTGTTTATCGTTTAAGTCTCATTCTTGACATGTTATTATTATTTTTCTTGATTTTTTTTTTTTGATTGAGTTGAATTCTTATTTTGTTTTTGACTTTTTATCCATATTATTTGTAAATTTTATTGATTATTATTATTATTCCGTGTATTAATAACTTTTAATTAATTGTAACTTTTATTGATTATTATTATTGTATTAATCCTGTATTCGACACAAATGTATTTTTGTTCAGAATAAAATAAATAAAAATAAAAGTCTGTAGAAACGTCACGAGAGACGAAAAATTTTAATTTCAGAAAATCAAAACCTTTAATTATTCCAACAAAAAATAATGTCCAAACCTTAACCTGTAATAGAATTAAATCTTTTGTTCAAGATAATTACAGACCTACCCTACATTATAATAAGCAATTAGGGTTCCGTGTCTTCTAAAGATCAAAATTGATTATTCGTACTAAAAGACGGGTTCACAACATAAGATGGTAGTAATATAATTTGGTATATGACCTAAGATAATTAGGATATAACTTAATGACTAACTGCTACTACTACTGACTCGCACTTGGCCGTTTTTTCTCTTTGTTGAGGCACCGAATGATGAAGTATTCAGCTTATTCCAAGCCACCTAGCAACCAGAATTCTTAAAGTTAAGTAGGACTCTATCAAGAATTGTCTATTTAAAATACCTAGGATTCCTTTACCTTAATTAAGTCCTCAATTAAAGCTTCTAAATAATTTCCATTTTTTTTAAATGATTTCATTAAAACACCGTTTACTTATTCTGACAGTGAACTAATTATCTTTCTCTGGGGATTCGGCTCAGGTAATAAAAAAACAAAGGGTATTTACCAACGGTACCTAAATATTACCTCTATTTTTCAAGATTCATTAAATTTTAACGTCATCAAAGTGGGTTTTTTTCACATTTTAATGAAGTGTCTTGACGCTGAAAAATAGCTTCATTTTTTTCAGTCCCTTACCCGGGGGTGCTAGCCAACGGCCCTTATCACTCAACCTGTCTGTCAATCAAAAGATAAGGCACTTAGTAGAGTGCCCAGGGTGTCCCTGTCGTATTTACATATCAATATACTGAATAACATTTCTGTAATTACATAGTACACGTTACGTACCCCAGTTTTTAATCCGTAGTTAACTCAACCAACGGTTGAATATGCTAAAGGTTTCAAATTTCGAAATGGGTGTCTTCTTCAGTTGTTAGCCTCACAAATGGATTAAATAGGGGGTGCACGTGTGCGCAGTGGTTAAGCGATTGACTGCTGCGTTGCGTGTCGCGGGTTGGATGCCCGCACGGAACAAATATTTGTATGACCTACAGATAGTTGTTCCGGCTCTGAGTGTTGTGTATGTGAGTTTATATGTTTGTAAACGCACCCACTATACAGGCAGAAATTCCTAGTGTAGAGCAAGGTGTTAAAAAATAATAAAATAGTTGGCTAGTTATTAATTATTTGACGAGTAAACGGATTTTACTAATATTTGAAACCATTGGTTGAGTTAACTACGGATAAAAAAAAGGTTTTTAAGAAATGTGCACTTTTTAATATACTACCTCTGTTATTGTTCTTGTAATTTAATGTTTGTATGTCGTTTTGTGGAAAATAAATATCTTTTCTTTTTTTCTTTCTTTCTTTCTTTAAGTTACTTTCACTTGGTACGACTTCGACGGTTAAATAGAAATCAATGGCAAAAATCAAGACGAGCCCCATTTAGAGACTTTAAAATGTGCTTTCTGTGAAAGTTGAAATAAAAAATTGCACACACTTCCTAATCTAAATACTCTGACAGTTAGTGACCTGTGCCGGCTACCCGGGCTAACACGGGGCGTTACAACCCGGAGTAAACGTATCAACGTGCTTTCCGAAGCATGAAATGGAATGCTAGATATATAGCTAAACTAGATGTTGCCCGCAACTTTGTCTTGGTACCATTAGTACTTTGAATAGCCTATTTTTTATATCGTGCCATAATATTATAGGTGTGTGCCTTACATGAGAAATTATTATACTTCATAAAAGATTGAAGAGAAAGAGCAGTGGTTGCACAGTGGTATCGGCCGCGACTTACAGGTCGTGGGTTCGAGCCCAGGCAGGCGCTTTACTTTGTGTAAATTATTTCATCACCTCTGCTCTCAAAAACGGTGAAGGAAAACATCGTGAGGAAACTGGCATGTCCTAGAACCAAAAATTCGATGACATGTGACACCCACCAACCCGCACTGGACCCGCGTGTTGGATTACGGCCCATCCCCTCTCACAGAGAGGTGGCCTGTGTCCCAGCAGTGGGACATTAATAGGCTGATGATGTGATATGATGTGAAAAGATAGTTTGATCTCTGCGACATATCTCAAACTGACGTATACGTTATCGTTACGTTATTGTTAGCCTGTCAAGCGCTATTGTTACTGTATTGATACTGACAGCTGTCGCAGAGATCAAGCTATCTTTTATGAAGTATAGTTCACCAAACAAACTTCTACCCCCTGTCCACCACTTAAAGTATGATTTCCGGGATAAAAACTATCCTATATCCTTTCCAGTGTCTCAAACTATCCCCATATCAAATTTCATCTAAATCGGTTCAGCGGATTAAGCGTGAAAAGGTAACAGACAGACAGATAGAGTTACTTTCACATTTATAATATTAGCATGGATATTACGGAACCCCTAGTGCGCAAGTATGACTCGCAAAAGAAAAAGGTCAACAAGATAATTTTCCCTCTCCGATCGCCAGACTTTTCAAAATGTTACTTCCAACACGTCTCCTATCCAATAAAAAGTAAAACATGAACGCCTATATCTGGTGCAAACATAGCTCTCGACTAAAATAGAAAGGAACTTTTCAGGCGAGTCTTTTTGTCCTATACAAATATAGCAATGAAAACATTGTTACTGCCACACTCACAAACATTTAACGGTTACTTAAGGTTTCCATAGTCGATCAGTCTTCCATACAAACGTATTTTGAACGTACACCGGTGGAGTAATCACTGTTTGACGGTGTAAGTTCAAAATAAAAAATGATATCAATTTGTCTCATCATTATCTAGCTCTGTATGGAAACAAAAAAGTAAAAAAAATATATATTTGAGAGTTATGAGCGTCGAAAGTTCCATATTTGAACACTAATTTACGGGGACAACGGGAATACACCATTTTAACGCATCTTTGGGTGCAAATAAATACCATAAGAAGAAGGAAAATTGCAAAACAGTCACCATACAGGAATAGATTACACACAATGCAAATAATTATATTTCGAACAGATACATTTAGTAGATTTTTTATGATGTCCATATTCGCAAAGGACTGTTTATAAAATTTCACGCGCTCGTTTTCTTCATTGGTCCATTGGGAAATTTTTTACGTCTCCTTATTAACTACGGTTGCTTGTACCTATGTAGAGTCGACAAGATTAATTCAGGATCCATCTTAAACGAATATTATATTTTCTTTAGCAAAAAACATGATATCGATTTAATAGGAAAGTGACAATTAGTTTATCCATCTCGCTGTCATTTCAATACCATGCCACCATTTGTATACAGTAGATATTAAAATGGCATTTTGTTATTTGGCATTTTTCTTTGAATTTAAAAATAAGCTTCTGTAACCTAAATAGTTCGTATACGTTTTGAAATAAAAAAATATACTGTACTTCTTCCTATACGACAAAAATGCAAAGTAACATTTAATTCCAAATTCAAAACATAATTTCTGCTTTATCAAAAAAAAAAGCTTTAATCGGCTGAATGAGTCATGTACTTACTTGACTGTACAATACAGAGTGTTGAATCGAAACCTAATTAATATTATAAATGTGAATGTGAGTTTGTTTGTTTGTTTTAAAGTTTTAACGCATTAGTGGCTGAACGGATTCAGATGAAACTTGGCATATGGATAGACCAGAATCTGGAATAGGACATAAGAGTTTTCATCCCGATATAGTGTTCCCTTGGTATAATCAAAATAGTTTTACGCGGGCGAAGCCGCGGTATAGAGCTATTTAAGAAAAAAAACGAAATTATTCGTCAAATTTTTTGTCACTATGGGCCTTTCACGTATTTATTAATTCTCCTTCCTGGAAATACTAGAAAGGTACTGAAACAGGCATGAGTACTTCATGAGTAGGTAAATCCGCCTCTGGCAATCCATTACCAAAGTACTTATGTTTTAAATTCTAGATTCTACAGAGAGCTGGCCATTTTAAAACCGTTTAACGGCATTTGAAGCACGCCCGAATTTGCTCTCAAGGAGTTTCAAGATAAAAGAAAAGTTGTAGAAAAATCATTATGTTGAAAGTAACTGAAGATAACTAACATACCTTGTAGAATAATTTAAAGACATTAAACATTTTTCAGGACTCTTATGGTACTTAGTGGTACTTGCTTAAAGATTTGCATTTCAGAAAGAATACGATTCAATAGGAATGCAAAGAAGTAAACTTGGCATTAATTGTTAAAGTCCGTATGTCGGGTTATCCAGTTATTTGATAATCAATCATCACACTCAGTTCCGTCTTTACCATAGGAGCGTAAGGGGCACGTGCCCTGGGTCCCGGTTTATTGGGGGCCCCCAAATATCATGAGATTAAAATAGAAATATGTGAATAAAGAAACAAAATACAAAAAAATAAAGTAATAAGCTGCGATGGATGTGAAAAATTGCCCGCTTAATTTGGTTACATATAATTTAGGTACGAGTATTCTATGAATTTCATAATACTATTATTACAAGTCATCTTGTCTGATAGGATTATCTTGACAACTTATTATATCTACTTCGACTACTAGAGGTCTCGTGCAAAATTATTTTTCGTAGAATAAAACAAGCAGACAGGAAAATTAATGATATAATGCTGAAAGCACCAAGTATAATAGTAATAATTCCCATACAAAAATAGCACCGCTTCGTGCCTTGTGCATCAGAAAACCAACTTCAGGGCGGCCCAGAATTTGGGCGAGCACAATACCTGTGACCGCTTTTCATTTCTCGCGGCCCTTCTGGGGAAGCCCTCCCCAGAAGGGCCGCGAGGCACGAGGCACGAGGGCACGCAGAGTGGGGACTCTGCGTGCCCTCGTGCGTGGGGACCCTCCACATAGGTTAAAACGGCCCTGATCACACTTCAATTTCTAGACAGATTTGTATGAAACCTGGCTCACTCTCACACTCATTATTTTCGACTTTCAAAGATAGTGTGAGTATTAAAATTAAACACCTAAAGACCATTAAGGTATCCTTGTAATCCCTTGTCGTCTCTTTGCTCGTTGGATATCAAACACTGAAGGTCTACCAAGTAAACACGGATCACGTAACCCAAAGGTCTTACCAACACCCAATATTGCTTTTATTAGGAAGCTTAGAGGCGTCAACTTTGATTTGGTGGCCTATCAGATTACAAGGTGAATACTTGAAACCGTGTAGAATTGTAGGCTCTTCAAGGATTTTATGAAATACCGCCTTTTTAGGGTTCCGTACCTAAAGGGTAAAACGTGACCCTATTAATAAGACTCCGCGATCCGTCTGTCTGTCTGTCTGTCCGTCTGTCACACGGTATGTCTGCGATAATGGTACGGAACGCTTCGTGCGCGAATCTGACTCGCACTAGGCCAGACTTTTTCCAAGGCTCTGCTCCCGTTTCCGTTTCCAATTCAATTACATAAATAAAAAAGCCTATTTATTGTATGTTATTTTATTTTATTTTTTTATTATCTATAGGCTCGCGTTTGACCACTATCTCGCCTGATGTTAAGCGATGATGCGGTCTACGGTGAAGCACGCTTACCTAGAAGAAACCTATTCACTCTTAACTTAAAGACCCCAAGGTTGTAGCAATCAGGGAACAAAGACCCCGGAAGGGAGTTCCTCTCCTTAGCTGTGCTTACAATAAAAGTATTAGCAAAACGCTTTGTGCGTATGGGAGGGATGTCCACCATGTACCGATGGCGCAAGGCCGTACGTCTTGTAGTCCGATGATGGAAAGGGCTAGGTGGAATCAAATTGTGCAGTTCCGTCGCACACTCCCCGAAATGTAACCGATAAAAAACCGACAGGCTGGCAACTCGGCGTCGATGTTCGAGGCTCTGGAGCTTTGAGGCGACCAGTGCATCGTTGCCAATAAGCCTTTTGGCCCGTCTGTCAATCAACTCAAGTGCATCAAGCTGGTATTTGACTGATCCATCCCAAAGGTGAGAGCAGTACTCCATGCAAGACCGCAACTTGCGCTTTATACAAGTTGAGCAGCTGTTCAGCCGTGAAGTACCGTCTCAACCTTGCAAGAATCCCCAACTTTTTTGCAGCTAACTGAGCTTTCGCCTCAATGAATGGACCGAAATTGAGGGTCGATGTGAACGTAACACCGAAAAGTTCGAGATGGTCCGTCAACGGCACGGTTACACCACGGAAAGATGGAGCCGGGTGGAATTGGCTCTTTTTAGCGGAAAAAAGACATGCCTGGGTTTTAGCAGCATTGAAACTGACCAGATTGGCATCACCTCATTCGGAGACCGCCTTCAAGGACAGGTTCAAGCGTTCAACCATAGCCTCCCGGAGAGACTGAATCTGAGGCCCAGTAGCCCGTGCGCCAGACACGTATCTCTCAGCAGCAGTGCTGTCGTCTGCGTACCCAAAGGTTCCGGGTTTTAGCAGATCATTAATGTGCAGCAAGAATAATGTTGCCGAGAGCACTGACCCCTGAGGGACTCCGGCGTTGATATCTAACTGACCGGACGAGCAGCCGTCGATAACTACTCGGATGGATCGATCCCTCAGGAAGTCCGCAATCCAATCACACAGACCACTGGGCAGACCGAAGGAAGGAAGCTTACCAATGAGGCTTTCGTGCCGGACCCTGTCGAAAGCCTTCGTGATGTCGAGGGAGACGGCTAGCGCTTCCCCGTGTCTCTCGATGGCCTCACTCCAGATGTGAATGGCATACGCTAGAAGATGATGAGAGTGGACCGATTTCGGCGAAAGCCGTATTGGCGGTCACTGAGGATGTCGTTCGCTTCTAGGTATGCCAGGAGCTTACCGTTGAGCACACGTTCCATACTCTTACAGAGAATGGACGCGTATATATTTGTAAATATACGTGCAATTACATAAGAAAAATTATATAATCTTAATTAGTGTGTGTTTTTTGCTCGTTGGATCATCATATTGGTTGTTGGTTATTGTGATTTTGTGTGTTGTGCTGTGTCTTTTGTGTGCACTGAATAAAGAGTTTATCTATCTATCTATATCAAATACTGAAGGTCTACCAAGTAACCACGGATCACGTAACATCCCGTTTTTACCCTTTGGGTTGGACCTTATTACTAAAACTCCGCGATCTTCTGTCCGTCTATCACCAGGCTGTATCTCATGAACCGTGATAGCAAGACAGTTTAAATTTTCACAGATGATGTATTTCTGTTGCCACTATAACAAAAAATACAAAAAACAGAATAAAATAAATATTTAAGTGGGGCTCCCATACAACAAACGTGATTTTTTGCCGGTTTTTGCGATAATGGTACTGAACCCTACGTGCGCGAGTCCTAATCGCACTTGTTAAATAAAAAATAAAGTTAAGCTACGATTTTCCTAACACACATGATAGTAGTACATTGTGATACAAGGGTGGAAAGTAGGTTATTGCAAACGAGCTGTCATTAACAAGCCCGAGCCGAAGACGAGGGTTTTTAATGACACGAGTTTGCAATAACCTACACGCCCGTGTATCACACGATATTTTTCAATACAGTTGTGGGCAATAGTAAAAACAAATCAAAGAATTAGATTTTTAATTCACAAAAAAATTAAATTTTCGCGCGTTTTTGCAACTGGACATATTTTTTTTACAGCGAAAACAGCCTACACAGCCTATTCGATTTTTGACAAATGTTGATGTGAAAATAATTAAATTTAAACTGGTAATTAAATATATTAAACAACCATTTAAAAGACTTTTGAGAATTAAATGCTAGAACGTACGGAATCATTCATTTTTCCTCGTATAAAATCTATTCCATTTTATTCTATGTATGAAAACTCCTTGCTACTAAACTTTTTTAAATTGACTTATAACTAAAGGCGCGTTTTTACAACTGGACATTTTTTACAACGAAAACAGCCTATACAGCCTATTCGATTTTAGACAAATGTTGATGTGAAAATAATTAAATTAAAACTGGTAATTAAATATATTAAACAACCATTTAAAAGACTTTTGAGAGTTCAATGCTAAAACGTACGGAATCACTCATTTTTCCTCGTAAAAAAATCTATCCCATTTTATTCTATGTATGAAAACTCTTTGCTACAAAACTTTTTAAATTGACTTATAAATTTAAAACTAAACTGCAAAACTAATGATCGAGCTCGTAAACAATAGTCACGACCGCGTAACAGAAAGATGCCTATGCATAAGATTTAATTTTCGAATCATAATTATAGCCTCTGAAAGTACGCCATGTTTAACAACTGTATTGAAATAGTACATTGTGATACAAGGGTGGAAAGTAGGTTATTGCAAACGAGCTGTCATTAACAAGCCCGAGCCGAAGGCGAGGGTTTTTAATGACACGAGTTTGCAATAACCTACACGCCCGTGTATCACACGATATTTTTCAATACAGTTGTGGGAAATAGTAAAAACAAATCAAAGAATTAGATTTGTTAATTCACAAAAAAATAAAATTTACGCGCGTTTTGCAACTGGACATTTTTTTTAGAACGAAAACAGCCTAAACAGCCTATTAGATTTTTGACAAATGTTGATGTGAAAATAATTAAATTGAAACTGGTAATTAAATATATTAAACAACCATTTAAAAGACTTTTGAGAATTAAATGCTAAAACGTACGGAATCATTCATTTTTCCTCGTATAAAATCTATCCAATTTTATTCTATGTATGAAAACTCCTTGCTACTAAACTTTTTAAATTGACTTATAACTAAAGGCGCGTTTTTGCAACTGGACTTATTTTTTTACAACGAAAACAGTCTATACAGCCTATTCGATTTTAGACAAATGTTGATGTGAAAATAATTAAATTAAAACTGGTAATTAAATATATTAAACAACCATTTCAAAACCTTTTGAGAATTAAATGCTAAAACGTACGGAATCATTCATTTTTCCTCGTATAAAATCTATTCCATTTTATTCTATGTATGAAAACTCCTTGCTACTAAACTTTTTTAAATTGACTTATAACTAAAGGCGCGTTTTTGCAACTGTACATTTTTTACAACGAAAAAAGTCTATACAGCCTATTTGATTTTTGACAAATTTTGATGTGAAAATAATTAAATTAAAACGGGTAATTAAATATATTAAACAACCATTTAAAAGACTTTTGATAGTTCAATGCTAAAACGTACGGAATCATTCATTTTTCCTCGTATAAAATCTATCCCATTTTATTCTATGTATGAAAACTCTTTGCTACTAAACTTTTTAAATTGACTTATAAATTTAAAACTAAACTGCAAAACTAATGATCGAGCTCGTAAACAAAAGTCACGACCGCGTAACAGAAAGATGCCTATGCATAAGATTTAATTTTCGAATCATAATTATAGCCTCTGAAAGTACGCCATGTTTAACAACTGTATTGAAAAATTAATTAATTTATGGCTACTCACAATACTTCCTCTTTAATTACTCTTTATTAATTTCATTCTCTTTATAACATAATTTCATAACAATTTTATTCAATCTAAATAATTATTGGTATAATATTTATAAAATAATAATAAAAAAAACTATATTGATTGATTTCGAAATAACAGTTACGAGTATAATAGTCACAATAAAGTAAATCCGTAAGTAATTAGGTAATCAATTATTTGAATACATAATAATTTAATTATTTTGATTTAACATAGCAATAAATAAAGTAAAATAAATCATTTAAAATGGAGAAACATTTTAAATTATATAGTGATTTAATTAAAATTAGATTGCATAAACCTTTACGAGTAAAGGCCTCCTCCAGAGACTTCCATTCGTCCCTTTTTGCTTCTGTACAAGTTCAGTTAAAAACAATTTCTTGTATTTTTCTGAAGTGGATAATGACTAAGATTGTACGAGCGTAGGTATGTTAATGTATCTTCGATAATTAGCTCTGAAGGGTTGTAGTCGCAAATCCCCGCGGTGACAAGCCGTATTTGGAATGAATTATTTATTTATTGTTTAATTATTATGACGATGGAGGAAGCGCTCGTGCTGGTTGCTAATCGGAGGAGTGTGCTACTCGGGTGTCTCGTATTGATGAAGAAATGTCGTGCTTATTTTTATGTCGAGTTTGTTTAATATTGCAGTCCTTATTGACGATACTATTCTCTGCTGCACATCCCATAGTACTCGTAACCGTTATTTTTTTCCGATATAAAAAGCCTATAATACTCAGTTACTACGTAACAGACGACACGGTTGATGCAGTGGTTGAGCGAACGGCTGCTGTGCTTCACGCCGCGGGTTTGATATCCGCGCGGATCGAATATTTGTATGGCCTATAGGTAGTTGTTCCGGATCTGTGTGTCTTGTGTATGTGAATTTAAATGTTTGTAAACTCACCCACGATTCAGGAGAAATATCTAGTGTGGGGCAATGTTTTTCTTTTTAAAGTTATTTTTTTTTTCTAATCGGATCTACCCCCTAGCCAAGTTAAAAACGTTTCGTATCGAATCTCTTTCTACAATCGTTAACGCCTTCTATTTGTATGGTCTGACCACGTGACTTAACGTTCCGATGTGTCATTCCCATACATTGATTCGTTTTCTACTAGCGTTATCGATTGTAGTCGACACAGCACTAAATGACACCTGCCGCATCTTAACTGGGTGTTTAAAACTAACCCCACTTGTGATGCTGTACCCACTGGCGGGTATAACTCCACCAGAAGTTCGCCGCGAAATAGCCAGCCGCATCGAGAAGGACAAACAGGAACGGGACAGTCGGCACCCCCTATATGAGCATCAACTCCAACCTGCGCGCCTGAGATTTTGAAAATTATTTTTTGCCAAATTTCGTGATTATAGGTCAACGGGAACTACCTTTTAGGTTTCCTCAAAACTCTTAACTACCTCAAAACCTATAGGGTACGTCCGGTTATATGGACTGTAGACTTCAGTATCTGGTATAAATTTCAACTTGCTAGGTCCACCCGTTCCTGAGAAAATCGGTGGTGACACACGGACAGACGGACAAGTAAGTGAACTTATAAGGGTTCCTTTTTTACCTTTTGAGATACGGAACCCTTAAAACTAGGAATTATGCACGGATTGACTCAATTCATTTACATAATCCACAATATTATAATAAACTGCCGAGCAATGAAAAAGTTCCACCCACAAAATGCCGACAAAACACCTTAATTTAATTTTTCACATTTAATTTAAAATTTGAACACAATATTTACGTTTTTAGTTGGTAATATTCTGATGTGCTGTTAAATGTACTTCAATATTGCAGACGGCGTCATTAACCTAGCCTTTTCCCGTTTATTAGTAATTTGGTGCTATGTCACTGGAACTTTTTCATTGAAAGAAAGAAAGAAAGAAAATACATTTATTTAGCACAGACTAAAAGACACACAATATAAGTAATACATTCAAAATAAATATTAACATCAGATAAAATAAAAATAAACAAAAAAGTATAAAATCTGACGTAAGGAGTTTGCAGGAAAGTGTGCCTCACGGCTGCGCTAAAACAAAACATCTCACTTCCTCTTTCTCATGATATAAACTAACGCTGCTTACTCACAAATAATAAAAGGCGTATCACATAACCACAGGCTTTTCTACAATTGACCTTCCAGGCTTTCGCGTTTTAGTTAAAATGCTAGATTCGCAGATTCAGTGCTTAGCTTGCGTTATGAGTAAATTTGTGTATATTAAATCAAAAGGACCTAAATAAATACAGAGAAATGATTTGTTTTACAAATCATATTATTATTTCAATAACCAATATTCAAGTTGTTTTAGAACTAATTGATTGTATTGGTACAGTCCATAGAACATGGACACACCTCGACGGCCGCCGGTAGAGATGGTATTGTCAAAACTCTCCATACAAAACAATCGTGTGGTGAGTGAGTGTTATCGATCTATCAATCTATATATATAAAAGGCAAAAGTGATTGACTGATGTATCAACGCACATGTACATTTCCTTAGGGATAGAAACTTAAAATTTCGCACACGTATTCCTCTTATGACGTAAGCATCCACTAAGGAAGGATTTTTCAAAATTTATCCCCTAAGGGGGTGAAATAGGGGATAAAAGTTTGTATAAAACTTTTTATTAAAAAGTCATCTGTAGGATAAACACGGATCACGCGAACGAAGTCGCGGGCGAAGTGCTAGTCAAATATATATACTAACTAGCTTCTGCCAGCGGCTTCACCTACGTGAATGTCGAAAATTATCCCAAGGGAATTTATTCTCTGGATAAAAAGTATCATATGTACGTGTGGGTTGTGTGTCGTGTGTGTATGTGTTTAAGGGTTTAGCTTAAGTATGTTCTTATATTGTATGTCGTTTTGTGACAAACAACCACTTTTCCTTTCTTTTTCTTTCTATATGTGCTATTCCAGACTATAATCTATATCTGAGCCAAATTTCATCCCGATCCGTTCAGTAGTTTTTGGGTGAAAGAGTAATAAACATACAGACACACACACTCACAAACTTTCGCCTTTATAATATTAGTAGGAAGTAGGATAGTAGACTAACATAAAAAAGTGTACTCAAGACCCATTGCAATAATGGGGGCTACCATTTTATTGCTCACCAGTTGACGCCACTGTTGAGTAAGGTCCTTAAATATTTAAACGTTTTGTCCTCAAGTTAAACGTTTTATTATGCGCACGGAAGCAAAGATTAAATTAAAATCATTTCTTATGGAAGTGCGACTAGAAATAAAATTAAAATTGTGGTCGCAGTTCGAAAAAAGGATGATATCATTTTCCAAAACATAAAACTCTATTAAAGCAGTGGTTGGTAAATCCCGTACCTTTTTTTATCTGCCATATTTGAAAAATATTCACAACAATAACAAACAATATAATAAACACGCGATAAAAGCCGAAAAACAATGAAATTTGACATTTTGAGGACTTCACTCTAGACCAGCGCCCCTAGCGGAAAATTCAAACGCGTTAAAGCGCAATTATGTGTTTAAGGCCTTAAACTTCGCCCATATACACGAATATTCTATGGCACGAGTTTTGGTGTCTCTAGTCGCCGCCTGATTCCGTGCTCTATGATACACATAATAAAGTACACAATACAATTTTCGCTTTGACTGCGAAACTTTGACCCGAAAACTAACTGAAACCGAAACTATCACAAATTAGGTATCTATTCAATAATTGTACATAAAACGTTTACATTTTACAGCAAACGTTTTTTCATTTATTTAATAAGTCAGTGAAATACCTAATGGCTATCCAGGGAATTTTACGCTAATAAAACAATAATTAAAAAACCGGCCAAGTGCGAGTTGGACTCGCACACGAAGGGTTCCGTACCATTATAGCAAAAAAAAACATATTTGTTGTATGGGCCCCACATAAATATTTATTTTATTCTGACATATTCTTTTTAGTATTTGTTGTTATAGCGGCAATAGAAATACATCATCTGTGAAAATTTTAACTATCTAGCTATCACGGTTCATGAGACACAGCCTGGTGACAGACTGACAGACTGACAGACTGACAGACTGACAGACTGACAGACTGACAGACTGACAGACTGACAGACTGACAGACTGACAGACAGACTGACAGACAGACTGACAGACAGACTGACAGACAGACTGACAGACAGACTGACAGACAGACTGACAGACAGACCGACAGACAGACTGACAGACAGACCGACAGACTGACAGACAGACTGACAGACAGACTGACAGACTGGAGAAGACTCCGCGGTCCGTCTGTCAGTCAATAGGGTCCCATTTTTACCTTTTGGGTACGGAACCCTAAAAAGAAGCCAGCCAGAATTGAACTGCGCGCTAAATTGAACTGCGCGCTAACCTTGTTTTATTTCAGTAGTTACTGAAAATTATTGGCGCGAGTTCCTGGAAAAAATATCCATTCTTTTGGGAGGGAGTAGAGCCAAATTACAAATAAACTTAATTACTAGGAGATGGTTTATGGGTTGACATAGTTACTGGTTGTAGTTGGTAGACTGTCGCCATGGGAGGCCTTGGTCCAATGTCACCCGCTGTATGAATAAGATTATTATAGTTATTGCCAGCGGCTCCGCTCGCGTTAATCTAGGTTTGATTAATCAATTCTGGTTATCGATTTATTTCTTCGTGATTCTGATCTCCTGGTCAAATTTTTATTATTACTTAATATTGTAATATTTTATTCATTGTATTGTAATATTTTGCACACCTGCCATTGTAGGATATGGTCTAAAGAACTTATATAAAAATGTCCTCCTGTAAACTACCCATATTCCGCAAATAAATGATTTGATTTGATTTGATTTATTGCAATCAGGCCATTAAAGCGGCACTTTTGAACGTCAAAAATATACAAGTAAACTGCCGAGCAATGAAAAAGTTCCACCCACAAAATGCCGACAAACACCTTAATTTAATTTTTTCACATTTAATTTAAAATTTGAACACAATATTTACGTTTTTAGTTGGTAATATTCTGATGCGCTGTTAAATGTACTTTAATATTGCAGACGGCCTCATTAAGCTAGTCTTTCCCGTTTAGGAGTAATTTGGTGCTATGTCACTGGAACTTTTTCATTGCTCGTTAGTGTAATAATAATTGATTCTACCGTCCATTCTTTTTTTTGATTGCTTGTAATGGTAATTTAATTAATAAAGTTTTTAAGTAGCTAGAAGAACGGACAAGAAACGCCACAAATACTCTTTTAAAAAAAGTGTTGTACAATATTTATACACATACATTAATTCATATATACCACCATATACTTCTGTCAAAGCTTTCTACGTACGGAATTACTGGCTCACTTTATACCTGGCTAAAATCATATTTAGAAAATCGATTCTTCTATGTCGCGGTCAATGGTTTCCAGTCTGAAACTCATAACCACTTTGGGGTGCCTCAAGGCTCGCATGTCGGTCCGATTCTTTTTAATGTATTCGCTAACGATATCCCACACCGCCTCAAATTCTCAGAATGCTACATGTACGCAGACGATCTCAAATTCGCCAGGATAGTTGAGACTAGCGATGATACTGAACTACAGCAGAGCGATGTGGGCTCGTCAATTCAATGGTGTAGCGAGAACTAAATGACATTAAACGTCAAAAAAAATTACCAAGTGAAGTACACCAGGAAAAAAAATAACAGCTAGTGTATATCATGTGGGCTCTAATGTAATCCAAGAGGTAAATCAGATCAGGGACAGGGACATGGGTGTTATTTTTGATAATGAACTGAAATTCGTACCTCATATTGAAAATATTATTAAAAAGGCTTCCAGAATGCTTGGATTCGTTATTAGGAATGTTACCGGTTTCAGGCGCAGTAGTATCAACAATTTTTACCGACTTCAAAAAGGAGGAGACTATCAATTATTTTTTGTGTCACCCCAAAACTTTTTACTAGGTAAAACGATTTTGATGATACTTTTTTATTTGAAAGCTGGTACTTCTCATGTGGTCCCATTAGATTTCGTGAATCTGATGGAAGAACTTCGGAGATATACAACAGAACTCTTCAATAAACAACGGAAAATCTCTCGAGATTGCTGCAATCGCAAGTATGTTTATTGTTTACACCATTTCATAACATAACATCACGCCCGTATGCTTTACCGGGGTACGCAGATGTATACAGTTCAACTTGGTACACTCTCATTTTACCGGTTATGTTCAAGTTTTATGTTATTCGGGTTATCTATTCTGGCATAACTTTTTGCATTATACTCGTAGTTACCTTACTATAGAACTTGCTCATTAAGCACCAAATTAAAAAGTGAAACATAAAAAGTTTTTTTACAAAAACATACAACCGACTACCAAGAACACTGCAAACATAAAAAAAAAACTTTTATTTCGGCATTCGGTTTGAAAAAACGAAGAAACAAAAATAGGAAGATGTTTTGTTACCCAGTAACTGGGTTGTGGAGGTCAGATAGGTAGTCGCTCCATGTAAAACACTGGTACTCAGCTGAATCCGATGAGACTGGAAACCGACCCCAACATAGTTGGGAAAAGGCTAGGCAGATAATAAGTGTTTTTTGGAAGTCGGTGGTATTTTATTGTAAATAAGTTTTTTTAAGATTTAAATATAGATAGATTTAGTGGATACCTAAAGATGTTCAGAATAAGACACCAACAAAATAACCAAGAGATCTGTTTTTAGAAAGAAAAAGAAAGAAAATTCATTTATTTTCCACAAGCCACTTGGCCACACAATATTAAAAAAAAGAAAAACAAAAAGAAAACTTAAAACTACACAGTAAAAAAGAGAAAAAAAAACAATATAAATATGAAATTTTTGTCCCACGGCTGCGCCAAATAGGACCAGTTCAGCAAAATGTCTGGACCTATGACTGTGACGTGACGGACGTAAAGCAGTTTTATAGTGACATAATATGTATGTAAAAAAAAGTACTTATATAAAAGATAAAAAAGATGTGTAAATTACAATTACTGACAAGGTAATCAGGTTAGGTAAGTTTGGGACTCTAACAATAGGGACAAACTGTCTGAACATGCCCTGCCTTGTAAGTTACCTAATTTATCTTCTTAAAAGACCAAGCTTCTCCTTATATATTTCCCCTATCAAAAGTGAGAACTAGTTCTCCGATTCATTCAATCAGCCCTTTGATTCGGCCAGCTTAATAATGCAAACAAAAATCAAAACTTTATCACACACTCTGCTCTTATGTACCGTAGGTAGGTGATACCTAAAACTCCAAAAAGTCTGGGCTGATTTTGACATTTGTTATCGCTTAGTTAGAGCACGCTTTGATTCCAAAATAATTTGTTCTCCATTGGTATTATTGCTGCAAGACATGCCAGTGCGAGGATAAACGATTATAAATAAATACAAAATGAAATGTGATGTCTAGAGATCAAAGAGTTACAAAAGCCCTCTCGACTATTGATTCTGACGCTTATTGCACTGCACACTCAAAATGAAAAGCATTTCGTGAAAACTGGATACTCAAATCACGTCACTCCGACGCTGACGTAATACTATACGTGTTGCGATTGCATTCAGAAATAAATTCCTCACAGTTGCCCTCGTTTCGACTTGTTTGAATTTCTATCTGTATTTGTATTTGGCTTTAAAGAGACACTGTTTTCAATTATACACCTACACCCGAGTACCTAGTATTAAACACGGGCCTCGGTAAGATTATTTTCAAGGTGGGTCTATCTTCATCTCGAATTTTTGACTCTGCCTTGTCTGTTGTCGAATTTTTGAATCTTGGATTTGTAAGGTGTTCGATTGTCGGTTCTGTGGTATTTCGCTATTTTAAACCACATATTTTAGTTATTTCACTGAGTGAGCTGGTGTTCTCACCTAATTCACACTTAGGTCTCTTAATACTTACTTCATATTATTCCATGCCAATACATTTTACATCATATACTTATACTTCGCATCCTTTATACGTTTACATTATTATTCTGCGAATCGGTCTAAAACGATTCGTTTTCTTATAAAATAATCATATTTTTCAATGTTATGACACCTACGTCAGGTTGTCAAGCTGTCAATACTTTTCCTTTTAAATTTTCTGTCATAGAGCTTCTTACTAGCTTAGTCTATGAAGATTACTTTTGATTTATATAATTTAAATTCTTTTTATCAATATGGTTAGCTCAAATATTGTATTTTATAAATTGAAAATTAATTTACACGCTCTCAGAATTCATCGAAAAGGTTTTGGATTGAATATTACTGGCTGTTTTGAATACTGGCAGGTTGCACTTTTTTTATGACAACAAGATGTCACTAACTTAAATTCTGGTTCTGATTCTGTCAAGCGGTGGATATAAAAGACGGAAAGGCCGAGGGCTTGGCAGTCTTGAATCTGGACTGAACGCTAGTAGTCCATTTTTCTGTTTGATACTATGAAGTATACAATTGTATCTAAAATTTCTCTTTAAAACTATTATATATAAGGCCTGTGAATCTACCAATTCTGTTAAATGCAATAAATATTATTTATTGAGTGTGTTACTGGTTCTTTAACTTCGACGGTCACCGCTTCATATCAAAAGGGCTTGATTGATCAGCATATTAAGCCACAGCCTGACCTCCACACTCCTAGCTGCCTGTTCCTGCACCAGTGCTACTGCTACTGCTACCTGCCTGTTATCCTGACAATTGGTTCAAGCCATGACCATCTGCGTGCTCATCTGCCTACCTCGGGCATTCCACGCCTTCGTGTCCGTCCAGCTGCCTAGCCTGCCTGCCTGCCTGCTAAGAAGTTTCTGCCCACGTCGTGTCAAGCCGGATCTTTCTAGCTGCCCACGTCGTGCGAAGCCGGACCTTAATTTGTTAATTATATCCTTTTCTTAGTTTTAATTTATATTTACCTTTAATTTTATTAATGTGGCTTACTTATAGTTCATCAGAACTATACGTAACGCTACAGTTCATACAGATAAAATGTTAGGCTAGGTTCTTTATTATAAACTAGCTGACCCCCCGCTCGCTTCGGGGCTTCGCTCCCGTCAAAATTGTAGCTTTCCATAGGTGAAAGAATTTTTTAAATCGGTCCAGTAGTTTCGGAGCCTATTCGGTACAAACAAGCAATAAAATCTTTCCTCTTTATAATGTTGGTATAGATTGTATTTAGGCTTGAATTATATTTTTACAACAGTATTCTATCTTCATACAAACGGTCGGAACGCGAGGCATGCCTACGTGACTCGAGCTCAGTACACACTCAGTACGCGAACGCACCGCAGTGACGAACGAAGTTGAACGAACGGTATGATGGTTTTATAAGCAGTATAATCTTTACCGTGCAGTAAGCGTGCGATTTCTGAATATTTGTTTAAAATAAGTACAAGGGTTTGCTTCAAAGGTTGCTTGAATTCTTCAATAACGCACCCAGAGATAACATTTTTCAGATTACCTGGAAACTCCGAAAGGGAAGACTATAAAATATTTTTATATAACTACTAGTATGTAATTTGTTTTATTTTTTTAATATTTTGTTCTTTCGTTTTTTCCACCGAGTAATATACCTGGATTAATAAATAATTAAGTGGATATGGTGAAAAAAGTATGTTAGCGTTAAACAAACTAGTAGGTAATTTCCTAGGTTAGGCTATCTACTTACTTATGTACTTAGCTACTTACATTTATTATAAAAATGTACTACATGATTAAAGTACTCATTATAATAATATCGAGCCTTGAGGAACGTCCATTGTCATTTCAGACCCTAGCGAGTTTACGCCGTTTACCTGAATTTTAACTTGTCTGGCTTTCAAATATGATCTAAGTTACTCTAACTATGTTGTACGTATGTACAAGCTTCAACAATAGTGTCTCATGGTTAACGCAATCGAACGACTTTAGAGGTCGCAATAGATTCCAATGGCATTTTGTGCTTCTTCCTAGGCGTTAAAGATGTTCTATATTAGGGTGATACTGCCGTCAGTCGTATAACGCCCTTTGGTGAAACCGTACTGTTGATCATGAAAGATGGAATATTTGTTAAATAGACGTAACAATTGATTGAGCATTAACTTTTCGAAGACCATTTCTGTGAACCGGCAGAAATGACACTGGCTCATAATTAATGATAAGAGGAATATTAACAAAAAGGTTTTCAAATTCCTGAGCTACCTCTACATATGAGTATATGGCATCTGTGCATTCGCTTGATGAAATTCAGTATTACGCTGTTTTTTAAAGCTGTGCAATAAAATCAGCAGACGATAAAATAAACTACCCGGAAAATAATAAAAACCTCAAACCTTTAAAATTGCATGCAAAATAGTTTGCATGCCATTTTAAAGGTTTTTGAATATTTTGCAACATATTTATCAAAACTTGTATTAATCTTATATATTTCTTTAGGCCATACAGTTCATATAGCTTTTCCCTGCTTTTACGAAAGTTTTGAACACATAATTGACAAATCACGGCTTTATTAAAATTTTCAAAAATTTTACATGGTACGAGTTTGTAGGTTCTAAATGTTATTGTCTGTCCACTGTGATCAGATGCGAACTTAATTACAATTTCTTTACTTACAAAACAAACACAAACAAAGTAACCACAATTACAAAACAAAACCGGCCAAGTGCGTGTCGGGCCACGCGCAGTAATAGGGTTCCGAAGTTGCATAATAATGCGGACTAAAAAGAGGGTTTTGTTGTTGTTACATGAACATTAGAACGGTTTCAGCGGCTCGCAATGTCTAAAAACGGGCCCACCTAGGATGATGTTTTTTTTTAATCTATATTCTCGTGTTTGAGCACTATCTCGCCTGATGGTAAGCGATGATGTGGTCTACGGTGAAGCACGCGCGTGCCTAGATGTAATCTATTCACTCTTGACTTAAACTAAATAAGGACTAACTGGTAACTGAAGAAGGAGTTATAAAATCCAACTTCGCAACTGAAGTTAGAAAAATATTATCTATTTGAGTACCACCGCGGGTGCGAATTGCGAAAGGAGCCGATACGAGCGCGCGTTAGAGCCACGGGGAATGGTAGTTCGTTCCTGGATCCTTGCGTGAACGCTCCTTGTTTATTTCTCTTTCGGAATTAGAAAAAAATCGTATGTATTCACCTCTACTCTCCTCTAATACCGCAGATTAGAGGTGAATCCTCTAATCTGCGGTATTCACTATATCATTCTGGAAAGATTTACGCTACTCAATTAGTGATGAAGTCGGGTCGAATATTGACTTTATAGAAGGATATCGACAAAAGAAAATAAGTAATTTGCTTGGAAGTCGAATCTAATTTGACTTTACTTTTACGTTTTAATTACAAAACGTCGAAAATACATTTGCGCTAACACAAAATACCGCACGCATGCGCCGTATGGACTACGGACTGGTACTGCCAACGACTCCGGCCACTCTAATGCGTTATTTGAGCTTAAACATTATTAATTTAGAAATCATTATTATTAAGGATGTTATGATTTTATTTTTGTATATTTTTACATGGTTCATAAGCATATATCTACTATCTGTTTTACACAGCTAACAACTTTATTTAAGTAATTTTCAATGGCAATTGTCCAAAAATTTTAATGTGTCAAGTACATTTTATAAGTTGGTCGACTATTACTCGTAAACTTGTAAAGCCTGTTATGATTTCATTTTTGTATATTTTTACATGGTTCGTAAGCATTATATTTAGTCTGTCTTACACAGCTATCAACTTTATTTAAGTAATTTTTCAATGGCATTTGTACACCATTTTCACTGTTTCAAATACATTTTATAAGTTGGTTGACTATTACTCGTAAACTTGTAAAGCCTTGTTATCCGTGATAATTTTCGTTTTTAAGTACTTTTTAACACATCTTCCATTATAGAGTCAAACACAGATAGATTCTGGTAACTTGGAGGTCTATAGACATGTGTCTCTACAACATGCTTATCAAGCTCAATACAGGCGAATTCAATGGTGTGTTCAACCGGTAGAATTTATTATATACTTTATTGTACACCACTTAAATAATAACAAGACAATATTTTTAAAGATAAGTGTACAATGGGCGGTCTTATCGCACAGGGCAATCTCTTACAGACAACCTTTGGATGGACTGAACGAGAGGAGATAGACATAGGGCTGTCAGTGTACAAAAACTATCTTGATAATATTACTTAGATATTACATAAAATACATACATACCAATAAAATAATATACTAATAAATATAAAATATAGAACAGAGAAAGGAGAAGAATAGTTACAGAGAAAGGAAATGCTTACAGAGAAAGGTAGAATCTTTCTTTAGATTTAATAGATTTTTTAATAAGTAAGTAATATTGATCCGCCATGAGTCAGACTCTTTCTGCTGTAATGGTTACTACACAATAAATTTCATTATTAATGGACCTCACTTGTCGATCTTTTAACCAATGTCCTTTTAGACAAATAATATCAAATTTGGTTTTTCTAGAAATATTTCAATCTCTTATAATTTAGAAGAGCAACCCTGAATGTTCTGATTATTGCTCTCCCCTCAGCTTTGTACCAGTAAATGGATTGCCAGCAGCTACCCTCTTACTAAATTTATTTACTAATAATAATTGATTATTTGCAGGGATAACTTATGGACTAGTTTAAATTTATGTTGCTAGTTGAACTAGGCAACACTGTCTAACTCCATATTTGTTAGGTGGCGTTGTGCATTTGCCGTCATTTTCTGAATGGCGGTGTTAATATTCGCCGCGGAAGCATGACTCTAGAAAACAAATTGGTAGGTAAGTAGGATATGTAGCAAAGTAAGAATGGTAGGTAGGTAGGTAAGTAGGGCAGGTAGGTAGGTCTAGGTAACTTGGTAGGTAGGGTAGGCAGTTGAAGGGAGCTAGTAATACATATATATAGTAGTGTGACTTTTAGGATTAGAGGTATAAAAACAAAATCACACATTTTACTCAGCAAGCTGAGCCGTAGTTAAATTCTAGTTAGTTAATAAATTGGAGTTTCTTGTCCGTTTTTCTTCACGTAGGCTTTTTTTGAACGGATGGGAGAATCGCTTTATAAAGATCCAGCCCTAGTTGTCCCCCCAGCGACGCCCTGAGCCGAGGTTCGACCCCACAGGGGGTAGCCCTCAGCGTGGTCGCTTGGGTTTAGCTTTTTGTGCCTGTCTGGAGGCTATAGTTCAGTCTCCACAGGATCGCCCGGTTAACCAGTAGCCAATCACTTCTCGGCAATTATTTTGTCATACTATTATATTTTATTTTTTCATAATTTCTCTTACAATCTTCACGTAAGATTCTCTCAAGTCTTTGAAGTTTTTGAATCTACTTTACTTACCTCTTTAGCCAAGATTTTACAGTCAACTTCACGTCGGTGGTTACATTTTGATCATGAGCTGACCTAGTGTAATACAAAATAGAATAAGAGGCCAGATTAGGTTACTGGTTTGGTTCTGTTACCTGTCCTACGGTACGTAGTTTGATCCTATCTTTACCACAATTTCTGTAAAGATTATTTTCAAGAACAATATGTCCATCACCAATAACAATTATTCACCATAGTCAAGTGACAGTATATAGTTACGTAGAAATGTACCGGTAGAAGCGTACCGGAATATTTCTACATAAATGCTGCTCCAGTAAATATGTTTTAATAAAGATAATATCGAAAAGAGCGACGAAATAACAATACCGTTCGTTTGTTTGTATTATAATCAACAGAGATGTTCGCGGGATAAAAAGGACGTGTCGTGTCGACTACAAGCGGTAAGCGGGAGGGTGGCCAAATTATTAGAAATATCAAGATTCATGATGACGAGCTTCAAAACTTTACAGACAGTTAAGACATAGTTAAATAGATAATAAGATACTACCTTAATAATTGGTTAGATTTCTAACAATTGGTTAAAAATTGGTTGACGAATATAATAATTGAGAATGAAGACGACAGTTGAAAAAGTTCTACAAAAAAGTCCGCGATAGTGTTTGTCTACCCGCTATGTCCCTGCATTTTAAATCTGTAATATCTTCGAAAATATTAATTTAAATTACATACTGTAAAGGGCCATATTGTTCTATATCAAATGCACAATGTATTTAAGGTACTTATTTGGATAAGGATTAATGCTGTATTGCTTAAAATCGCTGTGTAAATAAGCCATTTAGTTCTCGTAAAAAGTAAAGGATATAAAATGTTTTTTGTGGGTTATCTCTAAGAGATAGACAAATACCATGGCGGATTTTTTTGTAGAACTTTTTAAGGTGTACAATACTGTAGTACATTATTTTCTATCTCGTAGGGTTCAGCCAGCGTTTGCAAAGTTAGCGCAAAAAAATGTGTTTAATTACGACATCACATTAGAAACCTCTAAAATTATCAGTGTTTCTCTACTATATTATGCATTTTTATACATATAAAACTTCCTCTTGAATCCACTCTATCTATTAAAAAAAAACCGCATCAAAATCCGTTGCGCAGTTTTAAAGATCTAAGCATACATAGGGACAGACAGACAGCGGGAAGTGACTTTGTTTTTATACTATGTAGTGATTACTAAATCCTAACTCCTAAGTTGCTAAAAAGAGGCGTCCTGACAAATTCGTTTATAAAGCAACTAATTTTTAGAATTAAATGACAAATCATGTTCTTGTATTCTGGACGTTGGTGGATGATATTTTGTCGGAAACGATATCGATACTAGTACGCTAAGGTAATCGAGTATAATTCAGATAGTTGAATGCGGGATATCTATGAAAGGGCAAAGTGAAATGCAGTGAAAGAAAGACAAATTAATATCCAATAAATCGAAACCAAAATTTCAATGAAATAGTAATATAATATTTTGGATATCAACTAGAAACATTATATGTAACAAAGCATACAACAATTTAAATACAATACAATTAATAACAAAAACCTTAACCCGCTCACAGTACAACCATAACCCTACCCTCGTATATACCGCACTTGAAACACTGATTTGCCGAGCAAACGAAAATATTTGCGTGTGAAAAACGGTTTCAACAAACAAATCAAGTAACAAGATTGGCTGAAATTGCGCATCAAAGCTTGCCTTCACCCTTGTGACTACCCTCGTATTAATAGACAACTGGGGATTATAACAACGGCCTGTATACATGATCATATAAAGCCTTGTTCTGCTGTGTTGAACAGTATTTTGAAGCTTTAAAGAGGTTAATTGTTAGAAGCTTTTTATTAATTGCTTTGTTTGTGTGTCCGTCAAAAGTCAAAGTCAAATATATTTATTTCAACTAGGCCAATAAGCGGCACTTTTGAACGTCAAACATTATTAAATCTAAATTAAAAATGTACAAGTAATAAAAATGTCCGGTTAGTAAAATACAGGGTGGCCAAAAAGTCGTGGATCAAACGCAACTACAGATTAAATGGGGTCATCAGCTGCAAAAATTATTATTTTTATTTATTTATTTATTAGCTAAACTATTCGAGATATCTTATACCCAAAAGATACTTATTAAGGAGTTCCACTGGCCATCTGTGGTCTTCTTCATCAGTCCCACTTCACCAAATGATATTTATTTATATATAACTAGCCGACCCGACAAACTTTGTTTTGCCATAAAACACCAAAAATTCATTTACACTACCTACCCTACCCTACCCTACCTACCCTACACTACCTACCCTACCTACACTACCCTACCCACCCTACCTATCCTACCCTACCTACCCTACCTACCCTACCTACCCTAATCTACCTACCCTACCCTACCTACCCCAACTACATACCTACCCTCCCTATGCAGGTAAGGTACAATTCTTTTTCTTATTTTTTTTTTCATAAGCTCCTTCTCCTAACAATAACAAACTCAACAAAAAAAGAATAAGCGAAATCGGTCCAGCCGTTTATGCGTGATGCCGTGATTAAGGGAAATAGGGATTATTTTTTATACGAGTATATATAGATTTATTGTACACCAAGTTAAAAACAATAATACATACGGCAATCTTAAAATAAAAACAAACATACAACAGGCGGCCTTATCGCGTCCTGCGATCTCTTCCAGGCAACCCAGAGTGGAGAGAGATAGCCTGGATATGACATGGGGTTACACTTGGTGCAAATTTAAAAAACATAGTAAGCTACAAACATAGTATAGCACTAAATATAAAGTACTAAAATAGTTACATAAATACATCCATACATATAAATATACAGGCAAGAAAACAATACAGCTCTAACAAGAACGAGATCATATTGACAGGTAGTGCCCCTTTACCAGTCTTTTAAAGATCGGTAGTGATTGCGCGCGTTTTATTGTTACAGGCAATACATTCCATAGATACTCACTGAGTGCAAATGCTTGCTACGTTATTGAAAATACCAAAATCGCTATATTATGTCTGCCTATAATATTTGCCTTTTATATTATTTGTGTGTGTTACCAGTGATGACATATGGCTCTGAGACGTGGTCGCTTACAATGGGCCTCATCAGAAAGCTTACAGTCACTCAAAGGGCAATGGAGTGGGCTATGCTCGGAGTTTCCTTGCGTGATCGAATCAGAAATGTAGAGATCCGCAAGAGAACCAGGGTTACCGACATAGCCCGAAGAATTGCCAAACTCAAGTGGCAGTGGGCAGGGCACATTGCTCGCAGAACGGATGGCCGATGGGGCAGAAAGGTTCTGGAGTGGCGACCGCGAACCGGAAGACGTTGCGTTGGAAGGCCTCCCACTAGGTGGACCGATGACCTGGTGAAGGTTGCGGGGATCCGCTGGTTGCGAGACGCACGGGACCGGTCAATGTGGCGACGCTTGGGTGAGGCCTATTTCCAGCAGTGGACGTCTTTCGGCTGATATGATGATGATGATGATGATGATAATATTTGGGCAGTTCTCTCGATTGCCATGGGATCCCATCATCCATTCATCATTCATTTGGTTACAATGGGACCACCTCGAGAGAATACCCGTTCAAACAAAAAAAATATTTTGCAAAGCCGTCTATTTATGACGGATTTATACCCGAACATACATAAAATAATAATTATAAAATAGATTCATCCGAATTGAGAACCTCCTCCTTTTTGGGCAGTCGGTTACAAATAGGGATACAAAATTTTTTTTTAAAAGTCGTTATTTTTTTTTGTAAAAAGGTTTTTATTTTTCACTTTTTAGTGGTACATAATGGACAAGTTCTATAGTAAGGTATTATAATGCTCACAGAGATGCCAAAATAGATTACCTGAATAACATGTAACTTGAACCAGGGTGAACTGTACACAGCTGCGTACCCGTTTAGAGCATACTGGCGTAATGGTATGTTATGAAATGGTGTAAACAATAAACAGACATGCGATTGCAGCAATCTCGAGAGATTTGCCGTCATTTATTGAAGAGTTCTGCTGTATATCTCCGAAGTTCTTCATCAAATCTTTCATAATATCACCCGAAAGACGTCCACTGCTGGACACAGGCCTCCCCCAAGCGTCGCCACATTGACCGGTCCCGTGCGTCTCGCAACCAGCTGATCCCCGCAGTCTTTACCAGGTCATCGGTCCACCTGGTGGGAAGCCTTGCAACGCAACGTCTTCCGGTTCGCGGTCGCCACTCCAGAACCTTTCTGCCCCATCGGCCATCCGTTCTGCGAGCAATGTGCACTACCCACTGCCACTTAAGTTTGGCAATTCTTCGGGCTGTGTCGGTAACCCTGGTTCTCTTGCGGGTCTCAACATTTCCGTTTCGATCACGCAAGGAAACTCCGAGCATAGCCAGTTCATTGCCCTTCGTTGCCCACTCCTATCAAGGTCGGAGTCTCTACACTTGAAGTACCTGGGACAAACGATTCAGTTGGGTAGGGCCAACTTCGAGAAAGAGGTCAACCGTCGAATCTGACTTGGC
This sequence comes from Anorthoa munda, assembly GCA_945859665.1. Classification (NCBI taxonomy): domain Eukaryota; kingdom Metazoa; phylum Arthropoda; class Insecta; order Lepidoptera; family Noctuidae; genus Anorthoa; species Anorthoa munda. The sequence goes on from OX243910.1 coordinate 23,474,230, forward strand.
TGGGTAGCGTTCGGGAAGTTGCGCGGTATCTTCTCGTCCAATTTACCACAGTGTCTCAAGACGAAAGTCTATGAGTATGTGTTGCCAGTGATGACATATGGCTCTGAGACATGGTCGCTTACAATGGGCCTCATCAGAAAGCTTACAGTCACTCAAAGGCAATCAGATCTTTACTTAATTTAAATGGGACCATATCGGAATAAACTTCTTTCGAACAAAAAAAGGATTTTGCAAATTCGTTGATATATGACGGAGTTATGCCCGAACATACAATATATATATATATATATATGAACATCTGAATTGAAAACCTCCTCTTTTGTTGGCAGTTGGTTAAAAAAGATATTCCTCCAACATCGCCTCTGAAACCTCGTCTTCAGTAAGCCAAGGTGCCTTGAAGCTGTAATTAAGGCCCGAGGTGGCAATACCAGTTATTATTAAAATGTAATGGCGTTAAAAATACTTATAAATTTTGTTTGACGTTTTGCCAGTAAGTTAAAAATGGTTACTTTTTTCTTTCTATTTTTTTTAAGATAAAAACGTTACTAATGTACTGTAACTATAATTTCAAAGGAAGTTCATGAAATTTTCTATAAAACGTTTTTTACGCAATTGCAGTTTTAAAAGTTTGGTTTAGTTAAATGGTTATTTTAAAGTTTTGAAGGCCAGTGTCTCAGATAAAGTAAAAAAACCGGCCAAGTGCGAGTCGGACTCGCGCACGAAGGGTTCTTTTTTTAGGGTTCCGTAAAAACGGGACCCTATTACTAAGACTTCACGATCCGTCTGTCTGTCTGTCTGTCTGTCCGTCTGTCTCCAGGCTGTATCTCATGAACCGTGATAGCTAGACAGTTGAAATTTTCACAGATGATGTATTTCTGTTGCCGCTATAACAACAAATACTAAAAACAGTATAAAGTAAATATTAAAGGGGGGCTCCCATACAACAAACGTGATATTTTTGCCGTTTTTTGCTCGATATTAATAACGGCAACAGGTAGACGCTTGAAATATTCACAGAATGTTCAGTTGTATATTTACTTCGAAAAATAATAATTAATTAATTAAAATAAAATAAATTAAGGGGGGCTCCCATACAACAAACGTGATTTTTATGCAGTGTTTTGCGATAATGGTACGGAACCCTTCGTGTGCGAGTCCGACTCGCACTTGGCCGGTTTTTTATAATTTATAGGCTCGCGTTTGACCACTATCGCAAAAAACCGCACAAAAATCACGTTGGTTGTATTGGAGCCCCACATAAATATTTATTTTATTCTGTTTTTAGTATTTGTTGTTATAGCAGCAACAGAAATACATAATCTGTGAAACATTTCAACTGTCTAGCTATCACGGTTAATGAGATACAGCCTGGTGACAGACAGACAGACGGACCGCCGAGTCTAAGTAATAGGGTCCCGTTTTTACCCTTTGGGTACGGGTCAATAAAAAGGTAGATAGCGCACTTAGAACAGAAATATGTAACCACTTTTTTAACTATGTGTGAGTCACTGGAGAGATGCTACTTTTTTTAAAAAAGTCCCTCATTTTATGTAAATGGGATTAAATATTAATTTCATAATTATAGATAAAATGCGAAATGTGAAAGTAAATCTGTTTGTTTGTTTTTTAACAAACGCGTGTAGTTGCCCCTATCGTTGACAAATGTCGCTCGTGTGTGAGAACACCTACCAGCTGAGAACAAGTTTTTTTACTTAAAAATACAACAAAGGTTATGTGAAACATGTATATTACAAAAAATACATTTTTATTACAAAAACAACGATTCCATGGAATTAACTACTTCAGATGAAATGAAAAGTATAAGTATTTAAGTAAGTACAAAATAGAGCATTAACTATTAGTCAATCTTCTCAAAATGGTCTGAACAAACCACACTAGACGACGATGGCTGCCATTGTGGTTCATTAGCTCAGTCTTATAGCATTTACCCATTCATTTCTTATCAAAGTTTTCGTTGGAAGCTAAAACCATAATATTTGGCAAAATAGCAAAATAAAAGGTACTCATGAATTTAAACAAAAATAAATTAGTTAAGAACTAAATATTTACCTAGAATTAGGTTTATGTAACATACATAAAATCATGTGATTGAAATAGAAAATAAACATTAATTAGCTTTAAAACTTTCGCGTTTCATAATGGAAAACAATATATCACGCGATGATTTAGATTATTTATTTACTTATTATTTATTTATTAACTTTTTTTATTTTGATTATTTATTGTTTTTTTTTCTATTCTAGAATAGTGCGTGAAGCGATTGAAATTAAAAACCACAAAACATTCAATCGGCATGACGGTTACAAATTATCCGCGGCGTGGAATCCAGTGATTCAAAAGACATTACCTCGCTTTGTGCAATCGGTGAACTTACAGAATAAGGACACGGTCAGTGTTGTGTGTAGAAGTATGAGGGTAGAGGAAGAATTTTCTGCCCCAACGGAGCCAGTACACCGAGACACCAGTCTACCCGGGGCCACGATCGATACAAAATGGTCAAACGTCGGGTTAAATAGGTAAATAAATAATCTAAATCATCGCGTTAAATTCCCGTGTTATATTGTTTTCCAAACATTAATTAGGTCAACTCTCTACTTAATTATTTTCTTTGACTTTGCCTTCAATTTACTTATCCACATTTTGGGCAATTAGAAATAAGAATTACTGGCAACACTCTCCCAATATGTCAATTTCGGGAAAATAACATCTGTTCCGAATAACCTCAAAATTATGTTTGAAAACAAAAATACAAATATTTTTGTGTGTAATTAGGTGCGAAACGATACTCCTAAAGACTTTTTGTTTACTATAACTCCGTGAGATACTAACAAAAATCAGCGTAGTTTTATTGCTTGTGTGTTCGTGAGCGCGTGTGTTTACTAGAATCGGCTGAGTTTTGTGGCTTCACCTAAACTATAGGCCGTGAGCTATCTACCAGAGTAATTACAACTAAAAAAGATATCATATTTATCAAAAGTTCAAAAGGTTTCTAGCTTGTCTAAAAGAATTGGTTCTATAGAATTTAGGTCTTAATTAAGCCTTAATCCAGATAAAGATCCAACAAACAAAGGCTTGTTTGTAAGCCAGTAGGCACTGACTTTCACTCGCCCTAAATATTAAATAACTAAAGAGTAATACTATCAATAAAGAGGATTTATTCTAGTCTTCTAATAGTACCTATTCAAGGTTCATCACAGTAGCCTCAAGCGAAAATTAAATTTAAACACCAACTCGGTAAAGTAAAGGCCATTATTATAGACAAGACCCAATAACTTGTTAATAAAGTTTTCCTTTAACCCTAACAATCATAAGCTCAAACAATTATTTCAAGATGGCTCTCTTTAAGCCGAGGATACAAAGGCTGCTGTCGATAGCAGCAAGTACAAACAATGTAAAGTCTTGAACAAATTGCTGTATTTTAAGTCCGCTTTAGTTTTTACCCGACTGCTGAAGTAGGGTAATGTGTTTATCAGTCTATGTATGTATGTTAGTTCCTATGTGACTTTTTAGAGACCAAACGCGTGGGCCGATTTTGATGTTTCTTACGTCGATCAATTCGTCTTCACCTTGCGAGTGTCACTGGCTACATTAAAATTGGAACATAAAAATATGGCGGATTTTGTGCACCATATTGTGGTGCCCAATTTTTTTTGATCCAATGCCTATCTTGTGGGATATCAAAATAAAGGGGTTTAAGAGGTGATTTCAAAAATATATAACATATATGTTTAAATGTATCTAATTCGAAAAAAAAAGTAAACTATAAATATAGTTTTAAAAAAAACTTAATTCAAAACAACAAAAAACCCGACCGCTTAAGAAGCGAACTAAAATGACGTAAACAAGAAGAAAATCATGTTGTACAGTCGGAGGATACATCTGGTTTTGGTCAACCAGCTCGCGAATATGTATCCTCCGACTACACAGCATGATTTTCTTTTTGTTTACGTCTTTTTAGTGCAGTCGGGTTTATGATTTTTTGAATTAACATATTTTTCTTAGAAATTGTCAAGTGCAAATCAGTGAATACATCGCATTGCGGTCATGTGACCCTACTTACTAAAAACTCTTACTTTTCATTTTGCAGTTTTTCTAATCATTCTCCTGCAAAAAAAGTTGTAAATGAATATAATAGTCCTTGGTTGTATTGTAGTCCTTATTTCACTTTGATAGATAAACGTTTTAAAGAGTTTTGATAAAAAAATATAACAAGTAAAGGGTCTTTCAACAAGGACGGGTCGATGTTAAAATTGAATAAAACAAGATGTGTGTGAGATATTAAAGAAATTTATTTTTTATTTAAAAGCCCCATTTATGCCAATTATGGATGGAATATGACATCGTTCAAATGTCCGCCGCGGCTTCGTATGGTGGCACGAATCCGAGAGGTCCAATTTATAATGACTCTGCTGCATAGATCCGGCTGAATCCGAGCGATGATCTGCGTTATGTTGGCTTTCAGGGCAACGGTCGAATGTGGTTTATTGGCATAGACCTGCGACTTCAGAAAACCCCACAAGAAAAAGTCTAGTGGAACTCTAACTCTACCCTCAAACCGTTCATGCAGAATGTCGATTCTGTCGTTCGCTGTGTGGCAAGTAGCGCCATCTTGCTGGAACCACATGTCGTTCACGTCCATATTGTTCAATTCAAGCCAAAAGAAATTGTTTATCATTGATCTGTAGCGCTCGCTCGATCTATGCAGACACATCTTGTTTTATTCAATTTTAACATCGACCCGTCCTTGTTGAAAGACCCTTTATAATATCCATTTCTTGAGTTTTTTCGATAGATTTTACATAAAAATTTCGGAGGATAAAAAAAGAAAAATAAAAATGAAGTAAAATTTTCTGGGAAACCTAACAAAGATTTACTTTGTAACGTTCACCAAATTGATCCATAAATAAACGTCCTACACTCGCCTCTAAACTCTAGCCTTCCCCGATCATAATCTAGTAGGCTTTGACTCAATTACCTAGCCGTCAATTCAAAAATCACAATGTGCAACAAAATAGGAAAATGCTTAGGAATACAGGAGATGAGACATTGCAAGTTACTCTTCAAGCAACTCTTTTCAGAATTCCTTGGAACTTTTCTGTTTTTAGCTCTTGTGCTGTCTTCTGGTATAGAGTATGGGACCAACAATCCCAATGTTGCTATATCCTTAGCTCATGGATTTATCGTAGCTACAGTAGTGCAGATATTCGGGCATGTTTCTGGTGGACACATAAATCCTGCTGTAACGCTTGGGGCTCTAGTGTGTGGACATATAAAGCCTTTAAAAGCTGTTTGTTATGTTATAATGCATGTTCTGGGCAGCATTGCAGGTGAGTTGTGTTTTTTGCAACGATATAATCAAACTAGATAGCGCAAGTCCCTCCAAATCAAGCGTGCCACTTTTTCACGCACAATTTAAGAAAAAATTAGTAATAACAATATAGTATGACGAATTGTCAATTTATCCTCGTGTTAGCAACTAACTCTGAGTTAAGCTTTTAACGCAAGTGAACCTTACTGATGAAAATAAATGTTTTCATTGTCTCGGTCAACTTTGTTGTAGAGTTTTTACAGCTCAATACGGCACAATTAGGCATTGTCTAGATTTCGTTGACGTCCGGTGCCGATAACGCTAAATGAAACCGCTCATAGAAAGCTGCTCTCACTCACTTTTTTGACACGCCAAATTCTTTACAAACATTCGCGTCATCTAGTTAGATTTTATGTCCGTGGTTTTGTGTTGCGGCAATTATATAATCGAAATATCGTAGCACGTCGGTATTATTGTGGGCGGTAAAATTTATCGACAATTACCAATTTGTAAATAGCTAGGCTATCTATAAATTTCGTTTCGACCATTACTTTCAAAAGTTCCTTTACCGTTTGATTTAAATCAACAACAATATTCTATCGTCTTATAGAATTGTATTTATCTTCAAGAATAAATACACAGCTTTAGAAGATTAAACCGCTGCCTTCAAAAATCTTGTTTTTGAACCAACAATGGATTCCCTTTCTATTTATATAGACTTGTTTAGTCTTAAGTCTTCTTTACTTATCCCAGTAACAGACTATTTACAATTAACTAAGTAGTAAACGAATATTTTACTTCAGTAATAAACAAGAAAGATTATTACGCGAGACTTTAATTATCTTGTGTCAAATTAGATGTCTCTCACAAGACGCCAGACAGTGAATTAATGTAGGCTTAACTTTTATAGTAATTTTAATTTAATTAATGCTTAGTGAACCCGATATAGGTACTTTTAAGTAACTAGTTAGAAAATGTGAATATACTTATAACATTAAAATTGTGTCTAGGGGGTATCGCGTTTTCCTGTTTTAGGCTTTGAAGGCGGCAAACAGCTGGTTTGTGTGTGCTGGGTTGTGGTTTGTGTTTGTTGTGTGGTTGTTTGTGTTTGTTTGTTTCTGTTGTGTTTGTTGAGTAAAATCAAACTTTTAAGTTTGATTTTTTCACAGCTCCAAGGGATTGCAGACCTGTTTTTAATCTTTTTTGTTTTCAAAAAAAATAATTTATTAATATTTTATCTAAACCGTTTATTACCCGGAATTATAAAACCGTTATAGTTATTCACAAGAGCGAATCCGTTAAAAATCACAAATAGGTCGTCTTTCCTACCTTTTCAGGTGCAGCAGTAGCCTACGCAGTTTCATCAGAAACAATCCGAGGAAACCTTGGAGCCACAACACCATCCAAACACACCACTCTGGAACAGGTCTTCGTTTTGGAGTTCCTGATGACCTTTCTCCTAGTAGCAGTCGTTTTAAGTGTGACTGACTATGCCAGAGGAGCTAGAGGCCTTGGATCCTCACCTCTAGCCATAGGTCTCTGTATCTCAGGGTGCCTATGTTCCTGTCTGCCGTATACAGGGTCTTTGAATCCGGTGCGGACCTTAGGACCAGCTATTGTGATGGGTATTTATGACTTTCATTGGGTGTACTGGACAGCTCCCCTTTTGGGGGGTCTCGTGGCTGGGATAGTGTATAGGTTAGTGTTGGCAGGTACGTATAGAGTGTATTATTTGGACGAAGAGTAGAATAAATAAAGTTAAGTATTTAAATTGGTGTTTTCTCTTTAAGTACTTATATGCATCAGTTTTAGGTTCAAATTGTGACCAATGGTGAACAACATATTTTAAGCCAGTACCAAATTCTTTTTGATTCGTCATAATTTGACGTCCACAGTAGAAAATAGATACATCCATACTAATATTATAAATGCGAAAGTAACTCTGTCTGTCTGTCTGTCTGTCTGTCTGTCTGTCTGTTACCTTTTCACGCTTAAACCGCTCAACCGATTTAGATGAAATTGTTAAGAAGATAGTTTGAGACCTTGGAACGGACATAGGCTACTTTTTTTTGCAAAAAATGCGAAGGGGGAGAAATGGGAGGGGGGTTAATTTTGAATGAAACTTCTTATTATGGCTTAAGCCGCTCAACCGATTAAGATGAAATTTGGTGTGAAGATAGTTTGAGACCCTGGGCAGGACTTAGGCTACTTCTTTTTTGCATAAAACACAAAGGGGAAGAAATAGGGGGGTGGGTTAGATTTGTATGAAACTTCTTATTATGGCTTAAACCACTGAACCGATTTAGATGAAATTTGGTATGCAGATAGTATGAGACCCTGAGATTACACTACTGGACATAGGCTACTTTTTTGTATAAAACAAGGTGCGGGAGAAATGGGGTGGAGTAATTATAAAATATTAAAATGATATGAAACTTCTTTTTATGGCGTCCTTCTTAGTCGGCTGTAGGCGTGATATAATTATTGTTTATGAAAGTTTTTAGTGTCAATTTGAAAAAGTCAACTTAATGTCAGTGTCCGTGAAAGTGGTAATTTAAACAAAACTTTAAAATATTCTACTGCTTATTTTTATTAGGGGGATATTTTTATGCTGTAGATATGCCTCGCAAGCGTAAATCTCATCTCAGCCGTAGCTCTAGCAGAGCTCGAACAGCAAGAGTAGCTAGAAGCCAAGAAACAGAGGAGCAGACTCAATCCCATCTAATTTTAGATGCTGAGCGTCACGCAACCCAAAGAGCTGCTGAGACTTTCGATCATATTCAGGCTCGCCAAATCGCAGATGCTGAGCGTCACGCAACTGATAGAGCTGCAGAGACTTTCGACCAGACTCGGGCTCGCCAACTCGCAGATGCTGAGCGTCACGAAACTCAAAGATCTGCTTTGACTTTAGACCAGATTCAGGTTCGCCAACACAAAGATGCTAAGCGCCACGCAACTGAAAGAGCTGCTGAGACTTTCGACCAGACTCGGGCTCGCCAGCTCGCAGATGCTGAGCATCACGAAACTCAAAGATCTGCTGAGACTTTAGACCAGATTCAGATTTGCCAACTCGCAGATGCTGGGCGTCACGCAACTGAAAGAGCTGCTGCGACTTTCGACCAGTAGTCCAGTAGCCAGAAGAATATGCCCTTTGATAATTCAAAAGTTTTTTATTTTCGCTGGGTGGATACCTTATGTGAATTCAACGCTATGTACAAAAATGCTAACAGTTTAGAGTTATGCAATAGGCATAAAGTAGGTATTTCCTATTATTTCATGTTATAACAATAATATAAAATTTAAATTTAAATAATTTACTGTTTCTTTATTAGTACTATCTAAACTTTATATTAGTGAAAATGCTAACAGATACATACTGTGGAACAATGGAAAACTGAAAATGGCTCGTAACTCTTTCAATAAAAGATTTAAGTTTTCAAATCATTTCCTATATGCATAGAGGGATTAGTTATACCTTAAAACAAAAGTTCTAACAACTAAGTATAATGCTGCACAGGTTATTGTATTTTTACATTGTGATTTGCGAAATATTGAATTTAAGTTTATAAATTTGCGCCTACATATTCGAAATAATAAACTCTGCCACCATACAAAAGTTTAAACACTTATGTGCTATGCTAGTTTAATAAATCAAATACAATTTGGGTATTGCGGGGCGCGGTGTAAGTATGTACGATCATTATAAATTTTTCGAACCATACAGACCACAGAGGCCCACATCATAAACGGACTCTTCTGATGATTTTTAGAAAAACATTACCGCGCAAATTCTTATTTCAAACTGGCGTCTAGTATCTGACATATCGTTCACTGTTATTTTGCCTATAAATGCAACCTTATTGCTACGATAATAAAGATCACTAAAATAGGTAATCTGGCATGTGTTATACAAGCCTTCCCCGTGCTAGTCGAATAAATATTAAAATTATGTCTGGTATTGTACGACTGCCCCATATAAGAACGCAGTAGGTGACATATTTTTATAATGGTTTTATACCTTGATAATCTTATTTATATTATTTTAATGAGTTTTAATATGCTGTGATGGACTGTGTAATTTTAACCAGAAAATTTATAATTTGAATTGAGATTTGGTGCTTTAATTAATACATTTTATCATTATTTACAATAGGAAAGTCCCTTCAAATTGTAAAAACACCTTAAATTAGCAAATGTCCGGTACTTAATAGGTATTGAATTATCTTGTTTAGAGATATGTAAAATATTTAATAGATTTAGGACACCATTAATATCATTTGTGTTATTACGTACAGTTCACTCGTAAGCCTTGTTTAGTACTCGCTTATTTTATTTTTATTCGTTTAGTTACCTAACACAAGATGACATTCCATAGGCTAATTCAAATAATATTTTTGCCCTTTCTTGGAATATAATATTTTATGGCATTTACTAGGTTTTGATGTACAGCAATCGTGTGGTAAGGTCACGTGGTGCCGATTTTTCGTTATAATAGAGTTTAAAAACTAATAGATAGGGCGCAATAGACACGATCATGTAAAATTTATCTAACTTTAAAATAAAAAAATGTTCTAAATCTTGGTAAGCGTATCACAAAACTGACACCTAAACTTGCCGGACTCACTAGGGTTGCTACTATATTGATTCTGAAAAAAAAAGAGTAGGTAATATTTTACAAACATAAATACATCGATTTGTATAAGCATACATCATATCATGCTTACAGTGTCATCTACTAAGGCTTAATGGGTAACACTGCCTTTATTGTATTAGGTCTTAGGACCAGCGATGTAGTCAATTTAGTTGTGACAGTTGCACCGGTTATAAGATGTTTGATATTTCTACAGTCACATCTGTTTGGAAAAGGCATTTGCTTGGACTTTTCCCTAATATGTTGGGGTTGACTTCCACTGTTTTCAGTCGAACCAGACGCATCTGAATACCAGTGTTTTATATGAAGTGACTGCATAACCTGCCAACCCAGATTATACGGTAATCCTACTGGATAATACGGTACCCTTTTTGTTAGGGTGGCCGCAGACTTTCGGGTTTCTGACGACCCGTAACGACTGTCAAAGATTCACGATACGGAGAATTTTATTATTCTGTCATCTCGATATACTGTCAGCACGGCAGGTACGACTATTCCGTGTTCTGTGAATATTTCTTTCTTATTCTTTTTATAGGAACAAAGAAGTTAGAAATCGTATTCGACCTCAACATTAAAAATAACAAATTGCCATAAAATTAGATTTTATGAACGAGGTTTAAATACTGATGTGACAGTAATGAAATGGTTTCGCGCCTCATTCAATACATTCAAAGTGGAGTGTCACCGCGCCCCGCAGTATTTGATTTATTAAACTAGCATAGCACATAAGTGTTTAAACTTTTGTATGGTGGCAGAGTTTATTATTTCGAATATGTAGGCGCAAATTTATAAACTTAAATTCAATATTTCGCAAATCACAATGTAAAAATACAATAACCTGTGCAGCATTATACTTAGTTGTTAGAACTTTTGTTGTAAGGTATAACTAATCCCTCTACGCATATAGGAAATGATTTGAAAACTTAAATCTTTTATTGAAAGAGTTACGAACCATTTTCAGTTTTCCATTGTTGCACAGTACGTATCTGTTAGAATTTTCACTAATATAAAGTTTAGATAGTACTAATAAAGAAACATTAATTTATTTAAATTAAAATTTTATATTATTGTTATAACACGAAATAATAGGAAATACCTACTTTATGCCTATTGCATCACTCTAAACTGTTAGCATTTTTGTACATAGCGTTGAATTCACATAAGGTATCCACCCAGCGAAAATAACAAACTTTTGAATTATCAAAGGTTATGTGGAAAATAATTGTATCCCTACTGGACTACAGACTCAGGCTCGCCAACTCACAGATGCTGAGCGTCACGCAACTCAAAGGGCTGGTGAGACCTACGAGCAAACACAGGCGCGTCGGATTTTAGATGCCAAACGTCACGCGTCATCGATAGCTGCTGAAACGCCTGAACAATCCCAAATACGGCGTATTTTACGAGCTCAACGGCAGTCTGAAAGGAGACGTAAGTTTGCAAGAAATACATGGGAGTCGTTCCACAACGCTGCGTCTGATTATGACCCATTGATTGATTACACTAACCATCGATTAGTTCTCATAGGGAACATGGATAAAAAAATTAGATATTGTGAAGCACTCAAGTGGAATGATGAGACACCGGGTATGTGTTGCTCTGGTGGAAAAGTTTCAGTTCCAACGCTTGGTGAGCCTGAAGAACCACTCAAGTCTTTGCTTTTGTATAACAGTGATGAATCTCGCCGTTTTTTAAGCAGAATAAGAAAATATAATACATGCTTCCAAGCAAGCTTGAAACAAGTGGCAGCAGAGTGACTCACCCTGAAACTCTTCAGGGTGAGAAACTCTACCCTATAGAGTTTCTTAACTCTTTAGAATTATCAGGGGTACCGTCCCATATGTTGAGGCTGAAAGTTGGTGTCCCAGTCCTGTTAATGAGAAATCTGGACGCATTCGCGATTACCATAAATAAAGCTCAAGGGCAAAAACTGAAAATTGCTGAAAATTGCTTAGAAAAAAACTGTTTTTTCCATGGGCAACTGTATGTAGCGTGTTCACGAGTATCAAGTCCACATAATCGGGTCTATCCCACTAGTCCCAGTGGCCCAGTCCCACCATGGGACAAGTGGGATAATATATCCCACTTGTCCCATGGGACAACTGATACTAACATATTTTAAAAATTATGTCCCAATAGTCCCATGGGACAACTGATACTAATATATTTTTTAAATTATATCCCATTAGTTCCATAGGACAGCGAGTACTGATTATATGATTGGGACGGTGAATCACGTTTATTTAGTTTGGATAACAATTCATTGTCGTCCAAAATAAATAAACGTGTGAAAAATTACATCTTAATCAGTGGAAGATAACTGCTTTAAAATTCAGTTGCAAGATTTGACCCGAACACAGGTACATACATACATACATTGCAAGTTAAATGCCCTACATTGAACGCCACCTGTAAGCCCAGTTCCTCGTTTTACAGATCAACCGTGCCTAAAGTAATTTTATAGGATATAATTTACTAGGGAAAAATCCAATTAAACAAATACTTCATTACACATTACAAGGTTTATTGTAATAAACTATCCTACAGGTACACATACCTAAAATGTGGCGAGCCAGTTAACATATAGATCTTTCCAGATCATTATCAAATAGGCATTTACTCTAACGCACCCCGACTCAGTACCAAGGTGTGTTAGGGAGACATCAGAGATGAGACAGCAAAAATACAACAAGCTCAGAGTAGCTTGTGAGGGTTCGTGAGATTAACGCTTAATCATTTCTAACTCAATTGAATACTAACAGACGTATTATGTGCTCATAAAAGGAACAAAATGCTTCGGCAAAGCAACCAGAGATACAACCAAAACATAAAATCTATAACAACTGGTCTTATTACACTGAAATTACCTTATCAAAATGTTCAGTAGAACTACGGTCTATTCTTTCCATCCGTTCGCGTGCGGCTGGCCAGGATGTGGCTGGAGGTGGATCACTGTGTTGCCCAATTTCTCACAGGGCATGGTAACTTTAAAAGTAAATTGTTTTCCTTCAAGCTTGTTGCCTCGCCTTTATGTCAGTGTTCTACATCTGACTGCGAATATGTACAATCTGCACATCATATCTTATGGGAGTGTATTATTAATTATTACGACCCTTTGTGCCTAGTGGCCTTGTTTGTTCTGTCTCCTGCTTGATATGGAGGGAAGTGGAAATTTATGTTTTTTCCTACTTCTCCGTTATTCTTTTCTGATTAATTTCGTTGCGGGATCCAAGACAGTTAAATTCATTCTCCGGGACTTCGTCGAGTTTCATTGCCTCGGCGCTTTTCTGGTGGTCGCCACTGTTGATTCTGGCTTTCAGGAGTTGCAGTGGTTTGGGAATAGTGCGGTGGGATTGTCCCAATTTAAAAAAAAAATATTTTTTGGAATTGAAATGAGATGTAGACGTGCTCTGGCTATAAATTATTTTCATGGTAATATGAGGTATCTGGTTTTGGTCAGCCAGCTCGCGAATATATATCTTTCGACTGCACAGCATGATTTTCTTCTTATCTTTTTTCGTTCCTTTTTAAACAGTTTTTTTTTTTTTTGGATTTGTCTATTAAACTATGATCCTAGATATATATAATGTAATACCCCCTAAGGTACCATTACCTTAGGGGATATTACGTTATATAGTGGAAATTCTATTGAAGGTTGATAACGCAAAATATATAAGAAATTTACAAAAGCAGGATTATTTTTTTAATTTTGCCATTAAGTATTAGTAGACGATGACGACGATTGACGACATCGCAATCATACTCGTAATATCAGTATTTGCTGTCCTATGGAACTAATGGGACATAATTTTAAAAATATATTAGTATCAGTTGTCCCATGGGACTAGTGGGATATAATTTTAAAATTTTGTTAGTATCAGTTGTCCCATGGGACAAGTGGGATATATTTTCCCACTTGTCCCATGGTGGGACTGGGCCACTGGGACTAGTGGGATAGACCCACATAATCAATATGTTTTAGCAAAAGATGGTAAAACTAAAAATATTGTTCACCCGACTGTGTTAAAGTAAGTTATTAAAAATTACAATTCTGTGCTCAGAACCCATTTCCACACTTTTGACGACCTAAACAATATTTATAAGAATCAAAAATCAAATTAGTACCTACTGCATTTTATTTAATGCAAAATACACTATTTTTGTACTACTACTCTGTGTTTCCTTTTCTACGTATTACGCGAGCGAAGCCGCGGGTAAAAGCTAGTTATTTATATTATTTTAAACAGGTTGCAGAGATGATGTTAGGGAGATTTGAAGAGAGTATAGAATCTAATATAAAAAACATTGGATTGGCAGGAGACATGAGTAGGTACATGTTATTATCGTGTTCGTAGCTGAAAGTCAAGAACAAATAACTTCTAACAGAAGAAAAAACTTGTACAGAAATTGTTCGTACACTTATTCTCTTTGTAACTTCGGATTTTCCGAATGATTAGTTTAATTTCTCACAGATATATCTCATCTCATACTGTCGAGATAAACTCTGAAGATAAAAGTTCTTTGGCTCGCCTTTGTTCTTTTAATTTGAACTAAACCTTATCTGTGTAGGAGACCCGGAGAACCTTATCTCATAAGAGAACATAATTAATGTTGGATTGTTGGAGCTTAGAATAAAATCTAGCGTAGTCTACCTTATTCTATAAGTAATTACTCGCTCAAAAAGGTAGTTATTTATCTGCAGTACGTAGTGATAGCTAATAGGAGTAGGTAGATAATTTTATGTGTTCCCAATTTTTCATGTAACGACTCAAGCCTAGGACTTTTAAGAATTCAACCATGACTTAGATAATTTCATTCTTAAGCGAATAAAATAAAATGTGTTTTAGTTATCAAGAAATTAAAATAACAGAGGGTCGAAATAATCAAGAGTCAAATAAGACAATTCGACAACAGGTGACATCCACCAACCCGCACTGGGCCCGCGTGGTGGATTACGGCCTATTCCCTCTCACAGAGAGGTGGCCTGTGTCCCAGCAGTGGGAACATTAATAGGCTGATGACGATGATGATGAACCACATAAAGGCCTCTTAAAACCCCAAGGAAATAACTTCCTGGAACAAAATTATGGTATTCGTAATAAAAGATTTAAAATTAATAAAGAACTTTACGAAAAACAAAAAATACCTTACCGTTCCTCGCTCAGGATCCAACTAGCATTTTCCGTCTTCCCAAACACATTTACCTTCGTGTCAACATATTCTAGTTGAGCCGTTTACTCGTTCTTCAAGTAAACTACATTTGTGAGCAAACGAGCTGTTACGCCGTGTTGCACGCTATTCAGATTCAGAGCATATGTAGCTACTGAGGAGTAAAGAGTTGTTGATAGAGATGGAAGCTGCTCAGCAAAGCGCTGAGCTCCACCGTTTACGAGACGATACTAGGCTATTATTACTTTAAGTATTCCTTCGGGGTAGGTAGAGAGGATCGATAGCCATGAGACGGAAATTGGGCTCGAAAAAAAAATCCAAGATGAAAATTCGCACGTTTTTGCAATGGATGTCATTTTCGAGGTTTTCGGGACGGGTAACTATGAAATCTAACCATGTGCGTGGCCTGATACGCACTTGGGCAGTTTTCTTATGTGTGCGGTTATTTTTTTAAAAGGTAAATTGTGATAATATTGTGAGATAGTGGTCAAGCGCGAGCCTATCTACAAAAACAAAAAAAAAAAAACCTCTGCTGGTCAAATGCCTTCAGATTCTCTTCTCACAGAGCGTCTCCGTTAGCAAAGCGCTAAGCTTCATCGTTAATGAGACGGTGTTGGGTTCGTGAACTGTTTTGCTCTTATTATGAAATTTTTACATCCCTTGAAAACTAAAGCCTTGAAAAACAATACCTATATAAAAAACATTAACTACAATAGCTTCGCAAACATTAAATTAAATATTACAGGAGCATCTTTCAAAATTCTTTCTCATCATCAGCATCTCATTTTATTTCCTAAAAGTGAAACTGTCCGTGCGTATTTTTACCCGGCTGCAAGGAAAGGGTTATGTTTTTCGCGCGTATCTTGTATGTTTGTATGTTTGTAATATTCTTTATTACCTCATATCTTTAAAACTTCTTGGCGGATTTTTATAATTAAGACATCGTTAGATAGGTCTTTACCGCCCAAGTGTTCTTAGCTAAGTGCCTTTAAAAAAAAAGGAACATGGCGGATTTTGGGTGCCATATTGTGGGGGTTGCAATTTTTTTTTTCTTCCATACGCATCGAGTGGGGTATCAAAATGAAGGGTTTTTAGAGAAGATTTCAAAAATATATAACACTTATATATTCAAATGTACCTAATTCGAAAAGTTCAAACTCGTATTAAGGTCTATCCACACATATCAGGGCCGTGCCCGGGACGTGCACGGGACGTGGACAGACCGTGCCCGTCAGGGGCTCAAAAAAATATCGGTGGGAACATTTTATATGACATCGTTCACACACGCCCCTGATATGTGTGGATAGAGCTTTAGTCAGCCGACTCGCGAATATGTATCCTCCGACTGCACAACATGATTTTCTTGTTGTTTACGTCTTTTTAGTTCGCTTTTTTAGCAGGTGGGTTTTTTGATTTTTAGAATTAACTTTTTTTTTTTAATTATGTTAATGTTCCATGTAAAGTAGGTATTATGATTTTCTGTATTGAAAAAGGAACTATTGTGATAATAGTTTAAAGCTGTGATTGCTCTAAGATACTCTATATATATATATATATATTGTATTTTCTAATTATAATATTTACCTTAACCAAGCAAAGAAAGAAAGAAAATACATTTATTTAGCACAGACTAAAAGACTAGACTTATTTAGCAAGACTTTATCATTTATTCCTGATCCTTAAAACTAGTATTATAATTTGAGTAAATAATACAATTTTATTTATCATTTTATCTGCCGACGTTACTTTTAAGCTAAATGGACTTTTGATTGAGTTTCTATAGAAAAATAAATCGGGGTCTAGCGGTACGGGGTCAACTGGGATCGGGGTAATGTGGGACTAACCCATTATTATTATTTCAGTATTTATTGAAAAATTAAAAAATACGACGAAACGTTTGGCTTAGTGGTTGAGTGATCAGCTGTTTCGCTGTTGGTTGCGGGTTCGTTCCGGATCTGGATGTCTTGTGTATGTGAGTTGAAATGTTTGTAAACACACCCATGATACAGGATGAAATTCCTAGTGTCCACACTAGGAATTTCATCCTGCAAGGCTTTAAAAAAATATGTTTATTAGCATTCCCTGACCTCTGATCCGTTAGCTAGGTTAGGTAGTACCTGTTTCTCAGGGGCCAGTGACCTCTTCATAATTGCCCGCCGCTTAATCAATCACTATTCAATCCTACATTCCTACACACACATAATTCCAAATCAATCAATAACAAGCTCATATTAAATACAGTTCAACTATATTAATGCCCTTGTGAACTCTATCAGATTCTCTAAATTGCAAACTTCAAGTCTTAATTAGTTATTACGCTCAACGATGTATTGATTAAATACGTTAATTATAAGCCTTTCCACTTACCTTATCGAGGGGCAACATTTAATGGAAAATTGGGTGTTTTTTGCAAAGGCAATTATATGTCCATAGTCAATTCACAACCCTTCGTAGTCTTCTATGGGGTGTGACGAGCTAAATAGAACGAACCATCAATTGCCCATTTTAAATCGCCTGAATAATCGAATGAAAAGGAAATTATAGGGAAAGTTTTTGAGCAACTGTATGATCTAGGCTTAATGCAGAGAGTCTTGGTAGGTAGTGGCTTGGCAATAATTACAGTGCGTTCACGAAAGATGAGACTTGCTCAGTAGACGATTTATGGGTCATCGGGGTTGCGGACAGAGCGCGGGAGGCGCGGTCAAGTATTATCTTTCGTGGCACGCACTGAACAGTTCGCTCAGGAATGTGACAGTTTAGCAAAATAACTGGTGTTATTATTAGGCAGTCTTTAACTTTTAAAAATAACAAAAAGTCACCATTAAATCTAGTGACGTAATTATTACTCAAGTTAGGAAAGTAAAGGCCTGAAACTGAAACCCTCAAAATGCATCAAGCAATCGTGAATCAATACAAGGTTCTATTCAGTACGAGAATAAAACCTTACATTGCAATGGGAAAATATTATTGTGCAGGAAAAAATGCTTTCCTAAAAAAATATAAATCGTGACTTCTAAAGGTTCCAGTTCACACCGCGACACGAGCCCGGATACAGAGACGGGAGACCGCGACACGTGTCTCGGTCACCGCTGGTGTACTGTGGAGCGATGCCGAGACCAAAACCCTTGCCGATTCAGTTGTTAAAATCAGTTCTATTGTTGAAAATTATTAATCTGTCTCGCGTCTCGTCTCTTGTCTTAGTCTTAATCGCGAACTAGCTACCATATAAAGCCTAATGACAAGAAGCAGTTTCGGTCTCCTGTCTCAGTCTCCCGTCTCAGTCTCCCGTCTCGGTCTCCCGTCACTGCCACCGTAAGCAAAGTGTTCAGTAAACAAACAATATAAATTGTAATTTAAAACAGTTAGGCTAGCTGACACCACTAGAGAACCGCATTTATTTCTACTCGAAGGCTTTTATCTTGAGCTGTTTATCGTGAAACGTTTTCCCCTTTTATTTTCCTACTTTTATGTTACTGTTTTAAGTTAAGTTCGTGTAAAGTAGCCGTTGATTAAAGCTGTTAGTTCACACGATGTAATTATTTCAAATAGTTAACTAGTGTTACATACAAAGTAGGTACAAAGTATAAAATAATTCATGAGCTGATTTTTAAATTTGTCTGAAACACGGAGGGGTATTTATTATTATTATTTATTATATACTTTATTGTACACCACAAAAAATATACAGGACAAATGTTCAAATATACAAGTGTACAATGGGCGGTCTTATCGCACTAGGCAATCTCTTACAGACAACCTTTGGATGGACTGAAAGATACGAGAAGAATTTAGGGCTGTCAGTGGGGGTATTATGTGTAGGGACGGAATAAAATTAGCCAAATATCCAGGGACTGAAAAGCAGTAAGCACAATTAGTACTCAGCTGTTACTCTTATCCCAATTTTATTTCGGATCAGCGCAACATGTTTTGTTCTTCCATATCTACCTCTTTATTAGTCGTCATCTAGTATCTAAGTAGCCTACCTCAAACTAAATGGCATATTGTTTGGCTGTAGCGGCGTCATGACGCCATACACGAACTACAAAAAGAGACACATGCAAATCCGACAACGCGCATCAAAGTACTCCGCGCGATGGCATTTGCCCACTAGACACCAATATTAGAGGAGGAAATAGACGAAAGTCAAACCTCGAATTATGATTTTTACTTAGGAAATTCAGTCGGTGCTCTCTGCCCATATTTCCTCATAAAACAAAACCCCTAGCCTCAGTACCGATTGTATCGCAGCACATAGCGGCAGTATCGAGCAGTTTCCGACAAATACGACTCGACACGAGTATCGATTCCTGCACAACTTTTAATTGAGAAAGTTGACACACGGGGGCGTGAGGCTGAGCGCAATTTTGTTAGTGACATCTTCATTCCGGCGTCAAAGCTTATTGGGACTCGCTTTGCCTAAAAAACCCCGTCAAGTGGTTCTTGCCTTTTCGTAATTAAAGTAGGTTGGTATATAGGTAGCTAGTCAGGGATTTTTTTCAATTTGCACAACAATTTGGTAGGACATTTATGAAATGTTATCAAATATAGAAAATAACTGTAGAATAGATAGATATGTAGAAAGGAACGTTTTACTGCCAGCGCTTTTTAATAGGTGCCTGAGTAAAAATTATTCAATTTTTTTAATAACTTGTCTAGTAACATAAGTCTTGTTAGTGGCAAACATCATAATATTAAGTCAGCTTGTATCAAGCGAAAGTTCGATCATGCATGGAGTACTGTTCTCATCTCTGGGACGGATCTGCCAAATACCAGCTTGATGCACTAGAGTTGATAGAAAAGCGGGCCAAGAAGCTCATCGGTGATGAGGCACTGGTTAAGTCAAAGCTCCAGAGCCTGGAACATCGTCGCCGAGTTGCCAGCTTGTCGGTTTTTATCGGTTACATTTCGGTGAGTGTGCGATGAAATTGCATGATCTAATTCCGCCCAGCCCGTTTCATCATCGGACTACCAGACGTACGGCGATGCGCCATCGGTACATGGTCGACATCCCACCCATACGCACTAAACATTTTGAGAATACTTTTATTATGCGTACAGCTAAGGAGTGGAATTCCCTGCCGGAGTCTGTTTCCCGATAGCTACAATCTTGGGGTCTTTAAGTCAAGAGTGAATAGGTTACTACTAGGCAAGCGTGCTCCATCGTAGACCACATCATCGCTTACTATCAGGTGAGATAGTGGTCAAGCACGAACCTATGACAGATAAAAAAAAAGAGAAAGAAACGTTTTGGACCACTTGCCTACTGTCAAGCGTAGAACCCTATAATATCTCAATAGATTTGAAAATTATGGTTCGCTTGACAATGGTACTCCCAGGCTACCTTTTACAAAAATCTAAATACTAATTCTTAAATCTATACTGTTCTCATCTCTGGGATGGATCTGCCAAGTACCAGCTTGATGCACTAAAGTCGATAAACGGACCATGAGGCTCATCGGCAATGAGGCACTGGTTGAGTCAAAACTCCAGAGCCTTGAACATCGTCGCCGAGTTGCCAGCTTGTCGGTTCTTTATCGGTTGTATTTCGGGGAGTATGAGATGGAATTGCATGATCTAATTCCTCCTAGCCCGTTTCATCATCGGACTACAAGAAGTACAGTGATGCGCCATCGCGGTACTTGGTGGCCATCCCACCCATACGCACTAAACGTTTTGGAAATACTTTCATTATGCGTACAGCTAAGGAGTGGAATTCCCTGCCGAAGTCTTTGTTTCCTTATAGCTACAACCTCGGGGTGTTTAAGTCAAGAGTGAATAGGTTATTTCTAGGCAAACGTGTTACGCCGTCGACCACATGATGGCTTACCAAAGTGCGAGTCGGACTCACGCACGAAGGGTTCCGTACCATTATCGCTAAAAACAGCAAAAAAATCACGTTTGTTGTATGGGAGCCCCATTTAAATATTTATTTTATTCTGTTTTTACCCGGCTGCAAGGAAAGGGTTATGTTTTTCGCGCGTATCTTGTATGTTTGTATGTATGTAATATTCTTTATTACCTCATATCTTTCAAACTACTTGGCGGATTTTTATAATTAAGACATCGTTAGATAGGTCTTGACCGCCCAAGTGTTCTTAGCTAAGTGCCTTTAAAAAAAAACGAAAATGGCGGATTTTGGGCGCCATTTTGTGGGGGTACCAATTTTTTTTCTTCTTTACCCATCGAGTGGGGTATCAAATGAAGGGTTTTTAGAGGAGATTTAAAAAATATATAACACTTATATGTTTAAATGTACCTAATTCGAAAAAATATGTTAACTAAAAAGTTATAAATAAAAAAAGTTAATTCAAAAAATCAAAAAACCCGCCTGCTTAAAAAGCAAACCAAATTTTCTTCTTGTTTACGTCTTTTTAGTTCGCTTTTTAAGCAGGCGGGTTTTTTGATTTTTTGTTAGTATTTGTTGTTATAGCGGCAACAGAAATACATCATCTGTGAAAATTTCAACTGCAGTGCAATGCTATCACGGTTCATGAGATACAGCCTGGTGACAGACGGATAGACAGACAGACAGACGGATCGCGAAGTCTTAGTAATAGGGTCCCGTTTTACCCTTTAGGTACGGAACCCTAAAAATACCGATCTCCAAAAGGATTCATTGTCCCGTACTCATAATGATGATTGATACGGGTTCGCCGTTGCTTATAGGTAGAGAGCCAGAGCATCTGTCAATTTTAATGGCACTGTAAAGCTCCATGTAAAAGAATATCATCAGCATCATTTCAGCAGCATCCACTCCTGAACAAAGGATTTGTTTGTAATCAACAATATGGCTTACGTATGTACGTCAGCTAACTGTAAAAAGCATATGAATGGTCGATATGGCGATAGTGAATGTCTGACAGCTGAAATGATTATAAAACATAATCATAATCTTTATTAGCACAGGAAAAAAAACCGGCCAAGTACGATTCTGACTCGCTCACAGAGGGTTCCCTATAGACAGCTACGTTCACCAAAATAAATAGGTTAAAATTACTAACTTATTACTATACTATACTTATTACTATACATTATTACTTTCATTGCATAAACAATGAAAGCACCGAACATTGCTCAAACGAAGAGACAAAATTAACTTTGCTGCGAAATTTACAAAATAAACTGTTGTCCCCCATACATCAATATAAAAAATGTTTACTTTTCCAAGTACATTTTGTAAATTGGTCGACTATAAAAATTTTCACATACCCAAAAGCAACCATTTAACTGGCATGGGGCCATGTCCTATCCAACGATACCCCACACCATGGGATAGACGAGAAAATAAACATTCCCACACTTTACGTGCACAGGAGGTACCCTAAAAAAAGGCGTGGTATATCCATGCCAAATTATTTATTTCTAGTACTAAGAGTCCCTGAGCTAAGCTACGGATGGACAGACGGATATGGCGAAACTATAAGGGTTCCTTGTTGACTATGGAACCTAGAAACGGTTACATCAAGTTTACACATTAACATAATACATGATCCAATTTCGAATCAGGTTGGTGTAAAACTCCCTTACCCCTGTACTAGCAATAAACACAGGACTACGGTGAGCCAGTTTTATTCTTCCCTGTGTACAATTATTTGTAGTACCTAACAATATTTAAATTTGGTGTATTCCCGTTGTCCTCGTAATCTGTGTCCCCGTCACGGGGACAACAGCACGTCATAAAATTGCCTTACCGTTGTCCCCGTTATGTACGGGAAACGGGGACAACGGACAGTTAGAATTTTACGTATCGTTGTCCACCTTAAATTATTATTTATTTTATAAACGTGGGTAATTTAGTGCGGCAAGCCTAAAACAATTTTTTTTTTATCATATATGCGTCAAATCTGCGTGCGAGACGATTCCTGATGACTCTTGAAAAATTCCCTTTGTCCCCCATTAACGGGGACATAGCCTACGGGGACAACGGGAATACAACTTAAATTCATGTATAATAAATAAAAGTGTAAATTCATTGACTTAGATAAACTAATAGTGCCTATGTTTACAGTCAGTTAACGTGTAGAGGTGATTGATTATAACAAGGGTCTCTATCAACAATACATTAAGGCGCAGATACCCCTGAGTACCTGATTTTAAAATGAGAATCACGTCTAAACGGCTAGTTGTAATTTTTCAGACAAATATATGTCACATTAGACCATTTTCTTAATAATTAGATCAATAAATTTTTTGAGTTTTATAGTCATGTGTAACAGGGACAAAATAACGACAATCGCACCTAAACCGCCGGGCGTATTTTAATGAAATTGACACCATCTCAAAGACAATTTAATTATCTACATATTGATCGAAGGCTTTTTTTAAGTCATAGAATAATAAGGAAAGTACATAAAGCTTTTTTACAAAAAAACACTACCGACTTCGAAATAAAAAAAACTACAAAGTGAAATATAACTTTATTTTTGTAAGTCGGTGTCTTTGGTAAGTACCATTTTTTTGCGTTATGGACACCGACTTCCAAAAATAAAGTTATTTTTCACTTTGTAGTTTTTTTTATTTGTACCTACCTAATAGGCAACTTGTTTAGTAAGGTACCTATAACGCCAGAATAGATTACCCGAATATAATAAAACTTGAACAAAACCGATGAAATGAGAGATCTGCGTACCCCTTAAGAGCGTACTGGCGTGATGTATTGAAGAGTTCTGTTGTATATCTTCTAAGTACTTAATCAGATCTTCACCAAATTAAAATGGGACCAATTTGAAATATACTTTTTCAAAAAAAAAAAACAAACAAACATAATGTCAAACATAGAACCTCCTCCTTTTTGGTCGGTCGGCGACTGAATTTTGGGTCACGCGGGTATGAAACGCATGCTCGTTTAGATCCCTCAAGGTCGTTGGCGACTGTCGTCGTCTTAATTAGCACGATAGGTAGATATTTATCGGTCAACACTTTTACTAGGTCTAAAACTTTGACACATAAATGAATGTCTAAATAATAGCAAACTGTCGGATTTTCAACGCTCGACTCGCCAGTAATAGTTAAAAATCCAACATAATAAAAAAATAAAATTTTGGCTTCACTAAGATGTTCTTCAGTATTAGTGAAAACAGGGAATAAGAGATCAATTTTGTTTTATTATTTGCCGCTGCCCTAAGCAAATTATTATTATTCATTATTTTCTTCCACAAAATTCTCTCATCTTATTCTGAATTCAACATTTCTGCCTAATCTACTTCGTGAGCTGTCGATGAGCAGTCTTATGTTATGTGAAAAAAAACATACAAAATTGTGCTCAAAAGTAAAATTGACGGCATACAACGATCGATCAATAATGTATGAACATGCCAAACAAACGAAAAGCGTCTTGTGCAAACTTACATAAAAAATATTACTTCGAGCAAACTTACTGTGAATAGAAAGGACTTACTACGATGATTGATTCCCGAAGATTGATTTCTGCTTTCGGAGTAAATAAATATGAAAGCACATATTTTATACACTCGCGAGCAATAAACTGGAATCACTTCATCGCGCGTTGCTCAAAACCATTTTTTACAATTTCTATGTAATGAATATATCTATGGATTGTAGTATTCATTTGAAAGATTTACTTCAATCTAATAATTTCAATAAATTTTGTTATATTTTTGTTTCAACGGGCTGTTTCCGCAACTCCACGACTATGCGCGTATTTCGCATGCACGGTTTGTTAGCTTTTAAATGATATCAAAAATATTTAAAATTAATTTAATGTTCTGCCTGATTTTAGGGCATTATTGCAATAGATCGAAGTCTCCGGTCCGCCGATGCTCCACGTTGCTCTATGGGTCGAAGTGGACGTCTAAATGAGGAAGTAATATGAAATGATAAAAAAACAACCTATGTTATTTACCCCACAATAGTTTGTGTGGCCTATTGACTGCCTGTAAATGGTTTTTCTTTGACCAAATGAGGTTCCTGATGGAATCCTGTGGGATTTCCTGCCATTCTTCGACTAAAGCAGTTTTCAGGTCTTCTATCGACACCGGAGCTGGACATCTTCCTCGTACCCACTTTTTCAGCTCATCCCACATATGTTCATTCGGATTCAAGTCAGGACTGAGAGCTGGCCCGTCTAGTGTGGGAAGCCCGACTTCTTCAAGGTACTAACTCACTGTAGGGGTGTGGCAGCGGGCATTATCGTTCATTAGCAGGCAATCTTCGGCAATAAACCGTAGTGGAGCACATGGCCTAGAAGAATGTCGTTGATGTATCTTTCTGCGGTTAGCCTCCCTCCCTCCTTAATATCAGCTCCGTTTTTGCTTCAATACTTCTTCAAAATGCCCGCCCACAAAATACAGGACCCACCCCCGTATGCCACTGTTGCCGCAAAACAACATTGTGCGAATCGCGCCTCCGGTCTTCTATAGACTCTCCATCGATGCAGACCATGCAGGCACATCTTGGTTTCGTGCGAGAACAGGACTCGGCTCAATTGCTACATATCCCAATCTAAGTGATCGTGAGCAAACTGAAACCGGCTTGTCGGTGGGCTGGAGACGATTTGGGTCCCGTGGCTGGCTTTTATGGACTTTGAGTCTTCGCCTCAATGTCCACTCGCTGACAGCCTTCTCTAAAACTTCTCTGAGCTGCTGCTGGACGTCCACGCCGGTCAGGTGTCGATTTCGGAGAGAAGTGGTGACAATAATTCGGTTATCTATCATCGAAGTGCATCGCTGTCGTCTAGATCCTGGTCTCCAGACTAAGTTTCCAGTCTCCCTGAACCTCTTGTATACCTTCGAAACACAAGAGTAGCTCAAATGAAGCTGTCAAGCGATAGTACAAATCAAATCAAATCAAATCAAATGTATTTATTTCAACTAGGCCATTATGCGGCACTTTTGAACGTTAAAAAATTTACATGTTATAAAAAATTGATTCTACCGTGCATTCGGAAAAGTAGGTTGATATGGAGAAGAATGCACAAGAAACTCCATACTTACTCTTTTAAAAAAATAAAGGTTTTTTACAATATTAACATAAATAGTACATACATTAATAAATTCTTATACGTGAGAACGATGCACCCAGCACTACTATACTAAATATAAAAACAAGTATAAAGTATTACAAGCACTAACAGGTAAATTCCTTCACTTGATAAATAGGGACATGGTTCTCACATACTTACAAATATTGTAAACATAGGTAAATTACCTAATTCAACAACAACGGAACAGTGTGCGAGTCAATTTTTTAAACAAATAGAGAAGAAAATAAAGCGTTACTATAATAATTATGAATATACCGTACACAAATTAACCATTTTGATAGTTTCTACACTAAAGATTGTCCTACGGAGCAGGACCAGCATGTTTCCAAGCATTCTTATCTTGAATATAATCATCTAATTTGTAATATGCTTGTTTCCAAAGTGTGCTTTTAATTATTGTTTTAAATTTTCTTTCATTAAGTTTTAATATCTCACAAGGTATTTTGTTATAGAATTTAACACAGTACCCCATGAAAGATGTGTGTACTTTCGCTAATCTATAAGATGGCTGATCTAACTTATCTTTATTTCTAGTATTACAATTGTGTCCAAGGGCGGATCCAGGATTTTTTTCTGGGAGGGGCACAAGGGGCGGACAGGCAAAAAAAATCAACAATAAGTTCTGTCAGAAATAAACTAATAATAAACAGTACCAAGACAAGAGTTTCACTCATGTTCTTTCTGTTCATCATCATCATATCAGCCGAAAGATTTCCACTGCTGGATATAGGCCTCCCCCAAGCGTCGCCACATTGATCGGTCCCGTGCGTCCCGCATCCAGCGGATGCCCTCAACCTTCACCAGGGTTTTGGTCCACCTGGTGGGAGGCCTTCCAACGCAACGTCTTCCGGTTCGCGGTCGCCACTCCAAAACTTTTCTGCCCCATCGGGCATCTGTTCTGCGAGCAATGTGCCCTGCCCACTGCCACTTAAGTGTGGCAATTCTTCGGGCTTTGTCGGTAACCCTGGTTCTCTTGCATATCTCTATATTTCTGATTCAATCACGCAAGGACGATTACCTATCATAAGTTCGAACAACATTTGACCGAATTTCATTTCACCTAAAACTTATCAACTATTATAGTTTCGTTATTTTTACTTCATCGAAGTCGTCTGCCACTGTCTCAGTTGACCTATTATCAATTCGATTTTTTTCGTTACTCCGTTTTACTTGGTCGAAATCCTTTTTACCGAAGTTACACTTAGCCGAAATAACATTTGTCCGAAATATTTATATTTAAACGCATATCAAAATAATAAGTGAGAGAGAAACAGTGGGCGAAATGTTTAAAACAGCGACCTGAAAAAAAAATGTTGACGGAGCCCCGCTCCGCGGGGTTCCTATTTCTGTCTGCAGGGTCTAAAGTAACCTAAAAGTCATACTTCATTCATTATTTTAAAGTGTTTTTATCCCACGATATGAAGAATTTACGAACCTATATGGTTAAACTGGTTACCTATCATAAGTTCGAAAAACATTTGACCGAATTTCATTTCATCTAAAACTTATCAACTATTATAGTTTCGTTATTTTTACTTCATCGAAGTCGTCTGCCACTGTCTCAGTTGACCTATTATCAATTCGATTTTTTTCGTTACTCCAACGTTTTACTTGGTCGAAAAACTTTTTACCGAAGTTACACTTAGCCGAAATAACATTTGTCCGAAATATTTATATTTAAACGCATATCAAAATAATAAGTGAGAGAGAAACAGTGGGCGAATACAAATGTTTAAAACAGCACTTGGAAAATAAAATTGTCAGCGGAGCCCCGCTCTGCGGGGCTCCTATTTCTATCTGCAGGGTCTAAAGTAACCTAACACGAAGGAGATGACGGGAGCTGAGTTCGCTCGCTTTGATCGCTTTTTGTTAAGACGGGCTGGTGTCCGCAACTCCACGTCTAAGCGCGTATTTTGCGTACTGGTGGGATTCGTCTTCCTCACTCGATCCACCCCAGCTCCTCGAGGAAAGCCAGCAGCGCCTTGGTGTTGCCAACTATCCCCTGTACGGTACCTGGGTCACCGAGGAATTTGGCCCTGTAACCAGCGATTACTGGGCAGCCTAGGAGCAGGTGTGCTGCTGTCTCGTCCTCCACCATGCACGCTCTGCACAGTGGGCTGTCCGTGATCCCTAAGACAAAAAGGTGCTTGATAAAAGTCCCATGGCCAGCTGTTACGGCTGTAACTGCATGTAGCTGTGGTTTAGTCAGTCACAGGACTTTCTGCGTAAACCGGCCATCTAAAGAGGGAAGTGCCTCCTTGGCCTACCTGCACTCGCTGTGGTCATTCCACAATTTGTGGTGCTGTTCTCTGGTGCGTTTCCTTACCAGATTGCGGAGGTAACCGAAGGGTAGTGGTACAATGGGTTCTGGTCCCACCGCCGCCATACTGGCGCCCCTACGGGCCAGCTCGTCCACTGCATCATTACCTCGAGAATCGCTGTGCCCCTAGATCCATTGAATGGTTACTTTGTTATGTGTACCGACCTGGTTTAGGCGTTGGTGACATTCGTATATCAACCCAGAGCTAACCGTGTGGCTACTCAGTGCCTGCAGGACGGCCATGCTGTCAGCGTATGGGGAAATCCTTAACTTTCCTGGCTAGGATGGCTGAGGCTGCCAGGGTGATGCCCAAGCACTCAGCTTGGAACACCGTGTTGTGAGCCCCAGCTTTGATCGCTTACTTCAGCTCCCGTCATCCCCTTCGAACCTAATCTATCCGTGTCGGGGTGCCCTAAATTCCCGAGCTCGCTTCGCTCGCTCTTGGACAAATTCTTTGAAATAATTAATTAATAAAAAAAATGTCTAATGCATGACAGCTATTAATAAATCATTTGCATGAAAATACGACAAACACAGACAAGACTACGTGAACTTTGCAGCGATTCGTTTTTGTCACTAAATTTTGTAGCACAACATATTGACTTTTATGACACTATTTAAATTTTAAATTGAAAATGCTACCAAGTAACCGGCTATATATTTGTGACTAAATAATATTCCCTAACATGTTGTTTCGGTTTGGTGAAAATATGGCAAATGAAAAAAGTTCAAAAGAGGCTTCGGCCAAAAGCAAAAAGTTATTTAGTAAATCGGCGAAATGTAGTTCGTAAAATAATACATATGCCACAAATGATACTTCGATGATCTCAAAATATATCAAATAATGCATATAGCAAAAAAGACTTTGGTCAATAGTTTTCGGTAAAATGAAATTCGACCAAAAAAATATTCGGAAAAGTGATCGGTTCCCCGCAAGGACACCTCGAGCCTCTCCATTGTCCTTTGGGTGACTGTAAGCTTTCTGATGAGGGCCCATTGTGAGCGACCACGTCTCAGAGCCATAAGTTCGTCTTGAGACACTGTGGTAACTTGGACTAAAAGAAACCGCGCAGCTTCCCGAATGCTGCCCCGCCGAGTAGGATTCGACGGTTGACCTCTTTCTCGAGATTGGACCTGCCTAACTGGACCGTTTGTCCCAGGTAGACATGGTCGTCCACGGCTTCGGCTGTGGAGCCACCGATCTTAATACGAGTGGGTGCGACATGAGCGCTCAACATCACCTTGATTTGTCCATGTTCATTTTTGGACCCATTCTTTCGGAAGCTCTACTGAGGTCATCGAGCGTTGTACTGGGGTCCTCCATGACAGCTTTATCATCGGCGAATCGGCCTCTCCAGACCTTGAAGACATCATCCAGTGTAGTGGTGAATAGTTTCTTTCTGTTATTTTATTCATATATTTTAACAACTCTGTAATTTGATTTGCTTCTAAGTAAGTACTGTGATGGAATCTCCACAGTACACAAAATACCGTCTGGGGGGGGGGCACGTGCCCCCGTGCCCCCCCCCCCCAAATCCGCCCTTGATTGTGTCTATCACTAATTTTACTAAAGAGATTTAAATTTTTCCTTACATACATAATATTTTCATAAATGAATTGGCAAGAAACTGTCATAATATTAATCTTTTTAAATAGCTCCCTAAGAGATTCTCGATGACTTAACTTATAAATGGCTCTCACAGCTCTCTTTTGCAATATAAATATTGATTCAATGTCAGCCGCCCGACCCCACAGTAAAATACCGTATGACATAATGCTGTGAAAGTAACTAAAATAGACCAAACGCGCGGTCTCCACATCCGTCAACTGTCTTATCTTTCTAACAGCATACGCGGCCGAGCTCAGCCGACCCGCAAGAGATGTTATGTGAGGCCCCCATTGCAATTTATCGTCCAGAGTGATTCCCAGGAAAACTGTTTGATTAACATAGTCCAGCTTTTCCCCATTCAATATGATGTCGCATTCGCTACTATTGACATTCGGCAATGTAAATCTAATACATTTGGTTTTTTTTTCATTTAGTACCAAATTGTTTGCCGTGAACCAAGTTTGGACCTGATGAATAGACTTATTCACATCATCAAGATTTTGTGACCGCCGATCTATTTTAAATATCAAAGATGTGTCATCAGCAAATAACATGATCTTCGGTTGATTTTGTAATAATTGGGGCAAATCGTTTATGTAAACTAAAAAGAGGAATGGACCCAATATAGAGCCTTGAGGAACGCCCATTGTCATTTCAGACCCTAGAGAGTTTACGCCGTTTACCTGAACTTTAAATTGTCTGGCTTTCAAATAAGATTTAAGTAATTCAAGGGCCGTATGTCTAACCCCATAGTGCTCGAGTTTCAACAATAGTGTCTCATGGTTAACGCAATCGAACGCTTTCGAGAGGTCGCAAAAGATTCCAATGGCGTCTTGTGCTTCTTTCCAGGCGTTAAAGATGTTCTTTATTAGGGTCACACCAGCGTCAGTTGTGCAACGCCCTTTGGTGAAACCGTACTGTTGATCATGCAAGATGGAATGTTTGTTAAAATGACGCAACAATTGGTTGAGCATTAACTTTTCGAAGACTTTACTAAGAACCGGCAGAATTGACACTGGCCTATAATTATTGGCTTCTTTGCTATCCCCGGATTTAAACAATGGAACTACTTTACTGTGTTTCATAAGGTCCGGAAAAACTCCTTGATCGACACTAGTGTTAAATATGAAAGCTAAATAGGGCGCAATAGTTTCAATGATTGATGTACATACTTTTACAGATAGTCCCCAAAGATCTTCTGTTGATTTAATTTTAAGATCTTTAAAAACTTTTAAAATAGCCTGGGGGTTTGTATGTTGAAACTTAAACTCCGAAGGGCACGCATTTACATTATTTTTAAGTAAGGTAGCAGAGAGCGTGGGTGAGGAGTTTAAAGCTGCTGTAGTTTTAAGAGGAATATTAACAAAAAAGTTTTCAAATTCCTGAGCTACCTCTACATCTGATTGTATGGGACCATGTGCAGTCGCTAAAATAATTTCACTATTACGCTGTTTTTTTCTACCTGTTTCATTATTTATTATTTTCCAGGTAGTTTTTATTTTATCGCCTGCTGATTTTATTTTGTTGCTTATATACAGCGCTTTAGCTGTTTTGCATGCATTTTTAAAGGTTTTTGAATAATTTGCAACATATTTATCAAAGCTTGTATTATTCATATGTTGCTTTAATGTACGCTGAGACAACCCTTGCTGGATTAGGATGACAACTCGAGCGACTTCTATAGGTGTGGTTTCCATTTTCTTTTAGCTTCAGTATTCTTAATGACGTGAAACATTAGACTGATGACCAATTTTCATAAACAACGACAAACAATATGGTGTTATGTTTTAAAAATTGATGTCTTTTGTTTTTACCCGACTCCCGAAGGTGGGTAATGCGTTTATCAGTCTATGATCCTATGTGGTATTCTAGAGACCAAACGCTTTGGCCGATTTTTATGATTCTTACGTAAATCGATTCGTCTTAACCTTGCGAGTGTCACTGGCTACATTAAAATTAGAAAATAGAAACGTGGCAGATTTTGGGTGCCATGTTGTGGGGGTCCAATTTTTTTTCTTTTTCCAAACCTATCGTGTGTAGTATCAAAATAAAGAGTTTTAAGAGTTGATTTCAAAAATATAATATGCTTATATGTTTAACGTACATAATTCGAAAAAAAAATAACTAAAAACTTATAAATAAAACAAGTTAATTCAAAAATTCAAAAAACAGGACTACTTAAGTAGCGAACTAAAAAGACGTATGCTGTGCTTGTGCAGTCGAAGGATACATCTAATTTTGGGCATATGTATCCTCTGACTGCACAGCATGATTTTCTTTTTGTTTACGTCTTTTTAGTTCGCTTCTTAAGCAGTCGGGGCTTTTGATTTTTATTTAACTTTAAATTTAAAATCTTTGGTTATGATATTGAAAAAGTATGTAAGGTAATTTTGCTAGCCACAATCATCGCATACCTAGAAATTGGGTAGTTGAATTAAAAAAAAAATACGATTTTTTAAATGTATTTTGAAACTTTACATATCATAAATTATATTGTCGTTGCAGAAATGTCTGAAGTTTTTTTTTTTCAATTTAATATAAGCAATTGAAAATCGATATTTTTTTTAAAAGAACCACCTGTCTACACGTTTGTTGTTTGGCCCGTTGGCCATGATTGGTCGCCATGCTGGTGACATCATAACGTTCAAGGAATTTCACGATAATACAGTGTCAACTGCACGTTAAATGACTAAAAATATCCGAAAATGAGTACAAAAATATTATTAAACAACAAATTTTATTTAGTCATGTGTGTTAAATGATTCTTAATGGCTAATGTCGATAATATACCCACCTGATGGACGATTTGGAAGTTCTGAGCATAAATAAAGTAGTCGTAATGATTATTACGTGTTAGTGGACCGGTGTTAGTTATTGTTGTTTACCAGGTACATTTAGAAACATAATTGTCATAACTTAATCGTTTTTACAGGGTAGGTGATATTGGTGTAAAATAAAAAGTAAACAAACAAGATTGGCGCGAAACTTCGAATTTGGATATCAAAAAATTTCATTAGATACCACTAAATATGATACACATAAACATAACATTTTCGTTAATTCACATTATTAACATATCCCTAATAATATTAAACACTAATATCTATATTACATATTTACAAACACTGAAAATTTTGTAGAACAGAAACGTGAAAATACATTGAGGTATCAATGTACTAATGTGAAAATATTAACTTGGTAGATTTTCCTTACACTAATTCGTCAGTCTAATCTCTTAAATGCGTCTACCGATTTTCATAATTCAAACAGAAATATTAGTTTTACGCCTATATCTGTCATTTAAGAATAAAATAATGAATATATCGCCATAAACAAAAAATCATGTTTTCAAGTTACGTAATTATACAACAATTTCAACTGCTCGAAAGTTCCCTTAAAAATTTACTTTTCTCAGTCTTTAATGATTAAAGTAAGAAATTAATACGGATCTAATACTAAATTAAAACAAGAAAACAAAATAATTAACACATTATAATTGGAATCTAGTTAGACATAGAACATTTCTCAAATTTAATACAGATTACTTGGCTATTGCGCGAAACACATATAATGGGGATCTTTTTGTAGTGTTCGTACATAATGATATAAAGCAAGCATGATAACTTTTAAGGTTCGATATTTATGATCAATATATTCGATATTCATCAATATATTGACGATAATAACAAGATTGAATCGGTTAAAAGTCAAAACACTGTATAAGCTATGTGCCACAATTAGTAGAAATGAACGTTGTGACGTCACACGGGCACCGGTTTTTTCGGAAAACTGTCGGGGAGTTTTCGGTACTGGATTCAAAAATTTTTTTTCGATTGGATTTTACTTTGTAATTACAATGAAAAAAAAAACTAAAAATAGTTTTGTATGAAAACTTATATATGATCTTTCCATTTCTTACAAAAAAAAAATGGTTCAACAAACCAATTGTAAAAATTGTTTTGAGCAACGCGCGATGAAGTGATTCCAGGTTATTGCTCGCGAGTGTAATATCTATAGAAAAGTACTTAGCGCTTCGGAAATCATCGGCTGGCTTCGGAAATACGATCGTGCAATGATGAGGTCGTATATAAATAGAGCAGTTATAACCATGGAAGTCTGTAGGTAGGTACTTGCCCATTATATATTGCTATGATCATAAGATTCATTATCATCATTTTTGAGACTGTTGATGTTGTTTTGTGTCTGTTTCGAATAAATGTTTTCTATTCTATTTCAGCCGAAAAACGTCCACTGATGAACATATAAGCTTTCCCCATATGACGTCACATCGAACGGTGCCGTCATCATGGTTATGTGTGATCATACAATTATAGAGTAACACCTGTATTGGAACACACACCGAAGCAAATACCTTTTCTGGTCTAATCTCTAAAAAGATAAAACAAAGTCGCTGTCTGGCTCTTTCTGTTTTTAACAACCGACGGCAAAATAGCAGTGTTATATAATATTGACGTGATATAAGTTTAACGTGTGTACCTGTGTGTTTGTTTATCTATCTGTGGCATCATAGCTCCTAAACGGATTAACCGATTTTAGTTTCGTTTGAATATATTTTTTTTCTTTTTTATACCTTACCCCACACTAGGAATTTCTTCCTGTATCGTGGGTGCGTTTACAAACATATAAACTCACATACACAAACAACCAGAGCCGGAACAACTATCTGTAGGTCATACAAATATTTGTTCCGTGCAGGAATCGAACCCGCGACACGCAGCGCAGCAGTCAATCGCTTAACCACTGCGCCAACCGTACGCCCAAACTTTATCGGGAGTGTTCTTATCTAAGTTTGATGAAAATGGGTTCAGCCGTTCTAAAGTTATGAGCGTTTTACTGTTTGAATCGGGGTGTTTTCGAAAGACACCGTGTCATAATTACGTGTTCAATAGATTGTCGATCGAAGCGTGTCTACTGCTAGAGAAATTATGTTGCATAAAATAAAAATGTATCGGGATTTTTATAAATTTTACTTGTTTCACTTACTTCTTCTAAACCACGCAAAGGTTTTTGATATGGTTTCCTCTAATAGAAAGAATGATAAACGATGAAGGTTTGTGTATGTAATTTGTCCGGTGGTAAACCGAAGCGGGCCTATCTCTGGCAACCTTTCTCCAGTAAGTTGCCAGAGATAGAACACAATGGAAAATGTTAGAGGAGGCTTTTGCCAAAAGGCACACTGAACTTAAAGATATCCTCTAAATGAAGAAAACAAACACTTCAAAACAGACGGAAGTTCAGGATAGAGGGCTTATTGATTGATTGATTGGAACCGGAGCGGGTCGCTAGTAAACATCACCCCTGTAGTCTCCAAAGACAGAGGGAGGGAAAGGAGAGGGTTTAGGGATAGGCACATCCACATTTCGCCAGATATGTTTTTGAAGTCCCACGTAATAGGGGAAGAGAAATTGCCATCAACAGGGTCCAAATCCAAACTCCAAACTGCTGCTGATATATGCCTGATGAAAAAACCCAATAACGCTTTGTACGTCGGCAGTGCCCCCAACAAGTCAAACAAACAAAGGCACAGCCGTATCATTCTTTTTTCGAAGCATTCAGGACATTTTCGATCCTTATTTAACTTCGTTGTGAATAAAGCTAGAAATATGAATTTTCAGTGACTAAGAGAACATAATATAATTATAAAATCCCGAATTACAATTTGAACTTGCATTTTAGGAATGATTGCTAGTCAAAATTCCTTAATTTCTTCACTGACGCACTGACTCACTGATCATCAAATTCTAAGCTCCAAATTTTGACAATTAGCGTTTGGCCTATATAGCATGGCCATTGTACACTTATCTTTATAAATGTTTTGTCCTGTAATTATTTAAGTGGTGTACAATAAACATAACATAACATAAACTCACGCCTTTTTCCCATGGGGGTAGGCAGAAACTACAGAACGTCACCTGCTACGATCATTACATACTTATTTTTTTGCTTCACTCACATTCATACATCTAGTCATACACACACGCCGGTTATGAGAACTGCGCACCTGGCCTTTCTGAAGAACATCACCTATAAGGTCTATGTATGTCTTTCTAGGGCGACCCCTTGCGTTTCCATTCACGTCTGTCCTGTAAATACCTTTCGTTAGTCGCCTTTCATTCATTCTCTCAACATGGCCAAACCATCTTAACATACTCTTACTGTACAATAAAGTAAATAATAAATAAATAAAAGCTAAAATTACCGTCCCGTTTTCTAGATATACAAACTGCATAAGTAACTTTGTAATCCTATATAAATAATCATCCAATATATGGGATTACAAAGTTACTTTTACAGTTCATACAATTTTTCATCACCTTTTTTTTTTTTTATCGATAAGCTCGCGTTTGACCACTATCTCGCCTGATGGTAAGCGATGATGTGGTCGACGGTGAAGCATGCTTGCCTAGAAGTAACCTATTCACTCTTGACTTAAAGACCCCAAGGTTGTAGCTATCAGGAAACAAAGACTCCGGCAAGGAATTCCACTCCTTACCTTCACTGCTTAAATATATAATGGTAGTGAATATAAAATTATCTAACTTGGTTTTACATTAGATTTCAATACTTTTGCGGTAGAAGAACTGCGCTGCGAGACTTGTGTTTTTTACATTTTATGTTTTTAATGGGTTAAACTGTTTACATTATATTGAGTTACTGAAACAAAGCAAGCTCTCTCAAAACTGATACCTATAGTAAACCTTCGTCATTAAAACGCTATTATATAAATATCGTGACTCATGGCGACAATCTCAATGCCCCTAAACAGTAAACTAATGTAGCTCATTCAAAACTCATTATTGACACATGATCGAAATCCACAAAATAAGCCACAAAATTATCTATAATCCCACCCTATCATTGCGCTGTAGATATGGATATTAGTGGGCAGGGATGATGCACCTGTGGCTATTGTGGGCACGGTAGATAATTTAGGTAGTTACTCATATAAATAAACGAAACGAAGATGCTTATATAGGCGGGAGGTGTTACTCGGCTTGACACAGTGCGAAATGAACACATACGAGGCAGTTTCAAAGTCGCAGAATCTGTCGCCTTCGCCATTATGGGCACGTCAAGCAACGTAGTGAGGACCATGTGGTACAAATTGCTCTGCGCCTTCCAGAACAAAGGAAAGGTAGAAGCCGCCAGCCATAATTCAATATAGAAAGAGACCTTAAGCAATCCCAATTGCCCGAACAGACAACCAAAGACAAAACAACTTGGTACAGGAAAGTGAGGAGACACGACCCATAATAATGGGCACAAGAAAGGAAGAAGATTCACACAAACATAATATTTGGAGTTGTCATTTGACAAGGTTGATAGCCTGTCATTGTTTAACAATTCATAATATCCACCGCCCAGCCAAGGTAGCACACCCATTGTTCTATCAATTTGAGAAACCTAAGTGTTAACCAAAGTGAAAAGTGTGTTGAGAAACCTAAATTTTGACTCAATCAAATACCGTGAAGTGAGTCAAATTTAACTAGCAAGCTTTGATTACAGACACCCACACATAGACACACACACACAAACCAGATAAAAGCTTGTAAAAACAGCGTCTCCTATTGTAGTGTTTAGATTGTTACTTAGAGCACAGAGCGTATTATTTATGTTTCTTGGAAGGTTTGCCCATCCAAGAAAAGCCCTCGGAGGACAAGTGTTACCTATCGAATGGTTTATTGGAAATCATCTGGTAAATCAATATTTTCAACCAAAATTTTACATGGCCAATTTCACAGACATAAGCTAGCAGATGCACAAAGGCTCAGCACCCCTGCACCCTAGGGGAAGGTTTTCCTAATGACCTACTTTCAACGCCAGCCAATTAATTACGCCCCGGCTCGATAATACGCGGACATCGGTAACTGATACATAGGTTTAGATACTTATACACGTGTCTATGTGGCCAACGATATTACTAGTGACTAGTAATTTGGGAATAATTGAAAGTGGCACCAGTGACAGAAAAGATGAACCTTCTGTCCTGATATGGTCATTTGATGAGGAGGTATGAAACGCATTTTACTAAAAGAGTTATAAATATAGTTGTGGATGGGTGGAGAGAGAGGGGACGGCCAAAGAAAAGATGGATGATCTGTGTGAAGAGTGGTATGAAAGAAAAGGGAGTCAGTGATAGCGTGACGGGGGAAAAGACGGTATGGAAGAAGAAAACGTGTTGCGCCGACCCCAAATAACATGGGATAAGGGCAGGAAGATGATGATGATGAATTGCTTAAGACTAGCCATCGGTCAATAGCCTAGCCTTGCCCAACTATGTTTGGTTCAGCCTTCCATTCTAACCGGATGCTCAGTACCAGAATTTTAGATGGAGCGACTGCCTATCTCACCACCACAACCCACTAAAGTCACCGCCAGATAACAAAAAATAAAAGTCGTTAACACCTGTCTACCAATGTATTCCAATATTTCAAAACGATACGAAAAACTATTTAAAGACAGTGTCGCTAACACAATTAAAACAAACGTATCGCGGTAAGGGGCGTCCTTGACCCTTTCACTTAGTAATGAGTTAATATCTCATAAACGCGTGGACCGATTTACATGATTTTTAAACTGGGACATTGGAATGGACGCCGTGGACTCGGCACGGGCCGCAGCAGGCCGCGCCAGTCGTTGCAATGTCAGGCGTGGTATGTCGATTAAGGGGGCGTGAGACCCGAGCTTAACAAGATAATCATTCGCAAGACTGGTGTCTAACTTTCTAACTTCGAAGTCGACTGTCAAAGATGTACGAATCGCAGCCAGGACCAACAGTTTAACGAGGCATGGACAAGTCTTGGTATGTAACCAATGGTCACCCATCCACTGACTGACCTACCGCAACAAGCAAAGGTTAAGTACCCTTGAAGATCGTCCAGTGTGGCTGTTATTATTTAGCCACACTGGACCCTACGTTCAACAGTCGCCCTTGATGCCGCGTGACCCACAGCTCATGCTATAAAACCCATATTTTTATAGGCTTCCCAAAAAGGATGGTGTTGTGTTTTTTTTATATATATTATCATCATCATTTCAGCCGAAGGACGTCCACTGCTGGACATAGGCCTCCCCCAGGCGTCGCCACATTGACCACATTTTTATGTATATTCAGCGATATCTCTGTCAATTATGGACCGAATATAATCATTATTTTGTTTGAATGTGTAAACTCCCGAGGTGGTCCTATTGGCCAGAATCTTACGATGGGACCCCACGGAAATCGAGGGAACTCTTCAAATATTATAAGCATACATATAGAAGTTTTGATATTTTCGTCAACACCGGAAGAATTTGCAGAAACGTATCATTTGGTGAAGTGGAACTGATGAAGAAGTCCAAAGATGGTCACTGTAAGTCCTTAATGATAACTATGTCACGGGTATAAAATATCTCAAATAGTTAGAAATTGAATTAAGCAAATTCATATAAATAAATGGTCCTCCGCAATAAAACAATGTATTTTAGTCGTTTTTGGGCTTTTTGGAATCGGCATGAGATGTAAATGATTTTCATGGTAATATGAGGTACCATTACTAAAAAGAGCCTGATAGCTACAACCTGGGAGCTGGGCGTCTTCAAGTCAAGAGTGAATAGGTTTCTTCTAGGCAAGCGTGCTTCATCGTCGAACACATCATCACTTACCTCAATTCCTTATTTGTATTTGATCTGATGTATAATATTATGTTGTGTCTTTTAGTCTGTGCCAAATAAATATATTTTCTTTCTTTCTTTCTTTTCTTTCTTTACCATCCGGTGA
Organism: Anorthoa munda; assembly: GCA_945859665.1. Taxonomy (NCBI): domain Eukaryota; kingdom Metazoa; phylum Arthropoda; class Insecta; order Lepidoptera; family Noctuidae; genus Anorthoa; species Anorthoa munda. The sequence continues at coordinate 23,514,091 of OX243910.1, forward strand.
GATAGTGGTCAAGCGCCTATCAACAACAAAAAAATAGAAAAGAGAAATATAAAAACAATTAAAAAAAAAAAATTAACCGACTTTCAAAGCAAAACGCTTTGAAAGTCTACAAAGCGAAAAATAACTTTCTTTTCCGAAGTCGGTGTCGAAAAAAGAAAACAACAATAACTTTCTTTTCCGAAGTCGGTGTCGAAAAAAGAAAACAACAGGTAAGTATCACAGACACCGAATTCGGAAAACAAAACGCTTTGTAGTGTTTTGCTTTAAAAGTCGATTTAATATATTGCCAAAAAGTTTTTATAGTCTATTCAATTTATGGTGACTGGTATGACCCGTGGGTATGTCACATAAAAACAACTTTGATTATTCTTTTTTTAGCGATGCAGCAAAAATAAAAACATAATCAAACTACTATTTTTCAATTAATGTTATTTCTAAACACTTATATCGAGAAAAATATCCTTGTTTTGTGTCAACACGTAGCAAGTTAAGGCGCAGATACCCCGCAGTAGCTGATTTTAAAATGAGAATCACGTCTAAACAGCTAAACGTAATTTTTTGGAAAAATATAGTTACATTAGACCATTTTCTTAATAAATTGATGTAATATTTGTTTTGTTTGATTCTTATAACATAGTGTAATTAATTTGTAAAGTTATGTCTAATACGGACCGAAACACGACAATCGCACCAAAACCGCTGGGAGTATTTTAATGAAATTGACACCATCTCAAAGACAATTTAATTATCTACATTTTGATCTGAGTCTTTTTTTTTTAAGTCGTAGAATAATACGGAAAGTATAAAAAACAACACAATTTTTGTTCGTGTGGGTGTGAAATGAGTGCGCGTTTTGTTCCCTCAAGGTCATTGGCGTTAGTCGTCGTCTTAATGGCGAGAAAGTAGTACTTTTTCAATAGCTTGCTCCTGCAGGGCAAAGGCCCCCCAAGTCCATAGCCCGCACCACCCCGTACAAAAAAAAAGATACAGTTTAAATGTTTTTCTGGGGTAAATACAGATACAAACTGCAAAATATATTCCATACATACCTTCATTAAACTCACGCCACCTGTTACGATCCTTACTTACTCACTTATCTATAGGTAACATTGTGATATTGTAAACAAACAATAATGTAATAAGTAAAACACGTGGCTCCATCTGCATAAAATTTTCGGCATGAAACAATATTTTTATTCCCTGCCATCTATGTGTAACACGGAAACATGTTACCGCTTCGTTGGCAAACGAGACATGAATTTTGGTCGACGCAGGTTTTGCTGTAGGTAGGAACATAACATTTGAAAAAGTAATCTGTAGTAAAATAGGCTTCGCAGCATCGCACATCGTGGTAGATGTCACCACTAGAGCGCTTGAATGATACTGAACACAACTTAGATAAAGGACCTATAGATTGCCTGCCATAAAATGAGCTTGATTGATAGAGCGAAATCGCTAGTTGGCAGCTCCATGTAAATAAAAAGGACAAAAGATTATTTTTTGTCTTTGTCACCATTTGTTGTTTGTCAAACTCTAATGTTATGGCAGGTTTGACAAACAAACTCGGTCGTGTTTGATTTTCTGTGATTTCGTGGTATTATGTGTTTATTGAGAAAAGGAATTGGGTTATTTATAGATAATAAGTGTTAGTGCGATGGTGGGTTGTAGTGTTCTTGTTCTTGTTGTAACACCAGAAATAACTATTGTTGTTACATGTGCGGCCACGCCATGGCTACATCTATAGGTCCTTTATCTAAGGAACACAAAGTATTTTTGTATTGATACTGACTGAGGGGCGTCGCGGTCGTTTCCTGTGTAATGCCGGCTGTACACACTCGTGCGAGAGCCCCGAAGAAACGCTGTACATTCGAGTTTTAACAAAATACTTCATGATTGAAGTCAGTACTGAGAGCAACGTACATCATCTTCACGGTATATATAAGTTTATCTGTGCTTCACGGGCTCTCGCACGAGTGCACACGAGAGTGTACAGCCAGCATAAAGATTTAAACGTTTGTTTACACTAGTTCTACTGAACATTTCTACGGTAGAACTAATGGTTTTTTTTTTCTCACTAGTTCTACGATTTTAGGTAGAACAAAATAGTAGAACTATTGGGATTCTCCTGCGGATATCTTCATTTCTGACATGATCACGCAAGGAAACTCCGAGCATAGCCCTCTCCATTGGCCTTTGGTTGACTTCAAGCTTTCTGATAAGGCCCATTGTGAGCAACCACTTCTCGGTCCCAGTGAGCACTGACAACACACACTGGTCATAGACTTTTGTCTTGAGACACTGTGGTAAATTGGACGAGAATACCACGCAACTTCCCGAACGCCGCCCAGCCGAGTTGGATGCGACGGTTGACCTCTTTCTCGAAGTTAGTCCTTGGTTTTGTCCATGTTCATTTAAGGACCCACTCTTTCGGAAGCTCTACTGAGGTCATCGAGCATTGTACTGTGGCTCTCCATGGTTTCAGCCATGACCAATATGTCGTCGGCAAACCGAAGGTTAATGATCTACTCGCCATTAACGTTGATGCCGAGTCCCCTCCAGTCCAGAACCTTGAAGACATCCTCCAGCGCAGCAGTGAACAGTTTCGGAGAAATGACGACTCCCTGTCTCACGCCGCGCCAGGGAAGGATTGGTTTCGAGGTCTGATCCTAAAGACGGACTGACATGGTGGCGTTTTTGTATAAACACTTCAACACCTCAATGTACCGGTAAAACGTAGTATTAGTGAGAACAAAATATCCTATTAGTTCTACCGTCGAACTGTTCAGTAGAACAAGTGGGAATAGAGAATCCCAATAGTTCTACTATTTTGTTATACCTAAAATCGTAATACTAGTGAGAAAAAAAAAACCCACTAGTTCTCCCGTAGAACTGTTCAGTAGAACTAGTGGGAACAAACCGATTTAAAACATTTGTGGCATTGTCATGGGGACAAGGTATCAAGAAAGGAAGATGGCGGCATGCACGCATTACATTTTATGTAGGTGTCGCAGTGTTAGTGATAAAAGAAAAGCATAAATTATAAACATAATTTTTATTGAGAATCAACATGGAACAAATAAACACTGCAAAAATAATAACATAATAATAATACAGGTTATAACGGAACCGATATACGAAATATATTATAATTAGGTATATAAATACCCAGTCGTTTAGGGACCTCGTGAATATGACCACGGCGAGTAGCCGCAAAGCCAAGTTTAAACTATAGAAACCAAATGCATTACCAAGAATAATATAATATTCTTTGCATATATACTCGTATATCACGAAGGACGGAACTATTATCATTTCTATATCACGCATTTGACCAAAACATATTGGTCAGTGCGCGAGGTTCCATATATGGCACCACGAGATTTAGAAAGTGGAATGTGTGAGATTCATTGGTTTTGAGCCACAAAGAAGACCCTTTATAAATTCGTTTAATTTTTTTTCTAATCCTCGCAGTACCTTATCCTGCTAAAGAATATTATCTACCCTAAGTGGTATTTATTCTGATAAAATTTTGGCAATTCAATATAAATAAATACACAAACTGGCATTGACACTGGAATTTGTTGTATTAAATATTAAAAATGTACTCTGAAAATACTTTAACTCCTAAACGAAGGATGGCTGCGCCCGTTCTGCTTTCGTCGTTTCTACTTAGGTCCCAACATGTCCTCAGGTTTGACCCATTGGTCGAACTGTTCTGGAGTGAGGATGTTCAGCTTGACGGCAGTGTCTTTCAGGTTGCCTCCCTCTTTGTGGGCAGTCTTCGCGATCAGGGCGGACTGAAACAAAAATAATCAACAAATGTAATATTTGTCATTTGTTTCAGTTTTGATTTGCAGCGTGTTACTTTTTCCTTGTATCGGCACGAAACATTACGAATGGCAATATCGAAGTGGCTATATTTTCTGTATATGGCGAGAATGGTATTAATATATTAGATTAAAATCTCGTGTGTAGGCTTGATAGCAAAGATGAATGATTCACAAAGAATCTGTTATTCCGCTTATCTCAAGGTGTTCTAATACTTGTGCAAGTGTGTCACTTTATAAATTAATTATCTTATATAAGTTTTTACACTGTCATGGTCACTAACATTAACATTAGAAACGGGATATTTATCATGTTTACTGTTTTTTGTGAGTTCCCGATATTTCGGTGCTGTTGCAAGCACCATGATCACGGATAAACTAAAAAGTCATTGCGGGTGGGTGTTTATGAGGAGACATATCGGTCTACCCTCTTTCTTGTTCGTTTTTTGCACTCGGTACCGCTACCACTGTTTCGTGTGTCGGGAGCAGAATCGAGTTGTGAGTGACAGTGGTAGCGGTACCGAGTGCAAAAAACGAACAAGAAAGAGGGTAGAGCGATATGTCTCCTCATAAACACCCACCCGCAATGACTTTTCAGTTTATCCGTGATCATGGTGCTTGCAACAGCACCGAAATATCGGGAACTCACAAAAAACAGTAAACATGGTAAATATCCCGTTTCTAATGTTAATTATCATAGCTTAGCAACATTTCCTACGACAGAGAGGTCAGAAAAACCCACATTCTAGAATCCATAAATTTTAAAATATCAGTAGGATGCATCCAAAAGCTTCCATGGTTACTGATTTTTAAATGTAGGTATATCTGGTGCGTTCTTTGGGCAGACAGCCCCGTTACCACCTCGTTAACTAGCTAATACTTCATCCAAGGCATACGCTATGTTTTTATAGTCAGTGCTGATATGTTTCATACGAAATTGAAGGGACGTTTTCAGAAAAATCTCACCTTATCGTATCCGATGTGCGGGTTGAGCGCTGTGACCAGCATGAGCGACTCATGCATGATCTTGTCTATTTTCTCTTTGTTAGCCTTGATGCCCACCGCACAGCCTTTGTTGAATGCCTGGCAACCATCACCTAGAAACGATTAAAAGATGTTAACAGTGATAACTCTCACCAGAATGCGTTGCCTACAAAATTACTGTGGTCAACTTGGTCACACGGCCAATCACGGTTTTTGGCGACCACACCGGAAATTTCTTAAGTAGCATTATACTTTGGATTTTCCCTCGCTCTTCACCATGCACCAGCATAACTGGCTTTTCAGTGTTAGGTCTTGGTAGTTTTGATAGACAGAATACACTGGATAATTTTGGCTTTGGGTTCTATAATGAGGTTTATTCTACAAAACTTACCGATTAGTCTAATAGATCGCAAAACGTTGGCGACTATCATGGTCTTGAAGACGTTGAGCTCGAAGTGTCCATTGCTGCCTCCGATGGTGACGGCCACGTGGTTACCCATCACCTGCGCTGCAATCATCGTCAGGGCCTCGCACTGCGTAGGGTTTACCTTACCTGAAATATCATAAAACTACATTAGCACAAAGAGAAGTATAATGTAACGAAATCACCATCGCGGAAATCAGACGAAAAGGCCTCACCAGGCATGATAGATGATCCAGGCTCGTTCTCCGGCAGCATCAGCTCTCCCAGTCCACATCTAGGTCCGGAAGCCAGCATACGAATGTCGTTGACAATCTTCATTAAAGAAACCGCGACCACATTCAGTGCCCCTGACACCTCAACCATTGCATCATGGGCGGCCAAAGCTTCAAACTTGTTTGGCGCTGTTTCAAAGGGAATACCTGCAAAAATGAAAGCTTCCTGTTAAGTACGTTACTTTTTTCGGCGAAGGGACTTTTCGTCAGTGAAGTGACTGCAGTAGTAAAAATATTATAAAAGGGAGATACGCTAAGATATTCTGCGAGTGAAAGTTCTGTCTTATTGCACTCGCCATAAGTTAAGATATTTAGTTTGATATACTGGTAATAAAAAACTTTTCCATATGTTTTTACTTCTAAACCTAAGAATAAGGCAATGCAAGAATGAGAATGAGGCAGATGAATGGGGAAGGATTATAATGAGGCAAGAACAGCAAGTTCCAGATTAGCGAACAGAAGTCGAATGAGTAGGTACTGTACTACCAGTGAGATGTCCGATCTCTGCGGCGCACTTCTCCGCGAAGCCAATGCGTGTGTTGAGGCCGGTGCCGACGGCCGTGCCGCCCAGCGCCAGGTAGTGCAGGCGCGGCAGCGTGGCGCAGACGCGCTCGATGCCGTACGTCAGCTGCGCCGCGTAGCCGCTAAACTCTTGGCCCAGCGTTAGAGGCACAGCATCCATCAAATGGGTTCTGTTCGAAAAAAATTACAAACGTTAGCACCAGATAGCATAAAGCATTTAACAGAAATAGGGGATGAAGAATAAGATGAACTCGTAGTAACAACAGTACGGATCGGTCAAGGTTAAGCAACGTTTTCCGAGGTTGGTTCGTGGATGTGAGCAGTGTGACCGAGACTCCACCGTTTCTCGAAAAGCACGTTAGAGCGCTTGTAAACGTATAACGGACCGTATTTTTTACCGGATTCGCGGTGGTGTATGGTTTATAATGAATGTGAGTATATGCACCGGACATCGGTCCGGCGAACAATTTACATCGGATGCACCACCGCTTCCCCTCGGCGCGACAGACACCGGTCCGGCGTAAGAAAGAGCGGTCATCCACGCCAGTGGATGACCGCATATTGGTGCCTGTTGACGCTGCCGGACGTATTGCCGGTTTTCTATAAATTGAGTGCCGTCTATCTGCGTTCTTAAAAATGGATGATATTGACATGGAATTGTTATTATTATAGGATGCACCCACGATGACCTTTTACGGTTTTTCTGTTTCTTTTTGATTTTTCTTGTACAAATAGTAAGACAATACGAGTTTTTTTTTTCTTATTAATCTCTGACAACCGGTTTAAAACTAGCGCATATAGACGGCATTCCAATCTAACATACATCCGGAATATATGTATACAAGGATATCCGTTTATTGACGGTCCGTTACCCGTTGAAAAAAACGGACGTTAACAAGCGCTCTAAAGCTATTGCTCCCAGCTGTCATATGGATATCTTTGATTGTCATTACAGTTATCAGAAGCCACAAATCTGACACCAGTCTATCCAAGGGCTATCGTCGCCCTTGTAAAATACTGGTACTCAGCTGAATACGGTTAGACTGGAAGCCGACCCCAACATAGTTGTTAAAAGACTACGCAAAGACTGACAGGATATACAACATGGCAGTAACGAACCTGCCGATCTTGATGATCCTACTGAACTCCTTAGACTTGGATTCCAAGGTATCCCTGAGTACCACGAGGCCAGGCATGAGTCTGTCTCTGAGCTCCATGGCTACAGCGATGTGCATGGCTGCGGGATACGTGTCGTTGGAGCTCTGCGACTTGTTCACGTGGTCATTCGGGTGGACAGGGGTTTTACTGCCCAATTTGCCACCCAAGAGTTGGATGGCGCGGTTTGCAACAACCTGACAATAAAATTGTATAAATATACACATCATAAGGCACACATATGTGTAGTTAAGAGTCAAAAGTGCAGGTACGATCACTCAAAGCTAAAGTACCTATATTTTTTTGTAGAATATGTTCTACACACATAGGTACTATAATATTTTTGCACGAAATGCTTCCCGATGTCTCTGCGGTAGGTTGTGTAGTTGGTATAAGTTACCTCATTAGTGTTCATGTTGGACTGCGTGCCAGAACCGGTCTGCCAGATGACGAGAGGGAAGTGCCCCTCTCTGTACAACTTGCCGGAGATGACGTCATCACACGCTTGCATAATAGCTTCCGCTGAAAACACATTAGTGTTGGAAATTAGTTACAAGCTATTATTATAGTAATTATGTTTTTATTTCAGTATTTAAATGCTGGGTAAAAAACGGAGGTTTTATCTTCAGTGTCTTTAACTTCATGACTGAGAATAACAAATCCAATTTTATCAAGATTTTAGGTGGACTGTCGACAGGTATGGCAAGTTCCCCCAATGATAGTTGGTTCTTTTAATATGAGGTCAGGGTGCTGAAAGTTTGCATTGTCGAGGCGGGGGGAGGGGGGCTCAGTAGCTGTAGCTTGGTCACCCACGGTGAAGCAAAGAGGAACCTGAGGAGGGGCCGCTCGTCAGGGCTTTTGCTGATTAAGCCAACGACGTAGCGGCACACAAGTAGGTTGCGGTGCCGCTTGGTAACAGAGACGATATCGCAACTGAGGGTTAGAGGCCGCAGCGGAGAGGAATGCTGGTATTGCGCTCTCCGCTCTCCGCGGCCTGGACGTGGCCGAAACCGTCTGATGGCGGACGCGATGGTGCCTTAGGGGAGGTCCCTACCTCCTGCGGTCGAAAAGTGGTAGTTGGCGGGACCACTGACCTGACCCGTCACAGGGTGCCATATACTGGGTCGTCGGGTGCCCATGTGCTGGTTTGGTCACTGGGGGTGGTCACGGCTTGCAATGTGTTCTGGTGCGCCGGTGATAAGGGGTTATCCCCAAAGGAGGGTCCGGTGACAGACAGCTACGGCGGGTTCTAGTACGAGTGCTAACGTATGCCCGTGTTCCTGCCATATGCGGCACAGGGGGACACCGTGAGTGATCTTTTAGTGGGTTGGAGTCCCACTTCTCTATCTCCCCGTGGTAGCATTTCGCCACACCAAAAAAAATAAAAATAAAGTGTGTTGAAAGTTTCGCCCGTCCAGAAACAGACAAGTTCAATTCTCACCAATTTTCTTTTCCAGACCAAATTCCATGTTCACTTTGGCCGCAGCTTTCTTTAGAATTCCGAAGGCGACGATGATAGGGTACTGTAAACAATTAAAATCTTTGTCAATAACATGGATAGGTATTATGTGAAAATCTGATACTGCACCTGTAGCCAAGTTGACAATCTACAATCGATAACGCTAGTAGAAAACGAATCAATGTATGAGAATGACACATCTGAACGTTAAGTCACGTGGTCAGGCCAAACAAAATAGAAGCGTTAACGATTGTAGAAAGAGATTCGATACGAAACGTTTGTGACTTGGCTAGGGGGGCAGGTCAGATAAACTTTACATGGCTTATCCTCTTAGTATATTATAAACGCGAAAGTTTGGATAGACGGATGGATGTTTTTGTTTGTTATTCAATCAACGGATTTGGATGAAAGTTAGCACAGAGATAGATTATAGTCCGGAATAACACATAGGCTACTTTTTATCCGGATAAACTAGACATAATGGAACCCGTGGAATAATAATAAATTGAATATTGAATATTTAATTTAATGATATGCATGTATATAAGAGTATATATTAATTATCTATACAGTATTCTTCTTTATTGTGAATTGTTTAATATATTTTTCTTTTTATCGTTCTACACACGGTGCCTACATATCTTTTTTTGCAACTCTCCTCTCGCAGGTATGCTGGAAGAGATTTCGTTAGAAATAAGCATACCTTTGTACCTATTTTCTGTTCCTTATACTTGTCTATTTATTATGTGTGTGTACATTAATGGTTAAATAAATAAATAAAAATAGTAAAAGTTCATAAACTATGAGGGCACCGAACATTGCTCGAACGATAAAATAAACAGAATTGCGGGAAAACATTAACTTTGTCGTTGGAAACCTGTAGCATGCATCGACATAAGTCGCGGTCAGTTTACCAACTGCAAATAAATTCATAAGTAATCTTTTTTTTTATGTAGGTACCAATATACGGTTTCGTAGTTTTGCTACTTGCCAAATTTCTTAATTCTAGGTCAACGGGAAGTACTCTGTTGATTTTGATCCCCTTGCTAGAGTCTGGCAAACGAAAGTAGAGACTGAAAAAGCGCGGAAAATTTAAAAAATATCAGCATAGCAACCCCAAAACTAGTATGAAATACCTGGAATAACCTAATTTGATACTTTAGAAATATTTATTTTACTTCGTCTGAATAAAAATACAATAGGTAATTAGTATTAGGTAATATTTTAGATATTATGTATCTCAATAAAAAAAACAACAGTATTCTGTAATAATTTTGGTTTATTCAACTTATTAGCGTCATACTAACTTAAGAAATCTAACAAATTTTTTTTTTTTTAATTCGACGTCTCTCTCCTGATGTTTTTCTTGATATTTAGACATCACGCGAAACGACATCTCCCGTAATCCACTTTTAATTGTTTTATTCATTTTTCACTTAATAAATGCTATTATCAAGACGACAACAAATCACCAAAAATTGATGTTGACATTAGTATAGCATTGCCTTATAAAAAGTTTGCAAATAATTCGAGTGTCTACTTTCGTTTGCCAGACTCTAGTATAAAATATGCGTCATTAACGCCTGTATCTGTTGATTGCGTTGATCTAGAATTTTTTGCACAGCTGCAAGGGGTTGCAAATTGGGTTGCAACTCGATACCTCCACGCGTTCTCGAAATAAAGGGTCTTGACAGACAGACGGACAAAAAAGTGATCCTATAAGGGTTCCGTTTTTTCCTTTTGAGGTACGGAACCCTAAAAATTAAAAACGTAACCGTATTTATAAGCAATTAATTGTCAAAGAACAATGGCAGGACATTGTTGTTGCTGAGATTAAATTCCTACGTCATTAAATTAAAAATATCTGGTTTAACTCAGGGTGATGTTCTGAATTAGTTTGTGCAGGAATATTTGTTCGAGAATGTCGAGAATTTAGTCATAAACTTTTGTAGGTTATGTCTGGGTAACTTTTAATAATGTACCACCGAAACCATGACCATGTTCGCACCGAAATATCGGAAACTCGAAACAAACAGTAAACATGGTAAATATCCCGTTTCTAATGTTAATGTTAGTGTTAGTGACCATGACAGTTTAAAAACTTATATTTTTAATAATGTGTTTAATAGGTAATATTATTCAATTTCGTGGAAGTAAAAGGGAACATCACATTAGTATTTTCCTAACCTAGTTATTTCAACATGAAATGTATAATAAGTATACTCTTTGTTTTTCCCTCTCACAGAGAGGTCTGTGTCCCAGCAGTGGGAACATTAATAGGCTGATGATGTGATGTATGATGTGACTCTTTGGAAAGTGTATATTTATTTATACTAAGTGACTTTGACGTGTATCAAAAGGTCGTCGTCAACAACCAAGCTATATTTTTTTTAGACTAGGATACTAGTCTTTTTGTCAATGAAAGTAATTCATTTAGATCTACTACACTACAATATTCTTACCTGCAAGGAACATCTACACTTAGACAAACTGTATTGTTAAGTCATTTTATGCAATAAATACAATAATGATATTATTACTTAATATAGTTCCTACTTGTCACTTAGCAGATAAAATATGTATTGGCAACACTAAGCAAAAAAATCAAATTAAAAAATCAAATAACTTTTTATTTATTATGATAATTTTATCCGTTTTGAACCAGCCCAATTATATTTTAAAAAACCTAGACAATTAATAGAATGTCTTTCATTGTCATTGATCAAGGTAAACGAGTACCTACCAACATCAAGGTGAACCCAGTGCAGTGACCCACATATGGTGCACAACAATTGTTTACTATTGCGTCTAGTTGTGCAAAGTGTTAACTTGTAAAAGTAGATTAAGCACAACTGCAGAAACCTTCTGATTTTATGTTTAGAGTTCGACAGAGTATGGCTGATCGAAAACACGTACTTGCGCCATATCAATCTACATAATATATACGGATTTTAAGCTGAATAAATAATATTTGAATTCAAATATAATGTTGTATTATACTGCCTCAGCCCAAAAATTAAGACTTTTTGACTATATAGTGGGTACCTGGATATATACAGTATATATACTGCTACCTTTTATTAAAAGCTTTATCAATGAACTAGTGGCCCGCCCCGGGTTTGCCTGGGTCATAATACCTAATATAACCAGAATGATGTACCTTTCAAATGGTAAACCTTTTTTACCCGACTGCCGAACGAGGGTAATGTGTTTATCAGTCTATGTATGTATGTATGTGTGTATGTATGTATGTATGTTTGTTCCTATGTGGCGTTCCAAAGACCAAACGCGTTGGCCGATTTTGATGATTCTTACGTCAATCGATTCGTCTGAACCCTGCGAGTGTCACTGGCTACATTAAAATTGTAAAATAGAAAAATAAAAAGCTTTTTACAAAAAAATACTACCGACTTCCAAATAAAAAGACTACAAAGTGAAAAATAACTTTATTTTTGGAAGTCGGTGTCTTTGGTAGGTACCATTTTTTGCGTTATAGACACCGACTTCCAAAAATAAAGTTATTTTTCACTTTGTAGTCTTTTTATTTGGAAGTCGGTAGTATTTTTTTGTAAAAAGCTTTTTATTTTTTACTTTTTAGTTGTACAAGTTGTTTAGTAAGGTACCTATAACGCCAGAATAGATTACCCAAATATCATGAAACTAGAGTATTACCGGTGAAATGAGAGATCTGCGTACCCCTTTAGAGCGTACTGGCGTGATGTTATGTTATGAAATAGCGTAAACAATAAACAGACATGCGATTGCAGCAATTCCGAGAGATCTGCCGTAATTTATTGAAGATTTCTGTTGTATATCTTCGAAGTCCTTCATCAGATCTTCACCAAATTAAAATGGGACCAATTTCGAAACATACTCTTTCAAACAAAAAAAGAATTATTTAAATCGGTCCAAAATTGACGGAGATATGCGTGAACATACACAAAAAAAAAAAAAAAAAAAAAAAACAAACATAATGTCGAACATAGAACCTCCTCCTTTTTGGTAAGTCGGTTAAAAAATTGCGGATATTGGGCGCCATATTGTGGGGGCTCAAATATTCGGGTTCTCTTTACAATATTAGTTAATAATAATTATCATGGTCTGGTGATACAACTCTATAGAGCTTGCAATGTAATTTTTAACCGCAATAAAGTTGTATTAATTTTAATAAGTAATCGTTATTATAGTATAGCATACAAAATATTTCATTTCATTGTTCTTATATTTCCTTTTTTCATTGTTATAATGTTGATCGATATTATACCTGTTTGTATTGATAAGGCTGCATTAACAATCTTTATTTTATGAACTAGATCTACGAATAATACTTCTACAAAGGTAAAGTCACTCGACTAAACCGCTGTTTATTGCTTTTGCTTGTACCTACTCGTATATGTATAGTTACCTTTTACTAACTTGTTTGTTAAGTCAAGGAAAAATGTTCACTAATCACTAATGTTGATTATCTGTATTCACTGAGGTTGAAAATAAAATTATGTAGGTAGTTTAAAGAGAATGAAAAAATTACAAAACCAGCCAAGTGAGAGTCGGACTCGCGAACAAAGGGTTCCGTACTTGGTAAATTGCGGTTTACTATTTATGACTTATTAAAAAAAAACTACTTACTAGATCTCGTTCAAACCAATTTTCGGTGGTAGTTTACATGGTAATGTACATCATATATTTTTTTTAGTTTTAACATTCTCTAATTTTAGAAGTTACAGGGGGGAAGTGTCAGCGCAAACTGAACAGTTTGCGCGAAAGTTTCTAAAATGATATTAGAAACCTCAATATCATTTTTGAAGACCTATCCATAGATAACCCACACGTATGGGTTCGATGATTTTTTACTATTCTTCTCTGTTACTTTGTGATTGTTGTTGTTGTGTTGTGTCTGTGTCGAATAAATGTTTTCTATTCTATTACATCCTTGAAAAAAAAAAATGAGTTTCAGTTCTAAGTATGGGGAACCCCCAAAATTTATTGTTTTTTTTTTCTATTTTTGTGTGAAAATCTTAATGCGGTTCACAGAATTCATATATACTTACCAAGTTTAAACAGCATAGTTCTTATAGTTTCGGAAAAAAGTGGCTGTGACATACGGACGGACAGACACAGACAGACAGACAACACGAATCCATAAGGGTTCCATTTTTTGCCATTTGGCTACGGAACCCTAAAAACAGATAGTATTTAAACGAGCGAAAATAAATTCAAATTAAAGTTGTAAAACATACTGAATATGGCTTATTGAAATATTAGGTGGGCGACAAACAGTGGGCGAATACAAATGTACAAAACAGTAACTTGAAAATAAAAGTTTGTCGACGGAGCCCCGCTTTTTCTCTCTGCAGGGTCTAAAGTAATCTAAACCTATCCGTGTCGGGGTTCTCTAAGATCCCGAGCTCGCTTCGCTCGCTCTTGGACTAATTCGTTGAAAACACGAATACACCCGAACGAGCGATGTCGCCTCGATGGTTGTTCAGCCATTTTCAAAAGAATAATATGCTAAAATAGAAAAAATAGAACCCCAAATACATTTAAATTATGTAACAATATTATTACGCAGCTCACAAAAACCTCCTAAAAGGTATTACTCAAACCGGATAAATAGTTAGTATAAGGCGGAAAATATCTTTCAGTATATTTTCCGCCCGGGTATAAAATTATAATTTTTACCCGTGTTTTTTAATTTTTATACTACGAAAACGAATAGCGAGCAAGAGTAATATTAAATAACAAAATTGACTTTACATGAATGTGTAACCAAGATATTATTATATTCATTGCGTCACGAAAGGGTATCGCAGGCCAACCTTTAGATCAGTTAATAAATACAATTGTATTATTCTGTTTACGTCATAATTATCTCATTTTAGATAACTTATAGTTATCGTCTGGTGCAACCACATTATTTGGAAAATTTGGAGTATCCAGTTGCCTACAGATATCTTTGGGATCTAAGTCCACGTTCACAAGGCGATGATAAGTACAATATTTTGGGATCATATGACTGTTTCTTTCTGTATCATTTTTAACTTTTCCGTAAAATATTAAATTAATCATAACCGTGTGAACAGGCCCGAAAGATCGCTATCCCGGATACCTAATTGTTGAAATAATAAAGTTGTATAAATCAGAAGCTTATAAAAACATCCTGGCACGGCAGTATTTAATTCAATGGCCGTACGATTGACAATTATACATATTGCCTGTTAGAACAGAAAGAAGAGAGGAGGAGAGGGGGGGGGGTAGGAGTTGATATCAGAAGTATAAGAAATGATGGGTGAATACTCCCCTGTCATTCCCTTCATATACTTTAATACCAACCACTTCTCTGGTTTATTTTACGTGACCCAAAGTTTACGGAGACAGATTGATGAGACCAACTGTCGCAGTCAAACATAAAGAAATGCATGGAATAAGCAAGTTAAACTCACCGGCATTCGTTCCTCGATGCCTCCAATAGGGAAGTTCATGACAGACCTCAGCGTTTGGGATCCATAGAGCCTGTCGTCTGGGACGTCCAGCTCCCCCATGGTGTCACGCTCCTTCCGCTGTAACAAGCATAAAGAATTAAACTTAGATGAGCAGTCCGGGTCGAGAAGTTAAGTGACACACGAGGTGACAGTCCTTCTGACTGAATTTTAGCAATGGCGGCCAGTCTCAGCGGACTTGAGCCGGCGCGGGACATATTATAGTGCACAAGTATATATGTGTGCAAACTTTGGGAACTTTCTTTTCCCTCACACTCATAGCCCCGTCCGCCCCGTCCCATATGAAAATGGGTATGACCAATCCGACATAGCATGAGAGAGATCATGCGCAGGACTCACACCGCCAACTTTCAAGCACTGGAATGTTCAGGAGATCTGTAGCTGCTTTTTCTGATAAACAATAGGAGGCGTAAAAAACTTATTCACAACAAAATACAACCGACTTCCTAAAAAACACTAAAAAGTGAAAATAACTTCAATTACGGAAGTCGGTGTCAAAAATGGAGTGATGTCATGAAATGGCATAAACAATAAACATACATGCTATTGCAGCAATTCCATACGGACATAACCAACCAATCGTTACTCGATATTACGTTCGCGATCCGCGAGTGGTACTGTGACACGCACGTGCATTTGTTTGTGTATATATTTCGCGCGCAGCGAAGTATTTTTGTCGGGAACGTATCTAGCGGTCTGCAAGGAATTCCGGTCTAGACCACATCGGTTGGCCCATTATTATTATATATATTTTCCCTCTATAACCCCGACCGGACACGGGATTGAACGATATACGATATATTGACATATTCAAGATTTTTTTTTTTTTTATATCGGCTCGCGCTTGACCACTATCTCACCTGATGGTAAGCGATGATGCGGTCTACGATGAAGCACGCACGCACGTTGATGAGCAAAATGTTGAATACAGGCCTGTGGATCACAAGCCAAGAGATAACACTGGGGCCCATGAGCAATGCTGCGAGTCTTGGATCCTACAAGATCTACATCCGCGAAACCGCGATACGCGGAAGCGGTAACTAGGGGTTTGTTTTTTGGGATACCGATTCCCGTATAGCTGGAAAGTGGTAGTCCTACAATTCTACAAGCATACACAACTTACAACTTACTCCTGATCTCGATCAATACCGTGTCCGGTCGGGGGTTTTAGGGGGAAAATATATATAATAATAAAGGACAACCGATGTGGCTTGGACCGGAATTCATCAAGAACTCATGACATGATAAGCATCATGTCATGAGTTCATCAATCATCCTAGTAAAGAGATCTGAAGTAACACACATAAAAAATACAATCGAATTGAGAACCTCCTCCTTTTTGAAATCGGATAAAAATCAAGATTTATTGGTCCGTAATACAAAATGCTCTACTATCATCTCCTCGATTTGAAAAGATCGCCTTCGAGCCTTGGACTGTAAATTGGTATATTCTAAGCTATGAGCCTAAGATTATAGAAACATTGAGCCTTTTTTGAGCATAGCACATTCATTTTAGTCACTTACCGTTTTGGGATGTTTCGCTTCTGGGTCCATACATTGTGTGCACGCCATGTTGATAAAATATTTTGTAAATCAATAACAAAATACTAAAAGAAAGCACAGCTACAATTAAAATATGATATAATAAAGAAATAAAATAAATAATGTGTTCTTCATAATTTACAAAGTGACAAACGTCGTGTCTCAGACAAATTTTTAATTGCGGCTTTTTTTAGGCTTTGCTTTACTGGACAGTATTTTTCTTCCATACAGGTTACATTCATATTTTATTTATCAACGATATGTTCTCACTAACTCATGGGTAAAGGCCTTTCTCCACTTCTTCCATAAAAGGCGAGCCCAGGCGTTCTTCTTATTTGTAATCCATGTTCCAAAAAGAAGGCAGTCGACTTTATGTTTTTTTTTGGGTATGTTCACCGATTTCTTCGTCAATTGTGGACCAATTTTTTTTTGTTTGATATAAAATGTTCCCAAATTGGTCGCATTTAAATTTGGTGAATATCTGATGAAGACTTTCGGAGATATACAACAGAACTCTTCAATAAATGACAGCAAATCTCTCGGAATTGCTGCAATAGCAAGTCTGTTTATTGTTTATACCATTTCATAACATAACATCACGCCAGTACGCTCTAAAGGGGTACGCAGATGTGTACAGTTCACCTTGGTGTACTCTCATTTCACTGGTCATGTTCAAGTGTCATGATATTCAGGTAATCTATTCTGGCGTTAAAGGTACCTTACCTTGATCTTGCCTATTAGATACCACAACAAAAAAGTGAAAAGTAATAAACCTAAAAACTTATTTCAAAGTGTTGGGCAGTTCTCACAGTCGTAACCTTCGAGCTTTCAAAAATCTAATTCTCCAAATTCCTTCACACCGCACCGGTTTTATGTCCAATTCATACGCTGTCTCAACAATAAAGCTCTGGAACGCGCTACCCTTTGGCATTAAAAAGGCTGAAAGCAAATTCACTTTCAAAAGAAGAGTTCGTGACCACTATTTAAGTCAGAATAAATAGCTCTAATCTAGAGACAGGAGTCTAGTCATAGTGATTATTAATAGGTTTCTCGTTTTTTATATATATATTTTTTTTTTTTTTCATTTGTTATATGTTGAAGTATTTATTAGTCTATTTTATTTGTATATGTGTATCATTAATATTTATGTATATGTAAGTTTGATTAATATATAAGCAAGTTTATACATTTTCGCATACAAGTTGTTATTTTTCGACATTATTTTGTACCCGTTTCACAATGTTGTCCTTTTTAACCCAAAGGTTGACTGGTAGAGAATGCCTTGTGGCATTAAGTCCGCCTATGTACCACTATTGTACATGAAGTTTAAATAAATAAATAAATAAATAAACCTTTTCACAAAAAAATACAACCGACATCCAAATAAAAACACTACAAAGTGAAAAATAACTTCTTTTTCAGAAGTCGGTGTCAAAAAATTAAGAAAAAGAAATGTTAACAAAATCAAAAAATTGCCGAAAAAAAAAATATTTTTCACTTTGTAGTGTTTTTATTTGGAAATCAGTTGAATTTTTACCCGACTGCCGAAGGAGGGTAATGTGTTTATCAGTCTATGTATGTATGTGTGCATGTATGTACAAGGCCGTCTTTAACTATGCTTGGGCCCTTGGACACACAAGAATTTGGGGCCCTTTTGGAAAGTAAAGAAAGTGAATTATACCAACATTTTTCTACTATGGTCTTCTATTTAGTATGGGTAATCAAATATATAATATAATATGTCATTAATGATATTAATATGCTGGTTTTTTGGTTACGATTACGATAGTAGTTTCTTTCGGGGTTTCTGTTAGGCAAAATCTTCTATTATATCCTCAAAGACAATTTTTTGAAAGATGACATTATGGCACATAATTGACCAATTACTCAGTCGTTCTTGTAACAATGTTGATAAATTTTTCACTTAATTATATTATGACAATTCTATTTAATGTTTTTCGCCTTGGTTTTAACTTTTTAACTTAAAATTAAATAAAGCTGTCGAACTCGATTTTATTTTGTCTTACTTTTACCTTTTTTGCATTAATTAAGCCAAAACCAAGTAAAATTTAGACTTGAATATGACTTTTTCGTCTTAAAAAGATCCTAACTAAGCTAAATAATTCAAAATTAATTCAAATGTTATGGAAATGTTATACTTTTAAAAGGTAAAGTTTGACTTGTTTTGCCTTATTTTGGTTAAATAAAATCGTCATAATTTTGACTTAAATTTTAAGACAAAAGTAAGTTTTATTTTCAAGCAAAGTACCCGGTGCTTTGCTTGTTTTGAGAATAAATGAGAGAGAAATTGACGGCCCTTCGGGGCCCCCTGACGATGGGGGCCCTGGGCACGGGCCCCGTGTGCCCTTATGGTAAAGACGGCACTGTGTATGTATGTATGTTTGTTCATATGTGGCGTTCTAGAGACCAAACGCGTTGGCCGATTTTGATGATTCTTACGTCAATCGATTTGTCTTAAACCTGCAAGTGTCACGGTCTACATTAGAATTGGAAAATAGGAAAATGGCGGCTTTTGGGCGCCATATTGTGGGGACCTATTTTTTATTCTTCCGTACCCATCGTGTGGGATATCAACTAAGGGTTTTAAGAGTAGATTTCAAAAATATCGAAAAAAAAAATACTAAAATGTTATTAATTAAAAGTTAATTCAAAAATCAAAAAACCCGACTGCTTGTAAAGCGAACTAAAAAGACGTAAACAAAGGATAAAATCATGCGGCGGAGGATACATCTGGTTTTGGTCAGCCAGCTCGCGAATACCGAGTCCTCCGAGTCCTCCGACTGCACAGCATGATTTTCTCCTTGTTTACGTATTATTAGTTCGCTTTTCACGCAGTTGGGTTTTATTGTTTTTTTATGTTGATAGGCTCACGTTTGGTCACCATCTCATTTGATGGTAAGCAATGATGTGGTCGACGTTAGAGCGCATTTGCCTAGAGGTAACCTATAAACTCTTGACTTAAAGACCGTTTTGAACGGAACCTGTCCAGTTCGTCATTATGTTTTCAATCAATATTTAGATTCGAATTCGATCAGCACTCGGTACCGATCCTATATTTTGAATATAAATTACTAGGTTCTGCTCGCGGTATCACCCGCGTGATAAATGTTTTATTATCCCGAGGGATCATTATACCTACCGGCAGCCTGATGCTGAGGCATTTGAGCTGAATGACTCGATGTGGATTTCTGTCTATGTAATTGGTTGATTTTTCATACTCTTTGCCCTTTGCCTCTTGCGAATTCATTACGCAATGAGGCTGCGGGATGTAAAGTAGCCTATGTGCTTTCCATCCAGGCTATAATCTATCTCTGTGCCAAAAATTGAAAATTTCATACAGATCCACAGTTCTGGCGATGATTGATTCTGTAACAAACATCCATCGAGATCTGATTATGATTAAAGCGTATGTATTCCCCAATGTTAACGCAGTACTGGCCGTGCGCCCGCTCGGAGCAAAAATATCAATATTGAACCTTCTTTTGAACAGTTTTGTTTGCGAAATATTATTTGATTTACATATACTACTAGCTGACCCGGCAAACTTTGTTTTGCCATAAAAACACCAAACATTCATCTACCCTACCTACCCTAACTACCTACCCTACCCTACCCTACCCTACCCTACCTACCCTACCTACCCTACCCTACCCTACCTACCCTACCTACCCTACCCTAACTACCTACCCTACCCTACCCTACCTACCCTACCTACCCTACCCAACCCTACCCTACCTACCCTACCTACCCTACCTACCCTACCTACCCTACCTACCCTACCTACCCTACCTACCCTACCTACCCTACCTACCCTACCTACCCTACCTACCCTACCTACCCTACCTACCCTACCTACCCTACCTACCCTACCTACCCTACCTACCCTACCTACCCTACCTACCCTACCTACCCTACCTACCCTACCTACCCTACCTACCCTACCTACCCTACCTACCCTACCTACCCTACCTACCCTACCTACCCTACCTACCCTACCTACCCTACCTACCCTACCTACCCTACCTACCCTACCTACCCTACCTACCCTACCTACCCTACCTACCCTACCTACCCTACCTACCCTACCTACCCTACCTACCCTACCTACCCTACCTACCCTACCTACCCTACCTACCCTACCTACCCTACCTACCCTACCTACCCTACCTACCCTACCTACCCTACCTACCCTACCTACCCTACCTACCCTACCTACCCTACCTACCCTACCTACCCTACCTACCCTACCTACCCTACCTACCCTACCTACCCTACCTACCCTACCTACCCTACCTACCCTACCTACCCTACCTACCCTACCTACCCTACCTACCCTACCTACCCTACCTACCCTACCTACCCTACCTACCCTACCTACCCTACCTACCCTACCTACCCTACCTACCCTACCTACCCTACCTACCCTACCTACCCTACCTACCCTACCTACCCTACCTACCCTACCTACCCTACCTACCCTACCTACCCTACCTACCCTACCTACCCTACCTACCCTACCTACCCTACCTACCCTACCTACCCTACCTACCCTACCTACCCTACCTACCCTACCTACCCTACCTACCCTACCTACCCTACCTACCCTACCTACCCTACCTACCCTACCTACCCTACCTACCCTACCTACCCTACCTACCCTACCTACCCTACCTACCCTACCTACCCTACCTACCCTACCTACCCTACCTACCCTACCTACCCTACCTACCCTACCTACCCTACCTACCCTACCTACCCTACCTACCCTACCTACCCTACCTACCCTACCTACCCTACCTACCCTACCTACCCTACCTACCCTACCTACCCTACCTACCCTACCTACCCTACCTACCCTACCTACCCTACCTACCCTACCTACCCTACCTACCCTACCTACCCTACCTACCCTACCTACCCTACCTACCCTACCTACCCTACCTACCCTACCTACCCTACCTACCCTACCTACCCTACCTACCCTACCTACCCTACCTACCCTACCTACCCTACCTACCCTACCTACCCTACCTACCCTACCTACCCTACCTACCCTACCTACCCTACCTACCCTACCTACCCTACCTACCCTACCTACCCTACCTACCCTACCTACCTACCCTACCTACCCTACCTACCCTACCTACCCTACCTACCCTACCTACCCTACCTACCCTACCTACCCTACCTACCCTACCTACCCTACCTACCCTACCCTACCTACCCTACCCTATCCTACCTACCCTACCCTATCCTACCTACCCTACCCTACCTACCCTACCTACCCTACCCTACCCTACCCTACCCTACCCTACCCTACCCTACCCTACCCTACCCTATCTCTCAAGTTGGATCGAACTGCACATGGTGTGCGAATTTTATTATAATCGGTTAAGTGGTTTAGGAGTCCATTGAGGACAAACATTGTGACACGAGATTTATATATATTAAGATTTCAGTTATGAAGAAATTCCAGCCATAATTTTTTGTGGTCAAAGGAGATTACCTAAATATAGTTAAAAAGTACCAAGCTCTACGTCCTGCAAACGTATCGACTAATAAATTTTTCCTCAACTATCAAAATGGGAAGTGCACTAAGCAAGTTATAGGACGCAATAAATTTGCAACCTTTCCCAAACAGATCGCAACTTTTCTAAAATTAGAAAATCCCGAAAATTACACGGGTCATTGCTTCCGCCGGACCTCAGCCACCCTTCTTGCAGATTCGGGAGCAAACTTAACAATTCTGAAAAGACATGGCGGGTATAAATCGGATCAGGTTGCTGAGGGATACATCGAAGAATCCGTAGAGAACAAAAGCAAGATTACCGACTATATAACAGAAGCCATTAATTTAATCCAAAGCGAGCCAGTCCCTTCTACATCTAGAGATTCCTTGTTGTCGTCAGAGCCATCTTCTCATAATATGCCATCTTCACAAATTCTGAAAAATACCGTTAATATGTTGGGAAAAACAATTTCCTTCAGTATTCAAAACTGTACTAATTTTACTTTGAATATTAATTAAAGAAATGTTATGTTATACCTACTACTGTTTTATTTCCTCGCAATCGAAATGAAAAGCAGAGTTATTATAACTCGTCCACAAAACCATTTTATCCTCGACATTACTATCATGCTAATAGTCTCGAATAAAAATGGTTCGTTTTGTGCACTCATTGTAAAATCTACTATTGATCTACGTATGCTATTTCAGTTATATAAAAAAAAATTATAGTCATCAATTTTTTCTATGTAAAAGTAGGTATTTTTAAACATCCAAATCGTTTTAGAGCAGTATCGTGTTGTTAATTATTTTTTCAAAGCAAAAAATTTTTTTTTCAAACCTTTTATTTTTATTATTTAACCTAGCCGTTAAGTATGCTTTAGAAAGGAACCGTTTTACGGCACTAAAGCGGTGTAAGGCCCTTAAATAATAAACATCCATCCAAAGTTTCGCATTTATAATATTAGTAAGATTTTCGCAGTTATAACAGCTAGATTATTATTTGTGCCCTTTACAGAACAAGGCTATCAAGTTCCTATGTGTAAGCTGCTTCGCAATAACAATGTCAAGGTCTAATTCAAGGCTCTAGGGCCGACTAAGTTTTATTTTTAGGGTTCCGTACCCAAAGGGTAAAAACGGGACCCTATTACTGAGACTTCGCTGTCCGTCTGTCTGTCTGTCTGTCTGTCTGTCTGTCTGTCTGTCTGTCACCAGGCTATATCCCATGAACCGTGATAGTTAGACAGTTGAAATTTTCACAGATGATGTATTCCTGTTGCCGCTATAACAACAAATAACTAAAAACAGTATATAATTAATATTTAAGGGGGGCTCCCATACAACAAACGTGATATTTTTGCCGTTTTTTGCTCGATATTAATAACGGCAACAGGTAGACGCTTGAAATATTCACAGAATATTTAGTTGTATATTCTCTTCAAAAAATAATAATTATTAAATTAAAATAAAATAAATTAAGGGGGGCTCCCATACAACAAACGTGATTTTTTTGCAGTGTTTTGCGATAATGGTACGGAACCCTTCGTGTGCGAGTCCGACTCGCACTTGGCCGGTTTTTTATTAATACCTTCCCCTCACACAAGTATTTTATAAATGTTTTCCACAACCTTAGTTGTCATCGATCTAAAAGGATTGTACTTTGGGTTTTAAACATTTTTGTCAAAAACCATAAAACATTGGGAATTTCTTCTTCAACTTCATAAAGCCCTGTTTAACTCAAATGGCTATTAGGTCTGGGTGTTCTGACTGGTGATGTAGTGCACTACAGCCAAGCTTTGGATGATTTCACAGAAGAGCCTGAGGCTTTGAAGGAAGACAACGTTATTTAGGAGACATCTAAAGACTATTAGCCTCCAAGTGCCATCAAACTTCTTTTATGCTATGTCACCATTCACCTGTCACACAAGATTATCATCATACATATTTTTTGTCATCGATTATTAACGGCTAAAAGCTTTCTCTCATGTTCTTGAGTGTTGACATGGTTCAATATTTTAAACCATTCTAATTACCTACTGAGTTTACTTAACAATTTCGTTCTAGTAATTATATAAAACAGCGGACTACAATGCAGTAATACTTCTGCGTTTATACTTCGATGCACCAATTAACATGCCATCAGGTATAAACCGAGCGCATCCGGAAAGGGAAATTGCGTAGCGTGCTTTGGATGACTAAAAACGTTGCCATTACTGCTTTAAGGTATATAGTCACATAGCATTATGCATATTTTGGTCTAATATATCAATCTTCTCTTCTTTTTGATTTTTCAGGACTTAATTCTTAAGGGCCTACAACCGCTAAAGTGCCGTAAAACGGTAACATTCTAAAGCATACTCCTTAGTAACGGCACAGATAATATAATACTAGCATACAGATACCTCATCCCATACAAAGAAACCGTGCCGACGTAACTAGTGTATTTTGTAATTTTTTGTACATCGAACGCATTCGGTTCTGTTTCACGGTGATAGATAGATGGTGTTAGCAGCGACTTGCAAGTAAAAGGGTTTACTAGGTTGGTGAATATTTTTTTCTTTAAATACAGTGAAGGTTTGTTTTCTAGTATTTATTTGCACGTTTTTACAGTTTTTTTGGCACCAAAATGGGTTAAAATGCAAACTTTAACAATCTAGTGGAATGCCTCAGAAATTTAAAAATGCGCCATCTATTGGCATCAATTTTAAATGATCCGTCTAATAATCTTTGAAATGTGAATTAAGAGCCCAATATTCCATAATTTTGTACTTAGGAGAGTTGATTAAACAAGAACATACAATTTTTGTGTTCAATTCCAGAAAATGTTAATTTTACACACATTCAATAACAGATGGAGGTGCATATCGCGCTATCTAGTGAGATTTATTTGAACCATTTTTTCTTTCTTAGCAATGAGACCCCGTGGTAACGGCTAGGATAAAAGGTTTGAAAAAAAAATATTATTGATTCATGTACATTTTTTTTAAATAAGGTTTTTTCGTGTAACTAATAGTTTTGTTTTAAAAAAATAATTAACAGCACAATATTTTTTCGCAACTTTTGGATAGGTACTCCTCCAAAACGACTTGGATGTTTAAAAATATTTATACACAGAAAAATTTATGGCTGGAATTTCTTCATAACTGAAATAGCATTTATGTAAATCAAATAATATTTTGCAAACAAAACTGTTCAACAGGAGGTTCAATATTGATATTTTGGCATCGAGCGGGCGCACGGCCAGTACTGCGTTAACATTGGGGCGTGTATATCGCCTTAAGCATCCTCTCTTTTATACTGCACTACTTTGCATTGCCAAATTAGGTCAAATAGGCTGTGGCTCCAAGTAAAATACTATAGTACAACTTTATCCGATTAGACTGCAAGCCAACCAATCCCTATATAATGGGGAAGAAGCTAGGCAGACAACTTTTCTTCTTGAAGAAGGCCTGACTAATCCGTGTCGAAGTCTCTTTTTTACCCGACTGCCGAAGGAGGGTAATGTGTTTATCAGTCTATGTATGTATGTATGTATGTATGTTTGTTCCTATGTGGCGTTCCAGAGACCAAACGCGTTGACCGATTTTGATGATTTATACGTCAATCGATTCGTCTTAACCTTGCGAGTGTCATAGGCTACATTAAAATTGGAAAATAGAAAAATGGCGGCTTTTGGGCGCCATATTGTGGGGGGCCAATTTAATTTTTTCTTCCAAACCCATCGTGTGGGGTATCAAAATAAAGGGTTTCAAGAGGTGATTTAAAAATATATAACACTTATATATTTAAATGTACCTAATTCGAAAAAAATGTTAACTAAAAAGTTATAAATAAAAAAGTTTATTAAAAAAATCAAAATACCCGACTGCTTAAAAAGCGAACTAAAAAGACATAAACAAGAAGAAAATCATGCTGTGCAGTCGGAGGATACATCTGGTTTTGGTCAGCCAGCTCGCGAATATGTATCCTCCGACTGCACAGCATGATTTTCTTCTTGTTTATGTCTTTTTAGTTCGCTTTTGAAGCAGTCGGGTATTTTGATTTTTTTAATAAACTTTTTTATTACCGTGTGCATTATGGCTCAGTCGTTTTGACGGATTCGAATGCAGCCCGTATTCGGTCACCGACTGGTGTAAAAGGGTTTTCGGTTAGCCGTATTCGGCCGCAGACCGTTTTCGGTGACCGAACACGGCTGACTTATTGAAACGCGCCACTCATTGTTCAATCGAAGATCGCGGACGGCGTACGCGTAATATTGTGTTTGTTTTTAGGGTTCCGTACCCAAAGGGACAACGGGACTCTATTACTAAGACTCCGCGGTCCGTCTGTATGTCTGTCACCAGGCTGTATCTCATGAACCGCGATAGCTAGACAGTTGAAATTTTCACAGATGATGTATTACTGTTGCCGCTATAACAACAAATACTAAAAACAGAATAATATATATATTTAAGTGGGGCCCCCATACAAAAAACGTGATTTGTTTGCCGCTTTTTACGATAATGGAACGGAACCCTTCGTGCGCGAGTCCGACTCGCACTTGGCCGGTTTTTTCCGTTATGCGTTTTTGTTCCTTGTCGTAACACTTAGACCATGATGATGCTTTTAACACGAGTGTACACATTTCAGCTGAATGCGGTCGCCGAATCCGGTAAACTGACAACTTAAACAAATACGGTCGCCGTATTCGGAGGCGGACCTAATGTAAACGCGCCATTATTATGAGCTGTCATCGCATCGATCTTTTGGTCTTTAGGACTACTTTTGCCTGCAATGCCGCCATTTTATCGCTCGATAAATGGGTCTTTATGTTAGCTGGTCCTACTTTCCTCATGTGATCTTATAATTGACTACCCAATACACGAGCAGCCTTCGATGAATGCAAGTTTACTTACGTGAAATGAATATCCAAAATTATTTGAATGTTTCGTAATAACATCGACACATTTTCGGTTTTATGGACATCAGGTGCCAAAGTTTCCAAATTATTTGGACAACATCCAATATAAGGAGTATTGAAAAAGGAGTATTGCCAAAGAGTGTTGGAGTTGCATTTCACAAATAATTAATTCAGTCAGTCGTATGATTATCTGCTGATGTTTGATTTGGACATTCTACGATTAATCTACTCATTGTGCATGACATGAAAAAATGAGGGTCTTTCGCATTGGACTATCAAGTTATCATAAATTGCTCTCGGAATGCCACTGCCACAGTTCCTCTGCATAAAGGTGTCACCTCTCTAAATAAAAATAGCGATATAGTCGTCTGTCTGTACGACAAGAATTCCAATGTCGCTGCCTATGCCAACCGTAAGCGACTGAGTATTACACGTGTTTGTAGGTCTGATTGACAATCTAGCTTCAAAACCCTTGAACTTGCCGAATATACTTACGCAATTAGGCTGCCGGTAGCCTTCACTACAAACAACAATAATCATGTACCAACCTTTGTATTTTTTTTAAAGCCATTCAAAGCATGATTGCACATGAGCTGTGGGCCTCTATTACCTCGAACCTATGGCTTTCTCTTCGGAACGCGATATCAATAAAAATGTTTTTCGATCAAAGGCATATGCTGACAAGCTAAAGTTGGTTTGTGTTTATAGTTGTACTTGTAGACAGGGGTAGGTTCCTCTATTGATTTTCCATAAACTGTACCTACCTTTTAGAGCTTATGAACTAAAAATTGTAGGAAATAAGGGCGGGAGAATGGTGACATTTTGGGGCATTGAACTTCGTTTTGGTAACTTTGTAGGTAAGTAGGTTCAATCAACTTGATTGAGAGCGTTCGGTCTGCATTAAGTGCAAAGGGCAACTAATAGAAATCCGACGACTGGCCAAACACGAAGTTTGCCGAGGGACTTAAAGAAAATAGTTGTACTGTACGTATACTGTGATTTGTTAATTTCGTAGACTAAACTGACAGCGGCCAATGACCTTTTTTTAAATGTTGCAAGCGCGGAGCATAGTGTTGTAGGTAAGGCCAATCATAAGTGATTCATCGAATCGATGTGGCATGACACCTCAATTTAATTTTACTAATTAGAGTAAATAAATGTTTTATGAACATAAACATAATATATTTAAATATTACAGTACCTATTCAGACACATATTACATAAACTTTTATTGTGTTAATTATAAATCAACAATAAAATAAATGCGATCGATAAAATGAAGTCTGACATAAATGAGTAGAAACTAAATAAGGCCCGATAGTTTCATAACAAATATATTATTTTGCCGTTCAAATAGTTCGATTTTCGATCTACTTCGATTTTCGATCAACTTTCGATCACTCAGGTAATTCAGGATACGACACTATTTTTATATTTTTATGTAACGATAAAGTGACAAACCCCCAAATGTCAGTTTAGTCTAAGAAATTAAAAATCTGAGTATAGTTCTTTTACTTAGTAAATAAGAACCTCATCATCATTTAATTATTTTCTTGCTCTTATACGGGCCCTTGGCCCCAGCTAGGCCATAAAATCAAGTCTGATCCCAATTTATTCGGGGTCAGTGCAACATGTCATATTCTTCTTCTTCTGACTGCCTAATTTATTCGTCACCTCAGTAGGCAGAGTCACTTACCATTCTAGTCATATCACTATCGTAGTCAATCAGTCGTTTCGATTCATTGTTTTATAAATTAACTCAGCTTCTACTCAAGTGTCATGGTCATCGAACTTGACCCACAAGTTGTTTATTCAACACATGATTTATTTGATAGCTTAGGTAATATGTAACGAAACAATGCTCCCGTTTTTCGTCATAATATTTAGCAATATTATTCAAGAGTTAGTCGGTAAACCTACGGTTGCCTTATTATCAATTACAATAGCTACCTACCAACTAATTATTTCCGCTACGATCACTTATGTTAATTGGCTGGGAAAGACATAACAAGAATTAAAAAGTACGGGTAGCGTAAAAAATAAAAAACATCTGTGGCAAACTTACCACTCCAACTGACTTCTTTTCCCCATTACAAGACGTACAAATTTCCATTATGAAAGCACGGGAACAACTCACTCAAATAACAAAAATAACACAATTCAATGTGACTGTTCTGTACCGGTTAGTTCGCCGGTTCAGATCGTTTTATTGAGTTTTTTTGCGAGTATTTTGGTCGCTACGTAGCGGTGATACAACCGGTTGATACCCCACCACTAACTTCTAAATGTTGTTACCGCGAATTTATAAGCAAAGGTACACGGTTGGTACCTAACGGGTTATTATCAAAATGTAATAGAACCGCTCGCATGGAGAGCGGTGGCGAAACTGATTGTGAGTGGTTTATGACCACAATATGATACGACTTATCAATTAACATTGTTTGATTTAACTTTGGCTGCTATTTACATAATTTATTTTAGTAACTACGCTAGTTTTTGTTATGTAAGGTGTTTATAAGTTTGTTTATTCAAATGTTTTCATTCACCAGATACAACGACAGGATAGCTAGGTTTCATTGCAACTTACATTAAAAAATCTACTATTGGCAATATAAACATAGGTATAGTTGGTACCTACCCACATTACAAAGTTAGATGCAAAAAATATAAGCTTATTTCAGTCAGTTATAGATTAGAATTTATTTTTTTGGTCCTACTACAGGGAAAACTCAAAAGAAAGACACACTTTTTTTTTTTTTTTTTTTTTTGTCGTGGAGAAATGCTCATGTATACTGCGCTACCACGGGGAGATAGCGCAGTTATGTGGGACTCTAACCCACTAAAACTCCACGTTGTCCTCCTGTGCCGCTTATGGCGGGCACACGGGTACGCGTTAGCACTCACCGCGAACCCGCCGCGGCTGTCCGTCACCGGACCCTCCTCTGGGGATTACCCCCCATCACCGGCGCACCAGAACACACTGTGCGCCGTGACCACCCCAGGGACCAAACCAGTACATGGGTGCCAGACGACCCCGTGTATGGCACCCTTGGTCCCCTTGTGACGGGTCATGGTCAATGGCCCCGCCACCTACCATGTTTCAGCCGCAGGGGATAGGGAGAGCGGCCAACGCTATACCGACACTCCTCTTCCCCTGCGGCCCCACCGCGTCCGCCATCAGACGGTGGCGACCCCGTCCAGGCCGCGGAAGGTAGGGAGAGCGGCGCACCGCAATACCGGCACTCCTCTCCCGCCGCGGCCTCCAACCCTCAACCGTGATATCGTATGGGTTTGGGAGACCCCATACGACAACACGGCCTGCCTCAGTTGCGATGTTGCCCAGGCAGCACCGCAACCTACATGTTGGCCGCTACGTCGTCGGCTTATAGGCAAAAGCCCTGACGAGCGGCCCCTCCTCGGGTTCCTCTTCGCTTCACCGTGGGTGACCAAGCCACGGTTACTGAGCCCCCCCGCCTCGACAATGCGGGAACCCACTGGGGGGGAGACACACTTGGACGCATGGACGTACTTCTGTATACTGAATCATCTTTTCAGAGATATTATCTGAATCCTTGGAAAAGGAAAAAGTGCTGAAACAATTCTTGGGATTCCTGCCATCTTTCGAATAAGCTCGTTATCTTTTCCTCGCTCAAGTTTAAAATAGGGTTTCAGTAGATGTCGCTACTACAAAGTTGAATGTCAATGTCTTACGCAAAGCTCGTGTTTTTTTTAAATATGAATACTGTGACTTTTTTCAAGACCCAGTAAATAATTAGCACCAGTTTTATCAAGGGAAAGAGTAAATTATTATGGGAGTATCAAGGTTTCATCTCCCCAACTCCCCATTTTCATTCACTTCTTCTGCCTTCATACCGTTCATTAAAACGTTCTATCATTCGTTCATTTCATTCAAGTATCGTAATGACGTCAAAGAAAATGACATTTTCCTTTGTGACGTCTTTCTATTCTATAATTTTCAGGCTTTTTCAGGAGTTTTGATTAAAAATCAATGAAACATGATTGCTTCTATATTCTTTGATTAGTAAAATCCAACATACACTAACCTGAACATGGACACACCCAGTGAATACGAAGAAAATGATTATCCTATTTGGCAAGAACCAAGGTGCGAGCCCTTGGGAGCGCCCAAGGAGACCCTTTGTGACGAAACCACCCCAGAGCAAGCACAAGGAGACAGGCTACATGCTTTGGAAGAAGAACAAGAAATCTTGTCATCATCTGTGTTCTCTCTGACCTCACATCTCGCGCAAGTAGAGTTTCGTTTACGACAGATTTTGAAAGCCCCGCCGGAAGAGAAAGATGAGATGCTAAAAGCTCTCGAAGAGTTTACATCACGTGGAGTGCCTGATTCACGAGCCGCCCCTCAGGGAAGCTCGGGCGATGCGTCGTGCGGTGAGTGTGTTGAGTTAGAACGTAAAATATCGCGCCAACGAACAAAACAGGCTCGTTTTATCGATAGGCTTAAAGTGCAATTGAAGGAGCTAGAAAGATTCGCAGCAAACCCTACCTCAACAGGCGATAGTAAACACAGGACATTGATCGACCATTTACGAAGTGAAATTGACCAAAACCTTGAAGAAGGATGCCATCAACCACTTACAGCAGAGGAGCTCAGGCATCAGATCAACTGTGCAGTGCGCCAGTATGCAGACAAGCAGCTATCCAATGATGAAATTATCAGCAAACTACAAGCACACATAGAAGATATGCAGAAATTCATTAAACTAATGAAAACTGATGAACTTAAAAACAGTAAACTGGCCCCAGAAACTAAAAATGTTGGAAAATCTGAGAAATTTGAGAAAAACTTCAGCAGGAGTAAAGGCAATGATGATTTAAGAGCTGAAACTATTAATTTGATGAGGAAAGCATCAACTTTAATTCAGATTTTTACTGTGTCACAGTTTGGTTGTTCGCCCAACACAAATAGAAAGTATGAAGGTGCGAAAAAATCAAGTAATGTTACTCACTGGGGTAACTTACGAGCTAGACTAGAGATGGCTGTGGATGGGGTACTCCATTTAGTGTCAAGAGATAGACCATCTCACAACATGATAGACAACTATGACAGTGAATCAGAAGAAGGTGGTATTGTTATAAATGATGCTCCTCTAACTACTGCAGTCCGCAGACATTTAGCTATTAACTTACGTGACTTACTGCACCATGGACTTACAGGTCCTGAATCTAGCTCTCTTGTTCCCATTATTGGCTGTTTTCCAGTTCGCAGATCATCAACCTCTAGGGCCACACATATCTGGGAATTAATACTCCGGTATTATGATTTGAATGATGGAGATAGGTTTAATTCCACTCCAGCCAGGAAGTTAAGTCAAAGTTTTAACTTGGATATAGTGGGTGGGACAGCTATTACTAATAAGCAGAGTTTGTTGAGTGCTGTCGGCAGCATTGTGGCCTCTCATACACCATACAAAAGAAGTTATGATGCCCATTTCAAAGCTTTTGTTTGTGCAGCATTAAATGCACATAAACTTGTCATTTGGTTAAACATCATTTTAAAAAGCAGGTCCTTGATTGATGCATACTATTCATCAACCAGCTATGTGGTGAACACGGGTTTCCAAGATGCCTTGCAGAGTTTAGACCGCTTGACTCCTTACAATTTTGAACTACCTGTTGACCTTGCTGTTAAACAGTTCCAGAATATCAAAGATGTATTTATGTAATTAAGTAATTTTGTAAGAGTACAATTTTATACATATGTACACTGTTTCTGAATGTGACAAGAAGCTATAGCAAATGTTGGTAGGAATTATTTAACATAGTATGTACTGTTACTGTCTTAATTATCTCAACTTTTTAAGTAATTCAAATATTAATAAGCCCCACTGTTTTGGAGCTAAAGGGTATTCATATTAATGTATAATTTAATGATCCAGTAGCATCTTGTCACATCATTGAAAGCAGGCTTGTGATGCCTTCCATGATATCAAACTATGCTGTATGCATTTCTGTACTTAATCTAGTCTATAAATAATCTGAATTAGTCAATCTATTTAAGTATCTTTTAGTTGTGTAATTGTCATTCTAGTTAAATTTTGTTTGCTCTCTTAAGATTTGCCACTGTCTGAGTTATTTAGTACTAGTGCAGGAAAAGGCTGGTATTGGCCCAACTTGAATTTGACTTCCTGTCCAACGGGATGTAGTTGAGTACCAGCATTATACAGGAGCAACTACATTTCTGAACTCATTTGCTTTCTCTTTCTGTCCCCAGCAAGCCCACAAAAATTGGTTGACCAGACAATCCGAAGGGCCAACTGTTTCAGATCTGTAATCAACTTACTGAATATTCATACTGAATGGTCAGAAATCTTCCTTAATATAGTGGAAAGAGATGTAACTTATAAAACCAATACATTCCAATTAAATCTGATCTCACATTATGAAATCGGGGTGTGATAAATACCATTACCGATACCTACCAAAGATTGTAACTTTAGTATTATGTGTATATTTATCATTGTTGCTAATTATAACGTAGTTGAAGCATGAACACTAGTTTTAATTTGTGCCCACTACTGAGTACAGCAACGTCTGGTTCCAAACCTTTTAGATCCAGGTTCGTCGTGTCCATCCCACTTGCCTTATCATTCACGCGGACTGCTTATCACCGTCGCTTTGCGGTATCGAAGCGGTAGGAGGATGTAGGTAAATTAGCGCGTTGGTAATAACGGTAACCGCACCCTGATGTAGGTCAGGGTTACGTTTTATCGGTTTATGAATGCGAACCATCATCTTCGTACCCATTGATACTTGGGGTCTTTGGCCTTGTATCACTAACCCACTATACTACCCAATTACTCTTCACTCACTGTGTTGCCCAATTTCTCACAGGGCATGGTAACTTTAAAAGTAAATTGTTTTCCTTCAAGCTCGTTGCCTCGCCTTTATGTCAGTGTTCTACATCTGACTGCGAATATGTACAATCTGCACATCATAATATCTTATGGGCAGTAACGGATTAACCCTTAATCAAATTAAGCAATTGCCTAGAGCATCACGTCTGGGGGGGCACCAGAAGGAGCACAAAAAAAATCTGTCCTTAGGGCATCACGTCTCACTCTCACGTCACCAAAAAAAGTTTCTAGGACTAATTTGAAAATTCGCGTTTTCTCAATTTAGTAGGTAGAAGCGCCGTGGCAGCGTAGCAGCTGTAAATTTTTTTTCATTAGTTTAAAATGTGTAATCTGTATCTGTACAATTTTCTTTCTGGTCAACTATAGGGTGGATGAAAGTGTTTTGAAATCTTTATCAGAATCGAGATGGGAAGCACACGCTAAAGCGACATCAGCTATATCACAGACATATAATAAAATTATTGGTGCATTAGACGTCATTTCTGTGGATGACATGCAAAAAGGAGAAACCAGAAGAGAAGCAGCTAATTTGTTAAATAAACTACAAGAATTGGAGTTCGTTTCGTACTCATGTTGGTCATGTGGGACGAAATTTTGCAAACCTGCCGAAAAGTCAGCAAGGTATTACAAGACCCAGAAGTTACTCTTAGAGACTTGCGCTAATCTCTACAAATCACTCGGGGATTTTTTTGAAAAAATGCGGTGCTACTTTGATTCTTTAGAAGCCCGCGCAAAACAAAAGCTACCAGATTTGATACCATGATGTGGTCCACGATGGAGCACGCTTGCCTAGAAGTAACCTATTCACTCTTGATTTAAAGACCCCTAGATTGTAGCTATCGGGAAACACAGACTCCGGCAGGGAATTCCACTCCTTAGCTGTACGCACAATAAAAGTATTCTCAAAACGCTTAGTGCGTATGGGTGATATGTCCACCATGTACCGATGGCGCATCGCCGTACGTCTGGTAGTCCGATGATGAAACGGGCTGGGTGGGATTAGATCATGCAATTCCTTCGCACACTCCCCGAAATGTAACCGATAAAAAACCGACAAGCTGGCAACTCGGCGACGATGTTCAAGGCTCTGGAGCTTTGACTTAACCAGTGCCTCATCGCAAATGAGCCTCTTGGCCCGCTTTTCGATCGACTCTAGTGCATCAAGCTGGTATTTGGCAGATCCGTCCCAGAGATGAGAACAGTACTCCATGCATGATCGAACTTGCGCTTGATACAAGCTGAGACACCCGTCAAAGACGAAGAAAGAAAATGCCTATAAAGGAGTCTCACTGTGTACGGCAGCAAGTGATCGATTTGCCACTGTCTTGCCTGAGGTCACTCGGTGGACGGACCGAGTCCCCACTCTGAGCGCCCGCAACCCCGAAGTTCCACCTGCCTTAAATGAGGCTGGGTTTCGGCGTGTCTACATCGAGGTGGTTGCCTCCACGATGCCTTCTTCTCCAAGTGGGATTGGCCTTCTCACGATTCCACTCGGTGGCTATTTCAACTATATTTAACCGAACGTCTCTTGCCACTCCGAACTCGGAATGTTGGATAGTATCGTCGAAGATGTCCCCAGCATTGGAGTATTTGTAGTAGAAATCTTGAGCAAAGAAAATTCACTTTGTTTGAAATTTTGAATATAAATTGTACTTAGGCACCTCTACAGACTACAAATTTTGCATTTTCAGTTTTATATTTGGCACCTCAGATTCGAAATTTCGAAACTGAGGCGGCCAATTTTGTAAGCTAATTTCGAAATTGAAAATGTACGAAACTGCATGCCCTAGTTTTTAGGCGGTAAAGGTTTAAAGACCAATTCTAGTTGACATACGGATAGGGGGTGTGGATTAAGTAGTCTTAATCCGTCACTGCTTATGGGAGTGTATTCTTTGGCAGAATTAACGTAATATTGTGTTGAATAATGTAGAGGCTACCTCAGGAGTTGTTTACTATACGGACCTTGTGAAACTAGAACCAATTTCCGTGTGTTCAAGTGTTTTTGCCATACCTATTATTGGAATCAAACATAACAGCTCACAATGTTAGGAGCCATTAATATTAATTCTTATTTTTATCCGTGGTGCTAGGCAACTGGTCTTATCGCAGTTGTAAACGACCCTTTGTGCCTAGTGGCCTTGTTTGTTCTGTCTCCTGCTAGATATGGAGGGAAGTGGACATTTATATTTTTTCCTACTCCTCCGTTATTCTTTTCTGATTAATTTCGTTGCGGGATCCAAGACAGTTAAATTCATTCTCCGGGACTTCGTCGAGCTTCATTGCCTAGGCGCTTTTCTGGTGGACGGCACTGTTGATTCTGGCTTCCAGGAGTTGCAGTGCTTTGGGAATAGTGCGGTGGGCTTGCCCCAAAAAAAAAATATATACTAACCAATATTTTCTTTATTTTGCCTACTATGTATTAGCCGCACGCCGAAAGTTTGCTGACGACCCCACCCCGGGAAAGTTTGAATTAATTTGAGGAAGAAAATAAAAATACCAGTTTTCTAAACATCATTCATGTATTGAGAAACAACAAAAAAAATATTGCACTTACTGTTATAATTTCAATTCACATATTTTTATAATACTATTCGACTGTATTCACAATGATAAACTATCGAAAAATAACAATCCACATGACCAACAGTAAATACGTTACTTATAAATAAACAAAACGGTTTCATTTTACACTTTGTAGATGCATTTTTCATAAATGCATAGCAATTTATTACTTTTTATGTTGAAAATAGAATTTTTAGGTATAAATATTGGTGTAATATGGCACTACAATACATTCAAGTGTAGCAGCAAAATAATTTAAAACAAAGGTGCCCCTCCATGTCGCATAATACCGTCAAAAAATGCATATTATGAATATAATTAAAAAGAAACTTGTATAATGTGTTATAGATTAATAAAAGTTAAAATAAGAATAACAAAATTATGTTAAAAAAATATTATGCGGAAGGGGAAACCACAAGAGGAAGTCAGATTGTTTCCAGTCAATCGAAACTATCTCTGGCAAATTCTAATTGCAACACAAAAAATTTTCTTCACTTGTTCTGCGTCTCATACAGGGAGCTTACTTAGGTCCCAGCATGTTCTCGGGCTTCACCCATTTGTTGAACTGCTCTTCCGTGAGGATACCGAGCTTGATAGCTGTGCCTTTAAGAGTTCCTCCCTCTGCGTGCGCTGTCTTCGCGATTTTGGCAGCCTGAATTAGGAAATGAAAAAAAAGTTGAAGCGACAAATTTTTTAAAGAGTATGCTAAGATCGTTTGGCCATGTTGAGAGGATGAATGAAAGGAGACTAACGAAAGGTATTTACAAGGCAGACGTGAATGGTAACACCGGGAGTGGACACCCTAGAAAGACATTCATAGACATTATTGGTGGATGTTCTTCAGAAAGGTCAGGTGCGCAGTACTCATAACCGGCGTCGTGTGTGTATGACTAGATGTATGAACGTGAGTGAAGCAAAAGAAATTGCCTTTGCAAAGGTTGTAAGGATCGCAGCAGATCGCTTCCTGTAATTTCTGCCTACCCCCATGGGATAAAAAGACGAGTTTATGTATGTATGCATTAGGAAATTGAATATGATGGAGTAGTACCATGTTGTTTACCCAAGTAGGAAGGTGAAATGATGGTACCTCGACGGAACAGCAGCAGAAGCCCTAGACAAGTGTCGGAGATGGCGATGGTTGAAATGCCAATATATAAGAGAGTAATCACGTGACATTTCGATAACGTACCGGGTAAAACGGGGTGAATAGAATCTCAGGGGTGAATGGGAACAAAACTTTGATTAGGATTTTAACTGTGATACCAATTTATTGGTTTTAAACAAAGCATCGTTTTTTTTAAGTAATTATTTAATATATTGGAGCACCTATTAAGATGTTGTAAACAATTTTTTAATAACGAGAAAATTCTCTTCAGTTTTGTGCCCATTCACCCCTGAGGTTCTATTCACCCCGTTTTACGATATGACATTTTCATACATTTTTTACCGACGAAAAAAAAAGGAGGCGGTTCAAACTTGACTGTTGCCTAGATGTCATTATGCGGCTGACGTGACAATAATTTTATATAAGTCTGTTGTGTTCCACTGCAGGACAAAAGGCTCTATTCCGACTTTCCATGTTTAGGGTTCCGTACCCGAAGAATGTGCAGTGGTGGCCCAGTGGTGTGCAGTGGTAGCCCAGTGGTATCGGCCGCGACTTACAAACTGTAGGTCGTGGGTTCGAGCCCAGGCAGGCGCTTTACTTTGTGTAAATTATTTCATCACCACTGCTCTCAAAACGGTGAAGGAAAACATCGTGAGGAAACCGGCATGTCCTAGAACCAAAAATTCGAAGACATGTGACATCCACCAACCCGCACTGGGCCCGAGTGGTGGATTACGGCCCATTCCCTCTCACAGAGAGGAGGCCTGTGTCCCAGCAGTGGGAACATTAATAGGCTGATGTGTGTGACCCGAAGAATCAATACGGACCCCATTGCTGTCACTCAAGTGTCCAATTGTCTGTCTATCCATCGTCTGTCACAAAGTTTTGCCGATAGTGTTAAAATTATTACCAGTGATCGAAATAAAGTGAACTAAAATACCTAAAGTTCGAAAAAGAACATAGACGCAGTGGAAACGCCTTACGACAAAATATTTGTCCGGGATACTAAATGTACATATGTGATGTCCCGAAACCCGGAACAAATATCCAGAAATGGTTTTTTTTTTTGTCGTATGGAAGTCTCCACTTTTTTACCCGGCTGCAAGGAAAGGGTTATGTTTTTCGCGCGTATATTGTATTCGTATATAATATTCTTTATTACCTGATATCTTCCTGATTTAAACCGCTTAACGGATTTATAAGACTTCGTTAGATGCGTCTAGACCGCACAAGGTTCTTAAAAAAGTGACGTTAAAAATATAAATATGGCGGCTATTGGACACCATTTTTTTCATCGTTACCCATCGAGTGAGGCATCAATATGAAGGGTAGAAGTGGTTACAAAAATATATACCACATATATGTTAAAAGCAGACGGGTTTTTGATTTAGAAATCCCTTTTTTTTTCTCTGTTCTTTGAACTTTTTGAAAGAGAGTTACCGCGGTCCTGGCACAAGCTACTGAAGGAACACGGGTGGGTTTTAGTCAGTAAAAGTCTGACACGCCCTACCGCTTCACCCAGAGCGGTAGAAGTCATTGGACGACCCAAAAAAATAAAATGTATATTAGCTCAACTAATTCCGATCACTGGATTATTACGTATATTTACTAACAAATACCAATATATTGCACATTTGCGAAGTCCGACACGCACTGGGCCGGTTTTTCCTTTCTGCCTGCTACATATGACTAATCCTTTAGATCTAAGGAGTCTAACTCGTCACGCCATCTGCTGTGACCAATGTTTGCTATAATAAACAATTAAAGTCACCTTATCGTATCCGATGTGCGGGTTGAGCGCTGTGACCAACATGAGCGACTCGTGCATGATCTTGTCTATTTTCTCTTTGTTAGCCTTGATGCCCACCGCACAGCCTTTGTTGAATGCCAAACAGCCATCACCTGAGAACATTTAGGGGATTATTTCAGACGTCGAACATTTTGTAATTCACATTTCAAAGATTATTTGAACAATTCATTCCAATAGATGGCGCGGTTTTAAATTTCTGAGGCATTCTACTCGATGTTATGTTTTGTAACACATTTTGGTACAATGAAACTGTTAAAACGTGCAAAAAAATACTATAAAACAAATAGTCACTGTGTTTAAAGAAAAAAATATTCACGAACCAAGTAAACCTTTTTACTTGCAAGTTACTGCTAACAAACCGAGAAAGAAACGACCGCGTCCGATGTCATCATCATCATTTCAGCCGAAAGACGTCCACTGCTGGACATAGGCCTCCCCCAAGTGTCGCTACATTGACCGGTTGATGCACTTTTAGTATAATAGTCAGTTTAATCAGACGAAAAACGCTAGTTACGTCGGCACGTGTTCTGTGTATGGGATGAGGCATCTGTATGCAGTATTATATATTATCTGTGTAATAGTACACCCCAATTGCCAAGTTTAGACAGCAAGCCTATTTATCATCAATCAAGCAGCTATTGAGAAATTTCAGATAGAAAAACCCAATAACATTGCCCGGACCAGGAATCAAATCCGGGCCTCACTACAACTGATTGACCATCTCTTTGAACACTGGCTCTCATGAAAATGATTGCAAGCCTTGAAAATATTAGAGGGCTGGTGCAAAAAATACCAACTAGCAGTGAACCACACCAAATCTGTACTTGTTCTTTTAATCAATCAATCTTTAGTGTAGACAATTAATTCATATTAATATATGATTGTGCTCCATTGGAGTAATTTCTGCAAGGCGTTCCAGTGCGAGGATAAACGAATAAATAAATAAATATAAATTCAAACTGGTTAATTTATATATATTCATATTATTATTGTATTGCTTTTTTTTTGTTCTCAGACAATGAAACAATTGACTCACTCACTGTTGCGTTGTTGTTGAATTAGGTAATTTACCTATGTTAGCAATATTTGTAAGTATGTGAGAACCATATTCCTATTTATCAAGTGAAGGAATTTACTTGTTAGTGCTTGTACATCGTCCTCACGTATATGAATTTATTAATGTATCTACTTTAATATTGTAAAACACCTATTTTTTTAAAAAGAGTACGTATAGTTTCTTGTGCATTTTTCTCCCTACCAAGCTACTTTTCCGAATGCACGGTAGAATCAATTTTTATTACTTGTAAATTTACTTTAACTGACTTTAACCAACAAGAAGCAGTTGGCAACACTACAACTACCACGATTGACCTCGCTGAGTGGATCAGATAGGCAATTGCAATCTGGGTAACACAATACTCCTTGGAAGACTGGTACTAGATTTTCTGGTTACCTGTAGCGACTGGCAACAACTGGCTATGCTAGTGGCATGAAGACTTCATCATCAGCCTATAGCAGTTCTCTGCTGGAAAAGTTTGAAGAGTTGGCGAAACTAGAAGAGAGCCCCTCTTCTATTTTCGGCAACTATAATCCAACTGCTACCAGTCGCCCTGCTCGTATCGTCGCTCCAATTAGCCCGAGGGCGTAACCTTACGTTTACCAGTTCGCGGTCTCCACTCAAGAACACGTCTACCCCAACGGTCATCGGATCTTCAAGGTTAAGCAACGCTTGACGAGGTCGGTCCGTGGATGGGTGACCATTTCAACATACCGAGTTTCCTCCGTGCTTCGGAAAGCACGTTAAGCCGTTGGTCCCGGCTGTCATTTGAAGATCTTTGACAGTCGTTACGGGTAGTCAGAAGCCTGAGATCTGACACCAGTCTTGCCAAGGGAGATATCCCTTGGCAAGACTGGGTGTTACCCAGTTACTGGGTTGTGGAGGTCAGACAGGCAGTCGCTCCATGTAAAACACTGATACTCAGTTGAATCCGGTAAGACTGGAAGCCGACCCCAACAATAATTGGGCAAAAGGCTAGGCATATGATGACCCTACGGCACGTTTACCACTGGACCACCACTGACTTACCAATGAGGATTGCGGAGCGCAGTACGTTGGCGACCATCATGGGCTTGAAGACGTTGAGCTCGAAGTGTCCGTTGCTGCCTCCGATGGTGCAGGCCACGTGGTTGCCCATCACCTGTGCCGCGATCATCGTCAGGGCCTCGCACTGCGTGGGGTTCACCTTGCCTGGAATATGGTGAAGGTAACGTTAGGGTGCAAAAATATTGAGGATTTTAAAAAAGTTTTATTTTATTTTAGCCTATACAAGAGCAATCCGCGGGGGCTTTAGCTAGTGAAAGAGGTATAATACGGATGTTTCCTGGGTAGAAAAATTATAATTCAATTTAGTCCGTCAGTGAGATTATCAAATAATATCCGTATTTTTTATTTTACCAAATAAATAAAAATTGGTAGCACACCGTGATGTCACACGATATTTCAACGTTGTATTTTTTTATTTATTTAACTGACGGACTAAATAGATATTTTTTGTCAACTACTCTATTGTATACATACATAAACTCGTCTTTTTAATAAAAAAAACAAACAACGCCACTTCCTACGCTCGTTACATACTCGTTTTGCTTCAATTACGTTCATACATCTAGTCATACACGCACACCGGTTAAGGTTAAGAAAGCTGGTGGCGACAACTCCACGTATGTTGCGTACGGGTGGGATGCATCTTCCTTGCTCGATCCACCTCAGCTCCTCGAGGAAGGCCAGCAGCGCCTTGGTGTTGCCGACAGCAAGGCTCGCGCACACCGGTTTTGTGTGTTTATTTGAAAATCACTGAATAGCTTTTTACTCTTTATCTAAGATATACCACGAAAACGAAGCCGCGAGCTAAAGCTAGTCTATACTAATATTATAAAGAGGTAAAGTTTGTGCATTGTGAGTTTGTGACGTTGTAGGGGGTAATCTCTGGATCTACTGAAACGATTTTGAAAATTCTTTCACCAGTAGAAACCTTCATTATTATAGGCTATACAATATTTTCAAAAAAGTTACCGAGATCCTTATGAAAATTGCAATAATGTAACCCAAAGTAGCAAAATGTTGCATATAAAATGCAATCTTTGGCGTGCGCTGAGAAAACTATTGATAATAATAAAAAATATGTACTACATGATTAGGTAGGGTAGAGTAGGTAGGGTAGGGTAAGGTAGGGTATGGTAGGTAGAGTAGGGTATGTAGGGTATGGTAGGTAGAGTTGGATAGGTAGGGTAGGGTAGGTTAGGTAGGTAGGTAGCCAATTGACGGGAGCGAAGAAGTAATATAATTAAAGAGCTCACCAGGCATGATAGATGATCCAGGCTCGTTCTCCGGCAGCATCAGCTCTCCCAGTCCACATCTAGGTCCGGAAGCCAGTAGACGAATGTCGTTGATAATCTTCATTAAGGAAACCGCGATCACATTGAGTGCTCCAGACACCTCAACAATGGCATCGTGGCAGGCCAACGCTTCAAACTTGTTTGGTGCGGTCTCGAAAGGTATGCCTGTAAATGAGAACATTTTTATTTAATATTTTTAAATTACATATCATCACTGTATTCAACGAAGGGAAAGGGCGGTAACATATCGGTTCCGAAGTAGCCGTAGTACTTCTTGTAGGGAAGCTTTCGCAATACATCCGAACCAGGCCTCCTTCACTCGACCGTTACAGCGATTAATGTCTATACTTTCGCGTGGTCCCGGCAGAACTCCGACAGTCAGTAGTCACAACTCGCGCGCAGAGCTCGCGTGTGCGAGTTGGAGTGCGAGGTTGGTGGTCATGGGGGTCTAAGTTGGGCAGCCTCTCAAGAAACAACAGTCATGGATATTGAGCTCAAAATTGTGTACTTGATCTCGGAGAGTGAAACATCTGTTCCGTAGTGACTTCTCTAATCTATGTCCGAACTCTATCCGTCACAAGTAAAAATTAAAAATTTCCAAAAACCCGGCAATATTTTTTATTCAATACTTTTTTTTTTAACAATGATTTTTATTATTACTTTGTTCATTTATTTTACAACAATGAAATCAAATCAAATCAAATCATTCTTTATTTGCTCAAACATGAGTACAGTACACACAACAAATTATCAATATGTTAATAAAAGTAAAATACAGAGCGTCATGTTTGCCTTAGTTTATAATGGCATGCAAATATTAATAAATCAAAATAATACAATTCAAATCAAAATAATAAAAATCAAAACAAAACAATAAAATTCAAATAAAATAATAATTCCAAAATGACATGTCAATAAAAATAAAAAATGTACAAATGTCAATATTATCATTCCAGAATGTCATTTAAATTATTAAATCATTATTATGTTATAATGTCAAAATTCATAAAATTTATTAATATTGTCAAAAAAAAAAAAAAAAATCAATCAATAAAAACTTTTTCAGCTAAAAATTCGGCGACACTATAATATGCTTTTTCTCAAACATGCTTGGAAATGTGATCATTATTTTGACAACCTTCTTCGAGATAAATCGAAATTGCTGTACTGGGCAAATACATGCGCGCAGCGGCCGGCAAAAGTTGTATGAAAAGCCATATATGTCGTGTCTAGCGGCCAAATAAATTCCATAGTAAACTCATATCTGTCGTGTAGTTTAAAAATGGAACGATGTTTTACTCCGAAACATGGCAACCAAGGAGGTAACTTATCAAAGGTTTTATTTAAATTTCGAACTGGCTTGCAAATAGAACGCTGTTTATTGAAAAAAAAACAAAGGAACACTTTAACGCGGGAACAATTATTGTTGTTCGTCATTGATTTTGACCAAATGTGTTCTAGGTACTACTTAGTTTTAATTTCCGTGCATTATTTGAGAAAAGTACTATACAAGCCTTGGCCACAACTAGGCATTGATGGACTTACGTATGT
This sequence comes from Anorthoa munda, assembly GCA_945859665.1. Taxonomy (NCBI): domain Eukaryota; kingdom Metazoa; phylum Arthropoda; class Insecta; order Lepidoptera; family Noctuidae; genus Anorthoa; species Anorthoa munda. Next base: position 23,558,523 of record OX243910.1, read on the forward strand.
CGTTCGTCCATCAATGTCTATTTTGCTGGCCGCTGCAGTAATGTACTATTTGCGAGAGAAACATTTTTAATTGACGCTTGAATGCCCTACCATTCAGCTCCTTCCAACGTTTAGGCAATGTGTTAAATATAGTAGGCGCCATACAGACGATATTTCTATGCATGAGTGCAGTTTTTGCTGAATAGCCTTGAAGAACTGTCATATCCCGTCTGTTACGCGGTACAACGTCCTGTAGACGTGGAAACAAATTGGGATTTGTTTTAACAAACATTGCGGTTTTGAAGATATATAGACAAGGAAGAGTCAATATCTTGTACTTTTTAAAATATGGTTTATATGTATCGACCGTTTTTAGCCCAAACATAGATCTAATGCATCTCTTTTGCGCCTTAAATGCCGTGTTAACGTATGTAGAGTTTCCCCAAAATATGATACCATATCTTAGGTGAGACGCAACTAAGCCATGGTAGGCCGCAATCAAGGTATCTACATTCACAACTGTAGCTAGAGAGTGCAAGGCAAATGCAGTACTACAATTTTTTTTGCAAACATTCTCGATTTGCGATTTCCAGTCAAGCCTTTTATCAATTATTAGTCGAAGGAATTTAGTGGTATTTACAATTTCAACAATTTTATTATCTATATTTATGTTCATATTTTCTACAGTCAATCGTTGGCTAAAATGTATGATTTTAGTTTTGTCTAAATTAATCTTTAAGTTATTGTTATTTAACCATTCTATTATAGATGTCAAGGTATTGTGAATGTCAAGTTTATATTGGATCATGTCATTGCTACTACTAGAAATTGTCGTCTTGTAGAAATTGTTTTAAACTACATAATTTATCTAGTAGTAGACACGCTTCGATCGGCAATCTATCGAACACGTAATTATGACACGATATCTTGCGGTTTCAAACAGAAAACTGCCTACTTTTGAACGGCTAAACCGATTTTCACCAAACATAGCTAAGAACACTCTCGGCAAAATCACCTTTCAAACAAAAAAATCAAAATCAGTTCATCCGTTTAGGCGCTCTGATGCCACAGACAGACACACAGATACACAGCAACACACGTCAAACTTAAAACACCCTCTTTTTCCGTCGGGGGTCAAAAATCAAAAATCTAAAACCTAAATATTTTATTTTATTTAACTAAACCATACATTGGTAGCCAGGGCACATTCAAGTCAACGTAATATGTAGTAGGTATCGATTATATTTTTTGCAGTTGAGTATGTCATGCTCTCTCAAATGTCTCTCTGATGGTGGCACATGTGTTGGATCATTCGATTCTATTCAGATGGTTGAGCTGAGTAGTGCCAATCCATGCGTCATGTTCGTAAACGGGCGCTATCAGTTGGGATGGGTCATAACTTTGTTGCCTCGGCCTGTTTTTAATTAATTGTTGTATTTAAAGGTTGTTTATTTTACTCTAGACGCATTTACGTGCACGTCTTTTTACATCGTTATCACATATGTGTAATTTTCCAACAAGAATGATGTAACCAAATACTTGTAATTAAAACTTACCGTGGAGTTTCTTGCACATTCTTCTTTTAGTTGTGCATTTCTTTTAAAGTGTAATTGGTCAGTTTTATTTTAATAGAGCAACCTCTTTTGTCAAAGTTTACAGTGAAAGCATTATTTACAAGATCGCTTACACAAATTAAATTCATGAAACGTCCGGGGGGCACATGATAAACATTTGTTGGAAGTAAAAGTTTCACTACTTAGAACCAAAACTCCCCCTACTTCTACCGTAGAACTGTGGAATAGAACAAGCTGGAATAAAGACTCTCATTAGTTCTATTACTTTGCTAGACCTAGCAGGACTATTGCGAAAAAAAACCATTACTCTCCGTCCTGCCTGTAAAAAAACTAATCATTTAGTGATGACCTAATGCGGTACCGATTCGATTTTTTCTATCAAAGGACTTTATTTTCGAAGAAATTGTAATCGATTTAACACATTAGTATTTTATTTTCGCTCAATATTTTGTATATTTTTATAAATATACCCAGGCGTTTAAATGACTATGTTTCATGGATTAAAATGAACTGTTACATTTTGTTTAAATTTTTGATATTTAAATGTATATATTCTACATCCAATATTACTATTTTTTCAATATTTAACCTTGCCTTAACTTACTTACCTAGCTCATAAGATTATTATGTATAAGATAATAGTGAAAATATGTAAGTTTTACTGTTTTATATACTGATACGTAATTCGATTCATTTGTGAATTTTAATTCATGGAATTACGGGGCTACAGAGCACTTTGCTTCACTATTGTAAGCGTCCATGGAGTATTAACTACTCGAAAAATGTGAGTTTTTGTCTCAATCGACAGAATTAAATTTTGACAGAAATACACTGGTGTGCATTTATTTAGCAACCTGGGAACCTAAACAAAATACTTTCCGCACACTGGAAATTCGCGGCAAGAAGATCTTACGCGCCGTGTAATTCGCATTACGATCTCGGTGGGACTCACCAGTATTGGAAGCGATCTCGGCGGGAGTCACCAGTAATGGAAAGAATCTCGGCGTGATTAACCAGTAATGAAAGCGAACTCGGCGGGACTGTACAGTAATGGAAGTGATTCCGGCGGGACTCACCAGTAATTGAAGCAATCTCGGCGGCGCACTTCTCCGCGAAGCCGATGCGTGTGTTGAGGCCGGTGCCGACGGCCGTGCCGCCCAGCGCCAGGTAGTGCAGGCGCGGCAGCGTGGCGCAGACGCGCTCGATGCCGTACGTCAGCTGCGCCGCGTAGCCGCTAAACTCTTGGCCCAGCGTTAGAGGCACAGCATCCATCAAATGGGTCCTTTAGGAGAGAGGTGATTTTATAATAAAATACCTACTAGGGGCGAACCAACTAGTCGGGCAAGACAACAATTCGGCCACATTTATAGTAGTGTGTAGTAGTGTAGTCAGTTGACTAACCGGCCAAGACCATTTCTGAAACCTAACCAACTAATTTCCTACTGTATTTTTTTTGTTATTGTCTTAAAATCAAAAGGTATCAACTTCTTGAATCAATCATATTTCAGTTGTTGCTCATAATGGCCACATTTTGTTCTGACGTATTGACAATTATCAATATATTTTTGTAATCACCTCTAAAACCCCTTCATTTTGATACGATGAGTTTGGATGAAAAAAGAATTGCAACCTCCACACAATGGCGCCCATTATCCGCCATGTTCCCTTTTTTAACGGCACTTATCTAAGAACAATTGGGCGGTGAAGACCGATCTAACGATATTTGTAACTATAAAAATTGGAAATTGGAGCGAAAAGTATTTGAAAATTAAATATACAAGACCGACCATAGAGGCCCACATCATAAACGGACTCTTCCGACGATTTTTAGAAAAACATTACTGCGCAAGTTCTTATTTCAAACTGGCATCTACTACCTGACAGACCATTCACTGTTATTTTGCGTATGGATGCAACCTTATTACTATGAACATAAAGATCACTAAAATAGGTAATCTGGCATGTGTTAAACAAGCCTTTGGCGTGCGAATTGAATAGAGATTAAATTTATGTCTGGTAATATACGACTGCCCCATATAAGAACGCAGTAGGTGACATGTTTTTACCCGACTGTCGAAGGAGGGTAATGCGTTTATCAGTCTATGTATGTAGGTATGTATGTTTGTTTAGGTGGCGTTCTAGGGACCAAACGCGTTGGCCGATTTTGATGATTCTTACGTCAATCGATTCGTCTTAACCCTGCGAGTTTCACTGGCTACATAAAAATTAGATAATAGAAAAATGTTGGATTTTGGGCGCTATATTGCGGGGGACCAAAGTTTTTTTCTCCCAAACCCGTTGTGTGGGGTATCAAAATAAAGGGTTTTAAGAGTTGATTTTAAATATATACAACACATATATGTTTAAATATACCAAATCAAAAAAAAAAATAACTAAAAAGTTATAAATAAACAAAAAAGTTAATTAAAAAAATCAAAAAACCCGACTGCTTAAGGGCGCGGCGAAGCATGAATTGTCCATACAAACGTAATACCTAAATCATTTGTAAGTTGAGCATATTTCCACCAAATTATGCTAATATTCGGATTCAGACAGTATTTATCTAGGTTCCTACGTCTTTTTTTTTTCAAAATACTTACCTAAAATGAAGTTTAAGCGAATTCCATTTCGTACATTTTTACAGCGTAAATGACATGTTTTCTTATTGATTTTTCTATCTTAAAAAAAAAACAATATCTATAAAATTGTCAACGCTATAACATAGCTCATATTATCATGAAACAAATTATCGAAAAAAAATTAAAAAAACATTAAGTTTTCATTCATCATTTTTGGTATTACGGAACACATAAAAATAATCATACATTTTCAATAGCTAGTATTGCTGTCGCGTCGAGCACGTCATGTCAATGTGTGTGTAGTTGTGCTTCATACGGTTGAGTAGGTATCGCTCGTACGGCTTTTGTTCGGGGCACTTCGGGGTTGTTTACTGTTTGTTGTATTGCATATTTTTTACCCGACTGCCGAAGGAGGGTAATGTGTTTATCAGTCTATTTATGTATGTATGTTTGTTCCTATGTGGCGTTCTAGAAACCAAACGGGTGGGCCGATTTTGATGGTTCTTACGTCAATCGATTCGCTTTAACCCCGCGAGTGTCATTGGCTACATAAAAATTGGCAAATAGGAAAATAGCGGTTCTTGGGCGCTATATTGTGGGGGCCCAAATTTGTTTTTTCGTATCGTGTGGGGTACGTCTTTTTAGTTCGCTTTTCAAGCAGTCGGGTTTTTTGATTTTTTTAATTAACTTTTTTTTTTGTGGTTTGTTGTCAGTGTTAGACGATTACTTTACTGTGCTGCTCGTGCGTATTTATTTATTTTCTAAGTACTTATTGTAATATTTCTGACACTATTGACCTAAGCTATGAACTTGGATTTAGATTTGCCTTGTGATTTGAACTTTGATATTGAGTAATCTACTTTCTTACGAACTTTGCGTTGTTTACGGACTTTATTATTTACGATTTGGTTTGGTTGCCGACATGGACTCCGAGCGTTGGGATGTTTCTCACAGTAAGTACCTATATCCCAATGATATAATACAATAAGTTACTATTTTTGATAGATAGAGATACAAGGACAATTGCAAATAACAAACCGCAAATACTGTATTTTTATAATATGGACGCCTAAAGGACTGGCATATGAAAAAATTGAATAAAAAAAAGTTAATTATAAAAATCAAAAAACCCGACTGCTTGAAAAGCGAACTAAAAAGACGTAAACAAGGAGAAAATCATGCTGTGCTGTCGGAGGATACATTTCGCGAGCTGGCTGACCAAAACCAGACCGTATCCTCCGACTGCACAGCATGATTTTCTCCTTGTTTACGTCTTTTTAGTTCGCTTTTCAAGCAGTCGGGTTTTTTGATTTTTATAATTAACTTTTTTTTATTTATAACTTTTTTGTTCTTATTTTTTCGAATTAGGTACATTTAAACATACAAGTGTTATATATTTTTGAAACCGGCTCTTAAAATCCTTTATTTTGATACCCCATACGATAGGATTGGAAGAAAAAAGAAATTTAGGCCCCCACAATATGGCGCCCAAGAACCGCCATTTTCCTATTTTCCAATTTTAATGTAGCCAGTGACACTCGCGGGGTTAAGACGAATCGATTGACGTAAGAACCATCAAAATCGGCCCACGCGTTTGGTCTCTAGAACGCCACATAGGAACAAACATACATACATACATACATATATACATACATACTTACATACATACATACATACATACTTACATACATACATACATACATACATAGACTGATAAACACATTACCCTCCTTCGGCAGTCGGGTAAAAAGGCAACGAATTTTGGAATTAGAAGTTTTATTATTTTAAATGTATATTGCCTGAATTAATAGATCCCCGTTTACCTAGAAATCTGCCTATCAGAGACAGAATATAAACTTTTTTTTTTCTTTACCTACGTAATGTACAATTATTACAATGTACAATTGTATTATAAACTAAAAAGCGTGCGTAAAAATGTTTTCTGATTATTATTATTGTATTTTTGTATTTCGTTCAGTCGATAATATTTATGGTCACCCTACACGACTTTATCACGTTATGATTTATATTTTTTAAATAGATGAATGATGATCTATAAAGTAAAACATAACTAAATAAATGTTTATACGAAATTCTTGTTTTTATTTTGAATATTCTTAGATCAGAGCGCTGTTATTTGTCTGTACCTACTTATGCGTAAATAGGCATAAATTATTGGAATATTTGTCTTGTACTAATACTTTGCCTAAGTAACATTTGTATTATTTTACTTGCATTCATTATTTATTATAACAATACATATTTGAGGTTTCGTAAAAGGCATAGTTACCTACATAAATAAGACAAAAGAACGCCGGCGCAGTTCGCGTTGGCCGGCTTGCCGGCTTTCGAGTCGTTATGAATGGAAGCCTATCTACTCGCACACACACGGCTGCGCACGGCGGCGGCGCACCGCGTGTGTGTGCAAAGCGAGATAGCAATACTCTGAACGAATTCTTCAATTCGAGACGCGAATTGCATTTGCGAGCTCCGTTCGCCGCGCTCTTAAGAAGCGAACTAAAAAGACGTAAACAAGAAGAAAATCATGCTGTGCAGTCGGAGGATACATATTCGCGAGCTGGCTGACCAAAACCAGATGTTGTTGATGATATTAATAATTCCAACAAAGTGGTAACATAAAATCATGAGAAATATTTTTTTTTCGGGTACCTCCCATAGACGTAAAGTGGGGATGTATTTTTTTTTCTCATCTATCCCATGGTGTGGGGTATCGTTGGATAGGCCATTCAAAAATATTATGGGTTTGTTAAAACCATTTTTCGATTCAGAGATTCATTTGCGTTAAATTAATATTTAAGTTGCAAATTTATGTTAGAGTCAAGTGTCCCCCCCCCTGCCAGTGAAATGGTTGTTCTTGGCTATGTAAAAAAATTCACGGCAGTAGTAAATATAACTAAATTAAGAGGAAAATTATCACGGATAACAAGGCTTTACAAGTTTACGAGTAATAGTCGACCAACTTATAAAATGTACTTGGAACAGTAAAAATTTTGTACAAAAACCATTGAAAACTTACTTAAATAAAGTTGATAGCTGTATAAAACAGAGTAAATATAATGCTTATGAACCATGCAAAAATATACAAAAATGAAATCATAACAGGCTTTACAAGTTTACGAGTAATAGTCGACCAACTTATAAAATGTACTCGGCACAGTAAAAATATTGTACAAATGCCATTGAAAAATTACTTAAATAACGTTGTTACCTGTGTAAAACAGATAGTAAATATATGCTTATAAACCATGTAAAAGTATACAATAATAAAATCATAACATCCTTAATAATAATGATTTCTAAATTAATAATGTTTAAGCTCGAATAACGCATTAGAGTGACCGGAGTCGTTGGCAGTACCAGTCCGTAGTCCATACGGCGCATGCGCACGGTGGAGTCTATTTGTGTTAGTGCAGAAGTATTTTCGACGTTTTGTAATTAAAACGTAAAAGTAAAGTCAAATTAGATTCGATTTCCAAGCAAATTATTTATTTTATTTTGTCGATATCCTTCTATAAAGTCAATATTCAACCCGAATTCATCACTAATTGAGTAGCGTAAAACTTTCCAGAATGAAATAGTGAATACCGCAGATTAGAGGATTCACCTCTAATCTGCGGTATTAGAGGAGATTAGAGGTGAATACATACGATTTTTTTCTAATACCGAAAGAGAAATAAACAAGGAGCGTGCACGCAAGGATCCAGGAACGAACTATACCATTCCCCGTGGCTCTAATGCGCGCTCGTATCGGCTCCTTTCGCAATACGCACCCGCGGTGGTACTCAAATAGATAATATTTTTCTAACTTCAGTTGCGAAGTTGGATTTTATAACTCCTTCTTCAGTTACCAGTTAGTCCTTATTTAGTTTAAGTCAAGAGTGAATAGATTCTAGAGTAATTAGATCTAGGCAAACGTGCTTCATCGTAGATCACATCATCGCTTACCATCAGGCGAGATAGTGGTCAAACGCGATAATATAGATTAAAAATAAACATCATCCTATGTGGGCCCGTTTTTAGACTTTGTGAGCCGCTGAAACCGTTCTAATGTTCATGTAACAACAATAAAACCCTCTTTGTAGTCCGCATTATTATGCAACTTCGGAACCCTATTACTGCGCGTGGCCCGACACGCACTTGGCCGATTTTTGTACATAGCAATGAATTCACATACATTATCCACCCAGCGAAAATAACAAACTTTTGAATTATTAAAGGATATTGTGAAAAATAATAATATCCCTACTGGACAAGTATAACCGGCGTTTTCGACGACTTCGAATGTAGTAAGCCTAATAAGCCAAAATAACGTCTTCATCGCTCAATGGCATTGAAAACGTACGTGTGCAATATGCCTAGAGGACAAGAGTTCAGTATGGTGGGCTGCACAAGCTGCACGGCGTATTTTGGAGCATCTATCAAGCTACGCATCCGTGGACAGTGGGCCTAACTTGCAATATTTGATTACAGAAACCGGCAGGCTTATTACGTATCTTTTGCAAGAGCAAAACAATATCGATTTCTGCGCAATAATTGCTCTTCAATACAAAAGTTTTAGAATTATTGGCGGTTTTTTTTACCCGACTGCCGAAGGAGGGTAATGTGTTTATCAGTCTATGTATGTATTTTAATAAGTGCATTTGACAAACAGGGAGCGAGCAAACGATTGTGTAGAACCTACCATACCTACCCTTCAGGTAATGCCGACTTTTATGACATAAAGCGTTTGATCGCTATCGTTTTGCTCTTGCAAAAGATACGTAATAAGCCTACAGGTCAGTTGAAACCATAACTAAATAAAAGCTTGTAAAAAGGGCGACAGCGATTAACGGTGACGTCCTTGCACAGCGATCACGTACCTGCCGATTTTAATAATCTTATCGAACTCCTTGGATTTGGCGGTCAAGGTATCCCTGAGAGCCACAAGACCTGGCATGAGTCGATCCCTGAGTACCATGGCTACAGCGATGTGCATGGCTGTGGGGAAAGTGTCGTTGGAGCTCTGCGACTTGTTCACGTGGTCATTCGGGTGCACGGGCTTTTTGCTGCCCAACGTGCCGCCCAATGCCTTAATGGCGTAGTTGGCTACCACCTGAACAATAACAATAATTACAAATTATTAATTCAAATAGGCATATCGAATTCTGTTACAATAACTGGTTTTGCTTTCTTTCAAATGTAAAGATTTGCACAGGAGTGTGAGTTAGATTTATGTATGTGCTTATTGCACAGACATAAATCTAACTAGATAAAGCAAGTCCCTCCACGTGTATGAAAAAAAAACGTGCCACTTTTTCACACACGATTTAAAAACAAATTTGCTTACCAATGAAAGAAAACATTTCCAATGTCTCGGCCAACATTTTCTATACAGTCTTTTCAGCTCAATATGGCATAATTAGGCATTTTTCTAGATTTCGGTGCATTTCCGGTGGCGATAATGCTAATTGAAAAGCTCAAAGTACGATCATTGATCGTAATTTTACTCCGTTTTTCGACACGCGAAGTACATACAATCGTGTCATCTAGTTGATTTATATCTGTGGTATTAACTATTAAGTCTCTCCACCTTTGTATAATGTTTTTCACATAATATGCGTACAGTTTTAATAAAGAGTGAATGACGATGATGTGATGTTACTTTTAATACATTGAGCATGAAGGTTATAATTAGTGTAACTCAACCTATACCTCAGTTTTCTTTTTCTCAATTGCTTTTTTGACAACGTAAATTGTATCTTTATGGTTCTAATTGATTTTCATTTTTAATGTAAAATGCTCTTACAGAGAGGACGCCTCTATCCCAGCAGTGGGAACATTAAAAGGCTGATGATAATGATGATGAAAAAGTAAATAAATTAAGTTTATTACCTCATTAGTGTTCATGTTGGACTGTGTGCCAGATCCGGTCTGCCAGATGATGAGAGGGAAGTGCCCTTCATTGTAGAGCTTGCCAGAGATAACATCATCGCATGCTGCCATTATTGCCTCAGCTGTAACACATTTGAAAAAATTTGTTATTAGATGGTAAAAATATATTCTAGTACTACAATAAGTAGGTACTTATTGTAGTACTAGAATATATTTTTATTTGGGCGACCGAGCTCTGCACGGAATAAAAAGAAAAAAGAAAACCCCATTTTCCGCCTCCGAAAACCCCTATATTGCAAATTTTATGGAAACCGTTAGAGTCGTTTTCGAGAACGTGATTAATGATTACACAGGATGAGTTCTTCAAGTGGGCGTGGATGGCCAAATCCGAAACTATGAGGAATAGTGAAACACTCAAAGGAGTCACGAGGCCGATTTTAATGGAAACTAAAACTGCATCATTGGATTTTTGAAAAATCAATATTCCTAGCCAGGAATCGAAGCCGTTGATTTTGAAAAAAAAAACATTCTGTATTATTACATCATTCGATAGTTAACGACACTATGGAATGGTGTGTTAATACATCACGTGATGTATTATAACACGTGCTGTATTATAACAGCATTATTAATAAGGATCAAATCACTCCATCGGCAACTCTGTCTCCCATAACAAATAAAAAAAAGACTTGACGGCAAAGTTAAGGGAAGGGCTCATTTTGAATAAAGTATTTCCCTATGAAACCTGAAGTGATGATGTGATGACTATTTTTCCAAAAAACTTTTAAACATAAAAATCAAACTTCGATGTCCATTATCTTGAAAACTGTTAAGTTTGGGGTATGGTGTTTCATAGTTGAATCAATCAGGAATGATGAAAACTACAACCTCCTAAAGGATCTAGGGTCGACTTAACCTGTAGCCCTGTATATTTTTATTGAGAATAAATATATTTAAACCTATATATATACATAAACAAGTTGTTGGTTGTGTTGGCGAAGAATACCGGACCTAATGGACCGCCAAGAGAACGAACAAATCTATCCTTGATCAACTAGGCATAAAAGACAGACTAACCACGCTCTGCTACCAAAGGATTCTCAGCTACTTTGGTCACATTGCCCGTCGGGAACCAGACAATCTCGAGAAATTGGTGGTAATGGGCAAGGTGGATGGAAAAAGTCCTCGCGGCCGGTCACCTAACCGCTGGTCAGACCAGGCAACCGCCCTCTCTGTTACAGCCGCCTTGAGAGAAGCTGAGAACCGACTGAAGTGGAAGAACATCGTGCATAAAGCCACGAGGGCCTTTCAGGGACACGACCTTCAGTAATGAAGAACGCGACCAAGAAGATACATTAACAAATATGGCTCGTTTAATAGTATCGGACTTAAAGTAAGGTTACCTTAGTCTATGTTGCAAGATCGTTTAACCTGCAACAGTCCATTTTAAATGATTTTTGAAAGACGAATGATCCCAATTATAACTGCTAAATCAATTATTGATAATGATCATCATGATAGTTTTCATGAAGAAAATTAAAATGAGAATTGGACGCAACATTGAACCTTGAGTGATGCCCATTGTCATTTTAGACCAAGTCAAGTGAGACTTAAATGAATTAATGCCATTTACCTTAAATTTAAGCTGTCTGTCTTTAAGGTATGACTTTAGCAGATCACAAAATCTGTATGCCTGATCCCGTAGTTGTCCAGTTTCTACCGAAGCATCTACTATTTTATGCAATCAAATGCTTTCGAAAAGACATCTGAGATCAGAGTTTCAGACCATCTCCATCCATACATACATCAATCTATCGTTCATATTTTCTTTGTTCTGTTTGTTTTTACAGACTGCCCAAGGAGAAGTTAAGGTTACACTAGTCAACGGCACGAACTATTTGGCGGCGGAGTTAAAATATTTGCTATCTCATCCGACATCGCGCAGGAAAGAGATAGACGCTGTGATGAGCAGTAAGAAGCTAGATCGTGTTCGTATACACACTCATAACGCTGTGTGACGCACACATGCGCAATTTCATTGCAGAGCGCCGACAGCGCGGCGGTGTGTGTGCAAAGATTACTATAATATACTTGTGTGTGGTTGCGGTGGCGCGTATGCAATTCATTGACAACATAAACATAAAAAAATAGATGTTAGAACTTTGGATTATTACTGTGTGTAACGTAATTAGAAGGCACTCAATTTACTTGTTGTTATGCACCTATACTTACCCGCGACTTTGCCAACTTGACAATAAGATCTTTTGCGAAAATGTGAATTTACATAGATATTGTTATTATCGACAAGGTAATGTTAGATTTGACTTTTTAATTATTTTTGGCGGCGGCGACGGCAGAGCAGCGCGAGCCGCTTGCGCGCTTATTGAACCTTATGCCCTTAGTTATAAGAATGAAAAGTGTTCGAGCGTCAAGTCGGTAGATTTTACGTTGGCAGAGCGGGCGCCAGGGCTTCGCTGACTGTAGGTATCGTACCAGCGCGTGCGGAAAGCTAGGCTCTATGCGCACGGGTGTAGGTCATGTCTTTATGTTTTTGTATTTTATTGCAGGTTGTGCAAATATTACAATGTGTGTTAAATAGGTATTTACTTAACTTAGCTAGTAAGCTATAACCTACAGGCCCCCGTAAGTAGGTATTTCATACCAGCCAGAGTCAGGATAACTGCTTTTTCGACAGCGCCACTTTGATGTGAGACTTGTTTTCTAGGTAATTAGGTTCATCAAATAAAAATAATGTTATTTTGTATATTGTTTATTGATTGTTTCTTTACAATAGCAGTTTGAAATATTCTCTTTGTTATCACAATACAATCTAATAGCTTCGGGTGGCTGAGCCGAGCTTGTGAGTGTCGGCGCGCATAGTAGGTATACAAATAAAAAACTGGCCAACTGCGAGTCGGACTCGCGCATGAAGGGTTCCGTACCATTATCGCAAAAAACATCACGTTTGTTGTATGGGAGCCCCACTTATATATTAATTTTATTCTGTTTTTAATATTTGTTGTTATAAAGAAATACATCATTTGTGAAAATTTCACCGGTTTAGCTATCACGGTTCATGAGATGCAGCCTGGTGACAGACAGACAGACAGACAGACGGGCCGCGAAATCTTAGTAATAGGGTCCCGTTTTTACCCTTCGGGTACGGAACCCTAAAAAGAATCATCAAAATCGGTTCACATTAAAAAAGTATTGAGGTAAGTAACAAAAAAAATACAGTCAAATTGAGAACCTCCTCCTTTTTGAAGTCGGTTAAAAAATAGCTTCCTTTTGTGTTTGTCCGCCGCTGAAGCCGAGCCGATATCGATATAACAGATAGGTACCTACATAATAATGAACTTTCGATATAAGTAGGCACGACTATCGAAAATCTTAAAATACCTAATCTAATTGGAATCTAATATCCTAATATATACAACAGAACTCTTCAATAAACAACGGCATTGCTGATCGGGATCTCGGGATTGCTGCGATCGCAAAACTGTTTATTAGTTAGGCCTTTTGATAACATCACGTCAAGCCGGTACGCTCGCAGATGTGTACAGTTCACCCTGAAAGATACACTCTCATTGCACCGGTTATGTTAGTTTTATGTTAGGTATTCAGGTAATCTATTCAGGCATAAATTTGGGCATTTTAATCTCAGATTTTCTCTAATCTGAGATTATAGGTATTATTGAACTTGATCTTTATGTACCACAACTAAAAAAAAAAAATAACGAAGAAACAAAAACAAGAACACCGACTTCCGAAATTAGTTATTTTTCACTTTGTAGTGTTTTTATTTGGAAGTCGGTAGTATTTTTAAAAAAGATTTTCTAATTATAGATAAAGATAGGCAGTTTGTAATTTTAAAATTTTATAAATGCGCGTGAAACATTAGAATTACAAGTCTGTGTTTATTTAGGTATAAAAGTCATGTCAAGCGCCCTCATGAATTGTACAAACTAAATTCGATAAAAGATTCAACTTACCCAAACGCCATGTAAATCAGTATGAAATCCCACGAACGCCAGGGTAAGTAAAATTTCGGACCAATTCAAAATAATCAACACAACACATAAAGGAATATCGGAATCCAAAGTTCAAGCCAGGGGTCAATGTTATAAAATATTATACGAATACGTTATCGTCGATATCACAATATCAATAACATACACCGCACGCGCGTAATTACGGTGACGTATATATTATGCAGCAGACGATTGAGGCCCCTCTGGGGCAGCGGGGCGCGGGCGCCGGGCGGTAGCTAAACTAGTGAGCGTGTGTGTGTGTAGGTGTAAATGCGACGCACGCGCACCCCTCCGCCCCACTGACCGGGGAGGAAATTTGTAGCGAGATGGATGATGATTTAGAACGAAAACGAGCGCGCGAAATTTTATAAACAGACCTTTGGTAGTCTGGATATCATGAAAAAACCACTGAATGTATCTGTTCAAAATAAAATTATTTGCATTGTTGAACAACTAATCTATCCCTGTATGGAGGCCGTTTTTCAATTTTCATTCTTCTTATGGTACTTATTTGCGCCCAAAGATGCGTTAAAATTGGTGTTGAAATATGGAACTTTCGAAGCTCATAACTTTCAAGCTAATTTTTTTTTGTGCTTTTTGCTTCCATACAGGACTAGATAATGATGAGACAAATTGATATAATTTTTTATTTTGAACGTACATCGTCAAACAGTGGAGTAAAACCCAAACTACGTTTGTATGGAAGAATTTTGGACTAGTGCAACCTTAAGTGTTTATGTATATATGTTTATTCCTATGTGGCGTTCTAGAGACCAAACACGCATTGGCCGATTTTGATGATTCTTACGTAAATCGATTCGTCATAACCTTGCGAGTGTCACTGGCTACATTAAAATTGGAAAATAGAAAAATGACGGATTTTGGTCGCGATATTGTGGGGGGGCTACTTTTTCTTTTCCATCAAACCCATCTTGAGGGGTATCAAAATAAAGGGTTTTAAGAGGTTTTCAAATATATATAACACTTAAATGTACCTAATTCGAAAAAAAAATGTTAACTAAAAAGTTATAAATAAAAAAAGTTAATTCAAAAAATCAAAAAACCTGACTGCTTTTGGTGAGCCAGCTCGCGAATATGTATCCTCCGACTGTTTAATCGTAAACAAAAAGAAAATCATGCTGTGCAAGCATGATTTTCTTCTTGTTTACGATTAAACAGTCGGGATTTTTTATTTTTAGAATAACTTTTTTCTTCTGACCAATTTCTAAAACTATAAAGTAGGTATTAATTGTTTCTCACCGAGCTTCTTGTCTAGGCCAAACTCGATGTTGACTTTAGCGGCAGCTTTCTTTAAAATACCCATGGCAATAATAACTTGGATCTACAAAACAAAAATTGTTTAGTCAGTTCATTTCTCAGAAGTTTCCATGACCGGCCCAATGTATTGAAAATTGACGCAGATCAGCAGAATTAAGCCTGCATGCCTGTTTTGTTGCAAATAAATACTTTTTCTTTCTTTTCTTCTTTTAGGTCTCAAAACTGCCAAACACATTCACTTTGGTACTGCTGATTTTCAACCAAACATTCAGCTTCTGTTACCATTTCAGTAATCTCTGGATACTAGGCCCATTATCAACATCAAGATTGGCAAACAGCCTGCATCAGAGTATCTTTTTCTGTTTGTGCGATGTCAAAGTGTACATTATCAATCAGAAGCTGTAAGGACTAATTTTGATCATGTTGCCAGCAGATGACATTAATACTGGATTGACTGTACACAGCGACCACACAGCCCCTAGACGCCTAATAACAGGCAAGCGATGTCTGTCAACACATATGACTAAAAGATCATATACAGGTAATAAAGGTCGCCACTCGACAATTTCGAATTAGTAGCTACCACTTCTGTGAGCAGTAAACATTTTATCAGACGCGGAAGGCGTCCGTCAACAAAAAAAAATATTTCATAAATATTATAATGGCCTCTTGAACAATACATGGGCTACTATCAAGGTACAATGTTTACTAAAAAACCACAGACAGCTCCTGACAGCTCAAGCACCTGACAGCAGGAGTGAAAATATTTTTATTTATAAGTTTGCTCTAATCTAATATTCTAGTAATATCACCTGGGATATTTTATGTTCTCAAACTATCGTTCATCTTTACTATACTCTGATTTTTTATTCGTAGACTAAACTGACACCTGCCAATAACCTTATTTTTTAAAATATTGCAAGTGCAATACATAGTGTTGTAGGTAAGGATCAATCATAAGTGATGTGACATGAATGATCAATTTAATTTAATTTATTATTATTAATTCATTATATTCTTATTTTACTAATTGGTATAAATAAATGTTTTATGAATATAAACATAATATATTTAAATATAGCCCATGGCCTATGTCCAACAGTGGACATCTTTCGGCTGAAATGATGATGATATTTAAATAAAAGTGTTAATACACATAGTACATAAACTATTATAATGTAATAAACAAGAAATCAATAAAATAAATGCAATTGATAGAATAAAATCTGAAATAAATGAGTAGAAATTGAATAAGGGCTGCTAGTTTTATAACAAATGTAATTTTTTTGCCGTGACATCCATTTTGAATGTCCGATCTGATTCGATTTTCGATTAACTTTCGAACAATCAGGATACAAAACTATTTTTAAGTAACAATAAAGTGGCAACCCCCCAAATATATAGTAGTCCATAAAATTAAAAATCAAATTATAACTCAGTTTAATCGATGTACAACAAATGCAACATTCTATATCGAATTTGTTTTACTACTTCAAAATATTTGTTGTTAAGTAGAAGGAGTGTTTAATATATTCGGCCAGGCTACTGATAAGCAACATGCAGCGTGGTGGAACGTAACATCTATTAAATAATAAAACTAAATTATAATGATGATCAATTACTACAAATAATGAATGGTGTATGGTTAAGGCTCTTCTAAATTGAAAAAACCACCAATTGTTTGACATCCAGGACGTCGAGTCTGAATTTTTTAAAGGTAGTGGCAGTAATAGAAAGTTAAATATTCTCTGGTGATTCTAATCATTGTTTTTGTCAATTTATTGAAAATTATACAATGTATAGATTTCTCATAGAAATGACAATTACAAATGAAAATGATGACAATCTGGTAAGAATTATATGTAAAATCATTGCAATGTTGTAAGAATATAACAATTTCATGGTGATAGGCAAAAAAAATCTGCTGTTTTCGTTTGTTCGTAAACATTATATCTTTTAAGTGGCCAGTGAGAAATACCAACTCACCGGCATTCTTTCCTCGATGCCTCCAATAGGGAAGTTTATGACAGATCTGAGTGTCTGGGATCCAAAGAGCCTATCATCTGCAACATCTAACTCTCCCATTGTGTCGCGCTCTTTTCGCTGTAAATCAAAAATAAAAAATGCAAAAATCAGTATTTTAAACCAAACAATCATGACCTATGTCCAGCAGTGGACGTCTTTCGGATGAAATGATGATGATGAACCATCACATCTCTGAATTTAATTAGCTTCAAAAGATTTTTATTGGAAAACAAATAATATGTCAAACAAAAGTTAACCAGCAAGATGTTAAATCTCATATTACTACAGGGCTTATGTTTAATGTCATATGGTTTCACTAAAACTTCATTTTCGCTTTCTGCATAGACTTATATATAGCCCTTATAAGAATTGGGCTATCAAATACAAAGAATTTTTCATATCAGACTGTTTGTTCCAGAGCCAAGCCAAGGGTTACAGATGGCAGTACACAGTTCTAAGTCGATGGGTCTCTGTATTAATAGAATTCTGCTCAAAGTAAGCAATTCTGATGTTATAGCCAGATCGTCTACAATAGTTTTGGCAAGGTATGTGGAATTCAAGAGTGTTATTATTTGAGTACCTGCATCGATTCGCCTTAGTACGATTCATAAAGAAGCAACATAGGATAATTAATTTCCAAAATAACAATCAGGTTACGCAACTTACCGCGAGTGCACTTGAAGTCGAGAAACTCGCTCTCTGTATTGATTTGACGATGCATCTTAGATTCCGTGACGACTTTAATAACATGGAAGTCGTTAATTTAAGACTGAGGGCCATGATTTTGAGAAAATCTCCAGTTTTTTCTGAAAAAGTGTCAAATTATTTCAAAAATTGTCCGAGTTCGACGAACCCGATTCTTCTTATGTCGCAGACTAAAAAAGAAGAAGAAAATAACGTAGTTTATGACTGGTTGGACGGCCAGAGCAAAATGAGTTTTGAACTTAATTTCTAAGAATACAAATCGTAATATGATTATCTTGAAATACATTGTATTTATTGATAAATATAAGAATTACCTAATAATTAACTCGAACCCGGAGCCCCGTGACCGTGGTTCGATTTGATTTGACAGGTGCAGGTGGTGGTTGGCAAGAGTGGCAAGCAACGGCAAGGTTGCCAAGTGTCACAGGAGCCAACTGTTATTATTTATTAATTATCACTACATTATGCTGATAACGCTGGGTCCCAAAAGTTAGGTATACAATATAAAACAAATCAGTCAAATCTTGCAAAGAATACGCAAAAAAAAAATACAGTTTGTAGAAGACGTCTACAAAGTTTAATGATTGATTATAGACGGAAACATATGTACATGTCGTGGCGTGGCGTGGCGCAGGATCTACCAATCAAACGACTCTGTTCCAGCCTACGTCATAACACAACGAGATTTGTAGCCAATCAACTGCGTCAGAAGGCGCCACGCCACGTCACGTAAGTGTGTTTCCCTCATAAGATCTCGGATATATCAATGCATTATTAAACAAATTTAGAAAACCAAAAATTTGGGGAATGTAGTATCACCGTCTATACTATTCAAATTGATTTTGATATTTGTTTTTTTTATTGGTGGTTTATTTTTGATAGGTTATTTTGTTTATATTCTGAAGGCGGAACCACAGTTGCATGGCGTGTCGTGGCGTGTCGCGCCAGAAGCCTATCGGTTTCATACATTTAGTATGGTTAGAGGCACATTTAAGTGTCGTGGTCGTGGCACAGCGTGGCGCGTTCTGGCGTGGCGCGGACTGCACGCAACCGATTGCGCCAGAGCGGTGGTGGGGGTTATGGCGCGACACGACACGCCAGGCAAATGTGTTTCTACACTGCGTGGCTCGTAGCGCTCGTATCTCCTAGCCTAGCGGAAAGCGGACGCTTGTGTGCTGCGTGTTGAAAATGTCCGACGCAAAACACACACACACAACACAAAATCTGAGGAGTCACTTTACATGATTCATTCCTGGTAAAGAATAGTCCCTTTAGTACGTTGCAGTGTCGTTTATACTTACATTATTTCGAATACTCATACGCCTGTTCATGTTGTTTACAAGAAAATCTTGTAAAATTACAACATTATGTATGAAGCAAAACAACAAACTTTGTGGTTTTGTAGTAATACACACTGATAATAGGTACTGACGAAAATGGTACCATCGAACTGATCTGACGATGAAGCTGGACGCGCACTGAAACGCTATTAAGGCGTTTAAACAATTTATCCTAGTCAAGTTTGGGCTTAGTAGAATCTTCATGAGATTTACTTTGGCTATCAATGATTTTCATGGCAATTTGAGATACCAAAATTAAAAATAGATCAATAAAAACCTTTTTAACAAAACAATAAATGACTTCCAAAAAAAACACTACCTACAAAGTGAAAAATTACTTTCTTGTCCTAAGTCGGAGTTGAAAACGAAAAATAATAGGTACCAAAGATACCGAATATAAGTGATCGAAATGATGTTTCAAGATAATGGGCCTTCGTGCTGCCGATGATTCGAACTAGTTATTCGAGGTTTTGATGCATCGTGGTAGTGAAATGTAGAGCTCATTATTTATCGATTTCAGGTACTATCGAGTAAACGTTTTCGAGCAAGTGTTATTCGATCTAACTTCATTCGATTTCAAGTAAGGAACCCCTCGAAAACGGTCACTCACAGTGATAAATCTTTATCAAATCCACACTGCATCGTACCAAAGTGAGAGATGGGCGAGCACGACCTCTGTGATAGGCTCGAGTCACGCTTTTTATTACAGTTTTAACTTCAAAACTGAAAGCTATATAAAGCTGAATAGTTTTTTTGTATGTTTGAACGCGCTTATCTCAGGAACTACTGATTGGAATTGATTTTTTTTTTGTGTTGGATAGGCTATTTATCGAGGATGGTTATAGGCTATATAACATCACGCTACGACCAATAGGAGCCGAGCATAAATGAAAAGTATTGCAAAAACGGGCAAAATTATTCCTTTTTGACAGCTTCTGTTGCGTGCGCTGCATAGGCGGTTAAAGTTACGCAACATTCATGTATGTAGGGTAGGTCAGTAGCCAGTTGACGGGAGCGAAGCCGCGTCGGACAGCTAGTCATTAGTATAAATAAGAAACAAGAAAGGACCAAGAATTGAGCCCTGCGCCCTGATCTATAGTAACTCCCATTATTAGTATAGATCAGAGCGAACTTTTTACATTAACGTCAACGCTCTGAATCCTATTACTCAAGTATAAAGTAAGAAGATCCAGAGCACTGTTCCGGATCCCTTAGTGAATAGTGGCGGAGTTTCCCGATTAGCTTTTCATGAAGAACACATTCAAATGCCTTGGACAAATCACAAAAGATTCCCAAGGCATCGCACGTATCTTCCCATTCATTATAAATATGTCCTAAAAGCTCAACACAGTCAATCAGTAGTTGAACGACCCCTTGTGGAACCGAACTATTTGCTATGTATTTATGTTTACTAAAAATCTTTAAATTTTTTTCTTTCTTTTAATCTCAATCTTTTAATTTAATTTCTCAAATATTTTACTAAACGTAGGTAGTACTGAAATAGGTTTATAATTTAAAGGATCTGATGTATTACCTGATTCAAAGAACGGTATAATTTTACTATTTTTAATTAGGTCAGGAAAAATTTAATGAATGATACTATAAACAAAACAGCCTATCAAAAACAACAATCAAAATCCTTTTTCGTAGTACAGACGGTGTTACCTGCCCTAAATTGTCAGTTGTTCACATTTTATGATAAATGCATAGTTATAGCCAAACTCTATATATCGGTGGTTTTAAATGTTGGATATGAATTTGAACTAAGTAATTTTCGATGGCGATATTATGGGTCCGGCTACATACTCAATCTTATTTGCACAAATTTTTGCATGTTCAAACAAACATGTGCGTTAAGACGGCAAAACGGTATACCACAGAGAAAATAAAACTACGTTACGGTATACCGCACAAATGGCTTGCACAAAAGGCCAGTTTATACAAAATTTATTTACACAATAACGTATAGGGTAAATTGATTTGCACAATAATTTGCTTCACGTACGCATGTACGTGAACACGGTACAATATAATAATGCGCTAATGTTTGTACCATCCAATTTCCAATCATCTTATTTTTGCAAAAACCGTTTGCGCATGCAAATTGCTATCGACAAGTAAGCAAGAAGATGGTCTAGACTAGTTAATTTCTTAGTGAACCCATCGAAGTTGGAGTTTGTCTCGATGAGTTTTATTTATCTTATTACCACAGTAAATATTAATGATCGCATCTATCTTACTTTTAGTGAAATATCAAGTCATTGCATGCATTGTACTTTTTAGGGTTCTGTACCCTGGTACCCAAGGTAAAAACGCACTCTAAAAATTAAAGTTTTATATTTTTATTCAGGCAGATAATTATTTAAGTTTATAGTATAAAATACGTAAAAACTCCTCCACATCGTCCACCGGTCCACCGGTATTTTGCCCAAAAATTATTAAGTGACGTCGTGTGACGTACTATACCTGTCAAAGAATTTTGTTTTCGTATATAGTATGTACTAATTCCATACAATGACCTTACATTTTCTGTTGTCTATGGCTAGTTGAGCTCTTTTGCTTATATTTGCGTGAGTTTGGTAGAGTTCTCATTGCCTAATTGCCTACTTTTATTAGCAGTTCAAAATGTATTAAATATATAAAATAATTTTGGCTTGATTGATTGTTAATTTAGAGTCACAAAAATAATGATGATTAAAAAGTACATTTTACAATTTTTATGAACGCAGCTAAAGACGAAAGCGCCTCTAGTGGCAACTATGGTTACTAATCTTTCCGAATCGGGTAACTTCGGCTTTTCGTTCGGGTCAGTCACGCCTAGACTCGTTCGAAAAGCGAAACCAAATCATTCCACGGCGATGTTCGAAGACTGATGCTCTTGTCGTGGACTCCCTGAGCAAACGTGCTATTTTACTCATTGTAACGGGCTTTGATATCCGCCAGAGGTATTTTTCTAAGTATAATGTTGTGATTAAACCGTCGCTTGTGGTGTTAAGTGTTCCTTACGTTTAAGTGAAAAAAAATATACAAAGAATCTTGTGTGTGGTGCAATAGTGCTCACGGCAGTTCCCATATCTCGGATTCTAAAGGATTGTTGTTTATCCAGCAAAGAGATAATCTGTTAAAAGGTAAGTTTTACTCCATCACTGTAGTGCAGCCGACTATTCCTGGAGAAAGAACGCGTGGCGTTTATTGGAATGGCTTCCGTTTATCGACTCGCGTGCGCGGTAATGGCTGACTTTCTTTTCTCTTTCAGAAGGGATTTCGTTGATAGATATTGATGGAAATATAAGTCGGTGTCGTTAAATCGGCATTTTATCATTGGATTGTTTTTTGTGACATATGTGTGCGTAGGTGGTTGATTACACCGAGTGGGTGGAGGCAGGGAATGTAATCAAATTGTTGCGGCACGGTAGGCCTGAGACCGGTCGCGCGGTCCTCGGTCGTGCACCGTACTCGCAGTGTTGTCTATTCGATAAGGCGAGTTCCGTTTTTGAGCCCGACGAACGTTCAAGTCTTGGATGACGTGATCGGTTTTCTTATTGATCATCTAAGCTCTGCGGGCCCTGCGGCCTCCTTGTTTAAATTATTAGAGATAAAATTAGCTGTGCGGCTGCCATTATTTACATTCCATAACAGTAAACATGCTTGCTGGATAGTAATTAATAATGTGTTCGAACTTTGAACCCAATTTATGAATGAAGTTTTATGACTCATTCATCAATTCAGATTTAAAAAAATATCTTCAGGGTCACTCGTCTATGCACTCTAATGCAGTATGAATAGGCTTTAGGTTACATCATTTAATAATCTTTTTTAAAATTCTAACCATCAACTTGTACTTCTGCTTGATAATAGTTATTAAATTCGATTTATGATAAGTTGATATCATGCAATGATTTAGGTATAGTAGCTAGTACAAAATCGGAAATAATAAATTCAATCATTCTTGTAGTTATTTTAAGGAACTGGAACACTTTTTAAGTATTTTATGCAGGTTTATTCATAAAATGTACCTATATTAGTAGTACCTATTAAAATTTTATTACCAAATTATCTTGTAATAAAAAATAACTCTTCTTATTTAATTATAACTGAAAAAAAAATCTATGTTCCCCATAAATTCAAATCATAACTATCAAGTACCTTTCCAGTATTGAGTTATACCTAAAGTTCACTCACCATACAGTAAAAAAAAATTAAACAATTAGGTAATTCTCATTTTGTATGCTAACTACAAAATAATAACTGATAATAAGCTTTATATTATTATAAAATCATCCCCTTTTTCTTATCCCAATTTAATGTAGGTGCATTAACAATGTTTAGTTAACATTATCATAACTTCCAGCTATTCAGAACAGAAATACACTATTATTGTCAATGTTTTTAGCCAAACTAAAGAAAAAAAAAAAAATCTGATCTATAGTTAAAAGAAATTCAGCCAGAAACAAAGAAAAAAAATTGGTGAACAGACTGTTTCATAATCTGCCTAAGCTTTTCCCTTTGTTTGGACCGGCTTCCTCTGTACTCGGATGCAGCAACATTTTTACATGTATCAACTGCTCATCTGATCTCTACAACAGATTATTTTATTCTGACTAAATGTGTTGTTTTATGCATTTAATAAGAATAACAACCTAAAAAAACTTCTTTTGGTAAGGTCTGTTCACCAGATTCCATCATGAGACACACCTATCAAAAAGCCACCCATTGCTTTTAGCTTCCAGTAATAGGAACCTATAATCTACTTTTTTTGTCTAAGAAGTAGGTGCCTACTATGAAAATTTGTCACAAATAAATCTTTCAACTTTTCTATAGAATTTAATTCTATACCTATCAAGAAATTATTTTTATCAATTCAGATGAAATAAAGAAAATAAATTTATTAAGCACAAACATAATAAATTTAAATAAAAAATTGAGGGAGAGATAGATGAGGTAAGTAATATCTACATAGATCTTTGTAAATTATTATCTAGCTATTTATATATACTTTATTGTACACCAGAAAATACAGGAACAAAAGAAACTTTAAACTAAAAAATATAAAATGGGCGGCCTTACCACATTCCGCAATCTCTTCCAGACAACCTGGGCTCGGGCCTAGCTATTTAGCTAGTAATGTCTCAATGTGGGCAAATGCTTCCTTCTCCCTTTTCTACAGACATCTGTCCATTGGCAGTGCAGACAGCAGACCAGGCATTAAAGATTAATCAGCTGTAAACATTCCAACTGCTAGGACACAGGCTTCTTCTCTGTGAAAGTGATGGCCATAATTCACTATGCAGTCCAGTTCGGGTCGGTGGAACATGTTTCGAATTTTGGTCCAAGAACATTGTCAAAATGTAGTCTGGTTTTATCATAATGTGTTCTTTCACTGTTTAGAGCAGAAATAAATTACCTACTTAGTGCAGGCAATTTGCCTGATAGGGTGAGAAAACTTAACTCAACCATATTGCAATTTTCAAAAAAATGTGTGCTTCTCAATAAGTAATATTAATCATTTTAACATAAATCTTTTTAGACTATAATTTTTATAATGATTTTGTATGGTTTTCATTGTCATTTTTTCTTTTGGGTTCAATGAGTCCTCACTATGTTTTCATGACTAAGAGCTTCGGGTGACTTCAAACTACTAGATCGATACGCCCGCCCTGGGCGTTAAAAAGGTAAAATGAATCAGGCAAATCAAAATTGATAAATATTTCGTGATAGTTTAAATGTCTAATATTTTTCATTTGTCGTATTCGTTCAATAAATAATTATAAAATTAATTACGCAACTTAGCAAGATTGGGAAATATATCGTCAAAAGTCGTCTAAATAGTTACTGCCAAAACCTCGAAAGAAAACATCGTGAAAATACCCATCATATTTTAGATCGAAACAATCGAAGACATGCAACAACTAGGTACCAATCTGCACTGTGCCCTCGTGGTGGAATACAGCCTGCTCCGACTCACAGAGAGGAGCCCTGTGTCACAGCAATCAGAAAATTATGCTTTGCCAAAAGCCCCAAGTAATTACATTTTCGTAAAGAAATTTTCATCCAAAATTGACCAGAGGGACAATCACAAAATCAACAAATGCCTTCACAGAACGCCAGTAACAAAAAACGCATTGTGATGAAATAGGTTACGAGTTAATGCCGTTCAAATCCCTTGCATGGTGGCCAAGAATGTAAAGTGGAGTAGGTCATTCGAGATGGGTCGACGACACCGAAACCCACTTGGTAGCAAGGATCACTGAATGAGAGAATACTATGAGATGTATTCGGCAATTTTTGAAAGAACTCTTTGTATTCTCGCTTTAAGAAAATATTTCGGGGCGAGCGTAACATTGACACGTGTTTAAAGGTCACAAATGCAATGCCAAGAAATTCCTCTTTTACGATACCTACTACTCTTTAATTTGTTTGCCCTCTTTTTGTCAGTTTCTCCATCATGCCAAAACTGAACAAATAAGCGAAAAAATCGAAGTCAAAGGTCAACCGATTGAAAGTTTAAAGATTCAAAGTCTGTTTCACTAATTCCTGTCGCGTTTATCTCTCTTAGTCTTGTCGTTTATCCATTGTTAAAGATCATTAACAAGCACAAATAATAAAATATCATTAGCTAATGCCGAAGTCTTTAGTAAATAATCCAGAAAAATAGAACAGTCTCTTTTGCAATGAGTAAAAGCTGCAAGATAACGGCTAACGGTCTCATCTATCACGTTATGTAATTACATTTGACACATCATTAACTTATCGCGTCCATCTAATTGGCTTGTAAGTTAAATACAAACAATATTTTTTGAATTAAACTTGTGAAATATGCCAAATGGGCTTTATCGTTTTAGGGTTCAAATAATGGAACGTAAATCATCGCTCAAACTGAGCCCTAAGGGGCTTTAACATGCCGTTTGTTGTTTCAGGTCTCGACCACGAGCTCGCAGCGCTGTAACCGCACTATGAGAGTGCGTCTCACAAGCTTATGATCTCAATATAGAACAAAATACACGTTTGAAGCCGGCATCCTACACCAAAATGGCATTTCTGTGAGTATACATTACTCGGTGTTTCGAATTCTCGATGTTTTTCGTTTCTCCGATCTTTTCTTTTTCATTTTATCGTTACGCTACCACGTTCACTCCCTCGTTGCGAACAGCATGCCAAATTATTATTTTAGTTATTCCCCTTTATGATGATGCTGAGGCTTTCGTCGGCGTGTGACTTATATCAGTGCACTGACCGCGTCGGGGTCGCCCGCGCTATCCTGGTACTAACCTATTTTTAACCGGTTCATTGATTAGTCACCGGCTTATGAGTTAGTTGAGCTGCAGTGATTTAACTCAACAAAGGGCTTAGTTATCAGTAGCTCACGCTCGCAAATGTTTATTATTTCTGCATGTCAACGAAATATATTCTGGAAGCATTATGTAATTATATTGATAAAATTAATGTGACCGAAAGATTGCATAGTCGAAAGTCAATAGTGACCATATTTCGTAACGTTTCACCAAAAACAATGTATGTATATTGTTTAGTAAAAATAGGTTGGTACCGATACCGTTTATCTAGGATGAGGGCGACCGAGTGTCCCCGCAACACTTCGTGAATTCGCTCCGACCGCACTGGACCTCTCCGAGCCAATACGTGTACTCGTGCGCACTGCGGTTAAATCAAATCTTGAAAAATAATGCGCGATAGGTCCTCATCGTTGAATCGTTAACAGGCTTCACTGTGGACCATTGTATAGTAGCTCATAGGCGAGTAGCAGGCGGTGGAGCGGTGCGGTGCGATGGGAACGAAGCGGCGACAGCGGCTGGTCCGGCGCACGGGCGCGGACAGTGCGCCTGAGTGGGTGTCTCGCGTTGCAGATGTAAGGGGCGGGCGGGCGGCAGCAGTGCGACGAGCGGGCGGCGGCGCGCGCGGTAGAGTGCCGGCCACATGCGCCCGCGCCATGTGGCGCGTGCTGCTGGCCCTGGGGGCCGCGTGCGCCGCCGCGCGCGCCTCGCAAGACGTGGTCCTCACCTTCAGCGACCCCGTGACGGCGCCCTACTCGTTCTTCAATCATCTGGCCGTCGATCGGAATACCGGCCGGGTGTACGTCGGCGCTGTCAACAGAATCTACCAACTCTCCCCCGACCTGGAAGTCGCACAGTCGATCATCACGGGCCCCGTCAACGACTCCGCCCTCTGCACCTTCGACTGCCCCTCTAATTATGTGAAAAAACCCACGGACAATGTGAACAAAGCTCTAGTGATTGACTACGCGACCAGCCGTCTAATAACGTGTGGTTCGGTTCTGCAAGGGTTGTGTTCTGTACGAAACTTGAATAATATTTCTCACGATGTGCGCGAAGTGCGTGAGCCAGTGGTGGCGAACAATGCGACAGCTTCCACAGTGGCGTTCATCGCGCCGGGACCGCCGAATCCTCCGATGACTCAAGTTATGTATGTAGGCGTCACTTTCACAGGCAACTCGCCATACCGCTCAGAAGTTCCTACTGTGAGCAGTCGCTCACTCGAAGATGATCGTCTATTTATGATAGCTAGAACGGCGGTTACGACTGGTACGAGGATGTTTGTCAATTCGCTATCTCGCGAACGCTATCCTATTAATTATGTCTACGGTTTCAATTCGGAAGGATTCAGTTACTTTTTGACGACACAGTTGAGAGGTGTTGGATCTGACACTTATTACAGCAAATTAGTCAGAGTTTGTCATGATGATGAGAATTATTATTCTTATACTGAAATCCCAATGTCATGTACCGGAGAAGGCGGTGGTAATTATGGCTATAATCTGGTGCAAGCAGCATTTGTCGGAAAAGCCGGATCCGTGCTAGCGGGAGAACTGGGAATAACTGCTCAACATGACGTGCTGTTCGCTGCATTCAGTCAGAGTGAATCAATCAATACTAACACTCCTTCCGATCTATCTGCGTTATGCGTTTATTCGCTCAAAGCTATTCGACGTAAATTCATGCAAAACATAAAGACTTGCTTCAGTGGCAACGGTTCCAGAGGTCTTGACTTCATATCACCGTCCCACGCATGTATTGGAACAAAGCTACAATCAATCAGCGAAGATTTCTGCGGTCTAGATGTGAATACGCCTCTGGGAGGCGAACAACCAGTGGAAGCAGTACCAGTGGCAATATTTTCGAAGAGGCTAACAGCGGTTGCGGCGACGGCCACCGGCGACTACACTGTTGTGTTTGCCGGTACCGCTCAGGGGCACCTCAAGAAGATCGTAGTCGAGAGCGCCACCTCCGCGTTTGAGTACGGAGACATCGTCGTCGACGAGGGCTCCGCTGTCAACAAAGACTTGCATTTCGATACTCAATTTATGCATTTATATGTAATGACTGAACGTAAAGTGTCTAAAGTGAAAGTTCAAGAGTGTAGCGTATATAAATCATGCTTAACATGTCTCGGAGCCAAAGACCCGTATTGTGGATGGTGTTCTTTAGAAAATAAGTGCAGCTTGCGATCGGACTGTCAAGACGCAGCTAAAGATCCACTGTATTGGATCTCGTACCGTAGCGGCCGTTGTACAACTATTACTCAAGTAACACCAAATCAATTGCAACGAACGACTGCTAGGACATTAGATTTACTTATCGAAAACTTGCCAACGCTCAATGGACAATTCTTATGTGCATTTACAGCCTTAGATCGTACTCTCATAACCAATGCTACTAGGAAGCCTTATGGCGTTAATTGTACCACTCCGCGTACCGACACGCTGCCCTCAATCCCCACCGGTCAGCATCACTTTACGGCGAAGCTGTCGGTGCGCACCACTCAAGGGCCTGATTTCGTTGCTACCAACTTCACGTTTTTCGACTGCAATACGTACAGCTCGTGCACGCAATGCGTCAGCTCCTCCTTCCCTTGTGACTGGTGTGTCGACGGACACCGGTGTACGCATGACACTGCCGAAAACTGCCGAAACGATATACTAGTCACTGGTGTCAGTAGAATCGGTCCCAGTTATCGTTCAGGGCCCGGCTTCTGTCCCACTATAAATTCAACGTCCGACGGTACAAACGAGATTTTAGTTCCATCCGGTGTAAAGAAAGCTATAAAAGTTAAAGTTCATATAATAGGTCAATTTATCGTTCAGACAAGGTTCGTTTGTCAATTCAATATAGAGGGGCGTGTGACTCATGTCAACGCTCAACTCCTTGCTGACACGATTTACTGTGAAGCCGTTGAATTTACTTACACATCGCGTGCTCCAAATATTACTGCTTCTTTCGCTGTTATATGGGGAGGTTCGAAGCCCTTAGATAATCCGGATAATACTCATATTCTTATTTACCGTTGTAATGATATGGCCGATAACTGTGGCATGTGCCTCGCACTCCCAGAGAAATTTGGATGTGGTTGGTGCCAAGGATCAGATCGATGCGAAGTTCAAGAACAGTGTGGTGTTCCCAGTGTATGGTTGAATCGTACCCAGACTTGCCCTAACCCAGAGATTCACTCCTTTCGACCCCAGTTAGGTCCTTGGGACGGAGGTACTAATATCACTATTGAAGGAATTAATTTAGGTCGCAATATATCTGATATTTATAACGGCGTTACTATAGCGGGTATCAAATGTCAGCCAATAATTGAACTTTACGTCAAAACGAAGCAAATCGTGTGTACCGTCGACGGTCCGGGTGAAGAAGTGCCTCGAGACGGCCCCGTGGTCGTTCGCGTCGCAGATTATCGCGGAGAATCTAAACACCACTATGCGTTTGTGAATCCAAAAATCAATTCAATTCAACCAAAATATGGCCCACAATCTGGTGGTACTAAACTACGTATTACGGGTGAATATCTCAACGCAGGGAGTAACATCCAAGCATTTATAGACGACTTGCCGTGCGCTATACTGTCTGTATCGCACGAGGAAGCCGTTTGTAGAACTAGTCATTCGTATCAAATTAAAATGGGCACGTTGCGAATGCGTTTCGATAACGGTATGCGAACTTTAGAGAGAGAAAAGTTTGAATATATGGAGGATCCTATTGTCGCGTCCGTAGAGTCCGGCCCACCACTAACGACTCAAAGAAAACAACCCAAGGGTATCCCATCCGGTGGAATAAACATCAAAGTGACCGGACAGAATTTCCACACAATTCAATTCCCACAAATATACGTGTATCACGATAACCGTCCTTATATCGCACCTTGCAACAGAGTTGATTATCAATCTCATCTCATTTGTGAATCTCCAGGAATAGAAAGTGCTGGTCTCAATCTGGATCCGGATAGACCCTTAGAATTAGAATACGGTTTTAATATGGACGATGTACAAAGTGTGCAAAATCTCACTAGCAAAAGGGGCGAAGCATTCCTTCTTTATCCAGATCCTCTTTATGAGAAATTCGACGAAGACGTCAAGTATTATAAGTCTGAATATTTAACAATAAACGGCCAAAATCTGGACAGAGCTTGTACTGAACTCGATGTAGAGGTTCATATAGGCGATAGTTTGTGTAACGTGACATCGTTGTCGCGGCATCAATTGACGTGCCGTCCGCCTTCGCGAGATGAACTTCCAGACGGCGTAGATACACCCGAAGTTGTAGTCAGAGTCGGACGTGCCCTCACGTACAAGATTGGTAAATTATCTTATTCATCGCAGGCTGGCCTCCAAGCCGCCATAGGCAAGCCAGCTTTAATAGGCATCGGCGTCAGCGCCGGTATACTCCTTTTGATATTTTTCGGATTTTTAGTTATGTATAGGAGAAAATCTACTGAGAATATTAGGGTATTAAAAAATATGCAAGAGCAAATGGATATTCTAGAGTTAAGAGTAGCTGCTGAGTGTAAAGAAGCGTTTGCAGAGTTGCAAACAGAAATGACCGATTTGACTGGAGATGTGACTGGCGGTATACCTTTCTTAGATTACCGTACGTATGCTATGAAAATATTGTTCCCTAACATCGACGACCATGCCGTCCTGCAATGGGAGCGCCCAGAGCTTATTAGAAAAGACAAAGGTCTCAGAATGTTTGGGCAGCTAATTATGAACAAAACATTCCTTCTATTATTTATTCGTACTTTAGAAAGCAATAGATATTTTTCAATGCGCGATCGTGTTAATGTAGCTTCTCTTATTATGGTTACTCTTCAGAGTAAGATGGAGTATTGTACTGATGTATTAAAGACATTATTAGCGGAGTTAATAGAAAAGTGTATGGAAGGAAAGAATCACCCCAAGTTGTTATTAAGACGTACCGAGAGCGTCGCTGAAAAAATGCTGAGTGCTTGGTTCACTTTCCTGTTGTATAAATTCCTTCGTGAGTGCGCTGGCGAACCACTGTACCTGTTGTTTAGGTCGATGAAAGGTCAAGTCGACAAAGGGCCTGTAGACGCGATAACTTCTGAAGCACGATATTCCCTAAGCGAGGAAAAGCTCATTAGGCAGTCCATAGATTTCAAACCTATTTCCGTTAGCGTGTCGATCTCACAACAGACATTATTCGTTAGTGGTTTAGAGGCTACGACTGAAAACGTTCACGTTAAAGTTCTCGACTGTGATACGATAAGCCAGGTGAAAGAGAAGTGTTTAGACGCAATTTACCGCGCCACTCCGTACTCCCAGAGACCAAGTCGTGACGACCTCGACTTGGAGTGGCGCACGGGCGCCTGCGGAAGGCTGATCCTCTACGACGAGGATAGCACTACTAAATGCGAAGGCGAATGGCGCAAGCTCAATACTCTTAATCATTACCGCGTACCAGACGGTGCCTGTCTTAGTCTCGTTGCTAAACAAAGTTCCGTATATAATTTATCCAACATGGAAAAGAACGACAAGTCCCACACGTATGAAACTCTTAACCGCGGTAAATACGGCTCGGCTAGTCCACCAGCCAGCCCCCTCAAATACGAACATGGAGGCGGTTTCAAATATTGGCATTTAGTGCGCCACCATGACGATGACGCACGCAAAGAGGGAGACCGTGGCAATAAAATGGTCTCGGAAATATATCTCACCCGTCTTCTTGCCACCAAGGGCACTCTGCAAAAATTTGTCGATGATTTGTTCGAGACTATTTTTAGCACAGCGCATCGCGGCTCGGCACTTCCTCTGGCTATAAAGTACATGTTCGATTTTCTCGACGATCAGGCGTTGCAGCACACGATCTCCGACCCGGAGGTGGTGCACACCTGGAAGAGTAATTCCCTTCCGCTACGTTTCTGGGTCAATCTGATTAAGAATCCTAACTTCGTTTTTGACGTTCACAAGTCCAACACGGTAGATTCTTGCTTATCAGTCATCGCGCAAACGTTTATGGACTCGTGCTCCACGTCCGACCACATCCTCGGTAAAGACTCGCCGTCGTCTAAGCTTCTTTACGCGAAAGACATACCAGTATACAAGGAGTGGGTGGAGCGTTATTATGCGGATATTAAGTTAATGCCAGCGATATCCGATCAGGATATGAACGCTATGCTCGCGGAGGAGTCGCGTCTCCATACTAAAGAGTTCAACACGAACTGTGCGCTGAACGAGCTGTACGCCTATGCAGAAAGGTACAACGAGCAGCTTACGGTGACCCTCGAGGAGGACGAGTTCTCGCAGAAGCAGCGGCTCGCGTACCGCTTGGAGCAGGTGCACGGGCTCATGTCGCACGACTATAACGTGTGAGCGCCCTGCGCCCTGCGCCCTGTGGGAACCCGTGCCACCAACCCCACCGCCCTGTATATAAAGCCCCCGCACATATCTATGCTGGCAAATATTGTATATATTAGATAGTGTACAGTCATTAATATTGTAATTTTTGTATCATTTCTGCGGTCCGATGTCGTTTTTTAATTTTATATAATGAAATTTGTATTAATTTTACACGACGAGCTCGGCCGGCCGCGGTCGTGCCACAGTAAGCATCGTAAATAAATTGTGTATGTCTGTCTATGTGTGCTCGCGTCGTACGAGTTAATGTTACGTCGATCGGTGTAAAATGTGTGTCGCAAACGAAATCGCATGTGAGCTCGCCGGCGAGCGAGGCCGTCGCTCGCCGACGGGCGATTTTAAAATTTGTACTCACTACTTAACGAAATATCCGACAGTGATGCCCTGAACGATTCCAATAAATAAATATCGTCGAATATAAACATTTTGTTTGATTTGTCGGCGGTAGAGCAGCGCCATGGTCGCGCACGACGAAAGCCCCCGCGTCTCGGCAGCTGTCGGCAGGGTGAGCGCGGTACGGCCATGCCGCCTCGTCTCGCTAGCTCGCGGAACCCTTGTCGGTCGCGTCACTCAACTGTGGTGTCCAGCACGTCACATCTCATATCACCAATCATGTGTATGTCGTTCGTTGAGGCACGTCGAGCCCACGAGGGTTGTTCGCGCGCCGCGCGGCGAGACGGTCATGGATCAACCTACGCGGCCCTGCTGTTTCAGCCGGTACGTGCGGATCGTGGCAAGAACGACATTCGCGGTCGTCAACAACCTTTACTGCATCCCCGCTTACGTGGTGTGGATGATGGCGCTGCGACTCGTCAGACCTTTGTACGCCCCTCTCTATTGGAAGATCGAAGGACTCATGTATCACTGGCTGCTGGCGATGGTCTCCTTGTGGTCCTGGACGGCTGGATATGAACGTAAGTCAGTTTTCTTGTTCGGAGACGGCGCGCCAAATATCACACACCGACTGGTTAATGTCGGTTCCATAAGCCTCTATTTGTGGAAGTAACTACGTTTAGTTTTGAATAGTATAATTAGCATTTGTGTGGTAATGTTCAGATTGCGTTTAAGATAAGTAAAAAGTGTATGGAAGCTTAAAACTTTTACCATTGTTCTTTATGGACCGCATTGTTGGAAAGAGGTATGCACAAGAGTTTTGTCATATGGCGCGCCTCTCATAATACACAAAATGAGCTCTGCAAATTACTGTACTTAAATCTATGAAGCTTATTATCCGAATACTGCTACAATGGGTAATTTAACACGAAATAAAAGTTACGCATTAGTGAATTCCGCTTGCATTACGAGACTATACTTTCAAGGAACTTATTAAATCGGCGGTAACTCGGCGGACGTAAATGTAATGTATGTAGATACCTATGTAAAGCAACCGGATATCAAAACAATGGACCCTTGCCGGCGCTTATTGTAAACTTGTGTAAGGTACGCTGATTTCAAGAACGATTCCTGCGACAAAGGTAAGTACAAATCTTTTTATAGTTAATCGGATAGTGGTTAAACGAATTTGTCGTTCTCAATTTGACCAAATCGACGTCTAAATAGCTGCCATGAAGTCATCATTGGTCTGAATTAACCAGACGATACTTTGATGTTTATACTAACATTAACATTAGAAACGGGATATTTACCATGTTTACTGTTTATTGTGAGTTCCCGATATTTCGGTGCTGTTGCAAGCACCATGATCACGGATAAACTGAAAAGTCATTGCGGGTGGGTGTTTATGAGGAGACATATCGGTCTACCCTCTTTTTTGTTCGTTTTTTGCACTCAGTACCGCTACCACTGTCACTCACAACTCGATTCTGTTCTCGACACACGAAACTCACGGTATCCACTCGCGAACTTATTTCGGCACTTTTTCGGGTTTTACACAGCTGAACCACTGGATTCCAAGCTCTCGACAGTTGAAACCCATCCTCCCGGTTGAGTCAGTCCGGTCAGTTTATCCGTGATCATGGTGCTTGCAACAGCACCGAAATATCGGGAACTCACAACAAACAGTAAACTTTGATGTTTATGTCATTTAACTGCTATCTCACATACTGCTGGATTAATTTATAACATCTAGTCTGGCATATTACCCTTGATAAATAAATACTATAAACTAAAACATTATGGCACAACAGTTTTAAACTACGCTATCTTATCTTCAGATTTATGATATAATTTAGGAAATATTCAGGATTGCTTCTGTGACCACTTAAAATTGGTTATGCAAACGCTGTTATCATAAAACGACTCGCATTATTATTCTCACACATGCTTCGAACACCATGACTGGTGTCTGTAGTGTACTAATGATTCATTGGATCAGGTGACTCGTCAGGGGCACATGTTGTTTGCAAGGTGACGCAACACAGCATCTACAGAAAAACTACGTAATCCGTTAAATTGCCGATGGATGTAACTTCATTCACGCGACTGCAAGCTTAATCGCGTTGTAAAAGTGGGCTACTGTCCGGACACGTCTGGCGACAACAAAACGGATTACCGACCAATCGTAGATAATACGCTTAAGTAATACGTTACTCAATAGTATAAATTAAATTTCGCATGTGGCCAGTATGTCAGCTAAGTAATTGATTTTCGAATTTCGAATGAACAATAGTGTTTCGAAACGTTCTGGTTACGACCGCTCGGAGACCGGTCGTGGATGGCGCGCGCTGTATTGACCTTATGCGGCTGCGTAGTTTATGCGCGGCCGCCTGAGGACGGTCGATGACCGTCGCCGCCCGCGCGCAGCCCCCGCTCTAGGAATGCTACCCCCCCTTCCCCCCACACGTCACGTTGCATTTCGAGTGGCGAATTTGCATGGTGTTGTCGAGTCAGCGCGCTCACGATCGACATTTCAAGTTGCCGAGATTTTACACGTGGTGAAAGTACGATGCTGGATTGGATTGGTTCGTTTTTCACGAAGCGGTTAACCGATTTAGATCATCGCTTGATACAGTTTTTAGATTGATGGTTTGCTAAAATAAGTAGGTTGTTTACCACGCTTTCGCTTCTAGTTTATTCTAAAGAAAACTGCAAACAGTTTCACTATCTATTTCTTTAAATCAATAGCTTCGAACAGAACATAATAACTTCAGATCGGGTCCGATTCCACTCCTTATTAATTCAAGCCTCCAAACTTGACCTAAACCACACATCGTCAGCCCATTCAAATTCCGTTCACACCAGACCTCCGGAGATAAATTAACATTGAAAGACTTAACACAAACAAATGGTATTCAGACGGTGTCCACCTACAATCATTATTGGTGGATTGCGTAGTATCATTCTTGGAGTTATAAATTCCTTTCGGTACATCCTTCGATTGTGGCGGTTCGCGTTTCAAATTGAGACCTTCCTGTACTAAATCAGGCGGCTGGTGCGTGCGACGGAGATCTTGGAAAAAGGTCCCTAACGTGGCGAAAATGACGCTTATTGCGATAATATTGGGGTCAGAACGCCAGATGTTTGCAGAACTTGTATTACTTCCACGCATCTGCAAACCTGGTATGTATTATTTATGTTTGTAAGTCATTACATACTGCTCCAGTAATTAAGAACTATGTTATATGTCTTGTTAACACGCAAAGCTCATTCAATCGTATAATAAAAACAGCGGTTGTATGACTTGTATGTTTTTTGTTCCTTTTTTTTTTCATAATCATAGCATAGCTGTAACATGCTATAGTTTAGTGGCGCTTGCGCATTCGTAAGTTATGGAATCTTTACAAAATAATACAATGACAAAAAAATTAAATGGCCTGTATACTGAACGTTATTTTGTGTTGACAATTGAACTCACGCGATTTTGAAACACGATTGATAATAACAACGAAAATTGTTTGAAAATAGCTCTGACCATCATGAAAACATAACCGGTATGACATTGGTTCAGTCACACGCCAAAATAACAATGGTATTGCGATGAGTGACGTCATTTCCTTGTTATACAACATTTGTTCTAAAATTCGCTGTGTAAAAATGCTTCAGCAGTTACAAATATTAGATGACTAGGTTAAAAAGGTGTTTTGACATGACATAATTTAAAAGTAACGAACTTTTTGACATGTTTCGCGATTCCGGTCTTACGCATGATTGGGTTCCATCAAATTGGAATGGTTCAAATAAAATAAAAAGTTGTTTAGAATTACTATAAAAAAAACATTCAGGTAGGCATCTACTTTTTAATGAATGAAAGCCTGGGTATTGAAACATGGAAACAATTAGGTACTAGGTAACGTTTGTAATACCGACAAAAACCTGACTTAAGGCAATTTTGTTACTTGATATAAAAAATAGTTTTGAAATAAGTATTCACTCCAAATGTTTTTACTAAGCTTTACCTATAGGTATGTGAGGTAACAGCAAAATCTACTTTTTTAGCAACTTAACTGTAAGCCGTTTTTAGGAACCTCGTCTGAGCTCTTTACTAATTCTATTTGCCCACCAACACAATCATGAAGTAACCAAATACGCTGACACGACTTAACACTCCTTAACACTCCATTGTATCTTCCGGTAGGTAGGTAAATAAGGTAAACGAGTATAACATTCCTCTAGAAATACACAAATCAAGACAGCTGGTATCAACCGAGGCAGACTAACAAGACGTAAAATCTAATTTTAGAATGTATTATTTTTCCATCATGCATGATTCACGCATCCTGCATATGAAACGGCCATTGATTGGTCAGTAAAGTACGATAGTATATTTTTATGTCTGATTCATCTTCCGGTCAATGTGGCGCCATTTTTCTAACCGGCTTTATTTACCCGTTAATAGTTCAATACTGGTTTGATTTCCGTCGGATTATGCAGAAAGTTGGTCTAGACCCGTTAGGTGATTACCATGAAGGTGTAACCTACCCTAGTCTTATGCACTATGTATGAATACAGTAGGTAATTGGGTACATTAAAAAGTATTTTTTGTAATACTTCCAGTAAGATCCTAAAACTATAATTTTAGCATTTACCGACTGGGATTGAAACAACCTCGAGTTCTACCTGTAGGTATCTGACACAACTGGAAATTCGTGATCGTCATCTTGCTGCTCCTGAAGCGTCTCCACATGGACCACTCCTGTGCTTCTCGCATCCAGCGGACAACTAATTATTAGGTATACATGTAGTACATTACATATCGTAATATTTCTACAATAAATTAAAACCTTTTAAAATAATTTATATTGTCCCCGATAAGACCTCATGCCTCTTCCAATCCAACCCCCTTATCATTTCCTGATAAAACCACAGTAGCATACAGTACCCAAAGGGTACCAAGTATCCTGGTCATGTTTTTTACTGTTATCGCTTCTGCTTATCGTACAAGGAAAAACAGATAGGAATGATGGATAGATAGGAGTCGTAGATGGATTATAGGATACGACGAAAAAAAAAACCCGACTGCTTAAGAAGCGAAATAAAAATCTGTAAAGAAAAAATCATGCTGTGCAGTCATGATAACTAAAAAGATTTATTTAGAACTTTTTAGTTATCATAATTTTATCGTATTACTTTTAAAGATGCAAGTAATAAATTTCTTTAATCACCCCTTAAAACCTTTCATATTGATTTTGGATTGGCATAAAAAAATTGGGCCACGCACATTAAGGCGCCCAAAATCCGCCATGTTTGGTTTTTTACTTCAAAAAGAAGGAGGTAATCATTAACTTTACCTATCTATGAACACTTCGGGCGGTCAAGATGTATATAACAATGTCTTATAATTGTATAAATCAGTCTAGCGGATTGAAATATATGAGGTAATAAAGAATATTACATACATACATACAAGATGCGCGCGTAAAACGTAACCGTTTCATTGCGGTCGGGTACAAAGACTAATTGTATAAAAAAAAGTAACAGCCAGTGTTATCCCTTTGCTAGGCAAATTGAAGGCAAAGGTCACAGAATTTAAGATCATCCAGGTTCGTCCAAGGAAAAGATTCCTGAGCTTCCTCAAACCAGCTATTGCAGTAGCTACTGAGGGAAGTAACCGGATGCGTCCAGATCATCTCGTATGTCTTCCAAGATGCTAGAAATGATTCTTCATAATGCCAATTTTCTAATAGATTAGTTATTTGTTTTAGTTTCCAATAGCAATCCGCAGATATTTCAAATTCTGTGAAACAACTCTGTCTTAATTAAAAGATATAAATATTATTTTCTTTGTTCGACGCTAATGTTAGATGCTAGTAGTTACTGTAAAAACTTCTTGTAAAAATACTTATTGTAAAAATCTTCAAACAATAGGTACTCCTGTTATGATTAGCGCTGACATAAAGATATTGTTCATCAGTTACTAACAAAGTGATTTTCATTGTGAAGAAAAAAAAAAAAATAAAGATACCTACATATAAAGAATCTAATCCAACCAAAGAACCAACTGTTTTACTTAGTGACTAATATTGACTTTAGAGGGCTGGAGAGCAAAACTGACTAACTCAATTACCCACATAAAAAGACTGACAAAATAAATAAACACAAAGTAAAATGTAACACTTTTATTCAGTACCTAGTAAAATTCTGTGAAATGTGTCCTATATTTCATAATATTCACTCTTCCGCATGTATCCAAGCTAAAAGCACCGTATTTTCATTTCAGAACGGAACACAATTCACGAATTTATTATCCACTACCGCTGCATCTAGATAACTTTCTAGTTTCCCTGTTCAGTGCATCAACAGAGATGAGCAACTGTATTATTTCCTGCAATTACATCTACAACGGAGATGCAATCCAGATCTGTTTCCGTTCAGAAACGTAGATAAAACTTGCGAGTAGAGTCGCGCATGTTATATACGCGTCCTCGTTCTAAAACAGTCGTTTCTGTGCGTCAAGGACGTTCGCGTTGTGTAGGTACTCGTACTGAGAGATCGTGACAATTCGTGATAGCGACTTTTCTCAATTGAAACAAGTGTATCGTTCCGTATATTGCCGCGCAAACGATCTTCCCCCGTACCGGAGAAAACGTGTACTGTAAACTCGTTTTAGATACAATCTCTTGGTACGCGGGTACGTAAGCTAACTACGGAGGTAACAAAGAACTGGTTTGCGCCGCGGTTTTATGGACCATCTTTCAGTGAGGCTGGGGAACAACTAATTTTAGAGTCGCCCGAGCCCCGATCGCCGTTTAATGAGCACTTAACTTCGTCTTTGACTTTGAATGCCGAAGTTCCTGTTGCCTTGAGTATTTATTGTTTTAGGTTATGTAGGATAAGGATGCCTAATTGCCTAGGAATTTGTTCACTTTAGACATTGCTTATTTCTGTCTGTGTTGTTCATACTCTTGTATGTTATCATGTAATGAGTCGCGAGTTACAAACAGTGATAAGAAAAACACACCTGTAATTAGGTCCACTTATTTATCATCCCGCACAATCTTAATTAAACTGCTGCCAACCTAATACTTCATGGCTAACAGTAAAATTTTATTAACTTTCTACCCATCACAAACCATTTCAAATATGAAGAACATAGCTGTACTTGGAATACTATCAAACAGGTAAAAAAAATAAACAAAATAAATCGGCAACAAAGAGCATGTGCCGTCTGTTTTTTTATTTTCCTCTCTCGACTCGAAAAGGTATTGTAGAACATCAGTTTCAATATAAAACTCGACGTCAAACATTAACTTGAGACATGTGCGTACATTAGTACACCACAAAAGCACTAGAGCAGAGCGAGTTCTTGCAATAAAACCACATTGGCCGTGTGTTGCTGTCTGTCCGACTTTCTAACGAATAGGAGGGCACATATCATAGTGTGTGTGTTTGTATACATGTAGGACCATTGTTTGGCCCGGCATAGTATCCGTATGGTATGTCTGATCATGTTTTTTGAGCGCACAAAGATGGACGACATTTTTGAAAAGCGAAAGTGCGAAGGGCTGTGGGCCCAGATTTAACTGCGTTGCCAAATAAGGAATGGTCCAATAAGGTGGAGTTCCGAAACTGGTACGTACTTCAGTGTGAATTATTAGCTGGGGCCTTTTGTTTCGGGCATATCAGTGGTTTTATTGAGTCCTAGTTAAAC
Source organism: Anorthoa munda (assembly GCA_945859665.1). Classification (NCBI taxonomy): domain Eukaryota; kingdom Metazoa; phylum Arthropoda; class Insecta; order Lepidoptera; family Noctuidae; genus Anorthoa; species Anorthoa munda. The sequence continues at coordinate 23,599,660 of OX243910.1, forward strand.
GTTGGCACTCCGTATTTACTTCGTGCATTGAGGACTTAAAGGCAAATTTAAACAATTGGGTTGGACACGCCTGAGAAGTATTTGCAATCAAATTCAAAACTTCAATCGTTTTGAACAGAACGCTTGATTCTAAATAGTTGAATAGTGTAACCACGAACGCATCCGAACTCCGGTTCAAAATCCCGCCGTGCAATATGGCGGTAATTATTTCCCGAGCACCCGCTTCAAGCGCTTCGAGCGCTTTAACAGGAATTCCAAGTATTAAACATTCAAACTAAAATCCGCTTCATAAATACGGGTCTTATCCTAATACCCTTTCATTATAATTGTTTGCGTTCGTATTACTCAGAAGTGACGAAAAGGGCATGAAATTAATTGGTGAAGGCTGACTCATTCCGCAAGAGATTTCTTTAGACGAAGTTAGGGTTGCTACTGGCAGAAAACGAAGATAGGAAAATGTAATTTAAGGGACATTTCTGGGCAATTTCATGTTCAAATATGTCGAATTGCATCGCATTGCGTCTATTAGCACGTACCTACATGCAATATCGCTAAGTAAAAATCGCTTATTGGTGTTGTATAAATTAAATTGCGTCGAGCCATCAGCATGGGCGCTGGGTATTAATTTACACAAAGCTGAAATCATCATTTATCAAAAAAAGTAGATTTTTTGAAAATCAAAAAAAGACCCGACTGCTCAAAAAGCGAACTAAAAAGACGTAGACAAGAAGTAAATCATGCTGTGCAGTCGGAGGATACATATAAGGATCAAAAAAATTCAAGAATATGAAATACAAAATTCGTCATCCTACGTCATCTGTCCTTTGGACAGTAGCAACCCTAGCAGTTCTCTTAGTCAACCAACAACTTAGTCGTCACTACTCGACACCATCTGTTTATTCAATAACCTATATTTGCTTTACTTCGAAATAAGGAAATAGCGATTGAGCTTCCTTTGATCGTGAATAAGCATTTGTGGTTTGTTTATAATGTTAGTTGGTAGGCATGAATAAGGTTAAGGTAGGTACTAAGTATTTACATTAGTAAATAACTGGTATGATAACATACAATAAACAAAATAAAGTAGTAGTGTGTAGTAGTATTATAAATAAATAAATAATTAGGAACTGATTAAGAATAATAAATAAAATAATAATTTATTGGTCCATTGTTACAAAATATAAGTATTTACATTAGAAATAACTAGTACTATAAGTTATAATTAAGAATAATAAGTAAGTATAAGAATAATTAATTGGTCCATTGTTACAAAATATATCTTAATAATACACATAAATGTGTTTAAATAAACAAGTTTAAATTAACATTGTCATTTAAACAGTGCCAAACTTACTTGAGGGCCCGAATTACATTCACTTACATTTTTCTAAAAACATGTTAGCGATAACTTTAATTCGAATAGATTTACTTACTATATCTGATGTAACTGTTCTAGTGTAGGTACATTTTGTAATTGTACGGCAACGGCCTCTTTCTCCCTTTTCCATAAAATTCTGTTTTCAGATACTGTGGGCCCATGATTTTTATTATTGTAACTATAAAGTACCTAATTACCTAATCATTCATACTTAGGGATAGTATTTAAACGAGCGAAAAAATTTAAAATTAAAGGTGTAAAAAATACTGAATATGGCTTACTGAAATACTAAGTGGGCGACAAACAGTGGGCGAATACAAATGTTTAAAACAGCGACTTGAAAAAAAAAGTTTGTCGACGGGGCTCCTTTTTCTGTCTGCAGGGTCTAAAGTAACCTAACATGAAGGAGATGACGGGAGATAAGTTCGCTTGCTTTGCTCGCTCACTTCAGCTCTCGTCATCCCCTTCGAACCTAACCTATCCGTGTCGGGGTTCTCTAAGCTCCCGAGCTCGCTTCGCTCGCTCTTGGACTAATTCTTTGAAAACACGAATACACCTGAACTCCCGCACTGCACAGCGATGTCGCCTCGATGATTGTTCAGCTATTTTCAAAAGAATAATATGCTAAAATATAAAAAATAGAACCCCAAATACAATTAAAAGTATGTAACAATATTATTATCGCAGCTCACAAAAACCTCCTCAAACCGGATAAATAGTTACTTAGCATAATAGTCGCCCATTCAGTAACATTTTTCGCCCGGTTAATAATTTCCCATACTGTATAAGTAAGTAAAGGAATTCCAATTGCCAGAAGAATAAAAATAAACTTATTCAAAATTAATGTCTTATTTCTTTTAACACCAATACTAAATTGTAATACATTATACGAAATAACTTACCTTACTAAATGCTTCCTTTTCTTCACCTCAAAGCGATTTGATTGTGCTTAAGAGTTCACTATAGTTCAACTGTAGGAATTTGAACTTTCAACCTCACGATTGCTATTAAGTTTTGTTGTTAGGCTTTATGGTAGAGTAGCTTATGGTTATAAAAATAAATCTTTGTTATTTGTTCTTAATATTGAAGCTTGGTTTGAAAAATTGAGTTCATCGCGACTAGCGGCCATAGACACACACACACACCACACCACCACAGCCACAGTCACACATACCACAGTCTTTTGTCCCAAAAGACTAGATTAACCCATTGAGCGTCTAAATTACAGAGACAAAAAAAAACGACATATTTTTTTTTTTAAACATTCATTCATTTGGTACTCATATCATGGCAGTGCACAAAAAAACCGGCCAAGTGCGAGTCGAACTCGCACACGAAGGGTTCCGTACCATTATCGCAAAACACTGACAAAAAAATCACGTTTGTTGTATGGGAGCCCCCCTTAAAAATTAATTTTATACTGTTTTTAGTATTTGTTGTTATAGCGGCAACAAGAATACATCATCTGTGAAAATTTCAACTGTCTAACTATCACGGTTCATGAGATACAGACAGACAGACAGACAGACGGACAGCGAAGTCTCAGTAATAGGGTCCCGTTTTTACCCTTTGGGTACGGAACCCTAAAAAGAACTAGTCCGCCAACTTGGGCCGTCCGCCATATTGGATTTAGAATGACGTCACTTAGCTTATCCAAACTAAACGTGTATGTAAAATTTCAGCTTAATCGGTGGAGGATACCTGCTTTAAAATTCAGTTGCAAGATTTGACCCGAACACACATACAAACATACATGCATACATTGCAAGTTAATTAAAAGTCTGTAACAAAAGCTTACGCACACATGGTGTGCGAGCGACTCGTCAGGGGTTTAGCGATAAAAAAACAAAGAAATAAGAAAAATAATCCGTCAAGTGTGGAATTTGCTTAGCTATAACTACTATGGGTTCACCTCTGTCTTATCCTTCAGGTAATATAGGCGTGATTATGGTATAGTATAGAAACAATCTGGGGGTCTTTAATCAAGCGTGAATAGGTTATTTCTAGGCAAGCGTGTTTCACCGTCGACCACATCATCGCTTACCATCAGGAGAGATAGTGGTGAAGCGCGAGCCTACGGTATATATTAAAATACGGAACCCTAAAAAGGAGATAACCTAGAAAACTATGAAGTTGATCCATTCCATAGGTATTTTCAAAGCAACTAAATTCTGAGGAGTAGTTTTGTCTACAGAAATCAATTCAACTTATCGTAGTTCATAGCTGTGCTTGACATAGGCCTATAGGTCCACCTAGGCTTTGTAACATTTCATCAAGGGGACTTAGGTACCTAGGTATTCTTTGTAGATGCTACCATCTCAAATTTGTGAATTATCATCCATTGCAATGATCATGCTTCGGCTTCAAGGCAGCCTGACAACACATGCAGGGAGCAGAAAAGAACTTAGAAGGTAAGTGTCATTTCTTTTATAATTTACGGATTAATCACGCAGTATAACATGGCTTTAGTTCCACTATAAGTCTATAAGCGATGTCATTAACCAAAATATCATCCTACTGACCTTATTCCAAAAAAAAACTATATTGGGGTCGGCTTCCAGTCCAACCGAATGCAGGCAGCTGCACTGCTACTTGCAGACTATAGACGCATACCTAGGGTTACCATTTCGAAAATAGAAGTCTCGAAAAAAAGCCGGATTTAAAGAAAAGGTCCGGACATAATTGGTTCGACGTTGTAGAAAGAGTTAGGATGTAAAATAAAACCGCCCAAGTGCGAGTCGGACACGCACACGAAGGGTTCCGTTCCGTTATCGCAAAAAACGACAAAAAATATCACGTTTGTTGTATGGGAGCCCACTTAAATATTTATCTTATTCTGCTTTTAGTTTGTTGTTATAGCGGGAATCCGCTGGTTGCGAGACGCACGGGACCGGTCAATGTGGCGACCCTTGGGGGAGGCCTATGTCCAGCAGTGGACGTCTTTCGGCTGATATGATGATGATGATGATGATGATAGCGGCAACAGAAATACATCTGTAAAAATTTCTACTGTCTAGCTATCACGGTTCATGAGATACAGCCTGGTGACAGGGACAGACAGACAGACGGACCGCACGGACCGCGGAATCTTAGTAATAGGGTCCCGTTTTTACCCTTTGGGCACGGAACCCTAAAAAACACAAAATTTCAAAATCCAGGCGAAAAAGTCGAAAAAAAGAAAAACAAAAAAAAAAAAAAGTCGAACAAATTAGAAGCCCAGACAGGACGCCGAATGTCCGGACAAATTCGGACCCTAGCTGCAACAATACTTTTTATGGAGCGACTGCCTATCTGACCTCTACAACCCAGTAACTGGGTGATACGATATCGCTTGGCCAGACTGGTGTCAGATTTCCTGGTTTCTGACTACTATCCGTAACGACTGGTTTATATTAAAAAAAATTGAAGTGGACATTGGACATGTAAGTTTATTCTCTTCAGCTGCAGCAGTTAGGTTGGAAGTCGATCCCAACACAGTAGAGAAAAGATTGTAATATATTCTAACGTCTTATAGTAGTCTCAGCGGATCTTTGTGTCTTTTGCGCAAGAAACAGTCTGTCATCGAGTAGGTATACTGCATAGAGTAAGCGAGATAGGACGATGCGACAAACGTAAGCGAGTAAAAGAGACAGTTATACAATGCAACCTTCAACATTGACACAAAAATATCTACTGCGCAGGGTCTTGCAGCCAACTTCAGAGACAAAGATCTGATCCGATGAAAATTAAACGAACATCTAAACAGATAACAATGTGCACGTTTGTGCAATCTGCAGTACAATACACGTGTCAGGCAAGCACAATAGCTTGTTTTGATACGATGATTATTTGTACCTACCTGCTAGCATGTTTTGAATTGAGACTAAGATGTTCTAACAAAACAAGTGAATGATGAATAAAGTGACAGATTTGAAAGAAGAATAGAAGATGAGAAAGTATACCCCTGACGCTGACGCATCGTTCGCACACCTAGTGTGCGTAAGCTGTTGTTTATTAGACGCTCAATGGGTTAAGCAAAAGTCCTAATTCATTTGTAATAACTAAGTACCGGATTATATGCAACATAAAAAGCTTGAAATATGTATGAAAAATTTGTAAAAATGCAACATTAAACTTAAAAAAATCGTTAAAATAGAAAAACGTATATGACGTAGCTGTAGGTCATAACTTCAACGTGTAGCATTTCAAGATCCTTTTTGTTACCTAAACCACAAATAATATAATACTAGCATACAGATGCCTCATCCCATACAAACAAACTGTGCCGACGTAACTAGCGTTTTTCGTCTGACTAAACTGAGTATTAGGCGTCTTACAAGTAAAAGGGTTTACTCGATTCGTGAATATTTTTACTTAAAATATTTTGACTATTTGTTTGATAGTATTTTTTGCACGTTTTTACAGTTTCATTGTACCAAAGTGTATTACAATACAAATTTAAAAAATCGTGTGGTTTGTCTCAGATGTTTAAAACCGCGCTATCTATTGAAGTCAATTTTAAATGATCCGTATATTTGTACTAATGTGAATTAGAGCCCAATATTCCACAATATTGCGCTTAGGAGAGTTGATTAAACAAGACCATGCAATTTTTATGATCAATTCTAGAAAATGTTAATTTTAGACCCAATTCAATAACAAATCGATGCATATCGCGCCATCTAGTGACATTTATTTGAACCAAATTTTCTTTGTTCGCGTCGAGACCCCGTACCAAAACACATTAAAAAGGCGAAAAGTAAACCTAACTATGCCAAACTTCTTGGCCGCCCTGAAGTTGGCTACAACGCCTACAACAAAACAGATGCGTCCCTTATCGCTCATTTGGTGGTTTTAAACCACAGACAAACTTGAACTTGAAAGTATTTCTCAGTACATACTTGTGAAAGAGTGTATTCATTTCTTTAAATATTTACTTTGAACTTCGTTGTACTGCAATATAACAAGTTGTTTACTTGACGGACAAACGCACGTTCTTATGACTATTTGTTGAAAAAGTTACTAATGCAATTATCGAAATTGTTGAACGAATTCGACGAATAGTAGTTTGTTCACGATTGTTGCTGATGTTTGTCATACATTTTGGTACGTAACTACTTAGAATATACGTAGAATGCACTTGAATGAAAGTTAGGATATGTTTGAACCACAGACATAATTTCTAACTATTTACATGACGCGATTGTATGTACTTCGCGTGCCAAAAAACGGAGTAAAGTTACGATCAATGATCGTAATCTGAGCTTTTCATTTAGCATTATCGGCACCGGAAAGTCACCGAAATCTAGAAAAATGCCATTTTATAGTAAAGAATGTATAGAAAAAGTTGGCCGAGGTTGGTTGGAAATGTTTTCTTTCATTGGTAAGTAAAGTTTTTAAATTGTGTGTGTAAAAGTGGCACGCTTGGTTTTCATACAGATGGATCGACTTGCGGTATCAAGTTAGATTTATGTCTGGTTTGAACTGTTATTTTTATGTTGACACAAAATAACATGAGTAGCCTTAGCTATATCAATTTACCTTATCAGCTTGACGTATCGGAGTCCACTGCTGGACATAGACCTTTCCCAAAATGTCCTGTTCTATTTCAAGTATGTAATTTTTATTATTGTCTATAGCCTCGCGCTTGACCACTATCTCACCAGATGTGTGGTCGGCTGTGAAGCACGCTTGCCTAGAAGAAACCTATTCACTCTTGACTTAAAGACCCCTAGATTGTAGCTATCGGGAAACATATACTCCGGCAGGGAATTCCACTTAGCTGTACGCATTTCTACGCACCATTTTGAAATAACCGTTACTGTTTCCCCTTCTGATTTATTTACAATCCATTGTTTAAAAATAGCTTACTTTAACACTTTCCATCATCAATCAGTACTGCTGTATTGAGCCGTGAAGCGTGACCATGGATGCTTTAAAGGGCTTTAAAGTGCTGCAAAAAATAAAACAATAAGTGCGAAATGATCCGTGACAACTAGACGCATTTTGATTGGAATACCTTTACTTCTGTTTACTTTCACAATCCTTTGTTGCGGATTTTATTATGTTTTATTATGACGTCCAATGTTATTTTGTTTGGACTAGTGAGTTTTATGGAGCGAGTAAAATGACTCATTTAACTGGAATTTTATCACACTTTTTACCCGGCTGTAAGGAAAGGGTTATGTTTTTCGCGCGTATCTTGTTTTTATGTATGTATGATATATTCTTTATTACCTCGTATCTTTCAAACCACTTGACGGATTCATATAATTAAGACATCGTTAGATAGATCTTGGCCGCCCAATTGCTCTTAAATAAGTACCGTTAAAAAAAAACAAACTTGGTGGATTTTGGGCGCCATATTGTAGTGGTTGCAATTTTTTTTTCTTCTTTACCCATCGTGTGGGGTATCAAAATGAAGGATTTTAGAGGTCATTTCAAACATATATACCACTTATATGTTTAAAAGTCATTTGAAAAAAAATATACCTAACTAAATAGTTGGAAATAAAAATAGTAAATAAAATCAAAAAATTAGTTTTTTTACATGTTCTACTTATTAAGCTACTACAATGCCTTTCTTTATATGTGCACTAGGTTTTGTAAAGTATCCAAAAGGATCTACACATACTCACTTACTGGTGTAAAAATGATAACGTTACAAACAAACAGACAGACAAAGATGCTTTGCTTTTCACTATTAAAATATAAATTACGTACTTTTTTTAATTGACATAGCTTACTACACGTTCCAAGATTTTCATAATAATTAGTAGGTACCTACTACAATCTGTCACCATGCACCTAATTCTTATTTTGTAAGATTTGCTTAATATGTGATACCTATGATTATTTTGCATGTTGACTTAATTATTGTATGCCTACTAGGCAGGACATAATGGAACTGTAATTTACCTAACATCTGTCTGTATAACCTATGCCCACAATAAAAAAATATTTGATTTGATTTGATTTGAAAACCTTCCTCGTTTTTCACTCTTTCTATTGGCGAAATCGCATGAAATTCCGTTCAGTAGTTTTTGAGTTTATTGAGTACTAGCTGTTCCCCGCGGCTTCGCTCCCGTGGGCCACCCCACAGGACCAGTTTTCGGGATAAAAAATAGCCTGTCACTCAGGAATAATGTAGCTTTCTATTGGTGAAAGAATTTTTCAAATCGGTCCAGTAGTTTCGGAGCCTATTCGGTACAAACAAACAAACAAACAAACAAAAAAATCTCTCCTCTTTATAATATTAGTATAGATTAGTATAGACAAAGGCGGCGGCAGACTTTATTTTAGAATATGTAGTGAAGTAGTTATGTATACATAATTATTTTACTACTTTACCTGTTCTCCTTTTAAATTGTTTTAAAACTGAGTCGTCTTGTATTCCTTTTCATCATTAGTCATAGAGTTTCTTCGGAAACTAACTTAACTCATTTTACCGATGACGAACCGTGTTTCTTACTATGTCTGAATATTTTGTTTTTATTCATTAACATTAAAACGTGTTCTCAAAACTTGTTGTTTATTTAACTTTTATTTTCTTGTTGAACTCGTTGATTACCGTGTAAAATATGTAAATTGTTTAAGGGCCTATGAGATCTTCTGATTATGGATTATTGATTGGTGAATTTGAATTTTGGCAGATATAGGCAGTTTTTTAAAAAAAATTGTCATGGGTTTGCTCTTGACTCTAGTCTAGGTCAGAGGTGACAGAGACAGAGTCGACGATGGAGTGAGCTTACCCAGAAGAAGCCTGTTCACTCTAACTTTGAAGCTTAGATAAAGTACCTATAGATTAAGCCTTAAAATGACCTTGATTGATAGAGCGAGATGGCTAATTGGCAGCTCCATGTAAATAATAAGGATAAAAGATTATTTTTTGTCTTTGTCACCGTGGCCGGTTTCTGTTGTTTGACAAACTCTTATGCAATGGCAGGTTTGACAAACAAACTCGGTTTTTTTGTTTTTCTATGATTTCGTGGTATTATGTGTTAATTGAGACAAGGAATTTGGGTTATTTATAGTTAATAAGTGTCAGTGCGATGGTGGGATGTAGTGTTCTTGTTCTTGTTGTAACACCAGAACTAACTATTGCTGTCTCATGTGCGGCCACGCCAGTGCTTAATCTATAGGTACTTTATCTAAGCTTTGAAGAGATTCGGGTTCAAAAACACGGACGCAGGTAGTGAGTTGAGTTCCATTCATTCGCTGTGCGCATTATGAAGGAAGTTTGGGAGCGCTTGGTGCGAATTGGTGGAATGGCGACAAGGAAACGCTGTAGAAACATATCAATCTTTATCGTAGTAACACAATTCTATCAATCAGTACCTACCTACTAGCTAGCTGTGTCATTTATTTCAGCCGAAAGTCATCACTGCTGCGCCTATAAGCCTTCCCAAGTAACGCCAAATCGGCTGGTCCTGTGTGTCTCGCATCCAACAGACTCACAATTCTTATTTACTTTTAGTTATTGAAATACAGAGTTTTCATGGATTCTTAAAGCATTGTCTTAGTTCCCAAAAGATTTCCTATTTGGTATAAGAAACCGTTGATTCACTCACCCTCTTCAAACTAAAGGTCTTACAAACCTGCGATAAAATATGCAGTAGTAAAATGCAAACATCCACAATTCCATGCATCATCACAAATCTCGAACCCCCTTTGAAATTCTCCAAAACTCAGAACGCAAACGCGTCTTCCCAAACATTACATCTCTCAACATCAGGGCTGCAGTCCATATCACCCAGAGCACGTTATTTAACATTACTGTCAGTTTGTTTATTGTTACCACGCCAGGGTTCTGTAGATCTGTGCCATGTCATTTCACGAACATTATGGAGGCAGGCAACTGTTCTATAAATAGCAGTTCCTTTATGCTTGGTCCTTCGTAGTCTGGACTATGTTTATGTTTTATTTTTGACGTTGATTTTTTCGGTGGAGTGTCATTCGCTTAAGAAGTAGGGGTTTTCTTAAATGTCTAGATCTGTTTGGTCTATTCTTTGTCACCAATCAGCTATGACTTGCCTAATTGTACGTTGTTGATAAGCCCCCAATTAAGTTGAATCTTCAGATATCAGGCAAGACATTGATAGTATGATGAATTTGTCATCATCATCATTCTCAATGTTCTTTTCTTAATAATATTTGGGGTCTTTGTATCATGTCTTCTTCCATATTTCTCTATTAGCTTTCTCTCAGTCACCTGTCTATCTAGCCACAACGTCTTTCAGCCACAGTTCATCTATCTTTTCTCTGGTCATTCCGCCTTATAGCCATCCACATTTACTGGATTAGCTTCTTGTAATCTTGCAAAATTCTTCGGTCCGTTAACTTCAAGTCAAGCTTTAGTAAATTGTTTCTTTAAATAGACCCGTTTCAGTTTTGTTGCACAAATGCAAGCATCGGCTCGTGCACTTCAACTTGTCAATATTTTTTGCTTGTTTTTAACGTCCGTTGGGACTAAAAGACGTTGATTGTATCATCCTTGTCCTGAAGCTCAAGTTGAGTGATTTTTTTTGGATCCTTATCTGCAGGATTCACTTTTGTACCTATGGATACTCCATTTATATATGGATCCAAAATATGCATAAATCATTTTTCAAACATTAAATCATTATCCCGATGAACGTTAATCTCTTTCAAACCATAATTAACTTCAGCATTTTTTTGTTATCTCCATCTTGACATTATTTCTTTAGTAAAATATTTAACGCTTTCACTCGACTCTCCACTTTCGACATCATTTACCAGATTTACTTAAATTACGTTTAAATTAATACATTTCTGGAATTACTTTGGTCACGGTAAATATTCTTGCTCTGAGTAATAGGACGTATTAGTTCAATTTTTTTATACATATATCTTATGCATCTATAGTTTCATTGAAGTCTGAATCACTGGTATTTCTTCGAAGTTTATAAAATAACTCACCAAAGCTATGGTTTCCCATAAGAGCAAGTTTGACAAGATCTTAGTAAACTATTGCTATAAAAAGTTAGTTAATATTCGTACCACAACGGCGGTTTTAAGTTACGACAACTTTTTTTATTACTTTACACCCTTGAAGATGGACTGTGCGTGTATCACAGATGTTGGTGGGATAAAACTTCATATTTAACTAGTTGAAAATATTCTTAGAAATGAGTCTCTGACATAGTGTAATTCTATCAGCTATGGCGACTGTCGAAATGCCAAAATGCAAGGTTTGAGCACGTGAAATTTTGATAACGCATACTTTTTGATTCTGTCATTTTGATTTTGTCTTTCTTTACGATCGATAATGCCATAACATCTAGATATAGTACATTTGGGCCAATTATAAAACACCAACAATCACCGCCCATTGTGCCCATCTTTATAAATGTTTTCTCCTGTAATTATTTAAGTGGTGTACAATAAAGTATATAATAAATAAATAAAAATATTTCAGTCTACGGTATTTAAAACAAGAATACTCCTTAATTAACAACCAATGTCTTTACCAAGCGCTAGTCAGAACAATCACTAATAAAACATTCACTAGCACAAGCCACTATTAAGGCCAACCAAAAAGTCAAAAACCCACCGATCAATCATTAACGTCTGCAACACCAGGTTGAACGCTCATCGTCACATGGTTAAAAAAATACAAAAAATAAGATAAAAGCTCTCGAGGATCGGATTCCCGAAGCAACCGGTTTTGAGTCTCACGAACATTGAATGAACGTACGAAAGTATTCGATGGCGGCCTCAAAATGTTATGATTTTCGAATTTCGAATGTTTTTTCAAACCGTTTTCTGGTATTTTGGAGCATAGAGTATTATGCTGTTATATTGGTAGGGATTATTTGCTTGGTACTTGATATGTGCGACACGACAGTTCCAACTCTGTAGCACTATTATTGCTGGAATGAAAGTTTAGAAGTTGAACCCCAATGGGGTCTACAATATTTTGTTTTTATCTAGACAAGGAAATGCTTACATGACACTGTCGCTATAGTGGTATATCTTCTAATATATATGAGGAATCAAAGGCAATTAATGCATCACAATGATTCTCTCGCCTTTATTTGATTTATTTGGTGTTGGCGTAGCATTTATTTTTTCCTAATATGTATTTTATAAGTGGACATCTCAATACCTAAACCTATTTTTTTTATCCTAACTATACCTATACATTGTGTAAAAAGTAAAATAGAAACACAACCATAAAACGCCGATTAAGATGAGAGACAAAAAACAGTAAATAACAATATCTTAATAATTAACAATAGTTATAAATAATTTTATAATAAAAATGGAATTTCAAATATAAGATTTCACAGATCTAACAAAAATAAAAAATATAATAATAATAATCCAACCCTGTTCCCGATACCGGTGGGCTATTATTTTTTATATTTTTAAATGTTTTTCTTTTTTGCATGTGTTTTATAAAACTATTTAAAAATGTAATTAATAAGAAAACAGATAAATAAAGGAAATAATCCAAATTCCATTTAATAGCCAATAAAATCCAGCCAAATAAAAAATTAAAGCTAGCCATATCATCTTTCAAAAGCTGTCCACAAATAATAAATCCAAAATCTTTCCCAGAACTCAAATTCTTTCACCCACTAGCTTTTCTTGAATAATCAGCTTAGATACCTACCCCAACTTTAGATAAAGAGACTGTGACCTTTCCTAGAGCACTTAATTGCCTGTCTTATCTCCCTTCAGTCTTATCTCTGAAGGTTAATAACCAACGATAAAGTTCTCGTAATTTGTAACAGAAGGCAGTTACTAGCTGTGCGTAGTGTGCGTGCTTTTAAATGAAACAATGTTTTGAAGTATTTAGGCTCTTTAGGGTTTGGCGTATGAGATTTGATTAAAATGTTAGGTTGGTACTGAGTCTTGGTCTGTCTGGAATGCTGTGACGTAAGGCAAGTGGCAAATCGACCTACAGCTTTATAGGTAGGGACCTAATGTTGAAGGATGGGTTAGGTACCGTCATTTGCGTTACTATTTAAGTTACATCGGGCGATTTGCTGTAGACTTGTCTAGTGTTTAAAGTGTTTTTGGTCTTGTATTTCTGTAGTTTCGTACACAAGAAAAAAACTGTCCTCCAAAGCGTGCACGGACATTAGATTACAAGTTTCTTATCATTCCAATACCTTGTTTGTATGACTAAACCGATTAGGTTCCTGATATCTTGCAATTTAATCGATAAAATTGCTAATTCTTATCTCTTTGCGACAGGTACCAGTAAGGAGGTCATTTGGTATCTTAGAGCACTATCTTACGCAGAATTTGATCTATTAAATTTGTTTTATTCCTTACACCATTGTGGTTTTAGTAACCTGTTTCGTCTCTAGCTAAACATACTTTTGAAATACCAAGTATATTACCTTCTACCTGATAAAATTCATCAGTTTATGTACCAACAATTTCTCGATGCTTATCTATAAACACAGCATGTGATGGTTTCACGTGGTCTTTACTGTAAGATATCGCGTGGAGTTAAACGGTCAATTTGAAAAGATGAATAACATGAATATGAAGCCTCAGTTACTGACGTACTACGTTCCAGAAACTTCATTTTTCTGGGTTTTGAAGCAAATCGTATAAAACATGTCAGAGCTGCTTGGTTAAAAATAAACTTTGTTCATATAATCTACACTAATATTATAAAGAGGAAAGATTTTTTTGTTTGTTTGTTTGTTTGTACCGAATAGGCTCCGAAACTACTGGACCGATTTAAAAAAAAATTTCACCAATAGAAAGCTACATTATTCCCGAGTGACATAGGCTATTTTTTGTCCCAAAACGGGTCCTGTGGGGTGGTCCACGGGAGCGAAGCCGCGGGGAACAGCTAGTGTCTAAGAATTTTGAACCATAAAAAAATTCCAAGGACGATGAAAGGACCACAAGATATTGTTTCTGCTGCTATCTGTGCCTTTAAAGATTGGTCTACCAATAAGTAAATAGCAATATCTAACTTGAGTCCCCTTGAGAGCATACATTTGAGTCAAATCCATTTTCTCATGTGATCTCGCTGCATATTCCTCTCCTAGACTCCCACATGCGATGATAAATCTTAAAACACGGAGATAAGCAAGTAAAATCACCCTGATTTCCTCGACATTATGGTGTATCTGTGTCACATTCTACAGGAACCACTAGACCTATTAGTCTGGCTAACTCGCCCATTCATAAAGATAAGAACATCCTGACAGGATATCTCAGTCTACGAAGTTGCTTCAGACTGATTAGTGTTAACTATTGCAACTGTTTTATTGGTCGTTGCGTGCGTTTGTTATGTGGCATTGTTCTTACATAATTAATGCAATATCTATGTTACTGGTGTCACCTGCGTTCTGTGTTTGTAGGTCTACCTATTGTTCTATCTTTATCTTACTTACTGACTTACTGTTTTGTTTTCAATTTCCAAATTGTGAAATATTTTACTAATTTCCATAGGTTTTACTAATCCTCTTCTCCTTCGTGTCGCTGGCACGACAGTCATTTAGATTTGTTTGACACACAACTTTGCCATAAACTTTTCCTTTTGTAAATCTTTATATATCGTCATCCGAAAAGATGATTAATCGAATGTGATATAAGAATAGTACCATATTGTAGTCGCAGTCAAAAACAATAAAGGTATTAACTGTAATAAGCAAGACAGTACTGCACTTCTCCCTAACCTTTCGCCAAGGTCAAGCGTCGTTCATATATTTAAGCAGCCAAGTCATCACTATAAAAACTTAGCCAGCGGCGACACCCGTGCAATCAAAAGTGATTTCTTTTTCAATTATACCTGCAGTCGATCACGTGGATATAATCGATTTGTAGTTGAACATGATTTGTGTTCTACGTGTTACTAATAGTTGTAGTGAATGAGTTTATTGATGAATCATTAGATATAAATTGTATGTAAGTGCTATCAAGTTTCCGATTGAATTTGTAGCTTTTATGAGAGGTAATATTCTTAATGAGGTTCTAGGCCTGACTAGCTTAAAACTAGTTTTCTTAGGGCAATCTATTGCTCATCATGGGTCTTTCCCTAGTTATTTTTTATAAACTAGTTTTGATGATATTATCGTTATAAATCCTTACAAAAATAAATAATTAAATTATCTAAAGAAATATTTAACATTAGCTGTTGCTACCCAAACTTAAAACAAATAAATGATATCAGAATATAAACGAAGTAAAAAATAGTTAAACATATAGCAAATCAAGTGTTTGTACAATATTTCGGTTCGTATCGCATCCGACAGACAGAGATTAGATAGTATTCGCCAAACTGCACTAGGTTTACTCGCCGTATCGCTTGACATAGTTATTTTTTCTTTGATATCTATACGGCCAAAAAACCATATCAACACGAGTTTGTTATAATAGGGACTGTTTGCCATTGATGGATGTTGGTATCTTAATAAATATAGGTGTTAAAATGTCGTCTTTTCATACATGATATAAGATTATGGTTTTCATCTGTTAGACTTCATAGACTAGATTTTTCTCAACCGGATCCTGATTATAACCTGCCTTTTTCTTCAATACAATATATTTTCATTCTATTGATAGAGTCTTTATCAACTTTTATCTCTTGAACGTGTCTGATAACATTTTCTCCTTCCTTTTATACTGTAACCCACATACAAACGTCCCTTTCAACACTATCAATGATAAACAGGTTACCTACTTTATTCTTTATTCCCGTATAGCGATATATTCGTAGTCCAACATATATATCGTCATATTAAAATGTTGTTATGATTTCATCATTTACTCACATATTTGCATACTTTATGTGTGAAGATAAATATTAAAACAGTGATTCATGGATTATTATGGGCATAATTCAATAACACGGAGGCCTCACACTTATGGTGCTTACCGCCCAGTACCGTTATAGCAGATCTTACAGTCAATTAAACTTTAACGATTCAGCTTACGCAACATGTTCCAAAAACGGCGAAACGACGGAACAAGTTACACCCTGTCACCATCCATAAAATGTTTGCAGAAGACCCATTCTCATTACTTCAAATATAATGCGCAGATAGAATACCTTGGCAGATGATTTTGCTACATCAGGGTCAAATAAAGTGAAAGAATAACAGCCTGCTATTGTTCTAATTGGGACAGCCACTCACATGAAACACGAAGTCATAAAACAATACTGGCTTGATCCATCTGCCGATTAGTAGCTAATAAAGATTGGACTTAAAGTGTCGGTACAGGCTTTAAACCAAGCTTTGCATTTGCAAGATGTAATCATTTTATTTCTATTCCCTTCGTGGCTACAACTACTACTTTATGAATCTTGCCATCTGCTGATTCGAATCTTCTGCATCCATCTCCGATGTGGTCTCATCCCCTCCTTCCCTCGGATGTGGATCGTCAGTTGTCAAGCTGCGTCCGCGCAGGAATTTGTTTGCCCTTTGCTTGACGCTGTACCGCATTCCTTTTGAGATAGGGTTAGCACGTGGGCGTCTTTCATCTCTTCGTTAATTTGATGGTGGTATTTGAAAAGCTGTTAAAGGCAGTCGAAAAACCAAGTTAGACATATCTGCATATTTTAAAATTTGGTATGCGTTTATGATTTATAAAAAGTTTTCCTTGCTTACATATATCATTTCCTCTCCATAAACAGTAAAGATCGATGGGGTTTTCTTATCGCCTGCTGTGTTAATTGTGAAATGTGTTAATGTTTAAACCGTCTCCATCAATTTAGGGCCTTCGAATTTATTCTGTTTTCTTGCGAAGCATCTCTCATTCCCCTTGTTTTTCACCGTTGGTGTAGCGGTCTTATAAATAAGTAAGAGCTTGCGGCGCCCCTGTCTCTAGACATGTTCCGATATGGGAGAGGGAGGATGTGGTATGAATGTGTAAATATTATGAGAAAAAACCTGCCATCATTGAGAATATTGTTGTAGTAAGTCGCTCGGGGAATTTTTTGGGGTGCTGTGTTCGCGTTCCACAGAAAGTTCGTGTTTTTTCGACATGTAGGCATTCTTGTTACGTTGTGTATGTAAATGAGCTGGAGTCGAGTTTTTGAAGCTTGTTTATTAATTTATGTTAGGGTAGGGTTTAAAGTAATGTTTGAGGGTCGCAGGGTGGATTTTATGTTTTGAATTACCTAATGTTAAGTAAAATTATCTTCAAGTATGCGGGTATAGTTCTCGCCAAATTTCTTGGCCGCCCTGAGGTTGGCTTTCCGAAGCGCAACTCGTATGGCACGGCGCGGTTCTGTTTTTGTATGAGATTTACAACTGCGCAGCCATTGTAGCCAACTTCAGGGCGGCAAAAAAGTTTGGCGAGAACTATACCTACTTACCCACATATATCGCGTGCTTATAGCTAATTTATTGCCTAAACTTACATATATTCAGTACCTATCAATTTCTTATATGTAACATAGTCATGTATTAGACATGTAAAACATGCAAGAGCAAACAGGCAGTTGTTTTATGCAATTATTCACATACTCAAGTACATAATCCGTACTGTTTTTATTCATTAACACATAAACAAATTCCTTGATGCCATGAGATAGGTCCTTCCTATCGACATATCACTGATTATCATCAGGTGAAATAGTAGAAATACGTGAGCCTATCAATAAATAAAAATGTTCAATAAAAAAACTATTTTTAAACAAGCTTTTTTCGTATTCCTCTCAGCAAACCCTTTCATTTGATACCCATATCATGGGAGTGCACAAAAAGTAACTAGTCCGCCATCTTGGGCCGTCCGCCATATTGGATTTAGAATGACGTCACTTACCTAACCATGCATTATCATTCAAAATAAACGTGTATGCAAAATTTATTTATAATCGGTGGAGGATAACTGCTTTAATATTCAGTTGCATGATTTGACCCGAACACACATACATAATGTACAAGTTACATTGCAAGTTAAATAAAAGCTTATAAAAAATAAAAATAGAACGCAACGTGCCATTATTTAGGTTTAAGATGGCTACTAATGCTGATTGTTTTCCTAGACATAAATATGTTCATAATTTTGACCTTGTTTTAAATTCAGTACATACTAAGGTTTACAGTAGGTACCTAAGTATTATGTAAATACTATCTCACAACATTAATAAAGCCTACATCGTTGTAAATAAGGCCCTAATAAGCCTACAAGAGCTATCAGCCAAACGGATATTCAGCAACAAGCAGGCAACATGACAGGATAAGAAACAATACAATGTTGCCAACTGCCAATTAATTTGGTTATAACCTTATCTCTCTGTTCATAATAACTTTGGAACTACCGAAACGAGTTTGTGTCTAAAAAGGATTTAGCGGGCGAATAGCAAATTACAAACATGACTGTGAATTTGTTTTATAAATTGGTCAATATTTAAGTTATTGGTTTCAATTAGGTATTCTGTTTTACGAAATAATAGCTGCAGGGCATTAGTGCCATATTAAAAGTTTATTTTTTGCCGCCATGGGTCGCGATGACAATAACTTTTGATTTCTTGCAACAACTATTCTAGTTGGAACAAATAGAAATAAAAAAAACTTTTTTGCAAAAAAATACTACCGACATCCATTCCAAATAAAAAAGGTCTTTCGTAGGTACCAATTTTTTCCGATATGGGCACCGACTTCCAAAAATAAAGTTATTTTTCACTTTGTAATTTTTTATTTGGATTCGGTAGTATTTTTATGCAATTTTTTTTTTGATTTTCCCTTTTTAATTTTACCTACCTAATAGGCAAGTTGTTTAGTAAGTACCTAAAACACCAGAATAGATTACCCGAATAACATGAAACTTATGAAACCGGTGAAATGAGAGATCTGTGTACCCCTTTCGAGCGTACTGGCATGATGTTATGTTATAAACAATAAACAGACATGCGCTTGCAGCAATCCCGAGAGAATTGCCGTTATTTATTGAAGAGTTATGTTGTATATCTCCGAAGTTCTTCATCAGATCTTCACCAAATTAAAACGGGACCAATTTCAGAACATACTCTTGCAAAAAAAAATTGCAAAAAAATAATTTTCAAAATCGGTCCACAATTGGCGGAGATATCGGTGCATAGAACCTCCTCCTTTTTGGTAATTCGGTTAAAAAACAGTTGTGACTTCGAGACCTTCGGTACAGGTCATAATGACCCAGAAGTGTCGTTAATGTTTTAGCTGTAGAATTTGGGAATGCGATATGTTACTTAATCTAGCTTAGCATGGGATCTAGTTAGTTCACACGGTGATGACAGCTTTAGAGAGCTCTATATACAATTAATCTCTCTAATGCCTACAAGACGCTTTATAAGAACTGACAAAACGTGTTCCATAACGCCTCAAGTTTCTACCAAAGAATTAATAGTACCTACTTATCACAAATGTGGCCAATATCGAACTCATTGCTTTCAATTAAACTAGAGGTCGATTGACCACAATACCAGTAATTGTATTGTCGATATATTTTGGCCGTTACATTTGAATAATGCGATCTAGCCCGCGGCAGACATGTTTAATCGACTGTCAATCATAGCGGTTGGGACATGACAGTTTAGGCATTGTGTTTGGGACAGGTAGCTCTAATACTGTGTCATTTTGAAGATAATTCGTGTGTAGGATAGGATCCCTATCATTATATACAGGGGCGTATTTACTGATCGGACTTAAAACGGCACGCTTAATTTCGGTATAGAACTTTGTTGGTACAATAGCAATAACTTTTTTGGTGCTGATAATGTTGTTGTAGTCACAAAACTGTTGTTACTGCACTTGGAAATACATTTTATTAGAAAACAGAGGATTTATTCTAAACAAAGAAGCATTCTATCGGGTATAACGATTGTCGAAAAGTCTAAAATTTTTGGGATTGACATGCACTACCAAAATGGTACGTCATCATCATCATCGTTTCAGCCGAAAGACGTCCACTGCTGGACATAGGCCTCCCCCAAGCGTCGCCACATTGATCAGTCCTGTGAGTCACTGATCAGTCATCCACTGGATGCCCACAGCTTTAACCAGCTGGTCGATTCTATAGACATCTCATCGTGATGACTTAGGTGAAGTGAGCTGTGAATCCCTGACGTTGTCGGTTGGAATGACAGCCCATCCACCTAAGGTCCTAAGACAGCACGGTGAGAAGTCTTCAGAATCGACCGGCAAGTCATCGGTCCACCTAGACTAGGTTCTAGAGGGAGGCCTTTCAACATTGCGTCTCCTGGTTCGCGGTTACCACTCCAGAACTTTTCGGCCTCATCGATCATCTTTTCTGCGAGCATTGTGCCCTGCCCACTGCAACTTTAGTTTGGCAATTCTTCGGGCTATGTCGGCAACTTTGGTTCTCCTGCGGATATCATCATTTCTGACGTGATCACGCAAGGAAATTGCGAGCATAGCCCTCTCCATTGCCCTTCGGGTGACTTTAAGCCTTCTGATAAGGCCCATTGTGAGCGACCACGTTTTTTTTAATAATCTATAGGCTTGCGTTTGACCACTATCTCACCTGATGATAAGCGATGATGTGGTCGACGGTGCAGCACGCTTGCCTAGAAAAACACATTCACTCTTGACTTAAAGACTCCTAGATTGTAGCTATCGGGAAAAACAGACTCCGGCAGGGAATTCCACTCCTTAGCTGTACGCTGTACGTTTCAGGAAAGTCACTTGGTTAATCCAAAACATTTTAGCACTTTGACAAAAGCTGTAGTCCCACGCCTATTAAATGTCGCATTCTCTAGAAGCCCTTATCAAGCGTAATAAAGTTCTAAAATAAAGCGTATCGTGACACGAGTATCTGTTAGTCTATTTCAACACATAAACTAGAGATATATCGGTAACAATTGCTGCTCTAATCCCTCAATCAATTCCAAAGCAAAAGTTTAGTTATGTGGTTGGCGAATAGGCAGACATCCCATCACATGGTAAGCAAGTTCCCGTCACCGGTAATAGCATCTGCAACATACAGGAGATTACAAATACGTAGCGAACCTCAGATATAAAGTTGAAGACTCACTCATGTGTTCTTATATTTTCATTTAACAACACACAGTCTCGTATCCTTTCATCCTCGACTATTATATTTTATTTATTTTAGGCAAAGACGCAATTAAGAGTAGTGGAGTCATCTCTAAAATCTACATAGGTTTACAAACTTAAGATTAAAAAAAAAAGGCGCAAACTAAGAATGTTTGCTTCTGTCTAGTGCTGAATCCTGTTAATCAATCGCCGGGACTAATCTATAATAGTTACAGTAAGCCTGTTCTTTTCTACAGGTGCTCCCTTCTCCTTCCATTATTTTAATCATGCCCGGTTCTGTGTCACTTCTTTCCAATTTCCAAAAGAAGACATCTAAGTCGTCGCGTCATCTCCATCGTGGTCTCTTTTGTTTCTGCCCGTACTTTGCGTAACTAAGCAGCTGTATTGTTTGATGCAATGATAGGTATTGTCCTATTTCTCTTCTCTTTCCACAAGGAGCTCAACTGCCATAAACTAGGTATGTTCTGTGACTCTGTCCTCGAGAACAGATTGCGGTTACAGCCCAGTAAGCGATATATTCACCGCTCTCAATGCAAATCTGGATTTATTATCGAATGTGCAGTTTTCTCACGCCATAGTCGTGTTGTGCTCGTATGCAATTGATTTGAATTCCCTACGTGAGATTGAAAAACATGGATAGATTTGCCGGATCAAACGATATGATAAGTGAGCTGTGGTTTTTGTTTCCAAAGCGATAAATGCTGTTGGTGAACTTTGAACTGTATCAACGGCAACGTTGAAAATTTTAAACACATGCATAATAGATAATTAAATAATGTAATTTTATGATAAGGAGTAAATGAATAGACAAAATGTTTGTTCTATTGTTATTCGTTAAGACCAATGTGCTATACACCCGGTTTTTTTTTATTTCATTCTTTTTAAACTACATAATTTATCTAGTAGTAGACATGCTTCGATCAACGATCTATCGAACACGTAATTTTGACACGATATCTTGCTAAAATACTCCGTTTCAAACTGAAAACAGCCCATAACTTTGGAACGGCTAAACCGATTTTCACCAAACATAGCTAAGCAAGCTCTCGACAAAGACGCTTTTCAAACAAAAATATCTAAATCAAAATCGGTTCATCCGTTTAGGAGCTATGATGCCACAGACAGACACACAGATACAGAGCAACACACGTCAAAGTTATAGCACCCCTCTTTTTCCGTCGGGGGTTAAAAATAAATCCTTTGACACAAAATACACTCAAACTAATTATATTATCTCATATGAGAGAAACTGCAAATATATATCCTATTTATATATTTGTAGTTTTTATCATAGCGATGATGATAACTGCCTATTTAACGAAACTGAAACTACATCCTATTGCCGTCTTTCGCTATTTAAATCAACCTTAAAAACAAAAATATTATTATAAGTAGTTATATACCAAAAAAAACATACTTATTAAAAACAGCTTAATTAGCCAAAATCATCCGTTATCAGACCACCTTTCAGTAACCCTGGACATCTCATTTAATGACCACAAACAGCTACTTATCTGCCAAGTTGGCAAGCAAAATTTTTACCAAAACATCCAATTCATCTTGACCTCTTATGCTTTTGTTTCTCCAACAATTACTAGTTCTATTAATTTGGTTTTGTATCGGGTATGCCTTGGCTTCGACTATAAGCGAGTTTGCCGTAAAAGTGTTTGGGCTAAAGAGCGATTTATTGCAATAGGTATAATTTGAAGTTTATGAGGTTAATTGTCTGAGATAATCTCTGGAACCACTCAGTTGGTTGTAAAATTGGGTAGTTTATAGTTTTCTTTTAAAAATGTACGTCTTTCTGACAGAATTAAGAGGTTTTCAGCGGTTGTAATGACTGTTTTTAAATTTGTGTTCGGTTAAACCATTCTGTTCCATGTAGGAAGAACAAATATAGTGCTTAATTCCGATGTCTCTATCTAAAAGCTTATAATTTTCACATTTATCCACATTTTCGATCGTCTTATGCCACTTACCATTAGTGTAAGGATATATCTAACGATTTCTTTAAGCGTGCATCATCTCATAACAAGGTCTCCTGCTATGACTTCCAGCTTATTTGATTCAGGGCAAATATGTACCACTGGTAGTTTAATTTGCCCAGTTCCAGCTCGTCTTGCCATCTTCTTCGGAAATAACGGTCTAAGCATTTTAAATTGTGGATCCTATTATAGGTCATTTCGCTAACTCGATTCAGCCTCCCTCAAACAACTGTTGAATTTTGTTACTGATTGACATTAATAGTCTTCGTAGCTCTCTCCGTTGTGTAGTATATGTCATAATTCACTGTTGCACTGCTACATTTATAGTAATTACCGTAACATATTGACGTACGAATTGGGGTCATTTGCTACAATATAAAAGACAGTGTAATGTGTTTACTTGTCACTTTTACTATGGAGACTACCTAAATATAAACATATTCAACACTCCACGTTGAGTTTCTCTTCTCTTCGAGAGCTCCTCGTCAACATATTACATGGCGACCCTGCCACGTCGATACGGAATGGCGTTAAGAAACCACATCCAGAAGAATCAATACTTGTTCTATCATCAAAGAAGAGTTCCTGTAACCTTATAGAAGAGTTCCTGTAACCCTATAGAAGAGTTCCTGTAACCCTATAGAAGACTTTCTGTAAACTTATAGAAGATGCATTGCCAGTTCCTGAAAGAAGACGGAGACGAGTCCAGGGTATAGCCCGGCCAGAACGAGCGGTGTCCAGGGAAATCCCGGCCCATTGAATCCAGGGTATAGCCCGGTCCAGTCATCGAACAACGAGTCGCACGGCAACGACGCAGAGCGCCTCGTGACTTCGTCATCGAGTTACCCGGTCAACGTTCGCAGCTCCGCACCGTCAGCAGAAATGAACAGCAGTCAATTGACCCACTTTCCTAGCTAAGTACATTTTTTTAAAGTCTAATAGGACTTCACTTAAACAGTATATTATTAATTAGTATGACTGATAATCTAGTAACATGTCGAGATCAATTACATCAAATTAGGGAATATTTGGTAAAAATAGGACCAGAACGTAGGCAAAAAGAGATAGCTTATAAGAAATTGGAAGAAGCTAAAGCGATATACAGTCAAGCGCAAAATATTTTGTCTCAGATTGAACAGTCAAAATTTAGTAGCAAATGACCCCAATTCGTACGTCAATATGTTACGGTAATTACTATAAATGTAGCAGTGCAACAGTGAATTATGACATATACTACATCTCCCCCGAAAAGACACCCTTTACAGTTGTCATGACGACCTTACTATTTTCGGGGCTGTTTCTTTCCAAAGGACTTTCAACACCAAATTTCTGTCTCCGCTTACAACAGTACCAAGCCTCCCACAAGATAAAGGCCTGTACAGACGGTTGCTAGGTTATCGCGCGACAGATATCACCCGTCCGGTGCCGACGAGCACGAGCGATGACCTCAACTTATCAATTGTTTCGCTTTGATTTACTTAGTATTATTATGCTACATTTTATTCGCCTTTTTGCGCTTCGGGTGGGAATGTTTGCTTTAAATTTAGGTAGGAGGACCCCAATACCCCTTGTATTGGGATCCTAAGTACGACGCAGTCTTTATAATGTCTGTAATATGAATATGTAATATAAACAATTTTTTCTTGTTATTCTTCCTAGCCTTTACCCGCTTTGGGTGGGATCTCCCTCACCTCTCCTTATTTCGTGGTGCCAAAACGTTCTGTTGAGCTTGACAGTTTCTGTGTCAGGTAATTTTTTCTTCTTGGGAAGCTTCGTCGTACTGGTCCATCATGCCAAGGGGGATCTAAACGACTGTTTAAATGAGGTATAATTATTTGTTTGGCGATAATCTCAGAAAGAACTCATCCGAGTATGATATTTATTTCACTGATAGAAAGTAAGTGCCTTACCTGATGGCGCGATGCGATTTATATCACACAAATAAGCGATTGTTACTAAGTACAATTGCAGATATGTTAACATGAACGCAATGCGATACAATTACGTGCGTGATCTCGCCTATAAGGGCAATTTAAATTGTGTCGGTCAGAAAAGGGCCTCTGAGTGCCATAGGCTACGTTTTTGGTTCTCCTGCGGATATCCTCATTTCTGATGCGATCACGCAAGGAAACTCCGAGCATAGCCCTCTCCATTGCCCCTTGGGTGACTTTAAGCTTTCTCATAAGGCCTATTGTGAGCGACCACATCTTGGTCCCATAGGTAATTACTGGCAACACACACTGGTTTGCACTTTTGCCTTGAGATACTGCGGTAAAACCTCAGTAGTTCGTGGTTAACATACAACATATTTTAAATATCTACATTGTATACCTGTTTCAATATAAGATAACCATCTATTGATCACTTCCATTATTAATGCGTATTATTTAAATACCAATTAACTGTTAAATTAATTACGTAATTAAAATTAAAAGGACGTGGAAACTGGTCAACAAATTCGAAAAAAAAAAAAAACTTTTGCATAGTAATACGAATTATTTAACACAGGTGGGCATTTCTAAATCCTGTACGCATACATAATAAATTTCTTGTACACAAAAATGATAGATCTATAATTCTTGTCTTGTCTCTAACCTAGGTTTAACACGCAAGCAGCACAGGTGTCTTTTAATTTATTATTATTCAATTAAAATATTTGACTACTCTATAAATTTGCCGAAGTTGTGGACATCTGATGGCACTTGGAGTTCCGGTTCATTCATCCTGGAATGAGAAAAACATTGTTAAAATTCTAGTTTAATTTGCATCAAGTTACATAATAATTTGAAATAGCGACTGACTGTCTGGCAGAACTACTGAAGGAAACAAATGTATAAAGAAGAAATATTCATAAACAGTGGAAGATTAAGGCGTTTGGCGTTTGTCCTGGTATGGTCATGTGATGCGGATGGATGAAACGTATGTTTCTAAAAGAGTTAAGTGGATGGAGAAGGAGAGGAAGGCCAAAGAAAGATGGATGGACTGTGTGAGTAGTAATATGAAATAAAAGGGAGTCAGTGATAGCGTGACGGGGGACAATACGGTATGGAAGAAGAAAACGTTTTGCGCCGACCACAAGTAATATGGGATAAGGAGGAATAAGGACAGGAAGAACGATGAGTGTAGGATAAAAGCAGAAGTCTATTGGCCGATTTCACGGAAACTTTGCGATACCTAAGTGAATGTTTTAGTAAAGGAGTACTGCAATGATATATGTAGGCATTTATTTAGATTGTTTCTTCGTGTTAGAGTAAAAGGGCAACTACAGTACTTCTCAATCTTATTGGCCGGGCTGCACATATGCCTATGCGCGAGCGCCGCAAGGCACGGTACGCCGCTGTTTTTGTGTGAGATTTACTACTGCGCAGCCATGGTAGCCAACATCAGAGCGGCCAAGATGATTGGGGAGTATTGTACTAATAACACATACGAAAAAAGATGGCATGTTTCTAGTGTTGGATAAAAACAAAATTTCGGGCTGCAGTTATTTGCTATCTATCTTTAAATTAAAATACAACGTCAATTAATAGCTAAAGCTAGATACAACAAAAAGAAGAGAATATAAGAGCTACCTACTAATGGATGGTGAATTTATACAACGTTCAAAACCTTTTTTTGCAAACTCTTAACAACAACGCACTCGTGATTAGTTTTTAATGATCACAGACAAGGTCAGATAAGTAAAATACAAGAAACGCGAATCAATATCTAACATGACTGTATTCTATAGATATACGCACTAAACGTTCTGGAAATATTTTCATTATGCGTACAGCTAAGGAGTGGAATTCCCTGCCGGAGTCTGTGTTGCCCGATAGCTACAACCTCGGGGTCTTTAAGTCAAGAGTGAATAGGTTACTTATAGGCAAGCGTGCTTCACCGTCGACCACATCATCGCTTACCATCAGGTGAGATAGTGGTCAAGCACGAGCAAATCTATAAAAAAAAATATCCTCGCTTGCTCGTTAAAAGATACCAAAAAATTAGAAGTAGAGATATTTTGCGACGGACAACATCAAAAGAGTAGAAGCAACATAATATTTAACATTACATCACACTTATCGCAAAAGGGCTAGGCATAGAGGAAGAAGGAGACATAGACAGAAGTAGGACAGAGGTAAAGAAGAGAAAAATACCCTAGATTTAACGTTATACATATTCGCGAGCTGGCTGAACAAAACCAGACGTATCCTCCGACTGCACAGCATGATTTTCTCCTTGTTTACGTCTTTTTAGTTCGCTTTTCAAGCAGTCGGGTTTTTTGATTTTTTTAATTAACTTTTTTTATTTATAACTTTTTAGTTATTTTTTTTTTATTATGTACATTTAAACATATAAGTGTTATATATTTTTGAAATCACCTCTTAAAATACTTTATTTTGATACCCCACACGATAGGTTTGGAAGAAAAAAAAAAATTTGGGCCCCCACAATATGGCGCCTAAAAACCGCCATTTTCTTGTTTTCCAATTTTCATGTAGCCAGTGACACTCGCGGGGTTAAGACGAATCAATTGACGTAAGAACCATCAAAATCGGCCCACGCGTTTGGTCTCTAGAACGCCACATAGGAACAAACATACATACATACATACATACATACATACATACATACTTACATACATACATAGACTGATAAACACATTACCCTCGTAGTCGGGTAAAAATACCCTAGATTTAACGTTATAGTGTATTCACCAGATAATTTTACAGGGTTTTACAAGTATATTTTTCTCTACGGAACTGAGACGTGGACATTGAGGTTGAAGGAAAAGAGGAAAATCGATGCACACACATGCGGTGCTGTAGACGTCTGCTGCGGATTTCCTGGACTGCTTACCGCACCAATGTATCGATCTTAAAAGAACATCACATCAAAGAGAGATTATCGTCGACTGTTCAAATACGAATACTTAAGTTCTTTGGGCATATAAATCGCAATGGAGCGTCTTGTAATCCAAGGCAGAATGAAGGGCAAGAGATCGCGAGGTCGCTCTCCGACCAGATGGGCAGACCTTATTATCATAAAGCTACGATGACCGACTGTTCCCACAGTGCGTCCAATAGAGCCGAATGGAGACGCATGGCAAGAGCCATCATGTATCAGGACCCACCCATGACCACGACCACTCTGCCAAGAGTGCCTGACTAAGAAGAAGACGTGTCTTCTTCTTAGTCAGGCACTCTTCGTAAAAGTAGAGGCAGTGCAGAACTGCCTGGGGTGAGGGTATTGCTATAAACCGGGCAAAATATCAATAAACCACGGACAAAGACAAAGACAAAGATATTTTATTTCAACTAGGCCACCAAGCGGCACTTTTGAACGTAAACGAATGCTACTTCATACTTAAATTCAAAGTTTCAAAACACCCTTGTTTAATAATGCATGTTTGCTTGACGATGGGTAGGTAATATTCGCCTCCAATCCTTAATTCAATTTACCCAATAAAATCGCCCACGTGCCTTCACAAAACTTTGATGTCACTTTATTACGAAGGTCGTTGCTATGACATCATAAATATAGAAATTGAATATTTAATGTAACAGTGACGTCATCACGACCTTGTCCTTGACATGTCCATTAGAAAGAAAAAAGGCCTTACAACAAATTATGGCAGATTATTAATGGCCGATACATTGTTGTATTGAGTAGCTTTTTTATAATTCTATCTAGTTAAATTTGCAATTTTTACCAAATCGTTCATTCGTGGACAGATATCGCACCGCCTATACCGCTAGTGCTGGAAGCATAAAATGACCATGGACATTTTTGTATGGACCCTGGGCCCGTTTTTCAAAACTGTCCATGTTTCGGATGTACTTATTTTATTAAATGGCAGTTAGGTTCATATTCAGAGTTTCGAATCAGAAATGTGGAGATCCGCAAGAGAACCAGGGTTACCGACATAGCCCGAAGAATTGCCAAAATTAAGTGGCACTGGGCAGGGCACATTGCTAGTAGAACGGATGGCCGATGGGGCAGAAAGGTTCTGGAGTGGCGACCGCGAACCGGAAGATGTTGCGTTGGAAGGCCTCCCACTAGGTGGACCGATGACTTGGTGAAGGTTGCGGGGATCCGCTGGTTGCGAGACGCACGGGACCGATCAATGTGGCGACGCTTGGGGGAGGCCTATGTCCAGCAGTGAACGTCTTTCGGCTGATATGATGATGATGAGGTTCATAATAAGGAAAGTGAGATTCAAGGAGTGTTTGGAAATTTGAGAATTCATCCCCTAAATGATAATTTGTATGCAAGCTAGGAATTTTTGGCGATGAAAATTCCATCGGGAACACACAGCTTGTTATAATGTAAACAAAACAAATGAAGGTATCTAAATTAATTATTGGCTGATTATACTTGATTTATTGTTCAGTAGTTTTTTTTTTTAATCTGTTATAGGCTCGCGCTTGACCACTATCTCACCCGATGGTAAGCGATGATGAGGTCATTGGTCAGTAGTTATTGCTAATCATCATGGTAATTTAATTAGCTAATTCCAATGTATAGACGGACATAGTAAAGAACAATGAAAAGTAATTGTAATTCGTTCACATGTAGAAATATGTTCATAAAATAATAACAAACTAACACCCGGATAAAAAATTGAAATACATATTTTTTATTGAGAATTGTCCAACACTGCTTTTATGCTAATGCTTGGCAAATTCTCATTCTAAAGAAGAGTTTGACAAGTTCTCAAATTCATATTCAGAAACAGCGGTTAAAAATTTAAATACTTATTTTTATTGAGAATTGTCCAACACTGCTTTTATGCTAATGCTTGGCAAATTCTCATTCTAAAGAAGAGTTTGACAAGTTCTCAACTTCATATTCAGAAACAGCGGTTATAATTTTTTAAACTGCTTTGTTTAGCAGATTCTTCTATGCCAAACAATTTTCCTACAATACCTACTGTAGAACACATTACGACTTTGGCAGTTGTAAACTATCAGAAAATAAATAACGTATTTAACAGAGCCGAGGACAAACTAATGACACACAACTTAGTCATTAATATAAACCCTAATATCCGTTATAAATTATTAAACTACTTATCACCCACAACTCACAAGAAATACATTGAACCACAATTTGAATGACACGACAGCCGTTTATTATTGTATGTAAACCATTGTTGAAAATGTTTCTAATGTTTTGATACACGAACTACAGACATACCACACTTGTGTCGCGTCTTCGATGTGGTGACGTCACAATGCTGGCAATACTGCGGCCACGAAACGAGCGGTGGTCACTACAGGTCACTCTTGCAGGTCAAATTGTGTGCTTGCTCAGACTTTATGATGAAATTTATTATGATATCCAAAGGTATTGGACATCATAATAAATTAAAGCCTCTTTAAAAGGACAACAAAGCTTAAAATTTACGCGACTTTACTGTATGGGCATCCCCTGTGGGGTATGATTCTCGGCGTAGCTGGGGGAACCAGCAACCAAAACAAGCAAAAGATGGAATTTTTATAAATTAGGGACGAAATAATTCCATACGGTCGGGCAATGTCATCGCTCCGCTTGGCTCACCGCTCGTTTCGTGCCCACAAACTGAGTCATCCCGCTTGACCGGTCACACAGACGATTAAAAAAGATAAAAATATCGTCTTTTAGCCACGTGTGGACACGGCCGTTAAGATTTTGTTAGAAGCGTGGGCGTTTGTGTACTGCTTCGTATTATTTATTAGTGGGTCGGATTAAAATAGTACTCTTCTTTGTGTAGCTGTTTGAAGATCATAATTAATTGTTTGTTTTCAGCTTCTTTGTAGTACACGAAGGCAGAGATAATCGGATCAGTATAAAAAATATTGGTCGTCGTTTCTCAGGTCAGATGGGGCTTTGGGGATAACTGGGTCATTTAGGTAATGGGGTAACCCGATATGACGGTTGGTAATCTATGCTATTGGCTTCTGCTCTCATGTTAGGAAGGTACGCGTTACATTCTGTCTCGATCATCGTTGTCATTATGTATTGATACAAATAATCTACAATGACGGCTGGCCTTAATGAAATCGAATCTTGTAGACCCTTATTTGTATCTTACGAAGCATCAGTGTATTTTTCTCTGTGACAGATCTCTTGTGTAGACCCCTGGCGTCCAGGTGGACCACTGGAATGACTGTATTAATTTTTTATCCATGGTGGTTTGTTTGCAAGCTAACACATTTAAAGACTATAGAACTGAAACTGAATTAACTATTCATTGCAAACTGCATACGAATTAAAATGAGGCAATATGAGGAAATAATCCTTATAATCGTACCGACTACACGAATGAGACGGTACCTATATCACACAATTGAACAGAAATGAGGAAGCGCTCCACAATTTGTGCGAGGTGAAGTGATTGTGGCTCGTTCTGAAACAGACAAATAATGGTTATTTTTTAACCTGAAAGTTCTCATTTAAATATAACTCTTATGGAAAATGGTAGAAAATTACGCTGCATTGACCTCATTCCTGTGACATCCATTGACTTCGCAATCGTCATTATTTATCAGCGGCTGGAAGACTTTCCAATCCCGAAGCTTTAATTTTATCCTTCATGCCTTTCCTTATTTTAAAATGTTTTTTAGATACGAAATCACTATTGACCACACTTTTTACTGCAGTATTTACTTATCTATTTCCTCCCGCTTGACAAATAACTATTCATATTTCCCAAATTATAACGCCTCCTAGTAACTCCGAAATGTCGTGCTGAAACCTTCCCATAATTCCCCACTTCTTGGCAATTTACTTCAAAATACTGACACGCTTACCTAAGTAGATGCTGCAGCCCGACCTTAGTCGCCGCTCACAACACCCAAGTTATATATTCTCCAATTATTTCACCAACAATGATACTATATTTCGGCGTGATACATTAGTGAACATTAATGCAGTCCTTAGTCCCAGGAACCAAGTAGAACAACTGAGAAGACCCACTCAATCTCAATCAGTATAGCTTTACTTATAAAAATCTATGGCAACGCGATATATGTAGGGACATGAATACAAACTCTAGGACTATTAAGGCTCCTAGTCCAGATCTTATGTATCATCCATTTAGATTATTAAGACTAGGATCTGTTCAGATATCATTAGATCTTTATCGTCTTAGTTCTAGTATAGTAATTCCATTTTGATTGCTTTCCTTAACTCATCGTGATGCTTCTCGTCACGCTGCTTCGCGTGTGGCTTATAGATATTTTTAAAATTTTATATTTGTCTTTTGTGCCTCCCTATCTATCTTGCAAAGATTGACCCTTAGCTTGCATCTATCCTGCGGTCGCTCGCCTGTTGAAACAGTTTTCTAGTTCTTAGGCTCTAGTTAAACAAAGTGAGATTCTACCAGCCGTAAACGATTGTCGACTAGGAAAAATCTTTCTGATCAATAACGTGTCATTTCGATAGCGTTAGTTAATCCCATACATTTAGATAATCACTAAAAGATTGAGCTCACTTATTTTGAGCATCTTAGTATTTCTAGTTGTCCTTCTGCTTCATCTTATCCTATGGCTATATACTTGTGTAGTTTCGACCTCGTTACATTAAACATACGCTCTCCGTTCCTCTGGCTAAATATCGCGGGTTCAGATCTAGCGAGTATTGATGGAGTGTTGTTATTGCGAAGCGTTCAGCTTTACATATGTATTAGGCTGAACTACTTGTGATGGTTGCAGGAAATGTAAGAATAAGGTAGAAGGGATTTGGGTTCAAGGGAGTTTGTTTATGAGATGAGTGGATAGGATTTGTTGGGTATTTGACAAGCCAACTTATTGAGATTGGTTTGACGGGTTTTGATACGTGATTAAAGATCATTTTTAAATAAATTTGTAAGAAGTTGTAAACTAAGGCTAGGTTCAGATGGTCTCACGGTTTTCCTCAGCGCATTTTAATGCAGAATCTTCAATGGTCTTTCTAATCTACATAAATGTGCGTCAAGTTTATTGAACCTTAGCCATGATACAGGCCCGTTCCAGCCTCCAAGTAGTCTATAAGAACCTACAGTCTGAGAATGTTTACCGTATTTTTTCAAATTTCATTTTTACCTTAACATTGATGATTATCGATTGTCGTATTCCAATCCTCTTTCATAAACTGTCTAGCTTCAAAGCTTTCTATCTTATTCAACAAGTTAGCTGCAACATCAACACATGCTGATATTAGTAGAACATTGCATTGGAGGCACGGCTGGGCTCCAGGTTATCCAGTGCAAAGGTTAGCAAAGTAATGAGGGGTTGACCTCTGCGAATAGAATAGTGATTCTTCTTAAATGGTATAGATTTAGGAGTGTGCAATTATAGGACAATTGTAGTGCATTTGATTTAGCTATATATAGCTGGGTATAATTATGGGATTTAAACGTATGAAAAAATAAAATATGGAGATTTGCTTAGGAGATTAGCTACTGAGGAAGCCGCTTATCGTTTTATGATGACACATAAAGAAATACCCGAGTATTTCCCAAAAAACTTCATTAATACCAGGTAGGACACGGTTCCTTTTAAAATTTGAACGATTCGTGGAAATCTCCTCTAAATGTTATCACTAAATGACTAATCAACTGTGTACTGCAGTTACTTATCATTCCGGATTTACTTAGAGTGCAATTTCCGGCCTTGCGTCACATACCTACACATAGGAGCTACATTGCAGAAAACCGAAATAGACAAGATACCATCCGCGTTAGGTTAGGTTAGTACTAGAAGTCTCGAGGGGTAGCCTTTGCCCTGCAAACCTGTAGGGTGATAGATGTTAACATCAACAGTAACATACACAAACTAGTGCTGCAATCCTTACTTTTATTGCTTCAATAATTAGCACCTGTCATACCTGACATAGACGAAAAGAGATTGCATGTAGCAGAGATGAGAATGTTGAGATGGATGTGCGGAGTGTCGAGATTTGATAAAGTGAGAAATGAGTATATTAGAGGACGTTCGAAAGTGGCGCCAGTGACAGAAAAGTTGAAAGGAAACCGTTTGTCCTGGTATGGTCATGTGATGAGGAGGAATGGAACGCCTGTTATTAAACGAGTTATGAATATAAATGTGGATGGATGGGAGCTGAAGGCCAAAGAAAAGATGGATGGACTCCGTGAGGAGTGATATGCAAGAAAAGGGAGTCAGTGATAGCTTGGAGGGAAGAAGACACGTGTTGCGCCGACTCTTAAGTAACTTGGACCAAGGGCGGGAAGATGATGATGATGGTTATCACCAATCTTGTTTGAAGGACAAAACCATTAGGTCAGTGCATACCCTTCTTAGGACTTACCAGACCATAATATCAAAAATTATCATCAGCATAATGCTATGCTTATTATGCAATCAGTTTAAAACGTTGCTATTACTGGGACACAGGCCTCTCTATGAGAAGTAGTGGCTCGTTATCCACCAAGGTTGCTGGATTTCCCATGACATGCCAAGGCCAAAGGACACTTTTATCCGTACGGGCACGTACTCCTTGTAGGCCCTTGATATAATTTCCGACTATCAAATCGGGCGAAGCTGCTGGCACGAACTAGTATTAAATAATACAAAATTCTCGCGCTCGCAATCCTTTTAGTTTCGACACAAAACTTCACTGACCCATATACGAACACATAATTCACAAAACCGAAATAAAAACGTAAATTGAATTCAACAATACATCACGAGAGCGTTCACTTCGTTCGGAAGCCTGTAACACATGCAAATGGATAGATTACACCACGCTCCAATGTTGCAGAATGTTATTTGCAACGGCAGCAGTTATATGCAATCAATTGTTACAGAAATATTTTATGGATTTTGTGTATTGTTTGTTTGTTGAAACTAATAGGGATAGACTAATTGCTTAATGAAAACTGAAGACCGATTGATTTACTTAAAAGACTTTCCAAATTAAGTCTCATTTCAGTGACAGTTAATGTCAAAATTTTTACAGAAATGGGGGTAATTAAGGTTTTTTTTTGACATTTACCTCTGAGATCATAATGCGAATGTCCATGAAAACGATAGTATTTCTTCTTCTGGTATCAAACGGGAATGGTTGATTGAGTTCCAAAGCGTAGATCTAAAACGATATAATTTTTGATAGACCGTACTTTAAAATTCAGTGCCTGTGATCGTTTAATTGAAATAAATCCTTTGAGTTTGGTATACCTAATAATGGCTTTGGAAACTTCTGAGGTCTACAATATGTTTCCAATAAATAGCGTATTTTTAAATTTTTTTATACTTAGGCATTGAGTTGTTCCGGCTCACATCCACGTGCTACGCATTTATTTTGAATCTGTCTGTTAATTTATTGGAATGGCCTTTTGAAATAGACATTATGAATAGGATGTTCAACTCTTAGCTTAGATAAGATCAGGATTTGTTAATTTAATTAGTCATTTCTTATGCACAAAAAAATATAATATTATTGGCAGTAGCAGCCTGTCTTGATTTATGCCTGATGGTGGCCTACCTTCTATTACATGGACTGTGAATTGTGGGTGTACTGATACACCTCTGTCTACCTCTTCTGGGAATATAGGCCTGATGTTATGTTGTGTTATCAAATTGTCAGTTCTGTGAATAATTCCTAGTTTCCACTGATGTCTCACCTCGGCAACATAATGTTTGTTTGTTTTGTTACACACTCAAGGTGACCAGACAATGCGGTCGATTTGTTGGTCATCATAATGTTATTATAAGTTATAAACAGGAGGTTTTATTGTAAACTTGGTATGAATTTTAGACTAATAAGAATCTTTATCGCTGATGAAATGTCACTGTCTCTGTAGGCCTAGAGATATTTCATGTAAATTGCCCACGTACTGGTAACTTTTTTACTAATTAATCACAGATTATATATCAAGCTGGCATTTAGAGACTGCAGTGAGGATAGAGCTGCAAAATGACATTCCTTTGTCAGTTTAAGACAAAGTATGGCCATCGTCTCGTCAGTCCCGTACTCAACTTGTTTCACATGTCATGTTTCAACATGTCTATATAAGCGGATGGGACCGTTTACGATTAAATATAGCGGGGCAGGTGCCGATCCCGTTTGGTCTACATTTCTGCGAGTGCTCCACGAAGGATTCTTGTTAAAAAAAACAAGTTCAATGCCACTTGAAATCATGCACCCGCCAGTGGCTTTGTAGCCGAAACTAGTGAGAAGCCAAAAAAATATAGTGAAATAGACAGATGGCAACTTTTTGAAGGCAGCTGGGTTCCATTGGAAACGTAAAAGGATAAACAGGCCTGTGTCACAGTTTGATAATGATGAGATGGGGACTGCAATAGAATAATTAGATAATCTAATTTAAGAATCTAAGTTAGAATAAAATTCAAACTATAACCGGGCTTCGGCAGTACGCGAAGGTTAATACGACGATTTATTTTCGTACTGCGTACTGCTTCATTAATAGAAAAATCACGCTTTATCACTTTATACTACGTTATATTTATACTACTTTATATTTTGATAGTGCAAGTTTCGACTGTAACGACAGTAATCAGAATTGTCTGAATATCACTTTGTCTAAGCTTTGGACTCCAGTTCCGACAAACTTGGCTCAATCTAAACATAGTAAACCACGTCAAAATTTTGCATCATACAACATGCTAATATGCAATCGTAACTCGTGACCACAATATGCATATACTAGTAAAGCAATCTATCTGGACAAGGCTGGATGTGAAAGGTTTAAGAGCGGATGTTTGGAGTACCTTTGGAAATGCCTACATCCAACAGTTGATGGAGCGTTGACAGTATCCATAAAACACAATATGCAGAGCAGAGAGTTATTTTGTTGTATGCATTGACTATTGACCTGGTGAAGGTTGCAGGGATCCACTGGATTCGAGTCGCACGGGACCAGTCAATGTGACGACGCTTGGGGGAAGCTTATGCCCAGCAGTGGACGTCTTATGGCTGGTATGATGATGATGATGCATTGACTAAATTAACTTAGTAAGAACAGGGCGGACCACAATTTGGTCCTACATAGATCATACTAGACCGAAGACAGCTCGCCAAGGGGGTGGCTATCTTCGAGAGCGTTCGTGTGCGTGAGACATTAAAAATGCTGTGTTTCTTGTACAGTGAACACGTACGTAAATCTATGGCTGCATGACATAATAGTTAACTTTAATATGCCGCTATGCAAGTGGCCTAATTAATTCGTCTAGTTGTTAAAATTATAACTTCGTCAGACATAGTTTGTGTTCATAAATGTATGATATCATTTTTGTGCAGTTAATGACCGGAATTGCTCGTTGAATATTTAACATTTGAATTCTGAAGCCATTTTTGGAAGTTCCTTTATTTGGGTCAAGATTAATGATTAAATTTTAGTAGAGAATTATACTGAAAATGGAATAGCATTCAAATATAATAAAAAACGGCCAAGTGCGAGTCGGACTCGCGCAGCACTGAAGGTTCTGTATAAACCTCAGCTTTTAAGGTATTATAGACCTGAGTATTTGGTATGAATTTAAATTTAATACCTCTACGCGTTCATGAGGACAGGGGTATCGTAGTAAGTTTAAAATTATTAAAAATATTTTTATTATATGATGTAACTAAAAATTTACGGTTTTCGCAATTTTTCCTTTATCTGTGCTATACGACGTTGCTTCGTACCAAATTTCAAGATTCTGAGTTCACGGAAAGTACCCTATAGGTTTTGATTCCCTTGCGAGTGTCGAAAATTAGCGGAAATTTTCGGCATAAACGGCTGTATTTTTTTCTATTCTTCAAATTTTGATTGCGTTGGCTTAGAAGTTTTTTCACGGCTTTAAGGGACAGTAGACCTGAGTGTTTGATATAAATTTTAGCTTTATACCTCTACGCGTTCCTGAGAAAAAGGGTCTTGACAGACAGACGGACGGACAACAAAGTGATCCTATAAGGGTGCCGTTTTTTCCTTTCGAGGTACAGAACCCTAAAAATAACAGACAGCTTTGCAATTTATAATGTAGGAATGAGTAGTGCCACGTGCTGACGTACCTTATGAGGTCCTGGCGTTGCCCGGATCGTACCAAGTGATGTTGAATTTTTCCTTATGAAATATTTCAGTAGTTGCCCGGTGTATTTGTGCCTGGTTAAAGTCAATGGGCTCCCTCTATTACATAGGATATAATGTGAAATCTGGGTATACGTACTATAATATATGTATGAGGCAGAGTAGGCAGAGATGTACTATAGTACATCTCTGCCTAAAGCTTCATTGATTACACGCGTGATGTTATGTGCTGTGTTCTGGCTGTGTTATAGTCAAGCGCAAGTTCGGTCATGCATGGAGTACTGCTCTCATCTCTGGGACGGATCTGCCAAGTACCAGCTGGATGCACTAGAGTCGATCGAAAAACGGGCCAAGAGGCTCATTTGCAATGAGATACTGGTTTAGTCTAGGCTCCAGAGCCTTGAACATCGGCGTCAAGTTGCCAGTCTGTCGGTTTTTTATCGGTTACATTTCGGGGAGTGTGCGATGGAATTGCATGAACTAATTCCTCCTAGCCCGTTCCATTATCGGACTACAATACGTACGGCGATGCGTCATCGGTACATGGTGGACATCCCACCCATACGCACCAAACGTTTTGGGAATACATTCATTATGCGTACAGCTAAGGAGTGGAATTCCCTGCCGGAGTCTGTATTTCCTGATAGCTACAACCTGGGAGTCTTTAAGTCAAGAGTGAATAGGTTTCTTCTAGGTAAGCGTGCTACATCGTCGACCACATCATCACTTACCATCAGGTGAGATAGTGGTCAAGCGCGAGCCTATCAAAAATAAAAATAAAATGTAGAAAATGATGTAAAAATTTGTCAACTGTGTTAAAGAACAGACACACAATGTAGACATCATTGTATTTATCTTGAATGAACAATACCATGGTAGCGAATCTAATTGCCCATGGGACATCGACCATACATTTAAAATTTTAAACTCGTGAAAGTTTATTGACATCATTTTGTCAGGTGTTTGGCCATAGGTACTAGAGCGGATATTAATATTAAATATTTAGTAGATCTAGCACGTGTTAACGTGACACGTGTATCATAGATTATGCCAAGGTTTGTGTGGCTTCTAATACTTACTAAATTTGTCAATGTTGATAGAGCGTGTTCGGGGCTTACCTATGGTTATTGTAGAAACTCTCCTAGTTTTATGCCTAAAAATGAGAGTTCACGAACAAACAGATTTCTGAGGTAACATAGATAAAAAATACAACCGAATTAAGAACCTCCTCTTTTTATTAAGTCCCTTAAAAACAGTTTGTTTTTGCACTGCATAAGAGTGTAGAAATATGAAAACCATTACTTTTAAGTAGAAATGATGGATGGATGGATGAAAGGTGCATTGTCTATAAAGACGGTCTGAATTCTGATAAGAACTAATAGAAGTATAGAAGAAGACAATTTGAGCCGACCCCAAATAAATTGAGAAGACCACGAAAATAATGAGAAAAGTAGACAAGGTCTTTTTGTTCTTGTTGCACGAGCAAAAAGAAAAAAACCGGCCAAGCGCGAGTCGGACTCGCACACGAAGGGTTCCGTACCATTATCGCAAAACACTGCAAAAAAAATCACGTTTGTTGTTGTATGGGAGCCCCCCTTAATTTATTTTATTTTAATAATTATTATTTTTTGTAGATAATATACAACTAAACATTCTGTGAATATTTCAAGCGTCTACCTGTTACCGTTATTAATATCGAGCAAAAATCGGAAAAAAATATCACGTTTGTTGTATGGGAGCCCTCCTTAAATATTTATTTTATACTGTTTTTAGTATTTGTTGTTATAGCGGCAACAGAAATACATCATCTGTGAAAATTTCAACTGTCTAGCTATCACGGTTCATGAGATACAGCCTGGTGACAGACGGACAGACGGACAGACAGACAGACAGACAGATAGACGGATCATGAAGTCTTAGTAATAGGGTCCCGTTTTTACCCTTTGGGTACGAAACCCTAAAAATGACCCAGTGATAACGAGTTGGTATAATTAATAAAAAAATATGTCATCATCTGTGGAAATTTCAACTGTCTAGCTATCACGGTTCATGAGATACAGCCTGGTGACAGACGGACAGACGGACAGACAGACAGACAGACAGACAGATAGACGGATCATGAAGTCTTAGTAATAGGGTCCCGTTTTTACCCTTTGGGTACGAAACCCTAAAAATGACCCAGTGATAACGAGTAGGTATAATTAATAAAAAAATATGTCGAAATAGGTACACGACCGATGCCACCTATCCAGTTAAGAGAACAACTTACCTCAAAAGGTAAAAAGTACTATCAACAAATATTTACATACCAAACCTACCTACATTAAGTAATCAGAACTCACATCCTTTAAAAGCCAATCACACTCATTGAGCAACCACAAAAGCCAAACGAGTTATTAAGGCACGTTGACATTCAATTAAATCGCAAAAACTAATTAAGACAGGACGCGATTGCGTTGCATAAAACCGGGCACTTCTTTAGCAATTCGCGAAACGTCCTCTTCACGGTCCGTTTGCCGTAAAGCGAATAAAGGCGACCTTTTATTTGTAATGGCTGTGCTGTTATAAATATTAACCATTTACTATAGTAGCAAACGGGTACATTATTAGCGTTAAATTGTTTGGAAAGTTGCCTTTTATTTTTGATTGATGACTATTCACCTGTTACGTCACTATAAAGATCATTGTTTGCGTCACATTGATTGTTGTTGTGTTTGAAATTATTTTCAAATACTTTGCCATGATAACCCGGTATATTCTGTAATATCATCGTCAAAACAGGTGAAGTAAGTTTCATATATATTGTTATTCCACCTGAAGATAAGGAAGACCTTCAAGTTCACTTCAACTAAACTTTCACTTTGAGATTTATACAAAACTAGCTTCTGTAATAAGTGTTTTATCATCCCAAGGGAATAAAATTTATTCTATGTCCTTCCCAGGGTCTCAACTCAAACTATCTCCATCATTCTCAACTATCCAGAGATTACCTCTAGAACTTTACCTCTTTATATCATTAGTATAGATACTGCACTGCTGATAGGTACTGCAGTTCGGATGTTAACAACAATAATATCTAACAAGATAAAATTACAAATTTAAGAAACCCCCGACTTTAATTTTTATTTCATGCTTTTTAAATTACATATAATATACCATGTTAATTTGTTTTCGGGGGGAAACCTTCAAAAGGCGCCTGGACTTTAGGGGAAAAAACCAGGGAGTGTGGGATTTTTACCTCACTAAAACCACCCAGATGGTGATCACCATCAGCATGAAGAACCCCGTGACCTCTCAAAGACCACCTCGGAGCCCCCTCTACATATAATATACCTAGTAGCAGACACGCTTTAATCGACAATATATCAAAACACGTAATAATGACCCGATAACTTGCGAAAAAATCCAGATTCAAAGAGTAAAATGCGAATAACTTTTGAACGGCTAAACCGATTTTATTCAAACATAGCTAAGAACACTCACCTTTCAAACAAAAAAAAACTAAATCAATATCGGTTCATCCGTTTAGGCGCTATGATGCCACAGACACCCAGATACACAGATACCCAGATACACAGCAACACACGTCAAACTTATAACAACCCTCTTTTTCCGTCGGGGGTTAATAACTGGCCATTTATTTTTACGCCATCACTGGTTCAACCAGTTGACAATAACAGAAATGTATCGGTGGATTATTTGAGCTATCGTTCCATTCCATGTATGATAGAATCCCTTCGCATCACATCGTATCGAATTTTGGGGTGTGAAATTAGATCCTTTGTACAGACCTAAATCCTTCAACCTAATTTGGAAGCCCGATGATTGCATTCGTAGTTCCACGCAATACACTGGTATATATCCTCTGTAGCCTTTATAGCAAGCTTTACAGTATATGTATGCCTATACGAGTATAAACTCTATACAGCTTGTTTGTCTTTAACAAGACGAAATTACCATAATTTTGGAGCCTATAAATTCTCCATAATAGTTCCCTGAGTTTCTATAACTCCAGTTACCACGATTTATTACTGCTGAATCGCTTTGGGCATTCAACAGTATCGAGGTGGTACTAACGGCCCTTATTTACGTTGACATGTTATTACTGAAATAGGTTTCAATTAGTACTAAATGCTCGAGGACTTTGGCCACCTCGTTAGGGACAAAGGCATTTATGACAGGTATTTTCGTTTTAATGGTTGCCTCAAAATGGTTTTGGAATGTTTAAACATTAAACATAGTTATAAGCTCAGACGGAGACAGAAAAACAATTCTAGACACTCTACTTTTTAAAAGTACAGTTAGTTTAATTTTGGATAATGTATGTAATTTCATGATGCAGTGTCAACGCGGCGTCAGACCGTGTCCTCAATCGACTTTTATCATTAGCAAAGAATTTTTCTTCGACACCCAAATGACCGTGAAAGAATCGTGTGTACATTTACCGCAACCGACTTTCGTAAACCAAAAACATTTCTGGAATGCATAATTTTTCGGCAATTAATTCCATGGTTACTGCATCAAATGCATTTGCATTGGTTCCTTCACAAATCGTGCTGTGGCTGAGTCGTCTTCAGTCGTTGTGAGTTAAGGGTACACTAGTCGAAAATTCTTCCATAAAAACGTAGTCTGGCTTTTACTCAACTGTTTGACGATGTACGTTCAAAATAAAAAATGTTATCAATTTGTCTCATCATTATCTAGCCCTGTATGGAAGCAAAAAAGTAAAATAAAAACGTACTAGAAAGTTATGAGCTTCAAAAGTTTCTTATTTCAACACTAATTTTAACGCATCTTTGGGCGCAAATAAGTAC
Source organism: Anorthoa munda (assembly GCA_945859665.1). Taxonomy (NCBI): domain Eukaryota; kingdom Metazoa; phylum Arthropoda; class Insecta; order Lepidoptera; family Noctuidae; genus Anorthoa; species Anorthoa munda. Next base: position 23,642,805 of record OX243910.1, read on the forward strand.
CATAAGAAGAAGGAAAATTTAAAAACGGCCTCCACACAGGGATAGATTAGTAGTTCAACAATGCAAATAATTTTATTTTGAACAGATACATTCAGTCGTTTTTTCATGGTATCCAGACTCCCAAAGGTCTGTTTATAAAATTTCGCGCGCTCATTTTCGTTCTAAATCATCATTCATTTCGCTACAAATTTGCAAAATTGTGTATTCGTACGCGAACTAGCTTCTTACTGCTCATAACAGCATCTATCTGTTCCGCACGTGTTGTCGGTTGATATAGCATGCATTTTAACCCCGCACACAAAATGGTTCGTGCCGTCGACTAGTGCACCCTTAAGACGTCAATTAAGGAGCAATGCTAACGATCTCACTAATTGGTCCCTACGAACCTTTATCTTTATGATCGGTACCATGAACTGATGGTCGTGACAAATCGTGGAACTGTTATAACTGTTCCTCTTTGAGTTTAATAGAAGGATTGAGCTATTACATAACAACCCATTAATTGATACCAATCATCATTTCTTCGGTATTCTTTGAAACATTAAGCTCTGCAATATCTGCCACCTCTAAAATATTTAGGTTGACGTCCAACTTTCCAATTTAAGCTATCTCCGTCCCAAATAGTGCTGTGTTCCCAACTGACCTACTACTCGGATTTGTGACCTTAGATAATGGTATCTAGCAGCTTTGCAGATTCAGCCATGAGTGTGAACTAGGCCGTCTGGAAATGCTGGCAATATGTTCAATCTTTGTATTACAACAATACAGGCGTGATTGTGTTTCTAAGAAGGATATCAAAGGCACGAAAGGTTAATATAGGATCTTTACGAATCACCTTCGTATTGTTGTTCATTTAGGCGAAAAATAAGGTCAGACAGGTGTAGCATTATATTTTGAAAATCCGGGGGCACTTAGAGGATTTAGGATCGTATTAACTTAATCTACTGTATATTATCTTTAGCCAATACTTAGTTATATAATCAGTTGGTATAGGCTAAGATTAAAGATCTTTTCTTCATTTACCACCAGGCTTATGGTCAAGCCTCTTAGAAAACCATTAAACAACTATAAAACTGCCATAGACGTCGCCCCATAATACGGTCCCAATAATTTCAATTTTTCCCCACACCTCCATTTCGGTGGTAGTAGACGAAGACACAATGACAGATTACACAACCATAAACAAGATAGTCGTTTTGTTCGCAACAAAGATGGCTGCCGTTGAAATGGCGGGAATTTACCGATACGAAATTGGCGGTAATTGATGCCTTTGTCGGCGTATAGGGCTCCTCTCCCGAAGCCACTTAAAGTGTCTTGTCATTTAATGATTCTTTAATTTTCTGAGAAATAGTTGGGACGTGTAATATATTCAAAAAAAATCTAATACCTCAGTACCAGGGTGTTCCGCTACGTGTTGATATTTTTTCTTTCTTTGCTTTGTCCGTTTTTTTCTTGCGTCAAGTCAGGGTTTTGAATAGAAAAAAAAAAAAAATAAGTTACTATGTAGTTTTGTGTTCCACGCATCAATGTGAATAGTAGGTATTCACATTGATGCTGTGTGCTTTTCGTTTGTTTAATTAGTTAAAGTATCTATACTTAAACCTTTTTACTGTTTCGCAGTCTCGGGATCTGCCATGCATAGGTTTTGTCTAGTCTAGGCAGATGCATAGGCTTATCATTGATAGATGAGCTCATCCGTCACTTCTGAGTGTTTGTAAACGTTACTTTAAAGTACCTACCTATTCGCAAGTAAAATTTCAAAATTTAAAAAAACCCCGACAAATTTTTATTTCATGCTACATGATTTATCTAGTACATAGTATACATATATCTTGCGATAACACCCCGATTCAAACAGTAAAACGCCCATAACTTTTGAACGGCTCAACCGGTTTTATTCAAAACATAGCTAAGAACACTCTCGACAAAATCACCTTTCAAACAAAAAAAACTAAATCAAAATCGGCTCACCCGTTTGGACGCTATGATGCCACAGACAGACTCACAAATACACAGATTCACAGCAACACACGTCAAACTTATAACACCTCTCTTTTCCCGTCGGGGGTTAAAAAGAAATCGTATTGTGCGTCGATTTAAAAATTAGCCGTCTTTGACTTATAGACGATACCTTGATAAATATTTATGGTAAACTATTTGCTTTTTATATTGCCAAGGTTACATTTCCGCAAGATAAATTCTTAGTAAACTTTTTGCGATATGGTCATCGGCTAATAGCAAATATAAATAAAGATGGCTGCCAACCAATTCTGTCAAGATAAGGAACTATAAATATTGTTTCGGCTTTGAACAATATATTTAAAATTAACTAGCTCTTCTAAATTAAAGTCGTAAAAAAACTGTCTATGAGTCGGAAAATCTATTAAAAATAAGTCATTTCAAGGCCCATGTGTGGACGTTCCTTCTGTTGTAAAGCGCCGACAATTATAATAATAGTCGTTTTAATCATTTAATTTGTAATTAACTCAATATGTCTGCCAAATGATAGGGCTTTTTTGCTTCATAGAGAGTGTTACGTTTTTTTTTTGTGTCTAAGCGATTGAACTTCTTGGGTGGTCGTTGGCTATGGTCAAATAGTATTTTTTACATAATTGACAATAAATTACTTAACTTTTGAATTAGGAGTGTTATGATAATCAATATAACTGAGTATTTTTTTACTTAAATTTAGTTAATGACCTTGTGTAATAAATACGTCTTAAATAGTCATAATTCAAGAAAGATAGCTTGATCTCTGCGACTGCTGTCAGTATCAATACAGTAACAATAGCGCTTGACAGGCTAACAATAACGTTTAAGTATGTCAGTTTGACATAATAATATGTCGCAGAGATCAAGCTATCTTTTCTAAATTAGAATATTTACGATTTTATTAATGCCAAAAAATAAATCCCGCTGCATAATGCTGCTCTAACTTTTAGACAACTGACCGACCAAGGTCCCACCCTCGCATTCAGTAACTTTATAACCGTTTTGAGCTGACTGACTCCGTAAAAATTCAAAAGTGTTTGTAAATACACAGTTTAGCTGATATAAATGCTTTAAATTAGTGTTTATATTTTATCCCAAAGAAAAAACCTTTGCGTCAAGGTCATTCAACCATGAAAACACGATTCGACCTCACGCAAGATTGTTACGAAACGGGCTTTTACGGTTTTTAAAGCAAAAACGTAACTCTTACATCACTGTAAAGACGCTTAGCAAGTATACTAAACTTAACAAGAAATGAGTAACTGATAAAAACTTTGTGTATATTGAGCAGCGCTTAAACTACGACGAAGTTTGTTCCAATATTCTAAGGCTTAAATATAAACTAGTATCTTGCTAGATCCAACCACAATTCAGTGATTTTAGTCAGATCTTGAATATCCTACTAATATAAAGGTTGGTGGAGGAAAGTTTGTGAGTGTGTGTATGTTGGTATGTTTGATACTTCTTCACGGCCAAACGGCTTTTTTTTATAATCTATAGGCTCGCGTTTGACCACTATCTCGCCTGATGTTAAGCGATGATGTGGTCGGCGATGTAGCACGCTTGCCTAGAAGAAACCTATTTACTCTTGATTTAAAGACCCCAAGAAAATTTGGCACAGAGATAAATTATAGTCCGAAATCTACTTTTATTCCGATATAATGTTCCCTTGGGATGATAAAATACTTTTCACGCGGACGAAACCGCTGGCAGAAGCTAGTCACACTAATATTATAAAGGCGAAAGTTTGGATAGATGTTTGTAACTCAATCATGCCGGAACGGCTGAACGGATATGGATAAAATTTGGCACAGAGATAGATTATAGTCATTACATCCCGGTATAATGTTCCCTTTGAATAAGAAAACTACTTTTCATGCGGGTGAAGCTGCTGGCAGAAGCTAGTTTATTAATATTTGTGATGCAAAAATCACAGAAACAATATTAGGTTTGTGAATGCACTCACGGTCACAAGGAATTAGTTTGGAGGAAACATCAAGTAGCTTCAATATCCCATATTTGTACAACAGTCATGTGAGACATTTAAGATATTATTATAGCTAGCCTGGAGCAGTGGTGGCCCAGTTGTAACGGCCGCGACTTACAAGTTGTAGGTCGTGGGTTCGAACCCAGGCAGGCGCTTTACTTTGTGTAAATTATTTTACCACCACTGTTCTAAAATCGGTGAAGGAAAACATCGTGAGGAAACCGGCATGTCCTGGAACCAAAAATTTTAACACATGTGATATCCACCAACCAGCACTGGGGCCGCGTGGTGAATTATTCCCTCTCACAGAGAGGAGGCCTGTACGCACAACGGGAGTCTGAGAGTGCGAAAAAGGGGGTCCATCTATCATATCCTATCCTATATTGCTAGCCTGTATTGTCCCACTGTTAGGCAAAATCGTCCCTCTATTCTATCCGCAATACTGCAGTTTTTTCCAATTCCCAAGGAACATCCATTTCAGTTTTGTCTCTATGATGGCTTAACAAATCTGATTGCCTCTATTGCAGAAGTCCATATATATAGTCTTCAATGACTACTGACAAGTGGACCGTCTGCTTGTTTTCCACCCAAAAAAATAAAACCGGTCAACTGCGAATCGGACTCGCGATCCGCGGGTTCCGTACAAGCAGCTACATTCACCAACATAATTAGGTAACTAGGTCAACGGGAACTACCATATAGGTTTTCGACCCAAAACCTATAGGGTACTTCTAGTTGACCTAGAACTGTCAATTTTGGTTAAAAGAAAGGTCTTACAGCATAAGTAAAGGGAAAATGCCGAAAAATAAAAAAGTTGAAAATTAAGGTAAATTATGGTACTTACAAGTTTTCGCGAAAATCTAAATTTGCCCATATCTTTTTATCGTGTTGTTTCAGGATTTGTATACACCTAATAGGGACTATATACCTCAGTATCTGGTATAAATTTCAACATGCTAGATCCACCCGTTCCTGAGAAAATCGGTGGTGACACACGGACAGACAGACAGACCGACCCGTCTGTCCGTCACAAGAAAGTGATCTTATAAGGGTTCCTTTTTACCTTTTGAGGTACGGAACTCTAAAAATACAAATAAAAACGTCCACTGCCGTTTCAATTAATAAACACAGTTCATAACAGTTTGCTGAATATAGGCCCCAATATTCGCTCAACAACTGCAATTTTCTATACTTCCGCATGATAGGACATTCAATTAGCCGGTCTATATCGGTCCGTTTTATAATTATTTCCAATTAATATTGTTAATTGACGTAAAGTGTGGTCGCCATCATCTGAACCGTACAATTGAAATTGCCGCGGGCAGTTTTGATGATATTTACAAAGCGCTATTTTTAATCTGTGTAGTCCTGTCCTTAGATCAATGTCCTCTGAAGTTATTAATTGGCGGAGTCATGTTGCTATGTTTTTGTTATTGATCTACTTTTGAGTTGTTTCATTTATCAGTAAATTTTCTACCATGTTATTAGTATCGAGATAGATAAGATCATTTAATCCATCGTTATTTTTGTACTATGAATATCAGGTCGCCAAATGTGATATTACACAAACATCACAAAGAATTTCAGGACGTTTCTGTTTATAAAACAGTGCTCAATAAACTCCTATCTTTATCAGCTTATATAGTTTCCAAGTATGTCAAATTTATTTATCTTTAAGTTTGATACCTAGGCACTTAACTTCTACTCCTTAGTCTTATGACATTTAAACACATTACAAACCTAACTGTTTCAGGAGCTCGTGACTAAATAATAACAGCCGCACGGGTCGATCATCAAGGTTAAGCAACGCTTGACGAGGTCGGTCCGTGGATGGGTGACCATTTCAACATACCGAGTTGCCTCCGTGCCTCGGAAAGCACGTTAAGCCGTTGGTCCCGGCTGTCATTTAAAGATCTTTGACAGTCGTTACGGGTAGTCAGAAGCTTGAGATCTGACACCAGTCTTGCCAAGGGGTACCGTGTTACCCAGTTACTGGGTTGTGGAGGTCAGATAGGCAGTCGCTCCATGTAGAACACTGGTACTCAGCTGAATCCGGTAAGACTGGAAGCCGACCCCAATATAGTTGGGAGAAGGCTAGGCAGATGATGATGACAAACCTAACTGTTGCCACACATTATTGCAGTAGACTTATTTTCCACGAAGTTCAAACAAATGTAACATAAGTAAAATTTAAAAACACCCGAGACATTTTTATTGTGTGCTTTTTAAATTACATAATTTATCTGGTAGGTAGTACACACGCTTCCATCGATAATAATCTATCGAACTCGTAATATCTGCCGATTAAAACAGTAAAACGCTCATAACTTTTGAACGGCTGAACCGATTTTCATCAAACAAGCTAAGAATACTCTCGATAAAGTCACGTTTCAAACAACTAAATCAAAAGCGGTTCATCCGTTTAGGAGCTACGATGCCACAGACCGATACACAAACACACAGATACACACATCAAACTTATAACACCCCTCTTTTTCCGTCAGGAATTAAAACAAAATGCACTAATTGCTTCAACTAAATACTAGTTTAAATAGCAATTGAGGGACACTTTACTGTCGCAAAACGTACGTGCGTGCAACATGGCATCCACGTTATACTTGCGCTATGGTACTTATGCACAGCTGTCATCGGTGAATTCAATACGTGTTCTGTAAACACCTAGTACTTATATGTTATAGTCTATGCCTCTAGACAAGTGGCTTTCGATGTTAGCGAAAGCGATAATCGAAATGACAAATATAAGGAATTGATCTCGTGATTTTTCGATATCACTTGTCAATCCCATATGATTTTGCCTTTTTAGGGTTCCGTACCCAAAGGGTAAAAACGGGACCCTATTACTAAGACTCCGCGATCCGTCTGTCTGTCTGTCTGTCTGTCACCAGGCTGTATCTCATGAACGGTGATAGCTAAACAGTTGAAATTTTCACAAATGATGTATTTCTGTTGCCGCTATAGCAACAGAATACAATAAATATTTAAGTGGTGCTCCCATAGAAATAACGTGATTTTGTTGCCGTTTTTTGCGATAATGGTATGGAACCCTTCGTGCGCGAGTCCGACTCGCGCTTGGCCGGTTTTTGACAATCGCTATCGCCACGCTTTCGATGATCGATTGTCACTTGTGTAGGGCCTCTGTTCATTGTTTGATGATACACTTTTATGTAAGAGTAGCTGAGGCGAGATGGGCACTAAAGTTGGAATAAACATGGCCACCTATACATTATAAAACATCTATGTCCTGCCTCCTCCTCCTCGCGTCGTTTTCCTCATTACTGAGGGTCGTGACGCCCCCGCTGCATCAGTTTCTCCCGTACGATTTCCCTCCATCTGCTGCGATCCTTAGCTTCATGAAGGGCATTGTGGAAGTTGATGTTGAGAGAAGATCGTATTTGGTCCGACCATGTCGTGGGACTGCGTCCTCTGGGACGTTTGCCATCTACCTTGCCTGTCACCATCAGCTGTTCAAGATTGTGACCCTTTTTACGAGCAATATGTCCGAAGAATGCCAGCACCCTGCGAAGGCATATAGTGAAAAGTCTAGTTTTGACATTAAGCTCTCTCAGAATAGACACGTTGGTGCGAAAGGCGGTCCATGGAATCTGTATCATTTTCCTCCAGCTCCACATTTCAAAGGCGTCTATTCGGTCTCTGTCGGCCTTTTCCAGCGTCCAAGTCTCCGCTCCATAACTGAATATGGAGAAAACTAGCGAAGTCACCAATTTGGTTTTAGTTTTTCGCGTGATGTTACGGTCTCTCCATATCTTATGCAACTGGGACATTGCGTTTTTGGCCATCTCTATACGTCTCCTTATCTCTTTTTCGCATGATCCCGTGTTACTAATGTTAGACCCTAGGTAGACGAAGTCGCTCACGATGTCAAGTCCTGCCAGTTACCCATGTTTTCAAGGTCGAAAAGTTTGTTTGTTGGTACTATCGTAAATCTCTATTAGCCCTGATCCTATTATAAAAAGCTCTCAGTGATAGAACGCTTCAATATAGTTTAGAGTGACATTTTCCTTGTGGTCAGACCACAGGGACAGGTAACAAAGCCGAAGGAAAAACCTAAATGATGTGATTTAATTAGATTGATTTCAACGATCGAAAAACCAATCTCCAATTTATTTACATGTCCAAAATATGCTATGTGCATGTCATATTATCATTGTCATATTAAATTGAACATCACAGAGAAAAAGTATTGTTCCTGTATTATTACTATACTATAGTATAAAGTGATTAATATTGTCAGAATATTACTGGAATCCCGTATGAACGTATGTTATCAACATATCACTCGGAAACATCCGTTGCTGTTCATGAGCTTAATGACTGATACGATTATTGGCACCGGGAATTTGTGGCAAGCGTTGTATATTATAGTCATAGTCGTCACTGGATCGTTGATTCCATTGCTAATGATTGTAGATGATCATCATCATCATCATATCAACCGAAAGACGTCCACTGCTGGACATAGGCCTCCCCCAAGCGTCGCCACATTGATCGGTCCCGTGCGTCTCGCATCTAGCGAATCCCCGCAACCTTCACCAGGTCATCGGTCCACCTGGTGTGAGGCTTGCCAACGCAACGTCTTCTGTAAGCTTCCTGATGAGGCCTATTGTAAGCGACCACGTCTCAGAGCCATATGTCATCACTGGCAACACACACTGGTCATAGACTTTCGTTATGGGACACTATGGTAAGTTGGACGAGAAGATACCGCGCAACTTCCCGAACGCTGCCCAGCCGAATCAGAATCGACGGTTGACCTCTTTCTCGAAGCAAGAATTATTGTACAACTTGTACATACGTCTTAAATTGTAGAATAGTCCATTACAGTGCCATTCGCGTTATTTAATTATACTAGTCGCGACACCCATTTCTTTCAGTGTTGTCATCTCGCCTATTCTCGAGGAACCCATAGCGAATTGCTGTAGTATTTTTGACTAAAATCTTCAGCATGGTATGTGGCTGTAGACAAAGTGGCATGCTAACATCTTTAACGATTGTTAAAAGTTGAAAATAAATTGATTGTCCAAGCGACAAATCGGTATAGCGGATCTTTGTGTCTCTCAAGTTGGCTCTGCGAACCATAGAAACAGTTTGTCATCAAATATACTGCATAGAGTAAGCGAGATAGAATGATGCGACAAACTTAAGCGAGTGAAAGAGGCAGTTATACAATGCTATCTTCTACTTCAACATTGACACAAAAATAGCAACTGCGCTGTTTGAGAGAGATAGCCGCCAAACTTTCTGTGTCTCACGAGTCGGTCAATGCGCCATCTCATAAAGCCATCATTGTGAACGAATTCTTGATCAAAAATCTTCAAGCAACCACCTTATTCACCAGATATGGCACCACCCGACTTCTTTCTTTATCCTAAACTCAAATTACCATTTCGAGGCACGCGTTTGCATTCGGTTGAAGGCATAAAGGAGAATTCACGGCGAGAATTCAGCCAACTTCAGAGACACAATGATTCACTGTGACTACTATAGCACATACGAATCCTGATACAATACCACTTTTTCTAGGCACACTTAACTTTGTCCGAAGACAGAAACTATTTAGGTAATCTCGGTTCAAGGATACTTCTATCCAAACCGTTACATAAACATCCTACCTTTTATAAAGAACGAAAGAACTCTCTACAAGTTTCTCTACAAAACAAGACTTAACCAGCCGAGTAAACGCTACAACGGAAAAAAGGACTGGCAAGTTGCCAAGTCTCTGTCAACTAGTACTCTAATAAACAATAGATAAACCCCAGGCTCCCACCATTCAGTATTCATAAAACTATTGTCAAGTATCCACACTATATTATAAATGCGAAAGTAAGTCTGTCTGTCTGCTTGTTTGTTCGCCTAATTCGCTGAACCAATTTGGATGAATTTTAGGAGATATAGAGATAGATTGGACCCTGGAAAAGGACATTGGATTCTTTTAACTCAGTCTGTTTGCTACTTTTACGTCTTAATTGCTGAACAGATTTAAATGCAACTTGATGGGTAGACTTTTTATCCCGGGAGCACTCAAGCGGTTGCGTGTCCAGGTAGGCCGTTGTTAACACAATTTGGCAAAATGGAGTCTTATAGATCCGTCTGATATCCAATGTAAGTGTGGTAAACATATGCAGGAAATGACTCACATGTTAGAGTGGTCCCATACCTCTGCACATTACAAGACCATGAACGTTACTGACGCTGCAATTCATTTTGTCATCTACTGGGTGCAAAATATTGGAAGAGTTTTTCATCGATTCGAAAAGAAGAAGATCCCTTGGGATATTTTCCGATCTTCACGCGGACAAAGCCGCTGACAGAAGCTAGTTAATAATATTCACAATAGTGCAATGACCTACGATAATATGCTGTTTATTCTGTGGTTTTAATAAATTTTACCGCAGACATTCGTTCGTGTCGATAATGGTCGCCATAGAATGCTTTTATATCGAGCACCTAATTGCAGTATGAGTGTCTGCGTGGCTATTTAGTATTTTTTTCTAGAGTAGGGTGCAGCTTTAGTAGCTAACAATCCATTTTGGTATAGACATTCGGTGCAGGTATTCTTTTATAATTGTGTTCTTTACGCATAAGTTAGCTGGAAAAACTTTGAGTAGTTAACGATTTTCGATAAAGGCAGGATTTATTAAAACAGTATCTATGCTCGTCTTGTGGCAGTCCCAATGAAATGGTTTTTACAATTGTGTTTTCTGGAACTTTTTTTCATCCTGGACATTTAGATGGTTTCTGGTGTGCTGCATGGTGTCTAACATTTAGCACCTTTTAAAATACTCATGAATTAGATACGACAGTCTGCGTCATATGATAAAGCTGCTGATGCTCCTTGTTAAACGACTTATTTACTTAATGTCCTATAGCCCCTAGATGGGGCAGAGGCCGTCCATTGATGTCCTCCATCGCGTTCGGTCTTGAGCTTCACGCTTCACCTCGCTCCATGTCATTCCGATACTCGTCGCTTCTGCCTACACGGTGCGACGCCAGGTTTGACAGGTTTTTCCTTGTTAAATACTGATAGCTATTTAGTGGTATGCGAGACAGCTTATAAAACAAAAACTTACATTACTTCCACAAACACTAAAATTCCAACAATCTTCATTCCATGAAGCTGTAATTTCTTAGCCAAGTAACAAGTTTATCGCGATAACACAAGTTTCAGACTTATTATTCATCAAAGTTGAGCGTTGTTTATGATGATAATGCAGGTGAGAAGTTGCTCCGAACTTGGAACAGGTGCAGCAAATCGGAGTAATGCAATAGCGAACTAAGAAGTAATCCATTTTACTTTGTTGATTCTTGGCGTGCGCTCGGAAACGCTCGATAAAGGTGTTGAGAATAAGTCAGGTGGTTTCATTGAGGTTATTTTTTTTGTGTTTTGTCACGACTTGCGTGGAGAATAGAGGCACGGTAATGATAACATTAACGTGATAGAGTTGCCAGTTGGCACAGAAATATTTGTGGTATAAGCAAATATTTATAAGCACTGTTTGCTGGTTGTTAGAAGATAAGAAAAGAATGATTTGGAGACTGTAGTTCTGATGGACGATGAAACAGATTATGCAAGCTAGTAAAACAAACTGGGTTTTGAAAATATCTTTGAGTGAAAATTGGAGGACGATCGTAGATGTCATAACCAAAAACAATACCATCATAAACTTTCTCTTTAGTAAGTGGAAATCAAATCAATCATCTATCAGCCCTACAATTAAATGAATGATATACAAGTGCTGTCACTAGCCCGACAACAATCTACCAATAAATCCATTGATTTCTATCAAAATAGTCTTCAAACGTCACCGCATCATACTTCGACACCTGTCATTAAAAACCCTGACTACCCACACATAGGATAATTTCAATGAATAAATCAATAGTGTCGTGCCGAAAGCTGGTTTTCCCTCGGGGCAATAAACTTGTTTTACGTGTGCGGTACAATCTGTGTTATTGCTCCGTTAAATGTTGTATTGTTTGGAAAATATAGGATTGTTTTCATCTGGATGTGGGTAGGTGTTTATGAAGGAAGGTTGAAAGGTATAGTGGGGGTAAAAATCAAATCGGTCCTTTCTTCTGAGCAACTTAATAGCTGGCTATTGAAATTACTAATAACAGAACATAATCAGCAATTGGTGTTCCCACTGCTGGGACACAGGCCTCCTCTCTATGAGAGAAATCCATACTAATATTATAAATTCGAAAGTAACTCTGTTTGTCTGTTACCTCTTCACGGCTAAACCACTGAATGGAAATCAATGATATTTGGCAAGGATATAGATGGCATCCTGAGGATGGATATATGCAACATTTTGTATTTTTAGATAGGGTAGGCTAGGTATGGTACGTAGGTATGTAGGGTAGGGTAGGGTAGATAGGTTGGTAGGTGGGGTAGGTGGGTAGGTAGGTAGGATAGGGGAGGGTAGGTTAGGTAGGTAGCCAGTTGACGGAAACAAAGCCGCGGGGGACAGCTAGTAGGCCTATAATCTACCACGCGGATCCAGTGCGAGTTTGTAAAAATTGTAAATGTTCATCATCATTATATCAGCCGAAAGACGTCCACTGCTGGACATAGGCCTCCCCCAAGCTTCGCCACATTGACCGGTCCCGAGCGCCTCGCAACCAGGTAAATGCTAGGTACTTGTTTTTATTTTTAGTTCTAGGACATGTCGGTTTCCTCATGATGTTTTCCTTCACCGCTTTGAGAGCAAATAACCAATAAGTCCCTCATTATTATGATCAACATTATCATCTGGGTTCGCTGCAGCAGTGGCGGCCTTAGGGGGTGCCGAACAGGGCAATTACCCGGAGCCTCGCTCTTGCAGGGGCCTCGCGCTACAACCCAAAAAGCTTACAATCTTTTTTTTTTCAAACAATAAAATAAAGTTAGTCGGTTAAGTATTTCATAGTAAAGTATTAATAATCACACTAATATTATAAAGGCAAAAGTTTGTAAGTGTGTGTTTGTATGATTGTAACTTAATCACGCTCAAACGACTGGACGGATCTGAATGAAATTTGGCACAGAGATAGATTTCAGTCTGGAATAGTACATAGGATACCCGATTTTTATCCCGGGAATATGTTCCCTTGGTCATATTTTCGACATTACCGCGAGCGAAACCGCTGGCAGAAGCTAGTTAATAATAAAAACAATAAGTGCCAAGTTTTCCATTTCTCGAATATCTCATACATTGTAAAAAGGACAAGGGCCTCGCAAATATCTGCCGCCCGCCCGGAGCCTCGCAGCGGTTAAGGCCGCCTCTGGGCCTGCAGAGATCTCATCCATCGCTTAACGTCGGATGAGATCGAGGTCGATGGCGAGGTCATAATAAACAAAAAAAAACACGATATCCGTTTGGAACATGCTTTTTATAGATTATCATGATCTTGTTCCTTCCTTCCTTCCAATACCAACAATATCACAATGAATAGCAAAACGGATAATTTTGTAACCTCATTCTTCGCAAATGGATCTCACTATGCTGACATGGCAGTTAGACTTAACATTTGTATGCTGATTTCTGCCGCTCTTAAAATTTCGATGATCGTAAACCATATCATAAAATTTGAAATAGAGTATTTTTATGATCGAAGGTGGTAACTATTATTATAGATGACGTAGAATTTCTAGATCAATGACACATTGGAGTGCTAAAACTTTTTAATAGATCCGCTGAGGAGTGGATTTGGATCCATGACGCAGTGACGCATCTTGTGGCGTGCATGTCCATTGGACTGATGACTTGATGTTCTAGAACATTTATAATAAAATTATTGTAGTCATCCCTAATTATGTCCCATTAGGTAATAGCTGCCTGTGGTGTAGCAACAGCATGATGAAAAATTTGGGATTGCCCTTTCAGGCGTGTTGGAAGAGGCAAGACAAGTGCAATCTTCTGTGAATTTGCCACTCGTATCTGACTAGTTGCTGGTTTACTGTGAATATTGTATCTGAGAATATTTCATTCATTCTATAAGCTTCTTATCTACTTCTTTACCGACTTCATAAAAAATGGAGGTAATCAATTGGACACGTATGTTTGTAATTTTGTCGGAATTACCCAATATTCACATATGTTACTTAAATTGGGCTTAAATTTGGTTTTAATTGGCAAATTTGTGCTAAATTTCATAAGTGTATGTTTGTTTGTATGTCCACGCATTTCTCCGAAACAATTTATCGGATCGTGACCATTCTTTTTTATTGGATTAGGTATCTCTCAACTTAGGGCATAGTGCTAGTTTCATCCAAATCGGTTCAGCAATTTTCAATACATGGAACAAACAACCAAACTCCTTAGCGACGAACAGGACGATTGTGTAAATTGAGTTATTATGGGTATTTTGTCAATCCTTTAGGTACCTTTCTATAGAACTTGCTCACTTTTTATTGATAGTGTAATAAAAATAAAAAATATAAATAAAATCAATTTCACAAAAAAATAAACATACTTCAAAAGCAAAACACTAAAAAGTGCAAAATAACTTCCGTTTCTGAAGTCGGACGAAAAAAAAGAAGCACCAAAGACACCGGCTTCCGAAGCGAAAGTTATTTTGCTCATTCTTAATTATTAAAAGATGCAAGGTAAAGAGATCTTTAAAAGCAGTTCTATCATAATGTCACATCATTTCCTACGCACTTACAATATTCATTCGGCACATAGCTACTAACCACGGGTCACCCTCGGAAAACTCCCCCTTTACGAAGACAATGTAAGGTCATAGGGGGATAATTGCTATAATCACACTTGGTGGTTATATTGTGAATCCAGTCTCATGGTTCTATAGTGCCTTACCTTTATTCATATCAGTGAATGTCAGTATCACACAAAAACCATATATAAACGTATATTTTACTAGGTACCCAAAAACTGTATTAATTTTTTTGCAAGTCCTTTACAGTCGAGAATAGATGTAATCTCAAGTTACATTAAATACATTTCATATAAAAAGTGATTTAGGATCACTTTTATACTATACTAGCTATTGCCCGCGGCTTCGCTCCCGTGGGCCACCCCACAGGACCCGTTTTCGGGATAAAAAAATAGCCTATGTTACTCAGGAATAACGTAGCTTTCTATTGGTGAAAGAATTTTTGAAATCGTTCCAGTAGTTTCGGAGCCTATTCGGTACAAACAAACAAACAAACAAAAAAATCTTTCCTCTTTATAATATTATATTAGTAAGACTAGCTGTTGCCCGCGGCTTCGCACCCGTGGACCACAGGACCCGTTTTCGGGATTAAAAAAATAGCCTATGTCACTCAGGAATAATGTAGCTTTCTATTAGTGAAAGAATTTTTTAAATTTGTCCAGTAGTTCCGGAGCCTATTCGGTACAAACAAAAAAAACAAAAAAATCTTTCCTCTTTATAATATTATTATATTATATATTATATTATATAATATAATATTAAGTATAGACTAATATTTTTACGTACTTAATATGAAAAATATGTTAAGAAAGAGACTGAAGCAGTCTTGGTAAAGTAATCTTTTGGTCTAATGTGAATATTTATGCTCGACAAAATCGTATCTACCTTTCTCGGTTTTAGCGAAGCCATCTTATTTGACTCGTGAAATTAACATACGCTGTATAAAATCAATGCTTTTAATGGGATTCGTCAAAGGGAAAGGTTTGTGATGGAGTTTGTAATATCTTCAAGGCAGATTTTTTCTTGTTCCGTTTTTCTTGTTTGCATTTCATCTTTGGTCTTATATTAACTGGGATTGTTAATATTTTGTGGTTCCTGGTTTACTTATTGACTACCTTTGAACACGAACAATTCAGAAAAAAAACACTAAGTAACCCATGTAACTTGGCGTATTTTTTCCCTTGCTCCATGGCAAGGACAAAAAGACGATTGAGGGCCGATTTCACCAATTATATTAAACGCGATTAGTTCAACTAAACTCAGTTTACGCAAATAAAGCGGTCTGATTGGTAGTGTCTCAGCGGTGTCAATCAATCAGAACGCTGTATTTGCGTAAACTGAGTTTAGTTGAACTTATCGCGTTTAATATAATTGGTGAAATCGGCCCTAAATACCTATTTTTCCATAGCCAAACTTGGCATATATTAATGTGTCTAAATCCAAGAATGTTCGGCAAATTCGGGACTAAGCCCATAAACACCACATTTAGCCAGGGCTCCGTAATAGCAGTATGATGTTACTATTTGTTCACAGGTGGCCCTCTGCCCTTCCCCCAGAACCTATTACTCCTTAGTTGCCTTTTACGATACCCTTGGGGAGACACGGCCCGACCATTGCTGGATTGATGGGCTTATTGCAGGCAACGGTCAACATTAAATATACATTAATTTATTAGGAAGACTGCGTATCTTTGTTTTTGTTTGAGGTTCTCACGTTTTCATTTCAAAGCGAGCTTGGCAAGATGCTGCAGATAAATCAGTTGGCCCTATATCATGTTATGAGTTTAAGTTCATTGTCATAAGGGTGGGAATTCTTATTCTTATAATAATCATAAATTCTGATATGTCAAGATGTTTTAATTTTATTTGTGACTTCATTGTGAAGATCGTTATTAGGAGTTTTGTTATCAATATTTCATCATAAGACTTATAATGTTCCCACTGCTGGGACACAGGCATCACGACACGTAAGTCAGGGCCGTTACCACTGCTCTCCACTGCTATCAATACTTAATGAATTACAAATATTTCGTTTTGTGACCATATTAAATATTTACATTGTCATTCAACACTTCTAAAGTTATTTGTGCAGGGTCCGAATGTATGTTAATGTTATTTATCCATGTAATACCACCGCTGACATAGTGAACTTCAAGGCTAAGAATACAAACGCCTTTGAACAATATTCCTTCTACATTTATTTATATTGCCCACATTTTGGAATCACTTATTTATTTATTTATTTATTTATATATGCTTTATTGTAGGTACACCAAGTTAAAACACAGAAAAGGAAACTTAAAACTAAAATACATACAATGGGCGGCCTTATCGCATACCGCGATCTCTTCCAGGCAACCTGGAATGGACAGTGATAGACTGGACATGAAATGGGGTTGACATTGGTGTAACACATAACATTACCGAATATTTGCTTTAAATATACAATAATATTATTATAGATACACGAATACATACATATGTTATATAATAGATACATAAATATATACATACTTAATATATATAGGCAATGAAAGAAATTGTTGACTAACGACAATCACAGTGTCAGGTAATCTTCTTTTACGAGTCTTTTAAATACAGGCAATGACTGGGCGCGTTTTATTGGGTCTGGCAATGCATTCCACAGACGAGCAGCTTGGACAGTAAAAGCTTTATCTAAGAAAGTAGTGGAATGCATTGGCATTTTAAGTCGCAGGTTATCCGATGACCTAAGTGATTTCGTGTGGGAATCGCAGATAAACTGAAAACGATTCTTGAGGTAGAGAGGGGTGGAAGGAGTAAAGAGCACATTATACAGAAGAGAAAGAATATGAGCATTCCGGCGAAGGCGAATTGGCAACCACTTGAGCTTTACACGGAATTCGGAAACATGGTCATACTTGCGCAAACCGAATATGAACCTTATACAAAAATTTTGAAGGCGCTCCAGTTTATCGAGTTGTTCTTGAGTAAGGTCAAGATAGCTGGCATCAGCATAATCAAGGATGGGAAGTAGAAGAGATTGTACAAGCGCAATCTTGGTGGCAGTCGGAAGAAAATTCCGCAGTCTCCTCAAAGTTGCAGCAGATGCAAATAACTTGCGGCTTACTTCCTGCAGTTGGGCAGTCCAAGAGAAGTTCTTGTCGATGAATATCCCCAAGTTCTTAACTTTCTCACTGAAGGGAATAACTGAATTGTCAAAAAGAACTTGGGGAAGAGACGTCCAGTCGATCCTTGAAACCATTCTCGAACTGCCCACTACTATAACCTGCGTCTTGATAGGGTTGACCATAAGCCCGTACCGCTTACTCCAATCGCAAATGCGAGCCAGATCCAAATTGATGGCAACGATAGCCTCAGACAGATTTCCGAGAGGAGCTCGCGAATAAATTTGTAGATCGTCTGCATAAAGATGGTAGGATGAAATGAGTTCATTAGAGATTGAGTTTATAAAAACTGCGAAAAGTAAAGAGGATAAAACGCCACCCTGTGGTACCCCGGCAGAAGTACTACACCAGGAAGACAAGTTCTCTCCGATGCAAATACGTTGCCGGCGGCCGAACAGGTAACTTCGAAACCAGTCAACCACCGATGGAGATACATTAAGAGAGCGTAAAATACCAAGCAAAACATCGAAATCAACAGTATTAAAAGCATTACTGAAATCTAGCAATGCTAATACCGTCAGATTACTGCTTTCCATGGCCGATCTGATATCTTCCGTGATATTGAGTAGAGCAGTGGAGGTGCTGTGACCAGGACGAAAACCGGACTGGAAAGGGTTGAGGAGATTATTTTTGGATAGGAAAGTGCTAATTTGATTATGAATTAATCGTTCTAGGACTTTGGACAGGAATGGTAATACGGATATTGGACGGTATTCACAAAAGGATGTAGGATTGGACTTTTTCGGTAAAGGAATAATTTGCGCATCTTTCCATGAGCTTGGGAAGACACCGCTAGACGCAGAAAAGTTAAGGATGTGGCAAATGACAGGAAGGATAACGTCCAGCACCGGGAGTAACATTTTGCGGCTGATACAGTCACATCCTACTGCATTGGAAGTAATCGACAGTATGCTCTTCTTAACATCACATGCGGAGAATTGACTAAAAACAAATGGAGAATAACTGGGAGTCGTAAGAGATGAAAGATAATTCAATGTACTTAATTTTACTGTCCGATCGAAGTTGGACGAAGCTGTAAAATGATTATTCAAAGCATCGATGTCTAAATCTTTAGGGATTGACTCTTGCCGGGATTTACCGACCCCCAGTGATCTTAGAAAATTCCAAACTTTGGATGTGTCTCCGTTTTGGACAGAGTTATGAATGTGTTGGCGATTAGCATTCCTACACACCTTATTGCAGAGATTGCGGACTGAGGCATATTTGTCCCTATTCTCATCAGTAGGCCGACGCTTAAATTTGGACTTTGCCGCAACCTTTTTGTTCATTAACTTTTTGATCTCATCCGTCAGCCACGGCGCCGGCAAATGTTTAACTTTAACTGCTCGTACAGGAGCGTGCACATCATACAGATCGACAAGTTTAGCAGTAAAGATTTCCACTTTCTCATCGACCGACGTAGAGGCAAACAGAGGAACCCAATCAATATTGCTGGCATCCTCGCAAAGATTGTCAGCGTTCATACCACCAAAATTGCGTTGCATGAGAATTTTGGCTTTAGCCTTAGGCGGACGAATTTTATAAGAAAGAAAAATCAAGTCATGATGCGAAAAGGCATCGGCTGAGCATTGGCCATGCTTAGCGACGCGATCGGGAGAGGAGACAAAAATCAAGTCAAGAAGCGAAGGGGTACAATTTGGAAAATGGTGAGTAGCACTTAGTGGCAAAATGGAAAGATTACTAGAAGCAGCAACATTATTCAGAGAAGAAGAGCGATGATCTTTTTTCAGGAGACAGGTGTTAAAATCACCCATGATTATGCTATGACTGTAAGATGGGATCAGAATTTCTAAGAGTTTTTCAAAAGATGAAAAGAAATTGATGCGTAAGGAGGGACAGTAATACACACCAAGAAGTAGTTTTGAGTGATGTAGTTCGACTTCAAGAAATAGGTGTTCACCAGCATTTGATGGCGGTGGCTGCGCTGACACATGGACTACAGAAAAAGGAATGTGCGCACGGAGATATATGGCAACACCACCACCACCACCAACCGTCCTGTCGTTTCTAATTAGTACGAAGCCAGGAAGAGAGTAGCTAGTTGAAGGGAGACAAGGTTTAAGCCATGACTCGGATACAAGAATAGCATGAATGTTATTACAGTCAAAACTTGCCAGCATATCGTGGAAATGGGCCGGAATACTCTGGGCATTGATATGAATAACGTTAAATTTTTTAGGATCATCAGAAAACTGCGCCCTAAGACTGTCTGCAAGAGAAGGAATGGACACAAAACTGTCATCGTTACTGGTTAGAGAGAAAAAACTATTACTATCACTGCTCAGATCGAAATTCATAAATATTTACCTAATAAAATAAATAAATTATATATATATATATAAAGTCCTTAAATCAATTTACACCAAAAATCAGATCCACCTGCTGGTTGCGCTATTAAGTTACGAATAATAATACATTATACAATACTAGCAGTCCGGGTAACTAAAAAACAAAATTAATAAACAATAATAACATGAAACGAGATCCCAACAAGAGGAACTTCAAAATAAAATAAACAAAAAAAAAAGAAATCGCTTCTCCTAACTTGCTGTTTCGTTTCATGCAACGGTGTACTAATGCATCGTTACCTGTAACGGAACGCACTAATGACTTACTCGAATGAAGGTTGACTGACAGTGACACTGACAATCTGTCATATGTCAGCACGTCTTTGTTTGTTGACTTTTTACACTGGCAGAATAGTCGGCATCGGCTCAGTTGCCAAAGAAGAAAAAAAAAAAAAAAAAATTTGTTGACTTATTTACAATATGATAAGATTAGATTATGTAAAGGTGAAGCTAAGACACTGGATTGAGTAACATTAATAAATATTAATGGGTCAAAAACAGACCAAAGTGTAGTCAAAAACAAAAAAAGTGAAGGTGAAATATAAAAGTCAACATTACCCGGACATTGCATCAATAAACAAAACATCACTTCTTCAAGGCTCCAGTACGCTTTAATCTTGCGGTCTTCACAGCAGCACCAGTAGCTGGCACAGCCGATTTTGGATTGCTCAGCCCGAGCTCACTGGGAATCGATGCCACCGGCGCAATCTTGTCCAACTCTGCTAGGGTCTCCACCCGGTGCCGCGTACCGTCGGGTGCTAGGACATAAACGCAGCCCGCCTTAGTCCAGCTCTTGGTGACGCCGCATCTCTCCCTCGCAGCCAAGAAAACGTCATGCCGCCCCTTTGTAAGGAACTCAGACAAAGTGACGCCTGAAGCCCTCAATTTGGTTTTTGAGAACCAAATCTTGTCTCTGACTGCAAGACCGCAAACCTTAAACAAGATAGGCCTGGTTTTGTTTGCCACCGCTCGCCCCATCCTGTGACAACGACTGATGTCAGCAACAGTGAAATCGCTCAGCTGCAGCCTATTTCGGACCACCTCGGTGATCAACTTGGCCGTGTCCTCCTTTTGCTCCTCAGCAATTCCATGCAGGAGCAAGATCTTCCTTCTGCCCCGCATCTCCATCTGGTCAACACTACGAGCTAGAAGCCCCACCTGCTGCTGAAGACTGTTTAGAGCTTGTGTTATGAATGTCCGGAATAGACTAAACTCTGCAGCCAGGCCAGAAGCTGTGACAGGTGATTGTGGGGTGTTTCTCAGCAACTCTTCCTCAAAAGTAGACATTCTTGTGTGAAACATCTCCTTCAGTTCACTTAGAGTGCTTGATAGTGAATCCATCTTGGCGTTATGAAGTGACTGTAGTTTGTAACTGTGTGTATAATGTGCAGAGAAAACGCTACTCCAGCAGGTATAGACTCTTAACTTTTATTATAAGGCATAAAATAATTGTAAAATACTTTTTACTATATTAAATTAAAATTTAAAATATGAGCAAATTTTTCTTTGTCTAACTGTTACAACTACCCACGAAGAAAAGTCACTCTCATGTCAGTCATCACTTGTGCTGTCCATTCGATTATGTCATACATCGGACATAACATAGGAAGGCACGTCAATGGCAGTGGAACAATGGGTCTGACCTTCGCGATGGGACAATTAAAACTGTCCAACTGAGCCATTGGCTGTACGTGACAGATTGACAGTACCATGACTCATGGAATCATGGGCTTTTGTGAAATTATGAGTATTGCTTTCATGTTTTATTTCCTTTGCCGGCTCGAAATTATACATGTGTTTTCGACTGTTGTCGATAGTTAAATTAAATCTCTTACAGCCCCTTCAATGGGAGGTTGGTTCCATTTTAATTTTAGGGTAATCGATATTTTGTTATTGAGTTATGCTTAGTAGCTGTGCTAAGTTAGAAGTTAAGTTAGCTTGCTTCCTAAATACTCGAACGTTGAACTATGTTCATCAGTGAAATTAAAGTATGTGACTCTGTCTATCGTCCCGGGTTCACTAAGTATAAGCCGCAAGTAAGTAAGGCCGAGCGGCTGACATTGAATCCATATTTATATTGCAAAAGAGAGCTATCAGAGCCATATATAATTTAAGTCACAGAGAATCTCTTAGGGAGCTATTTAAAAATATTAATATTATGACAGTTTCTTGCCAATTCATTTATGAAAATATCATGTATGTAAGGAAAAATATACATCTCTTTAGTAAGGTCAGTGATAGACACAATTGTAATACGAGAAATAAAGATAAGTTAGATCAACCATCTTATAGACTAGCAAAAGTACACTCATCTTTCATGGGGTACTGTGTTAAATTTTATAACAAAATACCTTGTGATATATTAAAACTAAATGAAAGTAAATTTAAAACTTTAGTTAAAAGCACACTTTGTAAACAAGCATATTACAAATTAGATGATTATATTCAAGATAAGAATGCTTGGCAACATGTTGGTCCCGCTCCGTAGGGCAATCTTTGGTGTGGACAAAATCAAATTTGCTAATTTGTATTCCTATTCATAGTTTTTGTATTCTTAGGTTATTTTTTATATTTTTTTCCAGAATTTGACTCACACAAGGTTCCGTTGTTGTTGAATTAGGTATTTTACCTATGTTTGCAATTTTTGTAAGTATGTGAGAACCATGTTCCTATTTATAAAACTAATGAATTTACCTATTAGTGCTTTTATTACTTTATACCTGTACGTTGTATAGTGGGTAGTGCTATTTTTGGGTGCATCGTCCTCACATATATGAATTTATTAATGTATGTACATAAGTAAACTTTGTAAAACATATTTTTTTTAAAAAGAGTAAGTATGGAGTTTCTTGTGCGTTCTTCTCCATAACAAGCTACTTTCCGAATGCACGGTAGAGTCAATTTTTATTACTTGTACATTTTTTATTAACATTTAATTTTTGACGTTCAAAAGTGCCGCTTATTGGCCTAATTGAAATAAATATATTTGACTTTATTTGACTTTGACTTATAGGTATACTTACAAGTGTGTCTCTTTCTACAGTGTTGGGAAATACCGGTATGACGTGTACTTCAATTCCGTCTACTTAAAATTTTACCCGTACCAAGCGTGGATAGTATTTTACATATATTATGTCTGCATATATTTTAGGCAATACCTATTTTAATACGTCCGGGTCAGCAAGTGAACGTTTTCGATTGACATTGATTTTAAAGGATGTGTTATTGAGAATATTAATTACAGTTCAAAGAAGGATTACAATATATGCTCATATTATTGTTATCTTGTGAATATGTAAACTAGTTGTATCATAATATCATTTCACAAAAATGGTATTCTTTTGCAATAAGTTTAGCCTAGAAATCTGAGAATAATAATTTCATTGTAATACTCAAATTCAATTTTGAATAATATATAGCTAGCTTAAGATCTGTACTTGAAATCTTCAATGTCAAAACTAAAATAAATCTCAAGAACAGAGGACATTTTGAAAGGACTTTCTCTATTATAATAAAACTTATTAGTTCTAGTATTCGACCTTGCTTTATGATTACTGACATCTGCCAAGTAAACTAATATTTCTCAAATATGTTTAAGTGGTTTTAAGTTATATTCGCTGTACCGTGCAAAGTATTACAAAGCGTTGCGTTAGTAATTCAATGGTTGGGTGACTAATTGCTTAATTGACTATTTCTTTATATCATACCCTACATTGAGTTTTAATTTGCTAGTGTTACTAGGTTTAGTGATTATTTTAGGACGTTTATATGTGTAGGTTTTTATGGGCCAATAATTGTATCATGTGGGACGCCTTATTTGACCTTTGATACCCTGAATTTTCTGCTACAATAATTTTTCATCATTAGGTTTTTTTGTTGTAATCTTTGGTAACAAAAGACCAACTTTAATGATGAAGCCAGTATTTAAATATGATGAACTAAAATGTTTATAATTTTTAGGGTCGCCAAGAAATAAAGTGAATCTGTTTTTTTTGCTTAATTCTCTTAAATAGGACGCCACAGTTTTTTTGGCAGCCACCCAAAGTTTTCAATACATGTCCCGTTTATTTAATTACCTTACATACAACACTAATTGAAACTTTTTAAACCATATCAATAACCTTTCCATTGACAAAAGTTAACGGTAAATGACAAAAGTAAAAAGAAATCTATTGATAGCTGATTGTGCTTATTGAATTATTCAGCCATTGACCGTTAGTAAGGCTTTGTTTGGTGAAGTTTTAGACGTCCATTTTGTTCGTATGTTTCTGCTCTAGTTATTAGAGTAGAAACGTGGTTAATGTGCCAGCGGGAGGTTGAAGCCTGTCATAACTTATGCATTGTTGCAATCTGTGGAGTGAAACATATTATGGTTACATTTGACTCATGCCTTTGTTCGGGGTTACGTGCAGGTGAAATTTTTTGTTGCATAAAATGAAAAATGGAAGTTTTGATTTATTTTTAATAGCCGTTGCTATCCCACTGTTGGGCAAATGCCTTCGTTAAGTCCTTCCAGGAACTCTTCTCCCGCAGTACCTCGAACCAGTTATAAATTATGATATTAAAATTAATATTTTTTTTTTGGTTATGTTTCGTCTGGTGCATCTTCTTAGCTGTCAATTTTAAGATCGACACTTTACCTTCTCTCATACGAGTAGATTACAAATCACAACAAAATCGTTATAAATGAACGATCTTATTTTCATCAGCCGCCATGTTTATTCAATACAGTCTCCCGCAATACCAGTACCAAAGGACTCCGCTTTCGCTCCAAAACACATTCTCATAAAAACACAGACTTTATCCGTTTCCACCCCGCTTCCGTACAAAGATCTGAAGATCAGGAGGTCCTTTCAAAAAACGTATAAACAAGGATTGAAGGAGCACCTTCATTGTCCGAGCTCGTAATATCGTTGGTCTTTTGAGGAGGGAAGGGAAGCGCTTTGTCCTCCCACTAATTAAACCCTCTCGGCTTGTCGCGACGAACTTGCCGAGATGCGCTAAAGGGTTGGGCAGACGGGCCATGCATAGAATTGCGGGCAACTTAGTGCAGAAAAGTCTAAAGGTCTTTCAGAGGCGCTACGAAATGGACAGCTTTGGCCAGTAGCCAATTAAATGAGTATTACATAACAAGTACTTTATATTCTGATCTGATTAATATTAGGCCAGGCTTACTTTGTAGCGGTCTTTAATGAGAACCATTAAAACTGCTAAAGTCATTTGGTCTGCTTCAGAAGCAGGAAAACTATGTCAAGAAAACTTGTTTGTTTTTTGTTTGTGTTCAAAAGAATGAGTATTTGTTTTAGTAACATATGTGTCACGAGTGTCAATTGTTAATCTGCGATGTGTCAATAGACAACACAAACGATAGATTACCGATTACATATTTCGTAGTTGATTATATAAGTTATCTTTGAGACATACGGTTTAGTTTTCTGCGCATGTGATTAACAAATTACAGTTAAGACCCTTAACGGATATAAAACATTTGTTAGGTTTCACTTATTAGGTAACGTAATTTGCATTAAAACAAAACCAGTTTACGGATTATTTCGCGGTGTCTGACTATTAATTAGCGTCATTTCAAAGTAAACCGCAGAAACTTTATTATTTACTACTTCTTGAAACAATGTCAATGAAATTGACTCATGACCCTTTTCTGTTTCCTTGAAATCTCTAAACAACAACATTAGTAACTGAAAATTGACTAAATAATTGCATTTATGATGAGGTTAACCGCAATTTTGCGTGGCGCTATTTGAAAATAAAGATAATACACATTTTCGTACTAAATTGGTGTTTATTTGAAAATACGCTACTTTGCATTACTAGGTTAGATTTATTAATTTTTTGAATGAATAATAAATACTGGTTGTAATTGCAACTACATTTACTCATCCGTATATAAATTTGTTGATTCAGCAAACACCTAAGTACTTACTTATTCATCTTTGTAAGGATTTTTATTCATACAAGGATAAATAAAATAGGTGGCGAAACGACATAGATGAGATGGGTATCCCAATGAAGAAAGACCAAAAATCAATACCTCGTTATTTCAAGTAACTAACTGCAGTTGATGGCGGGTACAATGACCGCTGCCGTTAGTAGGTTTAGTTACTTGCAATTATAATTTTGGTTTATTTTTTCTTTTTAACCCCCGACGGGAAAAGAGGGGTGTTATAAGTTACGTGTGTTGCTGAGTATCTGTGTGTCTGTCTGTGGCATCATAGCGCCTGAACAGATGAACCGATTTTGATTTAGTTTTTTTTGTTTGAAAGATGACTTTGTCGAGAGTGTTCTTTGCTATGTTTGAATATAATCGGTTTAGCCGTTATTTGCATTTTACTCTTTGAATCTGGAATTTTTTGCAAGATATCGTGTCATTATACGTGTGTCGATAGATTGTCGATTGAAGCCTGCCTACGTATACTACTAGGTATATTATATCACAGTAAAAATATTCAAACAGTGTGGAAACTACCTACAAACGCTTGAAACGGCACACTCACACAAACATACGCACCGACGACGTTAGTAGTTTCCATACTGTTTGTAAGTATATTTAATCTGTGATTATAATGTAGTTTAAAAAACATGAAATAAAAATCAAATCGCCTTGATTTTTATTTCATGCTTTTTTATTTTTTATATTTGGAATTTTATCTTGTTATAGATATCGATCCATGCATGACGTTGGCGGCGTTTCGCCATCTTATTTGATTTAACCCAGTACAAATACCTATGAACAAAGCCCGCCACTTTTAGTGTCCCTCCTGTTGCTAGTCTACAACTCACTAACTCTTCCCTCTGGCTATGTTCCAAAACAACTGACGCTTGTTTCAACGCTATCTACAAGGTTTTAGACGTGTTATTTACTTTGGTTATTACATTGAAGATGAATTTACTACTGATGGTTTGTTTAAAATGTGGGTATTTTATTTTTTGATAGTTCAGTGACCTTGCTGGGGTATTAGGGATATGAATTATGGCTATTCTCGTCTGGTTTGTTTCCGGAATTTTCAGTGTGAATGAAATTATTCATTTATTAGTTATGAAGTGTAGAAGCATTAGTGAATAGCAGCTGCCAGCGCAAATTCAATTGAATGCAAAGTATGTGGCTTTGATTTTTTAAAACGCGCGGTGTTATCCCTATTATTATCTTTTCACCCTATTTCTTTTCTGTTATAAACAAAATGTAGGTAGTATATGATATTATTTATTTCTGTCTTAACTAACTTAATTTAAGTACTACTAATACAATCGTTAAGGGTTTAGCATACGCATGTACTTATGCTTATGCTTTGTATGTCGTTTGTGTCAATTAAACACTTTTTCTTTCTTTCTTCTTTTCTTCTTCATTATATATTGTCAGCGCTTGCAATGGTCAAAATGCCAAAATATCCCCTAAATATTTATTGATCACGTGACATTTCGATAGAGCTTCACATCCTCGCTAAAGTGATGCTTTTGGTGATAGAACATAGAATGTATCACGTCTAGAGCCTCAACTAGAGTTTAAAAATAACATTGTATTTTATGAATCAGATCGACGGAAACCTTATTTAGTAATACCGGATTTAAGTATTACAATACCATAATCTGATACTAACAAATTATAATAAAGTTAAATGGAACATTGATCTCTATCATATCGATATCTATCTATAATTATATACAATTCTGTAAGAGCTATTATAATAAGGACAAAATTTAATAAAAGGCCTTTTGTCCGCCGTCTTAATAAAAACGATAAAGCCTTCTTAGGAAACTAATTCTTTCAACTATGGTCATTATGTTAATAACAAATAAGTCTATAAGATAATACAACCTCTCCATCACAATATGTAAAATAGTTTGAATGACACATTAGGAACCTTCCTTATGAGGCAATGCAATTTAAATCACGTTGACAAGCGATATCGTACAAGCATTTTCAAAGAAAATTTCAAGTGCAAATCGGTCGAATGCCGTCGCATGCATTGCATCCATGTGAACGCATTTGCAATTTCGCATAGTAAAAATCGCTTGTCGGTGTCCTATAAATGGAATCGCGTTGAACCATCAGAAAGGTAGCTAATTCTATGATATAACAGAACCTCTCCATCACAATATGTAAAATAGTTTTTTAATGAGACGCCAATACTAAAATGTAATAATTTGCCTTTTAAATTAATATTTGACATCATTGAAATATTACCCATAATAGATTTTATAGATAAGGATATCGGACGATCTTAAATCTATATTCATTAAAATACATTTTACTTTTAGACTAGAAATATTCGCCTCGAACAGGTCAAGTACACATCAGAGGCACAAACAGAATATGTATTTTTGTTTGAACGCAAAAAATCGTGCAACGGTCTGCGTAGACGCATAGAATTGGCTCCATTTGTTACTCACACATTAAAACACGGCACGCCATTGGTGGAAATATGTAAACACGTACTGTTTGTAAGGTCTCTTACACACAGGCATTGCGCTTGAGTCATTACTTTAGTGTATGAAATTGCGGATTAACTAAACGTAGTGTAAATGGAAATTTTATACGGGTAGAAACCGTGTACGATGGAATATCTATCGCATAAGGCGTAGTAAATCCGTAAAATATTGAAAAAGCTTCGCAAGTGAAGTTAAAGAAGAGTTCACCGATGAAATCTCAAACCCGGAATCACAACAAAATAAAATCACGTGACCAAACAGCAAATGTGAACGTTCTCTTAAAAAGTATTCAAGATTCGACCTTGTGAGGCAAGCGTGAGTAACGCCGGTCGTCAAACCGACGACCGAATATTTTCTAAACGTTTTTAGAGCTTCGTGTAATCGTGTCATTGATACTTCGCTATTAATAACTGACATTGCTACTAAATCTGTTTAACTGAATTGTCGTGTTTTAGAAAATCACTTGTACGACAAACTGTCTAGTTCTATCTCGAGTAGTCTACATGATATAGTAATGAATGGAGTATGTATGGATAGCGTGGTTACGTAATTACAGCTGAATGGGTCGATTTTCAAGATTAAGCAACGCTTGCCAAGGTCGTGGACTGGTGATCTTCCACTACATGACCGAGATCCGTCCGTGACTCGGTAGCCAATGGTCTCGGATGACATTTAAAGATCTTTGACAGTCGATACCAGCATTCAAAAGCCTCAAAGTTTGACAACAGATTTGACTACATAGGATGTATCGTGTTATAGAACAATCATCTCACAAAGTCAGATGAATCGTAACAAAATGACTCTTATTTTGACGGCAGAAAAGTCACGTAACCCGTCTTCGTGAGATAGAACAACAACCCAGCAACTAGGGTGTATTTTGAAGGTCATTATAGCTTTCAACATAATCTGCAGTTCTACTCGACATGAGCTTGCAACAGGGATGTCAAACGGCCACGAGCTAAATATAAAATATTCTACTGTTAACCAAACATTAGGTACTTCAAATTATACACAAAGTTGGTAAAAGCCAGTAACTTATTTATCAATGGACGTTTGATAAAGTTGGCCATATAAAAGTGGGGTAATATGTATAATTGTACGTTTCATTCAGTTGGTCGTTTGTTTTGTACAGATTTAATGGAACTTTGTTTCCTTATTGATGTAAAGTGATATGAAACATGTTTGTTCAAACTCATTAAGGAAAATAGGTTAGTAATAGAAGTTTTAAATGAAATTAAACTTTGGTATTAGCCTAGGGATAATAGGCATGATGGAAATATTTTTGATAAAATTAATGATTTCTGATAATGACTATTAAATGTGGCTAGTAATAATGTAGTAGAAAGAGATTTAGACAGGATAGAAACTATAAAGTAAATATGGACATTAACAAAAGGATATAGTGAAAAAACCTTGAATAATATAGTGGGACATATAAACCCGACATTATAAGGGAATGCCGAAAACGTGACTTCTAAAAGTGATAAAGTACCTCATGAACTGCTCATATCAACTATCTGAATGAAGCAAGGAATTTAAATTAAGCATCAAGACGTACCTAATCTTCTTTTATACTGATATGTCGTTCCTTCCTTACACACTGTAGCACCAATCAGAACCTAGTAATAAAATTAGCTAATAATTCAAAGATAAAATTCGTGATACCCGAAGAATTAGAAATGAGTCCATAAATTCGATTCGGGGCTCTTCCTCAGAATTTTATCTGGCATATTTACGAGCTGATAACGAAAATGTCGGATATTTAACGATGCCTGTATAAAACTATTCGTGTACATATCTGTTAGATTAATAAGCCCATTCGGTGCTCTCTTATCTTATATTTTTATCGCAAATGTTAGTTCTATTGGTAACGTTGCTATGGTAGTTATTTTGTTTATTTTAATTGCTGTTAACGTTTAATTATGTAAATAAATGTATTTATTACTGATTGCTTCTGTAGAAGCTCGCGTGGTTACATAGATTTGCCTTTGTTTATTATTCTTGACCTCGCATAAATCTGCATAATGCATGTCAAAATTGTAAAAACCCATTAGTACGAATGCATTTCTAGTATACTTTAACAATACTAACCTACGTGATAATATTACTTGGCCTTTTCTATTAGTACTTCCTTTGTTTCTGTTTAAATGGTCAAGAAACTATTACTTATCTAAAACTTCTTGTATAGACTTTGCTCCTACATCATCATCACCAATCCTACTTTTATCTTTGAATCTAATATTATTTCCTTTATACTTCCTTTTCATGTCAGTACTGATAAGTGTATCATTCCAAACTCAATTTAACATTCTATTCACGAAATCTTCATTTAAATGACGCCCTCTAAAATTGAGAGGAGCGTGACTATCTTCAACATTATGTTCTATCTTCATTAGATATCTACGAGTAAGTAAGTTAAACGGCTGTATCACTTTCTTTTTCACGGTTTTCGTTGCAACACTTATTAGAATCGCCATTAATAATTGTAATATGATCATCTGTATATCTTTTTATATTGGCAGGTCTTTGATGTTTTTAATATTTATTCATATATTCAAAATAAATTACTTTATTCGTTAAAATTCTCTATAGATACCTTAAGACTTCTGTGTTGTTTATTTAGCTAGCCAAGCTTGATTGTAATCTTTGAGTTGACGCCGATGATCATTATTGTGCAATTTATTTTATATAGATTAAGAACTATTTAAATAGATCTCTCTAATTAATTATTATCTCACTGTTTTGAGAATGATGATTGATTGTGTGTTCGTTTGATTTGTTTGAATCATTATCTTCAATATATGTATTATAATTTCAACTCAAACAGTCACAACAACATAGAAACGCAGATCGTAGTGATTTCTAAATCGATCCCACAGAATTTATATGACCTATCCAATTTAATTATACGTCTCCTTAATTGGAAGATTTAAGTAGTGGAACGTATATTTTAAACTAAACTATCTTACTTCCTGCAAGAACACTAGTACTTAGTCTAATCACCATCCATTTTCGTAAAGGAAATGCTTCTCCGTTGGTATTTTAATTAATAAACGCATAATTCCTTAGTAAACTGTCTCTTAACGGGATAAGATGTATCTGCTCCATAAATATTCTATCATGGGAAAGGGATATAATCGGAGTTCGTAGTCTTCGTAGATTCAAAATGTTTAATTGAAAGAAGGGTTTACTTTTAAATTCTCTTTAATAATTCCTTCTAAAAGGATAAGTTTGTGATTATGAATATTTTATTGGAGCTTCGTGCACTTTTTGTTTTTAGAATCCATTGTTTTTGCGGGGTTATTAATGTAAATTTCTTGTGCCATTTCCATTTTCTAATAAGGTGTACGTCACACAATCAAACAACACCGATCAATATCATAAATGCTTCAGTTCCTAAACATTTGCTCTCACTTTGATCACCTGTGTGTCTCTATACTTGATTAAATTTGCAGACTCAATATACATCAAAGGATTATTCAAGGTGTACTCTTGGCATATCCGTTCGTCTTTCGAACTAAAAGTTGCTATAATGTTCCCCATCTATATTGGTCCTATGGTCGGCAGTAAATCTCCATTAATATGCGTTTGACACGCGGTAATGTGACCGTGCCCTATATCATTATCGGCTCTGTTAGAAGCTCTCATATCTATATATCAACCTTATAGCCCGAACGTGGGCGAAGACTGTTTCGCTTTGTTTGTTTTGAGGTAAAATGTTGGAATTCATTATGAATATTATAATATGAAGTCACTATTGACTTTGTGGGAAGTTTGCGATGTATTGTTCAGGCCTTTGTTCCGTATTTTATCTTCATCCATTTTGTATTGAAATATTTTTGGAACAATTTTCGATATCAATATTTCCCGTTTTGCGAGCAGCCCCAATTAGAGCGACCTGATTTTCAGCTGTCTTTTTGCCAGACAAAACAATGTACCTAAATCAAAAAGTCTTAGGTAAACACGAAATAATTTGGACATCGGTAGTCACTTAAGGACAGATATATGTGGGAAGGGCTGAATATTTAACAAGGGACGTCGGTCCGGTCGCTGTGTCCGGCCACACGGTTCCGTAAAAGCCCTGCAGGAATCTTAGTTGCTTATTTATTAATAATACGTGGACGTTTCTCGTTTTCGTTTCCTTTTTATTTTATTGTTTTATTCAAGAGGTACCAAAATACTGCAGCTATTTTTGGACATAGAAATTAGGTTGTCGTATTTTTCTCGCCATACAAATCTTGTGTAACCGTCAATGGTTTTGGGTTGACATAAAATTCGGACGAACAATATAGCACTTAGGTTTCTGGGTCTAGACAAAATTTCATTGTCAGTCTCAAAATACTTTTCGTAAATTATTCTTCTAGACTTTGTGTTTATATCGGTTGCAATCTTGATCTTGAACGAAATTGAAACCATCATTCAACCTATATTTTAACTCTCACAGCTGCAAAACAAAAATATCATTACTGACCGCAACATTAACGAATTCCAATTCAGCATTGCAATATTCCCTGACAGATTACTATCCCATCGCCTGCATACAATTCACCTGACTTGCAAACAATAACATATATCAGTATCACGCTGAACCTACGATGCAATATCGGAGTGAGAATTGTGAGATATATTCAAGCGGTCGGAGAATATTTGCTACTATTAATATTTGTAGAGCACTGCGCATGGCTCCGGTGACATAATAGATTGGGTTTCAAAAGGTGGTTCTTGGTATTCATTGAATGAACAGAAGCGTCCAACTAGGTAGTAGTTGGTATCACGCTGTGAGTACAGGTGTATAATATGTCGAATGTGATGATTGTGATTCATTACATCTCAGTCACGGTAATATAGATATCATTACCGTGTCTCAGTGCATGTTTACTACTCTACAGTTGCGGGAAGAATTGTGTTTAGTTTGCGAATAAATTTGTTGATGTGGCTAACAAAGATTTTTACATAGTTTAAATTAGATGCGAAATAGAGATGTAGGTATGCAAAAAGAGGCATACTGCGCTTACTTTGAATAAATAAGGATAATTTGAGGAGGATGATAATAAAATTGTATGCGGATGGCGAAATGTACAAGTTCGCTGCTGTTATGGCTTAAATTGGGTTAGACCTATATCCACTAAATTAGGACTGATTTTATTGTTTGATTGATATTGGTTCGTTAGTTATATTAGTTCGTAGTTAAAACAATCAAAGGTTATTAAGCCAGAAAAGCATCTTCCTATAAGAGACAGACGGATTTGACCTATATTTCATGCCTTACATTCAACATTTTTGAAATTCTTCTTTGAAGGTAATCAATGCGGTCGCAACGTGGCGTATCTGCCTCTATGCTATTAATAACTGCTGGTGTACCTACCTACACAAAGGTACCTTTGAAGGTATTACTCATAAATGATCGAGACTGAATCGCCTTGGCCAGTGATTAGAATTTATTATTGGAAAGGATGCTGCGTTTAGATTAGGATTTGTTTTGATGGGAATTTTATTGTTAATGGTGGTTTGTTGCTTTTCTTGGTTTTAATAGCAATTCTGTCTAAATCTTGTTTACTTAAATATATTTTCAACTGGTCTTTCTATTTCATAAATGTTTTTTTCTTCCAAGATTCGAAGAAACTCTCTTCAACAAAATTTTGCTATTGACGTTTTGTCATCATCATTTGTCTAGTCTCTTTCAAACTACGTAGTGGTCGGCTTCCAGTCTTACCAGATACAGCTAAATTCTAATATTTTACAAGACGTTTTATATCCAAATGAAATTATGCAGACTGATTTATTATATCATCTCCCTGAGGAATCCTACACGTGGAAATAATTTGTATTAGTCTACACTATATTTTGTACCATTCTCCTGTACACAATCCAAGCCGTTCTACGCCAAAGCAGCTCCCAATACTATAGGTATTATTTAATTAAATCCACGATTGTTTACAGCTAGTAATTACGCGTCCTAGATCAGCATAGCAACAGCTGTTGCCAACTTAATGATCACAATTATCGTTTCCAGCATTGCTTGTATTTTCCCACGCGATGGTAACTGTGCCAATTGACCCTTGTACTTGACTGTCAGTGTAATATTACTTGACTGTGAATTTTGTTAGTGTCATTATATTTTGTGATTGTTTTTAGAATTTTGTTGCGTTGTTATTTTGTTGACTTATGTAAGTGTTCTTTTTACACTTATTGAGTTACGGTATTGAAAGGACCAAAATCTTGATTTGCAGATGCGCTGTTTAACTACTTATCCTTCCAAACTATTAGTGATAATCAGCCAAAAATATTTTTATAGTGATTTTGGTAATCACTAGTCCTAATCTTGTAATGTAAGTCCTCATATACATTATCCACAAATCTATATTATATGACGACTCATCTAGTAAACTCGTGTTATGGAAATTTTGCCGATCGTCGAAAGGTCACGTGCAACATAACCTGCTTACCTTTAAATATAACATAACCTTTGTTAGTTAGTAATAAATAATGGCAAAGATTTTCCCCAATATTTCTCAAGTTACATCATTAATGACACAGACATTTTGCACTGTGAGAAACATTTGGCTTTTTCTTACGAAGCTGCAAATCATTGATTATCACGCGATTACACCCATCATTGCATCGACTGGACGGTTGAATCGCCAACCTGTACTTAAAGATACACAAATAGTACCTTAAGTACTCAGGAGCAATAAACAGAAATATTCAATCATGTTATTAGCAGTCATAAAGCCTAGCATAGCGTCTAGGTCGTATGACTTATGATAAACTGAGTCAATGACATTATATGCGTTCACGATCTGCTGCAATCATGTTGTAGCACCAACCATAATTATGAACTTTATTTAATGCATCTCAAAGCTCAACTTTGAATATTCGAATCCTCCATTAGTTGTAATCACGCCTTTGTATTCATGTCCATTGACTGCTCACATTACTGCACGAAGTCTATCTTTCATTGTTGACATAAGACGTCCTCCATCCCTTTCTAATGCACCATTGCCTTGCATTAGCCTATCTTTTTCTGTCTTTGCATTCTTTACAATTTCTTTAGTTGTCCGTACGACTGTTCGTCTTGTTTTCATCACCATTGAAAAGTTATTCAATCGTGGATAATAAGGTCTCCTTTCTGGAGAGCAATGCTTTTTGTTTTTAGATTTAAACCTTTCGTTTTTTTGTGGGCGTGAGTACCGGTTTTAATTTGAGCAAGTTGTTTGATTGTTAGATATAGGTGGAATTCCGTGGGTGTTGGTACAAGTAATAGAGAAGCTAGGTATCCGCTAGAGTCATGACAGAACCGGTGTTCATGTACATTTTGTTACCTTGTTTGTAACATACATTAGGCAGAAATATCTATGTACGTTACTTGTGTTATAGACAGACAATGATATGTGTAATGTCTGTGACGCCATATTACGCAAGGAGCTTGTGTCTAATACCGTATACAGGTTGTATAACCTAGAAGCGGACCATGTGGGCTGTAAGTGCTAATTTGTTTGTAACATTACGCTTATCTGTAACTGATGGTAGCGTAGCTATGGCATGGAATGGTTTCTAAGAATTGTAACCGTCAAAATCGGACCTTGTATCATTTGATTCAGCTCATCAACTTGCTCTAGTTCATGAAAACCTTCAAACATGTTCCTTCTTTTTAGTTCAAATTCAGGATTAATGTGCCATATATCGTTATCAATATAAGGATCTGCCTTCACAACCCTTAATAGAAGAAGAGCCTCATTTTGCACAATACAGTAGGTACAAAGCAACACGATTAACCTCACTTATCTGCGATAACGTCCCCTCTAAGTTTCTTGTACGAAACACAAGGGTTACAACAAGATAACTTGGAACTAAGAAGAAAAGGATGTGGCAAGAGATTAGGACTTTTAAGAATGTTCGTGTTACTAAAATATAGAGCTTGGATATTTTTTTTTCTTTTGTACATCTTTTTTCATGTGGGTCAATTGGAACTATAGAACATCAGCGGTTCATACTCCTTAGGCTTTATTTACTTTCATATAAATATCTTGTCGTACTTAAATCGTCTCTGAAGTTTTTGGTGACAATGAAATCACTTACAAACCCTTAAGATTATAGAATATTTATAAATAATGGGGTAAGTTATTAATATTCATTTAATGTCCTTATGAAGTAAAGTAGACAATACAATATCAAACAGGGCATTTCGAAACAACATCGATTCTGCATCGCGTTTTTGTGTACGAGAAACACATTTGGTAGTAGTAGCACATTTCGCAAGTAGAAATCGTGAGATCGCGCTTTTTAATGTTCGGGGTTGAGCATTCGATCGTTACAAGCGGCTAGGTAGGTAGTTATAGACTGTATCACCTAACAACAATGCTAAAACATATTGATATAAAGTTTTATTTGATCTTATGCGATAACAATAGACTTACTGCAAAGAAATTTGCAGAAGTGCTTTGAAAGAAGCATAGCTACAGAAATGACTTACCATTTTTGCGATTAGAAATTGATTGATTAAAAATGTTTTTTTCGCAATATTTGTTGGACACAGCAATAACATACAAACACACATAAACTCACGTCTTTTTCCCGTGGTGGTAGGCAAACACTACCTGAACGCCAACTCTTACGATCCTTACTTCTTCCATTTGCTTCAATTCAATACCTCGAATTAGGTTCAAATTATTGCATTTTGGATTCAAAACTGTTCGAAATCAAACTTATACTAATAGGGGATCCGAAAATGCTCTCTTCCTTTGGAAAACTGATTGTATTCATCCTAAAAAGGACAATTTCAGACACACATCGTCATGTTTCTACGCTCCTAGTACTTTCAACGAGGCATTAGCGACAATAGAGAGGGGTGGACCCATTGTCACTACACCTAGATCGTTCTAGGCGACTTGTTTTGTAAATATCACTTTAAGCGCCCATGGCACATGGGGGTATAAAGTTGTGGAGTGTGTGTAAGCACAGTCTAACTATGTAAAAAAGGAGATATGTGTAAAGTATGCAATATTCAGAATGGTTCTTTGTTGGGTTAAACTGGGCACGTTTCTAAGCTTTTTATTTTTTTTCCTTTTTGATATTAATATATAACGTTTATTATCTCACACAAAGTTACTTAATATTCACAAACTAGGATTTAGTTTTGGCAGAGACTTGTGCCTAAAATATTAGAGAATGTGAGAATATTATGACCCTGGTGAGGTGCAAAAGCAGGTTTGCTTGACATGGTAACAGACACCCTTTGCAAAAGTGGTGAAATATTTCATAGGGTGCCTCAAGGATGCATCATAACTCTTTTTATTCTCGTTTGTTGTTTTTTATCTTCTCCGAATTACATACTGTCGTCTTCACCC
Source organism: Anorthoa munda (assembly GCA_945859665.1). NCBI lineage: Eukaryota > Metazoa > Arthropoda > Insecta > Lepidoptera > Noctuidae > Anorthoa > Anorthoa munda. The sequence goes on from OX243910.1 coordinate 23,680,806, forward strand.
TTGAGTTTAATTTTCTGTTCATAAATATGTCATTTAGAAACCAATCTGCATGAACCAGAGTGTAAAATCACGCATCCCTTCATTTCGTTACTGAATCTATTTCATATCTCATCAAGACTCAAGCCCATGCAATATGAAAACGTTGAAGGGAGTGCGAAATCAACGCACGATTTTCACATCTCAAAAATACATTAAAATATAACAAATGAACGTACAGAATCTCCTGACGATTGCTGCAACCCTTACAAACGTCCCCAACGAATGCAATATTACCTTGTCTTTGTAAATTATTATTATTACACAACATTGCATTTCGAGGGTTGAAATCGCATAGTGCATTTGATGGCAGCTGCTTCTGCGTCCAGTGTGGGGTAGAAATTATACCCTATCCAAATAAATACTAACCTTAAATCTTTCCGTGCAAAGTTCAATTTCGTGTGTAACCAATCAAAATCCCATAGGCACATATGGGATGCCCACCCTCAAAATTAGATTTAGGCAGAAAAAATTACTTAATGGGGTGTTTTCTGTATGAACGGCGAGAGAAGACGGTGTCGTATTTTTTCTAAATCTGTCCGTATCCGTGTATTCACGTTGATATATGAGGATCTGGGGGCTTCCAAGGCTGATTAGTTTTGCCCGAATTTGCTGTAGATTGAAATACATAACCATTGTGTGTTAGTGATATTAAATTAATATTTTAGTAGTAAAGTAACTCTGGTGCTATTAAACAGAGGTTTCCTGCAACAATCGCTTATCAAAATAATTTTTATGAGGAAAATCCGACATTATACACGCATGCAGATTGTCGAAACAATGTCATTAAATTTGTATTAGCTTTGGTAAACATTTATGAGGAAAAAAAATAATATACTGAAAATATGGGAAGACACTGCTGCTGATGCGGCTGCTGCGAGATGCACAGGACCGATCAGTGTGATGATGTGGTGACGTTTGGGGGAGGCCTATGTCCAGCAGTGGAGCAGCGTCTTTTGTCTGAAATGATGATGGGAAGAGACGAATGAAAAAGAGTCTGTTGACAATAGTACGTATTAATACATAAACTGTTTACTTACCTAGATAAAGTAATTTTTGATAGCTTTGGTAAACCTTTATGAGGAAAAAATTTAAATGTCTGAAATTATGAGGCAAAAAACGAAGGAGAAGCAGATTCTGTGGAAATCGTACGTATTTAGGCACTTACTTCTACTAATTTACCTTACCTATCATCATCGTCATCATATCAGCCGAAAGACGTCCACTGCTGGACATAGGCCTCCCCCAAGCGTCGCCACATTGACCGGTCCCGTGCGTCTCGCAACCAGCGGATTCCCGCAACCTTCATCAGGTCATCGGTCCACCTGGTGGGAGGCCTTCCAACGCAACGTCTTCCGGTTCGCGGTCGCCACTCCAGAACCTTTCTGCCCCATGGGCGATCCGTTCTGCGAGCAATGTGCCCTGCCACTGCCACTTAAGTTTGGCAATCCTTCGGGCTATGTCGGTAACCCTGGTTCTCTTACGGATCTCTACATTTTTGATTCGATCACGCAAGGAAACTCCGAGCATAGGCTTCGCTATCGAGTGACTGTAAGCTTTATAATAAGGCCCATTGTAAGCGACCACGTCTCAGAGCCATATGTCATCACTGGCAACACACCTTACCTATAGGTAAGGTAAATTACTTTATGAGAGTGAACAGGTTACTTCTAGGCAAGCGTGCTTCACCGTCGACCACATCATCGCTTACCATCAAATAAGATAGTGACCAAACGCGAGCTTATCGTTAAAACTAGTAGTTACAGTTTCTCTAAAACATTACATAAAATATCTTATCTCATAAACACACAAGTGTACAATTTCTTTCAACAAACAATGCAAATAACATACCTAGTTGTAATCTAAACTTGAGTAATGACAGTGCTCTGTTCGAAAGCTGTTCGTTTGCATCGATCCAATTGCACTTGTGGGAATATCTAGCATTCGCAATCGTGACTCATAATAGCTAGTTATCTTTTAATACATGAAATAGACTTGAAATCATAGACTATAGAGGCTATAATATTAAGGTTATTGTGAACTAGCTTCTGCCCACGACTTGTCCGCATTAAAAATTATCTATCCCACGAAATAAAACGTAATATTATTATCTGAATAAAAAGTTTGCAGATATGACTTACCTATGTTTGCTTCAAGGCCAAGGAAATCCCTTCGGTCCGTGAGGTGCGTTTTTACTTTCATTTATATTAGTAAGAAATAGATTAGGTATATTGATTTTAGTGAGAATATCGGCATATGGTTCTTTGACAAGGTCAGTTATGCATTGACAATTTTCTTGGTATTGATAGTGTCATGAGGCGGTAGCAGGTATAGCAATAGTTATTGTAGCGTACACAGAACAAAATGGTTGCTTTAAATGAGTTCCTTTATTATTTATCAGAAATAAAAAAGAATTTTCTTTTTATAAAAACAAAAATGTAGTTTCTTGATGGCAACTTACTATAATACTTATCCGTTTCCCAAAGGTCTCAATCATCCATCTTTCTGCATGTCTTTAAAAGTCCATAAAAACATTTAGTAGCTCACACTATGAGAGAATGAAATTACCAAAACGAAAGCTCTAGAAAGTATACATTCGTATCTGCTTCCAAAGCCCCCCAATGTCAGAATTAATTCCCATTGTGTGATCCGTGGCCTGTGGTGAAAGGGGGCGAGATTATACCCATTTACCGTGAACAGTTTTAATCCTGAGTTTTAGCGCAGTAGCTGTAGAATATTCGTATAGCTAGGGAATAGTAGAGCTTTGTGTAATAAGGAAAATATTTCCAGAAAAATCGTAAATATTAGAAAAGATTTTTGCAGGTTTAAATAAAAAGTATCTGGGCAACCGAGCTCTGCTCGGGTGAAAATTGAGATAACGACGTTTTCTAAAAATTAAACTTAGCTAGATCGATTTATCGCCCCGAAACCCCTTGCATACTAAATTTTATGAAAATCCTTGCAGCCGTTTCCGAAATTCAGATTATATTATATACATATATACAAGAATTGCTCGTTTAAAGGTATTAGATTACATAATAAGTAGACTTTTTAACTTTGTCTTAAAGGTATTTTTGCCTTGCTTTCGCTATGCCATGGGTACAGCCCATAAGTGGTGTGGTTTACAATACGTCAGGTGGATCCTTTCACCATTTGACAAAAAACGCAGGTAGCAAAAATATGGACTTCTAATTCGGCGAATAACTTCTTATATTTCCTTCTGGCGCTGTGCAGAACTTGATTATAGGTCAATTACCCAAGCCGTTTATTAACCAAGTCACAAACAATTAATACCAAACGGCTCGTATTCACGGATTTACTTGGAATTAACACGAATATTCCTCTAGACACCGTCGTGTCACCGCAAGCGTCAGCATGAGCCGCAACAATGCGCGGTAATCTATTTGCACAGAGCGTCAACCGTACAATACCATGAACTCTCACAAAAGGGTGTTTACTTAAACCCCTTTCACACCTCCATTGTTCATTGACCACTCACCCAAGGCCCCCGAGTTTACTTAAAAATTTACCTCTAAATCCTCTGCCAACAAGAATCGCGAGCGGTGTGGTAGATCAACACAAAATGGCCGCCGTGTCGCTGAATGGTCGTAATGCTGAATCGAGTGGTCCTTGCGTAGTGTGCAGGAATTTTAAACATACGACGCTGATAATATATTCCAATGCGACGAGATTTGTATGTTTGAGGATGCTTATCAAGAGTGTGTATGAGTGGGGTTTAAAAGCCTAGGGATTTTTGGGTGTTCTTCACAGGGTGTTTGAATATGATTTTGTTAGGAGACTATGCATACGTAGTGTGAGAGGCTGTTGAGGGGAGGATCCAGGAAGTTTGTACCTCATGCAGTGCCAGTAAAATGCTCATACGGAGCGGTGTCAAAAAGTACTGTTTGGTAAAGTGGGTTACTTTTTGAGACGCTGTGGAAACTAGACCAAGACAGGGTAAAACGTAAATTTCAAACTATCTCTTTTTGCTACAGTTTTGATAGTTTGCCTTCTCTACAACTTTTGTTCTTTCTGAAGAAATAGTGCAAGCTCTTTTTTCTCTGGTATCACTACTTGCATCATAACAAATTCTAACAATAATCTTCTCGAAACGAAACCCTGTAACCTCGTTTGATGTTTGCCCCCACCTAATCCCATACCCCTTAGTAAACTCATCACATAAATAAACAATAGCTGGAGACGTTTTAAAACTTTGATATGAACAGTAAACCTACACATACAAACACATTGGCAGACGAGTGTACTTCGAGAGACTACGCACTCATAACAGCTGTTACGGGCAACCAACATGAATAGATCCCTCTCTCTTATAGAAAGTCTCTTCAAAACCCCAATTTTGGAGCACAAAGGAGGGGAAAGGAAGATCAGTAAGTTCTGGTTCTTAGTTACAAGGGTCGTTGAAGGGGCTCCTTTGTCCCACGTGTGGGACCCCACGCATCGCGACAAGTGATTTAGTAGTTGTTACAAAAAACTTTGGTTTTGAAGATAGTTACCGGCGTGTATGTGAGAGATAAGTACTATCGATTTTTCGGGGGTAGTTCTGCTACTAGTGAGCAAAAACTTATACTCAGGGGCGTATCTGATGACATAACTGCTGATTAAGAAAAATAGTAGGCGCTTTGTAGCTTTGGCCTTAAAACTTTAGGAACTTTACATTACATATTCTTAAAAAAAAAAAAAACATCAATTAAGTTATTGTACAATAAGTTCATTGCATACGAATATTGATCGCGCCCCTGTTGATAGTCTTATGTCTGATCTTTCTGAAGGACATTTCCAATTACGTTTACATAACAGTATATATGTACTTACTTACTTACAATGCTATCGTTTTTCTTGGCCTCTAACGAAGTGCCAGAATTCAGATCAGCATTCATTATCATCATTTTAGGCAAAATACATCCACTCCTGGACGTAGGCCTTCCCCAGGCGTCACCACATCTACCGACCCTGGTCCAAATCACTAGTAATGTACTTATCAACATGCCGCTACAAAATTGTCAGGCCGTCTGCAAGGTCTCATTGCACCATATTTTGATCGCTCGTTCAATCACTCGTCAATATTAACCAGGTGGCTAGCACAGTGTCCTAGGGTTGGTCACTCGTGAATATTAATTGCCTGATTAACGCACGGTAAGAGACCGGTTACAGGTTTTATGTCTGTAAGGAAAAATGTCTAGGTATCTCTATATCTGCATATAGTTGACAGGATGTAGGATGTATGTTTATCGACTAAGCGTTATAAATATTTTGTATATCTATAGCTTTTCCCGTGGCCTAACTCATCGGTATCGTACGTTTTTTTAACCCCCGAAGGAAAAAGACGGGTGTTATAAGTTTGACGTGTGTTGCTGTGTATCTGTGTGTCTGTCTGTGGCATCATAGCTCCTAAATGGATGAACCGATTTTGAATTAGATTTTTTTTGTTTGAAAGTTACCTTGTCGAGAGTGTTCTAAGCTATGTTTGATTAAAATCGGTTCAGCCATTCAAAAGTTATCCAAATTTTACTCTTTGAATCTGGGTTTTTTAGCGATATCGTAAGTATAAGGGATTTTTTATTTTATTTATGTGCTCGCGCGCTCTTGTCCACTATCTCACCTGATGGTAATCGGGATGATGACAAAAAAATGTCTGTCAGTTAGATAATGTAAAAATATTGGACACTTATTTTTGACTCGTAAATAAAAAATTACGACGCGCAAGGTAGTTGAAATAGCGTGTGACGTCACGGTGTGCTTTAAACTGGCAAAGTGATGACACAAGCTCCCGCTCCAGAACTTTGATGCGCTTTTTCTTTGTCAATTTTCATTTATTTGATTAAGCATAAAATACCTGCCCAATATTATTTGATAATCTCACTGCCGGACTAAATAAAACTATTATTTTTCTACCCAGGAAACATGCCTATTGGACCAGTAAATCCCGATAATATTACCTCTTTTCGTGTGAAAACATAAAAATTAGAACTCCAACTTTCTGTAGAAAGTCAGGGTTATTTTATGAGGTCCTAGGTTCTATGAGGTTCAACATGTCTTTTATTGTAAATACCAATAAAAACTGGCCAAGTGCGAGTCGGAATAACGTTTGTTGTATGGGAGCCCCACTTAAGTATTTATTTTATTCTGTTTTTAGTATTTGTTGTTATAGCGGGAACAGAAATACAACATCTGTGAAAATTTCAGCTGTCTAGTTATTACAGTTCATGAGATACAGCCTGGTGACAGACAGACAGACAGACGGATCGCGGAGTCTTAGTAATACCCTTTGGGTACGGAACCCTAAAAACGGCAAATTTACTTATTATTTCCATTATTTCGTTATTCTAAGTGGGTATGTAAGTCGGCTGTAAACGCTCCCAGCCGATACCAAGAAAACTTTTACAACGTAATAAAGAAACCTTTTAGAAACAAGCTTTTGTAATGAACCCAGGATTCTAAGTACAAAACTGTCTTCCACTAAGAATATCAATAACATTACAAAACGAATGCCGACTGTTAATCAATATGTCAACAGACTGTCAATATGTCATCGTGGCGATGACGAAATGTAGTGTTCTTAGAACGGCCTGATATCAGCCTTGAATACTGGATTAGTATTTACTAGTTGTGAGGCTTCGGTACTTAATTGTGGGTAATTGGAGTTTTAGACATTTTTCGATGAGTCACTAAATAGGTATGAACGACAAATGATATTTATTACTGTAAACGTACGTAAGAAACATCGAAACGAATTCAGAAGTCACGGTCTCTTTCAAAGTTCAGAAATTATCTTGGTGAGGTCATACGAGAAACCTGCAGATTATGGTTTGAGATAGGGAAAAAAACAGACGCTTTTTCAGTTATCATTTTGGACGTACCGGGTTCCTCTCGATGTTTTCCTTCACCGTTTTTAGAGCAGTGGTGATAACATAAAAAGTAAAGCGGCTGCCTGGGTTCGAAACCACGACCTACGACACGTAAGTCGGAACCTTTACCTCTGGGCCAGCATTGCTCAATATTTTCATACTTGTTGACAAAAGGAAGTCTGTCCAGTTTATCCAATTATCACTAGTTACTTAGGACACCTACCAACGCCAAGGATGAATACATAACACATTCATCTAACCAACTCCCGCTAATGCTGTTGTATGCAAATGATAACACAACCAATTTGGGTAGGTAATTAAGTCAGTTCAAATTTTACGTCCGTGTAGTCGAATTTAATTAGTTGGGTGTTACATCGCCGGATTTGGCGCAGGGTGTCAACGGTGGCGCCGACATCATGCCTGTATGAAGGTAGGAGTAGGACTAAAGGCTGCTGTCACATGCTAGTGTAATATTTTGATATATATTTCTTAAGTTGACCTCCTTAAAGTTCTGAGTTGAGCTACAAGATAGCTGATAAATGCTTCCAATATTCACATATTCACTGAAACCTGTTTCGCTCACAAACATTAACCAATAAAAAATGAAATTAAACATAAAAAACTGGCCAAGTGCGAGTCGGACTCGCACACGAAGGGTTCCGTACCATTATCGCAAAACACTGCATAAAAATCACGTTTGTTGTATGGGAGCCCCCCTTAATTTATTTTATTTTAATTTATTAATTATTATTTTTTGAAGATAATATACCACTAAATATTCTGTGAATATTTCAAGCGTCTACCTGTTGCCGTTATTAATATCGAGCAAAAAACGACAAAAATATCAAGTTTGTTGTATAGGAGCCCCCCTTAAATATTTATTTTATACTGTTTTTAGTATTTGTTGTTATAGCGGCAACAGAAATACATCATCTGTGAAACTTACAACTGTCTAGCTATCACGGTTCATGAGATACAGCCTGGTGACAGACGGACAGACAGACAGACAGACAGACAGACAGACGGATCGCGAAGTCTTAGTAATAGGGTCCCGTTTTTACCCTTTTGGTACGGAACCCTAAAAAAATGGTGAAGGAGCATTTCCTTTCGCTATAATTAGTCTTCTCCTTTCTCTGTTATATTTTTGTTATATATTATGTATTATTGTATGTATGTATTTTATGTTATTATGTATACTTATTATTGTTTAAGATATATTGTACACTGACAACCCTAAATTTATCTCCTCTCTTTCAGTCCATCAGTCAGTGAGATTATCAAATAATATTGGACTCGTATTTTTTTGCTTTATCAAATAAATAAAAATTGACAAGGATATAGCTAATCTAAGTTCAGGAGTTTGGCTTATGACGTAACTTTGTCAGTACAAAGAGTAGCACAAAGTGACGTCACACGATATTTCAACGCACCGAATCGTCTTAATTTTAGGTTTACGTGGCAAATGAAAAAAACCGGCCAAGTGCGAGTCGGACTCGCAAAAAAACGGCAAAAAACACGTTTGTTGTATGGGAGCCCCACCTAAATATTTATTTTATTCTGTTTTTAGTATTTGTTGTTATAGCGGCAACAGAAATACATCATCTGTGAAAATTTCAACTGTCTAGCTATTACGGTTCATGAGATACAGCCTGGTGACAGACAGTCAGACAGACAGACAGACGGACCGCGGAGTCTCAGTAAGATGTATAGTCGGGTCCCGTTTTTACCCTTTGGGTACGAAACTCTAAAAATACATTTCCAATATTTTTAGGTTATCTAACTGACGGACAAAATATATAGTTTTTGTCAACTACCCTATTTTATGGACGTTAATAGAGACGTCTAAGCTTGTTTCGTTAAGATGTATAGTATAGCTTCTCTATATCATCTGCTTATTAACAACTGTAGAATTAGATTTTTCAAACTTTTTAATAAAATCTTAATCAAAATATAATACCTAAACAGGGTGCACCTGTGCCTGGTGTATCTATGTAAGTTTACATTAAGCAATAAAATATTATCATCATTGTTCTATAACCATAATTTTTGATATAGGTACTACCTTAGTAAAGCAATTCACCAAGAGAGGTAGTTTATGAACTGAACCCGTCCCTGAATAATGTTCCAAACACGTTACACTTCGGTGTAAACACTGCCAGGCCCCTAAGCGAACGTCTCCCAGTCTGCAGTTAAATCCATGTGCTAACTTAAACCTCGTTTGACAACGGATTAGCTGACGTGCAGTTTGTATCATTTCTACCGGCTCTTTAGGTACGATGCATGGATATGATGGTGCAATTTTATGACGCAATATTGTGAAATTACTTTAATCAAATCAAATAGATTACTATATTGATGAAAGTGGTGGTGAATATGGTCGTTTAATGCTTAGTAAATTGAGTTGGATTCGATTGGCACAGGAACGTGGGGATAGGTAGAAGAAAATAGAACACTATGGCCTGCTGTGGGCGAAGTAAGACTGCGAATTGTGATGATGAACATGAATCTTACTAATGTATGGTTGTTACTCAATCATACCAGAACGGCTCAACAGATCTGGATGAAATTTGGCACAGAGATAGATTATAGTCTGGAGTAGCACATAGGCTTTTCATTCCGGTATAATGCTCTCTTGGTATAAAAAAAAAAAAACACTTCTCACGCGGGCTATGCCGTTGGCAGAAACTAGTTAGTTGTCTTATAAAATACATTACGAGTATAAAGATTAGTAGTGACGCTCTTGAAATTTTATGAACCAAAATGTTTACTTACCTAACTATTACAGAATTATAGACTTTTTATTTTCCATACAACAAAATATATCAATTTAATTTGCCTTCAACCCACAACAGCATGTTCAGCCTAAACCGACTGTTTTAGTCGTAAAGTTAAATCCGTGTGCTAACTTTGGCTCGTTTTAGTCGCTCGTTCGACATCCAGCTTAGCTGGCGGAGACTTTGTATAATTAAGCAAGTTAGCGCCCTCCGGCGTCGCCCGTGGTCGTGTTTACTTTTATACTTTGTGGTAAGTACAGCGTGGCATGTGGTGATAGGTAGAAGGTATACAGTTACGGAAGGAAGAGATTAACCGTCTTTTGGGTCCATTTTACTTGCATCTTGCCTTATATCTGATTTATCATTAATCATAATATTATGTGTAAAGAAGCTAGAGCACCTAGAGCGTTCGCCAGTAATGTAAATTTTCAGATTCGATTTTGAGCATTACATTACAAATTTACAATACTGCCTCCCTGACTGACGAGCATTCGACTGTAATGTAACATTTCAGAATTTATTTTGAGCATTTAGTTTATTCCACAATGTCAGACGAAGCGGTCGTTGATGTTACAAGTTGTATCAAAATATTACACATTGTATCATCAAGTTGCGCACTGTAATGCTCGGCTTCCCTTACTAATGTAATGCTCGAATCAATAACATTACAGGTTGCGTATTATAATGCTCGGTTCTCTTTTCCACTGATGTAATGCTCGACTCCGAAATGTTATTTAACACAGGCAAATGTTCCAAGTGATGGAGCATCTTTATATTAGGTATCTTTCATGACCCTTAGATATTATTTCAAAATAATGAATTAAATAAGTGTTCGAAATAGTGAAATTCGCCGGTTAGGTATTTTCTGAGATATACATCACCTTTTCTTGTCTTAGTGTAGGTTAGGATAGGATAGGACCCCTTTTCCGCACTTAGACTCGCATTTGGCCCGTTGTACGTGCAGGCCTCCTCTCTGTGAGAGGGAATGGGCCGTATTCACCACGCGGGCCCAGTGCACGTTGGTGGATGTCACATATCTTCAAATTTTTGGTTCTAAGACATGCCGGTTTCCTCACGACGTTTTTCCTGCAACGTTTTGAGAGCAGTGGCGATGTAATAATTTACACGAAGTAAAGAGCCTGCCTGGGTTCGAGCCTACAACTTGTAAGTCGCGGCCGTTACCACTGGGCCACCACTGCTCTCTCGTGTCTTAGTGTATAATTATAGAGCCACGAAGTAACAATCACGAAGATTCAGATGTATTCTGGTGCTCCTTGGGAGAGTCTAAGACCGACCCAGCTATGACCGTCTTTAGTAGCCTATTACCTATCACGTTTGTGGGACAAACTTGGCAAGAGATCGCCCACGATAGGGAGGTTTGGAAGGAGCAAGTTGAGGCCTTTGCCCAGCTTTAATGTAACTATATAATTTCTTTTTGTCAAAATAGCGTGGGGTGCTTGATGTTAATAGCTATAATAGGTATTTTATTGACAGATATTGGTAAAAGTAGAGTCATTTTGAAAATATCTTAAAAAGTACTCCACGCTTTTTTAACAATAATTTTGTTTTTTTTGTTTATCACACTGTTCTTAATTAAAATTTATTGAAAATTAATTTCTACTTTTTAGTTTGGTTTTCTATTAAAGCGTGTTTTTTAGTTTTTTTAAACTATTATTTATTTACAAGAACGATGATACAGTTGTATTATGGTGCAATTTGGGAGGGCCCTATGTTTAGCTGTGGTAGGCTTTGGTACCTACATAATCAAACTGTAAGGTTTCTATATTTAAAAAAAACAAAACCAGTCCAATTTCCCCTCCGAAACCGGCAAAGCAAAACTACCCGCAGAACTCCGCTTTTTTAATTCCAAAGAGACAGTCTCTTAGGGCTGTGCCAGAATTAAATCCGCACGCCAAGTTCGTACACTCGGCTTAGGCTCGCAGTGTGTATAATTAAATGCGATGACACCCCTAGGCGCTACAGCTAGTAGGCAGGATTTGTATTAACACCTTCGTGTTTTGCCAGAATATAGGATTAGAGGCCATGTTGGAATGTAGTCTGGTATGTAATTGAGGTTTGAGATGAGATTTGGAGATTTTGCACTGTTTTTGCTCAGACTAGAAGATCTTTTGGCTATACATCTGCGTTTACGTATGTTTTTATTCGGCAATGGCGTAGGTAGTTGTATGAGCGAGCATGTTCACACACATCATCAGCCTTTTTTAATGTTCCCACTGCTGGGACACAGGCCTCCTCTCGTAGAGGGAGTGGGCTATAATCCACCACGCGGGCCCAGTGCGGATTGGTATATGTCACATGTCTTTGAATTTTTCTAGGACATGCCGGTTTCCTCACGATGTTTTCCTTCATCGTATAGAGATCAGTGGTGATGAAATAAATTACACAAAATAAAGCGCCTGCTCGGGTTCGAACCCACGACCTGCAACTCGTAAGTCGGGGCCGTAACCACTGGGCCACCACTGCTCCGTGTTCACACACACATCAGTATTAAAATACTGATCCGTTTTGTTTGAAAGTTGGTGTTACACTGACTAAATGTGGTGTGATGGTTTTCCCCCATCCCCAGTAGCGATGGATCCGTTAAAACGGTATTGTAAATGCGGTGTGAACATCACCCCCGGTAGTGACGGATCCGTTAAAAACGATCCTAGAAATATTGATGGTACACTGACTCACTGACTAAAAGTGGTGTGAAAATTACCCCCTGTAGCGACGGATCCGTTAAAACGGTATTATAAATGCGGTGTAAACATCACCTCCGGCAGTGACGGATCCGTTAAAAATTATCCTGGAAGTACGGATTCTGTGTGAACATACTCTTATAATATCTTCTACAAGCTAAACAGAATGTCTATTTAATTACACTCTTTCATCATCTACTCCTATTGAAATAATATACAGGCTTACAAAAGGCTTATTTTATTTCTCACTTCCATACCTAAACACAAAACAAGCACAGACTCGTCTGCCAGTAATTTCCGAGAACCATGCATGAGTCAATGTTTACGTGACGTCACTGCTATGCCTGATAACGTGAGTAATGATAACACTGACTCAGCTTTCCACGTTTCATTAGTTTTAGTTGTCGTCGATATGTTCATTGTGTTTGGATAGAGATTGTTGCGTCAACTAATCTTATGCGTCTTAGGTATTTACTCGTATTCAACAAAAGCATTCGTATCAGAAGACCAAAGTGCAACTTAGGGATCTTTCTGCGCGTACAAAGTGTTTAGGTTAGGTGATCATATTGTACAAACTGATAGTCTTCCGGGAATTGCGGCTTTGTGAGTTTTTTTTTTTTTTTATTATGTTTTCTAAAGAAAACGTTGCCCCACACTAGGAATTTCTTCCTGTATCGTGGGTGCGTTTACAAACATATAAACTCACATACACAAACACCCAGAGCCGAAACAACTATCTGTAGGTCATACAAATATTTGTTCCGTGCGGGAATCGAACCCGCGACACGCAGCGCAGCAGTCAATCGCTCAACCACTGCGCCAACCGTGCGCCCAAAATTATAATTAAGGTTATCGTTTCGCCTTCGTACTCCACGTCGCACTTCCAGCCGTTATGATGACTCCTTCTCTGTAACTGCAGTGCACCTCTGGAACTCTCTCCCACACTCCCTACGCGATAGCCCTTCTCTCGATGTCTTCAAGAGGAGAATTAAAGAGAATTTCTTTTTAACGCAATGTTAGTAGATATATATATTTGTATTTATGTATGTATGTATATAGTTATGATTTATTTTAATGATTATAATTATGTTATTTTAAAATTTTACACTGGATCCTACCCTCTTGTCATCATTCTCTGTCACTCTCTAGGTTTTGCTGTAAGATAACTCAACATTGAGTTAAGCTCGCCTTTGTACATGTACTATCACACATAACATATTACAAACACACACACACACACATACATACATATTTACATACACACACATACACACATACACACATACATACATAACATACATACATTGTTATTGTTATTGTTGTTTGTTGTTGTTGTTGTTGTTGTTGTTGTTGTTGTTGTTGTTGTTGCATTGTTATTTACATATTTACATTTTTACATATTTGTTGTATCTTTATTATCACATTTGATTGAATACTGTTTTTGGTATACAATAAAAAAATAAGAATTATACAAAATTATGTCATTTTCCCTGCTATGTTGGGGTCTGCTTCTAGTCCATTCGGAGGCATCTGAATAGATACCAGTTACATGGAGGGACTGCATATCTCACTTCCACAATCCAGTAACTGGGTAACAATATTGCCATTGGCGCGACTGGTTACAGACTGTCTGGGTTTTAATTATCCATATCGACATTAGGCATGGGTTCGATATATCAAAACGTAACTTATATCGGATATGTGTTAGATATCATACTATATCGATATCTTTATCAACATAACCGATATCACAAAAACTGTGTCGATTCGATTGAAAACCTCTACTAGCGTGCGAGAACAAATAAGTAAAAACTTAAAACTGAACCATATTATGCGCTACCTCTCTTTCTAAGTATATATTCTTTTACTCGTTGTTAGTTTGCTCATCTAAACATCATGTTAACGTTTGCAAACTGTACTACTGAAATCGATATCTGAAAAATGTTTTCGATACCGATATGCAAACTGTATATCGGTTACATAACCGTTTGCGGAAAAATATCGAAAACGCCCATCTCTAATACACATACACACAGTACAAAGTAGTGTGGCCATTCATCTTGTAGTTGCCAATGTCGATTCCGATTAAATAAACCTACACTTAATTTGATATGTCAGTGACTAAGGTCACTGACATATCAAATTTTGAAGGAATCCGTCCGATAAAAAAAAAACCGGCCAAGTGCGAGTCGGACTCGCGCACGAATGGTTCCGTACCATTATCGCAAAAAACGGCAAACACACGTTTGTTGTATGGGAGCCCCACTTAAATATTATTTTGTTCTGTTTTTAGTATTTGATGTTATATGGCAGCAACAGAAATACATCATCTGTGAAAATTTCAACTGCCTAGCTATCACGGTTCGTGAGATACAGCCTGGTGACAGACGTACAGACTGTCAGACAGACAGACGGACCGCGGAGTCTTAGTAATAGGCTAAAAAAGGTCCTACCTAGGTAGTATGTCAGAAGCCAGACAGTTTGCCAGCCAATCTAACCTTAGAACATCATCCTTAGGTCATAGTCCTAGTAACAAGGTTGCAGACGGCAGATGGCTGTCGCTCCGTCTAAATTATTTATATCCAACCGCATTTGGTTTGCCCGGAAGGACCAGAATATAGCTCGGACATAGTCATGTCCGCGTTATTCTGGGCTTTCTGGCATTTGGCTTAGTCATACTGATGAGTTTAAGGTACTTAGATTACTACTGATACGATATAGTATGCAGCGTTCTGTTGAGACTTCAATCCGACTCGACATTGTTGGAAATTGACTAAGTAGGTGATGATGATGATAGATTACAGCCCCTCTAGCCAAGTAACAAACGTTTCGTATCGAATCTCTTTCTACAATCGTTAACGCCTTCTAATTGTATGGTCTGACCACGTGACTTAACGTTCAGATATGTCATGCCCATACATTGATTCGTTTTCTACTAGCGAGTGTTATCGATTGTAGATTATCAACTTGGCTTCAGTTCTTTCAGCATTCTAATTGCGTTAAACACTTAATCACAGTTTTAATCACAACCGAATGAAAATAATTATCCATCGCTTCATCATATTATGTTGTCATCGTCGACTGCTCATAACAGGCAGTGAATACTGCTGAATTGATAAAAATAATTTGATCGATTGTGTCTTACGAAATTACTCCACGTCTTTTTCTGTCTTGCAATAGTTAATTTAAATCTACTTTTTAATTAACCGACTTCAAAAAAAGGAGGAGGTTCTCAATTCGTCGGAAACTTTAATGTTTTTTTTTTATGTATGTTCCCCGATTACTCAAAGACGCCTGGACCGATTTGGAAAATTCTTCTTTTGTTTGATAGGGTATACTTCCCAGTTGGTCCCATAGTCATCAGGTCAGGATCTGATGATGGGATCTTGGATAAATCGAGGGAACTCCTCAAATATTATAGGCATACATACAGCGATTTTGTTATTTTCATCAACAATGCAATCATTTGCACTCAGAAAGTATCATTTGGTGAAGTGGAACTGGTGAAGAAGACCACAGATGGCCAATAGAACTCCTTAATGCTAAGTATGTGTGTGTGGTATAAGATATCTCAAATAGTTAAACGACTATGATGAAGCAAATACTTATAAATAAATAGTACTGATGAAGATGGTACCATCGCTCTGATCTGATGATGAAGCCGGCAGGTAGACACTGGAACTCCGAAATAAAACAATGTATCCTGGTCTTGTATGGGCTTATTGGAATCGTCATGAGATGTACTTTAGCTATATATGATTTTTATGGCAATTGGAGATACCTATCAAAACTAAAAAGAGATAAATAAATAACTTTTTTACAATAAAACAAACCGACTTCCAAAAAAAAACACTGCATAGCGAAAAATTACTTTCCTTTTCGAGTTTCGATACCGACTTCGGAAAAGAAAGTTATTTTTCGCTTTGCAGTATTTTTTTTGGAAGTCGGTTTGTTTTTCCTGTTATTTGTCCAAAAGTACTGTTACAAGTTTTATTAAATCCAATCTAAAGTTCACACTGTACATTTCAAAACATTACCGTGGTGTGAATTGTCACATCCTGCCATTCTCAGATCATACAATAAATTATTACGCGCAAGTGAACCCGATACAATCAATAACGTATTAAGCTTTAAACTCCACTCAAACCTGCACACGTGCGGGTCTAAAAATGGGGTGCTGTAGTAATCACCAGGAACACAGGCGATCGGTGATTGTATATGCTGTTCTTAGTAACATGGATGGACAGTTTTTGTTCACTTAATTAGGTATAATCTCTTGTATTATTGAAGTGGCACATGTTAGTACCCATAGAAGACAGTTAATTTTTATTTACGTATGTCATGTCCTAGGCGACCACTGAAAATCAGCGCCGTGCTGCGGATTCTCCACGGCACAGCATGATGCTGAGTGGAAGCCTTCTTGCCACAATCACGACATGCATCTGCTTGGCATCTTTTTCACCCTATTTCTTTTCCTTTTTATGCAAAATGTAGGTAGTATATGTCCATTATTTAACTTTTTTCTTATTTGTTACATTTTTAAATATTTTTACAAAACACATAGTATATAATGTTATTATTGTTTTATTTCTTGTCTTTACTAACTTAATTTAAATGCTATTGTTAAGGGTTTTGTTTCTATTTATTTATTAAAACTTTATGCTATATAGGTACCTGTTCTTCGCGATCCGTCTGTCTGTCTGTCCGTCTGTCTCCAGGCTGTATCTCATGAACCGTGATAGCTAGACAGTTGAAATTTTCACAGATGATGTATTTCTGTTGCCGCTATAACAACAAATATCTACGCTATAATAACTAAAATCAGTATAAAGTAAATATTAAAGGGGGGCTCCCATACAACAAACGTGATATTTTTGCCGTTTTTTGCTCGATATTAATAACGGCAACAGGTAGACGCTTGAAATATTCACAGAATGTTTAGTTGTATATTTACTTCAAAAAATAATAAATTAAAATTAAATAAATTAAGGTGGGCTTCCATACAACAAACGTGATTTTTATGCAGTGTTTTGCCATAATGGTACGGAACCCTTCGTGTGTGAGTCCGACTCGCACTTGGCCGGTTTTTTTTGTTCTATTATTATTGGTCGGCCTAAAAATCCTTCTTTTTTGTTCCGGATCCTTTTTTATTTACTACTACTCTGCATCTACCAATAGCCATGTGCCAGCATATGGCTATTGGTCGACGCAAAAAGGGCGGACGCAGATGTGGTCATCTTGTGCAAGGGATTTTGTTTTAAAAGTGAGCAGATATAGCTTTGCCCCATAGTACATAGGCGGCAATCTCAATCAATAAACCAAGGATGGTGGAGAGTACAGCGTAGGAATAAAAAAGAACGAATGAAAAGGATTACTTATGTAAGGGCCGTATCGGGTAGCGGTTTGTAGTTACTGTCTAGGCCCTTGGTGAGGTAATGTAGGTATTTAGGAATAAAACAAATAATGATTTATAGGTAACTACTGTCCCTCTCAAAACCACTAAGACGAACTAAAAACTGATTAATGCAAAATAAATATTTGTAAAATATATTATTGAAAATATGTTCTTTATGCGTCATAGGTGTTTAAACCAGATTTGTTCACTGCCACATTCTCTCTCTATATCTGAGTTAACATACCATAGTCTATAGTTTTTCTCCATCCTTTTCTTCCATCTGACGATCACGACCATAGCACAATTTGTCTGCGCTATGCAGTCGTTAGGTGCATGCTTCTTCATGCCTTCCTAATTGCACCTTCCTGCAGCATTCCTAAACTATCGTGTTGGAACGTTATGCCTGAAACGAAACAGAAATAACTAATGTTAGTATTTGTCACCAACTGCCTTGTTGGTCTAGTGATCGTAAGGTATTCTGCTGAACATAAGGTCGTGGTTTCGATTTCAGGGTCCGGCAAAGTTATATTGGAGTATTCCCTATGGATTTTTTTCCAGTATTTTTTATGTCTTGTTATTTGTTACCCTTTAAAATGAGGATTAAGCATAACTGGTGAAATGTTCGTTTAGGTACTACTCCTCTACTTAACTCTTCATATAAGGCTAATAATATGTAATTTGTTGTGTATCAGATTCTTACATAGCACATTATTATGTTTATCACGTTTTACATAATAATGATGTACATACAGGTGATTTGAGGTCCTCAAGATCGCAATCCACTCACCAGAACAACGAGATTTCCAGACATAATAGAATTAAGCTGTAAACTGCTCCAAACCCCAGATCACATGTGGTTCAAAGGGTGCAGTTCAAATAGGAGCTGCGATTAAGCACCCCGGCGGCGCCTTTGATTCTACTACAACGTTGTAATCGGGGTAACGTTCTCACGGTAACACGCGATTTTGGGCAACGGTCTCACTAACAGCGATTTTAAATCCAATCGTTGAGCGAGGAGACGTAATTTCATCTCAGCAACATTTGATGTCAAAAAGGATTAAATGTAGGAGAATTATATGAGTATTTGACAAATTAAGACTGAGATTAGAATGCTAACGTTCTTTAAAAAAAAAGGGAATTGCCCGTTTAGTAAGACATACAGAGATAAGCTTTCAAATTCTGTCATCTCCGAGAGGTAGATTTTCTAGCTTCGGAG
This sequence comes from Anorthoa munda, assembly GCA_945859665.1. Classification (NCBI taxonomy): domain Eukaryota; kingdom Metazoa; phylum Arthropoda; class Insecta; order Lepidoptera; family Noctuidae; genus Anorthoa; species Anorthoa munda. Next base: position 23,699,795 of record OX243910.1, read on the forward strand.
ACAATTATAGGTCTACAAAATATTTCAACATGAAGATTTTAGAATAATGGATGTACAACTTTTTTATTTCTATTATTTTAACCGACTTCCTGTTGTGAATATAGGTACGGAATCACTATAATCAGTCGATCAACTCAACGTATCGCACCAGCCACTGCTAAAAATAGCGGTCTCCCAAGTTGCGTCGCAAGAATAGTAGTTTATTTGTCATTACTCATTGATTACGGCAGTTAATATTTACAGACATATCTTGAAGTCCAATGACTACAGCTACATCAAAAAACGTTGGGGTTTAATAAAATTTGTTGCAATTCGTTTCACCACTGCAATCGCTCACAGTAAGACCAAAGCTCACTGCGGCTTCAAAGATTTAAAAGAAGGGTAGGTTTTTTCTAATATTTAATTTCATACTAAAAGCCCATTTTTGTTCGACATATTGTTTGTTATTAAACATGACTGTGAGAAAAAGGTTTATTGAGATAACATTCTTACCTATTTTGTATGCGATTTCCTTTTCGTTATAAATTATTATGTTTTGTGGTCGACCTTTATCCATATAGAGCGAAGGTCGCTTGTGAGTTCATTGACTATTCAGTCTTTCTCTTTGGTAGTGGGTAGTAGGTATCTAGCTCTTATAAAATTATTATTCGCATTTATTATAAAAATTCAGTCAGGTTAGTTGATGATCGCTAAGTACCAAATATCCCTTCTTTGAGTATTCATAATTTTAAATTCTTATTTCGACTAAGTCTAGTCTTTAGATCTGTGTTCCACTGGAAAGTAAGTACTACTAAGCTATTCTTTGTCCTAATCTATATCATGCTTTAGCCGTGTGATCCAAATTCGTTCAACCGTTGTGGCATAAACATTTATAATATTAGTAGGAAATATAATGTCCCTAATGCCGGAACTATTTTTATGCCTACAGATGATCAAGGACAAACAAATATAATAATACAAAATTAATAGCATAATTAGACAAAACCACAATTAATTATAACATAATTTCATTGTCCCCATAAATCATCCACATATCTTTATGGCCCAAAAGAATTTTTACCCAACGGTTTGTCCATAAATTGTTCATATATATGGCGAGTAATTTCTTTGTTCCTGTCCGTCCCCTCGGTAATACCTTCATTGTTTGGGTACGAAACTGAATTATTATTATATTGTGTTCTACATTTATATATTTTTTATGCTGTATTCATTCGTTCTTTCAACATATTTTTATTTAATTGTCTTTGTTGAGTTTTTATAGGTCCTCGTGGCCGGTATTCTTTTTATCTGCTTCTATGGTATTTTTTAACGCTCTTTTATTAGCTTGGTATGTATGTATCTATGTAACGGAATCTTTGAACAGATTTTCACCCCCTTCAAAACGTCGGTTTAATTTGAAATTTTGCACACTTATCAAGATCCGATGAAAAAGCAATAATTTAAATACGAGTAGTTTATCCCATTATCCTTACCAAGATCTTCAGAATTAGCGAATAAACTAAAAAGTAAAAATAAATAACAGTTAAAAAATACTAAAATCGCTTTAATAGAAAACCAAACCAAAAAGAAGAAAATAATTTTAAATTTTGAATTAAGAATTATTATATAAATTAACAAAAAAAAATATTGTAAAAAAGCGTGGGGTGCTTGATGTCAATAGTTATAACATTTTATTCACAGATATTGGTAAAAGTAGAGTCAGTCGTTGAAAATAACTTAAAAAGCACCGCACGCTTTTTTACAATAAAATTATTTTTTTTGTTTATCATACTATTCTTAATTTAAAACTATCAAAATTATTTTCTACTTTTTAGTTTGGTTTTCTATTAAAACGTGTTTTTTCGTTTTTTTAAACTATTAATTTTAATATTGTCTACTGTCACCTATCTGACAGTCTCGTGCGTGCTGGGTTGTTAATCAATTTTGATTGGTTTGACATTTACACACATGTTTTGATTCCCACGAAAGTACTTAGTATTCCTAGTGCAATCATTATTATCTTGTAACTAATTACTTTTATTGTTCACTTATAAGCGTTATCTCCTATCTCCTCAAAAACATCGTTTATGCATTGTTCCAGGTCATTAGCAGGCAATAGAATTAATTTTAAAATTGCTTATTAGATATCTAATGATAGATTCATGTTTCATAGCAGACGGTAACAAATCGATGTACCGACAGCAATTTAGATAAGAAATCGCGATTGTTAGACTATCTCACATAGATACTACACATTAATATTCCGGGCAACATCAAAGGCCAATGCTGTGAGTGTTATACAAAAAGTGAGTGATTACCAACTATTAAATATCATTGTACTGTCACGCCGCGAATTAATCTCATCAATAAGTCATTCACAAATCAAAAGATTTGTTAGAATACTTTTTATTGGAACGAGGACGGAAGTATCGTTTCTCGCTCTGACATCACGAATGCCGCTTATTGCGTGAAGTCCATTCATTTAAAATCACAGCGTGAAATGAAACGCTCACCGCAACTAGCGACATCTATTAGCCTTTACTTAAACGATATACAACGTTGTAACACTTCAACTACGAAAACTGCTCTTATTGCTACGATACAAAGGCTATATCAATGTTAAATTTTACCATTTTTATACGGTTGACTGTAAGTACGTCCTTTCGTTCCATAAGGAGTCGGCAGCGCATAACTTCACTCACGCGCATCTGGCAAATCTTTTATATATTTTTTGTCCAATATCAACCATATCTTCTAGGCAATAGGATTGAGTATTCATTATATCAATCTGTAAAAGATTCTGGCTTTATTTATGTCCGTCGTGACTGCACCGCTTATACTTCAGCAGTATCTTCAACTACATAAAGTTTCCTTGGGTTTGCATATTTGATTGTATCAAGCAAATTATTGACCAGATGTTTTTGTGCATTACTTAAATACTTTGATGATCCTATGCATTAATAAACATCTTTAAAAGTTTCTTAAACATTAGTTATTTTTGTTGCACTTTTAAATTTTGGTCCTTTTATCCTAAAGGGTGCAGCATCTTCTTGCCCTTGTCCCATGTTAATTAGGATTGGTGCAACTTGTCTTCATCTTCCTTTCTCCCATGTCAACCGTCACGCTATCATTTTCTTATCCAAACTTGTTTATTTTTCAAACTTCATCGACAATATTTTGGTATATACTTCTATAAATATCTTTCCATTATTATCGATACTCATATCGCTAGAGATATACTTCTTAATAAGGATAAAAAATTAGACACGCAGGCAACGTCGGGTAATTCTCTAATATTAGGTACACTATGATATCTCCGTTTTGGATTTGTTGTGTTGAAATGAGATACACGATCACCATATTCATACAAATACCAACTTTACTGCTTCGAAATTATGGTTGGTTTTATGTTGTAAGGCATGAAAGTCGTGGGTATACCCTCGGGGTGAAGGTATTGGACGGTCATTGTGCAACACCACAGGAGAGCAAATACGCTGTTATTCGACCGATTTCGTTGGAATACTGTTTCTAAATCATGCGACTGTTATTGGTCTGTGCTCTGTCGAAAGTTACCGTCTTCGCAAGTTTTTGTTCCTTCAAGTTGAATCATGTGCTACTGGTACACTTTGTAGGCCATTTCTTTTGTCTCCTTTATAGTCGTAAATGTCAGTTTTCATGGCACTTTAAATAGAAAGTCTACATTTTATTAGCACCTTACTAAGAAGTCCATTCGAATAGTTCCTTGCCGTCTCGGTATCCACCTGTCTGCATTCATTATCAAGGATCAATTTTACACCAATATCGACTTCAGTAACAGACAATGGATAATTACAGATTCATTCTGGTCAGCCCTATCATTACAAAGTATCCGCTTGCTCCAAAGGCGTCTTACCGGACCATTATAAACTGACACATGAACCCTCATATGGTGCCAAAATATAGGCTTAGAAGAAGTGGAATAATGGAACATAAGAGATCAGGAAACCCTGGTCGGTCCAAATGTTATAGTTAACGGTTTTGGAATTCTCTTGGCGATCGCGAAGGCCTACGGGTCAGGTTTGCATAAGCCCTGCGCTGACCTTTCGTAAGATAAACATGAAAAGGTCAGTATAATGTCTGTTATAGCACAACCCCATTCTGTTGTTGCAATTTGTTTGTAAGTTATGTCTTCTGATATCGCTTTTGTAAGGTGGCTTTAGTTTGGACCTTGTTGAAGGCAAGTAGACCTCTCAAATATCTCAATCGAATCACAATGAATACTAACACATTATTCAAGTTCGCTCGCTCCAGTTATTCAATCAGACGAAAAGGTTGAAGAAGACCAAATTAAACTTACTGGGTGATAAAAATCAAATCAATTACAACTTTCATCAGAAATCCTTTCTGCAAAAATTAAAATGGTCCAATGAATAAAGTTTTGACAAAGAGATCTGGGAAAAAAGTTAAAGAAGTCAAATGAAATAAGTTTGGGGACCACTGGTCTGTTAGCTAACAGTTTCGTGATTGAAATTTCAGATTCGATGCTGAGAAATTAAATTATTTTAAATTATTCGAGCTTCTAGGTTTCTAAGGACTGGCTGCGTAGTCAGTGTAGATTGTCATCTACATCTGTTTTGCATGTCTACATTGCAAATGGAAATAGGAGAATAGGATAGTTGTCTTTATTGAAGTAACTTTTAGTATCATGTAGGAGCAATGAACTCCTAGTAAAGATTTCATCAAGAGTCCTATTAGTTTTAATTCTATTTCGTTTTCCGCCATCTTGATTTCCGAGAACTTGCCACATCAAGCATTCAAGGATTACATAGGAATGTCTACACACGTCATAAATATTCTAGACTCTCATGCATATAATATTCAATTCGTATTTTAATTGGCAGACATTGTAAACAAATCCTATGTATGACGAGTTCCACAAATCACCGTATATATAGCTAAATTCAATGTACTCATATGAAGCGTAGGAAATGATGAACGCTTATGAATAATTGAACGAACATTGTCTGCGACACAAATACTAGTAAATATTTGTGGTTTTCCTCCTGTCCCGGTTTCAGGAGTGCATTCAACTTTGTACTGCAGATAAACTTATTTTAGACTAGGTATATGTGTCCTAACAGGCGTTGCATGGAGGGGGTTCCGGGTTGGTTTTTTAAGTAGTCACTGGGCACCTTCTAGCTGATGGTTATCACCGGGGTGGTTTTAGTGAGGTAAAAATCCCAAACTCCCTGGTCTTTTCTCCAAAAGTCCAAGCTCCACCTAAAAAAATAAAAATGGTATATTTTATGCTACCTACAAGTTTTGCAAAAACCCTCTTATAATTTAGTCTTTAGTTGAACGATTTTATAAATAGGTAAGTGTGATGCAATCGAGTTAGGGGATGGTTTGCATCATGGTTGAGTAAAAATTAATATACTAATATAGGTAAGAAGGATGCCAGCCTAAAATGAGATTGCGCGGATCACGTTAGCCGCATGTAATGTAACAATTGGGTATAGGTCTCCACACAATGGGAACCTGAAGACGGAAACGGACTGGTACGAGGTGGCGTGGGCTAAGAATTCCTAGAAGGATTTGAGGGACGCTTTCGCCCAGCAGTGGGACGGTATAGGCTTATACTCGTATATCCTTATATCAGCATACGGATCTACTTCTAAAATAGGCATCAATTACGTCATACGAAGCCATAGTTGAACATACAAAATTGTCATGTTTATTTTTATGCCATGTGTAGGTAAGTACCTTTATCCAAAACATTTTGTTTGCGTTGTCCCGATCCGGTTCAAGGAAAAGGACCCAGGTAGTTAAAGCCTATAGGAAGGAAGGAAAGGGACAAAGTCGTAAAAAGGCTGTTAAAAAAATGTTTAACGTTTACATTGGCCATGTTTAGGAAGTTGTCCCTAATAACATAAAGATTTTGAAGGGACTTTATAACGCACTTGTAATAAGCTATTGGTACTTCTAAACTTTGGTAGAGCTCTAGCAATTTCGGATGCAAATGAAATCCCAACATTCCGATCGGAAAAAGAGTAATTGGATGGCTTGATTTCAAATCCTTCGTTACTCGTGATTGGACCAATAAAAGTCTGTTCATTTGTGAACTAGCTATGGAATGCCTAGCTGATAGTCAAATTGTGATTACGTAACAGAACATATTTGTCACCGTCGAGTTTCTTTTAAATCAGTCAATCAGTCCTGATTCATTAATCCAAATTAACACCCTGAATATTTCTGGAATGATTCTAATATAACTTCAAATCGAAAAAATCATTGCATTTATATCAAAAGCCACACTTGTTACATTAACATACAAAAAAATATACTCTGACGTCAGTATATCAATGTGGCTGACATATTAGTTCTTACACTTGTTATTAATGACCCTTGTCACGTCAAGGCCCTTTTTTACTAAGGCTAGAAGTAAAGGCTATAACACAATATATGTCCGACCGATGATTTAAAATCAATCTGCCTTTTCCCAATTATATTGGTACTACATGGAGCGACTGCCTGTCAGACAGACCCACAACCCAGTAACTGAGTAACACGATACCCCTTGGCAAGAGTGGTGGCAGATTTTCTGGCTTCTGGCTCCCCATAACGACAAATGACAGTTGGAACTAATGGTTTAATGTATTTTCCGAGGCACGAAGTAGTTTCGGTATGTAGTAGATGGTCACCCATCCACGGACGAACCTCGGCAAGCGTAAGCAACGCTTGGAAATCGACCCGTGCGGCAGTTATTATTCAGCCACAAGCTCCTCTGTCGATGATTAAAAGTAACAAGGAAACGATGCTAATAAGGATATGATCGATTGAACTGTTCAATAAAATGATAAGTGAAGCTAAGAGATGGCAATAGATGCATCGATTGCGGATATTCAATTATCAAGACTACGCCTATTACTAACCCGCACTGTTCCCGCGTGGTGGATCACGGTCCATACCCTCTCACAGAGAGGAGGCCTGTGTCCTAGCAGTGGGGACATTTACAGGATTATGATTGGTTTGAGGGCTATTTTAATGAGGGATTACAGCATGTGATAACAATAATGGACTTCTCATGCCTAATCATGAGATTTGTAGGGTGCCCTGAACAAAAATGAGTTTACAAATTTTGACTTGACAAGCAACGATTGGCAAAAACATGATTTGTCATTTCAGTACAAGTTTGCCAAATAATTCACTGAGGTTGCACTTCCCGCAGCGCCGCAGACATATGTATAGACATTATGCAAAATAATACCGTTATGGTCACTTTGTGACTGGTTTAGAAAATAATCTAAATATTAAAAGAAAAATGTATAAATAATAAAATATCATCCGAAACATTTGTCCGAAGAATATGATTAAAATGGTGTAGATGCAGACATTATATTGCGCGAATTTATACTCACTCGATTGCGTTAACGCAAATATTCGCTTACGCCAAATCGTATCGTAGTATTATCAGAAATATCAGACGGGCGCTACCCTATTTCAACATAAATTGACATTTACGTTAATGCGATATAAAAACTCGCACTATATGCTCGGCCAAAAATCAAATGTAGAATATTTCACACCCGAACATATCACATTCGCACTCCACACTGGAAATCATGATAAACTGTCAATTCGACCAAAAATCGTCCAGCTGAACCCTTAGGGTAATATTTGTAGAATCCACGACGGAATAACTTATGGCCGACTTAGCTCCGGAATGAATTCCTTTTCAAATATTACTCTGGCAATGTGGTGTTGGACAAATAAAACCTTTCGGTGTCCCGGATTGAAGATTAATGTTGTTGAAGGAGATTAATTTGGGTGTTATCCGCGATGGGGTCAGGTCGAAAAGTGATAGTGGTGCTACAGTGTTCGATTTGATTGATTGTCGTTGTACAATTAGGTTCAGCTAATTGATTACGTTGGCTAGCTTACGGAATATGAATTAGATGATGGTTGTTCTATTTGATTGATTGATTTCTTTGCGATAGGTATCATTATTAGCTTAGTCTTACTGTCTACCAAGTTTTCTTATTTTCAGCCTGTTCTGTTCCATTGCAGCAAAGGCCTCCGTTTCTTCCTTCCATTCCTGAACCAATCCTGTCGATATTCGTCAAGCTCGTCCTGCCTTGTCTTCCGCGAAGTCGCTGGACATATTTCAGGATTGTTGTTTAGCCCTTGAACCGCTCGAGATGCGGCTGACGTGTCCGTTCTAGTACGTTTTAGGCTTGGTTGCTTTTGAGGTCTATCGTATAGAATTCGATATCATGCAGAACAAGAGATTTTTCATTATGCAATTTAGGGAAGGTTAGAATGTTATTTAGATCGTCGTCGTATTTTCAGGCGTCCCTTCTGCTAGATTTTAGGTTTAGGTATGTATAATTGTATATAATAATTACACTACACATTACCTATACCAATATTATTGTTCTCCTAAATGAATAAAGTCTCATCTATTGTTATACTAATTCAACAATGGTTTAGGTATAATTCAGATTATTGTAAGTAAATATTTTGATTTGTGGTTTTTTCATTGTCATTGTCTTGTATAGTTTAATGATTGAGGTTAAAAGTGGAACTGTACCGATTGTCTTCTCATTTATATTTTTCAACATTTCTTTGTTATGTGTGTATTCACCTCTTTATGAACAATCATGTTTCTTCATTGTTACTTAGTGTTGCCTACTGGTCATATGTCAATTCTTAATGTTGTCGTAAATATAATTTATACCTACCTACAGAACCATGTTTTGTACAAGCTTTTATTTAACTTGCAATATATGTATATGTAAGTGTGTTCGGGTCAAATCTTGCAACTGAATTTTAAAGCAGTTATCCTACAAAGATTAAGATGAAATTTTGCATGCACGTTTAGTTTGGATGACAATGCATGGTTACCTAAATGACGTTATTCAAAATGCAATATGGCGGACAGCCGAAGATGGCGAACTAGTTATTTTTGTGCACTGCCATGATATGGGTATCGAATGAAAGGGTTTGCTGAAAAGAATACGAAAAAAGCTGTTTCAAAAAAGACTTTTGAATGAATACCTTCATTTTAATATAAACATTAAATTTGCCGATCTGATCTTATTTATGAGGTACACATGGCCAGAGATCGCTCAAGACAGATATAAGATAGGTTTGGACTGAGAAAGAAGAAGTCTTTGCCCAGCTGTGGAACACAATGTAGGCCAAAAAAAAAAAAAAGTATGGCAATGCTCTAGTCGCACTTTCAACAACTTTTCTAGCTGTCAGACACTCTCACTGCATTCCTTTTGGGCTTGATTAATGCTGAAATAAAGTTATAAATAAAGTAAATATACGATACGATATTAATATCGTATCACCAAAACCTGTATAAATGAAGGCATGTTTTCGTCAATTATTATTATTAGCATAATTCGTTTCTCGTCACTGCAAAACGAGTGTCGAACAAGATAATTGAATTTATGTAATTGATCCAATTGTAATGGGTTAATTTCATTTAGCAGTTTTGGAATTGGAATGAATATTAAAAGATTTAATTTTAAAGTTAAGCGAATGTTGGCAACTAGATTAAAAATTTATTTTATCAGATTTCAAATGCTAATTACAATCAGTCTGCGTCTAATCCTGTACCTATTATAAATACAGAACTTTAAATGTCCCTAATATCACATTGAAAAATCATGTGAAGATTTTGTGGTCAAGGAGCCTTATAACTCCAAAAACTATTTTGTTGTATTGCTTAGAAGCCGAAATTCTCTTTATAAACAGACTTAAAAAAAAATAAGGAGAAAAAAAAAAGCAGAAAGAAAAAAATATTGATAACACTAAACACAACCATCGTAAGCGTAGCCATTTGGTCGTAATTTTAAACATAATACACATACATAAATGATATATACCTAGCAAAACCTATAAATTCCTACTTCCTATTCTTACCCCATCTCAATCAAACTGCAGCACACGTAAAGTCACAGCTGAAAGGCCTGCTTACTCCGTAAACGAATAAGAGCGTAAAGACAAGTGTAAAAAGTAAACACTACGGGGTAATTACCCGTGACCGATGCCCACTACCATGACCTGTGAGTTTTTGCGCCATGAATGAAGAGTATGGTATTGTGAGTTACTAGTTTTACGACTTGTATTGTATTATCGAATGTGAACTTGAGTATAGTATTATAAAAACTGGCGAAGTGCGGATTCGCGCTCGAAGGGTTCCGTACCTACCATTATCGCGAAAAACGGCAAAAAACACGTTTGTTGTATGGGAGCCCCACTTAAATGTTTATTTTATTATGTTTTTAGTATTTGTTGTTATAGCGGCAACAGAAATACACCATCTGTGAAAAATTTTAACTGTCTAGCTATCACGGTTCATGAGATACAGCCTGGTGACAGACGGACAGACAGACAGACAGACGGATCGCGGAGTCTTAGTAATAGGGACCCGTTTTTACCCTTTGGGTACGGAACCCTAAAAATGAATAGCTATAGTTAATCGTCATACTACATAGATTTTCATACCGCTTGAGATATAAATGCAAAGGTCTATGTCCTCGAAAAGAGAATGTGGAAAACCATCGTTAACAGCATTGCCTAACTTAGGCACACTTGCACGAAAAAGTTAACTCAGAGTTAGTTGCGAACACGAGGTTAAATTGTCATTTTGTCTTACAATATTGTAAATTTTAGCTCTTTTTGGCAACTAACTCCAAGGTTAGATTTTCGTGCATGTGGGCCTTAAGAAGATAGCCGTGAGCAAAGCATATTGATCGCAGAACGGATGCGCGATGTGGCTGAAGAGTCTGGAGCGGTGAGTTGGAATGTTGGAAAGCACAAACCAACCACCTGAACTAAAGACCTGGGTGCGAGAGTCAGGTGTATATGAGAAGAACATGGCCGTGTCAATGGGCTGACTCTAGAAGGGGAGATTTAAGTGCGGACTTTGTTCGCCTGAAACTATAATGATGATGAAGGTCTTGCAAAGCAGAGGAGAAAAAGATGTAATACATTGTTATGCGTGTGCGTTTTATCCGTACAGAATAAACTACTCTTCTTAATATTTTTAGTGAACAGATACGCGCATTTTCAAATTTTTTACAATATTCACCGAAATCGCAATCTTTTTGCTCGTTCTCTCTATATATTTTTTCTGTATCGTTGTATTCATCGCGCTGCTATGCTATACCCACCAAGTGAAAATGCTTTCACTGTTAGCTTAGCTGACTTTCCTGGTTCCAATCGATGTAGTTTTTGTATGTTTTCACTTTTTCTCGGCGTGAGAATTAGATACACTATCCGCTAATCCACTTGTTAAAGCGCCATTGTGTTTTTGTTAGAAGTGGCGTTTATTCGCCTTTATTTTGTGATAGGCAAAATAGTTATAAAGGTGCATAGTACTATCGATCTTAGCAAAACATTATCGTGAACTGTTTAAGGTGTTCTTGTAAACTGTAAGATTTCTGTTTCGGCTACCACAGCACATTGCATAGAACTGTCGATTTTAGCATAATCTAGTTGTGTGTATGGTGTTTTTGTAAACTGTTTCACCCAAAGATTTCCCCGGACTTGTTGGTCTTTTATTGAGTTCAATTGGCTCGCTATATATATATAATTTTGTGTGGTATTATAAGTACGCCTGAACCGATGAATAAAGATCTATCCACACATATCAGGGCCGTGCCAGGGACGTGGACGAACCGTGCCGCGTCCGGGGCTCAAAAAAATATCGGTGGGTACATTTTATATGAACTCGTTCACACACGTCCGTGCACGGGCCCGTGTATTATTTTGAGCCCCTGACGGGGTACGGTCTATCCACGTCCCGTGCACGTCCCTGATATATATATATATATATGATATGATATGTGTGGATAGACCTTAAAGGCATGAGGTTATGTGTAAGGTTTCCGCCAATTCATATATTATGTCTCTGAAAAACTTCGCAAAAAGGTTCTGTGTTTCGTACAAATTAGAAATACTTCCTACCAAAAAATCCAACAAAACACAGACCCTCTATTTAGGTCATCTAACAGCCGGTCCAACCTAATAATATTCGACCTATTTACTCTGTGACCTAGCTTCGAAGATTGTCGCCGCAACAGCTATGTATGGCACTAGAAATATAACCTGCCTCCGGTCGCTAGCGTTACTGCCAAATGTTTTCCATCTGGAATTTCTCAGAAGCAGCCTGGATTGGTACCCGTTTCATAGCATTGGGCTCGCTTACTGTTATATGGGACTTAAACTTAACTTATATATATGTTTTCAATAAATACAAGTTATGTGAAAGGGTTTCTCCAATTCTTTATGAAAAAACTGCGCAAAAAGGATCATCATCAACATTATCATCATTTCAGCCAAAAGACGTCCCTGATAGACATAGGTCTCCCCCAAGCGTCGCCACACTAATCGATCCTGTGCATCTCGCTTCTACCGGACTCCCCATGGTAATTTTTCGGGCTATGTCGGTAATCTTGGTTCTCTTGCGGAGAAGAGGTCAACCGTCGAATCCGACTCGGTTGGGCAGCGTTCGGGAAGTTGCGCGGTATCGTCTCGTCCAACTTACCAGTGTCTCAAGATGAAAGTCTATGACCAGCGTGTGTTGCCAGTGATGGCGTATGGAACCGAAACGTGGTCGCTCACAATGGGCCTCATCAGAAGGAGAGTCACCAAAGGGCAATGAAGAGAGCTATGCTCGGTGCTTTTAGAATCATAAATGAAGATAATATTCATACATTTATATTATGTAATCAGAGAAAACACTGACCCTATTTTAGGTCACCCAAAAACCGGGCCAACCTAGCTAAAATATATAAATATTCAACCTAGTTTTCAAGATCATCGTCGCAACACTGCTTGGCACTAAAATTTTACCTTGTTCGGTGGTTATGTTAAGTAAGAACGAGCTAATAGACCATGACTGATGGCGCCTGTCATGACCTATGAGTTTTCTTGAACACGTCTCCGAGAGCAGTCAATATGGAGACACGTGATGGGTATTACTCAAGGGTAAAGACATTTTGAAAGAGCATGATACACGTAGGTACACATTCGGTTTGCTTACTTTTTAAATTTGAAGGATTTAAGTAGAAATATTTTCGTTGTGGAAATAAATCAATTAAACCGATAGATGAAGTTAATTCCCAACAAAAGCTTCCTACTCCGTTTTATCATAGTTAAGAAATAAAATATCTATCTAAGAACCTATTCTGCCTTTCCCGTTTCTTGCCAAGTTCACAGATAATTTAATACTAGCATACAGGTGCCTCATCTGCAAAGAAACCGTAACAAGTTCAGGAGAGATGGTTTGTGACGTTACTTCTATGTAAAAAGTGTACCAAGGCGTGACGTCTTTTTTTACGGACAAACTTTTTGTTTATGCTGCAAATGAAAAAATATGTGTCCAAATAACTGACGGACCAAATACCTTTTTCCAGGAAACTACCCTATTGAGTTAGGGTATCTACCTATATCGCATCCATAGGAGCATCTTTCATTTCTTTTGTTTTACCATGTTTTATTTTTGTTATTAATTTATTGCACAGCTTATATGTTATGAAATGTACCACAAATGGGCGAAGACACTGGTTCCTGTTACACAGGTAGTACGTAGTACAGGCCAGGGCTTCAAATAAGTATGTTACTCCTGTATTTTGTGTCAATAAACAAATTTTAATTTTTTATAGGAGCGAAAATCATATGAGATTGTAAACTACAAAAGAGATCTCGGTAAATGACTCATTAGATAAGGTCTAAGATGCTGACAAAGAGAACTACGGCTAAATATTAAGACGTAGTAAATAAGTAATAAGTGCGTCACTTACTTGGTCATCCAGATAAAGGCTAGGTTAAATGACTAAATCATAATTACTTGTGTATATAACCAAACTCGGTACCCACTGACGCATGATTTCATGATAGTGATCTCAATGGAACTTAGTTTCCTATGCATAATTACGATAATTACCTACTTGATTACTTAATATTATAACTAAGGTTACATTTTTCTGTCTGTGTTTCTTCCTATTGTTCATTCGCGTTAAGAAAATAGTGACTTATCGTTGTCAGCAGGACTCTCGACGAATCGGGTCGAAACACTCGCAACAAATTAGAAAGCTTGTGACCCGATTGGTTGAAGGGCCGGCTGACAACGATGACTCACTATTTTCTTAAACGAGTGTACTATATGGCTGTAGACAAAGTGCACTTACGATTGTCAAAAGTAAAAAAAAATACAAATTAAGAAAGAGTTACAAATATATGTGGATGGTTAGAGAGGAGAGGAAGGCCAAAGAAAAGATGGAAGGACTGTGTGAGTAGTGATATGAAAGAAAAGGGAGTCAGTGAAAGCGTGACAGGGGACAGAACGGTAAGGAAGAAGAAAACGTGTTGCGCCGACCCCAAGTAACATGGGATAAGGGCAGGAAGATGATGAATGTCATTTTATCCAGAGCCTTGGAACCTGCAATTTCCATTAAACTATGCTTATTTGGTAGTTTGGTAGCGTCCATGCAGGTAGAATGAATGGAGATTGTCTTTATTACACTGTATAGAAATAAACTGTCCTAGCGCCCACAATGAGGCCTTAGGATATTTACTACACCATTAAGGTTACACTAGTTGAAAAGTCTTCCATACAAACGTAGTCTGGCTTTTACTCCACTGTTTGACGATGTACGTTCAATTTAAAACATTATATCAATTTGTCTCATCATTATCTAGCCCTGTATGGAAGCAAAAAAGTAAAAAAATATTTACTTGAAACTTATGAGCTTCGAAAGTTCCATATTTCAACACTAATTTTAACGTATATTTGGGCGTAAATAAGTACCATAAGAAGAAGGAAAAATTAAAAAACGGCCTCCATACAGAGATAGATTAGTAGTTCAACAATGCAAATAATTTTATTTTGAGCAGATACATTCAGTCGTTTTTTCATGATATCCAGACTCCCAAAGGTCTATTTAATAAATAATTATAAAATTTCGCTCGCTCGTTTTCATTCTAAATCATCATCCATTTCGCTACAAATTTGCAAAAGTGTGTATTCGTACGCGAACTAGCTTCTTACTGCTCATAACAGCATCTATCTATTCCGCACGTGTTGTCGGTTGATATAGTATGCAATTTAACCCCGCGCACAAAATAGTTCGTGCCGTCGACTAGTGTACCCTTAAAAGCATTTCTTATTCAACAAATATTTGAAATGCAACAATTATTTTATGGCGTGTGCCTTTTATAATGACTTCTAATGAAATCGCGATTATTCCCGTTTGCTCGGGTCATAGAATACGGAACGACGCGCCAGTAGGGATTACAGACACCATTCCATAAAAATCTTGGTTGTAAAATTGCGTTGAGCAGTAGTTTCTCCTGTTATAGCTACAATCAGAACTGTCACGGGCGTTAAATTTCGGTTCAGGGGGTCTACTCCGTAAGCTCGGGATCCAAACTAAGAATGAATGACAACACAATTTGACAATTGTCCCTATTCTCGCTGTGTTTTACCCGTACGTAAAATTTAATTTGACACGTGTTTTAACGGATTTACGAATTCGGATAACTTTTGGACGGGCCAGTTACTTCGTTGATGGAGTTAAGGAGTAGGCCCCCTGGAGTAGCGACCGCGTATTATAAGGATGCAGCGTTGGAAGGCCTCCCACAAGGTAGACCTGAGACCTTGTGAAAATCGCGGGAAGCCGATGGATGCGAGAAGCTCAGCACCCGTTGATGTGGCGGCGTTTAAGGGAGGCCTACGTATAGCAGTGGACGCTTTACGACTGAAATGTTGTTGGTGATGATGATGACAACTTCTAGGAGTAAACGGCGACGTCCCGGTGTTAGATTGAGCTGTTATACTTACACGTTTGATTCTCGTGACAATCCAATTTTACAAGCTTTTATTTAACTTGCAGTATGTGTGTATTGTGTATGATTTGTAAATATGTTCGGGTCAAATCTTGAAACTTAATCTTAAAGCAGTTATCCTCCACCGATTAAGATGAAATTTTGCATACACTTTCGGATGACAATGCATGGTTAGCTAAGTGACGTCATTCTAAATCCAATATGGCGGACGGGCCAAGATGGTGGACTAGTTATTTTTTGTGCACTGCCATGATATTGTTATCAAATGAAAGGGTTTGCTGAGAACAATACGACACAAGATTTTTTTTTTAATAATTTATAATGAATAATTTTATTACATAAAAGCTTGTTCTT
The DNA here is from genome assembly GCA_945859665.1 of Anorthoa munda. Taxonomy (NCBI): domain Eukaryota; kingdom Metazoa; phylum Arthropoda; class Insecta; order Lepidoptera; family Noctuidae; genus Anorthoa; species Anorthoa munda. The sequence continues at coordinate 23,715,971 of OX243910.1, forward strand.
TGAGAAGTTTTGCCCTGTAATAAAACCTGTACATGTCGGCTGGGTCGGCAAATGCTGTTGGCGTAGCTGAATATTGGGTCAAACATATTTGCATATTTTAATAAATTGTATTTGCCTTTGACACAATAAGAAGAAGATAGGATGTTTTGACAATGCCAACTCTAACAGTGCCCGCCGAGGCGCCTCCTAACTCTGTGGTATTATGCACGCGAGCTTATTGCGCTTTTTATTATACCTACCTATGCCTTCCAGGAAATAACATTCTTTGTGCTGGATACCCGTGCGTCGGTGGCTTGCGAATGACGTTTCGTTTGTACAAACCTTTTGTGCAAGATTTGTTTGTGTAAACTTTAATTTATGTAGCTGCCCGAGGAGTATTATCCAGTAAGGGGTAAAAGGATGGCTTATAATTTAACGTGGGTAATTTTCTCTCTCTTTGTTTGCTTAGTTACTGTTTGCGATTTTCTGGATAGTTTTTTTTGGAAGAACGTAATTATTACGTTTGAAGACGGCAGGTGAAACGACAGATATGCTAGTTAGTTGGAAAATGTCTGTGAAAAGACTTAGATGTAATATTTCCATGATGGATTTTTTATGTATTTATTATTTTATCAGAATTTTCAACTTTTATCCGCTCAACCGGATTGAACCTAAGAAGTCTAAAACCCACATACATAACACTTCACCTTTGCGTCCACCAGCAGCCTTAGTGTAATTTTTATTGAAACTGAATAAGTGCCACCTGTTGATACTACAGTGAAGCATATTATTTATTGTTTCATACGATTGTCATAAGCGAACGTTTACGTTAACGCAATCGAGTGAGTATAAAAACTCGCACTATAGGCCATTTGGTCTATGGTCAATCCGTGACTATTACTACAATTACTGGCCATTAGGTTATTTTTTATCCCGTCAACTGCTTGCCCTACCCTACTTACCTAGAGCTACCTACCTACGATTTTTTTCTAAGGTAATTCTTCCGCGGCGAATCTTAACACCGCCATTCAGAAAATGACGTCAAATTCACAACGCCATCTATCAAATATGGAGGTCAACTGACCGAGTATCTCAATTGCGTGTGTTGTGATAATTATGTGATATGTTTTACTTTTTGAACACTTAAATGCATGTAACTTTTGATAGAGTGAACCGATTGCGATAGATCAAAAGCGATCAATATTTTCGATGTACAAAACGACTTTTTTTATTATAGGTTGGCTCGCGCTTGACCACTATCTCACCTGATGGTAAGCGATGATGTGGTCGACGGTGTAACACACTTGCCTAGAAGTAACCTATTCACTCTTGACTTAAAGACCCCGAGGTTGTAGCTATCTGGAAACACAGACTCCGGCACGGAATTCCACTCCTTAGCTGTACGCATAATGAAAGTATTGCCAAAACGTTTAGTGCGTATGGGTGGGATGTCCACCATGTCCACTTTTCCACAGATTTATTATATGTATTGATTAACAGTCATTACAAAATAATTGCTCACAATAGCTATATCCCTTAATAGCTGCACAACTAGCCCGCGTCATCAAGTCTCTCACCCATCTCGCTATCGAAGGATTTCCTGGTGCTCTGACCCGCGATACGTTATCACTTATCACTGGCGGAACAGTTACACTGGAACGAGGAATTTGTTGGTAAATAAAGGAAATAACGGCTGGGTGTTGTTGACTAGCGATAGGTTGGAGAGTATAGTGCCTGTTTTAGCGTGTAATATCGATTTTTGTGATGACTATGTTGGGTTGGTGTGTGCAGTATGTTTATGTACCTACGTCTCGGTGTTAGTCATTATGTATTCAAGGTTTGTCCCGTTAGTCTAGCTCGTGGTCTTCGAGTTTGAAACCGCCATTTGTACTACACTCCAGACGATGATACTCGTATACAGGCTGACTTTTAATTAATTGGCTCCAGGGGATGAAAGTAACCATGAATAATAATGAATATGAACAACTTTCGCTATGGGTCATCAAAGTCAAAGTCAAAATTCTTTATTTCAATTAGGCCATTATGCAGCACTTTAGGATGTAAATATTTTTTAATCTAATATCAATTGGTTCTACCATTTCCAAAAGTAGCTTGTTATAGAGAATAAAGGACAAGAAGCTCCATACTTACTCTTTGAAAAAAAGTGTTAAACAACATTTACATACATACATTAATTCATATACGTGAGAACGATGCACCCAGACTAACACTATTTTACTACGAATAGGCATAAATTATTACAAGCACTAACAGGTAAAATCATTCATTTGATAAATAGGAACATGGTTCTCACAGACTTACAAATATTATAAACATAGGAAAATTACCTAATTCAACAACAACGGAACAGTGTACGAGTCAATTTCTTAAACAAAAAGAGAAGAAAAACAAAAATTAAGCAAAACTATAACTATGAAAATATATATTAACCCCTTGTATGCCGCTAAACGAGACACAATTAAAAAGCTATTGTGTCTCGTGTATATATGCGTTCCGGCATACAAGGGGTTAACCAGTTTGATTTTGTCTGCCCTAACGATTGGAGCAGGACCAGCATGTTCCAAGCATTTATATCATGAATACCTTGGGATACTGATCCAGTAGAAGAGGCGAAATATGAAAAAATCGCTTTTCAGTAACTATATTTAATTAATAGGTAATATTCGTAAAATTTGTTGGTAAATAGAGGAAATAACGGTTGGGCATTGACAAGCAATAGGTTGGAGACTGTTTGTTTTAGCGTGTGGTGTGAGATCGATTTCGAGTATCGGTGACATTTACGTAAGTTTCGGAGTTAGTCATCCTAACGTAAATAATCTGTCCCGTTGGTGTAGGAAAACTTCTTGCTGTTTTATTTTTAAAGAGCTACGACACTTCACATGGCTTATATAAATGCCATATATGATGATATTGTGGAAGACTTTAATTTTTTTTACTATATTTTAGGCGGTGATAGTACTCGTCCATTTATAAAATTTTCGCTATGGGACAAACTGCGCAATACGATAAAAAATGCTGTTCAGTAGTTACATAATTTTGCAAAACTCGACCAAGTATAGAGAACAGTAAAATTTTTCTTCACATTTCATAGTTGAACATTCTAATTAATTAATTTATTGCTCTTTAGATGTTTCATTCACCTCATAAAAAACCCCCCCAAAAAATTTTACATTTCGTCTGTGCTATAACTACGAAATCTTCGTTCAATCGCACCCTGACATAATCGTATTACAATGCAACTTAACTTAAATAAAGTTACAACTGAAGAAATCTGTGGCAACCTATAAACCAGGTCCATATGCCGATATAAACCTAGAAGTCTTCACGACTGCTAGCGTAATGTCGGCGCCAGTCCTGGCGGCGCCTCTCAAATAGATGCAAACGACTTAACGCATGTTGCAATAAAACTTGACAATACCTTCGTCACTTAACTGTTTTTATTTGCTAGCAGATTGTCCTAGTTTGGTAATGTTTTGTGGAAGATATGCTTATTGCGATGTGTTGAGATTTATTTCAGCTTTTTACTGTTTTATGAGACTGGTAACTTAGGATCTTCCCGTTCACGCTTATATTAAAAATTGTTAAATGTTATGCTTGAGTTCTGACAAATGTGAGATTTTAGAATTTGCTCGTGTCTCTTAAAAATGAGAGATTCGACCTTGACTTCAGTTGTGTGGGCTTGTGACTTTGTAGAACGTACCATCTAGCGTTTGAAAGTCCAGCACCCACAATACCGCCATGTCATTTAACACCGGAGAAGCTTCTCTTGCCGTGTTCTGGACGCCTAGTACCTAACCGTCTTTGACTCAGTATACACATTTTTTTTTATTTATGGTCTTGAGCTTGGAAAATAGGTCATCCAAGGAAAGCAAAAAACGATGTTGTAGGCGTTGCAGAGGGGGGTTCTGAAGTGGTCTTTTAAGAGGTGCTGATGGTCCAAGTGCTGGTGATCACTGGGGTGGTTTTAGTGAGGTAAAATCCCACACTCTCTAGTCTTTCCCCAAAAGTCCAGACGCCTATTTGAAGAGTTTCGCCCGGTAAACAAAAAAATATATAATGGTGAGGGCCAGAAGCTATAAGATTGGGAAACATGGCTGCGAAATGTACAGAGACAATACGTGATACTGAATCCATGCTTCTGCTAAAGCTAAACACGACTAACAATTCTCTATTCCGGTCAAACCAAAAGCAAGGAGCCCGTGCCAAAATATTTTTATAACATAATATCTCTTTTTGAAACAAAGTTGGAAACAAATGTTACAGAAGAACGAGCAACAAATAAATCCGAGTGTATCCGAGTGTCGACACTTGTGTCAGACACCGGTGCCGGCTGCTCTACGTGTTGCGAAGATATTTCCTAATTTATATGTTACTTTCTTACGGTTCAGATAATAGTTCGCTGTTGTTAGTTAGGTATAACATTTTTTGTTTTGTTGTTTGACTTGGTTGGGATTAAAAGAATACATTTTTCGATAAAGGCCTGGCGAATGGACACATTTACAGTCTGTTTTGACCTTCTTTTCTTAACCATATTTTGTAGGTACTACCAGCAGTTCTGCGATGAACTTGGCTGACCCCTATATGTTAAGTTATTTCCTCTACTCGACACAATTAAATTGTCAGTTATAGCTTGTTATTTACTGAAATTAATCGAGCATTTTTTTATGATTAGAATGGCAGAAGATTTCTTCAAAATAACTAAGAATAAAAGCCTTAGATTCTAAATGTAAACCAAGTTCGTCCCAGTACGAGTATTGCTACACCTTAGAGTGTTCGTAGTCGCAGCGGAAAAACGTCGAATTTATTAATTTCAGATAAGCAGATAATTAGTTTATGACGTCGTGTAATTGTGTATAGTAAGTACAAATTTGTGTATCCAACCATTGGGGAGCTATTCAACAAAAACTGTTTCCGCTGGAACTACGTCATCCTAGCGGCACCTTTTTTTTCCTATGCACGTAGATAAAAAAAAATACATTCAATAATTAGTTTGAAACGAGAGGTAAATGTGTATGCTTAAATGAAATTTGTGTGACATAAAACTGCGAAGATAATCAAGTTTCCGCTGCGCTGACGTTTGGCTATTTGATGAAAATCATATAAAACGGCTTAGTGCAGAGTTGATTTTTTTTACGCACTTTGCTTTGAATTTGTGTGTAATGATTGTGAAAACAGAATTTGAAAAAATCTTACCGTTCAGAAGATATACACGTAAAAGTAAAATAAGGTTTTTAGGTCCAAGTACTTAAAATAGGAACACTAGAGCCTAATTTATAACGTTTATTTGTATCTTGTAAGGGTCTACAAAGTCCTGCCAAGTTTCATGTATGTGTTCTTAGTAATTAATGAGCAGTCGCATAATTTACTACGACTGGACCACTATATTGTATGACAACCGATTTTAGGACATTTTAATGGAAATGCAACGTAAAACATATGGCGATAATTCGTGTATTAATGCAACTATTCTCATGTAAAATTTCAGCTCATTACACTAAATAATTAAAGAGATATAATTAAAATACCAGAACAACCGCAATTCATGGATAAACCGACCAAGTTTGAATGGCTACAAAAAAGCGGCCGTGCAGTATATAGAGCTAACATTCTAAAATTTCCAGTGTCGTACCATTATTGGATTGATACAGGTGAGCACACAATTCTTGAACAAGTAACAAATAATGTTCGTGATCAAAATAGTAGCTCACTTGTTTGTTTCTCAAACTTACGAAATTATTACAATAAGAATTACTTCTGTATTAGCAAATGCATTTATTTGTCAGAATATTACGTCCTTAATATTCTGCTGCTTCCATCGTAGAAATATTTTGATGTTAGTAAAATTTGATTAAATGAAATATTAATCATAATTAGAAAAAAACAACACACCAGTAGTTATTAGATAGATAAGGGAATAATCTAAAGAAGGTTGTTCTATCTCACGACGGTGGGTTGGTCTTAAGGGCTTATTACACTACACGGTATTCAGGGCCCTGAATACCGGGTCACTAAATCATTCCGAAGCAATAAGGTCGATATTATGAGAACCCTAACTTCCTAACAATTATTACACTACCCTAAATTAGGGTTTAGGGCCCTGCATACCGTGTAGTGTAATAAGCCCTTCAGTCGTGTGTGTAGTGCACATGCACATTGTTTCTGTGTGCGTAAGCTCGGGAGCGCTCAGCAGAGAGTTTGTATTATACTAGAGGTAACGTATTTAAGTTATAAAAGTTATCTCTTTGACGTTCAGGATGGTAGCGTTTGCCTATGTTTGTCTCTTTTTTTATAGAATTTTTCTATAAGCAAGAACGAAAGAATTAACAGTTTCTTTTTCGTCGTAAATACGTTCCCTCTAGTGTAATACAAACTCTCTGGCGCTCAGTATCGCTTACGCACACAGAAACAATGTGCATCTGCACACATGACTAAGACGATCCCGCAGTCACGCAGTGCGTCGGTCGCGACTCGTGAGATAGAACAATTGTATCAGTTTCCCGAAAAGTTAGGTACCAGTAAAAATCCTAAGATTTACTTATTCATATAGGCTTTTACAGTGGGCCACATATTTGTTATTTATATTAATAAAAAAACTGATTCTTTATGTTAATGTTATTATTACCTACTTTGTTAATAATATTGTTTTTTTTTTCATTTTAATTAGTCATTAACTAATAAATACTTTTATGAGTATAATGTTAATACTTAAAGTTGTTTTATTTTCTGCTAAACGATTGTGTACGCACCTGTACGAAACTATTACACACAATAACGATGCTATACTGGAAATTTTAGAATGTTAGCTCTATACACTGCACGGCCGCTTTTTTGTAGCCATTCAAACTTGGTCGGTTTATCCATGAATTGCGGTTGTTCTGGTATTTTAATTATATCTCTTTAATTATTTAGTGTAATGAGCTGAAATTTTACATGTGAATAGTTGCATTAATACACGAATTATCGCCATATGTTTTACGTTGCATTTCCATTAAAATGTCCTAAAATCGGTTGTCATACAATATAGTGGTCCAGTCGTAGTAAATTATGCGACTGCTCATTAATTACTAAGAACACATACATGAAACTTGGCAGGACTTTGTAGACCCTTACAAGATACAAATAAACGTTATAAATTAGGCTCTAGTGTTCCTATTTTAAGTACTTGGACCTAAAAACCTTATTTTACTTTTACGTGTATATCTTCTGAACGGTAAGATTTTTTCAAATTCTGTTTTCACAATCATTACACACAAATTCAAAGCAAAGTGCGTAAAAAAAATCAACTCTGCACTAAGCCGTTTTATATGATTTTCATCAAATAGCCAAACGTCAGCGCAGCGGAAACTTGATTATCTTCGCAGTTTTATGTCACACAAATTTCATTTAAGCATACACATTTACCTCTCGTTTCAAACTAATTATTGAATGTATTTTTTTTTATCTACGTGCATAGGAAAAAAAAGGTGCCGCTAGGATGACGTAGTTCCAGCGGAAACAGTTTTTGTTGAATAGCTCCCCAATGGTTGGATACACAAATTTGTACTTACTATACACAATTACACGACGTCATAAACTAATTATCTGCTTATCTGAAATTAATAAATTCGACGTTTTTCCGCTGCGACTACGAACACCACCTTAGAACCGACAAATCATTCACAGGCTCTTTTTTTTTTTGTTTTTTTTTTTGGGTGGGTATTCATCCAATGACTTCTCTCGCTCTGGGTGAAGCGGGAGGGCGTGTCAGACTTTTACTGACTAAAACCCACCCGTGTTCCTTCAGTTGTTTGTGCCAGGGCTGCGGTAACACTCTTTCAAATTTATCCGCGACCCATACAGACATCGGCCTTAGCGGGCTCCGTAAATTTTTGCTGACATCTCTTTGAGGCACGCGTGCCAACACTACGCGCCGTCGACTCGGGCCTGGTCCTTATCGGACGGCGAGCTACCCATTACTTGCCGTCCGCAAGCCCGCGCCTACGGGGGCCGGGATTCGGCTTGCGACTCCCGACGCCCAGGGCGTCTCCTGCAGTGATTAGGGGCGCGAGAGAGTCTCCGATTCACAGGCACCTAAATTAGCATTAGGTACATAAACATGGACAATGGTTGCTACATCATCATCATTTCAGCCGAAAGACGTCCACTGATGGACGCTGGCGGGGCCCCCCCAGGCGTCGCCACATTGACCGATCCCGTGCGTTTCGCATCCAGCGCCTTTCCGCAACCTTAACCAGGTCATCGGTCCACCTAGTGGGAGGCCTCCCACTAGGTGGACCGATGATTCCAACGCATCGTCTTCCGGTTCGCGGTCGTCATTCCAGAACTTTTCGGCCCCATCGGCCATCCGTTCTGCGAGAAATGTGCCCTGCCCACTGCCATTTAAGTTTCGCAATTATTCGGGCTATGTCGGTACCTTTGGTTCTCCTGCGAATATTCACATTTCTGATGCGTTCACGCAAGAAAACTCCGGGCATAATCTTCTCCATTGCCCTTTGGGTGACTTTAAGCTTTCTCATAAGGCCCATTGTGAGCGAACACATCTTGGTCCCAAGGTCACTGGCAACACACACTGGTCATCATAAGTCTGCTGTAAACGGAACTTCATGACTGCCCAAAACACTATACTGTTCAAAGCTGCATCAGAAATGTTCCTGAAACACTACACAATTCAAATATGAATCACATATTTCAACAAGTATCCAAACCCGTCTCATAAGATCTAAACGCCAATAAAAGCTACCTGCTGAGCTACTAAGTATCAGATACCAGGATTGAAGCGAGACAAAGCATGTATTCGATGATTTTTATTTATGGTACTGGGATGAAACTGGCTTAGATTCTAAGCAAAGTTCCTTAATATCAACATTTAACTAGGCTTTAAAACCACATAGTCCGTTCATATAAATTCGCAAAATATGAACGAAAAAACTTACAGTCCAATTGAGAACCTCCTCCTTTTTTAAGTCGGTTGAAAATAACTCTGGAATGGTAGTACAGTTTATAACTAGTAAGGAGGTCAGGGAGTTGGAAATTAGAACATGTAATAATTTATGTTAATCTATAAACTTAATGTTACCGTTTTTTTGTCTGTGACAATAAAAAAAAGATTTTTATCTATTACTAGTTGTTGCCCGTGAGCTCGTCTGCGTAGTATTAGTACATTGAATAGCCTATTTTGTTATATCGCGCCATAATATTATAGGTGTGGGCCACCTTACTTCAGAAATTATTAGTTCATCATACAATCTTGTAGCCCCCTGTCCACCCCTAAATAATGATTTACGGGTTAAAAACTACCCTATGTCCTTCCCAGGGTCGTAAACTATCTCCATACCAAATTTCATCTAAATCGGTTCAGCGGTTTAAGCGCGAAAAGGTGACAGACAGAGTTAGTTTCGCATTTATAATATTAATATTATTATGACATGACCACTAAAGTAAACGAAATCGCTCAACCACACAGTACAAATACGCATCAGACTACAAGTATTCAAAACTGTCCGTTCTAGGCTCATAAAAGCTACCTGTTGTGCTACAAAGTATCAAATATCAAGATCTAAGCGAGACAAGGTGTTACAAGGCAATAATGTGACGACAACGCGCCGAGTGCGATCGACAACGTTGACATAGCGGGATGGTTTGTCCTGGACTCGATTTTGATCGAACGACTTATAATGGGTGGCTTTGTATTGAAGAAAAATCTTGGTAAGATTTGCAATCAAGATATACTATGGAAGCTTAAACAAGGATTGATGTTATAAGATTATGAAAGAACTACGATTAATTTAATTCAAGAACATGAACAATTTTAGGAGAACTTGTATCGATGGAAACAGAAAGTAAAATATAGAAATAAAGAAGAAGAAGAACATTAAAAAGATTTTTAATCAGTGTTTATTTTAAGAGTGCTTATAAGAATATTGTATTTTCATAGAAATAGTTTATTCAATAATTTTTCATAGCTTTGTGACTTTAAGATGATGACAATCGCCAACGACCTTGAAGGAATAAAACGCGCACTCGTTTCACACCCGCGCAACACAAAATTCAGTAGATTTTATACTTTCCTTATTATTCTATGATTTAAAACAAAAGCCTTAGACCAAAATGTAGATAATTAAATTGTCTTTTAGATAGTGAAAATTTCATTATATATTATTAATACGCCCAGCGGCTTTGGTGCGATTGTCGATTTTTTGTCCGTGTTAGACATAACTTTACAAATTAATTACACTATGTTATAGGAATAAAACTCAAAATGTTACAAGACCAAATAAAAAAAAAAGTGGTCTATTTTAACATATAATTTTCCAAAAAATACGACTTGCCGTTTAGACGTGATTCTCATTTTAAAATCATCTACTGATGGGTACCTGCGACCGCCCCGCCCAACAACGGGATGGTTTGTCCAGACAGGACTCTATTTTGATCGAACGACTTATAATGGCTAGATTTTCCATTTCCTTTCAAGAAAGGAACTTGGTATTAGTGTTAAGATTTTCAATCAGGGTTCGTTCTTATACAAGCTTATATATATATATATATATGGGGTTTTGATTAAACTTATAAATAAATCAATCATTTTGACGACACGGTTGGTGTAGTGCTTGAGCGATCGCCTGCTGCGCTGCGTGTCGCGGGTTCGATTTCCGCATGGAACAAATATTTGTATGGCCTACAGATAGCTGTTCCGGATCTAGGTGTCTTGTGTGTGAGTTTAAATGTTTGTAAACGCACTCACGATATATGAAGAAATTCCTAGTGTGGGGCAATGTTTTTTTAAAGAAAATAAAAAAAATAACATAACTTATCTAGGTTTTACCTTATCGTAATTTACGGTTGTGACAGTAAACAGATTTGCTTCTTGTGCTCGACCAGAAAATAAAATAATCTTGAAAATTTATAAGGTACCTATATAAGACTTTGTAATTAGATATTCTAACCATAATAGAATTAAAATGTCGTTTAGATTACCATAATACAACGCTGCAATAACAAAAGTAACTGCAACACTAAAAATAAATACCGACAAACATCTCCATACTTTATCCCCTCGTTTACAAATCAAAGGAAAATGTCCAATAAACGTCCCATTATGCAACTAATTACGTCTCAAATGTATAAAATTACTTGTATTACAGAGAAAATACATTAAATTACTTGTATTAATTGTGATATTAACTGACGGGTGTCTTGCGCGGGCGCAGTAACTAACTATACTATTTTACGATTGTCATAAAATTTAATTCTATAAACGACCACACGTGACAATCATACCTACTTATTTCATTCAAGCTATTTTGAACCTTATATTAAAGTTAACAAAGATTATTTCCACTTACTACTTTAAAACCTTTTTAAGTTCTTAAATACAGTCAATTTTAAACCTTAACATATGAAGATCAAAGCTGATTATCGTTTGAATATGCGTAAATAGAAAGATGTACATTTTTTGCCCTTGTTCTGGCGTTAACTGCGCTTACAGACAAACGTACAAAGAGTTTTTATTTGGTGATGACTGATGAGTCTTTATCATATAATTGACGTAATCTGCCTCTTCGAAGAGTCGCGTTGGTAAAAGCTGATGATGACTCAATTATGATTAAGAAAGAAAATAAAGAAAAATTGTTTATTTGCGCCAGGCACGACGCATACCAAAGAATAGAATAAAAAAAATACTTAAAAACAATCATTACAAGGTATGCGTAAAACGGTCATCGCTCAGCATAATGCTGAGACTCGTGTGCGAGAGAGAGCCATAGCGCTGGTTTTCAGCGACAGCCGGTGTCGACTGAGTGATTCCCATTAAGCTTTCAAAGAATTCTTTCATACAAAAAGCATGGGAAAACTGTCTCTCTTTGGGGAAGCCATGCAGTGCTGCAAAGTTGATATTGAAAACTGCCATATCTTGTAGTTTAGAGAAACTGCATTCTCTTTTACACCACATAAACCATGGTTGTCTTGGTGTTCCTAACCCTTTTGATATTTTTAACCGACTTTCCAAAGAGGAGAAATGTTCGACTTCATGTATTGTTTGTTTATGTTTTTTCACCGATTTGTCCGTCATTTGTGGACCGATTTTAAAAATTCTTTTTTTTTTTAAAGGTTATGTTTTCAAATTGGTCCCATTTGGTGCAGATCTGATGAAGAACTTCGGAGAAATACAACAGAACTTTGCAATAAATGACGGCAAACCCCTGGGGATTGCTGTAATCGCATGTCTGTTTATTGTTTATACCATTTCACAACATAACATCACGCCAGTACGCTCTAAAGGGATACACAGATGTGTACAGTTCACCTTGGTACCCTCTTATTTCACCGGTTATGTTCAAGTTTCATGATATTCGGGTAATCTTTTCTGAATTATAGGTACCTTACTAAAGAACTTGCCTATTATAGGTACAACTAAAAATGAAATATTACAAAACAATACTACCGACTTCCAAATAAAAAAACGACAAATTGACAAAAACTTTCTTTTTGGAAGTCGGTGTCTTTGGTAGATACCCATTTTTTTTCGTTATGAACACCAACTGCCAAAAAGAAAGTTATTTTTCATTTTGTATTGTTTTTATTTGGAAGTCGGTAGTATTTTTTTGTAAAAAAGTTTTTTTTGTACAACAATTTATAACTTTCTTTCAAAATACCGCATACCGTCTATGATAGTTTTTATTTGATTAGGTGTTAAATAAATCGTATTCTTTTTCTTTGTTTCAAGATATACATTATACAATCCAAAATCACCTCATTAATTCCCAATCTAAACTTTTCCAATTTCTGATACTACTTACATGTCCATAAACCCTCCCATTTGTATCAGCAAAGCTAGTACTTACGCTAGTGAACACATAAAACAGTGTGTTATCAGCTCGTTGTATGAGTCGACTCAGGGCTTGTAGCCCGTCATTCCCTATGCTTTACTGCCGCGAAAGAACATAACAATTGTTATATGTAGAAAATTGTCTTTACTATGTGAAACTTGGGGTGGAAGAACATGGATACTCGATTAGTGGCCATTTCTTGAGCAAGCAATAGGGTGAGATAACGTCTACGAATGTGACATCATTGGGCGGTATCTTTTTGTAATTTCTGTGGAACATAAAATATACTTTCTGTCTTGTAATTACATGTTTCGCACTATCTTATCAGATCAGAGTTACTGCTGTCCTATATAGACTTCATTTCATGATCGCGACATTGTGCTCTTTCTTGCAATATTAATTGTTTAATTGCTTTAATAATAATATCCTTATGTCATTATAACGTTATTTAACTTTAGCAATCGACCAAAAACATTTCCCAAAACATCTTCAAAGTCTTCTACCCCAACCAAGAGAGCCAGCAGTCCTGCATCTTCACGAATTTCTATTCCACTTACAATCAAAGCGAACCACTACAAACTGTTACTTTTTAGTAGGGAACCTCTAGAAGTCTACGAAATGCATTAGTATTGCCAACATTACTGAATGGTTCCGTTCAGAGCTCCATCTCATGAACGTATGCTCATTCGCTACGATTACGGAACCAGTAAAAATGTTTGCGTTTCTGCATCTGTGGAACCAATCAGGTTGAGTATCTGATTGGGGCTGGGAAACCAGCGGGAATAAACGCCAATAACTGGCCGAGAAAGAAACAATTGGTACTATTGAAAAAATCTTTTTTACAAAAAAAATCTACCGACTTTCAAATAATCACAGCTGCTTAAGTTGTATCAAGCGCAAGTTCGATCTTGCATGGAGTACTGTTCTCATCTCTGGGATGGATCTGCCAAGTACCAGCTTGATGCTCTAGAGTCGATCGAAAAACGGGCCAAGAGGCTCATCGGCAATGAGGCACTGGTCGAGTCAAAGCTCCAGAGCCTTGAACATCGTCGTCGAGTTGCCAGCTTGTCGGTTTTTTATCGGTTGCATTTCGGAGAGTGTGCGATGGAATTGCATGATCTAATTCCGCCTAGCCCGTTTCATCATCGGACTACAAGACGTACGGCGATGCGCCATCGGTACATGGTGGACATCCCACCCATACGCACTAAACGTTTTGGAAATACTTTCATTATGCGTACAGCTAAGGAGTGGAATTCCCTGCCGGAGTCTGTGTTTCCAGATAGCTACAACCTCGGAGTCTTTAAGTCAAGAGTGAATAGGTTACTTCTAGGCAAGCGTGTTACACCGTCGACCACATCATCGCTTACCATCAGGTGAGATAGTGGTCAAGCGCGAGCCTATCTATAATAAAAAAAAATAAAAATAAAAAACTACGAAGTGAAAAATAACTTTATTTTTGGAAGTCGGTGTCCATAACGCAAAAAATTGATACCTACCAATGACATTTTTTTTTTCACCTTTTCGTTGTATCTACCTAATAGACAAATAGTTACGTAAGGTACATATAATGCCAGAATAGATAACCCGAATATCATGAAACTGAACATAACCGGTGAAATGAGAGTGTACCAAGGTGAACTGTACACACCTGCGTTCCCCTTTAGAGCGTACTGGCGTGATGTTATGTTATGAAATGGTATAAACAATTAACAGACACAGGATTGCAACAATCCCGCGAGATTTTCCGTTATTTATTGAAGAGTTCTGTTGTATATCTCCGAAGTTCTTCATCAGATCTTCACCAAATTAAAATGGGACCAATTTAAGAGGCCTATCTTAGTTTAGTGACAGATAATATAATACTAGCGTCTACTGTACCATTCCAGGTTGATTTATGATTATGGTGGGGCTCTTGTGATACATGATCTCCTAGTATACAAGAGCCAGGGCAGCACAGAATAAATAATAATTATAAAAATATTCTCGTAATGCAAGCCGGAATTTATATGAATCTGGTGGAGAGATTATTTGAAAATGACTTTTTGTTTTGATGAAGTATTAATTAAGATATTTTTTATTTGTTTCAGGTAAGTTATTGATTACTTTTAATGATGCTGAATTTGGTGCACGGTGAAGGGTAAGTATATAATTTATTTTTCTTATACTATTAGGTAGACAAATAAATGCTAAGCCGTTATTTATAAGTAAAACAATTACGTGCTAAAACGATTAGTAACATCATTATCTATATCTTCCCTTCTTATTAACAACAGCTAATTACTAATGAGGTTTCGTTTTTATTTTTTTTGTAAATAGTCATCGACTAATGAATGTTTACACAAAACAAAAATCTACGGTACGAAACGCCATCGCTCCGCTCTTCAACCCGCTGGCTTCAGGACCTCACAGTTTTATATCAGCAGAACATCACATGAGCGATCCACAAGCGATCTTCTACTTCTTTATTTCTACAAATGTAGATTATTACTCTTAGTAGCACTAAGGTACTCAATCTATGTAGTCATTTTCCAACTATGTTGAGATCTTGTCTGACCGGATGCAGCAGAATACCAGTAATATACAGGTAGCAACTGACTATCTGACCTTCATTACCCAGTAACTGGGTAACACAATACTCCTTGGCAATACTGGTGACAGATTCGCCGGGGTTTTGACTACCCGTAAATACTGTTAAAGTTCTATAAATGACAACAGCACCAACGCGCAACGGTTTGTGCTTGCCGAGGCACGGAGAAGTATCGGTATCTGATGAATGGTCAGCCATCCAAAGACCGACCCCAGCAAGCTTTGCTTAACCTTGAAGATTGACCCGTGTGGCTGATTTTAGTGTTCCGTAACCGAAGGGTCCAAACGGAGCCCTATTGCTGTCACTCACGTGTCCGTCTGTCTTTACGTCATCTGTCACACAGGTTTTACAGCCAAACGATTGGAGCTATAATCTTCCAATTTTCACATTATAAGCATCTTGTGGACCCAAAGACATACAAATTGACAAACAATATTTTAAATACCCCCCCTTAAAGGGGGGGCTCTCAAACAGCGAACGGGGAGGGGGGGTGGCGAAAAAATAAATTACCTATCCCATCGAGTGGGGTATTGTTGTTTAGAGCTGCTTGAGTAGACAAATACTGTATTTTTTAACCGACTTCAAAAAAAGGAGGAGGTTTTCAATTCCTCGGATTCTTTTTTTTTTTTTATGTTCTCTGATTACTCAAAGATGCCTAACGGATTTTAAAATTCTTCTTTTGTTTAAAAGGGATTCTTCTTCCTAGCTGGTCTCATAGTCAGGATCTGATCATGGGATCCTAGGGAATCCGAGCGTCTTTGTACCCATTGTTTTCCGTTTTTCGACACCGACTTCGGAAAATAAAGTTTTTTTTTTGCTTTGTAGTTTTTTGTTCTAGAAGTCGGTTAGATTTTTTGTTAAAATGTTTTTTTATTAATACCGCATTTATTAATACTGGTTTAAAAAATATTGGAAAACAATGGACAAAGAAGCGACCAACGTCAAACTTTTTAAAAAAAAAATTGTTACGAAGTATTTTTTAACTTCCCATTGACCTATGAACTTGAAATTTGGTGAAAATTATTATTATTACGTATATTTAACTAAAAAAAACCGATATATTGATAAATCGGAGTTTTCTTTGGAATTCCCTCATTTCTCCTTTTACAACCAACTTGATTTTGCGGTCAAGGTACGGAACCCTAAATATGCGAAGTCCGACACGCACTGCCCGGTTTTTAACACGCTTTTATTAGCTTGGTATGTATGTATCTATATAACGGAATCTTTGAAAGTGATTTTCACCCCCTTCAAAACGTCGGATTGATTTGAAACTTTGCATACTTATCAAGGACCGATGATAATGCAATAGTTTTAATAGTTTGTCCCATTATCCTTACCGGGAGCTTCAGGATTAGCGACTTTTTAGTTAAATTAACCATTAAAGCGTGTATTTTTAATTTTTAGTACTGCGGTTTATTATTCTTACTACGAGCTTCTAACACACATCACTAAGTTACTACACAGTTTTATTCACAAAATCCCTGTTACATGAATTATCCTTCAGGATACCGTCGAAGGCTCACAGCTAGGTAACGAGGGATTCATAGAACGGAACAAATGTAATTTTGATTGCAAAGCTACATGAATTCGTGATTAGCTTATTCCTTGAGGATTACCACGAAAATAGGATAAAAAGGTCGGTATTATTTTTAGATCGTTTCCAAGATTGCTATTTATGTACATAAAAGGTTTTGTTTTCCGTGTCTTAGAATAGATTTTCCGGTACATTTATTTATAAATCGGTTGGAAGACTTCGGTTTCATAGTTATATTCTTCTCTAAGGCTATGGCGGGTTTCATTTTACATAGGTACCGTAAAACGGGGTGAATAGAACCTCAGGGGTGAATGGGAGAAGCTGTCTCCTGCTTCTGCGAAACAGTAATGCTCGCAAAGGAGGAGGCGGAACGCGTGAGGGAGACGCAAAGGAGACGCCCTCACGCCCCTAGCCACCGCAGGAGACGCCCCGGGCGTCGGGAGTCGCAAGCCGATTCCCGGCCATCGTAGGCGCGGGCTTGCGGACGGAAAGTAATGGGTAGTTCGCCGTCCTATAAGGACCAAGCCCGAGTTTACGGCGCGTAGTGTTCCACGCGCGCCTCAAAGAGATGTCAGCAAATGGACGGGGTCCGGTAGAGCCGATGCCTGTCTGGGTCGCGGATAAATTTGAAAGAGAGTTACCGCGGCCCTGGCACAAGCAACTGAAGGAACACGGGTGGGTTTTAGTCAGTAAAAGTCTGACATGCCCTCCCGCTTCACCCGGAGCGAGAGAAGTCATTGGATGATTTCCAACCCAAAAAAAATAAAAAAAGTTGTGAATGGGAACAAAACTTTGAAGAGAATTTTCACGTTATTAAAAAAAAATTACAACATCTTAATAGGTACTCCAATATATTAAACTAGCTGTTCCCCGCGGCTTCGCTCCCGTGGGCCATCCCACAGGACCCGTTTTCGGGATAAAAAAATAGCCTATGTTACTCAGGAATAACGTAGCTTTCTATTGGTGAAAGAATTTTTTAAATCGGTCCAGTAGTTTCGGAGCCTATTCGGTACAAACAAACAAACAAACAAAAAAATCTTTCCTCTTTATAATATTAGTATAGATAATTAATTAAAAAAAACGATGCTTTGTTTGAAACCAATAAAGTGGTATCACATTTAAAATCCTAATCAAAGTTTTGTCCTCGTTCACCCCTGAGGTTCTATTCACCCCGTTTTACCCGGCATCTAAGCTTGAAGGGTGTGGCACAATTTAAACCTTGATCGGAAGGATAGTTTGGACCTGTCATGAAAATATTCTTTGCAACGGCATGTATTTAGGCTTTAAGGGTTGTTTGAACTACCGTATCTCTCACAGTTTTTGTTCGTTGTCCGTTAGCATGTTGCAGATTTTTTACTTGCGTGAGATATTATGTTTTTTACAAGCTTTTAATTAATTTGCAATGTATGTATGTATGTAAGTGTGTTCGGGACAAATCATGCAACTGAATTTTAAAGCAGTTATCCTCCTCCGATTAAGGTGAAATTTTGCATACAAGTTTAGTTTGGATGACAATGCATGGCTAGATAAGTAACGTCATTCTAAATTCAATATAGCGGTCAACCCAAGATGGTGGACTAGTTATTTTTTGTGCACTGCCATGATATGGGTATCAAAAAAAAAAATTTTAATCAAGCAACTTTTTTTAAGTAATAATTTTATTGCTGACGATGTTACAATAGTTACTTTCTTCAAAAATATTTGTGGTCTATTTAGCAAGCCCAGCCAAAGCGGTTGTCAGCCATTCGTGAAGAAAAACAGATCGCTGTTACTCCTAACTAGGTTGACACTGTTTGTGCAGTAAACGTTAACGGGATAGACGATCTTTGAGAAAGTTCGGTAACCCACAGATTGGAATCAATTTATCAATTGCTCGTTGTTCTCTATAGATGAAAGTATGGCGAAGTGAAGCACGGTTTTGTGACGATTCTGAAAACCGTGGACATAGTGATGATCTACAAATACAATCTTAAGTTTTACAAAACCTGATTCATGTCATTGTTTCATTTAGTAAATATGTAGTTTCTTCTAGTTGTGGTACAATATAACAATAAAGACATGACAAAAAAAATTAAACCAATTTCGGAACGTGCTCTTTCAGACAAACAAAGAATTTTCAAAATCGGTCCACAATAGAATGAGAAATTGGTGAACATATACAAAAACAAAAAAAAAATAAACTCTAACATAGAACCTCCTCCTTTTTGGTAAGTCGGTTGAAGAGAAAACGAATTTAGGTAGATTTCAGTTAAGTCTTTTGTGAGTAGAAACGCCCAAATAATTAGCTTAGGCAGGCAAAATAGTTTAGGAAAAGGAATTGAAGAGAAGGCCGAATAGGTATTTGCAAACACATGATTTAAATCATACAATAAGTTAGTTACACAGACACTTGACTAAAGACGTGTAAACAGCCTCACTTCATCCAGCGCAGGGCCAATAAAAGAGTTACTATTCCACTAGTAGATAAGCATTAAGCCAGTAACTTGTTACTAAGATACGACTCTATCAACTTTTACACCGCGTTGCCGTAAAATGTGGTCATTTTATGACACACGTGGTCGCTACAAGTGCTTTGGCACTCAGTGTAAATCGGTGCAACTTATGTCGGTTTGTGTGAATGTCATGTTGTTTGGAATATTTTGTAGTCAACATGTTCGATAGTAGATTGCCTAAACAATTTTCTACGATTGCATTACTGACAACCACTAGCATATTGGCCTTAATATCTGCCATGTTCACGGTTCTGACTTCGGAGTATTCTGACTTCGGAGTATATGTTTAGCGGAAAATGTAAAAAGCCAAGGCCAGTTTTTGTTGTTTAACAACTTCTAAGTTATTCTTTTGCGCTTCATGGTGGTCCCGCATAGGAAATTAATAGTACAGTTATATGTTTAGTTCCTATATTTATTTATTTTGCTGCGTACATTAAGGAGGGATGAAACGCATGTTACTAAAAGAGTTATGAATATAAATGTGGATGGACGGAGAGTGAGAGGAAGGCGAAAGGAAAGATGGATGGATTGTGTGAGGAGTGATATGAAAGAAAAGGGAGTCAGTGATAGCGTGACAGGGGACAGGACGGTATGGAAGAAGAAAACGTGTTGCGCCGACCCCAAGTAACATGGGATAAGGGCAGGAAGATGATGACAGATTCAGGCTGTAACTTAGCCCTTTACCAGTTTGTTCATAACATATAACTTCACGGCTTTATTCTTCAAAGGGTTATGCAGTGGTTCGCCTATAGTAGCTACTCATTTCACCAGATCGATCATAGCAAAATGGTTCATGAATGTCCTACAAAACAAACTAGTTAAACACTTTCAGGTCACAAAAACCATCCTATTTTCAGTGTAAACAGTTTCAATATTAAACGATCCGGCGGACAGCCGGACGGGGATCACAAAAGGCTTGTGTCCGAAATGGCACAAGAATTCCGCACCCCGTGGGAAATAACGGCGTTTCTTTTTGTAGCCGTCGTATCGAAGATCGTATCGGCTGTCCGGAGCTGTTTGTGGGGCTTGAGTTAGGAGCGGGAGCGGGTAATTACAAGCTTTTATTTAACTTGCAGTGTTTGTGTGTATGTATATGTGTTCGGGTCAAATCTTGCAACTGAATTTTAAAGCAGTGATCCCCAACCGATTAAGATGAAATTTTGCATACGCGTTTAGTTTGGATCAAAATGCGTGGTTAGCTAAGCAACTTCATTCTAAATCCAATATAGCGGACGGCCCAAGATGGCGGACTAGTTATTTTTTGTGCACTGCCATGATATGGGTATCAAATGCAAGGGTTTGCGGCGAAAAATACAAAAGAAAACATAATATTTTTTTTTAAAGTCAAAATGTAGGTATAGTGACTATTCTTTTGATTTATGGTAAAACTTGATGGCAATTTAGATTTATTAGTGCTTTTTAAGGTTCCGTACCCAAAGGGTAAAAACGGGTCCCTATTACTAAGGATCCACTGTCTGTCTGTCTGTCACCAGGCTGTATCCCACGAACCGTGGTAGCTAGACAGTTAAAATTTTCACAGATGATGTTTTTATGTTGCCGCTGTAACAACAAATACTAAAAACATAATTAAATAAATATTTAAGTGGGGCTCCCATACAACAAACGTGATATTTTTGTCGTTGTTTGCGATAATGGTACGGAACCCTTCGTGCGCGAGTCCGACTCGCACTTGGCCGGTTCTTTTTTTCTTAAGGCGCAGAACATTTGCTATGTACGATTCACTTTCATATTTACGCAATACAATTTGATTTCTTTACAAATACCTGGAAGGGAAAAAAACGACACCAGAGGGTTATCTATTAGGTTGTGAGTTATCATTTTGTATATAAGCTAGTTGAATAAATTATCATAATAAAAATCAAATGTTTACTTAAACGCAGCATAAATTAGGTGTTATAAATTTATTAGTTTTCTAACTTTTATGTAAATAATCCGGTTCATAAATAAGCTGATTTACTTTTCATAAAGTAAACTGCATTTTTTTGAGTTCAAAGACCGTGGGACCTATACGGTGATCGGAACGTAGGTAAAAAAAATGTTTAAAAATCCGGCCGAGTGCGAGTCGGACTCGCGCACGAAGGGTTCCGTACCATTATCGCTCGGTAAGCTATAAAACATGTCTGAAAAACATATTTAACCAACCGTGTGCCCGTAATTACCGAAACAATAGAAAAGTCATTGGGTCTCGCGTGGATCCGTCTTAAACACACGAAGATTAATATACATCATTAATATTATCTATCTTGGTTTCTTTATATAAACTCTAATCGACACAATCGTAGCCATGAGCAAAACCAAAACCAGTCCAACGCAAAAAACCTCCTATATTTTTCATCTGCAGAAGCATTTTAAAATAAAAATTGTACCTAACTCCACAGCAAGTGTGGCACCGACTAGCTATACATTATTATTATATTAGATATGATCCCGGTTCAACTAAAAGTTCAGAAACTACTACAGCATACGGCTGGCCAATTTGAATCGTAACTTAGTGAATTTCATTTCAACATGTTAGAAACTTAGCTTTTGTTCATGTACGCGATGTAAAACGTATTACTCATAGTATCAGATCCCACCTCAAAAATCTGCAGATATTTTGGTTTTGATTAAAATTAATTTTCATGAATTATATTTGAAACAAAGTGATGTAGAAAATATGAAAAAAACCGGCCAAGTGCGAGTCGGACTCGCGCACGGAGGGTTCCGTATCATTATCGCAAAAAATTGCAAAAAAATCACGTTTGTTGTATCGGAGCCCTACTTAAATATTAATTTTATTCTGTTTTTAGTATTTGTTGTTATAACGGCAACAGAAATACTTCATCTGTGAATTTCAACTGTCTAGCTATCATGGTTCAAGAGATACAGCCTCGTGACAGACAGACGGACCGTGGAGTCTTAGTAATAGGGTCCCGTTTTTACCCTATAGGTACGGGACCCTAAAAATAAAATACTTCGATAACTTTCAGGTTTTAAATAGTGTGATATATTCAAATAATCTAGTTTTAAACTAACCTAATCTATTACTTAATCTTTTATCTAGAATTTAACATGCGTGGTCCATTAACATACCTATCTTAATCTGTAAAGTTTAATATACGGATCAAGTTTTGGTAAGTATGCAAAATATTTCATGAGATTAAAAATCTAGCCGTTATAGATAACATTCCATACCTAACTAGTTAAACTACATAACACTAACATATTTTTCACATTATCTGTGGTTCTTTGAACCAGGTATTAAGTTCGAATGATTAATAAGCATTAAAGAGAAGAAAAAAATAAAGAAAGAAAAATTGTTTATTCTGCACAAACTAAACGCACAATACAAAATAAAGAGTGGCATTCACTAAAGGTACAAATTAGCCAAAAGCCTCGTATTTAAATCGAAAAATTATAAAAGTTAAAAGCGGTCAACTAAATGCCATTATAATGTTAATGAATATTTAAATGACAAATTTTCAATTTAACTAATTGCAATGTACTAACTTAATAAATACTTAGTTAAATAAAAGCCCTCTTCCTCTTTTCTACTTTTGCAGTGCCCGACAGGTCCACAATGGTCTAAATTTGTAACCTACAATCTAAGTTCACATGTGGAAGCATTAAATGTATTTAGTATTGAGATTTTACAAATAATGACGTCATACTCATTATAAATAAATAAAAACATGGCGATATTTTACTTTAGCTACCTATATAGAACATATGGAACTTGTAATTTTATATATATCATTGAGTATGTTAAAAGATCTCAGAAATATAAATAAATAGGACCCCGTTGTCAGAAAGATATAAACATACTGTTCAAAAGTACGTTCGTGTCGCGACCACACGCAGGACGGACTGAGTTCACTCAAGCTGGTTAGCTTGTGTTTGTATTGCCGCGCAGACTTCGGTTAAACGTATCTACCTCAAGCATTAAGTCTTTGGTTTGTTCCAGATCGGGTCAGGATTTATTAGGTGTTTTATATAGGATTTTCTCGGTAGCAGCCTAGAGTTTCAATTAGTTCCCAGGCTTAGGTTTAGGCTTATCACTTGTTATATGTAACGTTTTCCTAAAAGCAAAAAGCTAACGTCTGTCTGGGTGGCGGATAAATTTGAAAGAGTGTTACCGCGGCCCTGGCACAATCAACTGAAGGAACACGGGTGGGTTTTAGTCAGTAAAAGTCTGACACGCCCGCTTCACCCAGAGCAGAAGTCATTTGATTGTTACCCACACCAAGAAAAAGGGGGTATTTACGTTCTTTCCACTGTTCCGAAATCGGCCTGCAAAAGTGTGCACAGTCAGTTTTGTTATTTTTGACTATAATTGTTTTAGCCTCCATGAATAGCACTCACAATAGGCCATATCGGAAACGTTGTTTGTGGCCGGCACTCAAACCAGTTAAAAAGTTGCTACTATCTTTATTACCACACTTATTTCCCATTACTTACACCACACCCCATATTATTGTGTCGTGTTGTTATTATGACGGGCGGTGTCGGCAGGCGAAATTATGCAATTTGCGGTCGATACTCCAGCGCGGTGATTTAAGAAAGTGCCATATCAAATCGCCGGAGTTTTCAATGTAACAGTATTGTAATTTGTTCTACCGTTTTTGGGAACAGTTCCGTGGCGCTAAGTGAGCTTAAATTGTGTTTTTTTTTGGTGATAAAAAGAAGTGGTGGTCTGGATGGAGATATTTTGCTAATGTTGTTGGAACATGTATTTAACTGTGGGAATCGTAACAGCACTGATAACTAAACATTTATTTCACGGCTGAATTAAGTAGTCATAAATTGAAGATCCGCTGGATACGAGATGCATATGAGCGGTCAATGTGGCGATTTATATATTTTCGATTCAATTTTAATATAGCCAGTGACACTCGCAGGGTTAAGACGAATCGATTGACATAAGAATCATCAAAATCGGCCTACGCGTTTGGTCTCTAGAACGCCACAAAGGAACAAACATACATACATAGACTGATAAACACATTACCCTCCTTCGGCAGTCGGGTAAAAAATAAGCGTGGTGATTCAAGCTCATCCTTTCTCTGTGTCAGAGACTGTAAGCAACTACGTGGCGTAAACTAATGCAGAATTGCATTATTATTAAATTCGAAATTGCTAGTCGTAAACAGTGATAATCATGCTCCTCATAATATTTCTGTCAACACTTCAAAGTATTCAAAATGGTATTAAATATTAATTATCATTTTTATTGCCCTCTAAACCAAACGCTACATTGCCGTCACCATTACCAGACCAGAACCCATAATTCCAGTACACACACGTTTAGCGTTGATACATTGTATGGAACACGTAATTTCATCTCCATACATTTTATGGCGCATAAAGCCAGTTTTATACCTAATTTCTGGGCGAATTGTATAATATATCGATGTGTGAATCGTTTGTGATAATATCCTGTGGGAATGAAAGGGAATTCCGCAATGAATTGAGGATTTTTGCTGAAAAAGAGATATTTAAGAATTGGTAGTAAGAAATTTTGTGGTTGTGTTTTACCCACCTACAGCATTTTTACTGCCATCATAATTTTGTCAAACGGATTTCGAAATGAACAAAACCTAAAAAATCCAATCACTAGCACACAAGACCGCCTCCAAATGACAAAGGCGAAATCACAGCCCTAAAAAAACAAACTCAATTTTTGAAATTGGAACTGTTATCTTTGGCCGTTACGAAATCATGTCGGGACCTGTCGGATTGGTTCGACAAGTTCAGACAAGTAAGAAAAAAAAGCCTATAAATAGTCTTTGACAATAGACAGACATTGTAAAAAGGTCGGACCGGGCCTGGTTACAAAGGGCCCTATTGTGAGATCTGTGAGGCGACGAGAGCAAAAAATATAAGGGACTATTAAGGGATTTGAAATGGTGCCCGAGAAATTAGTAAACGGTTAAGTGGTCAACGATTTATTGCAAACACGAGACCAAGATTTGGCGTTGATTTATACTTGGTCGAAGCTGAAATAAGTGTTAACGTCTGTAATTCGTAAAGATTTAGGAAGAAATATGGAAACCGTATATACAACGACGATTAAGTACGGTTGAAATCTAGAATACACAAGATAAGCATGCAATATTGTGTTTCTTTTGTTGCATTTGAACGGCTAGATTTGAGCGAACGCTGTTGTATCTTAAAGAGATGAGTTTTGCTATAAGAATGGTATTGGGAAGCGCCGAGAGAGCACTCGTACATTCACCAACGCGTAATAATGGTAATATATTTTCCTGATCACTATAAATAGTCTTGCTCATAAAAATAGCTATAAACAGAAAAACCGGCCTATTCTGTAAAAATGTTCCCTTGAAAATTAAACTGTCATTTCACCCTGAATCCATAGATTGACACGTGCATGCCGTGGCAGCCTTTAATTAAGGGTACAATAGTCGAAAATTCTTCCATACAAACGTAGTCTGGCTTTTACTCCACTGTTTGACGATGTCCGTTCAAAATAAAAAATTATATCAATTTGTCTCATCATTATCTAGCCCTGTATGGAAGCAAAAAAGTAAAAAAAAAATTTACTTGAAAGTTATGAGCTTCGAAAGTTCCATATTTCAACACTAATTTTAACGCTTCTTTCGGCGCGAATAAGTACCACAAGAAGAGGAAAATTGAAAAACGGCCTCCATACAGGGATAGATTAGTAGTTCAATAATGCAAATAATTTTATTTTGAACAGATACATTCAGTCGTTTTTTCCTGATATCCAGACTCCCAAAGGTCTGTTTATAAAATTTCGCGCGCTCGTTTTCGTTCTAAATCATCATCCATTTCGCTACAAATTTGCAAAAATGTGTATTCGTACGCGTACTAGCTTCTTTACTGATCGAAATAAAAAATCAGTATGATGGTGATTGGTGAATCTACCAAAGATAAACCTACTCCAATAAATTGACAAATCACATAATTTAACCCACGTTTCTTTAATCGGAAGGCCAATAACTCTATAACATATAAATCGTACCTGATTAGCATCCCAACTGTTTTGAACGTTCATAGTCTTGCGTTTATTTCCAAGTAAAGAATACGCCGTGGGGCATCACTTAGTGCTGTCTGAAACTCTAAAGGTGTCTAGAAAATTTATGAGAATCTAGAAGGCTGCTCTGTTAAACTAGGAAAGCTTTGAACCATGTTTGTTTTCTTTGAAAGCTTAGAAAGTGCAGAAACTTTGTTAACTAAGAATTTAATAGTGAGGTCTGTGTGGTTTTTGAATCTTTGGTGAAAGGTGGATGAACTATTTTGGTCGTTGTTTAATATTTTTGAAGGAGGGGAGGAGGAAGAGGAGTTCGTGGCTAAATAATAACAGCCACACGGGGCGATCTTCAAGGTTAAGCATCGCTTGACGAGGTCGGACCGTGGATGGGTGACCATTTCAACATACCGAGTTTTCTCCGTGCTTTGGAAAGCTCGTAAAGCCGCTGGTCCCGGCTGTCATTTGAAGACCTTTGACTGTCGTTACGGGTGGTCAGAAGCTTGATATCTGACACCAGTCTTGCCAAGGGATACCGTGTTACCCAGTTACTGGGTTGTGGAGGCCAGATAGGCAGCCACTCAAAGTGGACTGTGTTTAAACCGAGTAGTTTTCTGAGTAGCAGCTCGTTGTGTGGACTTGTGCCCGTTTGGTGGCAATAGGTTCGCGTTAATACGATTACACGGGTTTAAACATAACTGCCGAAATTTGGATACTCCTGCCTAACCCTTGCGGAAATACAGGGATGATGTTATGTTTATATCTTTTTCAAACAACATAGCAACAAATCATGTCAGATATTGCAACAACCATACAATTTTTTATACGAAAACATTTACCTACATAGGACATCCCTACATCGAATTGAAACAAGCTTTCAAAAGCATGTTCATACACCTGTAAAAATATCTTCTTTCTTCTTCTTCTATATGTAAAACAAAGTCGTGTTATTTACACCATTTATAACTCCAGAACGGCTGGATCGATTTTCATGATCTTTGATTTGTAGAATTTATCTCCGCCCCGAATAACAGAATAATTATTCAAATATCGGAAACATTACCGAAAAACAAAATTATAAAGAAAATTCATTTTCCTATACGTTTTGCGAACACAGCGCCATCTCTGATACATGACAGAAACAAAACACGGATTAAAATGAACATAGCGTTGTATACTGGTTCCGGTAATGCCAGTAGATGGCGTTGTCCATTATTCAGAAAATCAAAACAAAGTCGGGTTAGTTACACCGTTGTCCCTTACATTTGTTTGAGGTGGTACGAAGTTCGCCGGGACAGCTTGTATATCTATAAACTATTCTTCATTAATTCGTGATCACTGCTGCATAAATTCCACAGCCAACCCACCAGAAGCGTTCCCTATCACATATACCTAATCTTACCTAGGTAAATACAATTCAGCCCCGTCCAAGGTAAAGTTTATGTATGTGTCGTTTCTATTTTACTTTGTTATCTGTCTACCAAGTTGGACCTGTGTGTCTTCGCGATGCATATTCAAACACCGAGCAGTCGTGAGTCCTGGCTGTAGATGTAATATTTATGTTTGCAGGTCTCTGCAGCCTTCAGCACTATCATTAATTGAGATTCTCTATTTACGTTTTACTTGAAATGTCGAAATGAAAAGTCTTAACTTCTTCGAAGTCTCGTATTTACACTAACGGTATCTATAAGTACTTACAGCCCATTTGTATAATACAGTCTGTATATTTAGGGCTGTTTCAATTTAGACGTTTCGTGTTGGACTGCGGTGCTGCAGCAGTCCTTTTTCCTGAGGCCCTACTAGATAATTGACATTTTATCAACGAAAATGTCGAAAATGTTTGAATTTACCAAGCGCTATCGAAATGTCCCTTACATTTTAGTATTTCGACAATCGCCATCGCTCTTTTAATGCACCACCATGCTATGTATTTATTCAAGTGCCGATCTGTAATTAATGCTTTATTGATTTTTACGCCCATTAGGATAGGGTAGGATAGATGGACCCCTTTGCCGCACTTAGTCCGCATTTGTCCGTTGTACGTGCAGGCCTCCTCTCTGTGAGAGGGAATGGGCCGTAATCCACCACGCGGGCCCAGTGCATGTTGGTGGATGTAACATGTCTTTAAATTTTTGGTTCTAAGACATTTAAGGTTTCCTCACGATGTTTTCCTTCACCGTTTTGAGAGCAGTGTTGATGAAAATAATTTACACAAAGTAAAGCGCCTGCCTGGGTTCGAACCCACAACCTTCAACTTGTAAGTCGCGGCCGTTACCACTGGGCCACCACTGCTCACTTTTTACCCGACTGCCGAAGGAGGGTAATGTGTTTATCAGTCTATGTATGTAAGTATGTATGTATGTAAGTATGTATGTATGTATGTATGTATGTATGTATGTATGTATGTATGTATGTATGTATGTATGTTTGTTCCTATGTGGCGTTCTAGAGACAAAACGCGTGGGCCGATTATGATGAATCTTACGTCAATCGATTCGTCTTAATCCCGCGAGTGTCACTGGCTACATTAAAATTGGAAAATAGAAAAATGGCGGTTCTTGGGCGCCATATTGTGGGGGGCCAATTTTTTTTTTCTTCCAAACCTATCGTGTGGGGTATCAAAATAAAGGTTTTTTAGAGCTGATTTCAAAAATATATAACACTTATATGTTTAAATGAAACTAATTCGAAAAAAAAAGTAACTAAAAAGATATAAATAAAAAAAGTAACTAAAAAGATATAAATAAAAAGACGTGTGGCACTCGGGGACTGCCGCGGTAAAGCTATTGCATAGCATTTTGTATCAACTTATGCAATTATATATTTTTTATTTTTTTTATTCATGCAGTATTGCTTTTTCTTTGAGTTACACTTTTTGAGCGTGGTGACCGATAAGAAAACAAATTTTTCTATTATTAAATAAATAAAAATAGTTAATATTGTTTATTAAACGAAAATATCTAGGTATAAATAATAGGTATAAATAATAGGTATAAATAATTAGGTATAAATAGTGTAATGACACACCAAAACAATATTCATTTATAAAAATATCTAGGTATAAATAATAGGTATAAATAATTAGGTATAAATAGTGTAATGACACACCAAAACAATATTCATTTATAAAAAAATAACAATATTAAGAAGTGATTATCGAATTTCGCGCGATGTACATTTATATAGATATAATATCATATATACTTTCTCTGCGCGGCATTCATGTGCATTATCTATACACCAAAAACAAGTTTCGTAGAGTCGTACAATACGTCTAATCGCACACAACGCCGTGTCGAAGACTGCCGAACTGAAACGACGTTAGACGATGCACGGCCTTCAAGCCACACCTCCTTGCCCGTCGGAGTGGGGAGCGTGAGGTTTTTTTTCGTTACGGAATTTCTGGATTCGGTCCCCGCGCTCAAGGCCCGCGATAGAAGCTATGCAATAGCTTAAAAAAAGTTAATTAAAAACATCAAAAAACCCGACTGCTTGAAAAGCGAACTAAAAAGACGTAAACAAGGAGAAAATCATGCTGTGCAGTTGGAGGATACGTTTGGTTTTGGGCAGCCAGCTCGCGAATACGTATCGGGACCCGAATCCAGAAATTCCGTAACGAAAAAAAACCTCACGCTCCCCACTCCGACGGGCAAGGAGGTGTGGCTTGAAGGCCGTGCATCGTCTAACGTCGTTTCAGTTCGGCAGTCTTCGACACGGCGTTGTGTGCGATTAGACGTATTGTACGACTCTACGAAACTTGTTTTTGGTGTATAGATAATGCACATGAATGCCGCGCAGAGAAAGTATATATGATATTATACCTATATAAATGTACATCGCGCGAAATTCGATAATCACTTCTTAATATTGTTATTTTTTTATAAATGAATATTGTTTTGGTGTCTCATTACACTATTTATACCTAATTATTTATACCTATTATTTATACCTAGATATTTTCGTTTAATAAACAATATTAACTTTTTTTATTTATTTAATAATAGAAAAATTTGTTTTCTTATCGGTCACCACGCTCAAAAAGTGTAACTTGAATTAATATCAAAGAATAGTGTAGTGCTTTCTACTGCATGAATAAAAAAAAAAAATATATATAATTGCATAAGTTGATACAAAATGCTATGCAATAGCTTTACCGCGGCAGTCCCCGAGTGCCACACGTCTTTTTTTAGTTTGCTTTGTAAGCAGTCGGGTTTTTTGTTTTTTTTAATATAATTATTCTATCACTATCACTTTACGCACATTTTGCAATATATTATTAATTATTTATCTTCTTAGCTAAACAGACAAACGGATAGATCTTATGTTTTAAAAAACGTTTCAGTTAAAATCAGCCGATTTTTCAATAGTCACATGACGTTTACCTAAAGATTAAAAAAATTGCGGTTTGATAGCTTCTTCTGGTAATCTTCTTATTCTTCAGTTAAAAATTATCTGACTATAGAACACTTGCACTTAATAAGGTAGTTAGTATATCAAACATGATAAACGTAGGTAAGCCTATATTTATCCGCCATGATTCTCCATCCCATCCCGACCCATACCGCTAAAGTTCCAGGTTGATTATTCTGTCTGTTTTACGATGGCCACTGGGAATTTTAGTTACGAAATACAATTTGTACCAGCTTCCGTTGCTCCAAACTTTATCATGCATGCATTTGAAATGTGAATGCATTATGATATCCTTCCTCGTGCTAGGATTTTGTTGGAATATTACTCATCTTTTGCTTTAAAGAGAATGGCTATTGTTATAAGACAAAGCTTGTTAGTATCTTCAGCTATGTCGGAGAGATTCTTTAGTTTTAGTGTGTTTTTTTGTTGTTGTTCATTAACAACAACTATAATAGCAATTCTTGTGGCTTCTCTTGTGCTTGAGGCATATAGTATATTGGACCAAGCTACCCAATTTCCTTTCGGAATCAAGCTATATGCCAATATTTTTCTAACTAGATTTTCTTGTAACGAGATTTATTCCTAACTAGACTCCATATTGGTGTATATACTTTAAAAACACCTTTTGCACTGCCTAAGGAACACTATCTTATAATGTATAGACATTTTAATAGAAATAACACTGCAAATTCATTGCTGTAATCAATTCCCACGGTTTTCTTTATATTTAATATCTATCTTTCTACATACATTAACTATTACATCTTAAACGACAGATGTATTCGATGCTATCGCCGACCAACACACCCACTTCCAGTCAATTAACTTGGCTGACAATAGTCTGTAGCTCGCAGATGAGAATATGATTGCTACAGTGACGGAACTTTTTGACATCCTCTGTTATTAGATGCCGTTGTGAATGTAACTTTAATAGATACGTTTTTTTTTCGTTAGTTTGGCGAATGACGTCACATTTAGCTTTAGCGGGAGATGTTTGATTTGTTAATTGTTTGATAGCTTATAAGGATGTGCTAACATCTTAGTATTTCTTAGACTTCTGTTTGTGGAACTACTACTTCCTACTCAGTCAGTTTTACATTGTTTTTATATGCTAACCCTTGATTTCTGACTTAAGAATTTGAAGTTGAGTCATAGTCATAGTAGTTGAGAGCAGTGGTGGCCCAGTGGTATCGGCCGTGACTTACAAGTTGTAGGTCGTGGGTTCGAGCCCAGGCAGGCGCTTTACTTTGTGTAAATTATTTCATCACCACTGCTCTCAAAACGGTGAAGGAAAACATCGTGAGGAAACCGGCATGTCCTAGAACCAAAAATTCGAAGACATGTGACATCCACCAACCCGCACTGGGCCCGCGTGGTGGATAACGGCCCATTCCCTCTCACAGAGAGGAGGCCTGAGTCCCAGCAGTGGGAACATTAATAGGCTGATGATGTGTGATGTGATGTATAGTCAAAATCCTTTGGCCTTAAAGAAGAGTTTGACACGTTATGAATTCACAAACCGGCCCTTAATTAAAATAGTTTAGTGGGTACTCATAATCTTCAATTTAATAATGTCTGGTGTTCTTTCATGCTAGGGTTATGAAGTCAATGATCTACTTATTTCATACTATCGAAGTTCCTTTACCAACTACATAACTTGTGATTTATATGTCGGCAAAAATACGCAAATGCTTTTGAAACATCACCTAGATCACATACACTGACCGCTAGGCGCTAGCTGACCTCCGAGACCTCTTTTGGCCGTACCAAAGGAAGATACCGATATTCCATTGTTGGCTTTTGTCCCTTTTAAGGGTCCAAAGGAAACGAAAGCAATTACTCGAGGGAAGTGATTGAATAATCCACACACGTTGACTTTCGGTTGCTCTCGAGTTTACGGGTTTGTTGAACCAATGGCTTTATAGTTTCCTGGTACCTTTAATGAATGGGACCGTTATTGGAATTAGTCATAGGTCGAGTTTTGGTTTGATTAGATGAGCCGTTGGAAAAAATGCCGACAGAGATTTTAATGGCATTGTTAAATCTACCGTGAGACAAATCATGGTCTTGGTATTATGATTAAAATCGTTTTCATTAAGGTCGTGGTTGTCCCATATACCTTTAAAGTTTTCTAAAGACAGGTTTATCAAACGTTTAACATACGAGATGCCTATCATATTATGTTTTTGAAAACTAATGAGGTGCAAACTAGATGGCTTTCGATCAACGTCGCCGATCGCCTCAAAATGTCACTGTGTCATCGATCGATCGCAGTCTATTTGCAGCGGTAATGAGGTGTGATGGCGCTTTAATTTATTTATTTAAGGTACATCAACAACACAAACACAAACATGGACTTATTACATTCCATGAGGTCTTATACTGGTATTTATGTCAATAACAGACGTGCATAACATTCACAAAAATAATCTCACATAATACAAAAATTCAATAAAAATTCAAATTTACACAGATGATGAATGAATTATATGCAAAATTGTAATATAATATATATATTGATGTCAAAATTTATGAGATTTAAAATAAAATAATAATAATTTAGATCAATTAAATGAAAACAATAGGCAAAAAAAATTGTATTAACTTAAAATAAAAAACAGTCATAGATAGCAAATATGTTTTCCTTTCTTTCCCAATAACTTCCGTTTGAGCCGAGTGGGGCGGTCATGAAAAATGTCTAGGTCTAAAAGTTCACACCAAGCATTATATGTTGCAGGCAGCCTTGCTATTGGGGAATTCAACCGGAGATTCGATTTGTATCGAAGGATACTAAACAAGTTGCTACACTTTCTCCGCGCATTTATTTTAGGAACGCATAACGTGATACGTTCCAAAAGTCCGTCGCATGACGTGGGACTCCGCACAATTTTATGAAGAAACAGCAAGTCCAGCATGCGTCTGCGATACTGAAGGGTGCGAAGCGAGACAGTCTCTCCTCGTACGAACATCTCATGCTGACCAGGGGTAATAAATGCAAGATGCTTAGTAAACGTAAAAGTTTAATTAAAATAAGAGTGCCTACCTAACTAATAAGACGATAACAACACCCGTATTTTAACCACATCGCACACACACCATTTCCACGTCATTTCTTCCACACGACTCAACCTCGACTCAGCCTCCCTCAGTCAAATTGACAATTATAGTTTGTTATTCATTTATTGACATTGATGCCCTCGCTGCAGGAATCCGATTGATGCGAGACAGGCCCAGGACCGATCAGTGTGGCGACGCCTAGTCTAGATGTCCTTGCTACGAGAGTTTGTTGTTGTCATGGCCCATGAGTCGACTCGAGTAAAGGAAGTTTCCTTCAAAGGAATTAAGGTGTAAATTTACCTCGCAGATAGGTTACCAACTAGCATACCTAATACCTGTTAAAGTTTTACATAATAATACGTCTAAGGTAGGCGGATACTCGAATAGTCGCGTCACAATATTCGTCCTGCTTGAAGGATGCCCGCCGTACGTGTCGCTTCGTTGTGCACCCCGACTGAATAGTAACGAGGTTGTGTACGATATGCTGGCGGTAACTCTTCGGGGTATGGAAGAGGAGTTTCGTTTTTGTTTGGGAGGCTGAGTGAAAAGTTATTTTGTAGTGTTTTCTTTTTATAACTTATAAAGTTATGAACTTTGTTACATAACGGCGTAGCATATTTTTTTTTTCATCTACTGTTACCACGTAGCACTTAAATTTTTCTTATTACTATAAATAAAAGCAATGTCAATATCAAATTGTTACCATGGATGAGAACACTTACAATGTTAAAGTAATACCTATTGGCCTTAACATGAGATTTAACCACCGTGCTAACACTGCTAACACCAAACTAAAATTGCTCGTGAAATATTCCAAAAACTGAGATATTTGTAGCCACTCCAAATGAATTTGTATGTGGGTTTAGGGCTTAAAAATACTACAAAAATATAAATGTAATCTATGATAATTTTATTTTCAATTCGAGATTCAATAAGATCATAGAAAGCAGCTTTATTAGAGAGATTTCCATCGAATCGAGAAGAAGAAAAGCTAAAATCACCATCCATACTACCCAATCTTCGACACGTCACCGCCAAAATAACACCCACTCCACACAAACTCACCCGTACTCGATATTTCACACACGAGAAGCCACTTATTTAAGGGATCAGAGGTGCCCTAGCTGATTTATTCACGGGACTACTCTAGATTGTTGCTTGACGCCGGGAAATGGCGGACGCTGGCGATAACGTTAGACTTAATGTCAGTTAGGTGTAATGGTGTGTGAGTGACGTTTGAGTTGATGGGCCAGTGTTTCGTATATAGTGGAACTGAGGGTCGAATTGGTTCTGTTTTCGGATTATTTTTCTGTTTTGGTTCGGGTATACAATTTATGTTTGGAGCAGTCGTGATATTTTTATCTTGTAATGGAAATCGACTATATGAGAAGATGGCAGGACGGATGAGCTTGACTGTTACCGAAAAGATTGGTCCACACTAGCAGAAGACAGTATTGTTTGGAATAGAGAGAGCGAGGCCTCTTCCCTGCCGGGTCGCTCCTATAACATAGGCTACATAAATATATGTTTAAAAAAAAATTGTCCACAATTTCATTCACATTGCCCCTTTAAAGTCAGGGAAATTAATTGTTCACAACTTTTGATCTCAATCTCCAGTAAATTGAAATATCTAACTGTTAGATAGGCCTAGTCCTTTATGAGGTTCTTGTGACCTTCAAATCTAAATAAAGTATCATCTTGAGGCAATTATTTTGATTTAAAAACTCAAGCGGAGGTACATACATTCATTTACGGTCAAAACTACAGTATCAGAAGCTATTAAAGGAAAGCTTTGCTCCTTATTCTTCCATAAGAGTTCCATAACAACATCATAGTACCTACCTATAATAGTAAAATATAAGATTATATGTTTGTCCGTTAAGTGTAATGTTGTGAGAACGACGTCGATAGCCTGCAACCCTGCATTTGATGGGGTTGAGTAGAACGTTTGTTTCCTCGTTATGTGGCTTGAGAACTTTGTGTACTGCAATGACGTTAGTTCTAACATGTGGGGTAGTTTATTTTTGTGTGCAGATGAGCAAATGACGTCGAAAAACAATGCCTTTTTACCCGGCTGCAAGGTAAGGGTTATGTTTTTCGCGCGTATCTTGTATGTATGTAATATTCTTTATTATCCTCATATCTTTCAAACCAGTTGACGGATTTTTATAATTAAAACATCGTTAGATAGGTCTTGGCCGCCCAAGTGTTCTTAGATACCGTTACAAAAAAAAGAAACATGGCGGATTATGGGCGCCTTTATGTAGGGGTTGCAATATTTTTTTCATCGAATCCCATCGAGTGGGGTATCAAAATGAGGTATAAACCCCACTTATATGTTTAAAAGTCATTTGAAAAAAAAGTGTAACTAAAAAGTTGTTTTTTTTTTATAATTTATAGGCTCGCGTTTGACCACTATCTCGCCTGATGTTAAGCGATGATGTGGTCTACGGTGAAGCAAGTTGTAAATACAAAAAGTTAATAAAATCATAAAACCCGACTGCAAAGAAGTAAACAAGAAGAAAATCATGCTGTGCAGTCGGAGGATACATATTCCCGAGCTGGCTGACCAAAACTATAAATATCTTTTGTTTACATCTTTGCAGTTGGGTTTTTTGACTTTATTAACATTTTTTAATAAATATTTTGTGTGAGAGAAGGATGGAGTTATATCTTTCTTCTCTCTCATGTAACGAAATGTGTCGAAACGAGACGCGTTTTGGAATTTTTGCCTCAATTCAAGAGTAGTGTGTAGTGTAGAGACTTGCTTATTATAAGCACTTTATTAATTTAATATTTGCTTGCCAATTAATATGGTGAAATATGTCACTGTGACTGCACTAACATTTAATCTTTTGTACTGCATTGATGAAATGTGATCCGAAATGTTTTTTTTTTAATTCGTTTTATTATATTTCGTAAAAGATTACCAGAAACTAACTAAATATAACTAGGAAATTCGTAAAGTTATTGTCATAAAGGGCTATTCATCTGTTATGCCTTATTAGGCAGTGGTACCGTACTGAGAGACTACGAAATTACGTAATAATTAAATTACTATAATGTGATTTTTTATTTCGTGGACTAAACTGACATTTGGGGGATTGTCACTTTATCGTTACATTAAAATAGTGTCGTACCCTAACTATCCTGAGTGATCGAAAGTCAATCGAAAATCGAAGTAGATCGAAAATGAAACTATTTCGCGGCATAAAAAAATAATTTGTTTAGAAACTAGCGGCCCATATTTAGTTTCTACTCATTTGTGTCAGACTTAATTTTATCGATTGCATTTATTTTATTTTTGATTTCATATTTAACATAATAAAAGTTCATGTACTATGTGTATGAATACTGTTATATTTAAATATATTACGTTTATATTCATAACACATTTATTTACACCAATTCATCATATCAGCCGAAAGACGTCCACTGCTGGACATAGGCCTCCCCCAAGCGTCGCCACATTGACCGGTCCCGTGCGTCCCGCAACCAGCGGATCCCCGCAACCTTCACCAGGTCATCGGTCCACCTAGTGGGAGGCCTTCCAACGCAACGTCTTCCGGTTCGCGGTCGCCACTCCAGAACCTTTCTGCCCCATCGGCCATCCGTTCTGCGAGCAATGTGCCCTGCCCACTGCCACTTGAGTTTGGCAATTCTTCGGGCTATGTCGGTAACCCTGGTTCTCTTGCGGATCTCTACATTTCTGATTCGATCACGCAAGGAAACTCCGAGCATAGCCCTCTCCATTGCCCTTTGAGTGACTGTAAGCTTTCTGATGAGGCCCATTGTAAGCGACCACGTCTCAGAGCCATATGTCATCACTGGCAACACACACTGGTCATAGACTTTCGTCTTGAGACACTGTGGTAAATTGGACGAGAAGATACCGCGCAACTTCCCGAACGCTGCCCAGCCGAGTCGGATTCGACGGTTGACCTCTTTCTCGAAGTTGGCCCTACCCAATTGGATCGTTTGTCCAAGGTAGACATAGTCGCCCACAACTTCGAGTGTAGAGTCTCCGACCTTGATAGGAGTGGGTGTAACATGGGCATTCAACATCACCTTGGTTTTGTCCATGTTCATCCTAAGACCCACTCTTTCGGAAGCTCTACTGAGATCATCGAGCATTGTACTGAGGTCCTCCATGGTCTCAGCCATAACCACTATATCGTCGGCAAACCGAAGGTGAGTGATGTACTCGCCATTGACGTTGATGCCTAGCCCTCTCCAGTCCAGAACCTTGAAGACATCCTCCAGTGCAGCAGTAAACAGTTTCGGAGATATGACGTCTCCTTGTCTCACACCTCGCTGCAGAAGGACTGGTTCCGAAGTCTGATCCTGAAGTCGAACTGACATGGTGGCGTTTTTGTATAAACACCTCAACACTTCGATGTACCGGTAGTCAATTTGGCACCGTTGGAGAGACTGCAATACAGCCCAAGTCTCGATTGAATCGAAGGCTTTCTCGTAGTCCACAAACGCTAAGCAGAGAGGCAGGTTGTACTCTTCGGTCTTCTGTATAACCTGGCGCAGCGTATGTATGTGGTCTACGGTGCTGAAGCCCTTACGGAATCCGGCTTGTTCGGGAGGCTGGAAATCGTCAAACCTGCGCGCGAGACGATTC
The DNA here is from genome assembly GCA_945859665.1 of Anorthoa munda. Lineage (NCBI taxonomy): Eukaryota > Metazoa > Arthropoda > Insecta > Lepidoptera > Noctuidae > Anorthoa > Anorthoa munda. The sequence goes on from OX243910.1 coordinate 23,754,520, forward strand.
GTGATGACTCTTGAAAACAGCTTGTAGACATGGCTAAGAAGTGTGATGGGCCTATAGTTCTTCAGCCGGGCATTGTCGCCCTTCTTGAAGAAGAGTACCACCACACCCCTGCACCATGCCTGTGGCGTTTTGCCCTCGAATATGACGGAATCAAACAGCTTCTGAAGGGTCTTAAGAACCGGTTTTCCACCCGCCTTCAGGAGTTCAGCCGTGATTCCGTCGTCACCCGGTGCCTTGTTGTTCTTAAGCTGTTTCAGAGCCATTTATTTACACCAATTAGTAAAAATAAATTCAGGAGTCATGTCACATCGATTCGATGAATCACTTATGATTGAGCCTTACCTACAACACTATGCTCCGCGCTTGCAACATTTAAAAAAAATAAGGTAAATAGCAGCTGTCAGTTTAGTCCACGAAATTAAAAATCACAGTATATATAGTTTGTTGTTACTTTAATAAAGCCCTTATAATTTGTACATTTCAATATTAAGTTTCTACGTATTTAAAACAAAAGTACCTGGGCGACCGAGCTCCGCTCTGGTGAAAATAGAGTAAACGACGTTTTCTAAAAATTAAACCTAACGATCGATTCATCGCCCCCGAAACCCCTTGCATACTAAATTTCATAAAAATCGTTGGATTCAGATTATACACATATATTTACATGTATACAAGAATTACTCGTTTAAAGGTATTAGATATATATAGATATGGACCGGTTGATGTGACAGCAGTGCTTGGCTTATCCAGCAGTAGACGTCTTTCGGTGGAAATGATGATACACCAACATCTGCCTGCCCTTGTACCATGTTACTTGGGGTCGGCGCAGAACGTTTTCTTCTTCGACACCGTTTTGTCCCCCGTCACTCTATCACTGACTCCCTTTTCTTTCATATCACTCCTCACACACTACATCCATTAAACAAAATATTAAGCAAAAATGCATATAATACTCACAACGGCAGGCTTATTACGTATCTTTTGCAAGAGCAAAACGAAAAACGATAGCGATTATTGCGCAATAATTGTTCTTCCATACAGAAGTTTTAGAGTTGCTGGTGGTTTTTTTTTTAAATAAGTGCATTTGACCAACAGCGAGCGATTAGCAAACGATTGTGTAGGACCTACCATACCTACACTGCAGGTAATTTCGACTTTTATGACATAAAGCGTTTGATCGCTATCGTTTTGCTCTTGCAAAAGATACGTAATAAGCCTGCGGATCTTTTTGTCTCTGAATTGGCTGCTGACCCTGCGCAGTAGCAATTTTTTTGGCAATAATGAATGTGAAGATAGCATTGTATTACTGTCTCTTTCACTCGCTTACGTTTGTCGCATCATCCTATCTCGCTTACTCTATGCAGTATATTCGATGACAAACTGTTTCTTGCGCAATGGTTGGCAGCGCCAACTTCAGAGACACCAAGATCCGCTGTGCCTATTATAATAGGATTTAAATATCTAACCCACGTATTGTCAAACGGTACGTAAGGCGTCCGTAAAGTTATGTATTATAGAAGCGGGCATTTGTAATTGAGACAGATAAACCAATAGAGGCTGCAAATGCTGGATCGCAATCGAGATGAACCAAGCTAGGATACTTACAAAACCAAACATTTTTCTAAAACTCGATGTGCAATATTTACAGTCGGTTTCTGTACGGGAATGTTTGTAATTTTTCAGTGCAATTGAGCAAATATTCACACAAATCGTAGTGGTTGTCTGCACCGGAATAGCAATTAACCGTTGACCTACATCTGAGGCGGTTAGCCCAATGGCTTCTATAGTTACAATTTTACTTTGACATAGCCTTTGTTCTGTTGGAGTAAGCGTTGTTTTCGTACTTTAATTGTTACCTCTTCGTTTGCCCGTATGTTGCGCAAAATAACTGCAACATTGTTTGATCGTCCAGAATGTTGAAATTTGTAACAAATATAGATGAAGACTCCTTAATTTTAGCTGTGGCGAAAAGGCTTCAATTGAGGCAGAGCGGGTGAAAATAAAGTACTTGGGTCCAATATATGGCCCAAACAGATCGCGATCCATCGACGTCTAACACTGAAATTATGTCATGCTAATTTGAGACTTATAATTGAGGAATGAGGTGACATAATTTTGATCAACGCTGCAGCATCCGATGCCGAAAACAATAAAATCGTATGCAAAACGCCTAGAATGATCTTTTGTTCCGTCGCAGTATGCGGTAAGGAGGCACGGGCGCCATACCGCAGCGTTGAGCGATCCGATCAAGAAGCCAAAGCTTCATGTTAAAATAAAAAGTAGTTAATACAACTATAAGATATGAAATAGCAAAGCTTTATTCATGAAATCCAACAGTAAGGAAATCAAAAACACAATTTCTGCAATCATATAGACCAACAAAATTTATGAATAGAGCATATGCTGGATATATTGGTGAACACTTTATCCTAATGCACGATAATGTCGATTTCACAGTAACTAAATTAAGAGAAATTGAGCATCTTACTGTGAAGTCACATGATGGCGTCCACTTCCACTGCGTCTGATGTAGCCCGCAGTCTCCACGTACCGCTGATATACACGCGAAACAGATTATCTGCTCAAATTGAGTTGTCGAGCAACTTCAGTTTGATTATGCCCGTTTGAATTAGAGCAAGAACCTGAGCTGCTTCCACGGGTGTAGCCGTGTACGAGTAGTATCCATTTTTCAGTATCTAACGATAAGAACTTTCCCCTGTAATCGTTTATGATATCACAACAATGCACAATCAGCAACGATGAACCTGATTATGCTTTTCCAAAAGCTCGCAACGGCTAATCATCATCATCATTTCAGCCGAAAGACGTCCACTGCTGGACATAGGCCTCCCCCAGGCGTCGCCACATTGACCGATCCCGTGCGTCTCGCATCCAACGCCTTCCCGCAACCTTAACCAGGTCATCGCTCCACCTGGTGGGAGGCCCTCCAACGCATCGTCTTCCGGTTCGCGGTCGCCTTTCCAGAACTTTATGGCCCCATCGGCCATCTGTTCTGCGAGCAATGTGCCCTGTCCACTGCCATTTAAGTTTTGCTAATCTTAGGGCTATGTCGGTAATTTGGTTCTCCTGCGGATATCCTCATTTCTGATGCAATCACGCAAGGAAACGCCGAGCATAGTCCTCTCCATTGCCCTTTGGGTGACTTTAAGCTTTCTGATAAGGCCCAAGGCGCAACAGTTAATTCGTGCACTTAATTTAAGAGAGTAGTTTTGAATACAGTGTCAGAAATTGTCCAATATACCGACTTTATACACTCGTTTTTATGTTTCTAACAAGATCTTACCGTACTTCAAAACTGAAAACATCATTATTTGATTAGCTTTACCTGTGCGATAGTTTAGCTCTCAAGTATAGTTCGACGAATGATGTTTTGAAATACCGTCGTCTGTCACGTTTAGAGCTTATAGGTATTCCAGTTTGATGCAACGAGGTAATGTCGCGCTTATGATGCTTCCATCTTTAGTACATAGGTATGAGAAATTGCTTTCGAGATTTAAATTCGATCTCGCGTAATACACCCGAAGTAGACGCACCAGAAGTAGGATCTTATTCATAAAAATCTGTACCTACGATGTTTTTAGCAACTTAGTATTAACAGATGTGTAATTTATTTTTTCTGTGTTAACAGAATTTGAATATACAATATTTAAACCAGTTGCGTCGAGATTATTATAAATAAGTTTTGATATCCTTCAAAGTCAAAGTCAAAATTAAATTTCTTTATTTCAACTAGGCCATTATGCGGCACTTTTGAACTTCAACAATTTAAATTTAAAAGTAATATAATAATTGATTCTACCGTACATTCAGAAAAGTTGCTTGTTATGGAGAAGAACGGACAAGAATCTCCACTCTCACTCTTTTAAAAAAAAAGGTTTTACAACATTTACAAACATACATAAATTCATATACTTGAGGACGATGCACTCAGACTAACACTACTATACTATGTACAGGTATAAAATATTACAAGTACTAACAGGTAAATTCATTTATTTGATAAATAGGAACATGGTTCTCACGTACTTACAAATATTGCAAACATAGGTAAATTACCTAATTCAACAACAACAGAACAGTGTGCGAGTTAATTTTTTAAACAATAAGATAAAAAAGAAAAATTAAGCATTACTATAATTATGAATATCATATAAATTAACTAGTTTGATGTTGTCTACACTAAAGATTGCCCTATGGAGCAGGACAAGCAGGTTTCCAAGCATTATTATCTTGAATATAATCATCTTTTTATTATTCTGGCCAATACAACTTTCCTATGATCTACTCAGACTAGATCACAATTTCCATATTCACCGGAATATAATATAAAACAATTCGTAATATTTCAAAGTAGATACTTTGAAAGTTCCCGTTTGGACGAATTCCAAACTCGACACTGATTACGTCACGATGAAAGCTCGGTTTCAGCACAAAACAGAATAAGACAAACAGAAGTTTTACTAAGTAAAATACAAAATAACCTTTTCACTCGATACACTTAAAAAGAGTGCAACTTAACATAGTTTCGAGCCCTTACGTTCCCGACTTACCGTATGCGACTTTTTTTGCAATTTAAATTCTTTCGTTTGGGATAAGGATTCGGATAGTAAAGAGTTACCTACACACTCAGATTACGAAACTATCACAGTATTGTGTATTCTTCTAACTATATTTTCTTACTGATCAAATCCGCGAGCGCGACGTGGTCGAGACATCTGTGTGTATTTTGAAGGTGTTGAAGGCGCAGATACCCCTGAGTAGCTGATTTTAAAATGAGAATTACGTCTAAACGGCTTGTCGTAATATTTTGGAAAAAAATATATGTTACATTAGACCATTTTTTTAATAATTTGATCTCAGCAAATTTTGAGTTTTATTCGTATAACATAGTGTAATTAATTTGTAAAGTTACGTCTAAAACGCATAAAAACACGACAATCACACTAAAACCGCTGGGCTTATTTTAATGAAATAAACATCATCTCAAAGACAATTTAATAATCTACATTTTGATCTAAGGCTTTTTTTTGAAGTCATAGAATAATAAGGAAAGTACAAAAAATCTACTAAATTTTGGGTCGCGCGGGTGTGAGAAGGGTGCCGTTCCCTCAATATCATTGGCGTTAGTCGTCGTCTGAAGCGTCATCCTTCTGTACCTAAACTTCTATGTGTCCTCAGGTCTTAGTAAATTATTCATAACATCGGTGTTTAATTAGCATGCACTGAACGCCTTCCGCCCTAATAAAGTTTCATGTTGATTTATTTGTTGCTTCTCTTTCAAAACGGCTATAAATGTGCCGCAGTGGCCTTGATAGTTATGTTGATTGTGCCAGCGGCTTCGCCCGCGTGAAAGTCGAAAATTATCCCAAAGGAACCTATTACATGTATACAAAGTATTCTATGTGTTGATCTAAAAAAAAAACTAGTTTTTATCCCGGAAATCATCGTAAGGGTGGGCAGGGGGGAAGAAGTTTGTATGGTGAGCTAATAAGTTCTCAAGTAAGGCAGCTCACACACCTATAATACTATGGCGCGATATAAAAAAACCGGCCAAGTGCGAGTCGGACTCGCGCACGAATGGTTCCGTACCATTATCACAATAAACGGCACAAAAATCACGTTTGTTGTATGGGAGCCACACTTAAATATTTATTTTATTCTGTTTTTAGTATTTGTTGTTATAGCGGCAAGAGAAATACGTCATCTGTGAAAATTTCAACTGTCTAGCTATCACGGTTCATGAGACAGACAGACAGACAGACGGACCGCAGAGTCTTAGTAATAGGGCCCCGTTTTTACCCTTTGGGTATGGAACCCTAAAAATGGCTGTTCAAAGTACTAATGCTACGCAGACGAAGTCGCGGGCAACAGCTAGTCTATACTATAATATTATAAAGAGGAAAGATTTTTTTGTTTGTTTGTTTGTACCGTATAGGCTCCGAAACTACTGGACCGATTTAAAAAATTCTTTCACTAATAGAAAGCTACGTTATTCCTGAGTAACATAGGCTATTTTTTAATGCCGAAAACGGGTCCTGTGGGGTGGCCCACGGGAGCGAAGCCGCGGGGAACAGCTAGTAATATTATATAATAGATGAAAGATAGCCGCTGAAATGAGACCCGTTGGTAGTGATAAGTTAATCAATCTGCCTAGACTTTGCCAATCTCCAACGGTGTAATGTGCTTTCCGAGGCACGGTGGATGATCACCCATCCATCGACTGACCTCGGTAAGCTATGCTTTAACCTCGAAGATGGACTCGTGCGGCTGTTATTATTTAGCCACGAGCTCCTCATTGTTGGTTCCGATAAGCTTACGTTTGACCACTACATCACCAGCACAGTGTCTTTTCATAATAATATGCCCCGGTTGCCGGGTAGCCGGCACCGACTATCGATAGCACTGTACGCCAGTACGTGTGAAAGCTAACGTACATGGCTATACACTTGACGGCCGGTTACCCGGTACCGGCTACTTGACAACCGGGGTTTATGAAAAGGCACTGACTGCGTAACTATTTTGACAGCACGAAGCACGCGCGCTCACTTTCAATTTGACAGCTCAACAGTATTCATTGGGTGTTTTACGCGGAAGCATTATCGGATTTTTGAACATATGAAATAATCAATCGCAAGTAAGGCACTCGTGCGCCTTGCGTGCTGGTGATTAGTGTTGATGTGGTTGACGGTGAAGCATGCTTGTCTAAAAATAACATATTCACTCTTGACTGTTCTCTTTGAAAATGTCTTGAAATTGTACCGCATTGGCCTTGATAGTTTAACTGTAGAGGCTGAAATGTTTCGCCCGTTTGCGGTGATAAGTGAAACTAGAATTATTGTTGTTTGTGATTTAATGTTTGGTTAGAATAGGTTATGATGTTGCGTCTAGCAGTCTAGCTTTGCGTAACCTTGCTATTAAATTATAGATAGGCACTAGAGATTTGGAGATACTAAGGACATAATTTAATTTAATTTTCATAATTTTATCCGAAATAATTTCGTTAAGTAGAATAAGCGTAAAAGCCTTAGCTAGAGAAAGACAGCTCTCTCTTATCTTTATATTTTTTTAAATCTAAAACTAAGGTACGTTTTTAATCTGTCTACCTAGTTCTAGAAACACCGTTACCCTTTTTGGGCAGGAAATTATTAGGAGCAATTTTAATAAAAAAAACACAATATCAACCTATAAGTTTATTCGCCGGTTCGTTTTTCACTTTTTTGTCATTTATTTTACATCTTTTCTGTAGGGGGCCAATCCAATTTGTAATTTTTTTTATATAGGGTGCTGATTTTTTTCGAATTTGGAGAAAATACTGATTTGCGTCCTTAAGGGCCCTTTGGTTGTCCTGATAAAATTTGTCTACTTAGGGTTCGAGACGGTATGCCAATATTCTGGATGCCTCATTAACACCCATTTCTTTCTTTCTTAGAACCGTACGCATGGCCTTATCTAAGTCGTTTGCACTCCATGATGCTCGTAGTGTCGTTCTCTGATACTTCCGAGACATTATCTGTAAGCCTGTAACATTGACACGAAATATAAACCGCTTTAACACAGCTCAAATTTGGCGTTTTAAACAACTGGCTCTGGGGCGTATTGTCGAATTCGATTTTTAATAATCCCCACAGATGTCGAAGCACTAAATTCAAGGTTATGACGTTCGACAAAATAAAAAGAAATGTAATTTTATGTATTTTACGATAGTACGGGTCACTTTGACACAAATCTACAAGAATTAACAAGGTTTCTACAAGAATCAACAAAACTTAATTTAAAAAAAAATACCCGTCTGCTTATAAAGCGGACTAAAAAGACGTAAACAAGAAGAAAATCACGCTGTGCAGTCGAAGGATACTCGATCTCCCTCAGAAGCTCCGATATTGCGGATACGATCCTGCCATCGTCGTTCACATTTATAAGTTGTGACAAAAGGCATTAAAAAGTTATTGCTTTATGAGCTAATTTTGTGTATTCTTGACGACAAGATAACCAAAAATCTATAAATGGTCTTGTGTCGAATATATCCTTGAGTGCTGAGTCAGTTAACAGTTCAATAAACGAATCGACATCTGAATCTGGCAAATTAGTTTCAGAATCTAACTTGAATGGGTTTCTACTTTCTTATCTAAGCTTTGTTGCTGTCGATTGGAGGAAAATATTCTTAAAGATTAATCTCCAGTCCTAATCAAATATTCTTAATTTGAGTTGCGATGTCTCTCTTTTTGTATTTCACTTAAACTTCTAAATTACGAATACTTACGATGCGTTGATCGATGGTATGTATAATTTTTTAAATAAGGCGAGAATGTTGCTACCCGGTATTTTATTTTGATGGCCCGCTACCGGGTTACGACCCACCAAATGGGAAACGCTGACCTAGAGCGTATTACCAAGTTTTACGCTATTATAATGCTGGCACACACTGCAGCACACCGCACGTTTTTTACGTTTTGATGCCGTTTGATCCTAGCATTATACTGCAAATAAATGTGCAGTACAATGCCGTCTGAAATCATTGAATTATTGATACATACTGTCATAATATAATCATGCACAAAATTATCTACCGTCATGTTTATTTCATTATAAACACGTATGACATCAAACTATACATCCAAGACCACAACAACGCATCAATTCAAACAATGATCCGAATTTATGTAATTAGATCCACGATCGCAATGTTCTGCTGCTATTAAGGCATCCCCTAAATGTTTAGCCTGGTTAATGATGGCCACGGAATCCCAGCTATTCATCATGTATTCCGTTTGATGTAATTAGTACATTGTATCGGTTTAGTGGCCATTGTCTAGACTGCCATTGGCCATTAATTGGAATTACAATGTATGGGTGGTAAGTGGATGATTATTGTAGTGAAGTCTAGGGGTTTGGGTGTGGACTGGATAATGAATATTGTATGTGTTACAAAATAATGCTTAACAGGTTAATTTAGCGGAAGAAACTTCGCAGATTTGATCAGAATTCATATCTAATCACGATAATATACATTCACAATTTTAATTTACTTCAGCTGATTACGGGGCAACTATTGCAGGTAAATACATAAAAATTATGAGTTTAATGAATCACTGAAATAATTATTCCTCTCAGCAAACCCATACGGGTGTTTAAAAAATTATTGGTCTGCCATTTTTGGGATTCCGCCATAAAGATAAAAATATATTTATTCCATAAATGTGTACATTAAGTTCTTATTAATAAACATTATATTTTTAGTTTCAACAGTCTACCCAAGTCGAATATGCAATAGTATTTAGAAATTAGGTACTTACAAATATTATTTTTTATCAAAAAACTCATGCAGATTATAAAATACATTATCAATTAACATTTTTTTAAATTTATTTTCAAACATATTTCCATTTAATTGCTTAATTGCTGGCGGTAACTTATTGTACACACGAGTAGCAGTAACATAGGTACTTTTATAACACATCATATTGTTAATAGACGGTATATATTGGATTTAGAACTTCACTAAAATATCCGTGCATTGTCATCCAAACCAAACATATATTCAACATTTTAGCTCAACCACCTGGGTATAACTGATTTAAAATTCAGTTACAAGATTTGACCCATACATACTGACTCACAAGGCAACTTAAATAAAAGCTCGTAAAATCTAAAAGCTAATAATATGCTAATGACCTCAACTTTCGTGAACGGTCAAAGGTCAAATTTAGAGTCACTCGGAGACTCAAAAGGTTCTCGTGAACCATCCTGTAATTATAAATTACCATTTCAAAGAACGACAAACAAACCGAAGGGTGTAAAGCTGTGTCTACACTGAAAGTAAGGTCATATATGGTCAGGGCTGTCAGAGATTTGAAAGGGTTTTATGTAAGGTATTGAGGATTTAATTTTGTTTTTAAGGGTTACAAGTACGTGGAACAAAATGGTAACAACAATGTGGTTTGCCCATGTGTATTACTTAGAACCTGTGTGGTCGCTGCTTAGAACCAACCACAAATTTAATGTTTCTATCTAAAGGCGTATATATTCCCCAAAGTAAACGCAGCACTGGCCGTGCGCCCACTCGAAGCCAGAATATCAATATTGAACCTCCTTATGGAAAGTTTTGTTTGCAAAACATTCTTTGATTTACATATGCTTTTTCAGTTATAAAGAAATTTTAGCTATAATTTTTTCTGTGTAAAAATATTTTGAAATATCCAAGTCGTTTTGTAGCAATATCCAAAAGTAGCGAAAAATATCGTGTTGTTAATTATTGTCTTAAAAACTAAACAATTATATAATCAAGTATTATCTCAACTTTTAATTCGCACAGCTCATAAATAGATAAACATCTTGCTGTTTATTTTAAACCAGAATAAATGAGTGATTTTATCTTCACTTTAAGTTACTTTGAACAAACTAATTACCTAAAGAAATAATCAACTGTCTAACATCTTTACAAATGCAGGATTCGCCAACCCTAAAACATTTTGAATGTGACATAAAAGGTCACAAAGGTTAAAGAGGTTAATACTTGTAGTCCAAGATTGTGCCAGATTTTCGTATACCTTGTAAATAAATTGCTTTAGTTGATCGGTGGATCGTTCTAAATGACACTATAGAAATTGCATTTTCAGGGTTTGGAAACTTTTAAGATTTTGTTGAGGTTATTTTTTGAGACAGATATATTGGGCGAAATAAATTAGATAGCAAAAACCCGCAAAAACAAATTCAATTGTTTTTTTAAAATTAATTTTATTTTTCAAGTGTAATTCGATGTAAGCCATGGCGATGATCGAAATGTAAGGGTTAGTTGTTGTTGTTGATCTAGTTATATTTCGATAGCGTTTGACGTTCCCATACATTTATGACACTTTTCCAATCGCTATCGCTACGCTTTCGATGATAGAATGTCACTTGTCTAGGGCTTCAGATGTGGGTCATCAACGTCATCATTTCAGCTGAAAGACGTCCACTGCTGGACATAGGCGCCCCTCAAGCGTCGCCACACTAAACAGTCCTGTGCGTTTCGATAGATATGATAGATATGGGTATCGTTATCTAATGACGATAAAATTATCGGTGGCAGTTGTCATCGTAGTAAATTGCCATCATTCATCATTTCAGCCAATAGACGTCCACTGCTGGTCATATGCCTCCCCCAACCGTCACCACACTGATCGTCATTGTGCCTCTCGCATCCACCGGACTCCTGCAATCTTGACCAGGTCTTCGTTCCAACTAGTGGGAGTCCTTCCAACGCAACGTCTTCCGGTTCGCGGTCGCCACTCCAGAACTTTTCGGCCCCAACGGCCATCGGTTCTGCGAGCAATGTGTCCTGTTACTTCAGTTTGTCAATTCTTCGTAACCTTGGTTCTCTTGCGGTTGTCTTCATATTTTCTGATTCGATCATGCAAGGAAACTCTGAGCATAGCCCTCTCCATAGCCCTTTGGGTGCCATTAAGCCTTGTAATGAGGCCCTTGTGAGCGACCACGTTTCGGTTCCATACGTCATCAATGGCAAAACACACAGTCATAGACTTTCGTCTTAAGACACTGTGATAAGCGCATCTTCCCGGACGCTGCCCAGCCGAGTTGAAGTTGGACCTACCTAACTAGACCGTTTGTCCCAGGTAGTCATAATCTTCCACAACTTCGAGTGTAGAGTCTCTGACCTTGATAGGAACTTGGTTTTGTCCATGTTCATTTTAAGACAAACGCTTTCGGAGGCTCCACTGAGGTCATCGAGCATTGTACCGAGGTCCTCCATAGTCTAAGCCATGATCACTATATCGTCGGCAAACCGAAGGTGAGTGATGTACTTGCCATTGACGTTGATGTCTAGCCCTCTCCAGTCCCGAACCTTGAAGACATCCTCCAGTGCAGCGGTGAACAGTTTCGGAGATATAACGTCTGTCTGTTTCACACTTCGCTTCAGAAGGATAGATTCCGAGGACTGATCCTGAAGCCGGACTGACATAGTGGTGTTTTTGTACAAACACTTGAACAACTCGATGTACCGATAGTTGATTTGGCACCGTTGGAAAGGTTGCAGTACAGCTCAAATCCCGAAAGAATCGAAGGCTTTCTCGTAGTCCACAAACGCTAAATAAAGAGGCAGGTTATGCTCGTAGTCCACAAACTTGTAAATTTTCAACAAGTAAATTGTCTTGAAATTGAGAGATTTTTTTGAAAGAGTAATCTTCATTTTCATTTAATAAAGAGTTTTTTGATTCATAGTCATTTCTTATATGTCGATATCCATCAAGTCTGCCAACTTTCGCTAGCTACTTTAATTGGTCGCTTTATCGATCTGTTTTGTATACTTATTTTTATGGTACTAAGTATTTATAAATTACAATTACTTAACTACTACTAATTACTAACTAATAACATAATGTCTGAGTCATTAGTCTGGAGGTTGAAATGATTATTTTGAATTCAATAGTTGCTCGCCTACTTAAAGAAAATTACCTAATTCGTCAACCCAGTAAGAGACATCTGAGGTCAAAAAGGTTAACGCGGTTGTCTAAAAGCTTGAAAATAGAAAAGTAAGTAAACCTAATGCTATTTCGTTGTAACTAAGTATTTTAAGAATATATTTTTGAATTTATTTGAAATAGTAATGTGATCGATGAATACCTAACCTATCGTACTAAATTTTGATTCCGTACCCGAAGGGTCCAAACGGAGCCCTATTACTGTCACTCACGTTTCCGTCTGTCTGTCCGTCTGCCCGTCGTCGTCTGTCAGACAATTTTGTACCGAAGATTTTTTTCTAACTTCCCATTGACCTACGAAATTGAAATTTGGTGATAATGTTTAATATTATGTATACTTTAGTAACAAATACCAATATATGCATAAATCAGTCATAATTTTTTCTTTAGTACGGAACCGGAACAAAAATGTGCGTAGTCCGACATGCACTTGGCCGGATTTTGACTAGAGCTTTTATGCAACACTAGCTTATGGCTAAAAGCTTTTCGTATGGGGATACTTTTACGTTTTATAGCGGACTTACACTAAGATAAGGATCCTGATAAAAGAGCATTATGTATCCTAATCAGGCCATATTCATCCTATGTGTGCCAAGTTTAATAAATTTTCCTTTAGATTTTAATTTGATTTGTTACACTAATAATTTTATGGAGCATGTGGTGCACCTTAGACATAAAAAACTTAAAATTTTAATGTATCAGTTTTTACAATTGTTGTTTGGCCAGTAATAATAAATTAATAAATAATCTAAATTCGTGCAGCTGTTGAGGCGTGATTAATTCATAAACATCCAAATTAAGAAACACAGATTTTCACCTTTATGATATTTGTAGGATTTGAAGAATTTTCATACTCGCATAGTAAACATGAACGATTCCAGGTAGTTCAGCTTCACCGCACAGTATCACCATTTTACATTCCATTCTTTACCAATCCAAAACAATACACAATTCCTCCAATCAATACGAACCCACTATAAAGCCATAAACACATCGGCTCCCCACAAAATATAAACGCTAAAGCCAACATTTGCCGACGCAACGGTAAACAACGACAACAAAAGTGCATTTGCGAGAGAGCACGTCTGCTTGAACCAATACAAGTGAATACCGCATCGGGTCGCCGCGCAATCGAATTTTCACGTCCGTTCGTCGAAAACTATTCGGATCTATTCGAAATTCGAATGGTTGCCGCGCGTGTGGACTTAGCTTTACAACTCCGATTATGTTTATTGTATGTTGCGTTTTATTATATTTTAGTTTGTTGTTTTTAGTTATGTAAGTTTTTGGGGTTGTAGTAATAAATTATCTTTATTGTGCGTTACTATGTGGACCCTGACGCAGCCAAAAGGCGTCTGTGCAGAAGATGGTGGACAAGCTAGACAAAATTAACAACCAAGGTTCTAAACGTACTCCTGCATACAAACTCAAAGTAACTTTTTTTCAAGTAAACCTTTTATAGGTACTTGTACTTTTGAATTTTCAAGTAAAAGATGGAGATAGTAACTAATTACTATCTGAGATGTATGATTGTTACTCAATCACGGCTGAACGGATCTGGATGAAATTTGGCTAAGAGATAGATTATAGTCTGGAATAGCACATATGCTACTTTTCATCCCGGTATAATGCTCCCTTGGGATGATAAAACACTTATCACGCGGGCGAAGCCGCTGACAGAAGCTAGTGTTTAATAAATAAAGCTCATCTTATTGGACTTTTAAATTAAAGTTATTTAGAGTGTGAGGCGATAGATGGCGCTCGAGAGCTGTCATGAAGTTGACAACTGTGAAGATAGCAACGCGCGGGCCGCTCGCCTAGCTCGCATATTGCACCGAGGCTCGCGTCCTCTTTTCTGGCGGATACCGACGGCTTAGGACCTACCTAACAATTTATTGTACTTAAGTAGTACAAGTTTATTTTTAATTAAATACTTTATTATTATTTTCTCTTGTTTTTCTGAGCTCTTACAAGAGATATGGAGTTTCGGTCGAGTGCATCATTTATAAGTAGTCTAATCTTATTATCTCTGTCAAAAATACAACAATTATTTAACTTTGACCTGCCAGCGATTCGAACTCCTGTGACTCACGAACTTTTAGCAAAATGTAATAGGATCGCCTTGGATTTTTGTATGAAAATAGTAACAACGACATGTGAGTGTATTCGGAACTAAACAAGTAGCGAACTATTGACATCAAGGTTCAGTAAACTCGATAATCGAATGGGATTTGGTACATAGTGGACTGGCTAGCGAAAAACACTTTACGATAACTTACCGGGCACTGAACTTGCAAAGGATAATGGACAATTTTTTTTTTAACTTGGTCCAAGAGCCTCCAGTGATGATACTTTTGGGAAACGAAAGTACATACTTGTCATATGATTCTGGCAAAAGATTATCAAAATCGGTTTGAAGAATCTTTTTATATAGTTATGTTAACCTGACTACACGAAAAATGAAGCTTCGTAGAAGTGTCCATAGTGGTTCGTGTAAGGTTTAACACGCCCTGCGGTTTTTATCCGCGCGAATGCTTTCCACCTATCCTACGACCTATGGAGTTATATGAAGCACGCATTGCGGTAAAAAATCGTGCGGAAATAATACCGCAAGAAAGCCGTGCTTTGCCACAGAATCCACCGCACCGTGTGCGGATTAAATTCGCGCAAATAATTTGAGATCTATTAACAGGCGGAAAGAGACAAAAATCGCGCGGAATTTTATCCGCAGTGCGTGATAGTTACGTTCAGTACGTGGACAAAAATTCTCGCGAATAAAATCCGCGCGGCTAAAATCGCAATGGAGAGTCAGAGCGCGGGTGCTCCGCCTCCGTTCCACAGAAACGTCCGGCCTGCTTGCGCACCTCCACTGTGGACAAGCACTAAAATATGACTTCATGTTGATAAGTCTAAAGAATCCTCGGAAGGATTTTGATAACTTTTTGTCAGAATTATGTAAAAATGTTTAGCATGTGATTTCATTTCCCACAAGTCTCATCAGTGGAGGCTCCTGGACCACTATTGCCCATTTTCCTTTGTGTAAATGAAAGTAGGTAGTACCTAGGTGATGAGCAGTGATGGCTCAGTGGTAACGGCCACGACTTACGTGTCGTAGGTCGTCAGTTCGAACTGCCGAAATGAGGGTTTACTGTATGTGCACCTCTCAAAGTTTGCCCCAACTTAGGAATTTATTCCTATATCGTGGGTGCGTTTATAAACATGTAAACTCACATACATAACACCCAGAGCTGGACAACTATCTGTAGGTCATACAAATATTTGCGCCTTGCGGGAATCAAACCCGCGACACGCAGCACAGCAGTGAATCGCTCAACCACTGCGCCAACCGTGCGCCCCCAATAAAAACACACACAGAAACTAAAATTCAAACCAGATGGAAGTGGTGCAATAATTATAATATTTTATTACTGACCTTTGAGTAATCTCAATAATTATATGGTCATTATTGATCTAAGTATCGATACAATTATTTTATTCAGTTTTGTAGTTTATTATTATTGTAACTCGTGCTGATATAAACACTGATAGTAAGTGTTGAACTATAGCGGTGGCTATCGACATACATAAATCAATTATTGTAATAAATGTGACCACGAATCTAGATGTTGTGATCTGAAAGGGAATTAATCGTCTTAGATTAATAAGGTTTACTTCGTGACAAATGTTGCACATATTTTACAAGCTTTTATTTAACTTGTAATGTATATATGTATGTAATTGTGTTCGGGTCAAATCTTGCAACTGAATTTTAAAGCAGTTATCCTCCACCGATTAAGACGAAATTTTGCATACACGTTTAGTTTAGATGACAATGCATGGCTAGCTAAGTGACTTCATTCTAAATTCAATATCGCGGACGGCCCAAGATGGCGGACTAGTTATTTTATGTGCACAGCCATGATATGGGTATCAAATGAAAGGGTTTGCTGAGATGAATACAAAAAAGCTTGTTTAAAAAGTATTTTTTAATGAATAATTTATTTATAAGTTAGGTGTATTATGTTTAAATAAAATACCGCCAGAAGCGGTCGATATGGCTATGCTTGGGTTAGGTTTATGTCCAGCAGTGGACGTCTTCATATTTACATTACTGTGATGCGTTGCGTCATATTTCTCTGACGCTGATATGACGTAGGCCCCAATAGACTCGTTCGATTAGTTTTCTCAGCGACACAACACGACGCAACACAATAATGTGCTTGTAGCTTCAAGAAAACCTATGGATAAAAAACCAGCCAAGTGCGAGTTGGACTCGCACATCGAGGGTTCTGTACAAACCTCAGCTTAAAGATATCAATTTAATACCTCTACGCGTTCATGAGGAAAGGGGTAGTAAGTTTAAAATTATTAAAAATATTTTTATTATATGATGTAACTAAATATTTACGGTTTTCGCAATTTTACCTTTATCTGTGCTATAAGACGTTGCTTCTTATAGCACGCTTAAGTAGAATAACTTAGCGCTACGGAAAACTACGCAGAATGACGTAGCACGCCAACTTCACTAAGTAACACCCAAATACCATCTCCAAGACAGTTCGGAAGTTCGCCCTACCCTCAGTAGTTCGGTAACCGATACTCACGATATTACATCAACTTGTCACAACATAACGCCACCGTGACATTTCTGCGACACTGCGACACCATTACACGGCCCTTTTGTATGCGTAATTAATTCCTACAATGTTCCTCCTTTGACCACTAATATAGAATAGAAAACAACGGATTTCAGACTTTAGACTTGTCAAGATAGAGTCTAAAATATATCTGGGTGTGTTGTCACTGAATCGCGAAGGGCCTATTATTTACGAAACTCAAGTTTCGCATGAGTTACGGTCTTTAGTGAGCCTTTCGGGTTGTCGTTTTGACAAATTTATATGTGACAGTTTAGATGAAGCCTTTAAATAAACGCAAGTCGGAGTTAAAATATCGTAGGGATTTCCTTGAGCTAAGAAGCTATTTGCATGTGAAAGTATTTTTTTATTTCTCGTAGGAGGATTTCTTGGATAGGCCACACAAGTTTTTCTGTATTGCGGGGGCGTGGAATCAGCAATATGTGATAACTCAGAAGTCTGGGTTTTGGTATGCTCGTTGTCATACAGGGTGATTTTTATATCAATAGAGGTTTGGTTTGTTTGTTGTCATACTGGGTGATTTTTAAATTAATCGCATTTTTTCTGGTGATAAAAAACATGATTTTAACCAGCTTTTATTATGTAATCAACACTCAAATCGCGACAAAATCTTTTCTCAAGATTTTGTCAAGTTTGCCGAACATATTTTGTATTGAACAGTACTTCTTATTTTCAGAGTTGATTCCATACTCAGAGAGATTCATATTCTTGAGTACTCTTACCCCCTTGAAGATTAATACTTAATTCTAAATAAATTTAATTCAATTTAGACAGTTCAAATGCGAATAGAGAGATTGTACTAGTTTTGATGAAAAAATAATGGCAGTTTTGCCAGTAGGAACCATCAAATAATGAAATTGCTACGGCCAAACATGACATACTTGAAAATCCTTCTTTTCAAATTGTACAAATATTGGCATAGCGAATTAAAGTAGCCAGCTCTTCGTCCAATATTTGTTCCCAACGTTGTTACTAGAGAACACGAGCTTGACCCTTTTTTCTGATCCCGGGGTCTTGCCGAGTAATCCCGGGATTTATATAACATTGATTGGAAATTATATTTGATAATACGGTGTGCTGGATGCGAGACGCACGGGATCGGTCAATGTCCAGCAGTGGACGTCTTTCGATTGAAATGATGATGATGAATACAATACCCGTGGATGGCTCGATGTATGATTGTCGAGATGTATGAACGGGGATATGCACGATCTAGTGGAGTATGTCAGTCACAGCAATGTAGCAATGTAGGCGGGGCGTCAGTTAGCTTTTGTTTACTTGGAGAGAGTAGATTATTCTTAGATATAGGAATAAATCATAACTCTCATTCTCTTACTTTCTTGTAGCATAGGTAGTAGTAACTAGGGCTAACAAATCGTCAATCTGCTGAACCTTTGCCCAATTATGTGGGGTCAGTTTCCAGTCTAACCGGATTCAGCGTAGTCGCTCCATGTAAAACACTGTTTTACATGGAGCGACTGCCTATCTGACCTCCACAACCCAGTTACTGGGTAACACGGTACCCCTTGGCAAGACTGGTGTCAGATCTCAAGCTTCTGACTACCCGTGACGACTGTCAAAGATCTTCAAATGACAGCCGGGACCAACGGCTTAACGTGCTTTCCGAGGCACGGAGGAATCTCGGTATGTTGAAATGGTCACCCATCCACGAACCGACCTCTTCAAGCGTTGCTTAACCTTGAAGATCAAACCGTGTGGCTGTTTAGCCACGAGCTCCTCTCATTCTTCTAATTATTGAAAAAAAATCTACAGTGAAGCACTATTAAAAGGACCAAATAGGATTGCCGGACCACAGGATTCCGAATCCCGTGATTTTGAATGGTTGGGATGGTTTGTATGCTCTAGCAGTAACCTATATCCCTTATTGATATTAAAGGAACACTCGGACGTGGGTAGAAAATACACATCTCATGCTAACTACGTCTGGCAATCTGATTAAAAATTTGGTAAATATAGATCAAGAAATATCCTTTTATTCCAATGATTAGTTTATCTTTGGTCAAGAATAGGTAAGGGTATATTTTTGTTACATTTGTTCTGTAAAAGAAAGAAAGGATTTTATTTGTGACTCGCACAGGAGACACTTGAGAATATTACAGGTAGACTCAGTTGTGGCAGACTAAAGAGAAGATGGTGGGATGCCTTTGATGAATTCCTTGAGAATTGCTGAGAAAAAGCTCTATAGGTATCGAGAAAAATGGAAGGAATGAGGGGAAAACCTTAACCCAGATTGGGATAGTTCAGGCTAGTAAAAAAATCTGACTAATAATGCCTGACTGGCAGTGTTGACGTGGCGTAAACAGTGGGCCTTATCAGAATATCAATGCAGCGTTATTTCATTTTTGGATATCGTTGAATTTTTTGATTTTGCTTGTTTCTCGAGTCTCCTGCGGGTCAAAAATAAATATTTTTTCTTTCTTTTCTTTCCTGACTGTAACGTACTCATACATTCCTAAAAACATTTCCACCTTTAAAAACCCCGCCTACATGAGAACGCGCTACGTCCACTGAGTAACACAAACAGTCGCTCAGCGGAACGTGCCGTCCGCCCACTCGGTCCGCCATCAATCCGAAGACTTAATTCATCAAATGTTCGGCTCTAGGCTCCGGACAGGGTGAGGAACTAGCGCGGGAGCTGAGGTGGGGGCGAGTAGTAGATTTCTACTTTTTAGCTTTTGGCTACGCGTAGATCGGAAAACGATATCGTAGGTTTTTTTCAACTGGAAAAGAAGGACTAACCAGATACAGCTAAGTACCAGCATTTTTTGGAGTGACTGCCTTTTTTTTTTATTCTGGGATGGCAAATCCTCATAGGATGTTCTCCGCCCTGGGTGGGGCGGTGGGGTCTGTCAAACTCGTACTGACTACAAACCACCCCGGTGTTCTGTCTCACACTACGCTGGGGGACGCAGGAACAACGAATCTTCCGCAACCCCCGGTTAGTGCCGGCTCTGCGGGCCGCGACCACGGGTTGGGGGGGGATTGAGGTGTTTGACTCACCACGCGACTCCTTAGATGGGTGCGCGTGGAACACTACGCGCCGACACCTCGGGTCCTGATGTGTGGGGGGCGACGGACGTGTAGGGTGACTGTCTATCTGAACTCTACAACCCATAACATGGTGACATGACACCCCTTGGCAAAACTGGTGACTGGTCTTCTGACAATCGTAAGGACTGTCAATTATCTAAGAAATCTCCGTATTAAATGGATAGTCATCCGTCCAAGGATCGAAAAGCGTTCCTTCGACGTTGCAGTTGTTACTTTGCCACGAGCTATCAAACTCATGCAACTGCCGGCGCCGTTTGCGTCTATACTGAAGTGACTGTAACAGGTGCCTTGACGGTGAAGCTTGCGAGCGATCGTCTATTGTTTTATACTGAAACAACCCGTTTAGCCTTTACTGCCCGCTATAACAACTCGCGATGCACTGTGGCAACCCAATCGCGCCCGCTCCCGCCCTAGTTACCGCGCGGTCGCTCTGGACAAGACCCAAGGCATTTGTCAACATAAACTGTTTGTACAAGGAATTGTATTGAGTCTACATTACTCGCTATGTTCGGGCAATATGAGTTGTCCGTTATTTTTTGTGTAGCAATGGGGCAATGTATTGGAAACTGTGTTCGTGTTGATGTTAGTATGATTTGAAAGGTTTATGAATGATTCAAGTACGGCCTATTTATGTAAGGAATTGTAGTTTGTTATCATAATATCTGAAGTATTTGATTGGCCTTGTTTGGAACCGTACCTTCACTAGGATGAGTCAGCATATAAATCAAAAGAATTGAAGTTCAATAACAGAAACCTGATATCGAAATGATATTTGGATACCATTATTTTGGCCTCTTCCATCACCAATCGGAAAGTTTTAAGTTTATTGCCAAGAAACGTGCACAAAATCCACATTTCGGACTGTTCACAAAAAATGCCAGATTAAAAAGTCTAAGCACGATTATTACACGATATTCCTGACCCATCAATCGAACCCAAACATCATGTTCGGCAATAGCGCTTGTAACCACTATACCAGTGACTACAATGAATGTAATAGGGATGTTTAGAATCATGATAATTCTATTTAGTCCATCAGTGAGAATATCAAATAATATTGGACCCGTATTTTTTGCTTTATCAAATAAATAAAAACTGACAAAGATAAAGCGCATCAAAGTACAGGAGTGGGGGCTTGCGACGTCACTTTGTCAGTATAAAGTGTAGCACACCGTGACGTCACACGAAATTTCAACGCACTGTACCGTCGTAATTTTTTGTTCACGTGACAAAAGAAAAAATACGTGTTCAATATTTTTAGCTTATCTAACTGACGGACTAAATAGATATTTTTAGTCAATTAACTTATTAAAATCTTTACTTTATGCTAGATCAGTACTTCTAAAAACATTACAACATTACCACAGCACAAGCATACACCAAGACCTTTAAATCCTACATTACACGCCTCCAACACCTAGCTTGCAGCTTATTCTAAGCCGGAACTAACAGCAAGTGCAGGTCATAAGTCGACTTAATTCATCAAATGCACGACACACGCTATTTGTCAACGATTCCTCTGGCCTGGGCCATTTGTAGGCGCTGTGACAGGGGAGCTAATCGTAAGAGGCGGTTGTAGGCGCAGTACATTGCTTTTTGGAAAAATCGATGAGCGATTGGGTTTTGATTATTTATTCATCTTTTATTATTCTTTGCCTTTCGTGTAGGCACGGCCTACGACTATTAGTTAAGCTTACAACGGTGATTAACAGGTGAACAGTCACCATCAAGGCTGGTAGTGGAATCCTATGGAATAAAAAGGAGAAATTGAAACAAGAACAAGGAATACCAAAGTAGGCTTTCTTCCTCTTTTCAATTGGTAGTCTCGGGACGACAGTCTTGATATCATGTTAAAGATAAGGTATATAACATAACAATGTAAATTAAACATGAATGTAATTCTTTACACCGACAACGATAAGCATTAAGATTCACTGACTTATTGCTGCACATTCTCACACCCAAACAATACCTTTGAAATTAAACCAGCAATGTACTTCACCCTGAACAATAACCTCACATTTCGCTCTTAGTCCAAGCACAGAATAAATAATAGTACAGTCCAAGTTCTATGCATTTTCGAAATGCGATGTCGACACGATGCCGGCATTTTGATGCATGACTAGTGTGTTATGGTCACCGCTCGGCAGTGAAACTTGAGCCCAGTCAATAGCCCATTCGTATGTGAATGGATGTAGATATCACTATATGCAAGGGGATATATTGCTTTATACATCATCCAGAGATGCGGCCTAATACATTCGGTTCAAACATTTGGGAATAGAACCAGCAATGAATTTTGAACAAAGCTATGTAGAAGTGTATGTAGTCGGTGAGGGTACAAGTTTTACTGTGCCCGTCGTTGAAATGTTGGACCGTGGGCGTCCTAATATATGTCTTGTGGTGTTGGTGTTATTTCCAAAGGCGCCAGAGTACAAGTAAATGGAGAGATTTGTGATATGGACATGTTCAATGGAATCTAAGGTAAGGATATCTATGGCCTATTCGGATAGGTATCTCACATAACAATTGAATTGCAGGACGAAACGGTTAGAATAACTACGCGATCAATGAGAGTAGGGTTGACTTCGGCATATTGTATATGTAACTTTGAGTTAGAATAATTGTATTGCGATCAGTAAAATTTTAAAAGATTACCACGATTGTGTAAGAGAAGAATCAAACTACGAATAATTAAGATGAATTGATGAAAGGTGACAAGAACAAGAATAAAGTAAACACTGAGATGATTGCTGATTGCAGAAAGATAAACAGATTTTACCAAAACACAGAACCACAAAACAGTAAATAATTAATCTACTGTTCTAACAGCAACACCATTCGCTTTAGACTAAACTGTTCAATTCCCCACACAGTTTCCTATAGCACCCACTCCTTTGTACGTTACCAATTAAACTGTCTGGGCAAGTACATGGCAATGGCATAGTAATTCTCCCTTCAATGTCTATGGTCGTCTATGTGTATTTTGGCTGGCCAAAGGCGACGGCTTGTTGACGAACGTACGGAGACGTAGCAAGGGTTAATTCAGGCGTTCTTAGGCATATAGGTGCTTTAGATTACGGGAATTTAGACTACGTGTTGTAAATAACATGATCTGTCAAAATGACATATAATTTGTGTTGTCTGGATGCTTTTGTATTTAGAAGAAATATGGCAATTTAAACCATTGTAAGTATTAGGTATTAATAGGTGAAAGCATTTTGAAAATTTTCACACTCCACTGAATATTACCGCTGCTTTCGCTTTTAAAATATATCTTTTTTATTATTCATCTAACAGATGTCACTACCCACTCAGACACAATTCAACAGTCAGACATCTCACTACAATCTTTAAACTCAGAAATTTGGCACTAAGACAACTTTTAGGATTAAACATCTCCATCCCTTTATATACCTCGATTTCTGACAGGTGCTTCTATATATAACTTGATATTAAACACACTAGCTTCATTCAAACAACCTTGTGTGTCTTGGCTAACCACTATCTTTGCTATGTTGACTTTTGGTGCTTAAGCGATCTTTGGGACATGCTTAAGTGCTTTAGTTTTATGGTGATGGACGAACGTCTGTCTTCGTTAAAGCGTCAGTTACGCTTGATTGGTGTGGGTTAATTTTATCCTGGTGTCTGGTCATTGAGTGAATTGTAGCTAGCTCTTACAATGTGTCTAGACTCTAGAGTTCTGCAATTAATGATAATGTTATAAATAAATTCGATAGTTAAGCTACACTTAGATGGATGAAAAGAGATTGCATGTAGCAGAGATGAGAACGTTGAGATGGAAGTGCGGAGTGACAAGAATGGATAAAGTGAGAAATGAGTATATTAGAGGAAGTTCGAACGTGGCGCCAGTGACAGATAAGTTGAAAGAAAACCGTTTGTCCTGGTATGGTCATGTGATGAGGAGGGATGAAACGCATGTTACTAAAAGAGTTACCTATGAATATAAATGTGGATGGATGGAGAGGGAGGGGACGGCCTAAGAAAATATGGATGAACAGTGTGAGGAGTGATATGAAAGAAAAGGGAGTCAGTGATGGCGTGACGGGGAACAGGACGGTATGGAAGAAGAAAACGTGTTTCGCCGACGCCAAGTAATATGGGACAAGGGCATGAAGATTATGATGAGTTAAGCTACACTTACGACCTGCATTATAAAAGTCGCTGCAAGTATAATCCTATGGCTATAGATAATAAGTCATTGCAAAAAATTCTAATTGTAGGTGATGAAATATCAAGTGATCAATCCTATATCTTGAAATTTCGTCTCTCCTTCGCTGATAGGATAGCATAATGTCTTCGCCCTCTAGTTTTGATAAAGTGTACTCGTAAAATAACAAAACCTTCTTCTGTATATTTATTACAGATGACTCAAATACACCTACTCAATGTAACATTATCTTGCTTCATTGTTTCTTTGGCAGATGATTCATACAATTTCTCCTGTATCCGTACCCATCTTATAAAAACAGTAACTCAATACTCCGAGTCTCCATTGAATAGATCAAGCCCAATAATTCCTCGATACAAAATCTGGAGTATTGTTGCAGGTTTGCTCTATACTACATATTAGTAAGTATGAGGTCGTGACCGCTGCCCGTATACTCTAATCTGATTAACGGAGGGCACTTCCCTCCCGGACTATTGACTATATTGTTATGATGTGAGGTTTCATTAGGCTACTATTGAAGATATTGTGAGCCCTGTGCTTCATTTATGCGCTCTGAATAGAAAGTGCTTTGTGATATTTTGATCGGGGTTTTGGTTTTCTCATAGGCCTCGTTTAGGATTTCGGTTTTTTTTAATAATATGGAGATTTTTAATAATTTAAATATTTTATGAATGTGTCTATATCGGTTTCGACTGACTTAAAATGGAAATCATCTAAAATAATCGCAAAATTCGTTATTTTATTGATCTGAACTCCAACCTCATAAACTAGGGCCATTTTTTTAACCGACTTACCAAAAAGGAGGAGGTTCTATGTTGGACATAATGTATTTTTTATTTTTTTTCACCTTTGTCTCCGTCAATTGTGGACCGATTTTGAATATTCTTTTTTCGTTTGAAAGAGTATGTTACGATATTGGTCCCATTTTAATTTGGTGAAGATCTGATGAAGAATTTCGGAGATATACAACATAACTCTTCAATAAATAACGGCAAATCTCTCGGGATTGCTGCAATCGCATGTCTGTTTATTGTTTATACCATTTCATAACATCAGATCACGCCAATACGCTCTAAAGGGGTACGCAGATGTGTGCAGTTCACCTTGGTACACTCTCATTTCACCGGTTACCTATGTTCTGTTTCATGATATTCGGGTAATCTATTCTGGCATTATAGGTACCTAGGAAGGTACAAGTAAAAACAGAAAAATAAAAAAACGTTTTTGCAAAAAAATACTACCGAATTCCAAATAAGAAAACTACAAAGTGAAAAATAACTTTACTTTCGGAAGTGCAAAAAATGGTACCTACCAAAGACACCGACTTCCAAAAGTAAAGTTATTTTTCACTTTGTAGTTTTCTTATTTGGAAGTCGGTAGTTTTTTTTTGCAAAAAAGATTTTTCGACAGGTGTATTAATATTGGTTTTGATATTTACGTTTTCGATTGTTTTCATATCAATATATAAAATTTTATAAATTGACAAAATATCGCTGTATTGAATGAAAAAATTCACAATCTTATGACTCGTATTCATGGTAAACAAATATTATTTGTCTCGTATGTGTTACTAGCGAAATCTATATATATAAAATGCTTTGTCCTGAATGACTGACTGACGGATCAACGCACAGCCCAAACCGCTGAACGTAGAGACCTGAAACTTGAAAGGTGTATTCTTTGTATGATGTAGGCATCCGATAAGAAAGGATTTTTCGAAATTCTACCCCTAAGGGGGTTAAAAAGGGGGGCAAAGTTTGTATGAAAAATCTAATTCCTTCGGCTAATATTTTTGAAACTTGGCGCAAATAGTATTCTAAGTACATGATAAAGATTGACATTATTAGTTTTTTGAAACTACCCCCTCAAGCCTCAACATGCAAACCCGTTGCGAATCTAGCAAACGACCCAAGAGCTAGATTGACCCGACACTATACCGAAGATATCCCGGACGTTAGCCTGTACGAGATTAGGATGGCTCTGAAACAGCTTAAAAACAACAAGGCGCCGGGTGACGACGGAATCACGGCTGAACTCCTGAAGGCGGGTGGGAAACCGGTCCTTAAGGCCCTTCAGAAGCTGTTTGGTTCCGTCATACTCGAGGGAAAAACGCCACAGGCATGGTGCAGGGGTGTGGTGGTACTCTTCTTCAAAAAGGGCGACAATGCCCGGCTGAAGAACTATAGGCCCATCTCACTTCTCAGCCATGTCTACAAGTTGTTTTCAAGAGTCATCATGAATCGTCTCGCGCGCAGGTTTGACGATTTCCAGCCTCCCGAACAAGCCGGATTCCGAAAAGGCTTTAGCACCGTAGACCACATACATACGCTGCGGCAGGTTATACAGAAGACCGAAGAGTACAACCTGCCTCTCTGTTTAGCGTTTGTGGACTACGAGAAAGCCTTCGATTCGATCGAGACTTGGGCTGTACTGCAGTCTCTCCAACGGTGCCAGATCGACTACCGGTACATTGAGGTGTTGAAGTGTTTGTACAAAAACGCCACCATGTCAGTCCGTCTTCAGGATCAGACCTCGAAACCAATTCTTCTCCAGCGTGGCGTGAGACAGGGAGACGTCATTTCTCCGAAACTGTTCACTGCTGCGCTGGAGGATGTATTCAAGGTTCTGGACTGGAAGGGCCTAGGCATCAACGTTAATGGCGAGTACATCACTCACCTTCGGTTTGCCGACGACATAGTGGTCATGGCTGAGACCATGGAGAGCCTCAGTACAATGCTCGATGACCTCAGTAGAGCTTCCGAAAGAGTGGGTCTGAAAATGAATATGGACAAAACCAAGGTGATGTTGAATGCCCATGTTAAACCCACTCCTATTAAGGTTGGAGACTCTACACTCGAAGTTGTGGACGACTATGTCTACCTGGGACAAACGATCCAGTTGGGTAGGGCCAACTTCGAGAAAGAGGTCAACCGTCGAATCCGACTCGGCTGGGCAGCGTTCGGGAAGTTGCGCGGTGTCTTCTCGTCCAACTTACCACAGTGTCTCAAGACGAAAGTCTATGACCAGTGTGTGTTGCCAGTGATGACATATGGCTCTGAGACGTGGTCGCTTACAATGGGCCTCATCAGGAAGCTTACAGTCACTCAAAGGGCAATGGAGAGGGCTATGCTCGGAGTTTCCTTGCGTGATCGAATCAAAAATGTAGAGATCCGTAAGAGAACCAGGGTTACTGACATAGCCCGAAGGATTGCCAAACTTAAGTGGCAGTGGGCAGGGCACATTGCACGCAGAACGGATGGCCGATGGGGCAGAAAGGTTCTGGAGTGGCGACCGCGAACCGGAAGACGTTGCGTTGGAAGGCCTCCCACCAGGTGGACCGATGACCTGGTGAAGGTTGCGGGGATCCGCTGGTTGCGGGACGCACGGGACCGGTCAATGTGGCGACGCTTGGGGGAGGCCTATGTCCAGCAGTGGACGTCTTTCGGCTGATATGATGATGATGATGATGACCCCCTCAAGTCGATTTAGAGGGTGTTGAAATTTGTATGGCAGAATCTTATTTCATGGGTAACTAAACTTGAAACATTACACGAATACTAAAATAAATAAATAATAAAGGTTGTTATTATTAGTTTTTCGAAACTACCCCCAAAAGACGATTTAGGGGGTGTTAAAGTTTTTTTGAAAAATCTTATTATTAGGTTAATAAACTTGAAACTTGGCATAAATACCCAACTAAGTAAACAACAAAAGGTTGCAATTATTAATTTTTCAAAAATACCCCCAAAAGTCGATTATTTTTTTTGAAGAATCTTACTTCTTAGGTTAATAAACTTGAAACTTGACACAGATATCAACCTAAGTAAACAATAAAGGTTGTCATTATAAGTTTTTCGAATCTACCCCCAAAATTTGATTTAGGGGGTGTCAAAGTTTTTTTGAAGATTCTTATTTATATCTATCTAAAAGCGAAAGGTCACTCATTCACCTATCACGAAATATCGAAAACTGCTTGACGTATAAAGATGAAATTTGGCAGGGAGGTAGTTTATAGTTAGTAGACGTCCGCTAAGAACGGCTTTTACGACAGGGCCGGATTTAGGGGGTCTAAGGGCTATCGCAAGTTAGTATGAAAGTCCTTAATTTTTTGAGCTACTAACTTAAAATATAGGCAGGGATGTAGTTTATAGATAGTAGACGTCCACTAAGAACGGATTTTGCGACAGGGACGGATTTAGAGGGTCTAAGGGCTCTCGAAGTTTGTATGAATGCCCTTCATTTTTTGAGCTACTAATTTAAAATTTGGCAGGGAGGTAGTTTATAGTTAGTAGACTACGCTATGAATGGATTTTGCGACAGAGCCGGTTTTAGGGGGTCTAAGGGCTGTCGCAAGTTAGTATGAAAGTCCTTCATTTTTTGAGCTACTAACTTAAAATATGGGCAGGGATGAAGTTAATAGATATTAGACGTCCACTAAGAACGGATTTTGCGACAGAGCCGGATTTAGGGGGTCTAAGGGCTCTCGCAAGTTTATATGAAAAGCCTTAATTTTTTGAACTACAAACTTAAAAGGCAGGAAGGTAGTTTATAGTTAGTAGACGACGCTCAGAACGGATTTTGCAACAGGGCCGGATTTATGCGGTCTCTCGCAAGTTTATATGAAAGTCCTTCATTTTTTGAGTTACTAACTTAAAATTTGCCAGGGAGGTAGATTATAGTTAGTAGACGTCTGCTAAGAACGGATTTTTCGACAGGGCGGACTTCGGGGATCTAAGGGCTCGCGCAAGTTTATATGAAAGTGCTCCATTTTATTAACTACAATCTTGAAATTTGGCATGGAGATAGTTCATAGTTAAAAAACGACCGCTAAGAACGGATTTTGCGACAGGGCTGGGTTTAGGGGTCTAAGGGCTCTCGCAAGTTTGCATGAAAGTCCTTCATTTTTTGTGCTACAAACTTGAAATTTGTCATGGAAGTAGTTTATAGTTAATTAGTTAGTAGATGTCAGCTAAGAACGGATTTTGCGACAGGGCCGGATAAAGGAGGTCAAAGGTCTCTCGAAAGTTTATATGAAAGTGCTTCATTTTTTTAACTACAATCTTGAAATTTGGCATGGTGGTAGTTCATAGTTAGTAAACGTCCGCTAAAAACGGATTTCGCGACAGGGTCGGATTTAGGGGTCTAAGTACTTGCGCAAATTTGTATGAAAGTCCTTCATTTTTTGTGCTACAAACTTGAAATTTGTCATGAAAGTAGTTTATAGTTAGTAGATGTCAGCTAAGAACGGATTTTGCGACAGGGCCGGATAAAGGAGGTCTAACGGCTCTCGCAAGTTTATATGAAAGTGCTTAATTTTTTTTAACTACTATCTTGAAATTTGGCATGGGGGTAGTTCATAGTTAGTAAACGTCCACTAAGAACGGATTTTGCGACAGGGCCGGATTAAGGCGGTTTAAGGGCTCTCGCATGTTTGTATGAAAGTCCGGATGTCTTTTTGTACTACTGTCCTGAAATTTAACAAGTCTAGAGTTTGAGTAGGAGGCATAAACTAAGAAATAATTTTGTGTTACTCTATATTTTATTTCCTAATTCGTGCTTTAAAAAATTATGCTTAGTGTGATAGGCATTTTCTGTTAACTGAAATATAAAAATAGTTTGCGTTAAACATCATTAAATTTTATATCTTCTTAACCACGCGGACGAAGTCGCGGGCAACAGCTAGTATTACATATACACGACTACACTGTCAACATATATGTACATATGTCGTTGCTCCATTTGCATCCTAGATTTGCATGATTCTCTAGAGCGCTAATAACACCCGGTGCTCATTAATTTGACTGCCAATTGAGATAATTATTGTCTTACGTATCCCATAGGACATGTACATGTAATTAGTAATTATAAAACTATTGTTACAGTGATTGGGAGGGAAATAACTAGTGTTTATGCTCTTAGCTTTGTTTTGGTTTAGTATCTTTGGTCAGTGAATAAGTCTTTCCTATTTTTCTGCCTAGCATGCAAAACCACCTGCACTTGCCATGACTAAACTTTTTAGTTATTTATTTTTCGAATTAGGTACAATTTAAATTTTTTGAAATCACCTCTTGAAACCTTCTATTTTGCTACCGCCGCCACAATATGGCGCCCAAAATCCGCATTTTTTCTATTTTCCAATTTTAATGTAGCCAGTGACACTCGTAGGGTTAAGACGAATCGATTGACGTAAGAACCATCAAAATCGGCCCACGCGTTTGGTCTCTAGAACGCCACATAGGAACAAACATACATAGATATATACATAGACTGATAAAAACATTACCCTCCTTCGGCAGTTGGGTAAAAAAACTTTTTGACAAAAAAAGTCAAACCGACTTCCAAAACAAAACGTGGGTGTTGAAAAACGGAAAACAATAGGTACCAAAGACACCTACTTCGGCAAAAAAAAAGTTATATTTCGAAGCAAATGATTACATTTTTGATGAAAATACCAAAATCGCTATATGTATGCCAGGATCCCATCATCAGATTCGGACCTGATGACCGTAGGACCACCTGGCAAGTATATTCTTTCAACAAAAAGAAGATTTTTCCAAATCGGTCCAGGCCTTTGAGTAATCGGGGAAGATACATAAAAAAATATTCAGACGAATTGAGAATCTCTTTCTTATTTTGGAATCGGTTAAAGACAAAGCCAATGGATATTCAGGCGATGAGGCGACTTAACTAGTCGGACAACTTTCGCATCAGCTCAATATGAAAAGAAAGATGAAACACTACCTTTATTTATGTTTTTGTAACGTCAACTATATCCTTATTAATTTCAAGTTTACTTTCGTCAATGTGGTAGGTTTAACCGTGTTAATTTTGACTAGGATTTGTAGATATAGTATATATATACTATATATATATACTATATAGACCATAAGCCCTTAGAGTAAGATTATTTTGAGTGTGTGTAAGGGACAGATGTATATGACTTGTATACATCTGTCACTTACGCACACTTAAAATAACCTTACTCTAAGGGCTTATGGTCACCCCCCTGAATTGTTATATCATCATTACCAAACAGCAATCATCTTCCATCGCAAAACAAAACACAAGATAGGCCAGTTTCCCAGAGTCGTCACAATTAATCAATTGTTTAACAGGATACGTTCATTACGGCCGGGACCACCTACAGAACACGCTTATAAGGATGTGAACTGATAACCAGCTTATTTTGATATTTACCAAATAACTGGAGGTGGGCGGTCATTCTTATGACCCGGTTATGGTCTTGGGAACTTATATTCGGTTAAGCAAGAGATATGGGCTGTCTAGATGTAGCTATAAATGTCAGATTAGATTTAAAGACATCTGTTTGAGTTTGCAAATGATGTAAGTACTAGATAAAGGTACCTTTGTGTCTCAGTGTAATGGGCTATAAAACATTTTGATTGCATTTTTATGCCTGTTAATGTCAGGATTCTCAAATGACTCATCTCTTAGCCTTTACTTTGTCTTTGTAACTACATAGATATTTTCTTTCTGCAGTAAAAAGACGCCAAACTAAAACGTCTTTGATAGTTATTAAGCAGCATTATATTTTTTGAAACACGGCCGGCAAGTCCAATTGAACATAACTTTGGATAGTACATAATTTTGGAGTGGTCGATTCGCTCACCAATAAATTAACTTCGTGCGAATCGCCACAGAAAAAATAATATTATTAAAAAGGGTCGATTCGCACATTTCGGGTGAGTTAAATTCGTGCGAATCGTCCAATAACCCGTATTTATTTATTAAAAGAGTAAAATTTTGCGAAATTGGGTTTTGTAGACCCGTCTATTACCTAGTGTGAGTGCGGTGCCCCTTCGTAGAACATGACACACATGCTGGAGTGTCCCTACTGCCCATACACCTTCACTTTGGAACATGTTATTCTTGCCACTGACGCCGCAATTGGCGTGGCCACCTACTGGGCCCAAAATATTTAAAGAGTTTACCGTCGATTCGAGAAGAAGAAGTGCTTATCCATACTAATATTATAAATGCGAAAGTAACTGTGTCTGTCTGTCTGTTACCTTCTCACGTATACATATATATATACAGACTTCAAAATTTTAATGCATTTTATTCTTTCAATTCAACCACAATTCTATATGAGATACCAACCCGTAGCGTTAGAAGGGCTTCTACTAGGTGGACCGATGACCTGGTTAAGTTTGCGGGAATGCGCTGGATGTTATACGCACGGGATCGGTCAATGTGGCGACGCCTGGGGGAGCACTGCTAGACAGTGGACGGCTTTCGGCTGAAATTATGATGATGAAGATGATACCAACCCAATTTTAAATCTATACCTTACCTACAAAATCCTCTTCTTAATCTATACTATAATCTATACTAATATTATAAAGAGGAAAGATTTTTTTGTTGTTTGTTTGTACCGAATTGGCTCCGAAACTACAGGACCGATTTAAAAAATTCTTTCACCAATTGAAAGCTACATTATTCCTGAGTAACATAGGCTGTGCCGTGGTCCACGGGAGCGAAGCCGCGAGTAACAGCTAGTCTATACTTATAATATTATAAAGAGGAAAGATTTTTTTGATGTTTGTTTGTTTGTACCGAATAGGCTGCGAAACTACTGGACCGATTAAAAAAAATACTTCACCAATAGAAAGCTACATTATTCCTGAGTGATATAAGATATTTTTACAAGCTGGTGGACGGACCAAGATGATGGACTATAATGTGATTTTTAATTTCGTAGACTAAACTGACATTTGGGGGATTGTGATTGCCTGACTATCCTGAGTGATCGAAAATCGAAGTAGATCGAAAATGGAACGATTTCACCCAAAAAAAAAATACATTTGTTAAGAAACTAGCGGCCCTTATTTAGTTTCTATTCATGTATGTCAGACTTCATTTTATCGATCGCATTTATTTTATTGTTGATTTCATATTTAACACAAATAAATTTATGTACTATTCAAATTATTTATTTGTAAAAACATATGTACAGTGTAATAAGTTCTAATTCTAATGTCAGGATCGCTATGTTTAACCTAATAGGCATACAAATACCAATAAACACTAAAATATAAACTGAATACTGTTACATTAAAATATATTCATAAAATATTTATTTACACCAATTAGTAAAATTAAATTGAGGAGTCACGTCACATCGATTCGATGAATCACTTATGATTGAGCCTTATTTATCTACAACACTGTGCTCCGCGCTTGCAACATTTAAAAAAAATAACGTCATTGGCAGCTGTCAGTTTAGTCTACGAAATTAAAAATCACAGTATAGTTATTTTATGTGCACTGCCATGCTATGAGTATCAATTGAAAGGGTTTGTAGAGAAGAATACGAAAAAAGCTTGTTTTTAGGGTTCCGTACCCAAAGGGTAAAAACGGGACCCTATTACTGAGACTTCGCGGTCCGTCTGTCTGTCTGTCTGTCACCAGGCTGTATCTCATGAACCGTGATAGTTAGACAGTAGAAATTTTCACAGATGGTGTATTTCTGTTGCCGCTATAACAACAAATACTAAAAACAGATTAAAATAAATATTTAAGTGGGGCTCCCATACAACAAACGTGATTTTTTTGCCGTTTTTTGCGATAATGGTACGGAACCCTTCGTGCGCGAGTCCGACTCGCACTTGGCCGGTTTTTATTAAATATTTTTTTTAATGAATAAATTATTTAATCCCGAAAATGGGTCCAGTGGAGTGGTCCACTGGAGCGAAGCCGCAGGGATCAGCTAGTTTTTATAATAAAATTCCACCAACACTCATCACCCAAGCACAAGTAGTGACGAACCCCTGTAGGTCTCTTATTGGCCAATCGATAACGTCGCGGCTACAACAAACTAAATCAGTCCCCGCGTCACCCTCTGACCGTTGGCGGCGATATTTTCGGGCTAGCCCACTTAAATGCTGTTTACTTTGGACTTGTATGGATGTAAGGACTTGTATGTAAGATGTAGGGTAAAGTTGTGCGTTGGGTTGCTCTTGCTGGCTTAAGTTTATCGATTCTATTTCTTTACATATGGGTTTCTTTTTTATTCCAAGTTGCAATGCAAGGTAAATGATAATGATAAATGATTTTATTTCTGTAAGTTGGTTTGTACAAACACTTTAACATGTCGAACATATTTTTTGAAACTAGATGAGGTCGGCGTTTGCTATCTGACTACTCTGAGAACAAAGGCAGAAACAAACTCATAGGACACAGTCTCTTTTAAAGTCCAGACAAAATCTTGGTTAGATCATGTGAAGACCATATAGACTGATGTCTGAAATGGTCTTATGAGGCAAGAACCATCCAGATTGAGTGGACCTCTCCAGTCAGTGCACGCATTTGTCAATAACCGAGCAGCTCAACTCAGAATTTAAGGAGCTCAACAATTCGACGAACAATACCAAAGAAAGGACATTCGGGTAGGCCGCATAAACTACTCAAACTGCCAGACCATAATAGTAGTAGAAAAACTATCAATGATAAAAGAAATAGTTTTGTTCAAGGTACGTATAAACACATCAGTCAGGACCAAGTTGCGCCGTCGTCGTTCAGCCACGTCAAAAAATATCATCTAGATCATCCATAGCCTGAATTTGCTCACTGCTGGTCATAAAAATCTCTTTTCTCTTAAAAAATATTGTTTCGAGGAATCCGTAGGAGGCCCATACTTCAGTCACGTCTCAACAGACGTCGGTGAAGAGACTGTGAATCTATAAAATAATTAATTTAAAAACTTTATTACCAGTAAACGCGTCAAAACCATACAACGAAAAATACGAAGACATGATGTGACATTCGCCAACTCGCACTGGACCTGCGTCTACAAACCGGCATCGGAATTACCTGCAGTGTAGGTATGGTAGGTCCTACACAATCGTTTAAATTAAAAAAAAACCCAAAAACCCAACAATTCTAAAACTTTTGTATTGAATAGCAATTATTGCGCAAAAATCGCTATCGTTTTGCTCTTGCAAAAGATACGTAATAAGCCTGCCGTTCCCTTACACAGAGAGGAGTCCTGTATCCTCGTATAAGAATCGGTATAGACTGGTTATGCTAATAGGTACTTAATTGTAAAGCAATTAAGTACCTATTTGAATATAAAACTAAACCTGTAGGTTACCCGAATACACAATTTTATTTACGCAAATGACAATAAAAATATTCAAGTCCCGTTGGACCTGAGACTGCTTATAAATATTCAATTATTAAAAAAATAAACCTATTTTATATTTAAAAACAAACCCATTTTGTAGCGTAAGTACTGAGTAAATAGTTGATTTTTATCACTGAAATTACTTGAAAAGCTTTTTATTCGACATCCTCATGGGAAAGATAAAAATAGTAGCTTGTTTACTGTGTTAATAAACACATTATTTTCTCTTTATTTTATGAAACAGAATAAAGAGAAAATGGAGTTTTGTAAATATTACTGCGCAAAATAATACTGCTTTGTTTTCAATTCATACACGTCAGCAATTATTTAATTAGTATTGCTAGTGAGTATTATTTTCAACATGGACCATTATTTTCAAATCATTTTCAATGCATAATATTGTTTAACTAGCTTCTGCTCGCTTCTGCTCGTCGAAAACTATATCTTTTTCCCAAGAGATCATTATACCGAGTTTATCGTAAGTAATCTAGGTGCTTTTATTTATGCTCACATTTATTTTATTGATTTTTAGGGTTCCGTACCTATAAAGGTAAAAAAGGAACCCTTATAAGATCACTTTCTTGTCCGTCTGACCTTGTGTCACCACCGATTTTCTCAGGAACGGGTAGACCTAGCAAGATGAAATTTATACCAGATACTGAGGTCTATAGTCCCTATGAACTGTATAAAAACCATCGAGTCTACACTATATTAAAGATATAAGCAAATTTAGATTTTCGCGAAAACTTGTAAGTACCAAAATTTACCTTAATTTTCAACTTTTTTATTTTTCGGAACTTTCCCTTAAAAAGCTGAAAGACTTAATTTTTACCAAATTTCGTGATTCCAGGTAGGAAAATTAAGGTAAATTTTGGTACTTACAAGTTTTCGCGAAAATCTAAATTTGCTCATGTCTTTAAAACTTAGCCACCAATAAAAATTATACCAATATTATTATGGCGGTATAATGGATAGGTACGGGACCCTCGGTGCAGAAATTCGACTCGCAATTGACTGGTTTCTTTTTACTTTTCTTTACTGACATCATTTAAGAACTACTAACACTATCGTTGCATAATCTACTACCACTGTTCTTTTAATGTAATGTTTGTATTTCGTTTTGTGGCAATTAAATACTTTTTCTTTCTTCTTCCTTCAGGTTATAAAGTATCTGTATTAAAATTTTCAATCTATTCCGCAATTTATCCATCTTTGCGTGATTGAAACACAAATATCCAAACTTTCAAATTTATTACCTAATATTTTTTTAAAAGACCCCGAACCTGACGAAGAACCCTATAGAGATCGTTAATATTTCAATTACCTGTCATAGACACAAGAAAAATTCTTTGATCTAAGTATGTGCACTCCAAAAATACATATATGTACCTATTTAAAATACACTTTACTAAAACACCTACCTTTTTATTTATTGCCCCTATAAAAGCCGTCCAGGGCAAACAAACAAATATCCAATCGATTTATAATAATGGACATGGCAAGGGGTGCCGAAGCCATGATAATAGATAGCCACGGAACTGATTCGAACGCACAATTACCACAGAATAGTTAGATAACAGAAGGATGGTTCTATCATCATCTTCATCAATTCACTGCTAGACACCAATCTGCTTGACCTTTGGATGGCTTCCAGTCTAACTGGAAGCAGCAGGAATTTAACATGGAGCGACTACATTTCTGACCTCCGTGACATTTCTGACACAGTGGTCAGATTTCAGGGTTCACGTCTGTCAAAGATCTACAAATAATTAGTGATGACGGTAAACATGTTAAGGCTTAGCACGAATTGCGGTTGTGCAAATTCTGCAACATATGGAATTGTATGAAGCTGTACGCACTTGCGGTATAAAACTGCGCGGTCGAAAATCCGCAACAAATCTGTGTCTTGCCACAGAATCCATAGCACCGCGGCGCGCTTTAAATTCTCGCAAATATTTTGAGTTCTATGAACGAGTAGAAAGAGACAAAAATCTCGCGGAATTTTATCCGCCGTGTGCGTTAGTTACGATTCAGTACGCGGATTAAAAACCATGCGAATGAAATCGCACGCACATGAACGTCTATTTATGTGCGTGCGTTTTCGATCGTTGTCTGGAGTCGACCTTCTGTGTTTATCTATTCTGTGTTCGAAGGCACAATTACTAGGTACATGTTTATTTTGATGGGTTTTCCTTGTTGATATGGAAAAACTATAGGAAGTTGAAAAATAAATAATTTAAGTACAGTGTCATTTGTATTTCCGATGTCCCTAATAACACACTGTCAAATTCACGGGTGATTGACGGTTTTTCCTATATTTGTTTGGTTTGTTGTGTTTTTATAGATTTTGAGAAAATGGAATAGCAGTACCTGCATAATTGTTTTGATTCTTTGTCCACCTATTGTATTTTGTATGTATATTAGGCTGATTCAACTTAGCTTATTTATGTATTCCTCTACGTAAATATAGGTAATTTTATTT
Source organism: Anorthoa munda (assembly GCA_945859665.1). Lineage (NCBI taxonomy): Eukaryota > Metazoa > Arthropoda > Insecta > Lepidoptera > Noctuidae > Anorthoa > Anorthoa munda. The sequence goes on from OX243910.1 coordinate 23,792,567, forward strand.
GTAATTGTTATACCTAACAGTACCGGAACAACTAAGGGGCATTTCAATGTATGTGGCTCACAAAGGCACAATGGGGTAGCTGACAGAAATATCTATTTAGTCCGCCAGTTACATATACTAAAAATAATGACAAGCATTTTTTTCTTTTGCCACGTAAACAAAATATTACGATGATACAGTGCGTTGAAATATCATGTGACGTCACGGTGTGCTTAACTTTAAATTGACAAAGTGACGTCACAAGCCCCCACTCCTGAACTTTGATGCGCTTTATCTTTGTCAATTATTATTTATTTGATAAAGCATAAAATACGTGTCAAATATTATTTGATAATCTCACTGACGGACTAAATAGAATTATCATTTGTCTACTCATGCAACATCCCTATTGGCTTCGATTATGTCTTAGTAGCAATGACTATTAATCTAATTATTGGTCCTGGGTTCGATGCCCGGTTAGGGCAAAGGTTTTTCCATTTGGAATTGGATTTGTGCCTGGTTAATCAATGTGGTCACCACTTATTACATGGTACTTAAATATACCTTGGGATATTTAAGAGCACAGAACGCTCGAAGTACCGTTCTGTCTAACCGTTTAAATATTTTAATTTATATTTACTAAATAAATAAAAATTATGTTACAAATTTAAAAAAAAACCCGACACAAAGACCTCTAAAAAGCAAAAAATATACCTACTCGCGTCGGGGAACCGCTAAGTAAATATAATAAACTGCTCTAAACGTTGGCGGTAATATAATTTTAATTTCATGCTTTTTAAACTACGTTTATAATATACCTAGTAGTAGACACGATTCAATCGACAATCTATCGAAAAAAGTAATAATGACAAGATATTTTGCAAAAAATAAACGGCTGAACCGATTTTATTCAAACTTAGCTAAGAACACTCGACAAAGTTACCTTTCAAACAAAAAAAAACTAAATCAAAATCGGTTCATCCGTTTAGGAGCTATGATGCCACAGATAGACACATAGATATACAGCAACACACGTCAAACTTATAACACCTCTCTTTTTCCGTCGGGGGTTAAAAACAGGCATGATGTTGCGTAGTTATCTCATTTATTATTATAAATTCTATTATACTCACGTTCTTAAAAATGTTTTCGAAATCGATAAGAGATTATGAAAATTTTGATGAAAACCACGTACAACAAATATAAACCTTAAATTCTCCTAAAAACTATCCCAAACCTTAGAAAACAAAAGCCACAGTTTGCGGTCTACCCAAGAGTACTCTAAATTGTCCACACAAGGGACTTAGCAACCTCAAGAATTTTATACACTCTCATATTACGGTGTACGACGAAGATTACTGTAATAAACTTTAAGAACCACGAAAGGGTACAGTTGTATAAGTGAAATCATCACGCTTTGTCCCTGGGGTATGGACAGAGAAGTTTAGTAACTTTGTAATACACGCATGGTTGTTTTGGCTTTTTAATTTTTGTTACAGATGAAATTAAAACTTAGGTAATGGAAAGGTTTAAAAAAGGCAACGTTGCCACTGTCTGATTCTGATTGCGTTACTAGGAATAACCGATAATATTTTTCTTAAGCACACTTATCAACTCGGAAAGGGATTGTAACCGTATCGCCTTCCGCCTCGCCTTCAAACAGGCGTCAACCTTACGTTTGTACGTAACCAATGCGGATCAGCAGCTCAGGTAAGTCGACTCGGCCACGGCTAGGCGACGCGCGACGCCGCGCTTACGGCTCGCCGACCGCTGGTTGACCTGGCTCGCATCAAATCAGACGACCAGCCGTAAGCGCGGGGACGACGAGCAGTAAGCGCGGGAACTGAGAGTTGACCACGCACCGCACCGCGGTTCTTGAGGGTCCCGAGGCGAGGCATTTACGTTACGATTCCGATTATTCTGCGTTGCAGTAGGGAGTTTTATACAAAGAATACTGCACGGCTCGAGTTGTTACGGTGACACACTTACGTGTAATGGCGTGGCGTGGCTGCCAGGCAGGCGGGTTCGAACCCACGACCTACGAAACGTAAGTCGGGGCCACCACAGCTCTCCGTGGCTCACCGCTCGCGCTGCCGATAGTGGTAATAAATAAGCATAATCATCCCATTATACCCAACTATGCTAATAAGTACATAACCATTATCAAGAATTCCCATACCCAGGTATTTATGTAAATACATTTCTCAGAGAATTGCCCGGTAACACTCCATGCAGCAGTCATAACTGGGTTAATTATAAACTTCAGTTAAAAATATTAGCCTGTTTAGCATGCGACGTTAATGTACTGGCATAGTAACCTAACTGAATATATTGACCTTCGACTGTAAATAATTTATATTGATTAGTATGTAATTAATAATGATTTGGTGTCAACTATAATCAAGTATTGGGTACGTACGAAATATATGGAAATGTAAGTCTTGTCAGTAGGTGTACTTTATGTATATGTTATGGACCAAGTGATTAATACGGCATTATTCAAAATGCCCGATCAATTTGAAAAATGCCCAATATTACTATTATTGATAAAAACTATTGAAATAATCAAATTGACCGGGCTTTCTGAATAATGCCCTTTACTTATTGGGCCGGGTAATAAAATTATGTGTTTTTTTATTTATTTTTTAAGGTAAAAGACGAAGGAGATGACCGGAGTTGAGTTCGCTCGCTTTGCTAGCTCTATTCAGCTCCCGTCATCTCCTTCGTACCTAACCTATCCGTGTCGGGGTGCCCTAAGCGCCTAAGCTCGCTTCGCTCGCTCATGGACTAATTCATTGACCATAGTTATTAAATTACCCAACCGTTATGTAGCAATATTCATAATGACCAGACAACGTGTTAAATATAGAAGTTAGAATCAGTATTCATTACATTGCCCGATTTGGCTTGACTTGACTAAGAATTCCCGGGCATTATTCATAGTGCCCTGAATAATCACTTGGCCCATGACATATATATATGTAAGTAAATAGGGGGTAATTTGATTAATTTAATTTGATGTATTGTGATTATATTGGGCCAAGTTATCCTCAAGTTGGCGCCCTGTGTATTATAAATGACTAGCTTTTGCCAGTGGCTTCGCCCGCGTGGCAAGTCTAAAGGGAACATTATACTGGGCTATTCCAGACTATAATCTATCTCTGTGGCAAATTTCATTTAGATCAGTTCTACCGTTACGGCGTGATTGAGTAACAAACATACATCCATCCAAACTTTCACATTTATAATATTATAGTAAGATTGATATTTTTGCCTTTTTCGAGGATACTTATAACTTTTTCAGGCATTATATTCAAGAGTTTCACGCGACATAGTTGCAAGGCGAACTCGAATCTTCTCAGCTAGATGACTTTCTGTGTCCGTGTAGTTTCTAAACAACTTTGATTGTTTAATAAGACTCAATCAAAATTGTCAGTATATCCAGCGCTTTGTTTTTTTTTAAACGTTGCTCCACAGTAGGAATTTCTTCCTGTATCGTGGGTGCTTTTACAAACATATAGACTCACATATACAACACCCAGAGCCGAAACAACTATCTGTAGGTCATACAAATATTTGTTCCGTGCGGGCATCGAACCCGCGACACGCAGTGCAGCAGTCAATCGCTCAACCACTGCGCCAACCGTGCGCCCTATTTAAAGTCTACACCACTCCCAAAATACATTTTAGTTTCTGAAATAATACAAAAATCAATTAGGTAACATAATAGTCCTTAGAAACATATACACTGAAAGGTCACGTGCGAAAGGTCACAGCGAATCAGTCTGAATTCTGGAATGTTCCCAAACGTGTATTTGTGCCGATTTCAGCTCCTTTCATATCAGGCAATAGTGGTGAAATTGTATGTTTCCTTCTATCTTAGGACCACCACACATTGATCCTTCAGCCCTTAACTATTCTGAAGAAGAATTGTTGGAGTTGTATAAACGTGGAGATCAATATAATTTGGACGAAGGGTTATCTCAGTCCAAGTTTGTTTCACGAAATAAGGGTATGTTAGGGACTGAAAATTATAGGATGACATGTTGTGTTTTTGTTTCTTCGAGATAAAATAAATAGTTTTTTTCTTTCTTTCGTGTCCCGTTTTCGGCGTATTGTTTTAAGGATTTTCTTTTGTGAACAGATTTTTGTTGAGTTGTTTCTATTTTTTTTGTTGCAAATTTGTCATGTAGGTACGTTTGTATCCACCCATAGCTTTAATTCACTGTTTTCTTTTTTCGTCACAGCAATAGACAATGATAAAAAATATTGGCGAATTTCCTATGGTTTGGCTATATCTCGTAGATATATATATATATTTTTTGTATGTGAACATATTCTAATCTAATTTGCCTCTATATTCGCAAATGCAGCGCAACAGCATACACGGGGTCTTCTGGCGCCCATGTGCTGGTGTGGTCTCTGGGATGGTCTCGGCGTACAGCGTGTTTTGGTGCGCCGGTGATGAAGGATACTCCCCAGTGGAGGGTTCGGTGACGGACAGCCGCGGCTGGTTCGCGGTGAGTGCTAACGTGTGCCCGCGTTCCTGTCATAATCGGCACAGGAGGACACCGTGGAGTTTTAGTGGGTTAGAGTCCCACATAACTGCTCTATCGCCCCGTGGTGGTGCAGTATGAGCATTTCTCCAAGCAAAAAAAAATGGCAACGGCATACCTCTGCCTTTACCAGTCAATTCTGTTTTCCTATATAAGGAATATACTATAACTAGTTTAGTTTCGACGGGCTGGTGTCCGCAAATCCACTACCAAACGCGTATTTTGCGTACGGGTGGAATTCGATTTCTTCATTCGATCCACCCCAGCTCCTCGAGGAAGGCCAGCAGCGCCCTGGTGTTACCGATTATGTCCTGTAGGATACCTGAGTCCCTCTGGCAGTATGTATTTGGCTCTGTACACCAACACTACTCAATGCAAAAATCAGTATCAACTCACCCCAAGACAATAATCATTCTATTGAACAAACTGTATCGCACATAACTTACGTTACACAAGTTAAAATTACAAATTTAAAATCCCCCGATTTCAATTTTTATTTCATGCTTTTTAAACTACATATAATATACCTAGTAGCAGACACGCTTCAATCGACAATCTATCGAAACACGTAATAATGACACGATATCATGCGAAAAAATCCAGATTCAAAGAGTAACATGCGAATAACTTTTAAACGGCTAAACCGATTTTATTCCAACATAGCTAAGAACACACTCGATAAAGTCAACTTTCAAACTAAAAAAAATAAATCAAAATCGGTTCATCCGTTTGGACGCTATGATGCCACAGACAGACACACAAATACACAGCAACACACGTCAAACTTATAACACCCCTTTCTTTCCGTCGGGGGTTAAAAATGATGCAATGATGTTGGTCTATACAGACCAACTGCATTTGAGTGGACTGCGCAGTCGATTAGCGATTTCGATGTAGTTGTTCAGATGTGTTATGTATGTCAACTACACATAAACTGTATTTGAAACAAACTGCAAATTTGTAGTTGGAGTGCAGTTGCAATGCAGCCCGTCTGTCTAGATAGAGCCTTACGTCACAGATAGTCTGCCGATGCGCGGGCGCAGGCTTATGAATATTAATCGTTTTAATGATGCATGAGGAACTGATGTTGCTGAGTTCACTTTCGTTAGTTAACTAGTCGTTTCAATTTTAGAATCGTCCACTACTGGATAACTGGGCACACGGTGGGCGCAGTGGTTGAGCGATTGACTGCTGCGCTGCGTGTCGCGGGTTCGATTCCCGCACGGAACATATATTTGTATGACCTACAGATAGTTGTTCCGGCTCTGCGTGTTTGTGTATGTGAGTTTATATGTTTGTAAACGCACCCACGATACAGGAAGAAATTCCTAGTGTGGGGCAAAGTTTAAAAAAAAAAAAAAAAAACTATGTATGTATATGATGTATATAATGATTACTAAAAAAATAAGTTCGAAAACTAAAAGCTACTTTGCAGAATGTATCGTAGGTACGACCACGGTTATCCTCTGATTAGCTATGAAATACAAAAAAATATCTATTACATGTAAGTTGTTTATTTAATATGCGGCACATATCGAATAGTGTCTAATAACAATTTCAGATGAGAATATTTTCTTGTTTTATACTTTTTAGAGCGTGATTTTTCAGTAGTCGGGTTTAATTTTTGAACGTATTTTTATTTAAAGTATTTTGGGGTTTTTGCAGAGTCACATCACATCTTTTTCTGTTTAGGGTTTGTTGTTTTACATTTATCTCAATAATGCATAAGTTACGAGAGTGGACTCTAGATAACGTATAACGATAACATAGTTGATTTAGGAAATTTACTATTCAATAAAGTACAGGTATAGATATGTGCTGAGAGTGTGTAGTTATGTTAGCTAACGAAACATATACATAGTTAGTTAGTTTATGATTCTAAATTTGAGAGATGCAGTAATGAGGTATCAATGATCGGTATGTGTGTATGTATGCATTTAGCATTAGTTTTCAACACTTTGACGGGATATATCTCTTAACTTGTTTGACAAAAGTATGATGTAACAAACACCCTACCTTTACTTTAAAATTCCTGCTCAACGATACCACATATGGTGGGGTGGAACGAAAAAAAAAATTGATCTTGACTTCGGGCCCCCTCGAGGGCGCTATATTCAATTTAATGTGACTTCATATAGATTATAACCAGCGGACAAACAAGACGCTTCCAACGACACATCATTTGTCAAATTATGATAAGAAGTTTAGAAGTTATGAGGGAACAGATGAACATTCATACATACACACATACCTATCAAAAACATAACCCTCCCTTTTGCTTCGCCATAGTCGGGTAAAAATTGTGTGAATGGTACATTAATTTTACCCTTTTGACATAATAACCTAACCCTTTTAAGTTTCCGTTTGTAAAGATTCTACCATATAATCCCTTCGTATTATTTCTAACACTTATATTATTTAATGCGTAAGTTTGTAAATTAACCACGCATCAACAAAAGATTTGGATGAAAGGAACACAGACCATGGATAGGTAAATTTATTTTTGTTAGTACATTCCCGAGGGATAATTTTTGTCTATCAGACAGGTGAAGCTGTTACCAAAATATATATGAAACAGAAAATTAACAAGGTTTACCTAATGTCAAATACCTAGACGGAAACAATTTTATACAATTACAATCAAATTAACCTGCTTACAAATTCCTGCATAAATCCATGAATTAACAACAATAAATCAATTGAATGCTAAAATCTGTATCAAATTATAATGATTTGTATGACGTCACTCGCTGGTTAGCTGCGTGGGCGCATGAACGTATGAATTATTGAAATACACAGCGATAGTCTTGCATCGCTAATGTTTAGTTCACTTTCGTTCGCTCTGTGGTTCATGTTAGAGATCGAAGCGGATGCAATAGTATATATATATATATATATATTTTAATTATTTATAGGCTCGCGCTTGACCACTATCTGGCGATGATGTGGTTGACGGTGAAGCACGCTTGCCTAGAAGAACCCTATTCACTCTTGACTTAAAGACTCCCAGGTTGTAGCCATCAGGAAACACAGACTCCGGCATGGAATTCCACTCCTTAGCTGTGTAATAATAAAAGTAGTTAAAAACATGACACATTTGCTTAAGTTATTATGGGCGAAACACAATCTGTTTAGACCACACGGACTGTCCACTAGTGGAAAATGACTACTGCTGCTTTTAAACGACAGCAATGGGATTCTCAAAACATGAATGATCTAAGAGGCATCTTGATCACATCTGGGTTTGATTTCTCAGGCTCAAATACCGTTCCTAACAGAACAATGGAATTTGAAAGTCATAGAAAGAAATTTGATGCATCCATCCAGACATGACTTTTATCTCTATCTTAGCTCATCAACATCCTCAGCCTGTCTTCCCCCATTGGCCTCTATTTTCTGGCACTATTCTCCATGTTTCTGTCTCAACCTCATCCGGGTTTTTCAAGTGACGGCAACAATGTCGTTTGTCTATCTCTGCTATTGTTACTCCAATATTGCCGCATCAAAAGCCACCATCACTCATCTTGACCATCTTCAATGATAAAAGCAATGTCTCGCTTTCGCTTATGCCTTAGTCCATCACTGAAATCATTGTAACCAACGTAAGATCTATCGCTATAGATAAACACTTCTGCTTACTTCGTTACAATTGTACCTTGTACAGTCTACCTAACAATAAAGTATTCAGGGCAACGACTATTTGGTTTGTGTTCTTCCATAAATTCCTAGTAGCCATTATTTCAGTTTCCACTTTATTTCCGTAATTCACAATGAGCCCGCTCTTGACTTTGATCGTGCCTGATGAAAAGCGATTGATGAGGTCTACGGTGGAACAAGCGTGCGCAGATACGCCTGGTTCCTTTTGCTTGAAGGCTGATTAGTTATTGGTGATATATTTATTATATTTGCCAGCGTTTAGGGCAAGTATATATACCACTGGTAGGGAAAACAGACGCTGGCAAAGAGTTCCACACTTTGGCATAAAGAATTTGAAGGGCGAAGCGCTTAATATCTGCACCAAACCACCGTACCTGATTTATCTATCTGTTTTCTTAGAGTCATCAATATCTACTTTAAACTTTTCTCATAATATGGTCCACTTTTCATCCCATTATTGGCCCACATCACGATGAAGATGTCGGTACTAAGCGGTTTGCAACCTTATCAATTTTGCCAACAGTACTCACTGCTGTAAATTATTCAAACGACACGATTCATTGTTCACCAATGTATTCAAATTCGTTTTTAATTGTCGCCTCTCATTGAGTCATACATGTTTGTAATTGGCGTAAGGAAGGAAGGTTAATGAATGACTGTTTTGCTCGTTCAACTAATTGTTAAATGCTAATTTTGAGATATAATGGATGTAGGTTAGAGAGGTTAATATAGTTTAATTTGTTAGTGGGTGAACCAATGAACCTTGTTTACTTGTTTAAGGAAGAAGAGGTATGTTTCCGCGTGTGTGTTCTGGTTATATTTCCGACTTAGTGTGCTAAATTGTTAACAGCTGTACTTCAGAAGGTAATAAACCAGCTCGGCCATCATCATTTAAGTTGAAGATCCACTGCTGGACAAAGATTTTCTCCAAGCATGGCCACTTCGACCGGCTCTTGCTTCTCGGCCCTTTTGTGGTACTCATCAGTTTATCGGTTCACCTAGTGACAGGACCGGTACCATACGAAAATAGTTTATGACTGTCATGGTGAAAAGATTTGTCTGCCAGCATGGATGGAAGCAAGGTTGGCTGCTCAGTCAGTCACGAAGGCTTCTTAAAGGTTCCCGTTTTAAACGAGGTGGAAGGTGAGATGTCATCATCATCAACCTTTAATAATATAATGTTTGCAGTGCTGAGACACTAGCCTCCTCTTTGTGAGAGAGGGAATGGGCTAAATGGAATCCACCACGCGGGCCCAGTTCGGGTTGGTCTCTATGACATACCGGTAGCCTCACGATATTTTCCTTCACCGTTTTTAGAACAGTGGTGATGAAGTAATTAACACAAAGTAATGCACCTGCCTGGGTTCGGACCCACGACCTACGAAACGTACGTCGGGGCCGTTACCACTGGGCCACCACCATTCTCTGCAGGTGAGACGTAATGAAAGCTTTTTACACCATATCTCACTTTATTTTTGTTGTTTTAATTTTTTATATTATTTTTAGATAATAATTTGGGCCCATTAGGTGGCCACGACGTGGCCCATTCACACACACATACATTCATTACTGGCGTGGTTTATTAGGCGCACATAAGTGCAGGTAGGTATATGGGCACTTGAGGCACTCCCGTATAAAAGTCATGTTCTGGATATATGTGGTAGATGTATTAAACCAGTAATAAGGTAATTATAACTTACCTACAATCACTTTACGTCACATGCAAATCTTTACTTCTATTCTAATACAAACCACATCATTTCTCCTTCGTAATTAGGTCACACACTGCATCACATGTAATATTTATTGTGTAATATTATATCCTATTCATTCAATAAGTAAGGCATCACAATGCAGTCAGTCTCATGCGAGGTATTCGTACAATGCCTGGCGTATTCATGCAATACTGTGGTACAATTCGCCGCGGTACTGCAACTGCAGGAATATTTATAGAAGGTTCACTTGTGTTTTCAAACATGGCCTTCCTCAACAATCTGCCGTCCTCATCATCATTAGCTAGCCAATGCTGGACATAGTCTTCACTCGTCAATGAGCACGATCTCCGAGATCTCCGCTCAAGCTCTCTCTTAGGGCTCCCACACAAAACTGCGATGCGATGCGATTTGCGTATATTTTTAGTACTTGCGAGCTGGCAGATATTTGCGATGCGTTGCAAATTCACAGTTATGTGTGGGAGCCCTTACACATACAACATACTTATTAGCTTATCTGTGACATCGTCCTACACTTTGTTTACAGATTCGTAGTTCCCAAGAGCAATCCTCCTTTACTCCATTTTGTCTGATGAATCTCATATTAGCTTGCAAATGTATTGAATTATATTGCTTTTGAAAAGAGCAATGATGACTGCGCTAAGTTTAGGTTACATCTTTTGAGTTAAGGCCTGAAATGACCAGCAGCAAATTTATTTTTATTTTTATTTTTTAAAAAAAACGTTGCCCCACACTAGGAATTTCTCCTGTATCGTGGGTGCGTTTACAAACATATAAACTCACATACACAAATACCCAGAGCCGGAACAACTATCTGTAGGTCATACAAATATTTGTTCCGTGCGGGAATCGAACCCGCGACACGCAGCACAGCAGTCAATCGCTCAACCACTGCGCCAACCGTGCGCCCAAATGACTTTGAAGAAAAAATATTCGTAGCTTTTCATTTGGATGCCACCCTTTGATCGATTTCTTTCAAAGTCTTTGTATCCGCGAGCTCGCTATCATGAATTATGTGGAGTGAACTTTCTGTCCTGTGCATTTATTGGTGCAAGGTCGTCGCATGCATTGGATAGCACTGCAGGTATGCGTGCCACGTCGCTACGGTGACGTAGCCTTGAAGATAGCTGGGTTAGCCAGGTACTAGGTAGCCGAGTAGGTATTATGAATAGTTTGTTTGTTTCGAATATTGTAAGTTCAAGTGCGGTGATAAGAAATCTAGGTGGATTGAGTTCGAATGTCGGGCAGAGTTCAACCGATAAGACATGAAGGTTCAGATTGAGGTTAGTCATTTAGACACTAACCTTCGGTTTAAAGAAATTTGCCTTTATGTTAGATCGCCTCTTTTCTTGTTTCGCAACACAAAATCTTGCTTAAAAATATAAAAGACGTTTGCTGTGTATCTGTGTGTCTGTCTGTGACTAGACGGATGGTGTAGCTCCTAAACGGATAACCCGATTTTGATTTAGTTTTTGTGTTTGTTGAGAGTTTTCATAGCTATGTTTGAATAAAATCGGTTTAGCCGTTCAAAAGTAATTCGCATTTTACTCTTTGAATCTGGATTTTTGCGCAAGATATCGTGTCATTATTACGTCGGCGTCGTTTCGTTAGATTGTCGATTTTAAGCGTGTCTGCTACTAGGTATATATTTATTTTCAAAGCATGAAATAAAAATTTAAATCGGTGGTGTTTTATATTTGTAATTTTATCTTGTTGTAGTTCACATCTCATTAAATTATGTTATGAGATTAAACTCGACAATCCCATTGAATCGCCACTGCCAATACCATTTGCCGGTGTATTGGCTCTACATTTTTAACTAAGCCGCAGTTTTAAAGGCCGTACAATCCTGCGCACTCCAATTATCCACAACTCATTCGATTGAGAGCTCCATTCAATCTTTGCGAACACCCATTATTCATGTTGTGAAGTGTTTTTTTAATGATTTTACTCGTTTTAATTTAAAAACTTTTAAATATATCTGCTCTATGGTACTTACCATAACTATACACAAGCACATGCAGTCAAATATAATATTATAAAATAGATAAACAATAGAGTCCAATGTGAGAAATCTTTCAACTCATTGATGAGCTTTGGGCCAACCCAAAATTGATAATTCATTGTGTCTAAATTTAGTCAAGACTTAAGGTTATTTTCGAACCCGAATGATAATTATGAAATCGCTAAGTAACGACCCAAGGACCTTAACAATCCAGTCTTTTTACCCGACTGCCGAAGGTGTTTATCAGTCCATGTATGTATGTATGTATGTTTGTTCCTATGTGGCGTTCTAGAGACCAAACGTGTGGGCCGATTTTGATGTTTCTTACGTCAATCAATTAGTCTTAACCTTGCGAGTGTCACTGGCTACATAAAAAATAAGTAAATAAAAAAATCGCAGATTATGGGCGCCATATTAATTGGCCCGAATTATATTTTTCTTCCAAACCCATCGTGTGGGGTATCAAAATAAAGTGTTTTAAGAGGTGATTACAAAAATATATGACACTTATATGTTTAAATGTAAATAATTCTAAAAAAAAAATACTAAAAAGTTATAAATAAATAAAGTTAATAAATAAATTCAAAATACCCGACAGCTTGAAAAGCGAACTAAAAAGACTGACACACACACAGCATGATTTTCTCCTTGTTTACACAAGGAGAAAATCATGCTGTGCAGTAGGAGAATACATGTTCGCGGGCTGGCTGACCAAAACCAGATGTATCGTCCGACTGCACAGCATGATTTCTAATTGTTTACGTCTTTTTAGTTCGCTTTTCAAGCAGTCGGGTTTTTTGATTTTTTCAATTCAAATTATAAATTATTATAATTATAAATTATCAGCTTGCAAACACTGCAGTGGTTCCAAAATTTCCAAGTCATGCCGAAATCCGGAAATGGCACCAACCTTGACATAAAGTATAAGATTGAATAAACACGATGCCTTTGTGTCACGGGTTCGTCCCTGGCTTGCTACAATAATAGATTTGTATAGTAAAGATACAGCCGTCCGAATGTTTGCGTTCACCCCAAGATACACGGAATTTTTTACGCCGCTTCGGCCTTGTATGAATAAATTGTGGAGTCAGAATAACGTGCAGTCCATCCTATCCTTACTACCAGTGGCTCCAATACTTAAAGTATTTCACAGAAATATACTTGTTTTACTTTTAACCTACCTTTATTTTCTTGGCTTTCAGCCTTCTTGAAAAAAGGTTTGCCAAAGGTAGGAAGGTACTTATTATAGGTACTTAACGTTCTCAACGACTTGGCTTTCTTTTTAAGCTTGGCTATAAAATTACTAGTGCTTCAGACATATTTTAACTGGCTCCTCTAATGAAATCGGCCACCTTTTGCCATTGTGAGCTCAGACATTTTTCCTACATCTGAACCTTAAACTTAATTAGTTTATAGAATTCTTAATAATAACTTATTATTTCCTAAGTAATTTGGGAGAAGAAAGGCAAAATACTTACAGTATACAAATTAGCTTGCTTTTCCTCAGTAATGATTTATTTTTAAAATTTTCAGCTTATGTTCTGTTCCACTGCAGGATGAAGCCTTCTCATTATTCATTCTATGCTCTCTATTTTGTGCTAGAGTGGACCAATCCTGCCTGCAGGCGTCAAGCTTAATCTCATCTTCGTTTGGGTCTACCACGATGTCTCCGAATATCTCCGTATTTTTAATTTTTTCATTAATTCAATATTGTATGTGACATTCCCTTATACATTTTTTTTTCTTTTCATGACTTTTATTGTTCCTCTTCATTCCATGTACTTTTAAACTTGACATTCCAGCCTGACCTAAAGCCTACCTGCCACTGGCCACGAGCTACCTTGACCTTTATTGCCCAATCCTCTTTGTTTCCATTTCCATTGTCATGCGAATTCCTTTAAGACTCGTTTTCCTAACGAGTTTAGGGACAGAGAGAGATGAAAGATATAGGCTATTGTAAAAATGGGAAGGAAACCGTTTGATACGAGATCGGTATCTTTTTGCCGAAGGTTTGCGTTTTGTAAATGTTGTCGGTAGTTTTTGCTTGTGTTTTCAGTTTTGTGTAGGTATTGGTTACTTATGTCCCTTGGGTGATCTGAAATCGAGACCAACCATTGCAGACTTGGTCTCAAAAAATTGTGGTTTACATCGCGGGTATGAAGGCTCTTGCTAATGCATACTTATCACCATCATCAGCCTTTTAATGATCCCACTGCTGGGACACAGGCCTCCTCTTTGAAAGGGAATGGGCTACGCGGGCTCAATGCGTATTGGTGCATGTCACATGTCTTCGAATTTATGTTTTACGTTTTTTTCCTTCACCGTTTTGTGAGCAGTGGTGATGAAATAATTTACACAAAGTAAAATGGGTTAGAACCCACGACCAAAAACTTCTAAGTCGCGGCCGTTACCAATGTGCCACTGTGTCTCCTTATTTTCAGTATTTGTAACTGGCTTAAAGCCCTCATCATGTGCTTCATTGCCTCGGCGCTTTTCTGGTGGTCGCCACTGTTGGTTAGCCAGAACCAACAGTGGCGACCACCAGAAAAGCGAGTAGCAGTGGTATAGGAATAGTGCGGTGGGTTTGTCCCACAGCCCTGTATAACAACCCCACCTCCCACCACCTCTAAGTTTTCTCATAACAACATTTTAGTCTTTTCTTATTATAATCAATGTCAGAAACTACAATTAACGCAATCCGACAGAAAACGCCGATCATCCCATTTCTCTTTCATATTCTACAGCGTTAATGTTCAGTAGAATTTGTATACGAAAGGATAGCTGTAATGAAGCATCTCGAGGCGTTTGCCTAAGTAATTGGAGGTTGCAATACCCCGGATTTAAGGCAGGGCGCCGCGGGTAAAGACGGGTATCATTTACCCATTGTAATGTACACGTGAATTTAATAAAATCGTTACTTTCTTAGCTTTGTTGTTTGTTGACAGCGACAGTGTTTTGTTTTAAAATTTGGTATCAAATTGCTGATTAGGGTTTGTTCACTTTACGCGACACGCGTTCACGGGCAACTGAAATTGGGCAGTTCTTGGCAATTTCTATTGCGAAAGAATATCTGTATTACCAATTAATATTATGCACAATTGCCCTTGCAAGCGCAGATTTAGATAAGACATGTTACATCCACCAACCTGCACTGGGCCCGCGTGGTGGGTTACTGCCCATTCCCTCTCACAGAGAGGAGACTTCAGACAGGGAGTCTAAGTACGAAAAAGGAGGTGCTATCTATCCTACCGACAGTAAGAAAATGGTAACAAATTGATTTCGCAAGAAAAAAAAATTAGTTTATTTGCGCCAAGCTTTATTTGGAGAATACAGGGTTCGTAATAATCATCAAAATAAGTTCAGTCGAAAGACCCACTGCTGAACATAGTCCTTCCCAAATTGTCATCACATTGGCTGGTCCCTTGCGTCCTACAAAATTTTAGTCGACCGTCGTTAGCAGGGCGACCAAGAAGTTTGACGAGAACCATATTTAATTTAAGCAATGGAATATAAGGAATCATCGCATCAACACGACGATGAACAACAAGGTCGAAAAATCGAATCTCTCCTTTAGCTCATTGAGAAGAAAAACGTATTCTCAGTACCGTGTAGATTGATTTGTTTGTTCAATATCTGAGTACATATCATCATATCCGATATCGTTGATTCATTCCTAATTTATGCGTGTTTGATCAACGTTCTTAAAAAGATTTTTCTTTGAAAATAATAGACATTTCCTCGTCACTAAGCTGGTTGTTTGTTTAAAATCTGAGCATATCGGATGTCGACGATTCATTCAATTATAAGCCTACTTAGTTAACACGAACCTTTGTGTGCACGGATGGAATGCTACGCATTATTTACCTACTTAAATATGAGACAAAATTGAAAGGCTGTGTAAAATATTAGATTTTGTGTTATCTATTTTATGTTTGATATTCTTTTAAAATACCGCGAGGAAAGTTTTTGGTATGAAGGTGGAATAAGAGTAGGATACGACCAAAGGTAACTAACTGGAAATAGACTGTGAGAAACATGACGGAACTTATAAAATTAAAAAACCACATAATTTGTTGAAATACTGACTAATTAGTGAAACATTGTTTTTTTGTTTTTACTTTTGATAGGCTTGCGCTTGACCACAATCTCACCTGATGGTAAGCGATGATGTGGTCGACGATAAAGTCGCCTAGAAGAAACCTATTCACTCTTGACTTAAAGACTCCCAGGTTGTAGCTCTCAGGAAATACAGACTCCGGCAGGGAATTCCACTCTGTTGCTGCGCGCATAATAAAAGTATTCCCAAAACGTTTGGTGCGTATGGGTGGGATGTCCACCATGTACCGATGACGCATCGCTGTACGTCTTGTAGTCCGATGATGGAACGAGCCAGGAGGAATTAGTTCATGCAATTCCATCGCACACTCCCCGAAATGTAACCGATAAAAAACCGACAGGATGGCAACTCGGCGCCGATGTTCAAGGCTCTGGAGCCTTGACTCAACTAGTATCTCATTGCCGATAAGCCTCTTGGCCCGTTTTTCGATCGACTCAAGTGCATCCAGCTGGTATTTTGCAGATCCGTCCCAGAGATGAGAGCAGTACTCCATGCATGACATGATTTGTAAAAAAGATAAAAGGTTTTATAAATGAGGCTGTATAGAAAGGGGTTGACTATACAATGTGTCCGGACCTGTAGTAATAAAACTACGGCCTTAAGCCGTAAATTACACTTAAATTTATCGATAAAAATACCCCTCATAAGGGGATTTTCCCAAAAAAACATTATTGCATTTCCTAAAATTCTGCAAAAAATTTACAAGTTACAAATGTGCATGGGTTCTATGTAGGCAATGATAACATTAAAACTAATTGGTTTAGAGCTGTGGTTCTTTTATCAGTGTATTATCCCTAAATGTGTGAATATTTTTAAAGTTTCTCTATGATATGGCCGTAAAAATAACATTAAACGCTGTGAGACCTAGGTCCAATTTTAGAGTTGTTTAGACTTCGTGGATATCGTAATACGTAGGTCAGGTACTAAAATTGCTCTATCTTTGAGGGTGTGGTAATTTCACCCCTTATGTTTTTATTGATAAAATTAACAGTATTTTACGGCCTTAAAGTTTTATTACTACAAATCCGGATACATTGTATACTTAAACTACGACGAATAGAAAAGTACTTTAGATGAAGCCATGTTGCACCGACTCTAAAATAATTGGGATAAGGCTAAGAGAATGAATACTCTTATTTCTGTACCCTTGAGACTATTAAACTCTTTACCACCAATACTTAATACCTAAGTAGAGGAGCTCGTGGCTAAATAATAACAGCCGCACGGGTCGTTCTTCAAGGTTAAGCAACGCTTGACGAGGTTGGTCCGTGGATGGGTGACCATTTCAACATACCGAGTTTTCTCCGTGCCTCGGAAAGCACGTTAAGCCGTTGGTCCCGGCTGTCATTTGAAGATCTTTGACAGCATTTACGAGTAGTCTGTGATCTGACACCAGTCTTGCCAAGGGGTATCGCGTTACCCAGTTATTGGGTTGTGGAGGTCTGATAGGCAGTCGCTCCATGTAAAACACTGGTACTCAGCTGAATCCGGTAAGACTGGAAGCCGACCCCAACAATAATTGGGAAAAAGGCTAGGCAGATGATGACTTAATACCTAAGTACTACCAGCTAAAGAAAGTACTGAGCTCATTTAAATAAAAATACAGCATAGCTATAGGTACATAAGATCAAGACTGAGATATTTCTTTGTGGGCTCGCTGCGTCAGCAATACGACTGTATCTTCTTTGGTAATTACTCGGCAACCCGCCCCAGGGATGTCTGTGTACTGAGAGGCTGGCTGTAGGTAGTGGATGCGGCATCTGAAACAAATTATCTGAAATATATATTCCTTCGTAAAAAAAATACATTTATTCTCTGATTTTTAATTTCGTAGACTAAAGAGACATTTGGGGGGTTGTCACTTCATCGTTGCATAAAAATATTGTCGTATCCTGAGTGATCGAAAGTTGATAGAAAATGAAGAATTCAAGGCTAAAAAAAAACTTTTTAAGAAACTTCCCTTATTTAAAATTATTTACACCAATTAGTAAAATTTAATTGAGGACTCGTGTCACATTGATTCGATGAATCACTTATGATTGAGCCTTACCTACCACACTATCCTTTGCGCTTGCAACATTTAATAAAAATAAGGTCATTGGCAGCTGTCAGTTTAGTCTACGAAATTAAAAATCACGGTATAGTAGTAATTAATCGATTATATACGAGTCGGTGTACTATTAGGTACTTCGGCCTAATAATTCAGGGAGTCTTGCATTGTATATAATTGCTAAATAGCTTTAAAGGAACTTTATTCTACCAAAATTAGGTACCTATTTAAACGAAGCAATAATAAGTATATTTATCTGCCAAAAATCGAAGTAACTTGTGTTCCTATGTCTTTAAATGTTAAACACATTACCCTCCTTCGGCAGTCGGGTAAAAAAGATTATGTTCATCTTCGACACCAAGTCTTCCTTACAGTTATAAATTCTGCATTCCTTCTTTCTTTATATTATGGTCAGCAGTAGAAGACAGTTATTTACTGGGAAAAATTGTATTACGGCCGGTTTTTTACAGCCAGCATTGTGTCCCACAGCTGGTCAAAGTCCTGCCTTGTCTTTTTCCAAACCTCTTAGTTATAACTGATTTTAAACGCTATTCCAAAGCCTTCCAGTTTACAGCTAACTATCGTATCCACACTGTTTTAATCCTCTTTCGTAGAATATCACGAGTTAATAAAGGCAACTAATGAAGGGTTTTCTTTTAGCCACCCCGTCTTTACTTTGCGTTCGCTGCAACGCCCTAGGGACTAATGTTGCCAACAGTTGACTTTGAAGAATTAATATAGCGCTTTTTGTAATGTATTGCCAATTTATAGGTGGAAAGAAGAATGGAGTTTTAATGCGATGTATTTCAAGGAGGTGGGTAATTAAGATGAAGAATGATGAATTGGTGTAGGGAGGAATATTATCCATATGGAGTATGGTATGATGGCATTTGACGGCACGGTTGCCGTGCCGCAGTGGCTTAGCGTTTCGCTGCTGCGCTACGGATCGCGGTTTCGATACCCACACGGGACAGAATGTTGTGTGTCCTTCAGATAGTTGACTATCAAGGTGTAAGAAATAAATAAAATTATTTTATCTACTCTCATATCTTAATATTCGAATTATAAACTTCAAAACGAGTTTATATTGACATACCTTATAAACACAATACCGAAATTTAAAAATAGAATCATATTATAACACTTTTTCTCTAACAAAATAATGCTATAATACAATTTTTTTTCTATTACGATACAGGACAAATCCAAGAAGTTAATCACAAGGAGTTTTCATCAAATATTTTTTGTAATGCCATTTTTATAGTACCTATTTAAAAAGATTTGATTCAAATTTTTACTTGTCTATGACAATGCCCGCTTCAGGCTTAGCACGCACTGCGATTTTTATTCGCGCGAATTTTGTCTCTTTCTACATGTTCATAGAGCTCAAAATATTCGCGCGAATTAAATTCGCGCCGCGGTGCGGTGGATTCTGTGGCAAAACACGGATTTCTTGCGGTATTATTTCTGCACGATTTTTTACCGCAATGCGAGCAACTTCATACAATTCCATAGGTCGCAGAATAGGCGAAAAAAATTCGCATGAATAAAAATCGCAGTGCGTGCTAAACCTTAGCGCATGCGCAATGAGGTGATGTGCTGGGTTTTGGCGCCATTCATATTTTGCAGGTTTAGTTGTATTGGATTTCATGAGTTTTTTTAATTCTTGCTTAAAAATGTCTGATATCAGTGAATGTGAAGAAAATTTCACTTCGCCCGATATTTTAGATGCGGCGAAGGAAATTACTCATAATTTATTACCAGCAAAGTCGAGAAAATTATATGATAAATGCTATCACGACTTTATGGCATGGAAAATGCAAAAAAGGTATTTAGTAGGTTTAATCCCAATGTATGAGTGTAGATAAAGTAGTGTATGAAACAGCACATAACTAGGTATTAAAACATTCGTGTGAATACTATTAAAAACCTCGCCTACGGCTCGGTTTTTAAACACACACTCATGTTTTAATACCCCTTATTATGCAACAGTTTCATAAACTACTATTATATCCGTCCCATACAGCGGTATAAGTTTAGGAAAAATAAATTGAAATAACCCAGAGACATTTTTGCCACGTATGTCGTAGCGGTAAAAAAACCGGCCAAGTGCGAGTCGGACTCAGGCACGAAGGGTTCCGTACCATTATCGCAAAAACGGCAAAATATCACGTTTGTTGTATGGGAGCCCCTCTTAAATATTTATTTTATTATGTTTTTAGTATTTGTTGTTATAGCGGTAACAGAAATGCATCATCTGTGAAAATTTCAACTGTCTAGCTATCACGGTTCATGAGATACAGCCTGGTGACAGACAGACAGACGGATCGCGAAGTCTTAGTAATAGGGTCCCGTTTTTACCTTTTGGGTACGGAACCCTAAAAATGGTCTCAGCAAAAACTATAGTAAAAGGGCCTTTCAATATAGTGGAATAAACTGAATTTTTGTCGTTATAGATATCTCAAAATGTTGTTATCTTGATTGCTTCTCAAAAAAAAAAATCTACAGTCTACATCATACTCCAGGAATAAAAAACAATACCAAACTCGAAATTAAAATTCTCTCCTAAAAAGGGCAACACTAATACATTTTTAATTCTGGTAACCTCAAGAAAACGTGGCTCGTAGATCACTGCGTCTCAAGCAAACAGAATTACAAATTCATGAAAATGTTAATAATTTTTACTGAGGTAGGATTTTTTCCTTCAGCCTGATAGAAGGGTGGGTTTTATAAGGGAGGTTCCGGGAGGGGTGTTTAAGTAGATATACTGTAATTTGAATCTTAATACGAAAGCCATTATTTATTTTAAGTAGGGAAGGAAATGCGTGATTCTTTTTGCGAAGATTTTGAGATACTGAAGGCAATCGAGCATTTGATGTTAAGTGTGTTAGAAGTTTGGAGGGTACTTGTGTTGTGGAAGTTGGTGGATGGACAAAGGTTGGTCGAACCTTTGTTTGGAGTTGTTTTTGAGTATTTTCTTAATCTTTGTCCAAACATTATGAGGCTTATCTACCTTTATACATTTGGCTTGGACATGCTACAATATAACATGAAACATTTTTCGGCTAGCTAACGAAACATTTCAGGTAAATTCAAGTCGATACATATTCCAATAAAATTCCCGTTCCCTATCGCTAACGTTCATTTCTTTGCTCACCCCAAGTGATAAATAAGTCCCATCATAACCCACGCCTACTTTATAGTTGAGCGACACTCAAACACGTATCCAGAAAAATGCTCCCACATTTTCTTATACACCACCAAATTCTTAGACAAACCATACGTATAGCAGAATCAATATCCATCTTCTTATGTGTCACGTTCGGCAAACACGAGGCAGCATCTAAACGGTCTCGGGGCAAATAAATATTTCAGTGTAGTTTGTATTTACGCGACGCTCTAACAAACAGTCCTTAGAGTCTTCAGACTATGCTGTTTATAGTTTTAGAGTGGGATTCTCAAGGATGCTAAATCCATACCAATGTTATAAATTAGAAAATAACTCAATGTATCTGTCTTCTTTCGTTTTCTTAAAAACTAAACTATTGTTGAATTTTGGTATAAGAGATACAATGGACCTTGGAGAAGGACATATGAGACTATTTTTAACCGACTTACTAAAAAAGGAGGAGGTTCTATGTTCGACATTATGCATGATTTTTTTTTTTTTTATGTTTGTTCACCGATATCTCCGACAATTGTGGACCGATTTTGAAAATTATATTTTTGTTTGAAAGAGTATATTCCGAAATTGGTCTGATTTTAATTTGGTGAAGATCTGATAAAGAACTTCGGAGATATACAACAGAACTCTTCAATAAATAACGGCAAATCTCTCGGGATTGCTGCAATCGCATGTCTGTTTATTGTTTATACCATTTCATAACATAACATCACGCCAGTACGCTCGAAAGGGGTATGCAGATCTCTCATTTCACCGGTTATATTCAAGTTTCATGTTATTCGGGTAATCTTTTCTGTCGTTATAGCTACTTACTTAACTACTTCCCTATTAGGTAGGTACTAAAAAGAAAAAATAAAAAACTTTTTCACAAAAAAATACTACCGACTTCCAAATAAGGAAACTAGAAAGTGAAAAATAACTTTATTTTTGGAAGTCGGTGTCCATAACTTAAAAATTTGGTACCTACCAAAGACACCGACTCCCGTTCCTTAGGATAATTTAAGTATTCACACGAGCGAAGCCCCTAGTAAAAGCTAGTGTCTTATAAAGCCGAAATTCAGCTTATTTTCTCCTCCCGAAGTATCTAAAGTTATTGATTGATTGAAATACGACGATGAAAGGTGGAACAGTGTATTTGGTTATTGTAATGGCGAAGAGTGTCTGCGTGAAAGTGTGTCGTTGTTGATATTGAAATGTTCGGGATCCTACCGTTTTGCCGAAAATATATTGACAAAATTTCTCTTCTTAAACAAATTTTAGCAACCTCTTTTTATACCAATGCAATATGTGGAATGATTTTAGTACGCAAATTTTCATTTGGTAAAATTTTTACAAGAGCAGTGGTGGCCCAGTGGTATCGGCCGCGACTTACAAGTTGTAGGTCGTGGGTTCGAGCCCAGGCAGGCGCTTTACTTTGTGTAAATTATTTTCATCACCACTGCTCTCAAAACGGTGAAGGAAAACATCGTGAGGAAACCGGCATGTCCTAGAAACAAAAATTCGAAGACATGTGACATCCACCAACCCGCACTGGGCCCGCGTGGTAGATTACGGCCCATTTCCTCTCACAGAGAGGAGGCCTGTATCCCAGCAGTGGGAACATTAATAGGCTGATGATGTGATGATGTGTGAAAATTTTTACTTGGCAGAATATTACCAAGGATAGTGTCATTAAGGAATTTGGTCTTTAATCAAATGATTCATTACAGCAGACAATCTTTAGACAGTAAACGTTATCGTATTTTGGGTATTATATAATAAAAAAATGCAATTTTATTTTAATATAATCATTTATTTAATAAAAAATGTTTGTAAATCACATTTTTTTTTGCAATGGACGTTAGCAATTTTGCCGCGGCAGCGGCCGCCGAGCGCCAGATTTCCTCTTTTGCAAAACAAGCATGCTTGGTAGATTAATGGCTATTCGATAATTATGGTCCAAGATTGAGCGAAGCGAGCTCGGGAGCTTAGGGCACCCCGACACTGATAGGTTAGGTTAAAAGGAGATGATGTTCATGTTAGGTTATTACAGACCCTGCAGACAGAAAAAGGAGCCCCGTCGGCTCCGTCGACATTGTTGCTTATATAGTAATCGTACTTACAAATTATAATTTAATTTGTAGATTCTGTGCAACTGACATATAGATGCAATTTTTTTTTCATTGACTAAGTAATTGACTGAATAGAAATGGTAAATTGAAATCTGACGATACTAATAAAATGCCAAAATATTTGACTACATAAAAATAGATTAAAGTACTAGTTGGTAAATAAGTTATTGTTTAATCGTTCACTTGCCAAACATAAGGTTTGCGTTAAATTATTTGTGAAGAGATATTTTGCTAAGTAATCATTTGGCAAATGAAATTATGCGGAAAATTGTTTGGGAAGTGATAATTTGTCAATCATTTTCGATGAAACAAGGGTAACCCGAAATTTTCATACAGAAAATATAATACATAAGATCTGCCATAAGTACCGATCTACCGATTTCACGTTATTTCACTCAAACCAAAAGATTTCTGCTATTTTAATAGAGTTAGTAAAATTGGAAGTTCTGTAATAATTTTGTTGTAAAATATAGTACATTTTATCCAGGTTTTCTTTGTTTACTGGATTCCTTTGATTAATTAATTTTGGAGTCTCAGACCATTGATGTGGTGGACCTTACATTACACTCATAATCAATATCTCCCTTACCTTTCTTTTCTATTAGGTGGACCTGTGCTTAGCCCATCACTGAATACAGGAATGTTATGTATACATCAACCTTTCTAACATCCAACCTTCTTCAACAGTAATCGAAACCGGGGACGAGCCGGCAGCCTGCAACGGCAGAAGGACCCTAGTCCTGGCCAACCACCAGAGCACAGCCGACGTGCCGATCCTGATGGCGGCCTGGAACCCTCGGGCTGGGGTGCTGCCGAACCTGATGTGGATCATGGACAGGGTCTTCAAGTTCACTAACTTCGGCATCGTCAGCGTGCTGCATGAGGACTTCTTTATACAAGCGGTAAGTGACTTTGATTTCTTTTTAGGTTAGGTTTTATTTTCTTATATATTTACTAGCTTTGCTCGTGTCAACTGCCTACCCTACCTACGGTAGGGTAAGTAGTTATCTTCCTGCCTATCCTACCTACCTACCTATATTTTTCTATGGTCATTCTTTCCGAGCCGGTCCGAGTATCTGAATTGGGTGTGTTGTGATAATATTACTTCTTGAACACTTTAACTTCATCTTACTTTTTGATAGAGTGAACCGATTGCGATAAAATAAACACTTAAGTATAGTTCTTGCTAAACTTCTTGGCCGCCCTGAAGTTGGCTACAATGGCTGCGCAGAAGTAAATCTCATACAAAAATAGCACCGTTTCGTGCCTCGCGCATCCGGTAAACCAACTTCAGGGTGACCAAGAAGTTTGGCGAGGACTATAATACTTCAAGTTACGCACAATTTTTGTGTATAAAAGTTACCTACATTGGTTTTGTACGCTTTACGTGATACGTGCACAAATGAACATACAAACAGAATAACCGACAAACAGGTTGGAAATGGGTTCTGTTGGTTATCCTTATACACTCTGGCTTTTTTTTAGGCTTCCGTACCCAAAGGGTAAAAACGGGACCCTATTACTAAGACTCCGCGGTCCGTCTGTCTGTCTGTCCGTCTGTCACCAGGCTGTATCTCATGAAACGTGATAGCTAGATAGTTGAAATTTTCAAAGATGATGTATTTCTGTTGCCGCTATAACAACAAATACTAAAAACAGAATAACATAAATATTTAGGTGGGGCTCCCATACAACAAACGTGTTTTTTTTGCGGTTTTTTACGATAATAGTACGG
This sequence comes from Anorthoa munda, assembly GCA_945859665.1. Classification (NCBI taxonomy): domain Eukaryota; kingdom Metazoa; phylum Arthropoda; class Insecta; order Lepidoptera; family Noctuidae; genus Anorthoa; species Anorthoa munda. Next base: position 23,817,694 of record OX243910.1, read on the forward strand.
AACCCTTCGTTCGCGAGTCCGACTCGCATTTGGGCGGTTTTTTTTGGATATATTTTCGATGTACAAAAACCACTTTTCTACATATTTATTATATGTATTGATTATATTCTTTATTGTGTATGTTATTATTTATTATTATTATTTATTTTCAGCTTGTATTGTCCTAATGCAGGGCAAAGGCCTCCCTTTATCTCCTTTGCCTCTTATTCTTTATTGTACTTAACAAAAGTATATTATGTACATAATATACTTTACACAGTACAGAATAAAAATGTTTTAAACTTACGCGAAGACTTTGTCGCTACACTGTGGTGGCTTTTAATAGTTTTAGGTTGATTTAAAAAAAAGATAACTAATGATTTTACATTTCCAGGCGTTCAGAAAATAATTTATCTCCATTTTATGTGAGTTACGACTAGTAAGAATAAGATGATTCGGTTTTTAAGGTTACACTAGTCGATCATTCTTCCATAAAAACGTAGTCTGGCGATTACTTCACTGTTTGATGATGTACGTTCAAAAGAAAAAAATATATCAATTTGTCTTATCATTATGTAGCCTTGTAACCTAGCCCGGAAACAAAAAAGTAAAAAATTTGAAAGTTATGAGCGTCGGAAGTTCCATATTTCAACACTAATAAATACCATAAGAAGAAGGAAAATTGCAAAACGGCCACCACACCATAGATAGATAGTAGTTCAGCAATGCAAAAAAAAACATTTTGAAAATATACATGTAGTCGTATTTTCATGATATCTAGACTCCCAAAGGTCTGTTTATAAAATTGCGCTTGTTTTCGTCCCAAATCATCATCCATTTCGCTACAAACTTACAAAAGTGCTAATTCGTACGCGAAATAGCTTCTTACTGCTCATTACAGCATCTAACTTTTTCGCACGTGTTGTCGGATGAGATAGCATGCATTTTAAACCCGCGCACAAATTAGTTCGTGCCGTCGACTAGGGCAACCTTAATACAAAACCACAACAGGTCCTAATAATATGGTTGCATACGGGAAAAACCGGCCAAGTGCGAGTCGGACTCGCGCACGAAGGGTTCGTTCCGTACCATAATTGCAAAAAACGGCAAATAAACACGTTTGTTGTATGGGAGCCCCACTTAAATATTTATTTAATTCTGTTTTTAGTATTTGTTGTTATAGCGGCAACAGTAATACATCATCTGTAAAAATTTCAACTGTCTAGCTATCACGGTTCATGAGGTACAGCCTGGTGACAGACAGACAGACGGACTGCGGAGTCTCAGTAATAGGGTCCCGTTTTTACCCTTTGGGTACGGAACCCTAAAAAACAAGATGATATGGTAGACATTTATTATCTAATTTACCACTCCTAAGCACCAGAAAGTATCACTCAAAAAACAACAAAACAAAATGATTATACCATAAACCTGAAACAAGAAATAATCTTTACAACACACTTACGTCAAACTGAACCTACAATAACAATAACTTAATTTATAGCCTTTCACTTTATTGACGAACACAACAAAATTACCAGGGCAGGTGTCCCCGTAAAACTAAACTTAACTAGAGATGTGCAAACTCAGAAAAAACATGACTCGAAGTGTAACTCGAGTTGAAATTCACATAACTCGAATTACACGACTCGAGCTAGCCGAACAAAGCTTAGTAAAAATAAATCATTAATTGACAACAAATCACTTTTTAGTGTTCCGTACCCTAAGGGTAAAAACGGGACCCTATTACTAAGACTTCGCGATCCGTTTGTCTGTCTGTCTGCCTATCTGTCACCATGCTATCATGAACCGTGATAGCTAGACAGTTGAAATTTTCACAGATGATGTATATCTGTTGCCGCTATAACAACAAATACTAAAAACAGAATAAAATAAATATAAGGGGGTCTCCCATACAACAAACGTGATTTTTGCCGTTTTTTGCGATAATGGTACGGAACCCTTCGTGCGCGAGTCTGACTCGCACTTGGCCGGATTTTTACATATTTATATTTCCTAAAACTTTCAAACTGCAAATTTCGTATCCTCGTCAATGTTCTTCAGGCGATGAACGAAACGCGCTCTCGCTCATTTGCTTGCTAGTTGCTGTCTTAATTCCTTCATGTAAGCCAGTCTAAACCCGAGTTCGAAAGAATCAACCACTCGAGTCAACTCGCGCTACTCGCAACTCGGGTTAACTCAAGTTGCCCATCACTAAACTTAACTTTACATCCAATCGTAAACGCTAATCGTTTGACCTACTTAGACAACCAGGTCGGGCTGTCAAATACCAATATAAACTTAATTATCCTGCACTATAAATTAGTACGAAACGTCAATCGTGATCGTATCGGGGTGCCATGTTTTTTTTCATTGTGTCATCGATCGCTCATTTTAAGTTTGTGGAGTTGCGATAGTTATTTTGCTATCAGACTTTTGCCGAGGCCTGTCCAGCAAGCTCTTCTTCTTGGTCTTTGGACAAGAAAAAATCATATTTTATCAGTGAAAGCGATTGTTAAGAGTTCAAAATGTTTGCGATTGACCACTTTTTACCTGTCTGCAAGGAAAAGGGTTATGTTTTTCGCGCGTATCTTGTATTTGTATGTAATATTCTTTATTACTTCATATCTTTCAATTAGCTAGACTTAATAAATTAAGACATCGTTTTTAGATACGTCTTGACCGCCCAATTGTTTTTAAACTAGCGGCTTTCACAAAAAAACATGGCGGATTTTGGGTGCTATATTGTGGGGATCCAAGTTTTTTTTCTTTCAAACCAATCAAGTGGGGTACCAAAATGAAGGGTTTAAAGAGGTGGTTACAAAAATATATAATAATTAATATGTTAAAAAGTTATTCGAAAAAGAAAAGATAAGTAACTAAAAAACGTTAATTTAAAAATCAAAAATCCCGACTACTTAAAATCGAACTAAAAATATGTAAACAAGAAGAAAATCATGCCGTGCAGTCGGAGGATCAGGTGATCAGCTCGCAAATATATTGTATCCTCCCGTTCCGAATGTCACTTTTTCTGAGGCCTCTTATCGTCTTCAATGATTTCATTGGCTTATCAATTACTGGTTCCAATATCCTGCCAACGATATACGTATTTCCATGGGGTTAGGCAGAAGCTACAGAACGCCACCTGCTACAATCCGTTCATACCATCTAGTCATACACGTACACCAACTACCTCCTTTAAAACTTAATATCTGATTATGACTGTATGAGGACACAATGCCCTTTGATCAAGGGTTACGCTTTTACACTCAAAACCATAAATATTGAATTTTATAATTGCCCTTCATCAACTCTTTCAACCGGCCCATCTATTTAAATAGCTCCAGAAGTGTTTGTTAGAGTATCCTCTCAAATTAATTTTACCACCAGCTCCAATTAGGGAGCGTTAATAACCCATCGATAATTAGCTCATCCGGAATCGGGTTCCCACGATACACAAATATCTTAAGATTGAGGTACCATGTGCTCGCTCTATCCCGGGGGATAGAGCGCTTTAAAACGTCTCATTGTGAGACTTAGACGTTAAAAGTCGGGCTTTTTCGGCATGATGCGCGTTGGATTCTGAGCTCTGTTTTAATAAACATGCTTCTTGTAAGGACTAATAGGAGTTTTACCCGTTGGTTAGTTACTTAGTCGTGTAAGTAAGTAAAGACGACAGCTGAAACCAGTCGACGTTCCAAATGTTAATTCTTTTTGCAAGCTTTTATTTAACATGCTATGTATGTATGTTTGTATGTAAGTGTCTTCGGGTCAAATCTTGCTACTGAATTTTAAAGCAGTTATCCTCCACCGATTAAAATGAAATTTTGCATACATGTTTAGTTTGGATGACAATGCATGGTTAGGTAAGTGACGTCATTCTAAATCCAATATGGCAGACGGCCCAAGATGGCGAACTAGTTATTTTTTGTGCGCTGCCATTACATGGGTATCAAATGTATGGGGTTGCTGAGAAGAATACGAAAAAAGTTAGAATTAAAAAAAAAAAATGCTTAAATTATTATTACTTCTCTTATCCTGTAATGTAATCCATTTCACATTTCAGCGTACGAATTTGTAACGTTATTTGAATCTACATGTAAGTTGAAAGAAAAGAAAATAAAGAAAATATATTTATTTGTGTGTGACCCGCATAGGAGACCGGACCTTAGCATATTTTTTTGTGTATCAACCTTTCATCAAAACTCGATCTACTTAACGGACTCAACACATGTAACAAATTACTATCCACACGTACGTCCACTTACACCAACTTGCAATGGCCAACAATTACTTAAAGGCCCGTTGCTTGATCGTTATCACATTAAAAGCATACATTCCGTTTCGTCTCACGTTTCCATTAAAACAATATTGAAGACTAGCATTGACCACGGCTTCGCTCTCTCGGCTTACCCGATAGAAACCTATCGGAAATTTTTCGGGATGACAAGTAGCCTATGTCACTCAAGGCTAGTGTGGTATTTTTTTGAGTGATAGCATTTTTGTAGTTGAATCAGACTCTAGTCAAGTGACATTGTATTGAAAAAAGTTTTTTGACAGTCAAGCGCTATCGTAATACCACGTGAATGTTCGTCTAGAGCACACATACAAACAATTTTGCTTCTTTTTAATATTAGTTTAGATGTTTAGATAAACAGTTAAGGCGTATATATTCCCCAATGTTAAAGCGGTATTGGCCGTGCGCCCACTCGGTGTCAAAATATCAATATTGAACTTCCTTTTGGATAGTTTTGTTTGCAAAATATTGTTTTTTATCCTATGCAGGTTATGAGGAAATTCTAACCATCAATTTTTCTGTTTGAAAATATTTTTATACATCCAATTCGTTTCGGAGGAGTATGCAATAGAAGCGAAAAAAGATCGTGTTGTTAAATACTTTTTTAAAGCAAAAGTATAAGTCATACGAAAAAGCAATGTTTTACAAATAATGAATCAATAATAAATATGTATTTTTTATTCAAACCTTTTAACCTAGTCGTTACTAAGGAGTATTCTTGAAAAAGTAATCATTTAACGGCACTAAAGCGGAATATGGGCCTTAAATAAAGCACTTTCTTGATGGTGTAGGGTTATGTTATCAAATAAATCCCTGATTGTCTTTATCGATAGTGTTGAAGTAACTGTATCAATGAGATGATGTGTTGTGTTATGGAATTTAGAACTACATCAAAATATTTTATCGTTTTGCGTAAATACTGAGCATGCGAGATGTAATATAATTATGTTTAAGATGAATTACATTTTTACCGACTTACCAAAAGGGAGGAGGTTCTATGTTCGACTTAACGTTTTTTTTTTGTATGTTCACCGATTTCTCCGTCGATTGTCAACCGATTTTTAAAATTCTGTTTTTGTTTAAAAGAGTATGTTCCGAAATTGGTCCCTTTTTAATTTGGTACAGCTCTGATGAAGAACTTCGGAGATATTCAATAGAACTCTTCAATAAATGACGGCAAATCTCGCGGGATTGCTGCAATCGCATGTCTGTTTATTGTACAACAAAAAAGTGAAAAAAAATATGAACGTTTACAAAAAAATACTACCGACTTCCAAATAAAACCACTACAAAGTGAAAAATAACTTTTTTTTTGGAAGTCGGTTTCCATAACGAAAATAAAATTGGTACCTACCAAAGACACCGACTGCCAAAAAGAAACTTATTTTTCACTTAGTAGTGCTTTTATTTGGAAGTCGGTAGTATTTTTTTATAAATATGTTTTTTATAAGTTTGACTAGCTGTTGCCCGCGGCTTCGCTCCCGTAGACCACCCTACAGGCAGGACCCGTTTTCGGGATTAAAACATAGCCTATGTCACTCAGGAATAATGTAGCTTTCTATTCGTGAAAGAATTTTTCAAATCGGTCCAATACTTTCGGAGCCTATTCGGTACAAACAAACAAACAAATAAATCTTTCCTCTTTATAATATTAGTATAGAGTATAGATAAATAAATAAATGATCACGGTCACATTAATGACCACAATGCCTTGTTGTTTAAAGATATCATTTATGTATGTTTTGGATCCTGACTATAATTTAGTATGTCTTTTGTAACTTTGACAATAATGGATTTTGTTGAATTCAATATAGATGCTTGCCTGCTGTGAACTTCACCATTATGGGCAATAAGTATGGTCTTTATTATCAGTTACATTCGTCGTTAGTTTCAATTTGATAGTGCCCAAGCGATTTTATAGAGTAAAAGCTAATTGGTTACCTTGCTGGAGGTGAATCACTGTGTTGCCCAATTTCTCACAGGACATGGTAACTTTAAAAGTAAATTATTTTCCTTCAAGCTTGTTGCCTCGCTTTATGTCAATGTTCTACATCTGACTGCGAATATGTACAATCTGCACATCATATCTTATGGGAGTGTATTCTTTGGCAGAATTAACGCAATATTATGTTAGATAATGTACTGGCTGCATACGGAGTTATTTATAATACGGACCTTGTAGAAACTAGAACGAATTTCCGTGCGTTCAAGCGTTTTTGCCAAATTATTATTGTAATCAAATATAAAAGCTCACAATGTTAGGACCCATTATTATTAATGTTATTTTTTATCCGTGGTGCTAGGCAACTGGGCTTATCCCAGTTGTAAACGACCCTTTGTGCCTATTGGCCTTGTTTGTTCTGTTTTCTGCATGATATAGAGGGAATATTTGTATTTTTTCCTACTCCTCCGTTATTCTTTTCCGATTAATTTCGATGCAGTATCCAAGACAGTTAAATTCATTCTCCGGAACTTCGTTGAGCTTTATTGCTTTGGCGCTTTTCTGGTGGTCGCCACTGTTGATTCTGCCTTACAGGAGTTGCAGTGGTTTGGGATGGGTTTTCTCTTGCAGTTTGATTAGATGTTTTATGTAGAGCAAACAGGTATGGATGCTAAAGGTCTAATATGTGTCTACATACATGCTTAGAGTTATCGTTGATTGTAGGTTAAGATTATTATGCATTCGCTACTGATAAACTTGAGGTCATGGATTCAATTCCGGTTAATTGGCTCGTTTCATCTATGATTTGCTATTTAGATTTTTCGGTTGCAGTCTGGGGTCTGACTTTGTGCCCGGTTCATGGCATCAGGCTCGCCCTCTATTTCATGGGGCTTCTCTCTCTCTTTGTCGGTCACTCATGCCTATGCATCGTGGTCAGCACCAGGGTTACATTTGGAGCGGATGATCTGTCTCCACCGGTTTCTGTCCAGCGCATCCCTTATGATCGTGTTCATTTTGGAGGACGACGTCTATCACTTGATCGGTCCATCTTGTTGGTGAACGACCACGTCTTTCCAATTATTGTCGCCTCTGGGCATTGTTTGGTATAAATATGAAAGAATGCGTTGCTGGAATATGGACATGTGAGTTTTTATTCGGAGCTGGGTCTAGATCGACGCATTGATGCGTTTAGCAGTCCTCGGTACTCTTAGCATTCGTCTCTAGCACCACACCTCGAATGCATCAATCCTTTGTCTTTCTCGCACGGGGCATAAACAATGCCAAAATGTTGGTGTATTATAGTTACTACTCTGTTTTATCCTTTAAGAAATAAAAGCGTGATGTTATGAATGCTTTTAGCCATTACTACTACTACGTACGAAATTATCTTCTTCGAAACAATGTGTCGTATTCCCTGCCGTGCTTAGCAACCGCGTTCAACTCGGTGCGTTTTGGCAAAAGCTAAAGTCACATTGTTCTTCTTAGTAAGTACGAATCTTGGCTGCGCTCACTATTAAATGTTTAATGTTTTGACTAAGTATTTGTAAAGGAAAATACACACTGATCACTTACGAAACTTTAATTAAAAATAGGTGTAAAATATTGGTGGAGGCATCATTTATACCTTTAAAATTAATGAGTGCCTGCAAAAATTAATCTTATTTAAAAACAGCTTATGCTGTGAAACAGTTCATGTAGTGAGACGGTGACCAATATGCGTCCAAAGATTAGTAGGTGTTGGTTGTCCGACGAAATAGGCTAGACGACATTGTTGCCATCATCTCGGGTAAAATCTTCAATGCCCCAAACAAGAGAGGCCTATGTCATTAAGTCGGGCAGTTGCGCGGTATCTTCTCGTCTAACTTACCACAGTGTCTCAAGATGAAAGTCTATGACCAGTGTGTTCTTGCCATTGATGTCATATGGAATCGAAACGTGGTTGCTCTCAATGGGCCTCATCAGAAGGCATAAAGTCTCCCAAAGAGTAAAGGAGAGAGCTATGCTCGGAGTTTCCTTGCGTGATCGAATCAGAAATGATGACATCCGCAAGAGAATGATACCGACATAGCAAACTAAAGTGGCAGTGGGTACGCCAGATTGCTCGCAGAACGGATGGCCGTTGGGGACGAAAAGATCTGGAGTGGCGACCGCGAACCGGAAAACGTTGCGTTGGAAGGCCTCGCAACGGAAGCTGTGCTGTATACTGAGAGTGTCCTACAGAGATTATAAAATCAGAAAATCGCTCCTCCTTTTTCTGAACCACATTTCAGTCAGCCACATGGCGAATAAATAATTACAGAAAATTAACATATGCAAGTATCACAGCGTACGTCACAAACACATGATTAACTGCGGATAAACAGCGGCTATTTACAGCACACGTATTAGTGGGCTGCCGGCCTTAAGCTGAAATGTAACTATCTGATATGTGGTCGATTTTAGTTGTTTGATGCCGTCGTAATCAGCAAAATATCTCTATTGTTCCGTCGAAGCACTATTTTTTTCTACTATCAGTTGATGCCGGGATAAAAAAACAAGTTCCCCAAATTGCAATATTTATAAACCTATTTTTGATAAGATTAAGTCATTGATAAACAAGCAAAATTGTGCAATTAGAAATATAGCTAAGCTAGTCAACTATAAATGGTTTATAGTTGACTAGCTTTTCTCCGCGGCTTCGCTCTGCGTCGGTTTATTTATTTATTTAGGTAACCAACAGCGATACTTAAAAGTATTCGGTTAGGTAGCTTTTGAGTTTATTCATTACAAACAAACTTTCATACAATAAACCTCTCCTCCTTATAATATTACTAGCTTCTGCCAGCGGCTTCGCCCGCGTTAAAGTCGAAAATTATCCTGAGGGAACATATTCCCGGGATAAAAAGTCCTATGGCCTATTCCTGACTATAATCTATCTCTGTGCCAAATTTCATCCAGATCCGTCCAGCCGTTTGAGCGTGAAGAATAAACATACAAACACACACACACTCACAAACTTTCGTCTTTATAATATTAAGTGTGATTTGATAATATTAGTTTACAAGTGTTGATTAATTTAAGTTTTTAAATATTTTGTTATTTATTGTCAATTACTAAAAAATAAAATAAAATATGATTTTGTCAGATAGTGGCATTACAGTTTGAGTACGGCAGCGGGACAGTTTAGTCAGCGCTTTATTTATGAGTTGGACACAATTTGCCCACAATTGGCCGTTACTGTGACGTGATTCACTAACTAACACCAAGTGCGGGGATGTAATGCGGTTTTGGTAGGCACGGATGCGATACGACTTTCATTAATATAGAAAAGGTAATTATGCTGCAGAATAAATTGTTGGCGCAGAATTGGCAACCTCATCGACAGTGTCGATTTCGGTTCCCAGGTTTTCGGGTTACCACAAACTACTACGCATTGGTAAGAGCTGATAATACAGCAGCCACAAAGTTTAGTTTTCGCTAAACAGCAGTTCCAAGTTAAGCGATGCATGATTCTGGCAATTGTCACTGTTATGACCGTTCGTATAGTTTTGTGATCTCTTGGAATTTTGAATGATCGTAATAAAATCTGGTTTATTATTTTTACCAGGCATTTTATACTGGATTGAATTGCTAGATATCTTTTGGCATGCTGAAAGACTTACCAAACAATAGTACCTTAGAAATACTCGCGTCATGCGAATCACATTTATAATATTTTTGAGTTATGTTCACTCTCGCTCAGCGCACAGCAGTCACTGTTAACATCAACACTTCAGACGTCATCATAAGTCACAACAAGCTTTTTCTCACATTCAATCAATAATCCCACACCATTCATACATTCCCATATATCCTTCCGTCACGACTGTGACACGACTAAAAATCGTCACGTCTAAACGCACGTCGCAATCATTCATTGTCTTGAAGCTGTCTTTGTTGTCTCGTTGCTACATTTGTCTCTAAATGTTTTAATGCTTTTAACTAACTTGTACATCATAATGTATTGTGTATACTGTGTGGTATATTAGCATATTTGGTTCTGCTTTTGTTTTTCGTGATATATTTCCCGAATTACTGCTGTGATATTCGCGAGAGCCATGTTCTCACTGAGTAATGTTACGTAGTGGCTGCGACAAAGAGTATTTCTGTATCTTTTTGGATGTAGCGCTAGTGTTTTTCTGTTATGAGTATCTGCAGTAACTACTCATGTGGCATCCATTTACTTTGAACTATGTACCACTATGTTTTTCCACTGTGTCACATAATGGTCAGCGGAGTTGTTGTCTACGATGCTTGCCTTGAAGTAACTTATATACTTTTGACTGAAACACCGCCAGGTTTTAGTTATCAGGAACGCGGACTCGCGATAAATCGGTTAGTCCCGTTATGCTCTAGTCCCGCTATGCTCGACTCAAAAAATACCTACTAAAAAGTGCAGCTATGCACGAAATTCTTCGATTCTACGTAAACAATGGAAGGTATAGGTAGTTGGAAAGAAAAGTGTTTAAATTTAATTCAATTGAGCAGGAAGCTGAAAAATATTGAAATTATACTAAAAACATCAAAATCTTAGTTCGTAATATTTTTAGGTTGTTTCTCTTTTACGGAAAGACGTTTCGGTTTTCACTGTTCTATGGAACGGATGACTGAAAAATTCGTTTTTTAAATTTATGACGTGACGTGTTTACTAGCGCCTAGGTGAGTGTGCGTTAGTAGTTTATTACGATGAAACGGAACGTTTTTTAACTTTTTTACGCGAAAGTAACGGAATGTACAAACTAAGTTTTCTTAATTTACTTTTTAAATGGTTAAATAAAATATAACACTGTAACGCTTTTCTTCTTTACTGCCCGCGAATGTGATATCGTGCATAGCGACACTTTTTAGTAGGTATTTTTCGAGTCGAGCATAGCGGGACTAGAGCATAGCGGAACTAAACGCGATAAATTACTATTTTTGGGTAACCCCAATGATTGAATTTAGACTTACTTAATTTTAACTAGGTACTATATTAACCTTTTATTCGTCCGTCATTTTGTTTGTGAATACACTAAAATTGTGATATCGTTCAAGTAAAAATCTTCACAGCTCAGTAAACATACTTTATAACTGTACACCGTTCAAAGAACACATATAGACACCAAACCATTCACTCCCAAAAACATTCTAAAACCTCGTCATCTGGCGAATTCACGAAATTCTCTCAAAAACGTAGCAAAACCACAAACATTAAGATTTACATTTTCGCAGTTAATTATTCAAGGGGGTTTTAAAACGCGGCTGCACTCACCCCTGTTAATCCGCTGAGATTACTGCAGACCTTAGTGACAAACATTTTGCTGGGACGTACGTTGTACGAAGTACGTTGTACGTGAATGATTTCTGTAAAGAGTTTGTGTTAAATTGCTTTATTTTAAAGAAGCTTCGCAGTATTGATTTGTTTTAAGTTTTGCAAAAATGAGTAGAATCTTTTGTAACAGGCTAGCACAAGTCAAAGCTTACTTATTTCAATGTATTTTTTCGTGATTTCGTTATTATTCGTTGTTATTTATTTATTAAAACTTTATGCACAAGTACAAAGGCGGACTTAATGCCTTAGTCATTGTAGAAATCTTCTTAAAAGTCTTTGTATTATTTCGTTTCAGCTATTGTATTTTTCTGTGGAAACATATTAGTCTAAAGTCACCTTTTTACAAGCTTTTAATTAACTTGCAATGTATGTATGTTTGTATGTATTTTTGTTTGTATGTATGTAAGTGTGTTCGAGTCAAATCTTGCAACTGAATTATAAAGCAGTTATCCTCCACCGATTAAGATGAAATTTTGCAAACACGTTTAGTTTGGATGACAATGCATGGTTAGGTAATTGACTTCATTCTAAATCCAATATGGCGGACAGCCCAAGATGACGGACTAGTTATTTTTTGTGCACTGCCATGATATGGGTATCAAATGAAAGGGTTTGCTGAGTAGAATACGAAAAAAGTTTGTTTTAAAAAAATATATAAATTATTTATATTTCAGATGTCCTTAATTATGTGGCAGCAACCATTAACCACTTGTTCTTTATTATTCTTGTTATGTAGTTTTATTAAAAAATCGAATCAACTCTTTGCCATCTTGTTAGATTATTGCAGACCGTAGTGATAAACATTCAGCTGGGACGTACTCAAACTCATTCACGTACGTGAATGATTTTAACAGTAAAGGGTTTGTGTACAATACGATACTAAGCTCCTTTAAAATAGAGTAACTTTTCTATTTTAAAGGAGCTTAGTATCGTATTGTTCTTAGCTTAATATAAATAACAGAGGATTTTTTGTCAGCTGAAACACTCTCTAGTCTGAGCAAAATCTCTCTCAGACTTGAGCATTGCTCAGACTTGCACATGACGGACTCTAGGGTATTGTTTAGTTCTTTTCTAATATTGATAAAATAGAATAGAATATACTTTATTGTACACCAAACCAAGAAATTACACATATATTGTACAACAACTTAATACTATGGGTACAACGGCAGGCGGTCTTATCGGTGACAGCGATATTTACCAGACAACCTTTGGATGGACCTAAAGAACTTAAAATAAAACACGGGTTAGCCTTCGGTGTACTGCTACATTAAAAGTACACAAAAAAACATAAAAACACACACAAAAAAACATAAAAAAACACATACAAAAAAACAACACACAAAAAAAAGCACAAGAAACAACAACATAAATGATATATGACTATATAAAATACTAAATATATACTTACAAATAAGCACACATACTTAATATTACACGTTACAAAATTTCAAAGTAGCGTTGAACAATGATAGATGAAATTAGATAGACAGAAAAGCATTGAAGAGAAAGGAAAAAGATTTTTAAAAGATGCTAGTGATTGATGTATTCTTACCAGTCATAGCAGACGCCAGAGAATTTTCTACTTATTTTTGAGTTACGCCTTTTTATATTCGAGATTTCACTACAGTTTAGCAAAAGCTCCTGTCCAGGTTTTATTTTTCCCAGTCTTATGTCGTAGAAGTAACTTTTACTAAGGTTCTATAAGAAAGGTTTCGTTCCATTTCTTAGTATAAAAATTAATTATTCACGAGAATTGCCACCGATGTCACCAAGGTCGCCAAAGTATTGGCGCTTCGCCATCGCTATTGTATTGCAGGTGTCCATATGTAGCGGTAACCACTTCCCCTTCCTTACTGTTGACGAAAAATACGAGTGTGACACGCACGATCAATATCGTCAAAGTATCTTGCAAGATTGGTAATCATTTAAGTAGATTTAGGCTTTGGCTAGATTCACCAACCCGGACTTGGTTCCGCGTCATGGATTATGTCCCACTCCTTCTCGCAGAAAGGAGGCCACTGTTCAATCAATGTGAACTCCATCATAGCCTGGAGGGAATTTAGTCTCTGCTGAACATACGCTTCCCTGCCGGAATCTGTGCTTCCCGATAGATAACATCTTCGGGGTCTTTAAGTAAAAGAATGAATAGGTTACTTCTAGGTAAACGTGCTTCACCGTCGACCACATCATTGCTTACCATCAGCGCCTGTAGCCAAGTTGATAATCTATAATCGATAACTCTGGTAGAAAACGAATCAATGCATGGGAATGACACACCTGAACCTTAAGTCACGTGGTCAGACTATACAAGTAGAGAGTTAACGATTGTAGAAAGAGATTCGATACGAAATGTTCGTAAATTGGTTTGGTTTGGCTTGGTTTGTGATTTGGGGGCAGGTGAGATAGTGGTCAAGCGCGAGCCTATATATATTATAATAATAACGAGTCGGACTCACGCACGAAGGGTTCCGTACCACGATCGCAAAAAACGGTAAAAAACACGTTTGTTGTATGGGAGCCCCACTTAAATATTTATTTTATTCTGTTTTTAGTATTTGTTGTTATAGCGGCAACTTCGAAATACATTATCTGAGAAAATTTCAACTGTCTTGCTATCACGGTTCATGAGATACAGCCTGGTGACAGACGGACAGACAGACAGACGGATTGCGGAGTCTTAGTAATAGGGTCCCGTTTTTACCCTTTGGGTACGGAACCCTAAAAAATAAAAAATAAAGTTTACTAAACTGTGACTAAATTTCTTCTACACTGTTTATAGCACCCATTAGGTCTTGAGTGTGCAAAATCAGTGCAGTGTGTAAAAGTAATTACACTCCCAACCACTCATCTTTTAAGCTGCTGTAGGAGCGTTATAATGCGTTTGTAAACTATTAGATTGGACATAGATAGGTACAATTAGATGAGACTATGTAACACAAGTTGCTACATTTCCTATCAGAACAGCTCAGTTAACAGTAAGTTCCTACAGAAAATCAATGTCTTATTAAAAAAACATACAATGAACGTACCAACGGATGTGACACGTTAATACCATACAAAGTTGTTACTGCAGTTGGTATAGCTTTTATAGCGATGCAACAAAGTCTAAAATTAATTGCAGAGTGCACGACAGTTGTTGTAGTGGGTGTTGGGGATATGTGTGTTGCAAGTGATAAGATTGGGGCGTAGAGAAGTTTTTGTAAAGCTTTCTGTGTTGCAAAAAGCTTTTATAGTGATTGCATCTAGTGGTATTCGCAACTATAACAAGATAAAATTACAAATTCAAAATACCCCCGATTTTAATTTTTATTTCATGCTTTTTAAACTACATATAATATACCTAGTAGCAGACACGCTTCAATCGACAATCTATCGAAACAAGTAAGTATGACACGATATCTTGCGAAAAATTCCAGATTCAAGAGTAAAATGCGAATAACTTTTGAACGGCTACACTGATTTTATTCAAACATAGCTAAGAACACTCTCGACAAAGTCACCTTTCAAACAAAAACTAAATCAAAATCGGTTCATCCGTTTAAGCGCTATGATGCCACAGACAGACACACAGATACACAGCATCACACGTCAAACTTATAACACCCCTCTTTTTCTGTCGGGGGTTAAAAATAAAATATTTTTAAAGGGTGTTTATTTTAGTAGGGTTTTAATAACTATTTTTGCAGTTGCTAAGCCTGGAAATCTCTATGTTTCTTTAGCCTGATATCTGTTAAAGAAAATATTGAAAATATTTAGATCTATTATATGAATCTTCATGCTCTACTTCTCTAAAAGATTTACGTGTAAAACACATAGTACCTACCTCTCTCCGATTTAAAACATTTATGGTTCAGTTTACCATCGGAAAGACGTATAATGTTGGTCATATTATTATACTACCTACCATAACCATGCGCAGGGGCAGGTGACGTGCACGGCAGGTAAAGGTGACAGCTTAGCCGTGGCATAGATAATTTATAATACTAGCATACAGATGCCTCATCCCATACAAAGAAACCGTGCCGACGTAACTAGCGTTTTTCATCTGATTATACCGATTATTTTTCGTTAATTGATCACGTTCGGTTCCGTTCCACGGCGATAGATAGATCACCATCTATATCCGTCAGCACAGAGACACCACGCCATCTTTTTGTTCATCGCATGCCGTCCCCGCTTTCGCTCAAAACTTAAACTCCATCGGAAAGTATTAAAAACAATGTTGCATACCCCTCCCGAAGCGAGTTTACGACCCCTGCCCCTTTTATAGACACAACTAATAAACTTGAATCGCCTTGCTACCGGCGGCGACGCACCGTTTTAAAACGACTTAAGTGCATATCCCATTTCTGAACTTTACTATCTTATGGATTTAATATCGGAAATGTTCCGTAATGAGTGTCCAGTATGGGATTTTAATGATTTTATGCTTGTATGAAGTTTCCTGTTATGTATTTGTCGTGCTTTCGGATCCCAATAATTATGGATATTAATGGGTTCAGTCTGCCTAGCTTTTGCTTTCTGCCTATGTTGGGGCTGGTTTCCAGTCTAACCGGATTCAACTGAGTACTAGTATTTTACATGGATCGACTGCATATTACCCCGCAACCCAGTAACTGGGTAAATCGATACCCTTTGGTAAGACTGGTGTCAGATCTCAAGCTTCTGACTACCCGTAACGACTGTCAAAAATCTTCAAATGACAGCTGGGACCAACGGCTTTACCTGCTTTCCGATACACGGCGGAAATACCAAAAAACCAAAAACCAAATGCGTGGGCCGATTTTGATGGTTCTTACATCAATCGATTCGTCTTAACCCCGCGAGTGTCACTGGCTACATGAAAATTGGAAAATAGGAAAATGGCGGTTTTTGGGCGCCATATTGTGGGGGCACAATTTTTTTTTTTCTTCGAAACCTATCGTGTGGGGTATCAAAATAAAGGATTTTAAGAGGTGATTTCAAAAATATATAACACTTATATGTTTAAATGTACATAATTCGAAAAAAAAATAACTAAAAAGTTATAAATAAAAAAAGTTAATTAAAAAAATCTAAAAACCCGACTGCTTGAAAAGCGAACTACGTCTTTTTAGTTCGCTTTTCAAGCAGTCGAGTTTTTTGATTTTTTAATTAACTTTTTTTTTATTATTTGAGAACAATTTTAAAAATTAGTTAAGTACAGTTTATCATTCACATAAAAGGTAAAATAAAACTAATACTTCATTAAAGGCGTTTTCAATTACTCTAGATTTAGATTTTGATCAATAAATTAATTTTAAATATTCATTAAATATGTTTGACAGAACGTGTATTTCGCTCGTGCCTTTTTGCGTTACGACGTGACAGATATTTGCACATGCGCAGTAGATAGTCCGAGGAACTATTAGTTAATCTGTGAATATGATAAACGCGCTTGAATAAGCCCACCATTTTATTAATTTCTTGCTTGGTTCAGATTTTTTTTTTTATTTCCTCGCACAATGCATAGTAAAATGTTATATGATACACGTACGTAAGATGATTTCCGACTCGTCTCGATTTATCCACTCACTCGCTTCGCTCGCTAAATAAAAATGCAATAAAAATGCTGAATAAAAAAGCCACTCATCGGAAATCACCTACCTTCCGCACTTGTAGCATAAATAACTATTGTTCTTCCTACTTTCTGCCTGCCAACATATTTACCCACCACTTCATCATCATTATCATATCAGCCGAAAGATGTCCACTGCTGGACATAGGCCTCCCCACCCACCACTTGTTTCTTCGAAATTAAATACTTAGTTCAATAGAATAGCTCAGTCTTCCTTCAAAATAAAACTCCTATGTCAATAGCATAGAATCTGAGTTTACTGCAGCTTGTTGACAGTAATAATTCTGGACGCCAGTGATAAAGGTGTCTGGTGTAATTGGGAAGCGTCTGGGTTGCCAGCGAGCAAATTCAGAGATGAATATTCCTAGTTTCCAACAGGTATGATATTAGATTTACTTTAGCGGTGATTGAGGAGTAAATAATGTTTGTGGTGAGAGCTTTACACAGCTTAACATGAGTTGAAAATGTTTCTTGAAAAAAGCGAAAGATTTTATTCTACCACTCTTGTTAACTGATACCTGAATATCTACCAAAATGAGAATTCATTAAGTATTTCAATTTTATTTGACACATAAGGTAATTTATCACCAGCGTGACCTATGATTGGAAACAAACAGGTGCGTTACGATACGAAAACGAAACGACAAGGCGTTTTCATTTTTCTACAGACAGAACCTTTTATGAAAACGCGTTGAGTTGATAAACGCATCAGGTTATGAGAACCAAAACGGTTACGTATGTATTTGCAAATCAAAATGACGCAAAAGTAGCCAAATTTAATAATAAAAATAAATAACCCTGCAATCACTATTTTCTAATCTGGCAACATCTACTACGATCATTTCGCTCAGATTTGTCCGCCATCTTGGATGATGAATGTCCAATACCGCTGGTGTCGCAATCCAATTAATTGCTTAACTTTGACAGTTTGATAAATAAGCTGCCTGAAACCCAGATTTTTTTGCGATAAATATAAATTCAGACGAAATAAGTTAAAATATTTTGTGGTTAAATAGAACATGTTTGGTTGGCAATTAATTTATCAATCATATTTTGAGTGTAAATTTTGTTCTGGTTTCATTGATTACGTTTTAATTAGAAACATTTTCAATTAGTTATTTTCCGTTTGTGAATTTTGCTAATTGTTACTTGAGTTTGCTTTCAGAAAAGTTCTGAACTATATTTATATGGAGCAGTTGATATTTGTTTAATTCTACAGGATATTCGTGAACTAATTCTGATTTGGAACGCTTTATTCAGGATAAACCCACGAAAACTATTGGACAAGGGTGTGGCAACTGAAAAGAAGCAATATACGTGTAGCATTTATTCAGGACACTGGACAACAAACTTAGCGACGTGACAATGCAATAGCAACTTTGAATTGAAATTGTTTAAAAGATAGTAAAACTAACAACTGTATTAATTTCTAAGGAAGCCTTTAATTAAATGGAAACTTAAATTGACAGATTAAAACTGTAAGACCGCTTCGCAAAACTAAACTTATAGTAGTGATCAATATAACAATACGCCTACCTCTAATACCAATGCTAATCTCATTTGAAACACCTTGAAAACTACAGGAAAAAGATGTGGCAACTGAAAAGAGGCACGTGAAACATTTAGTCGTCCTGGGAAATAAAATTTAACTCGTACTAAGAATAGTAACATTAATATCTGTAGAAAATTTTTCAACGAGTCTTAAACGAAATGGAAACTTAAGGTTACACTAGTCGAGGGCACGAACTATTTGTACGCGGGGCTAAAATGCATGCTATATCAACTGACAACACGTGCGGAATAGATAGATGCTGTGATGACCAGTAAGAAGCTAGTTCGCGTACAAATACACACTTTTGCAGATTTGTAGCGAAATGGATGATGATTTAGGACCAAGCGCGCAAAATTTTATAAACAGACCCTTGGGAGTCTGGATATCATTAATCCAAAAATATCCATTTAATTAAAGGCTTCCTTAGAAATTAATACAGTTGTTAGTTTTACTATCTTTTAAACAATTTCAATTCAAAGTTGCTATTGCATTGTCACGTCGCTAAGTTTGTTGTCCAGTGTCCTGAATAAATGCTACACGTATATTGCTTCTTTTCAGTTGCCACACCCTTGTCCAATAGTTTTCGTGGGTTTATCCTGAATAAAGCGTTCCAAATCAGAATTAGTTCACGAATATCCTGTAGAATTAAACAAATATCAACTGCTCCATATAAATATAGTTCAGAACTTTTCTGAAAGCAAACTCAAGTAACAATTAGCAAAATTCACAAACGGAAAATAACTAATTGAAAATGTTTCTAATTAAAACGTAATCAATGAAACCAGAACAAAATTTACACTCAAAATATGATTGATAAATTAATTGCCAACCAAACATGTTCTATTTAACCACAAAATATTTTAACTTATTTCGTCTGAATTTATATTTATCGCAAAAAAATCTGGGTTTCAGGCAGCTTATTTATCAAACTGTCAAAGTTAAGCAATTAATTGGATTGCGACACCAGCGGTATTGGACATTCATCATCCAAGATGGCGGACAAATCTGAGCGAAATGATCGTAGTAGATGTTGCCAGATTAGAAAATAGTGATTGCAGGGTTATTTATTTTTATTATTAAATTTGGCTACTTTTGCGTCATTTTGATTTGCAAATACATACGTAACCGTTTTGGTTCTCATAACCTGATGCGTTTATCAACTCAACGCGTTTTCATAAAAGGTTCTGTCTGTAGAAAAATGAAAACGCCTTGTCGTTTCGTTTTCGTATCGTAACGCACCTGTTTGTTTCCAATCATAGGTCACGCTGGTGATAAATTACCTTATGTGTCAAATAAAATTGAAATACTTAATAAATTCTCATTTTGGTGGATATTCAGGTATCAGTTAACAAGAGTGGTAGAATAAAATCTTTCGCTTTTTTCAAGAAACATTTTCAACTCATGTTAATCTGTGTAAAGCTCTCACCACAAACATTATTTACTCCTCAATCACCGCTAAAGTAAATCTAATATCATACCTGTTGGAAACTAGGAATATTCATCTCTGAATTTTCTCGCTGGCAACCCAGACGCTTCCCAATTACACCAGACACCTTTATCACTGGCGTCCAGAATTATTACTGTCAACAAGCTGCAGTAAACTCAGATTCTATGCTATTGACATAGGAGTTTTATTTTGAAGGAAGACTGAGCTATTCTATTGAACTAAGTATTTAATTTCGAAGAAACAAGTGGTGGGTGGGGAGGCCTATGTCCAGCAGTGGACATCTTTCGGCTGATATGATAATGATGATGAAGTGGTGGGTAAATATGTTGGCAGGCAGAAAGTAGGAAGAACAATAGTTATTTATGCTACAAGTGCGGAAGGTAGGTGATTTCCGATGAGTGGCTTTTTTATTCAGCATTTTTATTTCATTTTTATTTAGCGAGCGAAGCGAGTGAGTGGATAAATCGAGACGAGTCGGCAATCATCTTACGTACGTGTATCATATAACATTTTACTATGCATTGTGCGAGGAAATAAAAAAAAAATCTGAACCAAGCAAGAAATTAATAAAATGGTGGGCTTATTCAAGCGCGTTTATCATATTCACAGATTAACTAATAGTTCCTCGGACTATCTACTGCGCATGTGCAAATATCTGTCACGTCGTAACGCAAAAAGGCACGAGCGAAATACACGTTCTGCCAAACATATTTAATGAATATTTAAAATTAATTTATTGATCAAAATCTAAATCTAGAGTAATTGAAAACGCCTTTAATGAAGTATTAGTTTTATTTTACCTTTTATGTGAATGATAAACTGTACTTAACTAATTTTTAAAATTGTTCTCAAATAATAAAAAAAAAGTTAATTAAAAAAATCAAAAAACCCGACTGCTTAAAAAGCGAACTAGAAAGACGTAAACAAGGAGAAAATCATGCTGTCGGAGGATATATCTTCGCGAGCTGGCTGACCAAAACCAGACGTATCCTCCGACTGCACAGCATGATTTTCTCCTTGTTTACGTCTTTTTAGTTCGCTTTTCAAGCAGTCGGGTTTTTTGATTTTTTTAATTAACTTTTTTTATTTATAACTTTTTAGTTATTTTTTTTTCGAATTATGTACATTCAAACATTTAAGTGTTATATATTTTTGAAATCACCTCTTAAAATCCTTTATTTTGATACCCCACACGATAGGTTTCGAAGAAAAAAAAATTGTGCCCCCACAATATGGCGCCCAAAAACCGCCATTTTCCTATTTTCCAATTTTCATGTAGCCAGTGACACTTGCGGGGTTAAGACGAATCGATTGACGTAAGAACCATCAAAATCGGCCCACGCGTTTGGTCTCTAGAACGCCACATAAGAACAAACATACATACATACATACATACATTCATACATACATACTTACATACATACATACATAAATACATATATACATACATAGACTGATTAACACATTACCCTCCTGCGGCAGTCGGGTAAAAACTCTATGCGTCGGGCTGACGTTGGAGTAAAAAAATAAAAATATTCAAAAAAGTAAAAAGCACTGGTCAAAAAAGTGACAATTCCGCACAGTTTGGCTGCTTGGAAAACGCTATTTCCGAGGACATGCATTGTAAAAGTATTATTGAAATGTCGGACTTATATGGATGTGTTTAAATTATACTTTTGTCTTCTAACAATTTTTTTGAGATATTGAAGCCAAACTTTACCATATTCCGTTAAAAATTATTTTACCTCTAAGACCCTTTCCTTATGGCGCGATGCAATTCGAATTATATCACACCAATAAGAATAAAGAAAGAAGAAGAAAAGAAAGAGAAAGTATTTAATTGCCACAAAATGACATACAAACATTACATTACAAGAACAAGAACAGTGGTAGTAGATTTTGAAAACTAAACCCTTAACGATAGTTTTAGTAGTTCTTAAATTATGTTAGAAAAGTAAAAAAATATGACAAAAAAATTAATGCCAGTATAAAAAAAAACTTTTTTACAAAAGATACTACCGACTTCCAAATAAGAAAACTAGAACGTGAAACGTGAACGTGTCTTTGGTAGGTACCAAATTTTTTAGTTATGGACACCGACTTCCAAAAATAAAGTTATTTTACACTTTCTAGTTTTCTTATTTGGAAGTCGGTAGTATTTTTTTGTAAAAAAGATTTTTATTTTTCACTTTTTAGTTGTACTTACCTAATAGGGAAGTAGTTAAGTAAGTACCTATAACGACAGAATTTCATTATATTATCCGAATAATTACCCGAATAACATGAAACTTGAATATAACCGGTGAAATGAGAGATCTGCATATCCCTTTTGAGCGTACTGGCGTGATGTTATGTTATGAAATGGTATAAACAATAAACAGACATGCGATTGGAGCAATCCCGAGAGATTTGCCGTTATTTATTGAAGATTTCTGTTGTATATCTCCGAAATTCTTCATCAGATCTTCACCAAATTAAAATGGGACCAATTTCGTAACATACTCTTTCAAACGAAAAAAGAATATTTAAAATCGGTCCACAATTGACGGAGACAAAGGTGAAAAAAAATAAAAAAATACATTATGTCCAACATAGAACCTCCTCCTTTTTGGTAAGTCGGTTAATAAAAGCAGATGCATGTTGTGATTGTGGCAAAAAAGCTTCCACTCAGCATAAGTGATTTTTACTAAGTGAAATTGCAAGTATGTTCACATGAACGCAATGTTATGCAGTTCTACCAACACGCAGTTGAATTTTTCATACATATTATCACGTGCGCGATATCGCCTGTCGACGCAATTTAAATTTCGCCATCAGTAAAGAGCCTAACAGTCTTATCTCAACGAGAATAAAGGTCACTATGATGATGATTTTGTGGTGTGTTCTCGTTTTGAGGGTATAGATGTTGGGAAAAGTTCTCATACGGATCACCCATGGTTTCACGCTTTACAAAATATTACTGAGATAAAATAACTTAATGAACTGGAAAATAAAGATTTAATTTGTAATCCGTTTTGTTATGGTTTTGTTGAGTGAGGATAATGATTTTCTCTACCGTCCTTTTCAATTTACGCTCTTCTCTGATATCATAATATTAACCTAAATAGCAATTTAATTGCTAGTGTTAATACCAATTTTGTCTAGTACATCCCTCGTCTTAAAAATCAGTTAAGATTACCACTTTAACTAAACCGGGCATTAAAAGTCATATCCTTAAACATAATAAAGCGCCTCTAAATATTCATTCTCCAACAGAATTCTAAATCGGATTTCACGTCGAGCTCATAATTACAAAGACCACCTTTATCGTGGTAGCCAAGGAGTTATTATAGGAAACAATCTCGACGGCCGGGTTCCATTAGAGATGGATTTATGGAGCTCTCGTGTCAGTAGGTCAATTCTGGATGAAAGATTTTGTGCTGTGTTCTAGTTTTGAGATTAGGAAGGCAGGGAAAAGCTTTTCGTTTGGGTTTTTAGTTTCATCACACCTCAAACATGCACTGAAACAACCGGCCAATTGCGTGTCGGATTTAGCACATGTAGGTAATCAAGTTAATCAAGGTAATCAAGTAATGTAGTTTGTTGTAATAGGAAAAATAAAGGAATTTCAAAGAAAAAATAATAATAAACGTTATCACCAAATTTCAAGTTCATAGGTCAATGGGAAGTTAAAAAATATTTCGGATTAAAATTTTGTAAAAAATGCTGACTTCTCTCTCTTGGTGGCTTCTCATTGCATTGATTTCAAATAACTTTCAAAAAATATTTTTGAAAACAAAAAATACAGTATTTATCTACTCAACGAGTTCTAAATAACAATACCCCACTGGATGGGGTAGGTCAAATCTTATTTTTTACGCTCCCCATTGACTGTATATGTCCCCTTAAAAACATTTAAAAATATGTGGGGATTAGAGGAATTTATAATATATAATAAAAATTCCTCTAAACCCCACATACTGTTGAGATGATGACGAATAGAAATTTATTTATTTATTATAAGATACACCAACAGCATTACATACAAAACAGTTTGTAGTAAACAAAGTTAAAATATAGGCTTATGACTGAAGAAGACTTACGGCATATGATCAGAAACACTAATTATTATTAAACAATAAATTATAAATATTAATCTAAATTTAAAAGCATAATAAAAATAAAAACATACAAGATGTAAAACAGTTAGAATAAATAAAATGAAGTAGGATATATTATGTATGTTCGTAATTAGCCTTAGTTAAAGGATTTGCGCACTCCCGTACCACCGAGACTGCTCTTCTAAACTTATTGAGTGAAACACCGTGTACGTCAGTAGGTGTTGTACAATAGTTATTTATGCTACAAGTGCGGAAGGTAGGTGATTTAAGATGAGTGGCATTTTTATTCACGAGCGAACGAAGCGAGTGGATAAATCGACACGGAAATCATCTTACGTACGTGAATCATACAACATTTTACTATGCATTGTGCGAGGAAATAAAAAAAAAGAAATTAATAAAATGGTGGGCTTATTCAAGCGCGCTCGGCATATCGGCCACAGAGCCCACAGATTAACTAATAGTTCCTCGGGCTACTGCCAATGGGCAAATAGCTGTCGTAACGCAAAAAGGCACGGGCAAAATATACGTTCTGCCAAACATATTTAATGAATATTTAAAATCAATTTATTGATCACATGCATTTGCATTTTGCATTGAGAAGGAGAAGTGGAGCTTTGAGGCCTAGGTTGGTTTTGCGGAATGAAACATGGAGTAATTTTGTGATGGGATGTCTGTAAATTGGTATAAGGGCATAGAAGGATGAAAGTTATCTAAGCAGCTAAACCTAGATATAGATGCTTTTCTTCCCTTTTAAGATACAATCAAGCGAATCGCTACTTAAGTTGTCCGGTGTACTCAGTCACACCAGCTGCCAATATGGCTGCATGGCTAATCTATTCACCGCAGCATGAGCTATTCTCGTGCTGACACGAGACAAGGATTCCGAAAGTGGTCTCGAATAAGCAGAGCTAATTCTGATTTCATGATAATCCCGTTTTGAAATAAGTTCCACATACTTTATCGATGTTTTGTGCCCTCCTTTTCAAATCCTCTTTTCTTGTTGGCATACAACTTATAGATAGTAATTCGATAAGTATAAGACAAACTCGATTTTCGTGTCGATCCTGTATGTCCTCGTAGATCTTCTAAACTGCACAGTGGTTTTTCAAGGAGTATCATTTATAGTATTTATTTTGGAGGGTTAATATATGGGGTTTATTATTTTAACTTAGCTATACTTGTGAAAGGATTTGGGGTAGGCCTTTGCCCAGCTATGTGACAACGGCTAGAGAAAAAAAAGTTAGCAAAAAAAACTAAAGTTTTGTTGCCACATTAGTTGATTGCGCCCGCGCGAAGCCAGGGTAGGTCACTAGTATACTCTCTACATACAAATGTAAACATTCAGTCTTCATAACATTACATTCAAGGACTTGGAAGATTTACTTTTATTTGCGAAGCACTTGATATTTTTATATCCGGCCTACGTAGGGTGCAATTCTGTTCGTTCCCATAATTTTACTGTCGAATAATAAAAATACGACTGCCCTATAAAGATGCAGCAATCACCATAAAATTGTTATTGTAGATAACGGAAATTATGATTTTGGGTTTCTTTATTTAGGATTTTTTTTTACCTTCAGACAGTAAAAATATAGAAAGAGTTCGTGTGATCCACTAAAGTTTTAATAGTATCGCACGAGTAGATTCGTTTTGTAGTGTATGACTATATTTTGAATGATTTTATCTAGGGTAGTACCGACTTACCTCAAGTTTAACCTACCTCCTACCACCACCGTTCGCCATCATTTACTGCTTTGTAGGTTTAATTGTCTCAGACATTCCTGCTGTGCATGGGGTCCTAGGTTTAATTCCCGGGTCGGGAAAACTGTTATTCTGGCATTTATCAGTAGCAGCCCGGAGTCCGGATTCGTGACAGGTTGCTTGCTCCCTATTACAAGGCACTTCAGGCCAACTACCTTGAAAGAACAAAACGCGCACTCATTTCACACCCGCGTGACCCAAAATTCAGTAGTTTTTTATACTTTCCCTATTATTCTATGACTTTAAAAAAAACCTTATATCAAAATGTAGATAATTAAATTTTCTTTGAGATGGTGTCAATGTCATTAAAATACTCCCGGCGGTTTTGGTGCGATTGTCGTTTTTTTGTCCGTGTTAGACATAACTTTACAAATTAATTACACTACTCAAAATTTTCTTAGATCTGATTATTAGGAAAATAGTCTAATGAAACATATATTTTTTCCAAAAAATTACGACTTGCGGTTTAGATGTGATTCTCATTTTAAAATCAGCTACTCAGTGGTATCTGCACCCACATAACTGGCCACAAGCGGGGTGTACTGGGCACTCCTCTGCCTAACTCTCAAGTGAATACAGTCGTGATGTTATGTTATTACTTTAGATAATTTTCTTTTTCATTAACAAAAATATTTTCAAAATGAAACTTTTAATACTACTATAAAATACCTTTGTAAGGCTCCATTACAAAATGGCGACTGGTATCATTATAAATACCTGGATCGGAGTTTATTTTCGTAGGCTCAGCGATAATTGAGTTTCTTCGAGCAGGCGCTTCCGTCTGAATTTAAAATTAACAATTCTTACCAATTGGGTAACCGCTGGGTAAATAGATGTAGAAGCGCTGGAAGAGATAAGGAAACGCTTTTATGGTTAATTTTTACCTTTTTCATTTTAATAATTTGGGTGATAGAGCAGAATTATAGCATGAGTTACGACTGAAACTATCATCACTCGTCATATTTTGTGAGTTATTATAATAAGTCAGAAAACTTTAAAAAAAAATGGTTTAATTAATTAGCCTTTTGGCTTATAAGCTTTTTCAAAGACAAAGACAAAGATATTTTATTTCAACTAGGCCACCAAGCGGCACTTTTGAACGTACATAAAAATTATTCTACCGTGCATTCGGAAAGTAGCTTGTTATGGAGAAGAATGCACAAGAAACTCCATACTAACTCTTTTAAAAAATTATTGTTTTTTTTACAATATTTAGGAACATAGGTACAAATATAGTTATTAGTTCATATATGTGAGGACAATGCACCCAGAATAGCACCACACACCACCATACCACCTACAGACATAAAATATTAGAAGTACTCACACATGTACTGTGCAGTTATAAAATATATACTAGAAAAACATTAACATCCGAAGCAGTCAAGTTATGACCAATCCCAACTGACGGCGTCCGTTCACGAACATGACGCATGAATTGGCACCACCCAGCTCAACCATCATGAAGGGAACCGGATGATCCAACACACGCGCCACCATCAGAGAGACATTTGAGAGAGCATGACACACTCAACGGCCAGGGCACACACAAGTCAACGAACGCCGCATAGGTACAGTAAATGGTAGATTTACAGTTGGGTACATAGTACTCACACATGTGCTGTGCAGTTATACAATACTAAGGAAATTGAGTTAATACAAATATATTCATACAGTCTTCAGCAGGTCCAACAATACCTCAAAACAATAATGTTCTGCATATAACTTGTTATTGCGCCCTAGTGGATGTGGATTGTGGAGCAGGACTAGCATTCGACATTCATATTCGACATCTAGCTTTACTATTATCTCTATCTATCCCTATTGTGAAATAATACATGCGAAAGTGTGTCTGTTTTACGTTGCGTCTAAACTGATCAACGGATTTCGATGAAACTTGGCACACAAGATTTATTTATTACGTGGACCACCCCACAGGACCCGTTTTCAGGATTAAAAAATAGCCTTTGTCACTCAGGAATAATGTAGCTTTCTATTGGTGAAAGAATTTTTCAAATCGGTCCAGTAGTTTCGGAGCCTATTCGGTACAAACAAAGAAATCTTTCCTCTTTACAATATTAGTATAGATATAGATTTATTTAAAACATCATGCAACATACAAGAACATAGGCGGACTTAATGCCTGAGGCATTCTCTACCAGTCAACCAAGGGTTGTGGAGAGATAACATGGCAGATGTATCATAAAGAACATTGGATACTTTTCATCCCGGTAGTAAGTTCTCTTGGAATAATAATACCTTTCAGACGGGCGAAGCTGCGAGCAGATGCTAGTACCAACATAATTCCCACATGATCTAATGGAGGTTGACCTCTACGACACACTTTAGGGCATTATCTTATTAGCTAACTGGCTACATAAACACATAATTACCTTCCATAACGACTCTAAACATAACCAAATTGTTTAAATTCTGTTTCATAAAAGGTTTTCATTTGAAGTTGCGAATGCTTAGGGGCGGGACACACAGAAAAGACGCAGACGAGACGCGTACAAAAAAGACCGCGTCTCGTCCGCGCCTTGTCTTTTCTATTTATTTTGTGTCGCGATGCTTTCTATACATTTTGTATGAAAATTTATTGAAGGAGCGCCGCGTGTGCGACGCGTCCTCGTCTTACGTCTTTTCTGTGTGTCCCGCCCCTTAGTTTACACGAGAGTCGAAAGTATTCTGAGTATAGTTCTTACCAAACTTTTTGGCCGCCCCGAAGTTGGCTACAGTGGCTGCGCAGTAGTAAATCTCATACAAAAACAGCACCGTTTCGTGCCTTGTGCATCGGAAAGCCAACTTCATGGCGGCCCAGATGTTTGGTGAAAACTGGAGAATATTTTTTTTTTTTTTTTTTTTTTTTTTTATTTATATATTTATTTCAACTAGGCCAATAAGCGGCACTTTTGAACGTCAAACATTAAATCTAAATTAAAAATGTACAAGTAATAAAAATTTACTCTACCGTGCATTCGGAAAGTAGCTTGTTATGGAGAAGAACGCACAAGAAACTCCATACTTACTCTTTTTAAAATGTTTTACAATGTTTACTTATGTACATACATTAATAAATTTATGTATGTGAGGACGATGCACCCAAAAATAGCACTACACACTATACTACGTACAAGTATAAAGTAATAAAAGCACTAACAGGTAAATTCATTAATTTGATAAATAGGAACATGGTTCTCACATACTTACAAATATTCCAAACATAGGTAAAATACCTAATTCAACAACAACGGAACCGTGTGTGAGTCAAATTCTAGAAAAATATAAAAAATAACATAAGAATACAATAACTACGAATAGGAATACAAATTAGCAAATTTGATTATGTCCACACCAAAGATTGCCCTACGGAGCGGGACCAACATGTTGCCAAGCATTCTTATCTTAAATATAATCATCTAATTTGTAATATGCTTGTTTACAAAGTGTGCTTTTAACTAAAGTTTTAAATTTACTTTCATTTAGTTTTAATATATCACAAGGTATTTTGTTATAGAATTTAACACAGTACCCCATGAAAGATGAGTGTACTTTTGCTAGTCTATAAGATGGTTGATCTAACTTATCTTTATTTCTCGTATTACAATTGTGTCTATCACTGACCTTACTAAAGAGATGTATATTTTTTCTTACATACATAATATTTTCATAAATGAATTGGCAAGAAACTGTCATAATATTAATATTTTTAAATAGCTCCCTAAGAGATTCTCGGTGACTTAAATTATATATGGCTCTGATAGCTCTCTTTTGCAATATAAATATGGATTCAATGTCAACCGCTCGGCCCCACAATAAAATACCGTATGACATAATGCTGTGAAAGTAACTAAAATAGACCAAACGCGCGGTCTCCACATCCGTCAACTGTCTTATCTTTCTAACAGCATAAGCGGCCGAGCTCAGCCGACCCGCAAGAGATCTTATGTGAGAACTCCATTGCAATTTGTCGTCTAGAGTGATTCCCAGGAAAACCGTTTGATTTACAAAGTCCAGCTTTTCGCCATTCAATATGATGTCGCATTCGCTACTTCTAACATTCGGCAATGTGAATCTAATACATTTGGTTTTTTTTTTCATTTAGTACCAAATTGTTTGCCGTGAACCATTTTTGGACCTGATGAATCGAGTTATTCACATCATCAAGATTTTGTGACCGCCGATCTATTTTAAATATCAAAGATGTGTCATCAGCAAACAACACCATTTTCGGTTGATTTTGTAGTAATTGGGGTAAATCGTTAATATAAACTAAAAAGAGGAATGGACCCAATATCGAACCTTGAGGAACACCCATCGTCATTTCAGACCCTAATGAGTTTACGCCGTTTACCTGAACTTTAACTTGTCTGGCTTTTAAATATGATTTAAGTAACCCAAGGGCTGTATGTCTAATTCCATAGTGCTCGAGCTTCAACAATAGTGTCTCATGGTTAACGCAATCGAACGCCTTCGAGAGGTCGCAAAAGATTCCAATGGCGTCTTGTGCTTCCTCCCAGGCGTTAAAGATGTTCTTTATTAGGGTGACACCGGCGTCAGTTGTGCAACGCCCTTTGGTAAAACCGTACTGTTGATCATAAAAGATAGAATGTTTGTTAAAATGACGCAACAATTGGTTGAGCATTAACTTTTCGAAGACCTTACTGAGAACCGGCAGTATTGACACTGGCCTATAATTATTGGCTTCTTTGCTATCCCCGGATTTAAACAATGGAACTACTTTACTGTGTTTCATGAGGTCCGGAAAAACTCCTTGATCGACACTAGTATTAAATATGAAAGCTAAATAGGGTGCAACAGTTTCAATGATTGGTTTACACACTTTTACAGATAGTCCCCAAAGATCTTCTGTTGATTTAATTTTAAGATCTTTAAAAGCTTTTAAAATAGCCTGGGGATTTGTATGTTGAAACTTGAACTCCGATGGGCACGCATTTACGTTCTTTCTTAGTAAAGCAGCAGAGAGTGTGGGTGAGGAGTTTAAGGCTGCTGCTGAATTGGAAATTACAGGACGTCTACGATCCATACATATTTCTTTTGTTTTATTTATGAACATTAACTATACTGTGATTTATAATTTCGTAAACTAAACTGACAGCTGCCAATGAACTTATTTTTTTTAAATGACGCAATGCGGCGCATAGTGTTCTAGGTAAAGCTCAATCATAAGTGATTCATCGAATCGATGTGACATGACTCCTCAATTTAATTTGATGTAAATAAATGTTTTATGAATATAAACATAATATATAAAAATATAACAGTATTCATTCACATAGTGCATACACTTTAATTGTGTTAAATATAAAATCAACAATAAAATAAATGCGGTCGATAAAATTAACTCTGACATTAATAAGTGGAACTAAATAAGGGCTGCTAGTTTCTTAACAAATGTAATTTTTTGCCTTGAAATAGTTACGGTTTCGATCTACTTCGATATTCGATCATCTTTCGATCACTCAGGATAGTCAGGATACGACACTATTTTTAACCGACTTCAAAAAAAGGAGGAGGTTCTCAATTCGTCGGAATCTTTTTTTTTTATGTATGTTCCCTGATTACTCAAAGACGCCTGCACCGATTTGGAAAATTCTTTTTTTGTTTGAAAGGGTATACTTTCTAGTTGGTCCCATAGTCATCAGGTCAAGATCTGATGATTGGATCTTGAAGAAATCGAGGGAACTCCTCAAATATTATAGGCATACATATAGCGGTTTTGGTATTTTTATCAACAATACAATCATCTGCACTCAGAAAGTACTATTTGGTAAAGTGGAACTGGTGAAGAAGACGACAGATGGCCAATAGAACTCCTTAATGCTAAGTATGTCATGGGGTAATAGATATCTCGAATAGTTTAACGACTATGATGAAGCAAATACTTATAAATAAATAGTGCTGATGAAAATGTTACCATCGAACTGAACTGATGATGAAGCCGTCAGGTAGGAACTCCGAAATAAAACAATGTATCTTAGTCGTGTATGGGCTCATTGGAATCGTCATGAGATGTACTTTGGCTATATATGAATTTTATGGCAGTTGGAGGTGCCTATCAAAACTAAAAAGAGATAAATAATAAACTTTTTAACAAAAAACAAACCGACTTCCAAAAAAAACACTGCAAAACGAAAAATAACTTTATTTTCCGAAGTCGGTGTCGAAACACGAAAAACGATAGGTGCCAAAGACACCGACTTCGGCAAAGAAAGTTATTTTTCGTTTTGCAGTGTTTTTTTTGGAAGTCGGTTTATTTTTTTGTTAAAAAGTTTTTTATTAAGTAACCAAATGTCAGTTTAGTCTACGTTATTAAAAATCAGAGTATAGGTGCGTAGTACTCGCAACCGGCTAGTGCCTAGTCTTTTTGAAGAACATCAGCAATAAGGTCTGTGCATGTCCTTCTAAGACGTCACCTCTAGATGATTCCTCTCACATATTCCTTATAAATACCTTTTAATAGTCACCTTTCATGATCTTCTCGACATGACCAAATGATCTTAGCACTCTCTATTTTTGATACTAAATCCACTATTTAGACACTATTCTACTACTAGATACTAAATCAGCATGTCCATACGCAAATTACGTGAGAACCAAACCATTAGCTACTTACCCTATTAAAACGATGCAAAGTCTTATGCCAATAAAAAGCTCCTTCCATTATTTCTAGAGCAGTAAACGCATAAAATATCGAGGTGTTATCAGCGGACCCCAGGTGGGGGCGGTTAATTTACCTGCCACCTGATTTCACTGTAATTAAAGATGGGATTTTGAGAAGCCAACCTATTTGTTTCTGGCCTTTGAAGAACTTTGGATATTGAAACTGCTTATTACAAGAACTGGCTGATTGAAATGGAACTCGGGGATTAAGAACTTGGATAGATGTCGTTTTGTTTTGGGCGTTGTAATTGATTAGGGAAAAGTTTCAGTCTATTTGGCGAAGAGTAAGCTATCCTCATTTCTTGTATCAAAATAAAACATCAAAATGTCTTTATTCAATTAGGACATTAAGCGGCACTTTTGAATGTCAAAAATTTAAATTTAAATTAATAATAATTGATTCTACCGTCCATTCGGAAAAGTAGCTTGTTATGGAGAAGAATGGATAAGAAACTCCACACTTACTGTTTAAAAAAAAAAGTGTTTTTCAAATATTTGGTTACATCATTATTGTTGAAAAAATACATATATTATGTGAGAACGATTTAAAAAGACGTGCACGTAAAAGCGTCTAGAGTTAAACAACCATTAAAAAAATATAATAAATAGGTAATTAAAAACAGGCTGAGGCAGCTAAGTTATGACCAATCCTAACAAGTTATCGGTGTCTTAAAGGGATAATTAAGAGATATGTATACTCAAAAGGCGAAAAAATTACGTGAGTTTATGTATGTAATGTATAATGGTGGATTTAATGCCACAGGCATAGTTCTGTTTCATCTACCAATTAAGGCATAGTCTGTTGTATATTTTTTCTTTTCAAATGGCCTCTTTCCAATGGAAAGGCTATATCTAAACCTTCTTCTGATTGACCTCGTTTTGCTGTATGGAGCCAATTCTATCCTGTTTTATTGTAGCTATTTTCTAGTAATTGTGACTCATCATGTTTCTTGGAGATAATTGAAAACTGCAAAATTGTAGGTGGTCAATATCTTTCTTATTACCAGTGTCAATGGAAGTGCTAGCCACTATATTAGTTTTGCTCAGTAGGTGACGGTAACACCCGTCGAGTTGACCGTGGCCTTGTTACGGTCGTAGTCATCTGTTATATAATACATGTTCAAACGTGTAGGCTTGTGTCCATGAAACACAGTTGGGGTCTGCTATCTGGTGTATTCTTTAGGTTTACTTAGTAGTAATGGAATAAGTACATTACAAGTCCAAGGGTGTCGAAATTAGTTTAATAAATTGTGTCATAAGGATGAGTTGTAACCTACTTAGAGTTTTCTTTTATTTCTTCAGACCAAAATATGTGTCACTTTTAAAACGATAAATTATGAACATGATAACCCTATCATCTATACTAATATTATAGAGGTAGGTAAAGTTTGTTCGTTTGTGAGGTTGTGGGGGGTAATCTCTGGATCTACTGAACCGATTTAGATTAAATTTGGCACGGAGATAGTTTAAGACTCTGGGAAGGAAACTGGGTAGTTGGTTTTCCCTTGGGATGATAAAATTTTACATTTTACCCGGGCGAAGACGTGGGCAGAAGCTACACACATAAATAAGCTCACGCCTTTTTCCCATGGGGGTAGGCAGAAACTACAGAACGCCACCTGCTACGATCCTAACATATTTCTTTTGCTTCGCTCACATTCATACATCTAGTCATACACGCACGCCGGTTATGAGTAGGTACTGCGCACCTGGCCTTTCTGAAGCGCAATCAATAAAACTGTATTTTATACAGGATATTATATAGGAGACGTCGAGCTAACGCTATATGAGTGTTTCTCTTCAGTGTCATAGGTAGGTACATGGTTTGATCATCATCATCATTAGCCTATTAATGTTCCCACTGCTGGGATACAGGCCTCCTCTTTTTGAGAGGTAAAGGGCCGTAATCCACCACGCGGGCCCAGTACGGGTTGCTGGATCTAACATGTCTTCTATTTTTGATTCTAGGACATGTCGGTTTCCTCACGATGTTTTTCTTTATCGTTGTTGAGAGCAGTGTTGATGAAATAATTTACACAAAGTAGAGCGCCCGCCTGGGTTCGAACCTACGACCTACAACTTGTAAGTCCCGCACTATAACATCATTGTTTTAATCAGTGGTCATCTATTTGCTGCCCAATTGGTGTCTCCATTACTTTTTTATCTTCTAAACACAACTGAAGTCTTTAACCTATATGGGGCACCAAACTATCAACTATAACCAATCCAATTAGTAAAATCATTAACGACGCGATAATTGTTCGAGTTGGCAGATAGCCAGCCATCGTGTCGGACAAGATTTGATTCTGGGACAACGTCCATTGTGTCAGATATATACGGGCTAAAGTTTGACTTCACATGGCTAGGATTACTGCTATTGTTGTTTAATTTGGTGTCGGTGTGTTTGGTGCTTATTACAATGATTTAGAACATATGGTATCCACAAACTAAGCCGGAACACCTCTGCATAAGCCAAATGCAGGGTATCCAGGAAATGAAGCACATTTATCTTTTTTTTATTGTTGATAGGCTCGGGCTTGACCATCTGTCTCACCTGATGGTAAGCGATGATGTGGTCGCCGATTAAGCACGCTTGCCTAAAAGTTACCTGTTCACTCTTGACTTAATTACCCCTAGGTTGTAGCTATCGTGAAACACAGACTCCGGAAGGGACGGCCACTCCTTAGCTGTACGCATAATGAAAGAATTCCCAAAACTTTTAGTGCGTATGCGAGGGAAGACCACCATGTACCGATGGCGCATCGCCGCACGTCTGGTAGTCCGAAGGCGAAACGGGCTGGGTCGAATTATATCATGCAATTCCATCGCACACTCCCCGAAATGTAACCGAAAAAAAAGCGACAAGCTGGCAACGATGTTCAAGGCTCTGGAGGTTTGACTTGACCAGTGCCTCATTGCTGATGAGCTTCTTGGCCCGCTTTCCGATCGACTCAAAGTCCTCACAGAATGCGTAAAGGGGTGGGTTTGCTAAAAACAACCATTTTGACCATATTTCGACCATTTGCTTATCAAATTACTTTATCGTACCTAACGTCCGTATAAATTAGTCTTAGGTTTTCATGTTAAGTATATTTATATATATATAACATTTTAAATTCAGCTATCAAAACTAAAAACGCTTTAAAGCGCACGCAAGCGTCTGAAAACTAAACTGAAAACCGCACCGTTTTCGCCGAAATTTCAACCATTACAAAGCAGAAAACAAAATAAATACGAAACAAAATTCACAAGTTATATCTCGGCAAGTTAACTTGGACTTCTTTAAAGCCCCTGTAATGTTGGCAGATTTCCAGAAATGCATACTCGTGCAAGCGAGTTCGTTCTTCAGACCACTTGCAACAGTTCTAGGTTTTATCGACTTTGAGAAAAAGTGGCTATTTAAAATAGTATTGGAAATGTCAAGAACTGAAAACTGTGGGTGGCTTTCGTTTTGTAGAACGTTTTATACTATTGGACTGGTTGTACACATGTGTGAGTTAATATTTCTTTGTGAGGTTTTAATAGGTGCTTGTGGTCTGAGTTTGTATTGCCAATTAGAACTGTTTAGTGATTTTGTGTCTGTTTCTGTATATCTGTCGTTTCACATTCAGTTTATCGTTTTGTTCTTCTTGTTAAATAGGCCCTGAATAGTGATTAATATATTAATGAAGACGCATCGGAATAATCCTCCCTGTTTTTACACCAACACTGGGCAACATATAAAAGAACGTCTAAATTATGATTAATTTACACGTTTATTTAGACGATTATTAAGGTTTAACCTGTAACTGGCATCAAATCAAATATTTTTTATTTCACATAGGCCTACACGCACGGCACTTATAAAACGTCGACAAAAAGTGCACGGTTCGGGTTGGTCGTTTCCTGTGGAGAAGAACCGGCAAGAAACTCCACGGTTACTCTTTTTAAAAAAAATGGTTTGTTTTTACAATATTTCCAATATATCAATGCTGTCTACACTAAAAACTAAAAAAAAAGTTTGTATAAACGAGATAAAGAGTTAACAAATGTTACCAAGCGTCTAGAAATCTAAAAGGCCTACAATGTTCACACATTCACAAAACAATCGGTAAAAGAATCTAAACAAAGGAAGAAAAAAAAAAATATATAAAAATACTAAATTTAACATGTGGCACAAATGTTGTTATCAGTGCTGTAACTATTCTTAGCAAAGGGCTATACAGATTATTGAAATCATTGTAAAAAGTCTAATTAAAAGTAGGTAAAAAAAGAAAAATGAGATTGAGAATAGGGCAGCCTGAAAGTCACAAGGCGTTGCTGAAATCTGAATTACTTTCCATTTTCTGCCAACCTTGAAAAAAAGGTTAAAAAACGTATCACTTAAAACGAGGTAATAAACCAACTCCACATAAAACTGAACACTTCTTCCTTCAAATAATTTATTCAAAAACATCCAGCCTGAAATTTCAAAATAAGACAAGCTGAAACTTGTTCTAGGTCATCATAAAAGTTTCAGGTTTCCTTCGGCTGTGCGCTGAAAATTTCAGGAGTTTCAGTTGGCTGAGAGCCAGGTGGAGCGGATTCACACGTATTTATTATGTGTGCCTCTACATTGAGGCTTGGTCCCACATTCTGAAGACATGTTTATGAATTCAGGGCGTTTTTTTTCAAGTGGACTGACCGAGGGCAGATTGTATCTGTGGCGTTTTTATGATGGGTGGAAGGGCCAGTTTTGAATGTGAGCGTCCTTCAATGGGAAGTAGGTTAATGAACTTGTTTTCTGTATTTTTTTCGTGTTTAGATAAATATTTTAATGAGGTATGAGGTATGTGTCGTTGGTGCTGCTTCAGGCAATGCACCTAATATATTTGTACGAGCAGCATTTATTTGATATTAGGCATCTATAGTTATTTCCGTTGCTTAAACTGGCCGATATTTGACATAGATTTATAGACGCATTTCTCATATGGAAAAAAAAATAACAATATCAAAACAATGCAGTTTAGGTTACAAAAAAAAAATATTAAACATTTTCACAGCAAAATCCGAATTAAAATAGTCGAAAATCACCCGACCTTAGCAACTTATTCTAAATTTAAATTAAATTACAAAATCGTTACCGGAACCATTTCAATTAAAAACTTGAAGTTCTCGTCAAAGTTTGACGGTTCAAACCTTTGGGAATGCGTACCTATGTCTTGTTTGAATTATAAATGACGATAAAACGTATCTTACAAATAGCAACGAAGTTTCTTAATGTCGCCCCTCTGCATATGTTAGTGGAACGATATTATGGTGGCACTCGATAAGATGTGCTCCTTTTTGTACGAGTTTTATTAATCTTTTAGATTTACCTCTATCCATGTCGTGACTAACTTACTTCAGAGTTTATGGAGCTATTTCCCGAATAGAAAGTTACTACACCAAAATTGTAACACAACTCTATTACAATCAATAGCTTTTCTTAATGTCCTCTTCCTTTGTTTTTCTTTTTACAAGCTTTTTATTAACTTGCAATTTATGTATGTATGTTTGTTTGTTTGTTGTTTGTATGTTTTGTTGTTTGTGTTTGTGTTTGTGAGTGTGTTCGGGTCAAATCTTGCAACTGAATTTCAAAGCAGTTATCCTCAACCGATTTAGATGAAAATTTGCATACACGTTTGGTTTGGATGACAATGCATGGTTAGCTAAGTAACGTCATTCTAAATCCAATATGGCGGACGGTCCAAGATGGCTGTCTATTAATTTTTATGTACTGCCATGATATGGGTATCAAAAGAAAGGGTTTGCTGAGAAGAACACGAAAAAAGCTTGCTCCAAAAAATATTTTTTATTGATAATTTTAATTCGTTATGAGTCTGTTTTTGACCTCGATCTCGCTTGCTAGAAAGTGAAGTAGAAGAAGATACCTGAGGTTCTATACAAACTGTAAGTATGTGTGATGGTTGAAATCGATGGAATGATCGATCAAGTGACATATCTATAAAATGTTACTTGTCTATACTCCATTTGAAATAACATTAGAATTTTTTACAACCACTTTTAACAATCCGCTCAACCGATTTTGAGTCCTATCCCGTAAATATAAGGATGGCTAAAAAAGCATAAACCTGTTACCAAAACTAACTGTTTAATACAGCTCTCATTTGTCATATCAGCAACGCAATAGAAGTCACAATCGGTTGAACGGGCTGTAAAATGAGATTATTTAAATGTCTTATGTTATCTGAAATGGAGAATAAAGCCTCTGATCTCTGCTTTGAAGGCTGATTTTCATCATAATATATCCCAAATCCAAACAGTATCAAAATTATTTTCAACTAAACTAGACATACCTAAGTAGTTAAATATGCTTCCAGCACATAACAAAGACAATTTCCCATAATCCTTACACAAAATTTGCCTACCAAACTGCACCCTCCACTAAAATGTCACACAGCCGTTTCGCATGACATTAATGTCGAGTATTCACAAAATAACGATCGACAGAATGAAACCTTTGCGCGGCAGGTGTATCGAAACCGAACTCGAATGACATTATCTCGTGATTCCCTCCCTCTGCATACGAGATGCTTGTGGTTACTTCTTAATGGGTTTCTAACGTACTATTTTGCGTTTTGGGTAACCGGTTTAGTGTTGAGCTTTGCTGTTTGGTGCTTTGTTTTAGTGGATTTTGGAGAAAGGATTTTGTAAGGGATGGCGAATTTGTATCGTGGTTTTATTTAGAAATTCTAATACCAGTGGTGATTCTAATACCAGTCGTTTGTTTATATGACTTAGAAAATAATGTTAAAGCTGCAGTATTGCTAAATGTCACAAGCTCCTTTTCATACCGAAACAAGAAAATTTCAAAATTTAAAAAACCCCCGGCAAATTTTTATTTCACGCTACATAATTTATCTAGTACATAGTAGATACGCTTCGATCGGCAATCTATTGAACACGTAATTATGACACGATATCTTGCGAAAACACCCCGATTCAAACAGTAAAACGCCCATAACTTTTGAATGGCTGAACCGATTTTATTCAAACATAGCTAAGAATACTCTCGACAAAATCACCTTTTAAACAAACAAAAAAGTATATCAAAATCGGTTCACCCGTTTGGACGCTATGATGCCACAGACAGACACACAAATACACAGCAACACACGTCAAACTTATAACATCCCTCTTTTGCCGTCGGGAGTTAAAAAAAAAATACACGGTCTTGTGGAATGGGTGACACCGTAGGGAACCTAATTCTACTTGTAAGGATTCGACATATATTTTTGTTTAAATTAGAAAAGAATCTACCAATGGCCATATTTATGCAATTTATTTTGATCGCATTTTTCGTCCAATTTCAAGAAGCCATAAAAACTCGTAAATACAATTTAGCATCTCATCGTCCTCATCTTGACAAATACCCGACTTTAAAAAAGGAAAGTTTAATCACCTCTGAACGGCATTCACCTAATTCTCACTCAGAACGAATAATTTATCCTGAGCATCGCATCCCTAATGGAATATTCAAGTTGCAGGGCTGCTATCACCGAAATTACGAAGACAATGGATAAAAGAATGTCCCTTTTTCCCCCGTAAAATGTTTGTGACAACTTTTTGATTAATCTCCTGAAGGAACACACAAATGAATATATTGTTATATCTGTGGTGACAGCAATGAATACTGTTGAAAGGAAGCAAGGTGCTATGTATTTTGTGAAAGAAATAATGGTCCTTTTTGGTGGCGTTTTTTGTACAAGTATATTTTTGAAATGTCTGATATTCTATTGCATATTCTACGAGGCAAGTTAAGAATATCTATTATATAGTCAGCTTATAAAATTATATTTGCACTCCTTGGACACAGGCCTCTTCTCAGGGAGAGGGAACGGGCTGTAATCCGCCACGCGGGTTAATAGATATCACATGTCTTCGAAGTTTTCGGTTCAAAGACTTGCAACTAGACTCTAACTCTAGACTTGAATTTTGAATATGTATTATAAAGTCTTGTCTCGGATCACCCGTATTTATTGTATACTTCAACAAGATAAAATTACAAATTTAAAAAGCCCCCGATTTTAATTTTTATTGCTTGCATGCTTTTTAAACTACAAATAATATACCTAGTAGCAGACACGCTTCAATCGACTATCTATCGAAACACGTAATAATGACACGATATCTTGCGAAAAAATCCAGATTCAAAGAGTAAAATGCGAATTTGAACGGCTGAACCGATTTTATTCAAACATAGCACAAACACCACAAACCTCAAGACAAAGTCACCTTTCAAACAAAAAAAAACTATGCGCTGTGATGCCACAGACAGACACACAGATACAACGCACGCCAAACTTATAAAAAACCTCATTTTCCGTCGGTGGTTTACAAAAAAAGGAAACTATTTATTACTTAAAACACAAACAAGATCCCATCTTAATATTATCTCAAGACGACAAAACACAATCCAGTGACGTCGCAGGCATCCAAGCATCAAAGAGTTTATTGAAAATTCTTCAATGGCGACTCCCACCAGTCCATTGTGAACACATTGAGGAGAATTTTATAGATGTCGCTGGATTATTGGAAATAATGTATTTTTTGCGAAAATCCTGGAATTTTTAAAAGGCTGGATTATTGATAATTAAAAAGATGTTCGTAATTTTAAGAGCTTATATCAGGATTTAATCATAAAAACAGCTAAGCTTGGGTTAATCGCGAACAATGACGATGAATATGAACGCTGATTGGCTGATATAAAAGTTTTGCACTGATGCAATGATTCAAGTCAAGTCCTAACCAGAATAAAGATATTTTAAATTGAAACATAGATTATCCAATTAGCATTCAAGTTTCTAATCATCCTAAACGGACATTCTTTTTTTTTGCTAAATCCTGAGTAATTCTGACATTAGCTCGTATTATTATGAAGTTCGTTAAGGTTGGAATCCTACCCAAAAATAGTTGGGTAAAAGGCTTGAGGTAGTTTGATTGTTCTATATATTTTGAAATTCGTTCTTAGTTTCCAACAATCTGGCCTATTGATAACACTACCTCCACTCTAGAATTTGCCCAAAAAAAAATCATGCTCGTATTTCCAATAATCCTGCATTTTTGATATTATCCACACTTCACCATGCACACTGCAACAATTCGTAGTTTTATGTGGGATAATGCCGTGATAAGCTTGCAATGTAGTGTGGCTAAGCACTTACGTTGGTATGGTCGTAGTATGGTACTATGTTATCTGTGGTATGGTAACATGAAAGCATTTATAGTGCGGTAATAAAATGGGTAACAGGGAAAAGGTTGCTTGGGTAGCTGGATTTTAGTATCGATATTGTTTGGATGAAGGTGATATAGGTTTTACTTAGTAATTTTGAATAGCGCACCCTCAGAATGAAAGTGACCTAACTCAAAAAACCAAGTGCGTGTCGGATTTTGCACATTTTCAAAGGTTGGAAAATCACAGGTTGTATCGGGAAAAACCGGTCGAGCGCGAGTCGAACTCATGCGCCGAGTGTTCCGTACCTACCCATTATACCACCATAATAAAAAATTACTATTTTTTACTATTACATTTTTAATATTTTTTCGTATTTTTCCTTTATTTGTGCTGTAAGATCTTACTTTTTGCCACAAAGTATTAAATTATACGAGATAATCTTTAAAGGTATTGATCTAATTCGTGTTGAGTGCCTTCAGGCTATATTTTTTATCCCGGAAACATTTCCCGGTTCCGATAAGATGGGCCACGGAAGCAAAGCCGCGGGAAAAAGTTATCAAATCAGACTATTTTCAGGCTTGTGAACATAAATATTTTCATTTATTTAATTTACTAGCTTCTGCCAGCGGCTTCGCCCGCGTTAAAGTTAAATATTATCCCGAGGGAACATATTCCCGGAGTATAAAGTATCTTATAAAATTGCG
This sequence comes from Anorthoa munda, assembly GCA_945859665.1. NCBI lineage: Eukaryota > Metazoa > Arthropoda > Insecta > Lepidoptera > Noctuidae > Anorthoa > Anorthoa munda. Next base: position 23,860,287 of record OX243910.1, read on the forward strand.
CTCTTATAAAGTGCTATTCCTGACTATAATCTATCTCTGTGCCAAATTTCATAAAGATCCGTTCAGCCGTTCTGGCGTGATTGAGAACAAACATACAAACATCCACACATCCAAACTTTAGCATTTATAAAATTAGTAAGATTTAGACTTCATGAACAAAGGTACAAAGGCGGACTTAATGCTTCAGCAAGGCTGCTTCATTGGGTTTTCCAGACCTTCCAATTAAAATATCCCGACTATGATTTTATGGACGTTAAGGAGTGGGTTTTTTTTTTAATATACACACAATTTTTTTAACACAGTACTCTTAATAAAACTTATACAATAACTTTTCTATTTATTGCACTGTCACCAAAATTTTCTTCAAACGTGCTGACCCTGCTCCACCTGACGTCAGACCTTAATATTTTAATAAGAAAGTTGGTGGCCACCTTTCCTATACAGAGTGAGACATAATAGTAGTTTATGCAATGGCCATATAATAGGGGTTATTAAAACACGAGCGTAGGTTTATCAAATGAGGCGAAGCCGAATTTGATAATAATATTACGCGAGTGTTTTAATACCTAATTATATACCGTTGCATACACTACTTTATCTTCACTCACACAGTTGAAATAAAACAAAAGTGGAAAGGAAAAAATATTTGATATGGCGGGCAATTTAGATTCTCATTGCGCAGCGCGCGCATCCACAGTCAATGAAACTTCTTTACTACAGCCCATACGCGCCAGAAAATTAAAAAGTAAAAGTGTGCTATAAAAATTAAAAAGTTATTTTATGATGCAGTTGTTTGAAAATCGAAGGAAAATGTTGAACTGTAATGGTTTTTTTTTTAATTTTACCTATCCACGAATATAAAGTACGTGTTTATACAATATTTCTTGAATTCGTATTTGGAACATTACGTTGTGAGTGTAGATAAAAAAGTTTAAATAGCATTCCTGTGTTCAGGGGAGTCATCCTCTGATTTAAATTGCATCTTTATGATTTTTGGGGCTCTTGATTATGATGAGTTAATTACGATTTAGTGAGAGGGGATTTCGTTTACTTTTGTTGTCCCTCTTCTTGGCAAATGTATTCTTAAAGCCTTTGTAAAAATAAATTGACCTAATGTTTTAATATTATATATATTTTAGCATATTTGCAATTAAAATCATGTTTTTCAGTTAAAGTTCTTTTTAGGGTTCCGTAACCAAAGGACCCTGTTACTAAGACTCCACCGTCCGTCTGTCTCTCTGTCTGTCATCAGGCTGTATCTCATGAACCGTGATAGCTAGACAGTTGAAATTTTCACAGATGATGTATTTCTGTTGCCGCTATAACAACAAATACTAAAAACAGTAAAAAATATATATTTAAGGGGCTAGCTCCCATACAACAAACGTGATTTTTTGCAGTGTTTTGCGATAATGGTACGGAACTCTTCGTGTGCGAGTCGCACTTGGCCGGTTTTATTGTATAGGAAACAGCTGATTTATTTAGTGGTATTTTAGGGATAATTTAAATATAGCCAAAACGTTATTTTACACACATACATATAGTTACTCACGCCTTTTTCCATGGGGGTAGGTAGAAAATACAAAGGGCCACGTACTTCGATCCTTATATTATTCTTTTGCTTTGTTTAATCTTCGTAAACAAATCTCTCTTAGAATTCGGTCACGAATTAGAGAGCTTCGAAGTTATTCTTACATTCAATAACCAAGTAAATCAGTATTGTATAAAACATTCTTGAAACCTGTAAAACAAGCTCAACTAGCTATTCACTCCATTTCTAGCCATCGAACTACAAAACCCATCTTCATTACCCGCTATTGTTCCCAATCCGATATTACTAATCAAAAGTCCAACTTTCAGCCCGAACAGTCAAAGCTACGTTTTAGCCAATCAGCAATAACCTGCCCCCCCCCTTCCCCCCAACTCCCCGCTTTCGCCACAACTGATTGAAATTCCATTATTATCCATCCCTGCGGTAATAGTAAATCTTTATAACTCGGATTTTTCGTACCGGGCGGCCTTTGAGTCCCCCGCTCTTTGTAGTTCAGGATTTACTTGGATTAAACGAATGACGGATAGGGAGTCGGAGTGTCGTAATGTGTTGAATTGGTTTTTGGGTGCAAGTTTATTTGTTAGTTTTGTGGTTTAAGGATTATTGTTTTATGGTTTGGAGATTAGTTGGTTTTGTATGTTAAATTAATTGGTTTGACATTCTTTCTTGGACCTTTGAGTTTTACAATCGTACTTTTCAATATAATAAATCGGAAAGTTTGTGTTTCAATCACGCAAAAATGGCTGAACGGATTTGGATGAAATTTAGCAAGATTTTCTGTGTTGTGCTGTGTCTTTTGTGTGCACTAAATAAATGATTTGTCTGTCAATCGATATAGTTTACTAGCTGTTCCCCGCGACTTCGCTCCCGTGGGCCACCCCACAGCACCCGTTTTCGGGCTAAAAAAATAGCCTATGTCACTCAGGAATAATGTAGCTTTCTATTGGTGAAAGATTTTTAAATCGGTCCAGTAGTTTTGGAGCCTATTCGGTACAAACAAATAAACAATAAAATCTTACCTCTTTATAATATTATTACTAGCTGTTGCCCGCGGCTTCGCTCCCGTGGACCACCCCACAGGACCCGTTTTCGGGATTAAAAATTAGCCTATGTCACTCAGGAATAATGTAGCTTTCTATTGGTGAAAGATTTTTAAATCGGTCCAGTAGTTTCAGAGCCTAGTCGGTACAAACAAACAAACAAACAAAAAAATCTTTCCTCTTTATAATATTAGCATGGATAAGTATAAGTAAGTATATGTATAGATAACCTGGATTAACACATATTACACTTTTCATACAGGTAGTAAGTTGCTTTGCGATTATTTCGACTATCACGCGGGTGGAGCGGAAAACTCACATTAAATCTTAACAGATTGTTTAACTAAACGTGAAAACCTAAGCCCGTCATTAAATCAAGAAAAATATATTCTTAATTCGAAAAAGTTTCAGCATTTTTACATCAAGGCTGAAAATGAGCAGTCATATCAAGGTCAATGATGATTGCTTATTTTATTCTTAACTAGAAATTACTTTGAACAACCAGTCCATAACTTTATAATCCTGGATAGTTCACCGATTCTGACGTAATGTATAAATAGTGGAATGCGCGAAATTTGCGGCTCGCAGTACTGTGATGAAAGTGTTCTGCACAAAGAGAACTACACTATCGATACTTGATAGTTCGGAACAGGTATTTTACTGTACTCTTTATTGGAAATAGCTGGTAAAATGAGTGGAGATGCTTAGGATACTTTGCCTTACATGGTAGATGGAAGATAATATCTTTTAGTTTTAAGTATAAAGTAGTTATTTTTTTCTTTATAAGAAGACTTTTGTTGCGATGCGGTGCGTTTCGACACGGTCGATGTTTTTTGTTTCGATTTTTGTAATATTTTGTTTCAATTATAAACTATTATTATAAAGAAGTGTTTTTGGTTTTTAGGGTTCCGTACCCAAAGGGTAAAAACGGGACCCTATTACTGAGACTCCGCTGTCCGTCTGTCTGTCTGTCTGTCTGTCTGTCTGTCTGTCACCAGGCTGTATCTCATGAACCGTGATAGCTAGGCAGTTGAAATTTTCACAGATGATGTATTTCTGTTGCCGCTATAACAACAAATACTAAAAACAGAATAAAATAAATATTTAAGTGAGGCTCCCATACAACAAACGTGTTTTTTTGCCATTTTTTTGCGATAATGGTACGGAACCCTTCGTGCGCGACTCCGACTCGCACTTGGCCGGTTTTATGTTTGTTGGTTATTGTGTTTTAAGGTGATCTTTGAAAGTAAAGATCCGATGTAAATATTTATAACACTGATACGAAATTTTTAACTCGGGATGAATGCACGAATCAAATAGCTAAGAGCGAAGCCGCAGAAAAAACTAGTTTACTTATAAAAAGCGCACCACAAAACGATTGAATTGTGAAGCTAAGTAGCCAAGGTAACAAAGACACGAAATAATTTCCAAGTACTAAGGACTAACATTTAAACAAGTAAAATTTCAAAATTTAGAAAACCCCCGGTATATTTATATTTTTATTTCATGCTACATAATTTATCTAGTACATAGTAGATACGCTTCGATCGGCAATCTATTGAACACTTAATTATGACGCGATATCTTGCGAAAACACCCCGATTCAAACAGTAAAACTCCCATAACTTTTGAACGGCTGAACCGATTTTATTCAAACATAGTTAAGAAGACTCTCGACAAAATCACCTTTCTAAAAAAAAACTAATTCAAAATCTGTTCACCCGTTTGGACGCTATGATGCCACAGACGACACACAGATACACAGCAACACACCTCAAACTTATACCACCCCTCTTTTTCCGTCGGGGGTTAAAAGACAGAACAAGATAAAATTACAAATTAAAAAAACCCCGATTCTAATTTTTATTTCATGCTTTTTAAACTACATATAATATACCTAGTAGCAGACACGCTTCAATCGACAATCTATCGAAACACGTAATAATGACACGATATCTTGCGAAAAAAACCAAATTCAAAGAGTAAAATGCGAATAACTTTTGAACGGCTAAACCGATTTTATTCAAACATAGCTAAGAACACTCTCGAACAAAAAAAACTACATCAAAATCGGTTCATCCGTTTAGACGCTATGATGCCACAGATAGACATACAAATACACAGCAACACACGTCAAACTAATAACACCCCTCTTTTTCCGTCGGGGGTTAAAAACAATTGAATTGTGAAGCTAAGTACTAGAATTAGTCAAAGTAACAAAGACACGAAATAATTTCCAAGTACTAACATTTAAATTGGGCAGAAAAACGGCTGGAAGAGAAGAATAGTGCATAAGTAGACAAGGACGGTTTGGTACTCCATTGCGCAGAAATTTTAGAGGACCGAGGCGGAGTTGTGTCCTGTACTTGAAAATAGAAAAACACGCCAGTCCTGTTCATAATTTTAGGACTATAAAAGATACTCTGTGAAGTGCACGTAGAGCTAGGTGCGTCAGAAAGCTATTAGCGGGTGAAATAGCTGATTTAAGGACGCGGATATCCGTTTTAATATTTTCAACGTTAGTTTTGTTTTGGCGAATTAAATTTGCATATATAGTAATAAAAAAATGTCTCCATTCACGGGTCCACGGGGTAGTCAGAGGCGCCGGTAATTTTTAACTCCCGACGGAAAAAGAGTGGTGTTATAAGTTTGACGTGTGTTGCTTTGTATCTGTGTGTCTGTCTGTGGCATCATAGCTCCTAAACTGATGAACCGATATTGATTTAGTTTTTTTGTTTGAAAGGTGACTTTGTCGAGACTGTTTTTAGCTATCTTTGAATAAAATCAGTTTAGACGTTCAAAAGTTATTTACGAATTTTACTCTTTGGGGATTTTTAAATTTGTAATTTTATCTTGTTGAGGAAAGAAGTTGTTGAAAACCTGTTTTTTTTCCTAGCCTCGAATTATGTTCACTGTTTTGCGGCAATTAAGCATTATTTCCTTATAAAATAGAATGCTTAGTCCTATAGTCATTAGGTACTGATGGAAAAGAGTGTCCGTGGAGTTTCTTCCACATTCTTCTCTATAGAGACCTACTAACGCTTGCGAATGTGCAACTAGATTCATATTTTGTTTGACAATTCAAAAGTACCTATATAAGGTTTAGTTCAAGAGTGAATAGGTTACTTCTAGACAAGCTTGCTACACTTTCGACAACATCATCACTTACCATCAGGGGAGATAGTGGTCAAGCGCAAGCCTATCCACAATAAAAAAAAACCGGCAAGTGCGAGCCGGACTCGCACACCAAGGGTTCCGTACCATTATCACAAAACACTACAAAAAAATCACGTTTGTTGTATGGGAGCCCCCCTTAATTTTTTTTTTATTTTTTTTTTTATTTTTTTTTTTAAATGAATATACAACTAAACATTCTGTGAATATTTTAAGCGTATACCTGTTGCCATTATTAAAATCGAGCAAAAAACGGCAAAAATATCACATTTGTTGTATGGGAGCCACCCTTAAATATTTATTTTATACTGTTTTTAGTATTTGTTGTTATAGCGGCAACAGAAATACATCATCTGTGAAAATGTCTAGCTATCACGGTTCATGAGATACAGCCTGGTGACAGACGGACAGACAGACAGACGGATCGCGATTCTTAGTAATAGGGTCCCGTTTAACCCTTTGGGTACGGAACCCTAAAAAGAGGAAAAAAATTTTTTTTTGAGCATTAAAAAGTTTATTTTTTGATTTTGTACTTTTGCCTATTTCATTTAAAAACCAATTTATACTCATTCCCCTTGGGTATGTCACGACTGCAGCATTTATGTTTTTCACGAATCTATTCAACAAGCTTTCCTGAACCGCTTACTATCGCACCACAGCCTAACATGCATGAATTTTGCGGTGAAAATACATTCAGGTAGACGTCTCAACTATTTACTTTATAGAATCTGTCCGCAAAAATAAAATGAGGCGGAATATTTTAAATTTAAAAAGGCACCAGTGAGCTTTTAACTGTTGTTGTTTTTTTTTAAATATTTACGAGAGGAAAATAAGGACTACCGGATTTATGTGATCTAGAATGTTTAAGTTTATGCTCAGTTTTGGGAATGAAAACGGTTGGCAAGTTGACGTGACATATTGTCTAAATCGCGTTAGCTGCTCTGTTAGTTGGTTGAATTACTTTTCAACAGTTAATCTTTACTGGGATTTGATTTGTGACAGTTCTTTCTAGAAACCGGGTGTTAGTTTTTCACCCTCTGATAGAACTTAGTACCTACAATATTTTTCTTACAAGCGTCCATAACTTAGTTATGCACACACAATTTTTACAAAAGAAAACATGGAAATTTGTGAACAAAAAAAATACAGCCGAGCTTTGAAAGACAAAAAAAGAGGAAGTATAATTACCCCTTAAAGGAATTTCATAGTTTAGTTAATCCATAGCTCCTCAGACACAACCCTCCAACTGACTATATTGAGCCTGCAGAAAAGCTCCCTGCGGGCCGCCAACTGCCTTAGCGCACCTGGCAATCTCTAAACCGACTGCGAAGCCAGGTGGATCGCTGCAGGCACAACCTAGTTACATGGGGGAACTCCAGTGACCCACAGTACGATTGCGAAGCCAGGTCCCAAACAATGCCTCACCTTTTGTCGTGCTCTCTGTGCAACAACATCTGCACCTTAAAAGACCTTTGTGAGGCAAATGACAACGCTGTTGGCGTGGCTGAATACTGGTCAAAATATACTTAATTTGAATCATCGATTCGAAGAAGAAGATAGTTTAGTTCAGCTTCCATGAAGAAACTTCGAACAATGATAGCAAAACATGAAAATCCTACATAATAACATAAACGAATGAAGATAAACATCCCATCACTCCATCACTCAGAATCACACTGCCAACATACTTTTAGCACCACCTTCATACGAGCCCAAATGAAATTGATAATATTACTTTTTTCCAATCAACTCTTCCGTTATTCAGCATCAATCAATTAATACTCGTATCGCTGGAAAAACCGTACCCTCACAAATTGAGATATAAAAAATGAAATATGTATTTTTTTGATAAAAATGTGTTCCCATCAATATTTATTTTAGTGTACGGCTCTTTAATTGGGGCGTGTGTAGTGTTTTTCTTAATTTCAGGAATATTTTTAGTTTATCGTTCAGATGAAGGAAAACCTGAGTGCTATTCTGTAATAATCTCTCCATAAACTTAGGTGTAGTGAACTTGAAGTGAAATAAATAATAGTAAAAAAAACTATAAAAGCACGCTATAATAGGAAATCAAACTAAAAACTAGAAAATAATATTCAATAAATTTTAATTTAAAAAAGTGTGACAAACAAAAGCTCTCAGCATATGCAGCGATATCCGAAAAAGAAATAACCCGCACTGATAATCCTTTTTCTCAGGTCTCTACTAGGCAGGTAGCTAATCCACGCTGTAGTTTATCCACCTAATAAAATCCTGCTTTTACGGAAAAAAGTGGGGTGGCTTTTCGATAGCCGGGGGACACATGCGTAATCTGAATATCAGGGAACCCCAAAAGACCGAAATAAAATGCGTAACTACCGTCGAAATTCACGCGCAGTATTCGGGTTTTCGGCTTAAAGACTACATTTACATAAATACATTAAATCATTCCCACCGCGCTATCGCTTTCTTTCATCAAAGAATTCATTTTCTGAATATAAATTTTAGATTTTCAACCTCATTAACTCTTATCGGCGATTTAAAAAGGTCCTCTTTGTGCCCCTCGGGCAGTGGAATCATCCCCTATTGTGACTGTGCCCGAACGGGGATGAAAGTAATTTACCATGATTTGAAATAGGAAAATACTTTTAAAAAACCGGACTGATTTAACTGCGTGAATCGGAGTGTATTCTTCCTCTTTGATTGGGCGAGAGGTAATTTTTGACAGGATTGGATGTTTCCCGCTTTTTCGGATGGATGGATGTGTCTGAGTTTTGTAGGGTGATCATTTATTTGTTTTGATTGATTTTTTGTGTCGAATTCGGGCGTTAGATTTTTTTTTTTTTTTTTTTTTTTTTTTTTTTTTTTTTTTTTTTTTTTTTTTTTTTAAAAACATTGCCCCACACTAGGAATTTCTTCCTGTATCGTGGGTGCGTTAACAAACATATAAACTCACATACACAAACACCCAGAGCCGGAACAACTATAGTGGAAGGTAATCCATCACATGTTTTATTTAGGTTGATTTAATTTTGTTAGATGGAGTTTTCCAAATCCTAGATGAAACGAACACAATGTGACTCGGTTCAACACAATACTGGCTCTCAATCTCGTTGCAAAACCTCGCTATTTATAATTTTTCCTCAAAAAGTTTTTAATCGTTTAAAATTGCCTACATTAATTTTATAACAAGGAGCTCTGCCCATCAAATATAGCCATAAAACGAAGCAATCTCTCGCATTTAATTATACACCGACGAACATTTTAAACTCATTTTAAAATCAAAATCCCCTGTACTTAAGCCACAGAAGGTGCGCAACAGCGAATCGATCTTCAATCTTGGGGCGTCCCTAATACATCAACAATTTCAAAGTTATCTTGACACTTCGGTAAATGAAAATTCACCTCTGTGACTTGAAGATAGAGTTGAAAATGTTCCAGAGCGATGGTAAAAGTATCTTTGTACAAATATACCTAAGAAAAGTGGGACTTTGTTGGCAGGTATATAAAAAATGGCAGCCAGTAACAGCCTAGTCGAACGTTAGCAAAATGAGATCTCGGAGAGAATGATTTTTCAACATTAAAATGTCTTTTGACAATTGAAGTCTTTTTTTCTCTCTCGAATGTTCGAGTTTTCTTTTCGAATTTTCGATATCGATTCAGGGTTTTCTCGAATGCTCCATGTTGATTGACTTTTTCTTTTGTTGGATATTATTTATATTTGAGTTGGTATCTACTTTACGCGGGTCCTTGTTTTGTTCGTGAAATTGTTGCGTTCCTTATGTTATGAGTTGAGCTATACGGTAACTGTTAAATAATAATGTATAATAATAATATTACCCATAGCCCAACGTGTTTTGTCTCCATATTCTGCAATAGTCCTGCACCAGCCGGGGATTGTCCTTGGGTGCTCACTAGTGCATACAGGGATAATTGCCGGTTGATGTCACATTTCATCCTACATGTCTAACAAGGCCTCTGCGAGTCTAGTTTCGGCCCCTGGTACGCCTTTCAAAGGTCCGGGACCCTAGGGTATTTATTGAAACACAATTTATTTCAGAAAAGCATGCTTGCACTATTTAGAACTGTGTAGTGTTTTCCACAAAAGACCATCTTACATTTTAACAATCATTTTTTCATAATTATGATATAACAATTACCTACACTTTACCTATAACTTTGTTTCGGTGTTTCATCTAAAATAAAAATAGTAGTAGCCAGATAGGAAACACCGACCTCATCTAGTTTTAATTGACATGAAGGATTGACATGTAAAAGGAGTTTGTAATCAGGGGCGCACCCGAGGGGAGAGGGGGGGGTGGCAACTAGAAGGGGGTTATCGCCGGTTTAAAAATTGCGTTGCGTTTAGCCTATTTTGATACTTAAAAATACATGTAAGACACAGTGTTTTCATATGGGAAATGATTATATGCGTTGATAAACTAATTATATTTCGTGATAAAATGTATTATTTTTCGGATACTGGGAGGGGGTGGGTAGGGGGTCTTTCAGCCCCCTCAGCCCCTTTCCGTGGTATGTATGGAATAATCTCAGTGGTGGCGTTCTGCAGTTTCTGCCTATCCCTTATTTTACAAAAAAAAATAACAGACTTCCAAAAAAAACACTACTTGAAAGCGAAAAATAACTTTCTTTTCGCAAGTCGCTGTCTTTGGGTACTATTCTTTTGGTTTTTTCCTCCAAATTCCGAAAAGAAAGTGGTTTATTTTGGAAGTCGATTGAATTTTTTTGTTAAAAAGATTTTTATTTTTGTACCTTATATTACCATGAATGTACGCATTATTAAAAATATCTAAAAATTACTCGTGAGATCTGCATCACATGAAAAGCATCAGCTTTCAAATAAAAAAAAACCGGCCAAGTGCCTGTCGGGCCACGCGCAGTTATAGGGTTCCGAAGTTGCATAATAATGCGGACTAAGAAGAGGGTTTTATTGTTGGTACATGAACATTAAAACGGATTCAGTGGCACACAACGTCTAAAAACGGGCCCACATAGGATAATGTATTTTTTAATCTATATTCTCGCGTTTGACCACTATCTCGCCTGATGGTAAGCGATGATGTGGTCTACGGTGAAGCACGCTTGCCTAGATGTAACCTACTCTTGCCTTAAACTAAAGAAGGACTAACTGGTAACTGAAGAAGGAGTTATAAAATCTAACTTCGCAACTGAAGTTAGAAAAATATTATCTATTTGAGTACCACCGCGGGTGCGAATTGCGAAAGGAGCTGATACGAGCGCGAGTTAGAGCCACGGGGAATGGCATGGTTCGTTCCTGGATCCTTGCACGCACGCTCCTTGTTTATTTATCTTTCGGAATTAGAAAAATTTCGTATGTATTCACCTCTAATCTGCGGTCACTATTTAATTCTATAAAGTTTTACGCTACTCAATTAGTGATGTAGTCGGGTCGAATATTAACTTAATAGATGGATATCTACAAAAGAAAATAAGTAATTTGCTTGGAAATCGAATATAATTTGACTTTACTTTTTGATTTCAAAACGTCGTAAATACTTCTGCACTAACACAAAATAGACACCCCCGCGCGCATGCGCCCGATGGACTACCGACCGGTACTGCCAACGACTCCGGCCACTCCAATGCGTTATTCGAGCTTAAACATTATTCATTTAGAAATGATTATTATTAAGGATGTTATAATTTTATTTTTGTATATTTTTACAAGGTTCATAGGTTCATAAGCATATATTTACTATCTGTTTTACATAGCTAACAACGTTATTTAAGTATTTTTTCAATGGCATTTGTACAAAAATTTTACTGTGCCAAGTACATTTTATAAGTTGGTCGACTATTACTTGTAAACTTGTAAAGCCTGTTATGATTTTATTTTTATATATTTTTACATGGTTCGTAAGCATATATTTACTCTATTTTACGCATCTATCAACGTTATTTAAGTAATTTTTCAATGGCATTTGTACAAATTTTTTACTGTTCCAAGTACATTTTATAAGTTGGTCGACTATTACTCGTAAACTTGAGAAACCAACTTATCCGTGATGGTTTTCCTTTTAATTTCGTTATATTTACTACTGCCGTGAATTTTTTCACATAGCCAAGAGCAACCATTTCGCTGGCAGAGGGGGTGGGACACTTGACTCTAACATAAATTAGCAATTTAAAGCCTAATTTTACGCAAACGGATCTCTGAATCGAAAAATGGTTTTTACAAACCCATTTTTGAATGGCCTATCCAACGATACCCCACACCACGGGATAGATGAGAAAAAAAAATACATCCCCACTCTACGTCTATGGGAGGAACCCGAAAATAAATGGTTTTCATGGTTTTATGTTACCACTTTATCGGAATTATTAAAATGTATATCCATGCCAAATTATAGCTTTCTAGTGCTTAGATTCTCTGAGCTAAGCTGCGGACGGACAGACGGAGAGAGCGAAACTATAAGGGTTCCTTGTTGACTTCGGTACCCTAAAAAGGGGTCATCAAAATCTTTTCATAATTGGCGGAGTATTCGCGTAACAAGCGTAAAAAACATATAGTCGAATTGTGAACCTCCTCCATTTTGAAGTCGGTTAAAAACATATATTTTGTAATTGATCAAGTTCCACAATAGCTCTAAAGAGCTTTCAGCATGTTTGTTAATATAAAATAATTTGATTACTTGTTTGTTTTGCTAGACAAACAAGCCCGGTTCTCAGTAGAGGCACTAATTGCGAGTAAACATTTCTGTTTATTATTTATCTTGTTATATAAGAGTTTTAAAACGGAGCTTGAGCCCGCTTTTGCTGGGTTATGAGGTTTAATTGGCGGAATTTATAGTTTTATGAAGTTAAAAATGTAATTACAGTAAAAAAAAACATGTTTTTCTCGTGTCTTTTGTGCGGGTCATAAAATATTTTTTTAAATTATTCCTTTCTTTTTAAATATGTACAACGGAGGTAATTCGACACTGAACAGTGGTTTTATAGCGACTGTAAGGACGTGGTACCTTCTTATCTATTTAAAACTGGCAACAGATATTTAGTTTTGAAAGATTAATCATATTAAATTTCGAACGCTAGAAAATAAGCCGACCCCAATATAGTTGGGAAAAGGCTAGGCAGATGATGATGATATTTCGAACGCTAGAAAATGTTTGAAGATATTTTTGTTTAGTGTTACTTGGGACTTCTGTAAAAGGCACCACAGGGTGAAGACTATATTGAAAATATAAATAAGTAAAAGCAGTTTCCCTCTACAAGCACACTACTAACCAACATAATTTAATTTTGTTTCATGTACTACTTTGCTTAGTTTTTGCAATTGATAAGTCAGACAGTTTTCTATGTTACTTTTATTTATTTATTTATGCACACAAACGTGCAGAGACTGACTTAATGCCTTAGGCATTTTCTACCAGTCGACCTTTGGGTGATGCAGACACAAATAGTGGTAGGTGCAATATTTAGAGTTAAGCAAAACGCGTTTATTTAAAACGTATACCTATACCATAAATACAATATATACTCAAATAATAAACTAAATACATAAATATACCAAAACAATAAGTAGTAATAGATAAATAATTGAAAACATTAGCGCTGTGACGATACTACTGTTTTATTCAATTATTTTTCTACTAGTTTCTGCTAGCAGATTAACTCGCGAGAAAAACGGCAATAGGGATGTTTCCTGGGTAGAAACATGATAATTTTATTAAGACCGTCAGTAAGATTGTCAAATAATATTGGACACGTATTTTTTGCTTTATTAAATAAATATAAATTGACAAAGATAAAGCACATCAAAGTTCAGGAGTGAGGGCTTGTGACGTCACACGATATTTCAACGCACAGTTCGTTGAAATATCGTCGTAATTTTGCGATTACGTGGCAAAAGAAAAAATACGTGTCCAATATTTTAAGCGGTTTTTTTTTTCTGACGGACTAAATAGATATTTTTTGTTAACTACCCTATTATCCCAAGGATAATTACAGACTTTTCAAGGGTGCGGGATTAAAAATATCGTATGTCCTAATCCAGGACATGGTTTACTGGTCTGACAAGTTTAAGTCAAATCCGACGTTAAAAGGTAGCAGGCAGAGTTGCTTTTGCATTTATAACATTAACATTAGAACGTCTGAGCTACTCATAATTACTTGAAAATTATACCCACATTTAGGGAGTTTGCAGATCAAAGACAATAAACACATTGGCTGTCTAATACGGGTCTGGAACACTCCAAGAAATTCCTGGGCTCTTCGTTCAAAACATGGGAATGCATTTCGAATATGAGCTGGGGGCAAATCTGCTACCTATTTGGGGCCTTTACTGGGCACTTTGGAACCAATGACATGCTCATGAAGATGGGTCTAACCGCGACACCCATGAACAGATTTTGTGGGGAACATACGGAACGCATGGAGCACCTTCTGTGCACATGCGATGCACTGGCTGGTAAGCGAATGAGTCTCCTAGGGGTTGTCTTTGTCGATGCGGGGGGGCTTAGTAACCGTGGCTTGGTCACCCACGGTGAAGCGAAGAGGAACCCGAGGAGGGGCCGCTCGTCAGGGCTTTTGCCGATTAAGCCGACGACGTAGCGGCCAACTAGTAGGTTGCGGTGCCGCTTGGTAACGGGCGACATCGCAACTGAGGCGGGCCGCGATGTCTTATGGAGATTCCCAGGTCCCATACGATGTCGCGGCTGAGGGTTGGAGGCCGCGGTGGGAGAGGAGTGCCGGTATTGCGGTGCGCCGCTCTCCCTACCTTCCGCGGCCCGGACGGGGTCGCCACCGTCTGATGGCGGACGCGGTGGGGCCGCAGGGGAGGAGGAGTGTCGGTATTGCGTTAGCCGCTCTCCCTATCCCCTGCGGCCGAACAATGGTAGGTGGCGGGGCCATTGACCTTGACCCGTCACAGGGGGACCAAGGGTGCCATACACGGGGCCGTCTGGCGCCCATGTGCTGATTGGTCCCAAGGGTGGTCACGGCGTGCAGTGTGTTCTGGTGCGCCGGTGATGGGGGGACTCCCCCGAGGAGGGTCCGGTGACGGACAGCCGCGGCGGGTTCGCGGTGAGTGCTAACGCGTACCCGTGCTCCCGCCATAAGCGGCACAGGAGGACACCGTGGAGTTTTAGTGGGTTAGAGTCCCACATAACTGCACTATCTCCCCGTGGTAGTGCAGTATGCATGAGCATTTCTCCACGGAAAAAAAAAAAAAAAAAAAAAAAAGGGGTTGGTTATCCAAAACCAGAAGACTATGGGCTCATATCTCCTAGTCTCGTTGTAAAACTCATGAAGAGAGTTTTCAATGAGATTGGGGAGGAGTAAATTATCTAGGGGACCACAAAAGATCCCAATGGGACGAAGTGTCCGAGTTATTTCTCGGCCCCTCCATAAGATAAGATAAGATAAGGTACCTACAATACAATTAACACAATGGATTTTTAAACTTAAAGACATGAATTATAATAGCGTGTCCGTTAAATGAGGAAGTGAGCCATTGCGACTGCACTTACACACAAAGTAGTGAGAAATCGTCTGCTGTCACGAATGTCCGAGATTTTATCTTAGGTCGCATTAAAGTTGCTTATTATATAGTTGCTTATTAAAGTTGCTAAAGTTGCTTTACAAGTACTTTGTAGTAGCGATAGGTCTATAAAAGTATCACGTTTAATTTAGTGCTAAGTTATAAGTGCGGTTTTGCTAACGAGAAATCTTTAATAAATTGAAGATTATTCTTATCCTCGGCACAGATAATATAATACTAGCAAACAGATGCCTCATCCCATACAAAGAAACCGTGCCGACGTAACTGGCGTTTTTCATCGGATTATACTGATTATTTTTTGTAAATCGATCGCTTTCGGTTCCGTTCCACGGCGATAGATAGATCACCATCTATATCCGTGGAACGGTACTGAACGCGGTCGATGTACAAAAAATAATCAGTATAATCAGTACATTACGTCGGCACGGTTTCTTTGTATGGGATAAGACACCACTGCGCTTGGTTTCTGAATTAAGAATTTGAAGTAGTGAGTACTTTTCAAACTCTACTTTAGCTTGAAACTTCTCAAATTTTGTTTGACACGTTCTCAACTCCAAACACTCATTTCAGTAACCGGCCCTTAGTTTTATGATTTGTCTTCAAGTTAAAATATGATCTAAAATTGTCCTAGGTGAATCGCGTGGTGCTTTGTTTACAGGTATTTAAAAACAAAAACATCATTGAGCTTTATAACCGCTGTACCTTTACGCTTGCGTAAAATATTATACACACTACACCCCAAAATATTACCAAACACGACTATAAACACCAAAAACACTTACACGCGTAAAATTCACACATATCTTCGAAACATTTATTGTCTAAAAGAACATAATGTTGAAGCCCAATGGGAAAACGTACCCGTGGTGTTCACCGCGGCAAATTAATTCCCAGTTTCCCCTCTTTCGGTATTAACCATTCATACCTTCCCAATTCCGTTATTTCTCCCAAACGACTAAGCTATTTCTATTATTTTTTTCGCCCCTTTTTCGCAGCTCCGAGTTGCGACTATTTTCGCCGACTGAATAGTCGCAATTTAGATGCTCGGTCGGTGTAAGGCCTTGGGCAGAGTGGACGCGCGGTGACTAGGAAGGGCGCGGGCGCGGTATCGTGGTTACCTAATCGCGCCAACTACCGCGAGCGGGGATAGTTGTCGGCACGTAACTTGGCAAGACTCGTTAAATGCACACAAGTTGTTTTTAGGTCTATTTGGTTACCAAGCGGGACGCGGGGAACGTTTAGCACCGTTCCGAGCGCGTGATTCGTTGGTCAGTTGACGCAAGGATCGACTGACCAATCGCGTCGCGTCCACGTTCCGTTCGTTCTGTATTACTACTACTTAATCCCACTACGCTACAAGCTTGCCAAGTTACATGCCGGGGACAATATACCATTAGGTAACCACGGTGTAACAGTGCATCGGTGGTTATTGTAGCAGGCATTAGAGGCTAGAGTTGTTTCCTTTGAGTAAAACCAAAGGTTGTCGCTGGCTAGCGAGGCCGTTTTAGTCAAATATCTGTCAACGATAATGCTTGTCGAAATGACAAAAATGTTGACAAGCACTATCAAAAGGTTACGTTAACAATCCCTTACATTTTGGCATTTTGACAATTGGTACCGCTGATAGAATTGCACTTTGTCTGGTCTAGAGCCTCTGTGCGAGGACAAAAAGCTCCTATGTATATCAGCTTATGTTATACTAAAAAACAAAAGACGACCGGTTGTAAGTAAGGGCGCTCTGTCACGTTGCACTAGGCGCCCTTCATAGTCACTTCAGTGCGGATGCAAACGGCGGTTTCATTTGTTTGTCACTTCGCCCCTCTCGCTCGCGTAAGCTCCTCATTCTGTTCTAGGTCTAAGAATTGTTCCGTTTGGTGTCAAGAGCATTGGGTAAAGTAGTTTAAGTTTTAAACGGTGGCGTGAATTAGGTGTATTTGCAACTGAATTTTAATTTGCTTTGTAACCGTTTTATGAAGTGTCTTTATAGAGGTTTGTGGCGGAAGGGTTGGAGGAAATGGAACAGGCTTTTTTCGTTTTTCCAAGTTCTTTGAGAGTTTTGTTTTCATTTTGTACTTTCGTTTACGATATTTTTTCCCAACTATGGCGAAGCCAAAAGGAAGGGTTATGATGTTTAGCAGTATATTTAAGTACGTAAGTTTGTATTTACGAATGTTCCTCCGTAGCGCCTAAACTATTCAACCGATTTTTATGAATAAGATGTAAATCGATTCGTTATTACGGCCCGGGTAAAATAGGCTAAAAGGAAGGCAAACACAAAAACCCGACTGCTTAAAAAGCTAACTAAAAAGACGTAAACAAGAAGAAAATCATGCTGTGCAGTTGGAGAATACATATTCGCGAGCTGGCTGACCAAACCAAGATGTGAAGTGGTCTCATGTACTACTGCTGAACTTGCGACTCTGGGTTCGATTCGGCAAAGTCTTATTGTGTATTTTCATTTACAACAGTGTTTCTCTGTTCCCTGTATCAGACCGGATGGCATTAGACTCGCCTCCTAATATCTGGGATTTAAACGGCGAAATTTAGGTATACCATAGCAATACCTCTGCCGAATCCCTCGAGGAATATAAGCGTGCAGTTATCTTACTAATATTATAAATGAAAAAGTTTGGATAGATGAATGGATGTATGTTTGTTACTCAATCACGCCAGAACGTCTGATCGGATCTTGATGAAATTTGGCACAGAGATAGATTATTACCTGGAATAGCACATGGGATACTTTTTATCCCGGTATAAAGTTCCGTTTAGCTGATAAAATAGTTTACACGCGGGCGAAGCCGCTGGCATAAGCTAGTGTACAATAAATGCTAATATTCATCCTTATGCTTTCGACCATAAATTTCCTTCACACCGTGAATAAGCACTCTCATACATAAACATATAAAAACACTACTTATACACCCTGCTTCGTTCATACGCGCTTATATTTTTATTTTACACGCAAAGCGTCCACAACCAATCGACATTTCACCCCTCTGTCTATCCCCTTATTCCATGTCATTGTTATTCTTTTATTTCCAATACGGAATTGAGATGATTTCCATATGTTTGTTTGTGTAATTGAATTTATTTATTTATTTTATTTATTTATTTCTACAACACTTAACAGGTTATCGCAAGATCTTAAGCATAATAAATTACAAAATAATAAGGCTGCCAGTATCAGTCACAATACCCCCTGTGCTAGTTGGTACTGTATTACAGTGGGGTATTATTCCTCATTACTGTGACCCAAAAGACAACAAACTAGTCAACACTGAGATCTTTTAAACGTAGGCTCTTTAGACAGTGAATTAAAAAAAAAAAAAAAACATAACTAAAATCTTAACAAAAATAATAAAACTTATAAACTAAGCAATAAGTTGCTACACTTAACACTAATTTGGCTTAACTGGCGTGTATGTGGTGAATTGTGGTCACACTGTATGGAACTTTATGTATTGATGTGTTAGTATTGCTATAATAAAATTCGAGTAAAAGCTGTGACGATAATAAACGATCGGAACGCCCAAAACTAATCCATATTTTGAAAGTTCAAGAATATTAATTTGTTTAAAATAATTAAAGATTTTCAGCTAAAGTTTTAATTTTCTTAACAAACAACAAACTGGTACAAAGAGGCAGATTATAATTAAGAATATAATGGATTATAATAAATTTATTTAAATAGATTTTGATAAATGTAAAATTAATTGAATCTGGATTTAAAGGTAATAAAAAGGTTTTTATTTTAACACAGTAAAATTATTATAAATTGAAATATGTATATAATTCCCGTCACTTTTATTTTACTAATATTATAAATGCTTAAGGATGGATGTATATTTGTTACTCAATCACGCCAGAACGGCTAAACGTATCTGGATGAAAATTGACACAGAGTTAGATTATAGTCTGGGCATATGCTACTTTTCATTTTGTGTTATGCATAGTGTCTATACTATAAATTTTGCTCCAAAATAGAGTTTCTACACGTTGCCAACTCTAGAAATTGATTAAAAGACCGGCCAAAAGCTTTTCATCTTTCACCGCATTACACCGGATAAGGTTCTACAAACCAAACACACGTCAACGGATTGATTTAAACTTAGTAAAATTTCATTAAAACGAACTTACCCATATTTACGCATCGTTCAACAAATATAGGGGGAATGTAAATAATTCTTAATTAAAATGAAGTATCATGTTCTGAACGTGTGCCCCTGAGCCATGTCTGCGGTGTGAGCGTCTAGTTCGGAAACTGAGGTACTTGTAACATGCAGAACAATTACTTTACTATGTTCTATTGAAGATGGAATCACCCACACATATGCAACATTCATCTACACGGTTTTAAACAAGGAAATGCGGGGCTGTTCGCGTGACTGCTCCACAACTTCTTATAAAGGATATTTACCACGTGTGTGCGTGAAGTCGAATATACGAAGTAAAGTCTCTGTATGAAATTTAGTCTGTGGCTGGAGTTTCCAGTTCGAAAACTGCGGTAGCTGTGTCTGCAATTTTGGTATGAAATACTTTTGGTATAATACGTGTTGTAGGATACAGCATAACGGTACGCTTTTGTTCAGGATGTAGGAGTTGTAAGCTGAGCTATAATTTTGACTTTGTGCACTGCCGTTTTAGAGCTTTGGCTGGATAAATTATTTTGCTTTGAGTGTATCTACAATACTAAATAGAATTTTTGGATTATCCGTGGTACCTATTTCTATAAAAATGTAGACTACAATGGTTTTGTTTAGAGTAGTTTAATGAAAATTTGTTTTGTACGTCAGGTAGATTAATAAAAAATATTGGACACGTATTTTTTCTTTTGACACGTAAACATAAAGTGCCAATCAATAAATTTAAATAAAGAATCGCGTGATTAACAAATAAGAATATTGTTAAAAAGCGTGGGGTGCTTGATGTCAATTGTTCTAATATTTTATTGACAGATATTGGTAAAAGTAGAGTCATTTTGAAAAGCACGCCACCCTTTTATACAAGAAAATATTTTTTTCGTGTAAATAATTTTTTCTTTTTTTGTTAAACACACTATTCTTTATTTAAATGTATTGAAATATAATTTCTACTTTTTAATTTGGTTTTCTATTCAAGCGTTTTTTAAACTATTATTATTTTTTTACTTTTTAGTTCAATCGCTAATCCTGAAGATATGATAATGAGACAAACTATTTAAATTATTGCATTGTCATCGGTCCTTGATAAGTGTGCAAAGTTTCAAATTAATCCGACGTTTTGAAGGGGGTGAAAATCACGTTCAAAGATTCCGTTACATAGATTCATAGATACATACATACCGAGCTCATAAAAACGTGTTAAAATGCACAGTTCCTGTCGGATAAAACGTGTTTGATATAAATAAGCTGACAAGGCTTTTTCTACGTAAAAATGAAAATAACTTCCCAAAAAAACATTGATCATGATTCTCGTCATAGAAATACAAAATAAAACCAAGTACTTAATGTTTTGATCTCAACACTGAACTTCTCTGAAAGCTAAGCTTATGTAAATAAATGTAAAACAAAAAACCGTTAAGTAACTTTGACTTAGATTGCTTTGTGTAAAGGAGATGTATTTTTTGGCGATGTGTACAAAACAAAGTATTATGTCTCAATAAAAAAAGAGCCACCAGCTGTTATTACGACTGTGGTTCCGTAGCAAAATAATATGTTTTGTCTTGAATAAGACTTACGCTAGTGCTATGAAATAGAACTTAAGAGGAAGGATTTTGAAGCGTCCAAACTGGTATATTTTTTGTAACGTAATGTTCACAATACAATCGTTACTTCAGGTATGCTCGGTTTGCTGCTTTTTATTAACCTCCAAATAACTTGAGTGTCACAAGAATATTATTCCATTTTATTTTTTAATTAAAATCCAATTTACTTTAAAATATATTTCGTTAATGCTACACTCTAAGCCCGAACTTAAGCCCAAAATAATTAGTCCCTAAACGCTTAGTACGAGCGTTCTCATTGCGAACGAAACTCCAATCGCCTGCACCCCTAAAGCCTCTTAAACAAACAAAAAATAAATAAAGATCGTCAACTCACCTTCCAAATAATAAAAGGCACGAAGCGAAAATAAATAAAAAGAAAGTATAATCCAAATTGGTAAAGCTGTTTACACAAGTAATCCCTTTACTGAATGATCCACGGACCCCTAAGTCTCGATAAGAATCCTCTAAAACGGACTTGTCCCTCTAAGCGAACTTCGCCTTTATGTGTTACTGATAATAGAAAGCAAATTAATGTAAGGTATTAATTAATTGATGAACGGAACTGTTAATGAGTTTAGGCTAAAACGGTTCCTGAAACGATTTTGATGATTGTTTTTTTTTACTCGATTACGGCAAAGCCAAAAGCTTGTATGTTACACTGTAGCGCCTAAACTACTGAGCTGATTTTGATGATTGAGATGGCAATCGATATGTAATAATAGCCCGCGTGGCATACGTCACATTTCATAAGAAAAAAATATCTGTGCGGAGACTGTTATGCCCAAAAAACTTGAGTTCTCTATTTTTTTGTTGTCTTGACGAGTTGGATTACAAATAAAGAGGTTGCGATAGAAAATATAAATTACTAAAATTTAATAACCGGCAGAATAAATAATTTCATCATCATCATCAGCCTATTAATGTTCCCACTGCTGGAAATGCCTTCTCTCTGTGAGAGGGAATGGGCCGTAATCCATCACGCGGGCCCAGTGCCGGTTGGTGGATGTCACATGTCTTAAAATATTTGGTTCTAGGACATGCTGGTTTCCTCATGATGTTTTCCTTCACTGTTTTGTGAGCAGTGGTTATGAAATAATTTACACAAAGTAAAGTGCCTGCCTGGGCTCGGACCCACGACCTACCACTTGTAAGTCACGGCCGATACCACAGGGCCACCACTGCTCTCATAAACAATTTACTATAATTATTTTACTGTTTACGAATATGAGCGCAAGCTTATAAACATTTCCGCAGTCGAGTTTTAGTTTTTAACTTTATGTCACTTCTAGTTGTTTGTTTATTTATTGCTGTTAAATTCGGTTCGTATATTGCCCGATCAGTAAATATCTTAAAGATTTGTTATACTTTTGGCCTTGGGCCAGAAACTGTTGGTTCCGAGGTGATGCCCAGATTAAGTTTTTAGTCTCATCTTGGCGGTAGGTTTTAAAATCTCCGTGACTGTTTGTTATTTGGGGCCAAGAAAATTGTAAGTTAATTTTAAATAAGTAGTAGCATTTTTCTGAATTTTGAGAAAGTTATTAGTTACACTGGGAACCTGGGTTTGAAGGTACTTATGGTAAAGAAACTGGAGCCTATAACCACCCGAGGGTAGATAGAGAGTAGAGGTAAAATGATGTTGATGATGAAGTCTGAGCATAGATACGTGGAGGAGTGTCCGATTCCCGGCCACCGTAGGCGCGGGCATTGCGGATGGCGAGTAATGGGTCGCGGATAAATTAGAAAGAGAGTTACCGCGGCCCTGGCACAAACAACTGAAGGGGTCTTTAAATCAAGAGTGAATAGGTTACTTCTAGGCAAGCGTGATCCATCGTGGACATCATCGCTTACCATCAGGTGAGATAGTGGTCAAGCGCAAGCCTATAACAGATAAAAAAAAAAAAAAATCTGAAGGACTAGGGGTGGGTTTTGTCATTAAAAGTCTGACACGCCCTCCTGCTTCACCCAGAGCGGGAAAAGTCATTGGATTATTTCCCAACAAAAAAGAAAAAAATAAAGGTAGGTCTCTATGGAAAATTAAGAGCAAGCTGTTATTAAGGTTGAAAATGCCAATGGCTTGTTTCCATTCCTCTATTTCTTTTCATAGTTTAAACTTATTATACTTCAATATTTTGCATACCTTTCAAAGCGGTGTCGTAATAATGTTATTCGCTCAAGTCTCCCTAAAACTGCGCTACCGAAAAAGAGCAAAGAAGCAAGATCAACATTGGTTAATATTCGCTCGGCGGCCAAGTTTGCGCTCCTTATTCATTATTTCCGACAAAGAATGTTTAATGCAATACAAACATCCAGTCGAACTGGGGTTACCCACTTAGAGGTAGACGAGTAGAGGGAGGTATTTTTTTGGAAAGTAGTGCCTTTTTCGTTGTTTCCTAGATTATCCTGTATTCAATTTATACGGAGATTTTTGCCGTTACATTATATGATCATATTTTCTTAAATACCGCCTTTGTAGACTGCTAGGTACAGTAAAGAGAAAACACATTCATGTATGTAGTACATAAACACACGTCTTTCTCCCTTGGGTGTAGGCAGAAATTACGGTACGCTGCCTGCTACGATCCTTGCATATTAAAAGAGAAAATAATCTAAGTAATAAAAGAGCCAAGAAAAACCATTCAGATAAGGAAAATATTCGCCATACCCGTATCAGTGTTCCCAAACTAGCTTTTAATTCTTTCTTTTACACAAAAACTACTTATTAACACGCTTTTATTAGCTTGGTATGTATGTATCTGTGTATCAATGTAACGGAATCTTTGGACGTGATTTTCACTCCCTTCAAAACGTCGGATTGATTTGAAACTTTGCACACTCCATGACTCCAACTTTGATTACACTGCAATAATTTAAATAAACACCGACGACTGGACCTGGCAACTTATAACACGCGAACACTCCGGACCGACGAGAAGATAACCGAACTCTAGGCGGAATTGAGCAGGTTACGATGGAGTATTATAGGGTTATCTGAAGTCCGAAGAGAGGGAGAGGACTCGATAATCCTCAAATCCGGTAACCTGCTCTATTTCCGAGAGGGTGACCGGCAGTCCCAAGGTGGTGTCGGGTTTGTCGTCCACAAGTCCCGTGTGAACAGTGTGGTGAAGATCGAGAGTGTGTCGACCAGGGTGGCGTACCTTATACTCAGAATATCCGCAAGATATTCGCTGAAGGTCATACAGGTCTACGCCCCAACCTCGGCACACTCCGACGACGAGGTAGAGGCCATGTATGAGGATATCTCTACAGCCATGCATGGTTTCAAATCTCACTTCACCGTTGTCATGGGGGACTTCAACGCGAAACTGGGCAAACGAGACGAGGATGAGCTGCAAGTGGGGCAATTTGGAGTTGGACGTCGGAACCACCGGGGTCACCTACTGGCCAGTTTTATGGAGAAGGAGGGCCTCTACATGATGAACTCCTTCTTCAAAAAGCGTGAGCACAGGAAGTGGACCTGGCAAAGCCCCGATGGTGCAACTAAAAACGAGATCGACTTCATCATGTCAACCAAGAAGCAAATGTTCAATGATGTCTCTGTGATCAATTCGGTGAAAACCGGGAGCGATCACCGCATGGTAAGAGGCACATTGGACATTCATGTCAAGCTTGAAAGGTCTCGACTGATGAAGTCCACGCTCCGTCCAGCACAGATCCAGGTCCAAAACCCCGAGAGCTTTCAGCTCGAACTCCAGAATCGTTTCGAGTGCCTAGAGAGCTCAGTGGACGAATACAATGACGGGTTCGTGGAAGCTGTCCATACGGTCGGGTCTAAGTTTTTCAAGACTCGCCGTACAAATAGGAACAAAAAGCTCTCTGATCCTACTCTCAAGCTAATGAAGGAGAGGCGTGAGATGATCCTGCAGTCTTCAGACGATGCGTTGAAATACCGGCAGCTAAATAGACGGATCTCAAAATCCTTGAAAAGCGACCTCCGCCGCTTTAATACTGAGCGTATTAAAGAGGCGATTGAGCGGAATAAGGGCTCCAAGGTCTTTTCAAGAGATCTGTCTATTGGGCAGAGCCAGCTCACGAAACTGAAGACCGATGATGGCAGGATCGTTTCCGCCAAACCAGAGCTTCTGAGGGAGATCGAGAGATTCTATGGGCAGCTGTACACGTCAACCAGTAAGCCCGTCGCGAATCTAGCGAATGACCCTAGAACTAGATTGACCCGACACTATACCGAAGACATTCCGGACGTCAGCCTGTATGAGATTAGGATGGCTCTGAAACAGCTTAAGAACAACAAGGCACCGGGTGACGACGGAATCACGGCTGAACTCCTGAAGGCGGGTGGAAAACCGGTTCTTAAGACCCTTCAGAAGCTGTTTGATTCCGTCATATTCGAGGGCAAAACGCCACAGGCATGGTGCAGGGGTGTGGTGGTACTCTTCTTCAAGAAGGGCGACAATGCCCGGCTGAAGAACTATAGGCCCATCACACTTCTTAGCCATGTCTACAAGCTGTTTTCAAGAGTCATCACGAATCGTCTCGCGCGCAGGTTTGACGATTTCCAGCAATTTCCCGAACAAGCCGGATTCCGTAAGGGCTTCAGCACCGTAGACCACATACATACGCTGCGCCAGGTTATACAGAAGACCGAAGAGTACAACCTGCCTCTCTGCTTAGCTTTTGTGGACTACGAGAAAGCCTTCGATTCGATCGGGACTTGGGCTGTATTGCAGTCTCTCCAACGGTGCCAAATTGACTACCGGTACATCGAAGTGTTGAAGTGTTTATACAAAAACGCCACCATGTCAGTTCGACTTCAGGATCAGACTTCGGAACCAGTCCTTCTGCAGCGAGGTGTGAGACAAGGAGACGTCATATCTCCGAAACTGTTTACTGCTGCACTGGAGGATGTCTTCAAGGTTCTGGACTGGAGAGGGCTAGACATCAACGTCAATGGCGAGTACATCACTCACCTTCGGTTTGCCGACGATATAGTGGTTATGGCTGAGACCATGGAGGACCTCAGTACAATGCTCGATGACCTCTGTAGAGCTTCCGAAAGAGTGGGTCTTAGGATGAACATGGACAAAACCAAGGTGATGTTGAATGCCCATGTTACACCCACTCCTATCAAGGTCGGAGACTCTACACTCGAAGTTGTGGGCGACTATGTCTACCTTGGACAAACGATCCAATTGGGTAGGGCCAACTTCGAGAAAGAGGTCAACCGTCGAATCCGACTCGGCTGGGCAGCGTTCGGGAAGTTGCGCGGTATCTTCTCGTCCAACTTACCATAGTGTCTCAAGACGAAAGTCTATGACCAGTGTGTGTTGCCAGTGATGACATATGGCTCTGAGACGTGGTCGCTTACAATGGGCCTCATCAGAAAGCTTACAGTCACTCAAAGGGCAATGGAGAAGGCTATGCTCGGAGTTTCCTTGCGTGATCGAATCAGAAATGTAGAGATCCGCAAAAGAACCAGGGTTACCGACATAGCCCGAAGAATTGCCAAACTCAAGTGGCAGTGGGCAGGGCACATTGCTCGCAGAACGGATGGCCGATGGGGCAGAAAGGTTCTGGAGTGGCGACCGCGAACCGGAAGACGTTGCGTTGGAAGGCCTCCCACTAGGTGGACCGATGACCTGGTGAAGGTTGCGGGGATCCGCTGGTTGCGAGACGCACGGGACCGGTCAATGTGGCGACGCTTGGGGGAGGCCTATGTCCAGCAGTGGACGTCTTTCGGCTGATATGATGATGATGATGATGAATTTAAATGGTTTGTCCCATTATCCTTACTAGGATCATCAGGATTATAGATTGAAAAAAAAAATTAAAAAAAAATAATAGTTTGAAAAAACAAAAAAACACGCTTTAATAGAAAACCAAAGTAGAAAACTAATTTTTAATCAATTTAAATTAAGAACATTGTTATAAACAAAAAAAAAAATTATTGTAAAAAAGCGTGGGGTGCTTGATGTCTATTATTATAATATTTTATTGACAGATATTGGTAAAAGTAGAGTCATTTTGAAAATATCTCCAAAAGCACTCCACGCTTTTTTACAATATTTTTTTTTGTTTATCACACTGTTCTTAATTTAAATTTATTGAAAATTATTTTCTACTTATTAGTTTAAAAAACGGTTTACCTACTTTTTAGTTTGGTTTTCTATTAAAGCGATATTTACCTTAGTTAACTATAATTTATTTTATTATTAAAATGATTGAATTATGAGAAACTTCTAAAAATAATTTCAAAAAAATTCAATTACCAAAATCCTTACAAATCCACCCAAATTCCTCCCAATAAAAAAAAACATTTCATCCATCGAACAGCGAGCAAACATTTCTTAATCCCTAGTAGATGGCAGCACCAATGTTTGCGGAGACGAGAGGAGACCGGGGGCGTCACATCCCCTTGTCACGAGACGTTTGATTATGGCATAACAAAACACGTCGCACGCCACTTTTCAAAAGGGAGTAGGGGGGACTTGTGTTTTCAGGGTTCTGTGAGACGAGACCCCTTTTCACCTGTGGTTTGTCTGCCTGTCTGGTGCAGATGGTGTTACTTTGATTATTTTGGGCTTAAATATTAATATGCAGATTTGAAGGAAATAATAGAGAGAGGGGCTTTGTTATAACAGGCGCACGGGTCGATCTTTCAAGTTAAACAATGCTTGCATTACCGAGATCTTTTAGTGTCTCGGAAAGCACATCAAGCTAGTTCCAGCTGCCAGTTTTAGAACTTTGACAGCCGCGGTCGTTATGGGTAGTTGGAAAACTAAAAGTCTGACAATCGGACTTACCAGTTATCTATGTATATCGTGTTAATTAGTAACTGGGATATGGACGTTTTCCATTCAGCAGCATAAGGATAAAGATAAACATAATTTATTTGCCATAACATGTGTTTCCATACACTAGGCATCCAAGATGTTCAATTCATTTATAGAAAGAAATAAATAAAAAAGAATGAAACATACTAAAAGACACTACATTTATTTAGCACAGACTAAAAGACACACAATATAGGTAGCACGTACCTGTTTTGCTTAGAGAGGCGTACAAAATATTAATTTTACAAAATTGTGTAGGTTAATTAGATCGATATTAAGATCATTCGTTATAAATAAATTTTAAACAAAAAGCAATAGATTGATAAAAATTTGGTAAATCATAAAATGTCATAAAAATCATAGCAATCAAATAATGTCAGTAAAAATAGAAAATCAATAGGATGCTAACTGTCTTTATCAAGTCATAAAAAAAACATATAAAATTGGAGTTAATAAAAAACAAACAAAAAATAAATGTCAACAAAGTACAATAAAAACATAAAATGTCAAAGAACATCGAGATTAATAAAAAAAAAAAAATATGTCAATAAGTATATAAAATATATAAATAAGTACAATAAAATCAAAAAATCAATCGAGATTGATAAAATAATGTCACAGAAAAATACAATAAAATCATCCAGTAGACTGGAAATCGAGCCAAAAATATTTAGGAAAAAACTATGCAGATGAATTTGTAGTAAATAGTAGGAGATGGGGCAATACAACAGCTTGTCGGGCGTTTTGATGGTTTCAAGGCGTCGATATTAAAGATCTGTCAAACTGTCATATCTGACGGTTGAAAATTCGACCCAAAAAGGACAACGTAAGTAAGAATTGCCCAGCTCGTTTTCACCACGTTTAAGAGCAAAAATGTATCAAAATTTAAAGCGGCTCTGTAACAAAACTAATTTCAGTTTTAATTAATCCATCAGGGATTACCACGTCTTTGTTTTCATTATTACACTTATCTACTATCAACTTAAAGCAATATGCCTCAAGCAACGTGAATTATCTGAAATCTTAATTAAGATCATAAATAATTCTAGACTTAAATCTGAGTGGGCTTTTGTCTAGCCAATTTAAGTGAAAGATTAAAATTATTACTCTCTTGATAGTTATTGAATTGTTCTGTAAGGCATTTGCATAAATTAAAGTTTCATAACATGAGAAATTACTTTTCTTAGATATTACTTACATAAAACAAGATACAATTACAATTTTAAAAACCCCCGATTTTAATTTTTATTTCATGCTTTTTAAACTACATATAACATACCTAGTAGCAGACACGCATCAATCGACAATCTATCGAAACACGTAATAATGACACGATATCTTGCGAAAAAATCCAGATTCAAAGAGTAAAATGCGAATAACTTTTGAACGGCTAAACCGATTTTATTCAAACAGCTAAGAACACTCTCGACATATCACCTTTCAAACAATAAAAACTAAATCAAAATCGGTTCGTCCGTTTAGGCGCTATGATGCCACAAACAGACACACAGCAACACACGTCAAACTTATAGCACCCCTCTTTTTCCGTCGGGGGTTAATTAGACAGAATTATGCGAAAGTTATGAAAAATCTAGCTTTTGCCAGCAGCTTCGCCCGCGTGAACGTCGAAAATTACCCCGAGGGAACATATTCCCGGGATAAAAAGTATACTGTGTGCTATTCCTTACAATCTATCTCTGAGCCAAATTTCATCCAGATCCGCCCAGCCGTTTGAGCGTGAAGAAGTAGTAACAAACATACAAACACACACTCACAAACTCAATATTTAGATTTTCAATAGTCTTATAACTTTTAACTAAGGCATAAAAATGGCCATTTGACATATTTTCTATTAAAAAAAAACCGGTCATAACGCCATTTTTATTCCTCAGTTAAAAGTGATCAGAATATTGAAAATTCGGGCCTAAAAACAATAAATACAAAAATAAAAAAAGCTATATATATAAGGATACATGTTCGCGAGCTGGCTGACCAAAACCAGATGTATCCTCCGACTGTACAGCATGATTTTCTTCTTGTTTACATCTTTTTAGTTCGTTTTTCAAGCAGTCGGGTTTTTTGATTTTTTTAATTAACTTTTTTTATTTATAACTTTTTAGTTATCTTTTTTTAGAATTAGGTACATTTAAACATATAAGTATTATATATTTTTGAAATCACTTCTTAAAGCCCTTTATTTTGATACCCCATACGATAGGTTCGGAAAAAAAAAAAAAGTTGGGCCCCCACAATATGGCGCCCAAAATCCGCCTTTATTCTATTTTCCAATTTTAATGTAGCCGTGAGTGACACTCGCAAAGGGTTAAGACGAATCGATTGACGTGAGAACCATCAAAATCAGCCAACGCGTTTGGTCTCTAGAACGCCACATAGGAACACACATACATACATACATACATAGACTGATAAACACATTACCCTCCTTCGGCAGTCGGGTAAAAAGGGAACAGACTAACTGTTTAGAAGTTCGATATTTATGTCTTTGGGTAAAACCGTCGAGCGCACGACTTGCCCTAAAACATATGAATAAAGTTAAAATTAAAACATGGTTGCGATCAACCCTTGTAAAACTCATACACATTCATTGTTATTCCTCATTTTATTTACCACCATGATAATCCTGATCCCGAAGCCAGACAACCATGAAGACACATGACATCATCAAAAAAGATTAACGACGGAACCCGTAACGTCAAACTTTCACCCTTTATTTCGCATTTTTCGCGCGGTTTCACACACTGGGCGACCAGTTTCACTTGGTCTACAGTGAAATGTGGAACTGAATTTATATGAAATGATTTTAAAGTGACTTATTAGTTGGTCTAGAGGTTGTAATCACATCTTCTGAACATGGGATCATAATACAAACAAAAGAAAAATATATAAGCTTTCCCCACTCTGGAATTCTCAGTAGGTATCGAAAAATCTGTGTTACATGGGATGTATTTTTTTCAAAACTCTTGATAAATGATGTTTTAATAATAAGTTGTTTAAAATTTCACCTTTAAACATCAATTTCTTCAAAAAATACAAACGTTATGTGCTTGACGTATTATTGACATCTGCTCTTACCATCAGCGCCTCTATGAAAGGTCAAGATTTAATGGCTAGCTGGTATGGTATGTTAATTCTACACGTACAAATGTTTAATTATATTGTTCGTCTTTATTAAGGGATTCGGAGATTAGTTAGGATTGTTAAATTGGTCTTGTTTAGTTTACAAAAAAATAATTTAGGGCTGATCTTTTTTCAATGTTTTTGAGTCTGTAACATATTTGCTTTTTGAAGCTTGAACTTGGCAGTCACACAATGTTATAACTTTATCTTGGGAAGTTCCTTTTTCGTAGGCCGAGATTGATAAACAAGAGGTGTGTCCATTGTTGGATCCCACTTCCAGTTTAATAATTTGCAAGACTGTAACAGGTATACATGCTAAGCCAAGCTACGTGCTAAGTAATATCTACCTCATCATCATCTTCATCATATCAGCCGAAAGACACAGACATAGGCGTCCCCTAAGCGTCGCCACATTGATCGGTCCCGTGCGTCTCGCATCCAGCGGATCCCCGTAACTTTCACCAACTTTCAATATCTACGTACCTCGACCTAATTATTTCTATAACGATTAGTTTCAAAAGAAGTTTATATACTTAACAAAGTGGATTAGAAGTTTATACAAAGAGGGTTTATAGGAGGACTCAAATCAAATCAAATCACCGCTGGCAAATATCCTTTTTTTCCAAACTAATATTCCCACAATATACCTCCAAGAAGACATCCCATAACATTTTTACGCGTAAATTATCTAAATACAAAGTGATGTGCCGAGGTGCGCGGCGCTCGCATAATAAGCGGAATTCCCCCGACGAGCATAAGGCTGTGCACGTGAGTGGAATGGCAACGACAACATTAGCGACCTCTACAGGCCTAATATAGAAGTCAAACGGCCCGACACATGAACTTTGAACAATCATGAGCTGTGCAGGGTTGCGGATATTTTAGACAGCTAAGCAAAAATATACCCGAATAGATTTGCCGTACATGATCCGTACTAATCTACCTACCTAGATAAATTTAAAGAGTAACCACGCAGAGATATATCAAATTTCTCACAGAGATTAACCAAATTACATTGATCAGAATATGCCAATTAATAAGCGCTAGAAATCTCGTAACTAAGCCATGATAGGATTATACTTACTGATTGATTGTGCCTACGAAATGTGCGCAATATGACTCATCCCGTCGCATTGACAAAAAACTACTCCCAGCCCAACCTTATTAAAAATGGATTTTCCAAAATATGTACACATTGCTTGTTATAGTTATAATTCAGTAGTTCTCAACCTTTGCCTGGGCTCGGACCTCTTTGACTTCTTTATTGAAATATATCAAGAAGAAATTTTAACTGTGTTAATCGATAAATAAAGTTATATGATCATAATTTCACAACTTTTAGCATACCCATTATTTTAATTCAAATGAAACGAGCATTATTTCCACCGAAAATGCAACATTTCTGATAGACAGTTAAATATGTTTGGATCACCATTGTTTTTTGAATTCTTGAGTTCAAATTCTACAACTTATATACCTACTTAAATAAAAATGTAATGATAGAAAGTATCTTTTAACCAAAAAATTGCTTGTATTAGGTATAACCGCTCTTCCGGTTTACATTAACAATATGTAAGTGAGAAATTTAAACAATAAATTCAATTAAAATCAAAATTACAATCAAAATACAAAATCAATTGGTGTCAAAATAAAAATTACAATCAAAATACAAAATCAATTGGTGTCAAAATAAAAATTAATGGCAAATATAATAATTAAATCAAATCAAATTAATAGTAAAACTAAAATGAAAACTAAATTAAAATCAAAATTAAATTAACAGTAAAACTAAAATGAAAACTAAATTAAAATCAAAATCAACAAAAATAAAAAACCTTTTGTGGACCTTATTTTAGCTGTAGTGGACCACAGTTTGGGAACCAATGCAGTACCTACAAACAGAGCAATACAACGCCATGCAAATAAATAAAATCAGTCACCAATCACCAATTCGCAACTAAAAGTGGTAATTATGGCAATTACTAGCCACGAATCGTTCTTTGAAGCGGTTTTTAATGAGAGTCAGTAATTAGCTGTGGTCATTTACGTTATGTGATAACTCCGATATTGGTTTTTGATAAAAGCGAATACGAGTTTATGTATTCACCACTTCATTATTGCTGGAATTATTGATTTTGATGTGTGGGTGAATGATTAATTTTTGTTATGGTGAACTGTTAATGTAAATACGAAAAATAAAAATACTTTTTTACAAAAAAAAATACTACCGACTTCCAACTAGAAACACTACAAACTGAAAAATAACTTTCTTTTTCGATGTCGGTGTCTTTGGTAGGAACCAATTTTTTTTGTCGTTATGGACAACGACTTCGAAATCGAGTATATCTCCGAAGTTCTTCAACAGATCTTCACCAAATTAAAATGGGGCCAATTTCATAACATATTCTATGAAACAAAAAAAGAATTTTCCAAATCGGTCCACATTTTACTGAGTTATTTTTTTTATTTTTTATTATTGATAGGCTCGCGCTTGACCACTCTCTCACCTGATGGTAAGCGATGATGTGGTCGACGGTGTAACACGCTTGCCTAGAAGTAACCTATTCACTCTTGACTTAAAGACTCCGAGGTTGTAGCTCTCTGGAAACACAGACTCCGGCAGGGAATTCCACTCCTTAGCTGTACGCATAATGAAAGTATTTCCAAAACGTTTAGTGCGTATGGGTGGGATGTCTACCATGTACCGATGGCGCATCGCCGTACGTCTTGTAGTCCGATGATGAAACGGGCTAGGCGGAATTAGATCATGCAATTCCATCGCACACTCTCCGAAATGCAACCGATAAAAACCGACCGAGTTAACCGAGTTAAAGGTGAAAAAAAAAGAAAAAAAAAAGTAACTTGAAGTCGAACATAGAACCTCTTCCTTTTTGGAAAGTCGTTTAAAAATAAAATCGGTAAGGTACGTAATATGGTCAGCATCAATCTAGCCTTTTCACAGTTGTGTTGCTTTTACAGCATATTTACTGCGTAACCCATAAAGAATCTCTTTAAAATGCTTTGAGTTGTGATCCCTTCAAGATTGCCTTAAAAATGCTTCGAATTGTGTTAGAAAGCTAACGTTGCATTTTGAAGAGAATTTCTAATTAAGTGATTTGAAAGATTCATCTACTTGGCAACGTATGCATCGCAATTGCATTGTTAAATCGTCAAAACGAATGGCATTGCCATTTATTGTGAGCCGCGCAATTACCACGAAGGCTTAATTTTAATTATCTTTAAAATTATTGATTTCAGCCATACAGTGCTGTGTTTACCGAAATAAATTTATTTTACCTATTTTTTCAATTTACTTGTCAGCACTTCTAGCATAAAGGCTTTTTTTATTTAAGGCTTATTCCAGACTGATAAATACAGACATAAATTCAAGCGTTTTCCGATGGGGGTAGCCAGAAACTACAGAACGCCACCTGCTACAATCCTTACATACTCCTTTTGGTTCATTTACGTTCATACATCTAGTCATACACGCTGCCCAACTGATAAATTATACCAAAACGACCATAATTTTGAAAGCCGGTTATTAGTGACAGCCCTGATTTGTACTTTCTACAGACATAACGTTGAACTATGTGCTTCGTGGAACAGGTCACTATCAAATCCGGTTCTGTGACTCCCAGTTATTTCTGTATTTGGTCATCTTGGTAATGTAAAGTAACAACCTAACATTGTCTGTTTGTTGCCAATATAATGTTTTTAACCCCTGTGGCATCATAGCGCCTAAACGGATGAACCGATTTTGATCTGACTTACTTCTTAATAAATTATTCTTATTCTTATTCGAAGTCTTTACCATTGTATATCTATCTATTCATAATTATGAAAGTACGGATGACTTACTACATACTTTAATTGGTTAACTCCCTTTACAACCCTAACATGGCGGGTTTTGGCTAACCCCCCCATTATAATCCTACATATTAGTATGCGTGATGAGTAGGTATCCAATTAATGCAAGCATCTGTACATAAGTTGATAATTACATACGGACACCCCTAAAGAAAATTAAAGAGTATGGATAGATATAAATGTACTTTTTGTGCATCAAAATTGTGACAGAGTTTTTACTCTTTGTCAGCGTACTAAACAATTACTTATCCCAAGGGAACATTATACCGGGATGAAAAGTAGGTAATTTTTGCTATTACAGACTATAATCTATGTCAAACATACATCCACACACACATCTATCCAGATTTTCACATTTATAATATTAGTAAGAAGTAAGATAAAACAACTAATCCATCACTAAAGTTTCAAAAGATAGTTCATATTTATCAACTAAGATACCTATCTAATACTAAAACATCAAAAAAACCTTACTTTATCAATCTATAATACCAAAAAATACAGACATCCAATCTAGGTAATGCCTTTTTCAAGTCTAGACCAGTATAACTGAGGTAATCAATCAAACTTAAAAGAAAAATCTTTTACAATAAAAACTATATTAAAGTCACTCCCTAAGCAACAAAAGAACTTAAGAAAATTGTCTATAGGTATGTACACTCAGATTATAAATACCTAAATCATATTTTATCACATCACATCACACTAATATTATAAAGGCAAAAGTTTGTGAGTATATTTGTATGTTTGTTACCTCCTTACGCTCAAACGGCTAAACGGATCTGGATGAAATTTGGCACAGAGATAGATTATAGTCTGGAATAGCACATAGGATATATAGGATTTTATACCGGGAATAGGTTCCCGTGGGATAATCTTCGACATTCACGCGGGCGAAGCCGCTGGCAGAAGCTAGTCAAAATATAAATTGGAATGGCTGACCATATAAAACTTAACACTCACATGCTAATAAAAATTTGACACTGACAATACTAAATTAAACAGATTTGATTTATCTATACCAATATTATAAAGAGGATAGATTTTTTTGTTTGTTTGTACCGAATAGGCTCTAAAGCTACTGGACCGATTTAAATAATTCTTTCACCTATAGAAAGCTACATTATTCCCAAGTAACACAGGCATAATTAGGCAAGTAACAGGTATAATTTTGACGGGAGCAAAGCCGCGGGGGTCAGCTAGTGTTTCTTAAAATGCCGTCCATTATAAAGGTTTTAGTGTTATGTTAACTAGACATTGGTTTATTAATTATTTGACTTAAAAAAGGAAATATATGTAAACTAGTTGCTGCTCGCGACTTCGTCTGCAAAGCATTGAATAGCCTATTTTTTTTATATCGCGCTATTATATTATTAGTTCACCATACAAACTTCTACACCCCTGTCCACCCCCTGAAACATAATTTCCGGGATTAAACTTATCATATATCCTTTCCAGGGTATCAAACTATCTTCTTGTCAAATTTCATCTAAATCGGTTCAGCGGTTTAAGCGTGAAAAGGTAACAGACAGAGTTACTTTCGCATGTATTATATTAGTATGGATTGAAAACTGAAGAATGTATAAACTCGACGATAAGAAACGCCAAACGCTTTAATGTGACAATGTCTAAAAGTGATCAACGCTTCCCTAAGGTGATTGTACAAGACCCAGACAATTCACAGTGTCATTTGCTGCAAACGAAAATTCATTTAAATTAAATTCAGGACAAGCATTTAAGGGGGAGTTCCACTACTTTTCATAATGTTTTCAACCCGGATTTTCCATTCTTGA
This sequence comes from Anorthoa munda, assembly GCA_945859665.1. NCBI lineage: Eukaryota > Metazoa > Arthropoda > Insecta > Lepidoptera > Noctuidae > Anorthoa > Anorthoa munda. The sequence goes on from OX243910.1 coordinate 23,896,929, forward strand.
CGTTGAGTTTTAACGCTCATGACCTCATAAAAGTTTCTTCGCTTATCGCAGTCTGAAAAATTAGTTCAAAGACGTATACTAAGAAGGAAGGGGGAAAAGGAAAAAGGTGGGGGTTGTGCCTTATTTTATGTCAAGAATTTGCTTGAGAGAGACACAAGTCTACCCAAGCAAAGATAATTTAGCTGGAGTTTGTAATGCGGGGTATATGATTTGAGAACCACTGGAAATAATCTGCAGTGTTTCTTACGGGTAATATTCTTTTTTGAGTAGATGTTGGATGAGTATAAAGATATTACTTGATGAAATTCACTACTGCAGCGTTAGAAAACGTCGTTTCCTCTATTTTCACCCGAACAGAGCTCGGTCCCCCAGCTACTGTGAAATCCTATTTTTTTTAATCTTTTTTAATACCACTCTAGTATTTTTCGCTCAAACACATCGTACTAAAATAGTTCAAGATAAAATAATAAAATCGTTTTCTTTGCAATTTTATTAAGTACAAGTTAAAATTACAAATTTAATAAACACCCGATTTTAATTTTTATTTCATGCTTTTTAAACTACATATAATATACCTAGTAGCAGACACGCTTCAATCGACAATCTATCGAAACACGTAATAATGACACAATATCTTGCGAAAAGATCGAGATTTTAAGAGTAAAATGCGAATAACTTTTGAATGGCTAAACCGATTTTATTCAAACATAGCTGAGAACACTCTCGACAAAGTCACCTTTCAAACAAAAAAAATAATCAAAATCAGTTCATCCGTTTAGGCGCTATGATGCCACAGACAGACACACAGATACACAACAACACACGTCAAACTTATACCACCCCTCTTTTTCCGTCGGGGGTTAAAAATCAAGCACGACCAAAAAAATCTAATGAATTCCTTTCTAAACTGTGTGTTTAAGAAATAAGGTAAATCATTGCGTATAGAGTCTCCGCCTGATAACAAAAAATAAAATTCTTTGATCTACAAAAAGTATAATTACGTAACTTGAAAACGAATTTTTTGTTTATTGAGATGTTTTGATAATTTTGGTCTCAAATAAAAGGTATAGGCGTAGAACCATTTTATCTGATTAAATAATTTTTCCCGCTTATGCTACATTTTTCATTTATGCTTCGATCCTTTTGGTCGTCGCGTGATGTTATATAGCCTATAACCTTCCTCGATAAATGGGCTATCCAACACAATAGATTTTTTCAATTCCAACCAGTAGTTCCTGAGATTAGCGCGTTCAAACAAACAAACTCTTCAGCTTTATAATATTAGTATATATTATATGGCGGTGACTTTAGTTGCTCTAGCTGCAATGTTCTCTTACAAAATAGAACTAAGTCTGAAAGTGAGTGAGTGTGTGTTTCAGTGATACAATTCACTCGGTCATTCCAACAAATGACCGTCATCGGTCAGCCCGAGGGACAGTGATATTTAAATCCAACATGTTACTGCCAAGTGCCAAATTTAGTTTCGGACGATACTGTTACTTTGTAATCTTGATCGCTATTTTGGAAACAGAAACACATTGTAAATGTACCTAATGATTTAAAATTAACTATGTAAATTCTTCAGAAATTATTAATCTGAATAATAAACCCAGATTACTGAATTAAGAATTTGAAGTGGAGCATTATTCCAACTCCGAATACCTTTCAAACTTTGAGTTTGATACATTTTTAACTCTAATTTCTCTATTCAGAAACCAGCCCTCAGTCACTTACCCCCTAAGTTTCCGAATTGAGAATTTCAAGTGGAGAATTAGTCAAACACTGCTTTAGCATGAACACCTGTCAGCATTTGGCATTATAGTAGATTTTGACACTTCAAATTGTTTCTTATTCCAAAAAGTCAAACTGCTTAAAATTACCACACATTGTTTCCACACTTAACTAAAAATACAAAGTAAAACACCCCATAAACACAAATATATCTACCAAATAAAACCACACCGAATCTGGAGTGTGTTGCAGCGATACAGCTCACTCGGACATAGTAACAAATGACCGTAATTGGTCAGCCTGTCGCGTTGTGTTTCCTAGACCTCGCCTCGCCCGTAACGTCTCCGGATTACTTTTGGAGCACACTGATCGATGTCCAAGTTGTGATTTTGTTGGATAAATCGATTGGGGTTATATGTTGCGCTATGTAGAAATATTCGTAATTTTTCGCTAGTTTCTCAGATTTAGTTGCTGTTAGTTTTTTTATATCTGATAAGAGTTTCGGTTTCATTGTTGTTGAAGTTATAACTATATACCAGTATCTAGGCTATTCAAACTTTTCATATAGAAGCTTTAGAAGTTCTGTGTATCTCTTGAGGTTTTATCGTATGTCTGAACGAATAATACAGAGATTGTAGCCTATATCGTTACTTACTTTAACCCTTTTTCTTTAGGATTATTTTTTCTTAGGTTTTCCTTTTGGATCTTAGTGGTTATCTGCAAAACTGTATCTGTAGGCTTTGTAAGTGTTTGTAAGTTTTTTTGATCATTTCTAATGATCAAAAAAACTGTATCAAAGTTGTTTCCGTCACAAAATACTCTCACTCAATACTCTTACTCTCTTAATTACTTTTACATCACACACAATTTTATGTAACACCATAACACAAGGAATCGCTCTCAAGTAATTATACGTTTAATTTTACTTGTTGCTGGCCGCAAAATTACAGAAATGCCATTAACTTTTTACGACGAACAAAATGGCGAATGCGGGAGAAAACCGGAGAAAACTTTCCTTTCAGTTTTGTTACTTGAAAATGGCTCTTATTTTATTTATGATAAAGGTTATGTGTGGTGAAAATGGGGTGTTAGTATGACTTTATGAGATTCTAGGATAGACTTTAATAGGCAGTCTGCGAGTTTCCACGCTACTCAGGTCGTAACAGGGTGTCGTAAAAACTCGTTGTGTGTAGGCTTCAATTGGAGGCTCTGAACTGCTGTTGTTTGATGTCTTCTGTCTGTTATTAATGGGTTCTTTGAAGTTTTCCGAGTACCCTTACTAGTGCCGGACACTATCTGCAATAAAAGCATCGCGGTAACGAATGGGTACTAGGAACTTGTAATTTTGGCATAATTTTTAAATCAACCGTATCATATTTTTTTACGATTCTAAATACTTATTATTATTTATTATATACCTTTTTTCCAACTAAGGCCAGCTTTCCCTGGGTTTTTGTACTAACTCTGAGTTAGTAGCTAACTAGGCCAATTTAATATGTGACATATTTGTTATTTAACCTTGTGTTAGCAATCAACTCTGAGTTAAGTTTTTGGTGTAATATGTGTGTCCTGTCAGTTTTAAACTGATTCAAGACATATAACAATAAGAGAAAAAGACAAATTTGGGTTTATTTTCCTTTAGCAATCTTTAAAATCTTTGACATCAAATATAGAGATATTGGAAACTAGCTGTCCCCCGCGGCTTCGCTCCCGTCAGTTGGCTACCTACTTACTCTACCCTACCTACACTGCCTATACTGCCCACCCTGCCTACCTTGCCTAAACTGCCCTCCCTGCCTATTCTGCCTACCCTGCCAACCCTGCCTACCCTGCCAACCCTGCCTACCCTGCCTACCCTGCCTACCCTGCCTACCCTGCCTACCCTGCCTACCCTATCCTACCCTACTGACTACTTTTTTTTTAAACAAAATTTATAGTATGCCATGATGGTGATGATGATGCCATCTATCGCCATGCCGATTTTTTTTCATGCCATTATAATCCGTTCAGTGGTTTAGGCGTGAAAAGGTAATAGACAGACAGAGTTACTTTCGAATTTATAATATTAGTATGGATAAGGTGCCAATATTTTTCACTCAATAATAAGAAAACGGTAAACACAAAGGAGAACCTCCTTTATCTTGATCAGCTGGTAATGCTTTCATTAACATTATACTTTCTTTTGTTTCAGGTAAGTCCAGTTCAAAGATTAAGTGCAGCAGTGGAGGGTTCTTTTATGGCTAGTAAACGTTCGTACGAGTAACTATTTATAGGAAATAGTAACAAGCATACAACTGCTAGAAGGTAAGGTTTTCTGGTTAAATACGGACTCTTTTTTGCTGTTTTGAAAACGAAAACTTTATTTTTAACCCCCGACGGAAAAAGATGGGTGTTATAAGTTTGATGTGTGTTGCTGTGTGTCTGTCTGTGGCATCATAACGCCTAAACGGATGAACCGATTTTGATTTAGTTTTTTTTGTTTGAAAGGTGACTTTGTCGAGAGACTCTCCCTTTAACTATGTTTTATTCGCATTTTACTCTTTGAATCTGGATTTATTCGCAAGATCGTGTCATTATTACGTGTTTCGATAGATTGTCGGTTAAAGCGAGTCTGTTACTAGGTATACTATATGTAGTTTAAAAAGCATGAAATAAAAATAAAAGACGGGGATTTTTTAAATTTGTAATTTTATTAAAATTGTGGTTCGCTTTTGAGTTGAGTATTTCGAGTAGAAATTGTGTCAAAAATTTAAATTCTTAAAAATTGGGGTGTGGGCCGGTTTCTAAATTGAGTATTTGGGGTTAAGTACGTGTCAGACTACTTTAATGTCAAAAAAGACTGGTTTGAAGGCTAAAATAGAGTATGATGCTTCATTTCAATATCTTAATTCAGAAATCCACTCAGACTAACAAAAGCTACTCAATTGAGTAATTTTTGCGTTTTAAACAATTATTTAAAACGACATTCGTGCGTGCGTGTACAAACGTTATCACTAAAATTGCTTAATTACACAATTAATATAACTCATTGTACTCACACTCTCCCTTTATACTGCAGCTTACACAAAGGCCGACAAAAACGCGTCATATGACGCTCCTGTAAACTTTAGACATATTAATCGCTGTAATAAAACAATACGCGAGCTTTATAAACAATACAGATTATTCAGCGGCGGACCATCTCACCTAGAAACGATAAATCTGCTACCTAAACCACCTGAGCGTTCGACATCCCTGTGATTATGAATGAGGGGACACCCCAACCTACCCCCCTTCAAACCGTATCGCACGCACCGCATGCCACCACACAACTTTCAACTTTAAAACCAATGAAACTGAGCACAAAATTACACGAACATGCCTGTACTTAGCGATAACCGAATTAGCGTTCGAAAAGCAGACCCTATTCCGTGTTGCATAGCATACAAATCGCTAATTCTACTTTGGAACGAAACTTTCAAAGTGATTGTGACCTTATGGTTCGGGTGACAAGGTTGGTTTTGGCTTGTTGTTGTGGGGGCGGGGGGGTGCTATGAGGGTTCGTTTGCACCCCGGCGGGGCCCGGCGGCCCGGGCCGAGCTCGTCTCCCGGGCGACCGGTTCGACCCGCGAGGGCTGCACTTGCACAAAGTGGGTGCCTGTGTGCGCCGCACCTAACTCGCGTTCGCGTCGATTGCCCCGCCGAGTTTTCTAATTTCGAATGTTTGCTTCTGAACGGTCGATTTTTAAATTCCGAATTGAAAAAAGATTAGCTTGTACTGGCTGCATCTTGTGACGTCTGGCTGAATTTAAAGGCAAAATGTTGAAATTCCTCAAAGGCTAACTAAGGAATTTAAGTTTGTAAAAGAATGACTGCTTCATTCAGCTTTCAAAGGAAATAACATTTTGTTGGTAGAACTTGAAGGTTGAAAGGTGTATTGAGTAGTTGATTGAATGAAAAAAGTCTATTGGGTTCTTTTAGTTAACTACTTGGATGGATAAAAGACTGAAATCGTTAACGCGAAATAAACTGCTTTCATGAATTTTAACTACTTTACTGACCTGCCATAGTTAGGAACTCATTTACAGAAATAATTTACTTCAGTGTATGAATATCACAAATTTCTTAAGTATTTTTTTTCAATTACACTTACGTGTTGTAAGTAAGTTTTTTATTTTTATTTTGCATTTATAGGTACAGTACATGATAAACAGATAAAAAGTAGGTTCGGCCATATTTTACCAAGAGGGATGCAAAATTTGTAATTTTACGCTAAAAATACACAATTACAGGAATTGGTGGAACATAATTGCAGTAAAATTATCACTTGAAGATTAATTCAATTGTTGTAGCAAATTTTATATTAATTTAAAATATGTTATAAACAGATGTAATGTCATATTAACCTAACAGATATAAGTTGCAAACCATTATAATGAACGAAAATTCAAATATTTCACAAAAAAGAAAAAGAAAGTGAAAAAGGAATGTCAAATTTATCAAATATATCTCTAACAATTAGCATATCAGTTCAATACAAACAAATACCCACAAACACAAACAAACAAATATATTTCACACGCAAATATAATGTCAAATTTATAAATTTTGTCAAAAATCAATTAACTAGAATATCGATTCATTCCAAAATATCTCACAAGCAATTATAATGTGATATGTTAAGTTGGTAAATCCATCCCAAAAAATGCCCGGTTAAAATTCGATAATTTTTAAAACCATATTCTAAGACTCAATAAATATACATATTTTACCCATCCTTACCCATCCCAAAACATAAACCACCAAAATAAACAATTTTTAAAGGTACATTTTAAGACATCTATCTAAGGCTACATCCACACATCACACAGTGAGTCAGGCAATAGTAACAAAATAAAGGCGGCCATTCACGTCGGTTATCGGCGCGGTGCCGAGGGTTGGTAACTAGATGGTTGCCGTGAACCACGCTCTGCCCGCGTATTTCCCCTACATAAAACCTTAGACTTTATATTTGTACGTAAATAAGTAAGGACAGGTTTACTGCCTATTTTGGATGGGCCGCTGTGAGGCAAGAATTTGGGTATTTAAATTGTGTGTGAAGATTCATGTACTTATGTGGCAATAGACACCTTATTTTTTAACAAAAAGAAACAAGCATTTTGCTCTTCTGGCGTATAGAAAAAAAAAAGATCTCCCTGTCCTTGCCCTGTGGTTAGTTGGGGTCGGCGCAACACGTTTTATTTATAATTTACTATCGACCCACCCCGGTTTCACCCGTGACAAATTATACAGAAAAGCCTCGTTTCTCACTCTATTGGTGAAAACCGCATGAAAATTCATTCAGTAGTTTTTGAGTTTATCGCGTGCAAACTCGGCGGGGAACTTTATTTTATAATATGTAGTGATTTATGTTGTTGGCGAACCTTAATAAATAAATAAATGCCACAAATCAGTCTAAGTACTTTTGCCAAATAAACTTAATAAAATTACCACTTTTATTTAATAATCATACTTTAAGGTGCAGCAAAATAAATCCTATTATTTTTTAAATAGGCTAGCGCTTGACCACTATCTCACCTGATGGTAAGCGATGATGTGGTCGACGGTGAAGCACGCTTGCCTAGAAAGTAACCTATTCACTCTTGACTTAAAGACTCCTAGATTGTAGCTATCGGGAAACACAGACTCCGGCAGGGAATTCCACTCCTTAGCTGTACGCATTATAAAAGTACAAATTCCGTAAAAAAAAGTTAAAACCACACTCCTATATATTTATTTACCAGCATCGATAAAACTACTTATTGCATTCCCAGTCTCGCATTTCCTAAGAATACTTTATTGCTTTTGCCTCTTTTTTTTCTTAGCCCCCTCGCATCTACGCCACTTAATCTTTGCAGCCGTTCGTAATGGGCGACTTGAAGAAAGCGACTCGGATATTGCCCGTAAACGTATGTCGATATGACCCCGGCTTCCTCCCTACCCTCCCTGTACTTAGAACTTGCCCGCACCGCTGGGGGAATGTACTTGGATAATAAAATAAAGTGTACTTGATAGTAGGTACGTTGGTAGGTATTTTATTATACTCAGCAGTTTTCTGAAGGTGAAAATAGTTGTGGAGAAAATTTTGTTTAGTACCTATGTGAAAATTTTGAAGGCTCCAACTTAATCTTACCTTTTTTAAGCACAAAAGACCCTTTCTCTCTTTTAGCAACTTAACTATTTAAGAGGGCTACAATAGAGCCTTTTTAAAACGCTTTTATTTGGTGTTTCTTCCAGCGATATTGTTGATAAAAAATAACATTTTGTTTTTTCATAATAATAATAATAAAAGAAGAAGAAGAAGGAGTACACCCTTCTGATACAGAAGGCAGTACTCCTCGATACGGCTCGCATTGTGAGGAGGTTCCTGTCTCTGGAACCCTAACCACCGGTAGCTTGGACCCTGCTCCCGATACCGATTGGCCTCTATTTTTTATATTTTTAAATGTTTTTTTTTGTAATTTATTTAATAAAAATATTTAAAAATGTAGTAAATAAGAAAAAAAAACAATAAAGGACATAATAAAAAACAAATAAAAGTAAAAACAAAAAAAAGTAAATAATAGTAGAAACAAATTTTTCTTACCTTTTACAAAAACCGGTCAAGTGCATGTCGGATTTCGCAGATTTAGTGTTCCGTAACTTGAGCGCAAAATCAAGTTGGTGGTAATAAGAAAAATGAGGGAATTGCAAAGAAAAAAACCGATTTATCAATATATTAGTAAATGTTAGTAAAATGTACGTAATAATACACATTATCACCACATTTAAATGTCAATGAGAAGTTAAAAAAATCTTCGGAACAAAATTTTATAAAAAAGCTGACTTTGGTGGTTTCTCATATAAAAATACAGCATTTATTTATTCAATGCTCAACGCAAGCTCTAAACAACGATACCTCACTTGATGGCGTAGGTAATTATTTTTTTCGCTTCACTTTTATCTTTATGTGAGCTCCTCTTAAAACATTTAAAAATATTTTTCGATAATTTGTCTGTCTTTGGGTCAACAAGATGCTTATACTGGGTAAATTTGAAGACTGTAACGCCAACCTTTCACTGCAAAACCTGTGTGACAGACGACGTACAGACAGAAGAACACGTGAGGGACTGCAATAGGGCTCCGTTTAGACCCTTTGGGTACGGAACCCTAAAAACCAAATCGTAGCTTTTCAAAGTAGGTTTTGCCGAAGCCATGCCATTTTCAGTATTTTACCATTTTCGCCTGATTTTCCTCAATATTGTTCCAAAATAATCCTTAAATCCCTAACACTCGAGACAATTTGAGGTCTTCAAAAGCTTTAGTACATCGTTTGACTTTTTCTTCCGCTTTCAAATAAAAGTTTTTGTTGTTACCATTTTTTTCGTCGCAAAAGTTTTTAATTTGTCCAAGTGCCGTCAAGATTTCTCTTTAAACAAACGCGAATCTTTCGTTCCTTTTGTACAAAAGAGTCAAATTCCAAATGAGTTTTCCCCTCACTTTGGCTTTTATAAAATAAGTAATGCATTAGCCACAGATGTTATTTGGGACAAATGTTTTATTTTTGCGTTTGATATTATTTTGATGTTTCTTTTTGAGTTGAAGTGCGCGTGTCTCTTTCGTTTTTATTGCTGAGGGTTTTAAAATATAATGTATTATACTAATATAATAAAGCTGAAAAGTTTGTTTGTTTGAACGCGCTAATCTCTGGAACTACCAGTCGGAATTGTTTATTTTAACCCCCGACGGAAAAAGAGGGGTGTTATAAGTTTGACGTGTGTTGTTGTGTATCTATGTGTCTGTCTATAGCTCCTTAACGGATGAACAGATTTTGATTTGTTTTTTATTGCTTGAAAGGTGACTTTGTCGAGAGTGTTCTTAGCTATGTTTGAATAAAATCGGTTCAACCGTTCAAAAGTTATCCGCATTTTACTCTTTGAATCTGAGTTTTTTCACAAGATATCGTGTCATACTTACGTGTTTCGATAGATTGACGTTTGAAGCGGATCTTCTACTAGATAAATAATGTAGTGGAAATAAAAATATCGGGGATTGTTTAATTTTTTAATTTTTACTTATCTCTTAAACTGTGCGTCCAAATAACAGGATATAAATGCCAAAGTTTATCTTCATAAAATTATCTTGATGATGAAGTTACTTTCGCTAGTAAGGATTATGGTCAAAAACATCCTTTTATTTTCAATAAATTATTTTACCGAAAATGCCTTGATGTGGCTTATTAATAAAAGATAGATATATAGTGACGCGTACTTTTTATTTACGGAACGGGCGGCGGGCGCGGTACACGTGGTTGAATCCACGGGGCTCAGCTAGTTCAAATATATAATCACAGTATACGTTCACTGCCTCGTTAGTTTAGCGGTTACAAGCGCTACTGGAAAGCTACTGCTACTGGAACTTTTAGCAGCCAGGAGTATGGATTAGCACCTTAATGATGGTAAAAGGGCACACTATGACATGGGTCTTAAACGTCATCATTATCATCAGCCTTTTAACGTTCCCACAGCTGGGACACAGGCCTCCTCTCTGTGAAGAGAGGAATGAGCCATAATCAACCACGCGGGCCCAGTGCTGGTTGGTGGATGTCACATGTCTTCGAATTTTTGGTTCTAGTATATGCCGGTTTCCTCACGATGTTTTCCTTCACCGTTTTTAGAGCAGTTGTGATGAAATAATTTACACAAAGTAATAAGACTGCCTGGTTCGTACCCACGACCTACAACACGTAAGTCGGAGCCGTTGCCAATGCGCCACCACTGCTCGGCCTTAAACGTAAAGGCGAAAACACACTTACGTGCCGTGTCGTGGCGTGGCGCTTTCTGAGACAGTTGATTGGCTACAAAACACGTTGTGTTATGACATAGGCTGGAACAGAGTCGTTTGATTGGTAGATCCCGCGCCACGCCACGCAACGACACGTAAGTGTGTTTCCGTCTTAACTGATGAAATATTGGGTATACACCTCTAATTAGCCCTTTGAGAAATTCCGGTATATTAGATTTAATTATACATCTAATATTACAAATAGACGCGACACTGTCTTCATAAAACGTAATATTATTCGCTTTAAAGTCACCTCATTTACAGCAGACATGATTTATGATGCCATTCAACTTGCTAACGAACCTATTTGAATTGGCACTAAGTTTCGTACTAATGGTGCCATTGGATTTGTCTCATTCGACGTGGATGACGTGGGATAGGCTTGTGAATAAGGTTGTATCTTATTTAGATACTATAGCTTTTGCACGCAGTGGTTTTGGTCGCACATTTGGTGGCATTATTTTATAATATTTATTGTAAATTATAATGTGTAACTGTTTTATTCCCCTCAAATAAATAAACGACTGAACATCCAGACTTAGGCGATTCACACAGCGAATAGCGGGGTAATATTCGCTGCGGGGTGCGTGGCGACGAAGTCACGACACTGCGCGTGAATGCGTTTTCTGTGTGTTGCACTATGCGAGTTTTCAATGCAAAGAGAGATTCTTTCAATCAACGTAAGAACACGTACTCCCGCACTACATTTGTAATTATTTTAGTAGGGCAAGCTGAGCTAGCTACTCGTCGCGGTTTTGCATGCTTGAAATGCGTTTTACGCGTTAAAATTATCGTCCCACGGAATTGGAAGGAAAAGTGTCCTATGTCATAATTCAGTTGATGATGTGCCTGCATGAACTGAATTATGACATGATCTGCCATCTTACTATAATATTTGTGGGATAAGAATAATATGTTGTCCCACCGCTGGGCAAAGGCATATATTCCCTTTGCCCAGTTTTCCCCGTCTAAAATGATGACGAATATTATCCACGTGCTACTTTTACCTATTCTATTACATCTTTTCCTTTTACTTCATACATTTGGTCATACACGTGCTTGAGTACCACGCTCTTGACCTTGCTAACAAACCAGTCTTTTTTTCTCTTGCGTAGGTGGCACTTATCTTATCCTTCTTAATTCCTTGGCCGTTATTCTTCCATTTCAACCTAATAAAACTTTCTATATCTAACTGTTTCTTTGGTATATTATAGTACTGTAACCGTACTATAAACTAGTCGACGAGTGGGTGTTTGTGGGCGTAGTGATGCAATTGAGAACAATGGTGTTGTGACATCTTTGATGCGTCAGTGTTTGGTAACTAGTTGGTTTATGGGGTCAGCCGTATTAAGCTCAAACTTTAATACAATTATTATGGGAACATATGGAGTGACTGTGGGAGACCTATGCTCAATGGTGCTGGGGTTTCCAAACTCAAAGTTAACACAAGTATCTTAGGAATATTATGGCGGGCTTTGGCCTGTGTCCTGCAGTGGACGTTTTTCGGTTGAACAGATTATCATGATGACATGGAAGACTTTAACTGCTGTGAAAAAAGCCATCAAAAAACGATGTTCATGAGTATATGGCTGAACTAGTCAACTAAGCTGTTGCATCATATTAACCCAAAACTTGAAAGTGAAAAAGGCTTTTTCTCTTTATTTGTGTAAATATAGCACGGATTTATTTTGCAAAATAAATCGTAGATATATTCTTATTTCACAGAACTCGTAATATTTGTGCTGTAGGATATACGTTTCCGACTGGCTGTTTTTCCAAAGCTTTTTGTGCGGACGTTGAATAGAATTCCAAACTGGATCAAAATATATGCTGCTCTAGATTTTTATCAAAGATATGCAAACCAGTCTCGTGTGTTTATGTACTGAGTCAGAAACGAGTTGAGTTCTAAACTTGGTATATATGACTCTCTGAATAAGTCAAATCTTGTCTCATGGTTCAGGTGAAGAAAAGGAACTCGCTGCAAACGTGTTTTAGAATAAATAAGTTTAAAAATCTGTGTTGTGCTATTCCGACATCAATGGCTTGGATTTATTTCTAGTAACGCCATTGGTTTCACCAGCTGATTACACACATGAGGTGTGGTAGGTAATCTTTGCAATACTGATGGTCCTTCGAGCCGGATACGCCTAGTGAAAGAAAATGATTGAATATTTTAATCTGTTAGATAGCCAACAACCTGGTTAGCTATAGGAAGAACAAACGATAGGTCCTAGTTGGAAAGCAATTAGTAGCCTAACTTGTAAAATTCTCCAATTGAGGTTTCAATAAATTTATCAGCTAAAACAAACATCCAACGCCAATACATCCACACGGCTACGAACATCTGATAGACAAATTACGCAACACATATAAAAAAGTACCATCTGTCAGTTTATCCAATTACATTGGTCTAACGCGTGCATCCCTTTGTAACTTGACAGACAGGAAAAAATGGCCGCGAACGAGAATTTCGGGGGTTTTGGGGCGCTGAGTCCCTAGTGACGGAATGGGTGCAACGATAGAACGATTCGAATCAACGGAGTGATTTATTCAAATTGTGAGCGTTCGAGTTCGAAGATTGCGAGTTTCGAAAGCTCTTTGGAGTATTTGGTACCGTTTTGTTGAAGTTGATGGGTTCGTAGTTTTAGAACTGGGAGTTAGAAGTATTTAGAATTTACCTGAACTAGCTATGTCTCTAAAAGTAGTAATTTGCCGAAATTAAGCGAAGGCTTTGGATTCATTTATGTTTATTTTTTTAATATTGATAGTCTCGCGCTTGATCTCAACTGATGGCAAGCGATGATGTGGTCGACGGTGAAGCATGCTAGCCTAGAAGTTACCTATTCACTCTTGACTTAAAAACCCCTGTTCGTTTTACTTGACACTATCGGTGTCAATATAAATATTTTTTCTATAATTTTGAAATGTAATATTTTTAATAAAAGATACCATACTTTGGCTTATGCAAAAAAGAGATTACTGAAAATATTCACCAAGACCAAAAGTTATTTTTAATGTAACCAACAACAGACCGAAAAAAAATCACAAAGTAGAAACCAGAAAAATTAACCCCACAATTACTCCACAACTACATTAACGAAGCAATTCCTTGACAAACACTCCGCAAATTAAAAAATCCTCGTAGAAATAACGTTTTTCTTTACAAAAAAATACAGCGAACGCATAACTCACATTTATCTGCAGTGGTACAGAAAATCCGTACGGAAAAGACTGTCGAGCAGGTCTGCCTTTGTCAACATTTAAAGCTCAGTGAAAACGCATAAAACAGCGCCAGTACAGCTCTTAGTCGAGGATTTTGTGAAATAGTTTCACTACGCTTTGCTAGTGAGAGGGTACGGTTGTAGTTAAAGATAGGCGATAATGAAGCTAGAAAATTAGACGGTGATAATCGATAAAAAACAACGAAGATTTTTATGATAGGCAGTTTAAAGATCACTCAACCTGATACCAACAACATAACATAAACAAGATAAAATTACAAATTTAAATACCCCCGAGTTTAGTTTTTATTTCATGCTTTTTAAACTATATATAATATACCTAGTAGCAGACACGCTTCAATCGACAATCAATCGAAACACGTAATAATGACACGATATCTTGCGAAAAAATCCAGATTCAAAGAGTAAAATGCAAATAACTTTTGAACGGCTAAACCGAATTTATTCAAACATAGCTAAGAACACTCTCGACAAAGTCACCTTTCAAACAAAAACAATGAAATTAAAATCGGTTCATCCGTTTAGGCGCTATGATGCCACAGACAGACACACAGATACACAGCAACACGTCAAACTTATAACACCCTTTTTTTCCGTCGGGGGTTAATTAAGCTGTAAGAAGTACACATAAGCATAAGCAGCATTTTCACGTTCCCACTGCTGGGACACAGGCTTCCTAACGTTGAGAAAGAAAGAGCCTTAAAGCAATCCAAGAAGCAAACAATTAAATAAAAAAAAATACATAAATTGTGTTAGAAATAGAGCCAACTCAAGGAAAATTATTATAATTTTGTCTTTAAACTAGGATTTCATTTCACGTATGTAATTTATGCGTTTTAGTAGTTAATGAGAGCATTGGTATCGGCCGTGACTTACAAGTTGTAGGTCGTGGGTTCGAGCCCAGGCAGGCGCTTTACTTTGTGTAAATTATTTCATCACCACTGCTCTCAAAACGGTGAAGAAAAACATCGTGAGGAAACCGGCATGTTCTAGAACCAAAATATCGAAGACATGTGACATCCACCAACCCGCACTGGGCCCGCGTGGTGGATAATGGCCCATTCCCTCTCACAGAGAGGAGGCCTGTGTCCCAGCAGTGGGAACATTAATAGGGTGATGATGCGATGATGAGTAGTTATTGGAGCAAGACTAACGCTTTCACAATTGCCTTTATTATTCCTTAATCGTTTTACCATGAGCAGATATTCTCAAACTACTGGCTTAATTTCGCTTTGCTATGGAGTCTAATCTCAAAACCCCATGCTCGTACGGTTTTGTGTAAATTTGATTTTCATTACTAGCAGCGCAGACGTGTGCACTTCTCGTATTGAGTTCGTAACATTTTTATACGGTAGGATTACATATATGGTTAGTAACATTCATATATGGCAGGATTATATGCATGGTTTCATTTACGAGTCTTCGTTAGTGGTTGTTTTTCAAAGCGGTCGTTGTATGAGGTTACTGAGACTTCCATGCTTTTAAACACGAGGTATACACAGGGTTGTCAGAATCAGTCAGAATTTATGTGTCAGTCAGCGGTTCAAATATTTTTTTTAAGTAATGAAATAACTGCAGATCTGTAGAAAATTGTTTATTGTTTGGAAATTAATGATAATTATACAGTCTTATATTTAATAAAAACTTATTAACCTTATCTATCTCATACCTTTAAATGGCTCCAACGATTTTCATGAAATTTAGTATGCAGGGTGTATTGAGGGGCGATAAATCGATCGAGGTTTAATTTTTAGGAAATTTCGTTTTCTCTATTTTCACCCGAGCAGAGCTCGGTCGCCCAGGTACTGATTAGTTTAAACACTGATAGGTAGATTCTTAATTCAAATTTCCTATTGAGAATTTGAATTAAGAATCTGTTAATCAATAAATAGCACTTATAAAACGTCG
Organism: Anorthoa munda; assembly: GCA_945859665.1. NCBI lineage: Eukaryota > Metazoa > Arthropoda > Insecta > Lepidoptera > Noctuidae > Anorthoa > Anorthoa munda. Next base: position 23,912,651 of record OX243910.1, read on the forward strand.
GCAAAAGGTGCACAGTTCGGGTTGGTCGTTTCCTGTTAGGAAGAACCGGCAAGAAACTCCACGGTTACTCTTTTAAAAAAATTGGTTTGTTTTTACAATGTTTCCATGTTACAGCATTAGTGCTTAGATTTGGGGGGACAACGTAGGCCCGACAATAAGTCGTAAGAAACTAAAAAAAAAAGTTTGTTTAAACGAGGTAAAGAGTTAACAAATGTTAACAAGCATCTAGAAATCTAGAAGGCCTACAATGTTCACACATTCACAAAACAATCGGTAAAAGAATCTATACAAAGGAAAAAAAATATGTATATATAACAAGACTAAATTTAACATGTGGCACAAATGTTGTTATCAGTGCTGTAATTATTCTTAGCAAAGGGCTATAAAGATTATTGAAATCATTATAAAGTCTAATTAAAAGGAGAAAAAAAAGAAAAAATGAGATTGAGAATAGTTAGAGACATCCACATATTTGTGTCGTTTATGCGTTACCAGGGAAGCCGCATGCGCAGAAGGAGCTAAAGCTAAATTTTTTATCCTCAACGTAGTCCTTGATTTTATAATATGCTTTTTAACACGTTTGAGTAGTTTTTGAACTTTCCATCGGTCAATTCTATAACTGGCTTTGTCAACTTGTTATAAAAGCGTATACTGTTTATAAGAAAAGACTTGGGTATTACAATTTCATGCTTACTGCGTGTATTTAATTTATGGAAGTCGCTTCTAGTTTTGAAAAGCCTCCGATTTTTGCGGACATACAAAATACATTCCAAAATATTAAGTGAAGGTAGAGTCAGTATCGATCTCTTTAAATTTTTCTCTGAGGGACTCGCGTGGACCCATTTTATAGACCGCGCTTTTTATTGAAACTAATCATATGATATTTTTTTATAAATAAGGTCCATAATGTTAAATTAACTTAAATAATTGCCCACGAAACTCGGATAAAAAAGATTACTGATTCATATTCTTTTCATGCATGATTTCCTGCCTATAAAGATAGAAAGCCCTCCGCTTTTCCAATAAGATGTGATCAAGTAACGGTGAAATGCAATTTTATATTCATGTCCCAGGGGAAATAATTACCCGCATAATTCGGGTAAATATATCCCCTGGTTGAGCGTGATAGAGGATTTAGTTTTTAGTTATGGGAATGAAAATGTGAACAGAAACAGTGAGTAGAAACGTTTTAAGTGTGAATGTGAATAGTTATAAGATGCTAGATATCAAAGAAATAAAACCGGTCAAGTGGTTCCGTACCTACACATTATACCTCACTCACCTCACTTATAAATTTTATATATATATACAGCTATAAGGTAGTATTGTATTTCAAACTGACACAAGCTCGTACATACGTCCGACAATCTGAGCAACATAATTTAATGGGGGGCCTGGAGTTCTAAAATACAGGCCTAGGCTTAGTTTAGACTCCAAATCTCCCACAAATTACACACTTTGCCAATATTTCTGTGTCTGACTGTAATTTATACTCACGTTGATATGTAATTTGTGGAGATAAATAAGGATTTTTATTATTTATTTTATTATTTATTTATACCGCCACAATAATAATAAAAAAAAACCTTTTTTTTTGTCGACCCAAAACCTAAGGGTACTTTCGGTTGGCCTAGAATTTTAAACTTTGGTTAAAAGCAAGGTCTTACAGTACAAGTAAAGGGAAAATTCCGAAAAATAAAAATGTTGAAACTTAAGGCTAATTTTGGTACTTACAAGTTTTCGCGAAAATCAAAATTTGTCCTTGTCTTATATCGTGTTGAGTCAGGACCTTGATGTTTATACACCTAATAGGGACTATTGACCTCAGTATCTGGTATAAACTTCAACTTGCTAGGTACACCCGTTCCTGAAAAAATCGGTGGTGACACACGGACAAGAGAGTGATTTTATAAGGGTTCCTTTTTTACCTTTTGAGATACGGAACCCAAAAATTGTATCACGAAGAAAGAGAGTGACCATTGAGATGATGATTACAAGATAAGTGTAACCCCAACCAAATTTGGACAAGAAAGAACCACGATGATAATGTGATTGACGAATTTGATTGCTATGGAAAGGTTAATAGTATTAGAAGTCTTAAATGATTTTTTTAAAGCAAAAACTTTCGGTTCAATAACATGAACAATTTGTAAACAGACTGTAACAAATAATAAAATATCAAGTCTTCGTAGTGGAATTTTGCAATATATTTTATTAACGGTAGACAGAGCCAGTAAAAACCTATTAAAATGCCAGACAGAAAAAAGATGATTCACTATAAATGTAGGTAAGTATCCATGTTTTCATATAATACAAAGGCAGAAAAATATTTGTAGCTAGCATGGAATCTTGTGAATTTTGCATTATTTCTGTGTAGTTCTTATTTTAGGTAACCGCTTTTAGAAATTCGGTATTAATTTATAACGGCTGACGGAATCAGACCAAAAAAAAATAAAGCTGACGGTGTGAGACGGTTTGAAAAGGTCCCATCCTTAATAAATTGCTAGTTTATAGGTACTATGTGGGTGCGACATAAATATATTTAACACACAAATAAATTTTCGTATTCTTCTCAGCAAACCCTCTCATTTGATACCCATATCATGGTAGTGCACAAAAATAACTAGTCCGCCATCTTGGGTTGTCCGCCATATTGGATTTAGAATTACGTCACTTAGCTAACCATGCATTATCATCCATACTAAACGTGTATGCAAAATTTCATCTTAATCGGTGGACTGAATTTTAAAGTTATGCTTTAAAATTCAGTTGCAAGATTTGACCCGAACACACTTACATGCATACATACAAACATATATACATTGCAAGTTAATTAAAAGCTAGTAAAAACATGCATAATATAGATTACAAAAAGTTCGTCATCAATATCACAAGTTAATCCCACCGAACCATCCAATTCATGGTCCGGCAACAGCTGCGAGAGCATCCAAAAAAAATAAATTGATATGTACTTTAAAATACCACTAACTTTCATTTTCAATTGAGTGTAGGAATACAATTTACACGACAGATTACCAACACTTAGGTTCAGGTATGACGGAAAAAGTGCAGCCCTTAAAAAAAACAAAACCAAACTCAATGGAAATTTAAGGGCAACACATCACTTTCATTAGGCCCGTTCCCCTGCATGCCGTGTGCATTTTTGCTGGGTGTCTGGGCATAGGGCATGCGGACACAATGCATCTTAATGAATGCATTCCGAAGTCACGCGGCCTCCCCTGGGCTTTTTGATGTGCCAGGGGACTGTGCCTTGTACCCTGTCTGTTAGTGGCATTTGGTCCTTTGAAGCGGAGGAAACATGTCGTGTTCGATTTTCAATTTATCATGATTTGATTCTGTTAAAATATTGAGAGATATTGGCGGGCGTTGGTGGTCGAATCTCGATTCAATCTGTGTAGAGCTTTTGAAGTTATTACTGGTATAATAGGAATTGTGAACATGCAAATAAATTAGGTTAGAACAAATTGTAGCAAATATTTTTTTTGCCTATAACTAAGATACAGAAACTCTTCAGGATTTTTCAAAATTTATGTAGGTTCGAGATCACGCTGAAGAAGTCGCGAACAAAAGCTAGACCTTAATAAATTATACAAATACTTAGATAAATACAAAACAAGTATTAAAAGTACACACAAATGAATGACTAACTTTTCCACAATTGGAGTCTGAAACTCGATTTGCTTCGACACAAAAAAGGTTCAACTTTTTATGCAAAGCGCCAGACCATTTACTCCCTTGCTAATACTAAAACTATCCAGCAGAATTGTACAACGTAGCCTGATAAGCAGTCAACGACCTCTGTTCTTCTAACAAAACAGGAAATCCACTCACTCCAACAACAATTCGTATTCAATCAGCCTCATAAGAGATGAAATCTCGATGAATATTCCACTACGTCACTCTCTATACATGTGATGATAAATCTCGGTTCGGAAGATGACCATAATTGTGTAATCCGTGAATATGTTCATTCGTCACATACGACAAGTGACATTATTTTATTGCTAGAGTACGAATGTTAGGGATTCTGTTTTTATGTGTTTTGTTTTTGGTATGACGTGCTGTTGTAGCTGGCAATTGTTTTATCGAGGGCATGAAAATTTGTTCTAGTCTTAGGGCCGGCCCTTTTATGGAGGGTTATCCATTTTCTATAGGGAAATGGCCACTCGTGAGCAAACAGTTCAGATAATAATATTTGTTTGGTATAATAGCCCCAGTAAGAATGAGGATATAAATCTAGTTTTTTATCAAGATGTATATTTAGATATCTTTTTACATTTGACACATTGAATCAGGTTAATTTAATAAAATTATTTTAATAATTCAGATCCACAAGTTATTAGTAAATGATTAAGAAACTGGGCAGGTGGATTAATATGTTCTTGACATTTGTATAAATTGCGTTTTAACACCGTGTCAAACCCTAATTTAATGTCAAAGTTTGACAGGTTTTCAGGCTGAAATTAGAGTTTATAAAAACTCAACATAGAACTCTTCGTTCAACCTATATAAACGACGATATTATATCTCAGTTCGGCAGATGACCATATTGTTGTGTAATCCGTGAATATTTTCATTCGTAACCTATATAAACGACGATATTATATCTCAGTTCGGCAGATGACCATATTTTTGTGCCACATCATCACATCATCAGCCTATTAATGTTCCCACTGCTGGGACACAGGCCTCCTCTCTGTGAGAGGGAATGGGCCGTAATCCACCACGCGGGCCCAGTGCGGGTTGCTGGATGTCACATGTCTTCGATTTTTTGGTTATACATGCCGGTTTCCTCATGATGTTTTCCTTCACCGTTTTGAGAGCAGTGGTGATGAAATAATTTACACAAAGCGCCTGCCTGGGCACGAACCCACGACCTACAACTTGTAAGTCGCGACTGATACCACTGGGCCACCACTGCTCCTGCTATTGTTGTGTAATCCGTGAATATTTTCATTCGTCACATACGACGTGTGACATTATTTTATTGCTAGAGTACGAATGTTAGAAAGAAAGAAGGCAAGAAAAAATATTTATTTGTTAGGCATTCTGTTGTGATGTGTTTTTTTTGGTATGACATGCGATTGCAACTGTCAATTGTTTTATAGAGACCATAGAAATGAATTCTGGATATATAATAAGGACCAGTTTCTGACATGGAAGTTTAAGTTAAGAACATGTCAACTCTTATGGACAAACTTTGATAGAATTTCACACTAAATCATTATTCTTTATCTGAATCACCAAAAAAAACCAGATTCCTGAATCTGGTTTTTTTTGGTGTAGGAAATCATCCAATGACTTCTCCCGGACCGGGAGCCCCGGGAACGTTTCCCCGAAGCGGGAGGGCGTGTCAGACTTTTACGGACTATAACGCACAAATGTTCCTTCAGGTGCTTGAGCCAGGACCGCGGTAACTCTCATTCAAACCAAACCGACCAGAGGCTAAACTTAATTTTCTGATAAGTTCCGTAGGGTAGAAAATCCCGACTTAATCCAGAAACACTTCTTCCACTTCTACGTTTTGTTTTAGCAGTGAGAAACTTTAAGAGATAAACACTAAAGAATAAATGAATTAAGTTTGACAATAATGTACCTACAGAGCATAAAATATGGTGTGCATTTTAAATTATGCATATAAAACTTACCAACTTTTTTATAAATCCGAATTAATTAAAATTTATGCTAATTCGAATCTAATTTTCATAAAATACCTAGTCTTTACATTTTTTTAACTCACACTAATCCCTCTACACTTCCAAAAAAAACCAAAAGCAACCAAAAATAACAACATTATTAAAACAGGACCACCCAAATAAATAAACACCCGACCCCACAGTCGTGTGGTTCCTACCACCACTACCTCCACCTAGGAGCACATCGCTACTATGTGCAAAAGACACAATTTTGTTAGCGGACGTCCGATCGCCCCGGGCCGGTCTGCTTAGATGAAGCTCTTATTAAATGTACAGGGAACGTTATCACCGCGTATGATGATTATGTAGGGGTAGAAGGGACGAATAAGTTATAGTGTTGTTTTTGTTTGATTTGGGACTGTGATGTTTCAAAGATGCAAGTTTAGTTATTTCTGTTAGCTTCTAAGGAAACTAAAACAATGGAGTCATAACTTCGGAGCGGCTATTCGTAACTTTTTTAACCTTCTAAATTATCAGACATCTTTTTAGGCTTCCGTACCTCGAAAGGAAAAAACGGAACCCTTATAGGATCACTTTGTTGTCCGTCCGTTCGTCTGTTTGTCTGTCAAGACGCAATCAAAAGTTACAGCCGTTTATGCCGCAAATTTACACAAATTTTCGACACTCGCAATTGAATCAAAACCTACGGGGTACTTCCCGTAAACTCAGAGTCTTCAAATTTGGTACGAAGCAAAGTCTTATAGCACAGGTAAAGGAATAATTGCGAAAACCGTAAATTTTTAGTTACATTATATAATATTTTTTTTTTAATAATTTTAAACTTACTACCCTTTTCCTCATGAACGTGTAGAGGTATTAAATTGAAATTCATATCAAATACCCAGGTCTATAAATACCTTTAAGCTGAGGTTTGTATGGAACCCTCGGTGCACGAGTCCAACTCGCACTTGGCCGGTTTTTTTTAATTTTCTTACTAGAGAACTGTTGAATGATTGCCCGGTACACACCTAAATAGCTAGGTTTTCAGTTAAGTCTTCAAATAGAAAGAAAGAAAGAAAAAATATTTATTTGTGACCAGCACAGGAGACACGAGAAATAAGCATAAAAATAACAAATAATAGACATTATAATAATAATAGACATTTTAAGGCTTATTATCAAGCCAAGTCCCATGGTTACTTTGTACTCAAAATTCTTGATTGACTAGGATCTTCATGGCAAAACTCAATCACGTACTTTTTTATAAACTCTCGTAGGCATAAAATCAACAACTCCTACTCCATAATCTTTGCTTGTTCTATTTTAATTAAGTCCAGTGAAACCCGTCGACGTAATATTCTCCCAAGTTCATACGTGCGTAACATAAGCTGCGTATGTGTGTACTAGCCTTTGATGACGCTGGTATTGGTTGACACACGTTGAGACGACGTAGGTTTTCGCCCATCTGTATACCACCGCGCTGAAATGATTATAATCTGATGAGTTTGTTCTGCTTCGAAGAGGATGTTTATTTTAAAATGAGAATTTTTCATCCTTTGGGATTTTCCAACGTATTAATTTGGATGTGTTCCCTTGAAGATGGATGAAGGTATAAAGGGTGTGTCTTTGAGGACAGAAAAAAAAAGTAATTTAATGCCAGCCTTACGGGTTGGGTTGACAAATTGTGGTGGTAAAAAAGCCAGCAGGTATTTAGAAAAGTTATAACAGAGTCGAGTTTTGCATTATTTATACCATGACTCTTTGTTTCGACTAAAATGAGTCCTGGGGTTCTTACGACAAAGTGAAATTATGTCCGCGATGGAGACCGTCGTGATGTCAAAATGTTCGAAATAAACATTTCACTAGCTAATGTCAATTTCATAAATTTTTGACTTCTAGACAATTTCTTACGCTGATAAAATGATACTTTGTCTAGATGACTCTGATGGATCCAGTATTAAAATTAAATATTATTAAAAAAGCCTTTATTGTTGATTACTTAACCTATTTACATTAAATCATACTTACTACTTTAAGGCGATGATAGCTCAGTGGTAGTGACGTCGGATACCGAGACGAAGGTCGCGGGTTCGAATCCTACAATGAGCTTGAGCTTTCGGTGAAGGAAAACATCGTGAGGAAACCATAGCACGGTGGTAGGGTACTTTGTAGTACCCGCCTGGCTGGCAACCACCCTCAAGTTGAAAATCTGTCGCCAAGCACCTTCCGGTGTGTTCCGACAGCAGCACTTGAGAGCCAGTTCCCTTCTAGGCTTTGTGTGCTTACCACCATCGGCCACATCATCACTGACCACGGTGAGATTGTGGTCAAACACAGGCCTATACATAGTAAAAAAAAAAAAAAAAAAAAATACTTATTTTACAATGAGATTATAGCCTCTTTACACTCAATACTATTTACCCGGCTGCAAGGAAAGGGTTATGTTTTTCGCGCGTATCTTGTATGTATATATGTTTATAATATTCTTTATTACCTCATATCTTTCAAACCACTTGACGGATTTTTATAAGTAAGACATCGTTAGATAGGTCTTGCCCGCCCAAGTGTTCTTTTTTTTTTTTTTTTTATTGGGACAAACCCACCGCACTATTCCCAAACCACTGCAACTCCTGAAAGCCAGAATCAACAGTGGCGACCACCAGAAAAGCGCCGAGGCAATGAAGCTCGACGAAGTCCCGGAGAATGAATTTAACTGTCTGTCCAGAAAAGAATAACGGAGGAGTAGGAAAAAACATAAATTTCCACTTCCCTCCATATCAAGCAGGAGACAGAACAAACAAGGCCACTAGGCACAAAGGGTCGTTTACAACTGGGATAAGCCCAGTTGCCTAGCACCACGGATAAAAATAAGAATTAATAATTAATGGGTCCTAACATTGTGAGCTGCTATGTTTGATTCCAATAATAGGTATGGCAAAAACGCTTGAACGCACGGAAATTTGTTCTAGTTTCCACAAGGTCCGTATAGTAAACAACTCCTGAGGTAGCCTCTACATTATTCAACATAATATTACGTTCATTCTGCCAAAGAATACACTCCCATAAGATATGATGTGCAGATTGTACATATTCGCAGTCAGATGTAGAACACTGACATAAAGGCGAGGCAACGAGCTTGAAGGAAAACAATTTACTTTTAAAGTTACCATGCCCTGTGAGAAATTGGGCAACACAGTGATCCACCTCCAGCCACGTCTTGGCCAGCCGAACGCGAACGGATGGAAAGAATTGGTGGAGATGTCGGCCCTTGATGGAATTATCCCACCTACATTGCCATTCGGATAAAAGTTCCTCCCAGACGTCAATAGGTGGTTTAAATAATCTAGAGATTTTCTCACGGTCACTCCGAGTTAAAAAGTTCGCGTCCGTGGTCTCTCGTGCGGAATAGTACATTGCAGCACGTCGCTGCACTTCAAGGTCGACCGGAAGTACGCCAGCAAGTACCGGTAAGGCCTCAGTACTAACCGTCCTGTACGCTTTGCATAAGAATATCAAAGCCAAACGCTGACTCTGAAGCAACTTACGTCGCACCGCCCCTATGGTGCCCTATCAGCCCAAACTGGCGCCCCATAGCAAATACAACCCAAGTAAGTAGCCCCATAAATAGTTTTTAAAGTTAAAAAAGACAGACCCCACGTAGATTTTGATATTCTCGTTAAGGCATAGAAATTTTTTCTTGCTTTTTCACCGACTATTTTAATATGATCTATAAATGCAAAATTCCTCTCTAACACGAGACCAAGATAGCACACGGACTGCTTCCTTTTTACGGGAACGTTATTAAATTTAATAGTTGGACACGATTTAAGATTACCCTTCAAAATGAGTTGATAAGTTTTGTGCGGAGCAAAGGTCAGGCGGTTTCGATCGCCCCACTGAGATACCAATCGTAGGCAAGTGTCAGCCAAGTTCTCGAGTCCAGCTCGAGTAATTGATTGAATGAGCAGAAGAGCGTCGTCCGCGTAACCGGTTAATGAACAGCCGCTTGGAAGAGGAATCGCGAGGAAATCATCAAAGCCTAAATTCCATAAAGGCGGACCAATAACCGAACCCTGAGGACATCCCATGGTGAGAGACTTCGACATGGAATGATGGCCGAGTTTGAGTTTCGCGGAACCATTTAAAAAGTAAGAGTAAAGTAGATTATATATATTTCTATAGCAGCCCCGAATTTTCATTTTAAGTAGTAGTAGCATTGGCCACCATGCGTTATCAAAAGCCCCAGAAATATCTAGAAAAATCCCAATTACGTACTTATGTTCAGATGCATTAACTATTTGCCTAACAGTAAGGGCCGCATCTACGGTAGATTTTCCAGTAGTGAAACCGAATTGATTGTTATGAAATTGTTGCCCAAGTGTTCTTAGATAAGTGCCGTTAAAAAAAGGAACATGGCGGATTTTGGGCGCCATTTTGTGGGGGTTTCAATTTTTTTTATTCATCCAAACCCATCGAGAAGCGTATAAAAAATAATGGTTTTTAGAGGTGATTACAAAAATATATAGCACTTATATGTTTAAAAGTCATTCGAAAAAAAAAGCATATTTCTCTTAACATAATAAAAATATGTGCGGTCCAACGCCATTTCAATATTTTACATGCAACATAAACTTTTTTAAATTTTGTTTTGTTTCTTCTTATGTCCAATACTAGCTACTACCAGTATTATCAATAGAGTAATCGTATCTGAATAATTAAGAATAGTCTACCAAATTATTCTAAAATATGCCTCTCAAAAAGTCCCATCCCATCAATTGTCTAAAACTCCAACCATCTGCCAATGTTAATCCAAAATAAAACTTTTATCTTCCTCCTTTTAATGCCCATTGAGGCTCCATTTGGGCCTCAAAAATGTCATCTCCCGCATTAATCATTCTGCGAAGGATTCCTCTCGGTGTGAAGGTACGCGGAGCATTCCTGCCTTGCCCTTAATATACAGTGACATAATTAACAGACGTTGCGTACTGGCTGGTCATTTGTCATGGCTGGATGGGAGGTTAGGGGGTAGGCAGGAGTGCAGGTCAAATACAGATGTCTAATATGTGATGTAACTTTGTGTGTTTGAAATGTATGTAGATGTCTTTTGAATTTTTGACTGTTGCCAGCTCTTTTGATTATCTACTTCTGTTAATATAACTGCAAACAATACTCAATGTTAGATTATCGTTACGTTTTGTGTTGCATCTGCCATATGAAAGTAGGTGTATTGGTGGCAGCGCAGCGGGAATATTTTAAAATATATCTCGCCGTTAATTTTCGTTGAGTATTCGGGCTTTGATGTAACCAAACTCGTGCTTGCTTCTTTTTTGTGTAGATATATTTATTCTACACTTAAATACACAAACATGTAGCTCTGGTAATAGGCGATCCTGCACTCCATTCGCATAACACACTTTTTAACCGACTCTCAAAAAGAAGGAGCTTTCTCAATTCGACCGTATATATATATTTTTTTTTATGTGTGTTCGCGAATAATTTGGTCGTTTATGAACCGATTTTGATGATTATTTTTTGTTGGAAAGGAGATATCACAATGGTGGTACCATGATAAGGAAACCAGGATCTGGTGTAGGATCCTAGAGAAATCGAGGGAATCCCTCAAATATTATAAGCATACATATAGCGATTTTGGTATTTTCATCAATAATGCAATCATTTGCACTCAGAAAGTATCATTTGGTGAAGTGGAACTGATGAAGAAGACCACAATGGCCACTGGAAAACCGAAATAAAAAAAAAAAAACATGTTAATTGGAGGTACCTACCAAAACTAAAAAGAGGAAAATAAAAACATTTTAACAAAAAATCAAACTGTTTTTCGCTTTGTAGTGTTTTGTTTTGGAAGTCGGTTTGATTTTTTGTTAAAAAGTGTTTTGTAATAATCTAAAGGAATATCCTTTATCCTTACCATTTGACGTTCTAAAATTGTCCGACAACGTAAAGATCCTAATGAATACAGTCGGGCTATCAAAATGACAAACATAGCCATTAATAGTGTTGTTTTTGTCCCATTGTATCACAATAGCCAGATAATTTCAAACTTTGTTCTTCAAAGACAATCCTTTCCTGATAAAAGGTTTGATAGATCACAAGTGCTAAGATAAAGGATCACCAACTTCAATACAACAACGTAATTAAGAGAACGAACGCTATAATTAACTAAGGCCGGACCACTCATTTGTCGCGCGAACTGCCTATTTACTTCTAGAGTGCGTAGGTTTGGCTCTAAGTGTATCACCATTTCAAGCTGTCGGATATTTCCGTTTGTTACTTTGTCTGAGTGTCGTAAGATACCACAGTGAGCTTTTTGACTTTATAGTACATTACTGCAGCGGTCAGCAAAAGAGGCATTGATGGACGAACGTGTGATACATACGTAAGTCCATCAATGCCTAGTTGTGGCCAAGGCTTGTATAGTACTTTTCTCAAATAACGCGCGGAAATTAAAACTAAGTAGCACCTGGAACTCATTTTGTCAAATACAATTCAAAATCAATGACAAACAACGAGCAACAACATTTATTGTGGGGTGCTTGATGACAATTGTTATAATATTTTATTAACAGATATTGGTAAAATTTTTTTTTTGTTTATCACACTGTTCTTAATTAAAATTCATTGAAAATTATTTTGTAGTTTTTAGTTTGGTTTTCTATTAAAGCGTGTTTATTTTTTGTTTTTTCAAACTATATTTTTTTCAATAAACAGCTTTCTATTTGTAAGCCAGTTCGAAATTTAATTAAGTTTGACCCTTACTCTTTGTTGCCATGTTTCGGAGTCTTTTACTCGTTGCATTTTTAAATTACACGGCAGATATGAGTTTACTTTGTAATTTATTTGGGCGCTAAACCACGACAGATATGGATTTTCATACAACTTTTGCCGGCCGCTGCTCGCATGTATTTGGCCAGTACAGCAATTTCGATGTATTTTTTTTTTTTTTTATTCAATTTGAAAGGGCTTTGTCGCACATGCGATTATGCCGCCCTAGTTAGCTTAACAATATAGATGTAAAATTTAACTTAATCTAAGTATAGCTAATTTGTAAAGTTCCCTAGCTGCGTCGGAAATTGGCACAGCTAGAACACTATTACAGTAACCTACCTCTCTAAATCTACAATCTAAGCTATTTCTAAATTCCTCGTTGCGGACACATTCGATTAATATGTGATAAACATCATCAACGGAATGAATACAAACATCACATTTATCCGTTGCTGATTTTGACATTAGGTATACAATTTCGATGTATCTCGAAGAAAGTTATCAAAATAATGCTCAAATTTCCATGCATGTTTGAGAAAATTACAATAACTTAACATGGTTCATATAATTACGCTATACCGTGTAATTAGTAGTGATGTGCCGATTATGATATTTGGCGACATTTGATTGATTTTTTTGCCTGCAAAATCAAATTCAAGCATTTATTGCAAATAAATTATTAACAAGTGCTTTTGTTTTTTTTTTTTATGTATCTTTAATTGTCTTGTCGTCGCCCGTCGTTACGTTTATAGTTTTACGAAGTGCTACAACTGCTATTATAAGCCTGATTACAACTTTTGCTGGGCACTAATCACACTTAATATAGATTTTATTAATATTTATTATTATTATGTGTGTGTATTTGTAAGTTTGTTACTTCTTCACGCTCAAACGGCTAGACGGATCTGGATGAAATTTGGCCAGAGATAGATTATAGTCAGGAATAGCACATAGGATACTTTTTTATCCCGGGAATATGTTCCCTCGGGATAATTTTCAAATTTCACGCGGGCGAAGCCGCATTCAGAAGCTAGTTTTCTTAAGAAATGAGAAATTTTCTAATATCGAAGAGGATATTATTAAATTAAACTATTTAGACGTTATGCTCCCATCTTACTTGCTAGGCTTCTGGTCCTCCTTCTTGCATCGTGTTCCTCGTTACTGAGGGTCGTGCTACCCCGGGCTTCGTGGAAACAACTTCTCCTTCACCAATTGGCGTCGTGGAGAGAATCGTGCAGTGCGTGGTATTAAACGATGTGCGGACTTGGTCTGGCCATCTGATTGGACTTCGACCTCTCGGACGTTTCTCTTCGTTCTTGCCAGTAACCATCAGCTGTTCGAGGTTGAGTCCGTCCTTCCTGGCAATGTGACCATAAAACTCCAGAATCTTGCGAAGGCAGACCGTGGACAGTCTGATTTTTATGTTTAGTTCTCGGAGGATAGAATCATTGCTGCGAATAGCAGTCCAAGGTATTTGAAAAATCTTCCTCCAGTACCACATCTCAAAAGAGTTTATATATTCTTGACAAAACTCCTTAACAGCGTATCCCATACTCACCATGGACACAACACAACAATCCCTCAATAGCATAAAGTAATTAACGGCAAGCCGGCGTGACGTGGCAGCCATTTATCATAACGAGGAAGGCAACACTGAAATATATCAATAGTAATCATTTTCCTTTCCCCTTAGATTTGTTTTGTTTTCCGGGGTAGAACTAAGGTTTGGATAGTAATGTCGTAGCTGGCGATGGGGTGATATTGGTTATTTTTTTGGTATAATTAGCTCCAATATTTTTGTATATTAATATTACCAAACGATTTGAAAAAACTTTTGAAAAGCAAGCTATTTACTATATAAAAATAAGTCGGGTTTTCCTTCCTGACGCTATAACTCCAGAACGCACGAACCGATTTCCACGGTTTCGCATTCGTTGGAAAGGTCTCAGGCTCCGTGAGGTTTACCCATAGCAAAGAAAATTCAGGAAAAATTTCAACAGAAAAGCGGGAAAATCTTTTTTCACATACAGCGCCATCTCTGATACATAGCATGTACTACAAACCAATATTAGGTAGGGTAGGGTAGGTAGGGTAGGTAGGGTAGGTAGGGTAGGTAGGGTAGGTAGGGTAGGGTAGGTAGGGTAGGTAGGGTAGGTAGGGTAGGTAGGGTAGGTAGGGTAGGTAGGGTAGGTAGGATAGGGTAGGTTGGGTATGTAGGGTAGGTAGGGTAGATGAATGTTTGGTGTTTTTATGGCAAAACAAAGTTTGCCGGGGCAGCTAGTGTTTGAATAAGGGAATTCATAATTCAGTTCAACGTTTATAAATAGAAAATAAAATTAATTCTAACAGTCAAACTCCTCTTCAAAATTAATAATTTTGGTTCTGAATTATTAATCATAATTCTTCGATAAAGATATGATGTTAACCAATATTTGAACGAGGAAATTCATAATTTGATTGCATGTAGATAGATATTAAATAAATTAATCATCTACAATTCAGCTTAAAAAAACGTTTACTGCTGCACTTCCCCCAAAAGTCGCCACATCAACCGGCCCTGTGCTTAAAGCATCATTTAATAAATAAATATTCAAAGTAATTTCATAATCACAGTTTTATTTACCAAGATTTTTTAATAGTATTCTTATTACTGAAATCTTCATTCATAAATTAATTCCACCATCAGATACGAGAATAACTACCCACCTAGAACTCAAGCCATTCCCCTAATGTCACCCATCAAGAATTCCAAATTAAATTTTGCCACTTGAAAAATTATTTCTGATTGCGCCTATCAACATTAGGCCAGGATAGGGTTGGTTATCGATGGCTTAATTTCCAAGAGTTATTTGCATCGACTCAAACGTGCCGACTTAATTCCTCCAACATCTGCATTTAAATGGATGTAATTTTGTACCGTGACAGCCCTGAGGCACTCTAGACAAATGTTTGTAGTCAGGGCTGTTCCTTCCGATTATTGGGGGCACTAATATTGTCTCGTCTGATTGTCTACTGGTTTGTTTTATGTGCTAATGAGGGCAACCCTACGCGTTTGACGAATTCAAAAGTTAATTTACGAACGGGGCGGTTGAATATATGAATGTTTTATTAACCTACCCCTACTATAATTTTCATTGATTTTCTTTCGGTGGGTAGTTCTGGGAAATTGAGGCAATTTATTCTATTCTCAGTGATGGTTTGATATTTTGCAGAGTCTGCGTTATCTGCCAAAATACTTACGAATTCTTTCTTTGCTTTTAAGATTGGTCCAATTGTTCAGATTGTCAGTTCTCGTTGTTACGACATTCTGTCATTGTGATGTACTTAACTTCAAAACTCCCGTGAAAGAAACATACATAGTGTTCCAATTCTGGTACATTATTTTCCCTATTATTGTGATTGCTTTTGTGAATACTGATTTAATATAAAGAAAAAGAATAGTTAAAGCATTTTTTTATTTTTTTATTATTATATATGTCGGGTTTAGTCAATAGTACGGCCGTCAAAACAAATCACAAGCACGCCCCTGGCGGCAAATCAAGAACAACTACGCATTGGTGAGATTTTTCTAACCACTTGCGTGTTGGGGACAGCAGAATATGGCAGTATAGCACTCACCGCCGCCGAGCTAAGACGTCTTAGAATCATCTATCATCAATAAAGTCAGAATGATTGAGTATCATTCTGATTTTATTTTGATTTTTATAATAAAAATCAGTACCTAAAAATAAAATTTAAATAAAAAGAATAGAAGGCTGAAATACAAGTCAGTCAAATCCACCTCATATCTCTGGATGATTGAAGCACAGGACCGGTTGACGAGGCGACGCTTGCGGGAGGCATATGTCCATTAATAGCCTTCTTAAATCAAAAAAAAAATATATATTTAAACACAGTATAATCAAGAATGCCAAACATCCAGAAAAAGGGCTTTTATAAAGAAAACTTGCCTAGTGTTAATATGATTCGTTAACTCTCCGTCACTTTGGCACTTAATCTGCCTGGCAACACTCTGTGACACTGTAATTTGTATTCAGAGCGCGCATAATGTAAGGCTGAAGACTCATGTTACTCTGAGTGACATATTTTAAGAGAAATTGTAGGAATATAGATACAGGGGAAGGGTTTGTTTCCTCTTCTGTTACAATAAGGGATGGTGACATAATCACTAGAGTAAGTGGTTTTTTTTTAACTTATTTAGGATTTTTAAGGTGCCGTACCCAAAGGGTAATACTCCACTTTCCGTCTGCCTGTCTATCACCAGGCTGTATCTCTTGAACCGTGATAGCTAGACAGTTGAAATTTTCACAGATGATATATTTATGTTGCCGCTATAACAACAAATACTAAAAACATAATATAACTCCCAAACAACAAACGTGATGTTTATTGCGTTTTTTTTGTGATAATGGTACGGAACGCACCGGGCAAGTCCGACTCGCACTTGGCCGGTTTTTAATGATAAACGTTTTTTTGGTAAATAATAGTTATTGAAGTCTAGGGTTAGGAGGTCTATTCTGTAAAAATCAAATGTTTCGTGATCTGTCATTCCAACATTGATCGCTTACTTCACATAAGTTTTCACGATAAGATTTTTACGGGAGAGCACTCATGAGAAAAATCATCAAAAACCTAGAGGTTTTTACTAGAGATAAAACCAAACTAAATTTGTTAGAGATGGTAGGTAGTCCTATTCTATGAAAAAAACCTCTAGGTGTCGAGTAACGGAAAACAATGGGTACAAAAAAGTTAATTAAAAAAATCAAAATACCCGACTGCTTAAAAAGCGAACTAAAAAGACGTAAACAAGAAGAAAATCATGCTGTGCAGTCGGAGGCTACATATTCGCGAGCTGGCTGACCAAAACCAGATGTATCCTCCGACTGCACAGCATGATTTTCTTCTTGTTTATGTCTTTTTAGTTCGCTTTTTAAGCAGTCGGGTATTTTGATTTTTTTAATTAACTTTTTTATTTATAACTTTTTAGTTAACATTTTTTTCGAATTAGGTACATTTAAATATATAAGTGTTATATATTTTTGAAATCACCTCTTAAAACCCTTTATTTTGATACCCCACACGATGGGTTTGGAAGAAAAAATAAAATTGGCCCCCCACAATATGGCGCCCAAAAGCCGCCATTTTTCTATTTTCCAATTTTAATGTAGCCTATGACACTCGCAAGGTTAAGACGAATCGATTGACGTATGAATCATCAAAATCGGCCAACGCGTTCGGTCTCTGGAACGCCACATAGGAACAAACATACATACATACATACATACATACATACATACATACATACATACATACATACATACATACATAGACTGATAAACACATTACCCTCCTTCGGCAGTCGGGTAAAAAGACACCGACTTCGGAAAAGAAAGTTATTTTTCGCTTTGATGTGTTTTGTTTTGGAAGTCGGTTAGATTTTTTGTTAAAAAGTTTTAATTTTTTATTTGGCAAGTAGTTAAGTAAGTTGCCTATAATGCCAGAATAGATTACCCGAATATCATGAAACTGAACATAACCGGTGAAATGAGAGTGTATCAAGGTGAACTGTACCCATCTGCGTTCTCTTTTAGAGCGTACTGGCGTGATGTTAAGTTATGAAATGGTATAAACAATAAACAGACATGCGTTTGCAGCAATCCCGAGAGATTTGCCGTGACTTATTGAAGAGTTCTGTTGTATATCTCCGAAGTTTTTATCAGATCTTCACCAAATTAAAATGGGACCAATTACAAAATATACTCTTTAAAAAAAAAATGAATTTTCAAAATCGGTCAACAATTGATGGAGATACCGGTGAACATGCACAAAAAAAAAAAAACAAAACATGAAGTCGAACATAGAAACTCCTCCTTTTTCGTCGTTTAATAAAAGTCGGTTAATAAAACCAAACTAAATTTGTTAGAGATGGCAGTCCTTATTCTATAGAAATGCGGCCGTAAGTATTTGGAAATAGGGTGTAAGATATAAAAGTAGAATTCAAGATCATCAAAGGCAACTAATTGGAATGGAAATTGATCTATTTACTTTAGAAATGTACTTAATGCTAGTCATGATTTGACTTTTTAACCCCCGACGGAAAAAGATTGGTGTTATAAGTTTGACGTGTATTGCTGTGTGTCCGTGTATATGTGTGTCTGTCTGTGGTATCATAGCGTCCAAACGGGTGAACCGATTTTAATTTAGTATTTTTTTTTGTTTTAAAGGTAATTTTGTCGAGAGTGTTATTAGCTATGTATGAATAAAATCGGTTAAGCCGTTCAAAAGTTATGGGCGTTTTACTGTTTGAATCGGGGTGTTTTCGCTAGATACTCGTATCGTGTCATAATTACGTGTTCAATAGATTGCCGATCGAGCGTGTCTACTATGTACTAGATAAATTATGTGGCATGAAATAAAAATGTTTCGGGGGTTTTTTAAATTTTGGAATTTTACTTGTTAGAAAGAGTATTCCCTGTATTGTAGGTCCTAAACAATCATTTTAAACCTCACCCTTTTTTGGCTTTACCGTTGTTGCGTAAAAATACAGATTTACCATTTCTTTTACCAAATTAAAGCACGTATACACCTAGCCTTAGGCCAGTTACTAAAGTTTTCCTCACAAGGAAACGACTGTGCCAGTTTACCGAGACAAGGTTCCATCGCCTTTGAGCTGCGTAAGGATTTACAACCTAGTTGAAGTAATTGGATGTGCCGGTAAGGTGCGAAGTGCAGGCAGTTGATCGTGTGAGGATGTGTTAGCTGGCTTGATGATATGAAGGATTTTGTGAGACTGGTAACATGTAATTTTGTTGTTTTGTTGTGGAGGTGATCTTTCTTTCAGTTTTTCGTATTATGACGTCAAAAATAAAACTGTTTTTTACCGGGGTGAAGAACACCTGAAAAAGAATCTTGTCAACAAAAAAAATATGAATCCAGTTTATTTTAAAAGCTGCCGATCTGTAAACGATTCGATTTGAGATTTTTAGTATGCAATGAAATTCGATAGATTTGCATTTGATTTTTTTGGATTTTACAATTAAGAAATTCTTAGTACCAGCACAGAGCCCCTGTATTCTTTCCTGCTTGCAGCGATAAACTCATTCCCTGATACATACATAATTATGTATTGTGTAGTATACATTAGTGAGATTTATACTTCATAAAAGATAGCTTGATCTCTGCGACAGCTGTCAGTATCAATACAGTAACAATAGCGCTTGACAGGCTATCATTAACGTATACGTCAGTTTGACATATGTCGCAGAGATCAAGCTATCTTTTATGAAGTATAGCTATATAGGTGTCACTCTTTGGCGAAAATTTTCGTGTTGATTCTCTATTTAGATAGCTTCACATCATAAAACTTTTTAATTTGCCCCACATACAGTTCCTAGGAAACTCTACCCCTACATAAAATAACTATGTAACTATTTGAACCACGCATGACTTTATGCAGTTAAATATTACAAACACGAGTTTCAAGTTTCACATCCAGCTATGAATGCGAGTGGTGTTAATGAGATACGAGTAGTGAATGCATTGCCAATAAATATATAGATGTACAGAAGATCGACTCTGTACAACGGGTAGAATCGCACGCACACAGATGCGCTTCACGTTCAGCGAGTACAAGCGCACTCGCGACTGTCATTTGTTTGAGATCACTGCTAGTACCCGTCTATGTGTGCGTGCACTCGACACTGGCATTCGTTTAGCTCAAATCAGACACAGTTTTTTTTTAGCCTAAAATTGACAACTAACTATTTTGTCGCTGTTGATTGGCTAAACTCTAGATTTCGCACATATTCGGATGCCAGTAGCGGCAATTTAATGAGACTTTGACATATTCAGAACACGATGAAGATGTTCATTTCTTAGACACGACAAACACAAAGAAGTGTCAGTGCTTTTATGGAGTTGGTCTTCTCTACTTATCTATTGTATGGCGTTGCGCAAATGATGTGCTGAACTGCTGACAACCCGCACTTTTGTACTTATTTAGTTTGTAGTTTTATATATCGGGGGTAATGGTGGGGAATGTTCTTAGGAGTTTATGTTATTTCTATGTATGAACGTAGGAAGGAGTTGTCTTGTCTAAATGTTTGTTTGAAAATAGTTTTGATGAATTAGCTGAGGGAGCCAAGCAGCAAGTTTTTGTGGTATAGGTTTACTTTAGAGAAAGGCACGTTAGGTACAGGCATTATTTTATCCTACTACGCCAATTCCAAAACGAAAGAGCTTCTATAATAATATCTAGGTACTCGCTTTTCCTCGCAGCTTCCCTACCACCCTACAGGACTCGTTTTTGGGATAAAAGCCTATGTTACTCAGGAATAATGTAACATTCTACTGGTGAAAGAATTTTTAAAATCGGTTATGAAGTTTTTGAGTATTACAAACAAACCACCATTACAAAGAAACTTACAAACAAATCTTTCCTCTTAATAATATTACTAGCTTCTGCCAGCGTCTTCGCTCGCGTGTATTATACATATAAACCTTCCTCTTGAATCACTCTATCTATTAAAAAACCGTATCAAAATCCGTTGCGTAGTTTTTAAGATCTAAGCATACTTAGGGACAGACAGAAAGCGGGAAGCGACTTTGTTTTATATTATGTAGTGATTAGTGCAAATTGTATTTGTGTTTGTATTTAGTTATGTTCCACTGTATGTAGTGCCTAAATACTGAGGCGGTTTTGATGTATCAGTCGATTTATACGTAGGATCTGAGGTTCTAGGACAAAAAGCCATTCTATCAAGGATAGCGATGGTCAAAATGCCAAAATTTAAGGGATTGACCACGTGACATTTCGATTGCGCTTGGCATTCCCATACATTTTACAAGCTTTTATTTAACTTGCAATGTATGTATGTAAGTGTGTTCGGGTCAAAACTTGCAACTGAATTTCAAAGCAGTTATCCTCCACCGATTACGGTGAAATTTTGCATACACGTTTAGTGTGGATGACAATGCATGGTTAGCTAAGTGACGTCATTCTAAATCCAATATGGCGGACGGCCCAAGATGGCGGACTAGTTATTTTTTGTGCACTGCCATGATATGGGTATCAAATGAAAGGGTTTGCTGAGAAGAATGTGAAGAAGGCTTGTTTTAAAAAAAGATTTTTTAATGAATAATTTAATCGC
Source organism: Anorthoa munda (assembly GCA_945859665.1). Taxonomy (NCBI): domain Eukaryota; kingdom Metazoa; phylum Arthropoda; class Insecta; order Lepidoptera; family Noctuidae; genus Anorthoa; species Anorthoa munda. The sequence continues at coordinate 23,934,243 of OX243910.1, forward strand.
TATGGTGACGCTTTTGTTGACAGTATGTCATTTGTCTAAAGCCACTGTTTGAAGTTTTATGATTTTTCCGTTGTCAAGTTTTAGTTTATAACTTAATGTTAGTTGCTTTAACTTGTAAATTGATATATTTCACAGAATTTGTAAAACATACGAAAATCTGTGTTTTTCCTCTTTGGTTACGTTTAAATGTCGAAAGTGTCGAACCAAATTGACTTATTCAGACGGATGGGTTCCACGTGTACGTTAAGAGACACGTGGATGTTCACATACAGGAAAATGGGAATCACATAAATATCGTCAACAGGAAAACCTAAATAATCACACTAATAATAATATTTTATGTGTTTGTATGTTTGTTACTTCTTCACGCTCGAACGGTTGCATGGATCCGGATGAAATTTGGCACAGAGATAGATTATACTCTGGAATAGCACATAGGATACTTTTTATCCCGGGAATATTTTCCCTTTTTCGACATTCACGCGGGCGAAGTCGCTGGCAGAAGTCATAATTTTCAAACATATTTAATGAAATATTACATCTGTTGATATGAGAATGCACCTTTCCCGGTGTCTGTTGGCTAATTGTTCTTTGGGTGAAATGTTATTATACAAAACATTCTGTTGGTTATTCACTGACGAAGAGTTATGTTGGCGAAACGTTCGTGGGTGAAAAGTCCTTTGGGTCAAAAGTTAACGGTGTAAAGATAATGTTGACCAACGGTTCATGGACCAATCGATTTTTGGTAAACCGTTACAGTTTCTAATTTTCCGTTAACAAACATATTAAATTTCTTCCTCTACTTTAGTATAATAATCAACAATAATTTACTCACAATATTTTTTTTTAATACAAGCTTTTTTCGAATTCTTCTCAGCAAACCCTTTCATTTGATACCCATATCACGGCAGTGCACAAAAAATAACTAGTCCGCCATCTTGGGCCATCCGCCACATTGGATTTAGAATGACGTCACTTATCTAACCATGCATTGTCATCCAAACTAAACGTGTATGCAAAATTTCATCTTAATCGGTGGAGGATAACTGCTTTAAAATTCAGTTGCAAGATTTAACCCGAACACACTTACATACATACATTGCAAGTTAATTAAAAGCTTGTAAAAAGGCCCTTCAACAAAAGCACGCACTAAATTATTAAAATGATCTACAGGGCGTGTACTATTACTATAGTTCTCAGCAATATTATATTACTAATTGTTAAGAGCACTTGCCATAAATACGGCTTACGACCCATCCCCCATAATACGTGGTTTAATTTACCATCGTTAGTACATGTTGAGACAGTACATATGACTACCCGTCAAGCTATAATGTCCAGTATAAGCAGACTTGGTATTGAAAACGCTTTGTGGACGATGAGAGGTCAGCGTTTACCGGTGAGGTGTTAGTTGATGTGTCGTCGTGCGTACATCTTATGGGTATGAACCGTGAAAGTGAAAATTTATGTTTTGTGTGTTGGGTAGTTGTGAATTAGTGGGTAACTTATGTGAGAATGTAGGTAAGTAGGTGTTTTGGGTTTAAGTATGGCTGAGGCATAGAGGATTATAAGGCAGGGTATGGATGTGAATATCAAGCTATTGCAAATAAAATTATTCATTTTTTTTATAATAACCTTCATTCGTATTTTTCTCAGCAAACTTTTTCATTTGATACCCGTATCATGGCAGTACACAATAAATAACTAGTCCGCCATCTTGGGCCGTCCGCCATATTGGATTTAGATTGACGTCACTTAGCCAACCATGCATTGTCATCCAAAATAAACGTGTATGCTTAATTTCACCGTAATCGGTGGAGGATAACTGCTTTAAAATTCAGTTGCAAGATTTGACCGTACATACATACATACATTGCAACTTAAATAAAAGCTTGTAAAATATGTAATTTCAAAATACTTAGCTGGCGACCTTTCTGACGGCTCGACGCGATTAGATGTATATCACACCGATAAACGATCGAGAAACTTTTTAACAAAATAAATAAACCGACTGCCAAAAAAAACACTACAATCCCTAAAATAAATTTATTTTCGGTAGTAGGTGTGTTGGGTACCAATTTATTTTATTTCTTTACACCGAAACCAGAAAAGAAAGTTGTTTTTAGCTTTGTAGTGTTTTGATTTGGCAGTCGGTTTATATTTTTGTCAAAAAGTTTTTTTAATTTTTCTTTTTACCATAAAATACGCATTATTATGGATAACTTAAAAACTACTCGTCAGATCTTGATCCAGATGAGAAACACCAGCTTTCAAATAAAAAAGAGAATCATCAAAATCGGTTCATATTTGGCGGAGTAATCGCATAACAAACATACTGTCGAATTGAGAACCTCCTCCTTTTTGAAGTCGGTCGAAAAACATATTGTGCGATATCGCCCATTGGCGCAATTTAAATTGCGTCGCGCCACCAGGATGGTCCCTTATATCGCTTCTGCCTTCCTTATTTATTATGTTGTTAATAAATCACTTCACTTATGAAAAAAATGGACATAGAAGAACAGTCCAATTGATTCATTTGTGTCATTATATCATCACTAACTATTTTTGCATATCGACGGAAACGCAATAAAATTATTTCTACAAATAGAATTGCGACAATAATTTATTTAGGGAAAAATAGAAAATAGCGACACAAACTCATGAAAACTCAGTGACAATTTCCAGATAAAATAGGCAGCGAATTTACTCCAATTCAATACGGCACTGAATATGCAAGAGCGTCGATATTGTATTACTAACGAATGCATATATTTCTATTTACGGAGGAAACTAATACAAATACATGAATTTTAATTTTTTGATGGCGGTGCTTGGATTTGCTTTTGAGCACAACAGAGATAATTTTGCACGTATGTATTTTGTTTATTACACGGGCACGTCTTCTGTGTAGTTTATTGTAGAACTTTGAGAACCTTTCTGTAACTTATATGGTGTACATAATAAAGAGTATTCTATTCTATTCTTTACGGGTATACAGCAGACAGAAAATCGGACACTAGTCTTGCCAAGAGGTGGACTGTACCCTAACAAAGCTGGATAAAGACTTGTGAGATTGAATGATTGATTGGTTACGTTGGGACTTCAAAATATTAAGATTTGAATTATCATAATCAGCCTTTTCAATTCCATCGTCTCTATTTGATTGTTTCAAAGCTACACAATCAACACAACACAATCTTTCGTAACTCTCACGATCAATATTTGACAAAAGTTTGATTGACCAAAAACTTTATGTGGCTTTTAGAAACTTCATATTTTCGTGAGAGGAGTGGCCGCCTCTGGTGTCAGAGTTAATTAAGCCGCCTCTGGGAGCCCCACAGGCCTCTGACTTGGCTATTTCATTACACCACATCGCACGCCTCACACATACCACACATATTACCATACTACTTACCACACCACACTTTACATCACCTGCATAGACTGGGAATAAGTTTTACAAATTTTATTTTACTGTTTATAATTTAAATTGCAACTTTACTTATATCACACACATCACATCATCAGCCTATTAATGTTCCCACTGCTGGGACACAGGCCGACGACGACTTAATCAAACTAATTTTTTTATTAATCGACCTGGTATTTTTTATGGACAATGTTCAGAAATTTGTGGAGAAAATCATAGTTTTATACCTATTGTAATTGAAAGAATTTCAATTAAAAATTTTATTAATTGAATTAATAACTATTCTTCATTAGATGACTGAAAGCAAGTACTGGTCTCTTAAACCATTTTATAGTAAATTAGCATTTACTTCTAATGAAATATAAAGAATTAGTTAGCCCATTTCCTCTATGTGAGAGGGAATGGGCCGTTATCCACCACGCGGGCCCAGTGCGGGTTGGTGGATGTCACATGTCTTCGAATTTTTGGTTCTAGGACATGCCGGTTTCCTCACGATGTTTTCCTTCACCGTTTTGAGAGCAGTGGTGATGAAATAATTTACACAAAGTAAAGCGCCTGCCTGGGCTCAAACCCACGACCTACAACTTGTAAGTCTCGGCAGATACCACTGGGCCACCACAGCTTTCTCTTACTACTTACTTTTTACTTATATATTTTTATGTTATTAGTATTGGTAGCTAAATATAAATAAGTGTACTTACATTGCATATTTACCCTTAAGGTCACAGTTCACTATAATACTCGTATCAGCTCGAGTTAGAATAAGTGTAAGACAATGATGTTGAAAGAGCGGAGCCTTCTAATACAGGCATTGTTTGCCTAAATGGGGACTCCAGTCACATTAACATATTGTAATGTAATTTCTAATTGAAGTAAAGTATTTTGTATTTGTATTTCAGACTTACATTAACTATATTAGTCCAGCATCCTGTACAATCGACCAATCACATAGACAGAAATCCACTTCGCGTCTTATCTCGCATGTGATTGGCGATTGTTCATAGTCTTTGCATTTTGCCTTGCCGAATTCATTACGTTATGCAATAAGGCTCCAGGTTTCCTCACGATGTTTTCCTTTACCATTGCCCGTGATGTCCAAGATAAACTTAGAAAGTACATACGAATTTGAAAATGTCACGTTGGTACTTGCCCGGATTTGAATCCACGACTAAACTGGTTGATTGAGATTACGAACACAGTAATGCTGTTGCATACAATTTCTGCACAGTACTTAGTTGGCAATTTGGTTTGGTGCCCACAAGAGTGATGGCGATTTTCTTGATACAACCAAAGGAAATTTACACACACGCCATTTTTAAATATTTCTTACCAAAACAAACATGCAAGTTACCACTTTAACGTATTATTAATCCAACACACGATAAGATCACTAGGGCTGTCACAATTGCAAATTACAAATTGGCACGCCGGCCAATTTTATTTGCGCAGCGTGCTTTTTAATTTGTCAAAGTGGGCCTGACAAGGGTTCGTTATATTATAACGGGCCCACGATAATTTCAAGCCTTTATCATAGGGAGGGTAAGGGTGTAAAATTCTCATACTTTGTAATTTGTATAAATTGAGTCAAATTGTAATTTAGAACGCGCGTTTTTCTTTTGTTTCTTTTTTTTTTGTTTTTGATGTTGTTCAGTGGGGTGTCCCGAAATTAATAATAGGAGGGTATCCGTAGCGTGAAATTGACGTTTCTGATTTCGGTGGTATGATATTAGACTCTGACGGGTGACGGGTATGTGGCAGCTCGAATTGTGTACTTTTATTAGGTGGGGTAAGAATATTGAGAAAAACCGGCCAAGTGCGAGTCGGACTCGCGCACGAAGGGTTCCGTACCATTATCGCAAAAAACGGCAAAAAAATCACGTTTTTTGTATGGGAGCTCCACTTAAATATTTATTTTATTCTATTTTTAGTATTTGTTGTTATAGCGGCAACAGAAATACATCATCTGTAAAAATTTCAACTGTGTAGCTATCACGGTTCATGAGATACAGCCTGGAGACAGACAGACAGACAGACAGACGGACCGCGAAGTCTCAGTAATAGGGTCCCGTTTTTACCCTTTGGGTACGGAACCCTAAAAAGTACTGAGAAAGGGTTGCTAACATACTTTATCTTGCTGACTAAATGTCAGTAATTTCTAATAATTTTATTTATTGAAATATTCTAGTCTCTTCTTCTATCTTCTTTGTTTATTGAAATATTTTAGCAAAACAGATATGTACTCACTGACTTATAGTCATATCCGATTTTCCTATCAGGGCAACATAACCCCCCGTCCGTCAAAATCACCGTAGCGGCGAAAGACAATGGTAATTTCTATTGTGTCTGCTAATTAGTGGTTGACAGGTTATACAATACACTTTTATGTAGCTGTTAAAGTTTTAAATATTTCCCGAGTTGCCGCCATGCCTTTGTAAATTTATGAAGCTTAACAGGTTATCCTATAATGCGACTTTCTCACCTAGTTCACCCCTCTCATAAACCAAATCATCAAAACATCCGTCCTCTCATTGCGGCACAACTCTACCATAAATTACTCCACATATTCTACTTCATTATATCACACCAACACCTACCTACACACATCAGACCGTTGACTTTACAATTAACAAGCTCCCATTGTTCCTACGTACGTAAAACTCCAGTAAAACAATAAAACATGGTCCCAATGTTATGATTAGACGAGGGGATTGTAAATTTTGAGGCCGTGGATTATGCTAATAATATGAAAATCCGGCCCTTGTTCTTTGACGACAAGTGTGGCGAAACACGCGCGAGTGCTTGTGCCAACCCTGGAGGCGTGACGTCATCTTGTCGCGGCATAATTTGGTATTGACGTGTATATTTATGAAGTCGGTGTTGGATAGAATTTTGTGGCCTGAAGAGTAGGAGTTGATATTGGAAATAGATTTTAGTTTTATTTATTCTTGGATTGAACCTTTAAAAAAAGAGAAAAAAGAACAGTGGTGGCCCAGTGGTATCGGCGGCGATTTACAAGTTGTAGGTCGTGGGTTCGAACCCAGGCAGGCGCTTTACTTTGTGTAAATTATTTCATCACCACTGCTCTCAAAAACGGTGAAGGAAAACATCTTGAGGAAACCGGCATGTCCTAGACCCAAAAATTCGAAGACATGTGACATCCACCAACCCGCACTGGGCCAGCGTGGTAGATTACTGCCCATCCCCTCTCACAGAGAGGAGGCCTGTGTCCCAGCAGTGGGAACATTAATAGGCTTATGATGTGATGTGATGTGAACCTTTAAATAAATTAAAGCAACCTTGATTTGCTGGAATATAGAAACAACATGTTTCATTGGATAGCCAAATCTATACTAATACCATAAATATGAAAGTAACTCTGTTGTCTGTTTATTACGTTTCCAAGCCTAAACCGCTGAAGCAATTTTGATGAATACTGGTATTCCAATACCACCACCTTGTTGAGGATATAGGATAGGGTTTTCCATTTCGGGAATATGTACCCATGAGAAATTTTCCGACTTCCACGCGGGTGAAGCATCTGCCAGAAACTAGTTTTTTTTCTTTTATTGTCTATATGCGCTTGACCTCTATCTCATCTGATGGTAAACAATGATGTGGTCGACGTTAAAGCGCGCTTGCCTAGAAAAAAACCTATTCACTCTTTACTTAAACACCCCTAGATTGTAGCCTATAAAACCGATAGATTCGTTGAATAAGTAAACAAAAATCATCGTAAAATATGCTTATTTATTTAATCACTAATAATTATGTATTCATAACTCCATTTTACCAAAAAAAGCATAACCCAAATTCAATCATGTGAGTAACCATGAATATTGTAATACATTTAGCCCAATAATAACAGTAACCACACATATTCCTATGAAATCAAAATGTTGCCTTCATAATTACATCATGAATAAACGTGTATATAAATACTAACCATTTATTAATAACAGGAGAGAGTGGGTAATTTTATTTAGAAATGTAACGAACCGTTTTTATCAGTTCGCTTCCCTCTGTGATCGTGAATGCGCACAAATGAACGGAAAATTGAATTTATTTCATGTATTTATAAACGATTTTATTTTGTTTGTATCATGAATATATAATAAATGATAAGGAAGTGATTGGGTGTAGCTATGTGAGGGTTTTTGTATGAAAACATTATGGAGATTACCGACAAAGGAAAATATATTTTCAAAAGACTTTAACAGCTGTCAAGCTGATACCAAACCAAAAGCATTTATTCCAGTTAAACCATCATCTATAGGTAATTTTGAAGTGTCAAGGAGTCGATCAGTCAGAAAGAAGAAACTAGTAGAATAAAGAATAGAATAGAATAGAAAACATTTATTCGACAAAGACACAACACAACAACAACAATCACAAAGTAACAGAGAAGAATAGTAATAAAAGTACAAACAAGTTTTAAATATTATTGCGCCGGGCGTGCCCATACCGAAAGGGTTACTGAATGTGCTTACGTCCAACCAAGGACGTGGCTTGAGGTAATTTTTCCTACAAAAACAGGCTAAAGGATATAATGAGGTATTAAGGTACTTACAGGATACTTGGAACACTGCCTGGAGTCGGGTGATCACCACACTTGTCCACTTAATCCTATTTCACGATAGTTTTTCTTCGCGCACGCGAATTTGAGCCGGCCGGCATTGCAATCGAGTTTTTAACTGAATGGTTCTGTTGCCCGCCGTAAGATGGCGGGGTGGATAGATTGTCTTTGCTGCACTCAGAGATGAATGAGTGCGTTTTGGCGGCGAATTTGAATTTTGTAGATAAAGGAAAGGATGGGACTAGGAAATTCATCCCAAAGCCTGTTCATATCCCCCCCTTTGAAATCGACCAGGGATTTCATAAGATAAGATAGATAAAGTTCGAGACTTACAGCCTATGCGGATTCATAAGTCACTATGCTAACAAGATATATTCTAAAGTTATGTTTAAGTTAAGGACTTAAGAACTAAATAAGTTTGTGAATGTAATATATAAATGTGAAATGAATATATATAACTGTTAAGATATAAGTAGATAATTAATTATTTAGTTCGATTGGAAGTGGGCAAACTTTGACGGCAGGTCTCACAAGTAAGCCTTTAGATGTTTTGACTGTCACAACACGAATAATATTATCCTTACCCGGATGGAGCTGTACAACGCGACCTAGTCTCCATTCGTTAGCGGGTAAGTTAGGTTCAAAAATAGTTACAAGATCGTTCAGTTTTGGCTGACGGTTGCCGTGTTTGAACCACTTCATTCGCTGTTGCAATGTATGCAAATAGTCCCTTTGCCAGGTGCGCCAGAAGCTTTGTGACAGGCGCTGTAATAGCTGCCAACGAGTACGTAAAGTCTCGTTTTCAGCAAAAACCGGTTCAGGTAGAGAGATTAAAGGTCGACCGATGAGGAAGTGACCAGCTGTAAGAGCGTCAACCTCGCCGGGATCAGAAGATAATTCCACTAACGGTCTAGAATTTAACATGGCTTCCACCTTTGTTAGAATAGTATAAAATTCTTCAAAAGTAAGAATCTGCGATCCGATGACACGCTTGAGATGGTATTTTGTTGATTTTATACCGCTTTCGAAGATGCCTCCGAAGTGAGGACCGGACGGAGGATTAAGCTTCCACGTGATACCTCGAGAAGCGAGCTGTCTGGAAATGCTATCGCTGTCACGGTTGAGCATTTCGCTAACTTCCGACAAATAACGCTTGGCACCCACGAAGTTAGTACCACCATCTGTCACTATGGAGTGGCAAAGCCCTCTCCGCGATACGAAACGATCTAAGGCTGCTATGAAAGCTTCAGATGTGAGCTCAGTGACTAGCTCGAGATGAACGGCCTTAGTAGCGTGGCAGACTATGAGGCAAAGATAAGCTTTGTAAGTTTTAGCGTTACGACGTCTACTTTCTTTTATGAAATAAGGACCTCCAAAATCGATGCCGATTGTTTGAAAACAATGACCCAGTTGTATACGGGAAGGTGGAAGGTCACCTTGTATAGGTTGAAGTGGAATAGGTTTAGTTTTAAAACAGGTCACGCATTTCGATAACCGCGATCTGATAAGATTTCTAACGCCGAGTATCCAGAATCGACGCATAATTAAAGATTGGAGTAGGCGAGGCCCACAGTGAAGATAAGTTGAGTGGTAGTGGTCAATGAGAAGGGTACTCAATCGAGAAGTTTTAGGTAAGAGATATGGATGTTTGACGCGACATGGTAACGACGCGTGCTTTAAACGTCCCCCCACTCGCAAGATTCCGCGAGTGTCAAGATAGGGAGAGAGTTTAGATAAATGTTTGGGTAAAGGTTTATTGGAAGTTATTAAAGATATGACATCAATAAAATTTTGATGTTGAACATATTTTGTTAAATGATCTAAAGATTGGCTTAATTCAGTGGCTGTCAGGTAAGGTAATAAATTACGCTCTGAACATTTAGCTTTCGCGTTTTTAATGAAACGGGTGATCCATGCAACCACTCTTTTCACTTGAAAAAGAGTGGAGTGGCGTTCCATGAGGGATTCAAGCACGTCAGCTTCGGGTGTCACACTAGCATGACACGCGCGTGAAGTTGGCTTGAGTTCGGGAACGTTATCTGACACTTCTACTGCTGAAACAGGCCAGTTGAAGAGTTCGGTAGACAACCACTGAGGACCAGACCACCAGATTTTGGAGGAAGATAAAGATAAGCAAGATAAGCCACGACTACAGATGTCGGCTGGATTGTCATGGGTGGACACATGTCGCCAATCAGTAGGCATAGGACTGTCGTTAATTAGGACTACTCTATGCGCCACAAAGGTCTTAAGTTTGTGTGGCTCAGTATTCAACCACGACAAAACAGTCGAGCTGTCTGTGAATAAGATAGATTTATTTAAGATGAGTTTTGAACTAAGCAAGGAGTGAATGCGATTTATTACTTTGGACAGTAATACAGCACTGCACAGCTCTAAACGGTTAACTGTCAACACTTTTAGAGGTGCTACCTTGGACTTAGCAATTAAAAGATAAACTTGTACATCGTGAGAGGTAACGATACGAAGATAGACACAGCATCCGTATGCTTTAGTGGATCCATCACAAAATCCGATGAGCTGGAATTCTTTAGATTGATAAGGTATAATCCGACGTGGGATTTCGATTAGTTTTAAGTTATGGAGATCTGCGATGAAAGTTCGCCATTCTTGAGCTATGTCTCTGGGCACAGGTTCGTCCCATGAAAGGTTAAGACGCCACAAGTCTTGAAGGAGCAATTTTGCTTTTAAGATAAAAGGTGTAAGCCACCCAAGAGGGTCGAAAATACGAGCGATCCTGGATAAGATGGAACGCTTGGTAAATTCACCGTCCTCGATTGGGGACTGTGAGTAACTGAAATTATCACTTACAGGATCATATTGGACTCCTAAGATTTTTAACGTCGATTTATCACTTTCTTCAGAGAATAGTTTAGGGGTTTGACAATGATCTACTGGCAAAGTTTTAAGAAAAGATTGTGAGTTGCTACTCCATTTTCGGAGCTCAAGTTGAACACAACCTAACAAGTGAATAAGTTGATCTTTTAGTTCCATGGCTTCACGTACAGAGGGCGCCCCTGTCGTAATATCGTCGACATAAGTCTCGTGAAGAAGCGCTTCAACTGCGCGTGGATACGCGGCACCATGATCAGCAGCTAATTGGTGGAGGGTGCGGATAGCTAGATAAGGTGAGCTACTAACTCCGTAGGTGACAGTCGCAAGTTCGTACTCTTTAACTGGATCACTAGGAGATTCTCGCCATAGAATATGTTGAAAGCTCCGATCCTCCGGCCTAATCAAGATTCCTCTATACATTTTTGAGATATCACACGTCAGAACTACTTTATGTAGTCTGAAGCCGGTTATGATATCTATAATATCCACCTGAAGCTTAGGGCCAGTAAATACAATATTGTTTAACGATAAACCGTTAGTGGTTTTAGAACTGGCATCGAATACCACTCTCAATTTAGTGGTCGTGCTCTCCGGGCGAACGACGCAACTGTGAGGGATAAGATAACGATTGAGAGTAGGTACGACGCTGTTAGGTACGGTATACATGTGATTTAAATTCTCGTACTCACGCATAAAATTAATATAATCGGATTTAAGTTCAGTCTGACGATTAAGTTTCTTTTCAAGATGAGTCAAACGCGACAAAGTACTATTATAAGATTCACCTAAAGAACAATCGCCATCCTTTAAGAGGATAGGTACGAGGTATCGTCCGTTAGGTTCACGATAGGTTAAATCGGTGTACATGCGTTCGCAGATATCATTCTCAGGGACAGTGATATCCACGCGCGGTGGTTCCTCCACTTCCCAAAATTTTTTAATTTGTTCATCTAACGTGAATGTGGTGGCCACTAAAGAGCACGCGGTGTTTAAAGGTACAGAGTATGCGTTTACTGTCCCGGTGAGAATCCACCCGAAAACACTACGCAGAGCGGTAGGTAAACCGGGCCCCAGATTGATACGTTGACCGTCATAGATTTCGGGGAATAACTCCGCCCCTATTAATAAATCGATTTTCGCGGGTACATCGTAGTCGCGATCAGCTAACACTAGATGGTTGCAACATTCTCGAACGACTGATGGTACCTTAACGTTAGGTATTAGAGCAGTAATGTTATCTAATACGACTGGCCTTATATTAAAATTCGGAGCTTCACCGTGTACGGGTCGTATAGTGCATTCCGTCACCCCCCTTACCTGAGTGTCTGAGTTTTGTCCTAGTCCGGCTATACTAAGCTTACACCGGCGGATTTTTAACCCTAGCGACCGCGCGCACGCCGAAGTGATAAAACAATCCTGCGCCCCACTATCTACGAGTGCACGGACGGTACATTGAGTGCCGGCGGCAGTATTGAACGCGCGCGCCTGACATGTGCCTAGTAGTACCATATCGCAGTGGGGAACAGCGGCGTGCGCATGAGCAGTAACGTTCGCTCCAGTGGTCGCGCTGGCGCTGGATAGCGCTGGGTCAATATGCAATAGGGTATGGTGACGTAATCCACATAACGTGCAAGCCATTTTAGATAGGCATTTATCTATGACGTGATTTGTACGCAAACAATTTGTACACATATTATTGTTACCTTGTACTAACGCGAGTCTAGCACGAGAATCTAATGATTGAAAGGTAGGGCACCGATAAATCGAGTGCGCATCACTGCAATAAGCACAAGTCACATTTGCAGGTGGGTTTGATTTTGCGAGATAAGATGAGCGTTTGGATCCGCTGCTATTTTGCCTGCTAGCCGCAGGCGGAGATTTTTTCCCTTCAAGATTACGAGGGTTAGATGTATGCTTGATGTTAGATTTAGAAGATAATTGACTAGTTTCTAAGACTTTTACGTAGTCTTGAAGAAACTTTAACAATTCACAAAAAGTGGGTATTTGTGAAATGTTTTGAGATTCGAACCGATTACGCGTATCCGAATCCAGCATGCGCGAAGTTAAACAAAATAAAATAAAATCACCCAAATTTTCAATGTTCAAAGTTTGGAGTGCATGGTATGCCTCATAAATTACGTTTGTTAAAATTTGTAAATCTTGGAAGTTACCCGATTTTAAAGCTGGCTGATCTAAGAATTTATCTAGTTATGTTAAAGCTATAATACGCTTGTTTTGATAAAGCTCGATCAAACTATTAAAAACAACTTCGTAATTATCCGCGGTCATCGGGACCCCTTTGACAATAGACAAAGCCGGGCCTTGTAAACAAGACGCTAAATAGTGATATTTTTCTATTTGAGAAATCGAATCGTTATCATGAATCAAGGTTTTATAAATATCATAAAACGTTTGCCAATTTTCGATTTTACTATCAAATTTAGGTAACTCAAGTTTAGGAAGCCGTGCGTTACGTCCCGTTTGTGCAGAGTTGTGGGCACCCGCAAGCGCGGGCGTCTCCCGCGAGGCCGTGGCGACGTTCTCGCTCCTATCAGTAATCTGCAACTCAGCCGCTGCACTGATTACGGCATAGTACAAATCATCAAACGAACTCAAAGACTCTTGGCACACCCGGGCATCGGGTTTCATGGCTAACTCCACAGTCTGTATTTTACCACATATCAAAACAAATTCTTCGCGAATTGAATGTATTCGAGTATATCTCGCCTTGAACGACGATACCTTTGAACGATCTTGAATCATAGTTTTTGATAAGTCATAAAGGATTTGGATATCACGGTAAACATATTCGCGTTGAGATTGAAGAAGTTTAAGTTTGCCTTCCTCCATTTTGTTTTGTGTGTGAAAAATAGGTATGAAAATACGAACCTAAGTTGAGATTTTACTAGGTGTTTTTCGATACCTTTAGGTGAAATAGTTGTGAAATAATGTATACAAGTTAATAAACACCTCAAACAGTTATATATAATAAGATTACTTACAATAAATTACGTAAAATACATAAATTATTGCAAGATAATACGGATAAAATTAAGATGACCTCTGAATCCGTATAGGTTACATGGAAAGTATAACCAACGTAATTTTTGTAGGATAATACTTGCAAAATGCAAATATCTAGCAAATCTCAGAGTTTTTTATTGAAATTGAACCTGAGAATGCCTGAAAAAACTGTAATCTACAGGTATTCGCGCTCGAAATGGACCAAAAATATGAATGTGCTTACGTCCAACCAAGGACGTGGCTTGAGGTAATTTTTCCTACAAAAACAGGCTAAAGGATATAATGAGGTATTAAGGTACTTACAGGATACTTGGAACACTGCCTGGAGTCGGGTGATCACCACACTTGTCCACTTAATCCTATTTCACGATAGTTTTTCTTCGCGCACGCGAATTTGAGCCGACCGGCATTGCAATCGAGTTTTTAACTGAATGGTTCTGTTGCCCGCCGTAAGATGGCGGGGTGGATAGATTGTCTTTGCTGCACTCAGAGATGAATGAGTGCGTTTTGGCGGCGAATTTGAATTTTGTAGATAAAGGAAAGGATGGGACTAGGAAATTCATCCCAAAGCCTGTTCAGTTACCAACTCAGTATTTGCTGGGCGTCAGACACCCAGCGCTGATTTTCAATTGGCACCCCGCTAGTGACACACGGACGTGGGTAAATAAAAGTAGTAGTTAGTGTAATAGTTAGTTGCCCATTCCAATTCAATGGTATTCCAGCGGCGTTGCTGCGTTCTAAATTCTATGGTGCTGGTGTAATATCAGGCACATTTAAACACAGTGCTTCTGTTAAGCTCTTTAGGTTCTACACAATAGTCATTTGATGTCAGCGATGGCGATTGTCTAATGCCAAAATTTAATGAAAGAAAGAAAAAGAACGGACAATAAACGCCACAATTACTCTTAAAAAATAAAGATTTTTACAATATTTACATGCATACATTCATCGTGAGGACGATGCACCCAGACTAACACTACTATACTATGTATAGGTATAAATTATTACTAGCACTAACAGCTAAATTCATTCATTTGATAAATAGGAACATGGTTCTCACATACTTACAAATATTGCAAACATTCTTAAACAAAAAAGCAGAAAGAATAACCGGCCAAGTGCGAGTCGGACTCGCGCACGAAGGGTTCCGTACGATTATCGCAAAAACGGCAAATAAATCACGTTAATTGTATGGGAGTCCCACTTAAATATTTACTTTATTCTGTTTTTCAACAGAAATACATCATCTGTAAAAATTTCAACTGTCTAGCTATCACGGTTCATGAGATACAAATGTGGTTACAGACAGACAGACAGACGGACAGACGGACAGTGAAGTCTTAGTAATAGGGTCACGTTTTTACCCTTTGGTTACGGAACACTAAAAATAAAAGGAAAAACTTAAACACAAATACAAGCAAAAAAGTCATCACTCAGCATAAGACTCGCGTGCGAGACAGCGCTGGTTTTCAGCGATAGCCAGTGTCGACGTGACATTTCGATAACGTTTGACAATCCCATAATATTTTTGTCATTTTTCGAATCGCTGCTGTGACTCTGTCGTTGATAGAATGTAGTTGTCTGTCTCTAGAGCCTCTGGTGTTGCAGACGACCGTATGCGATGGTTACAATTTAGGTACCTACCATTTGAGGCCTCAGACAAATTAACATTATTTCAGCGATCTATTGTAGAAAATTCTAAAATGCATGAAATTTACATCATCATCTGCCTAGCCTTTTTCCCACTTATAGTTGGGGTCGGCTTCCAGTCTTATCGGATTCAGCTGAGTACCAGAGTTTTACATGGAGCGACTGCCTATCTGACCTCCACAACCCAGTAGCTGGGTAACACGATACCCCTTGGCAAGACTGGTGTCAGATCTCAGGCTTCTGACTACCCGTAACGACTGTCAAAGATCTTCAAATGACAGCCGGGACCAACGGCTTAACGTGCTTTCCGTGGCACGGAGGAAACTCGGTATGTTGAAATGGTCACCCATCCACGGACCGACCTCGTCAAGCGTTGCTTATCCTTGAAGATCGACCCGAGCGGCTGTTATTATTTAGCCACGAGCTCCTCAAAATGCATGAAATTGACATGAGCTATATAAATTTCACGTGGTTATTCTCTTACTTTTTTGGAATTTCGGCAGTCCTACTTGTTTTTCATGTAATAACTTAAACAAGTAAAATTTAAAAACCCCCGACACGATATCTTGCGCAAATACCTCGATTCAAACAGTAAAACGCCCATATCTTTGGAAAGGCCGAAACGATTTTCATTAAACATAGCTAAGAACACTCCCGATAACGTCACTCCCGACAAATTCAGTTCAGCCGTTTAGGAGCTATAATGCCACAGACAGATACACAAACACACAAGTACACACGTCAAATTTATAACATCACTCTTGTTCCGTCGAGGGTTAAAAATACATATTATTATTTACTTTCAAGTACTACGCTTGTTCAGAAAAAGAATGCTCGTCCAAAACGGCCGGAGTTAATCGAACAAAATAAGTTAGGTACCCTAGTTCAGTTAGATTCTGGCTGGCAGAGTGCCACCAATCTTCACCGCTATGACCTTGAACCCTAGAGTACTATACTAGTTATCTGGTTCTGTCTGCCTTTTAGTATCGAGTGCGTCATCGGAGAATTTCCTCCAGTTTTTGATAAATGATAAATGATTTTATTTCTGTAAGTTGGTTTATACAAACACTTTTACATGTCGATCATATTTTTTAAAACTAGATGAGGTCGGCGTTTCCTGTCTGACTACTCTGAGAAGAAACGCCGAAACAAACTCAGAGGTCACAGTCTCTCTTAAAGTCCAGACAAAATCTTGTCAAAATGTAGACTGATGTCTGAAATGGTCTTTTGAGGAATGAACCAGCCAGATTGAGTGGACCTGTCCAGTCAGTGCTCGCATTTGTCAATAACCGTGCAGCTCAACTCAGAATTTAAGGAGCTCAACGAATTGACGAACATTCGGGTAGGCCGCATAAATACTCAAACTGCCAGACCATGATTAAAAACTAACTAAGATAAATTAAAATAAATATAAAAAAAAAGTTAATTAAAAAATTCTAAAAACCCGACTGCTTAAAAAGCGAACTAAAAAGAATGTAAACAAGAAGAAAATCATGCTGTGCAGTCGGAGGATACATGTTCGCGAGCTGGCTGACCAATACCAGATGTATCCTCCGACTGCACAGCATGATTTTCTTCTTGTTTACATTCTTTTTAGTTCGCTTTTTAAGCAGTCGGGTTTTTAGAATTTTTTAATTAACTTTTTTTATTTATAACTTTTTAGTTATCTTTTTTTAGAATTAGGTACATTTTAACATATGAGTGTTATATATTTTTGAAATCAGCTCTTAAAGCCCTTTTCTTTGATATCCCACACGATAGGTTTGGAGGAAAAAAAAAATTTGGGCCCCCACAATATGGCGCCTAAAATCCGCCATTTTTCTATTTTCCAATTTTAATGTAGCCAGTGACACTCGCAGGGTTAAGACAAATCGATTGACGTAAGAACCATCAAAATCGGTCAACGCGTTTGGTCTCTAGAACGCCACATAGGAACAAACATACATACATACATACATACATACATACATACATACATACTTACATACATACATACATAGACTGGTAAACACATTACCCTCCTTCGGCAGTCGGGTAAAAAATAATTATCCACATAGTCTTCACATTCACAATAATTAAAATAAAATAATGTAATACTTTAAAAAGTAAATATTCTTGCCATATCAAGAAAATAAAAAAATAAAAATCTATATTCACCGTGCAAAATAAAAAACTAAATTAATTGGAGCAGCTCAATCCCAAGCCTTTTTGTTCTCAACGTAATCTTTAATGTTATAAAACGCTTTCTGGCACAACTTACGTTTAATGAATGATTTGGATTTATTAACACTGAGACCTTGAACGTGGCTTGGAAGCTTATTATAAAAGCGTACACATTGACATCTAAACGAGCCTCCTATTCTCTTGAGCCTTGTTATGTGAATTAAGAATATGAAATTGACATTCAATATTAGTGCGATTTTTCACCGCCGCCGTCAGCGGGACGTCAACGAGTTATTTTTTTTCTGGCCGTGATCACGGTGACGTTGATGGTTTGTCCACCGCAACGACATCATCGGTGGTAGGTATACAAAGCTTACTAATTATCTTG
Source organism: Anorthoa munda (assembly GCA_945859665.1). NCBI lineage: Eukaryota > Metazoa > Arthropoda > Insecta > Lepidoptera > Noctuidae > Anorthoa > Anorthoa munda. The sequence goes on from OX243910.1 coordinate 23,952,324, forward strand.
AAAACAAAAACCGGCGCGGTGCGACGTTACCCGCTGGTATGGTAGACAATTTCAAACGTATTTTGTAATGCCGGTACATCAGCCCGTCACAATCCCGGTCCGATTTCTAGCGGTCACGCCGGGATCCCCGGCGCCCCGGGCGACAGTCTTGCGATGGACAAGCGGCTATAGTAAATGTACGTGTGCTGACAAAAGCATAAATGCTCTAAGGCATTAAAGAAGGATGTTACACGTTCTTAACTGCAAATTCTCAATTAAGAAACCGAGTTTTAAAATTTTTGAGTATATTTTAGTACATCGTCGTCTATTTTCCCCTGGTTCCTGAATTAAGAATTTGAATTTGAAATGGATATTCAAACTTTGACAGTAGAACTTGACACTTTCTTTTAAGAAGGGTTTTACATGTTCATAACAGAAAATTCTCAGTTCAGAAACCGAGTTTGAATATCTTTAATTTGAGTAAAACTTAATATATGTCTAACTCTAGAGTACTAACTACACTAGTGCTATCTGACTCTATATTTTAGTAAAGAGTGCGACATCGAAAGCTTCGCGAGTTCTTAGTTGAGTAGTAAAAGGTGGTTGTTTGTGCTACTTACATAAATTATTGCTAGGTGTTCCTGCTCGATGACTCATGTTAAAAGTGCATAGTATGGGGTTTAAACACATAATTATGGTTTATGAGTTCTTCTTTAGTGTTCTTTCTTTAGTAATAGGGTCCGTTTTTACCGTTTGGGTACGGAACCCTAAAAATATAAGTCATTGATCCGACTATATACCAAAAAGTATAATTACGTAACTTGAATACATGATTTGTTGTTTATGGAGATATTTTGATAATTTTAGTCTCAACTTAAAGGTGTTGGCGTAGAACCAGTTGATTCGTTTAAATCATATAAATCGGTCGACGCGTTCATATTTTAACTCATTACTGAATGAAAAGTGAAAGGGTCAAGGACGCCCGAGGATACGTTTGGTTTGATCGTGTTAGCGACACTGCCTTTACATTTTTAGGGTTCCGTACCCAAAGGGTAAAAACGGGAACCTAAGACTCCGCGGTTCGTCTGTCTGTCTGTCTGTCCGTCTGTCACCAGGCTGTATCTCATGAACCGTGATAGCTAGGCAGTTGAAATTGTCACAGATTATGTATTTATGTTGCCGCTATAACTACAAATACTAAAAAAAGAATAAAATAAATATTTACGTGGGGCTCCCAAACAACAAACGTGATTTTTATGCCGTTTTTGCGATAATGGTACGGAACCCTTCGTACGCGAGTCCGACTCGCACTTGGCCGGTTTTTTTGTTATCTGGCGGTGACTATAGCCCAATACAACTCACAAATTGAAATGCAAACAGAGTCCTTACTTTGATTTATTATAAAACTTATCTTGTCATGTCTTCCATTGAAATAATCCCCACTACACGCATGACATCGTGACGTCACTCATAAAGCGGAGTACAGACAAGTGTAATCCGTAAATAATGATGTGCTTGCGAACAACGCAAATTATTTTAAAGGAGACTCCGCATTCAGTATGGAGGCAGTGTGCAATCGGATTTTGTTTGAGAAGTAATATGTTGCTTTTTATTCGATTTAATTATATTGGAGTAGATTTTAAGAGTATGTTTGTTCTTGGTTGAGTACAGACGTTCTGTAAGAACTTACACGTGTGTGTGATTAGGTTAAGTTCGCAATATATATCGGCACTATCCTTACTTTTATTTAACTTATATCATAAGGAGGGAATATTGTCTGTATGTTCTTAAAGGGTAATCTTTAGAAGTCCTGATTAGATTACAATATAAATTCTTCACCGATAGATTATTACACTATAGCTGGCTCATAGGTTAAATATAATTTCGAAATACTTTTTTTGTCCAATAAAAAATAACTTTTTTAAACAAGCTTGAACTTACCATGCATTGTCATCCAAACCAAACGTGTATGCAAAATTTTATCTTAATCGGTTGAGGATAACTGCTTTAAAATTCAGTTGCAAGAATTATTTCGAACATACATACATTGCAAGTTAATAAAAAGCTTCAAAGAATTGACTGAGGTGGCGACACCTTGGGGGAGGCCTATGTTCAGCAGTGGACGTCCCTCGGCTGAAATGATGATGAGCAAATTTGTATCTTATTAAAAGATATGCATCAATCCAATATCCATCCGTCCACTTTTGACAAATCCTATAAAATAAATATCATTAAAACACAAAAAAATAAACACTTAACACTACCTACCCCCTTTTAAAACAGAATACAAAAGCAAAGCACACTCACTTAAAGAAAATTATATTTCTTAACTTACCAAGCTGAGTCAGTAAGCAAAACTGGGGACTTTAAGTTACCCAAGTAATATGAGCAGAATCGCTGTATAAGTATTATTTATTGCGCAAACTGTGCCGGGGTAATTATTTAGGAAGCTACCCCTACCCTATTAAAGGGGGGAGATATTAGAATGTGGTGTTTGCGAACCAATGAACTGCGAATATTTGCTTCGCTCCGGTATTGAATTGTTTGGTGTTAACGGCCTGTGTCCTATTCCGATTGGCTGCGGTTTCAATTTAATCTATTTCTGCCTTTTATGTATCTTTTCCTTTCATTATTTACTCCTAACCTAATTTCTAAGTTATACTTATCGTTAATTATTCAATTATATGAAAAGTGTATT